>OY037015.1:8038646-9313646 GCA_955831195.1 Pilophorus perplexus
AGGGTGGTACGGGACTCGGTCAGGGGTCTTAGAAAACGGAGGGTGCCAGGGATGGGGGTTGGCTGGCGAAAAATCGTGTTGCCTACTGGGTGGTAGGGTGGTACGGGACTCGGTCAGGGATCTTAGAAAACGGAGGGTGCCAGGGACCTTTGAAAGGTGGAGAGGTCACTAGCACTTTGACAGGGGGGTCTTACTTCGCTCAGCTGATCATTTTCTCGGCCAGGGGGCTCGCTTTGCTCGGCCGCCCAAATATGTAGTTATATTATTATTGAAGGTGGAGTTTTCAAATTTGATTTCACTAGCACTTAGAGGGGGTGAGTGAGGGGGGGGGGGGGGGGGGGAGGAGCGAAGCGAAGTGGTTGGGTGGGGGGTTCATTATCAGCCTGGGGGGGTTGATAATGAAGGACCAGTTGACTTGATGCAGGGTTATGAACGTGTGAGAAGACAATTGGATCGTTTTATCGGGGCCAGGGATCTTAGAAAACGGAGGGTCCAGGGACCTTTGATAGGTGGAGAGGCGAGGAAACTGGTCGGCCGAGTATAGGTAGTTCTATTATTATTGAAGGTGGAGTTTTCAAATTTGACTTCACTAGCACTTTGACAGGGGTGGGGTACTTGCTTCGCTCAGCCGATCATTTTATCAGCCACGTTTTTTCGGGTTCAAAAATACCCAGTAAGGAGCCATTTTTTGGGTATGGTATCCGCGAGCCAAATGCGCGCCAAAATATGGCCAATCCGATTCCGAAGTCGGATTTCAAAAAAACTGAGGGGGAGGGGGCGATTTCACGGTGAGAAGACAATTGGATCGTTTTAATTCGCTCGGGGTCAGGGATCTTAGAAAACGGAGGATGCCAGGGACCTTTGTTAGGTGGAGAGGCGGGGAAACTGGTCGGCCGAGTATACAATGAGAAGACACACTATACGAGCGATCATGTCAATGTCCGCCTCAAATTCTGAAAATATACCAATCCGAAAAACATGTACCATGCTTCCTTGCTATGATACTTTTTTGACAGGGGGGGCCTTAATCCTTAATTCTCCCGGCCGATCACTATATCAGCCAGGGGCTCGCTTTGCTTGGCCACCAACATAGGTAGTTCTATTATTATTGAGGTGGACTTTTGAAATTTGATTTGACTAGCACTTAGACAGGGGGGGCCTTGCTGATGTTGATGTTGAAGGAGCAGTTGACCTTGATGCAGGGTTATGAAAGTGTCCATCAGCCAGGGGGGTTGATGTTGAAGGAGCAGTTAGCCTTGATGCAGGGTTATGAACGTGTCCATCGATGCTACGCACCCCACTAGGGGAGCGAGCGAAGCGAGCCAGAGAGACTAGTATTATCATATTATCATCATACAATAATATAAAATTGTGTTGGCCGACGGCCGTGTGGTAGCCGTGTGGTTTGTTGGTACGGGATAACGCGTTCCCGAGTGAGTTTTTTCACTTTCCGCTCGCTGGCCGTTTAGGGGGTCGAAAAAATTACGAAAAAATATGAGCCGTATAGATCAGAACTGGAGGAAGACGTCGGTCAAATCGTAAATCCGAAATTCGCCCGGGAAATTCGTCGAAAAATCGTCTTTCTCGCGTTTGTCTCACGTTTTTTCGGGTTCAAAAATACCCAGTAAGGAGCCATTTTTTGGGTATGGTATCCGCGAACCAAATGCGCGCCAAAATATGGCCAATCCGATTCCGAAGTCGGATTTCAAAAAAACCGAGGGGGAGGGGGCGATTTCACGGTGAGAAGACAATTGGATCGTTTTAATTCGCGCGGGGCCAGGGAAAATTCGTCGAAAAATCGTCTTTCTCCCGTTTGTCCTACGTTTTCCACTTTCAACTCGCGCCAAAGCCCGTTTAAGGTGTCGAAAAAATTACGAAAAAATACCAGCCGTATAGATCAGACCTGGAGGAAGACGTCGGTCAAATCGTAATTCGGAAATTCGCCCGGGAAATTCGCCGGAAATTCGTCGAAAAATCGTCTTTCTCGCGTTTGTCCCACGTTTTTTCGGGTTCAAAAATACCCCGTAAGGAGCCATTTTTTGGGTATGGTATCCGCGAGCCAAATGCGCGCCAAAATATGGCCAATCCGATTCCGAAGTCGGATTTCAAAATAACCGAGAGGGAGGGGGCGATTTCACGGTGAGAAGACAATTGGATCGTTTTAATTCGCGCGGGGCCAGGGATCTTAGAAAACGGAGGGTCCAGGGAACTTTGATAGATGGAGAGGCCTTTATTTAAAAAAAGTTGAATTGAATTAAAAATAATAATTTTCTAAACGGTAAGCCCTAAAAATACGCCGATTTTTTCTATCGTCTCTGCTGCGAATAGGAGGGGCCGAGCGGAGCGAGGCCTTATGTCTGAGTAGGGGTTTGAACGTGTCCATCGATGCTACGCACCCCACAGGCGGCAATACACCCCACAGGCGGCAATACACCCCACTAGGGGAGCGAGCGAAGCGAGCCAGAGAGACTAGTATTATAATATTATATTATCAGTTCCCTCGGTATCATTGGTAAGCTGTTTCAATTTTAGGTGGGTCCTACGATGGATTTTGTCAATGAACAGAATCTGTTCTCATTACAATGTTTTTTTTATTGGGAAATCAAGTTTGATACCGCGACGGAATGGTGGGAACGGCAGAGCCTCGAAAGACGTTGCCGGGTTACCGCAGTTCACGCCATGTCCACACTTGGATGACCTTTTAAGATCATTCAGCCTTTTGTACATCCATCCCAGTTTTCCCGGCTCCACACTATTACAAGTGAGGAAGTTGCCGAAAAAGCAAAACAAGGGGTGGAATCCGTACAAATACAGAACGCTTGGATCACGCGTCAACTTGACTCCCGCTGCTTGGGAACACAACCCGGTGACGTAGACGTCCTCCAAGTGGAACATTGGAGTCGTCATGGCGGCTTGGAGCAGCTTGAAGGCAACGTCTTTCGACATGTAGTACGCGCTCCCCTGGAGAAAATCCGGGTACCTGTTGTCGTTGTACATGTACTTCGGAGCGTACCAGGAGCTCCATTTGCGAGTATCCCGGGCAAATCCGGAGCACAAGCTCCCGGCAAGAACTCCAGTCTTCGGAGCCCTGCCGAGTTTGTCCACCAGATGTCGAACATTCACGAACGTGTCGTCATCGGCTTTCATCAAATATTTGGCTTTTGGACACGTACGGATGAACCACTTGAGGATCGATAGGGATTTGATGGTCAGGTTGTAGTAACTGTCGACGAAGTTCTCTTGAATTATATCTCCGAACGGAAAACTTTCCTCTTCCAGTATACGTTGAACGGCGTTGTTCTGCTCGTAGCCGAGTATGAAGCCGACTCTGACCTGAGGATGATTGGATTTGATTAATCAACTATGAAAATGAGGTGCGGTAATTAATGATTCGCTTCTTGGTGATAGAGTGGTGAGGGACTTGTTAGGGATGTTCTTGGAGAGTGCTGGAAACAGGCACAACAAAATGTTACATTTAATGTTGTTCTCTCGGCAACCTTGGGTACCCCTGTAGAATCACCAAGGTGGCCGAGAGTCTTCAAACTCAAACCTTCGGTCTCCCTTCTTTCCCCCACGTCTCCCTGATCAGTTTCCTCGTCTCGGCGTTTTGCCACTTCGTCACGACGACGATGACAATTTCCGTTTCAGGTTGGCAGAGGCCCGTTCCCGGGAAGATGGCCGTGTCGTGGAAAATATCAACGTAGTCGGAGGCGTTCCGACTCACTTTCACGCCCCATCCGGGAATTTCCACGTCTCCGGGGAACAGCTCGTCGCCGAATTCGTAGCAAAAACCTGAACACAGCCAGCAGATGGGCACCCAAAAAACAAAAAACTTGTGCGTTGACATTGCACTTCAAATAGAATAATCCTTAATTAATTTGTTTATGTAGCACCCAATTCGTTGACATGGATGTGTCACAAGGTCCCAGTGCTCTTGAGAATTTGCAACAAATTAATGTAGCGTGTGAGGTTAATCGTGATTTTTGATAGTTCTATCTTAATTAACCATTCTGAAATCGGAGTATGGATTGGCCCTTCCGAGGAAAATGACCCAAGTAGTGATTGAAAATGTGCGGACTGATTCCATGCTCAAATAACATTCACGGGAACTCTACCGTATTGAGAAGATGACGAGGATCTCAAAACAAGTAGGGACTAATAATTATAATTATTATAAACCTCCGGGAGGCGTATTTACAATCTATACACCCAGAAGCGGGGTCAAATTCAGCCCAGAGGTGGAGTCAAAATCACAGATTAAACTACTGATCAAAATGGTGGAGTGGAGGGTTTGTGAAGCGCTTCTGTCCCCGAGAAGATACACAGGCTCAGCCCCACGAATCATACGCATCTCAGTTACTCACAAAACTGTTTCATCCAAAAATATTTTCACGAAATTTATTTATTTACTATTGAGTTTCTCACCATTGAAAGGATTTAAACTTTCGGAACATTTTCCGAAATTTTTTTTGGGGGATTTTTTTTTTTTGGTTTATTATTCTTGGAATGTTTTCGCGATGCGGGTCGACGACTCCGATCGGGCTCAAAATTTGACATTATCCGTTTCAAGTGGTCTACATTCAAAATCCGAAATGTCCGTCCGCCGTACGCCGTACGCCGTACGCCGTCCGACGTCCAGGCCGTTTTGGGCAGTAGGAATTTTTTTAAAAATCTGAAATTTTGACAAAATACTCGGTTTACTATCTAGTTGTGCCCGCAAGGTTTTCAGCCCGATCGCCCAAACCCGTGGGGCGCTCTGGGGCTAAAATGGGGCTACAGAAGGTGGTTTTTGAAGGCTTTTGGCTATGGGATCGAGTCAGGTGTCGTTTTCGAAGTATTTTTGGACGTAGATTCCATTTTTTGGGGTCCCGGAACGATCCGATTTCACTGTGGCGATCTATAGGGCTTTCATGGAGCTAAAAATGGGATTTTTGAAGGATCCCAAGAAGTTAAATATCTTTCGAGTAAAAATTAGAATTTTTGAAAAAACACATTTTTGAAAAAAAAAAATCGCCTCAAAAAATTTTTTTTGAAATATAAAAATCCAAAAAAAAAATGTTTTTTCAATTTTTTTTATTGACAGAATTAAATTTCTGTACAAGTAACCTATATCAAAGAATAATAAACCCTTGTGTAAAATTTGCAGCGTTTTTTTTTTTTCAAAACATTTTTTCTAAAATTTTTTTGTTTTTTACATGAAAAATATTTGACCTCCTGGGATTCTTCAAAAATCCCATTTGTAGCCCCATGAAAGCCCTATAAATCGCAACAGTGAAATCGGATCGTTCCGGGACCCCCAAAAATGGATTCTACGTCCAAAAATACTTCGAAAACGACACCTGACTCGATCCCATAGCCAAAAGCCTTCAAAAAACCCCTCCGGTAGCCCCATTTTAGCCCCATAGCGCCCCACGGGTTTAGGCGATCGGGCTGAAAACCTTGCGGGCACAACTAGATGGTAAACCGAGTATTTTGTCAAAATTTCAGATTTTTACAAAAATTCCTACTGCCCAAAACGGCCCGGACGGCAGACGGACATTTCGGATTTGGAATGTAGACCTCTTGAAATGGATAATGTCAAATTTTGAGGCCGATCTGAGTCGCCGACGTCCTTCGCGAAAACGTAGATGTATTATTCCAAGAATAATAAACCAAAAATTGGCGTTTAGTACCTTTTGTGATGCAACCTCCTCAATGACGAAAAATATAATTGGTATTATCATTATTATCATCCTATTTTTATCATCATCATTGTTCATCTTTTGGTATCTCGGCCAAAAATGTATTAGCCTAACGCAAAAATCTGTTCTAGAATTGGTGTACAAATAATAGTTCATTTAATGAAATAATTTGCCAGAAATGATAAATAGGTAGTTTAGGTACCTAATAGAAAAAGTAAAACACTTGGTTAAAATGCGTAAAGTTTCAAAAATATGGTACGTAATTTTACCTCATTAAAAGTTAAAAAAATAAAGATGCACGTTTCAATAGTTTATTTTTTCGTGTGTTTAATTAGTGTTCCTTGTAAATATTAATGAAATGAATCAAATCGCAGAATTTTCAGAAATATCAGATTGCTAAGCTTCCACAATCGTTGTGGTGGATTCAGCGTGAAACGTTATGACTTTTTCAAATTGTTAAGTATTCTTTAATCCTTAAAATTGCACTTTGACGATTTCATTTCAGCACTTCACTCTTTTCACGTCGTTTTAGAACTCTTCCGAAATTGTTTCATAATCTTCAATGCTTAAAATCGTACATTGCCGATTTTATTTTATCTTGCGGAGCAGAATTGGTGGGAAAATCGAAACACTTATAATTTTTTAATTATTATGAAATAATTAAAAAATTAGTAGACTACAACGATATCCGAAAAAAACTTGTGTTATTACAAGTGGAGTTCCATGCTGAATCCAATGGAATCATTCTTGGAGCCGTTCGACATCTTCTTTGGGTTGAATATTCAACACTTAGAGAAATATCGTGTAATATTTCCAAGCAAAGTTTCATTCATGAAATGATATAAATTAAACTAGCTGGGACACCCACCCGTGCTTCGCACGAAATATCACATTCCCGTCCATCCCCGATGCAAACACCCTTAGCAACCCGTCGACTTGTAATTTTCTTAGCCCGTTTCTCGTTGCGAAGTATCAGATTCCCGTCTATCACCAATTATAAGCAGCCCATAGCAACCCATCAACTCAACAATGAGCCTATCAAACTAATCGAAGGCTCGCAAAAAATGCTCGTACCCACCAACCGACGATCTCTGAATAATTTGCGAACGGGTTATCGCACAGAAATCGTTTTGCAGTCGTTGAAATCAGAGTGAAAAGCTCGTTTTAACCGACGTAGTTTCGTTCAAACCCGACGCCAAAAGTTGTACCGGGATTCGGCGTTTCGAAAATTTTCCTAGCAATCCCTAGAAACGACGCTATTTGAAGCGGCTTTTCGTCGCGAAGGAAAGTTCCGTTCGCGACGAAGGAATAGAGTTCACGAAATCTAACATAGCCTATTATCTAAGTCGGAACACGCGGGTCAATTTGCGCCCACCCGCTGCTAAATTAGTTCAGCCGTTCGGCAGTTTACTGGGCACATACATACATACATACATACATACAGAAAGAGAATTTTATATATTAGTACTAGCTGGGACACCCGTGCTTCGCACGAAATATCAAATTTCAAATTCCCTAATACGTCCCTCAAATTTCAAATTCCCTTCAATAATACGTCCATCCTTCACTCGGAAAGCAAGCACGTCCAACCCGTCCAACCTTGTTGACCCGTTTCTGGTTGTGAAGTATCGAACTATTTCGAATCGAAGGCCCGTATAATAGGAGAGGGTTAAATTACCTGTCCATGTAGGTTCACTTTGATTGATCCTCAAATAGCTGTACCCGTACCAAATTTTAGCGCTCTGGGATGAGCAGGAGAGAAATTCGTTATTCCGCAAAACCCCCTATCAATGATGCATCACTTAGAACACCCTTAGCAACCCATCAACTCGTGATTTTTCCAAGTACCAACAACGCTTGTTGACGTGTCACAATAGGTAGGCTGGGACACCCGTGCTTCGCACGAAATATCCATCTCCCGTGCAAACACCAGTAGCTACCCTTAATTTTCGACTCGTAATTTTCCTTAGTAGGTACCTACCTAACAACTCTTGTTGGCCCGTTTCTCGTTGCGAAGTATCAAATTCCTGTCTATCACCAATTATATGCAGCCCATAGCAACCCATCAACTCAAAATGAAATTACCTAGTACTTATCAAACTAATCGAAGGCTCGCAAAAAATACTCGTACCCACCAACCGACGATCTTCGAATAACTTGCGAACGGGTTATCGCACAGAAATCGTTTTGCAGTCGTTGAAATCAGCGTGAAAAGCTCGTTTTAACCGACGTAGTTTCGTTCATCTAATCTAATATAGCCTATTATCTAAGTCGGAACTCGCGGGTCAATTCGCGCCCACCCGCGACGAAATTGGTTCAGCCGTTCGGAAGTTTACTGGGCACATACATACATACATACAGAAAGAGAATTTTATACAATAGTAATAGATAGATTCATATTTTCGCAGTGCCTTCCAACATTGTCGCAGTTTAAATTGCTGCTTAACAGTGTCGTTTAAACCGAGTTGATACACCCGGCCGTTAGCCAATCAACCAAGGAAAAAACCACATTCTGCAAAATTTCCAAGCTGCTAATTAACCCATTTAATTTAATCAGCCAACATTTCCTTCACAACGTTTTATGCGACGCGCTAGCCGAACTTCGACCGGCAACTCACTTTTTTTTCTTCCCACTCAAATTAGCGGCAATCAGCGGTGATTATACGCTAGTTTCTTGAGAAATGTCTAGTTTGACAAGGGATTTTGTAAAGTCACTAATTTAGTTACACGGTGGTCTAATGCGGGGTAATATTTCAGAAGGAATTTACGACAGTCATTTGTAACGATTCTAATGAATGGATTCAATTCATCAAGCTGGTGACTGTTGGGTACCGTCAAACGTCAAAAAGTTGACATGAACCTGATAATATTATCCTGCTATATTATAGCATATTATGCGCTCATATATTGGTCGGCAGCGGCAAATGTCTGGTTTTGCTGCGTTCTGTGTTACAACCTACAAGATATAATTACAAGTCGTAGAATTTACAATAACCACTTTGAACTACAGTTTCCTTTTTTATCACAACTTTCTTGTGTTCTTGGACTGTTTCCTCTCTAACTTCATGTCTCTCCAATACGGATTGCTTTTGTGCGGCGTGAGATGCGTGGGAGTGAAGCCCGTGTTTACTTTGACCACAAGGTAGATACAAATGTCCTCCACAAGGACGCGAGTTCCTCCAACACCTATAGACCTTTGAGGACCCCTTGAAAGGGTTCTACGTAAGTCCCATGGTTACACCCAGCCCTACCTTTTCTTACATAACTTGATGCCCGACCCGCCTTCATCACCGACTTCTTGTTTCCTGCTAATCTCTTACTAGCCTCGATGTTATAATAACGCGGGTTAATGAGTGCTTAGCTTGCTGATGACGAAAATGGTTTAAATAGAGAAGGTGAAATGGGAGTAATCTCGTACAACGATTAAGAACTTATAATCCTGTAAAATGATGACTTTTTTTTTTACAAAATACAGAAATGCAAAGGCGTTAGCCTTTCAAAACAAATCCACGACTAAAACACTTATGAAAGAAAACTCATCATTTTCAAGGAGTTCTAACCAGTTACGAAGAAAAATAACCTCGCCATTCGATTCCTTGCACTGAAATCCTTCAGGAATGGCTGTTTTCTCGGATTTGATAGAAAATGTACCAGTTTTGCAACTTAACGACTCGTTTAGAAAATTAGCTATTACTGGTGACTGAAAAGGGATAGTCCAGTTGGTCTTCTAATTTTCTCTTTTTAATCCTTTCCCTCTTCTTCAAATGAAGACACCGATCGAACTGGGCAACTAATCACTACACAATGGTGAGTAACTCTCTGCACCAGTTGGCATCTTCCGGAAAGTTCACAGGGGATGCCTCTCCAATTTCTCAATGTTTATTTTACCGAGTTGAGATCCTTGAGTTGGCAACCTCCGTTGTGCATCGGTTAAGTAATTTGCGGTAATTGGATTGGTGGGGGTGTTGGTATATAATGTGTGGAGGTGTAGAAGGTACTATTGTTTCATTTGTTCAACGTGAGCTACTATGAAGTGTTTGAGTGTTTTTGTTTGCCTGCTTGGGTCAGCCGTAAGTCATTGGGGGCTTCCACAGCAGGTTGTCGATACTCCGGAAGTTGCTGCTGCCAAAGCCGCTCACCTGGCGGAGCTCGCCCGAGCGAATGCGAGGTCCCGGTTCGGGCCTGAAGATGATGGCTCGTACAGACCCGAGCATCATGAGCCTTGGGAGGAAAATGGATGGGTACCGCAACATGCTCCTCACCAACCCTTGGCACCTCGTACTGCTCCTCATCATCCTACCCCTCACCAACCCTTGGCTCATCATGCTGCTCCTTACCAACCCTTCGCTCATCATGCTGCTCCTTACCAACCCTTGGCTCATCATGCTGCTCCTTACCAACCCCTGGCTCATCATTCTGCTCCCCACCAACCCTTCGCTCATCCTGCCCCGCAGCATTGGATCCAAGCTACATACCAATGGGCCCCTCCCGCTCCTCAACACTGGGCTCACCCTACCCCCCACCATTCGGAAGCACATCCTAAATGGACTGGACCTATAGCTCTGCCTCCTGGCTTCGACAAGAACGGCGCGCCTCTCCCAGTTTTGGACACTCCGGAAGTCGCCGCCGAAAAGTCAAAACACTTCCACCTCTATGGAGCTTACGCTGCTGCTGCCGCTCATCCGCATAAGCTCCTTAAACACTAAACTCATTCCACCAAGTCTCTATTGAAGCTAGTCCTCAATGTAATTATAAACCAAAATTCCATGTAAGAATATTGAATAAATGAAGTTTTTTATCCACGTATATAGATCGCCAAGAAGCTTTGCCCAATTTTATTTTTCTCCACTTTGTTTCAAGCTTCTAGAGTCTCGCCAAATAAAATAGTCATGTGCCCTGTGACAGATTTTAAATTTGTATAAAGGATTTGAATTGGTATATAAAATGACACCGGACACCAGAAATTTCTGATCAAAAAATGAAGGTAATTGAAGGGTCATCAAAACGTCGATAAAAAGAAAATCACTAAATTACTAAAATTACTATAAAAAAAAAAAAAAGTAAAGATAATAAAGTAAATAAAAATTAGAATCAAAATTGCTGTAAAAAATCAAATTTGGTGTTAGCTAATTTTGTCGAAACAAATTCGAGAAATTCATATATTCAGGTTATTAAGAATGTACTCGTTTTTCGGAAATTGAAACATCAATCCAAGGCCGATGTATCGAGGATATACTAGAAGTACAGGCTTTGATGATTTACGATTATGCCCCGTAGGCGAACTCAGAGGCTAATTTTGGTCTCCAGCATCATATTATACGCCAATTTGAACCTATCATACAAATTTAAAATCAGTGACGGAGGGGACATTTGACTATTTTATTGGGCTCGACCCTTCAGCGCATCAGCAAGGTTGATTTGCGGTCATCTAATTTTGGTCTGAAAAGGTGTTGTGATCAACATTGCCATGGCTCCTCCTGGTTTTTCACACTGTTCAAAAGTTTATGCACCGCTAGACACCCTTTTTCCTATCTTATTATCCCCGTCCGTATGAGGGCGTTCGTGTTGATCCCGGCAATGAAAAAAATCGAACCCCTGATGTGTTGGGATGGTTGGCCGGAATGCTCATTATTTTTCTCATTCAGATATTCTCAACCCAATCGAAATCTCATTATCAATTAATTAAGAAAAACCACACAGGTCTCCGTCCAAGGTGAATCAACGCCTTAAATCATCAAGTGATTATGTTGGCTCGAAAGCCGACGAAAAATCCCGAGGTTACGCACAGGCTGACCCTTACCGATTCAAAAGGCCTCGGCACCGTGTGATTTACTGTTTCCAAGTGTTTTTGAACGAAGGGCGGTGTTGCGGGCGCAGACACCTGCTGGACCGAAATCAGCGACCTGCGCTGACCTCAGCAACTCATTTCCCCGTTTCCTTTTGGCGTCTTCTCTCATTTCGTATCTTAGCGAGCGGCAAAAGGTTATCCTTCTCTCGCCTCCACAATCATCTCTGAGCACATAAATAGAGTTGACCCCAGCCGAGAAAAAGTATAAATCCTCGTTTTCAGATTGATTGATTATGATAAATCCACTACAGTGTAGGTGGAATTGGAATATTCTCAAAATAAACTCGCATTTTTCGCTGAACTGTGTCCCTACAGCCCAAAATAGTACGAGATTTGAACCCGAGGCGTTTGGGATTTGTGTTCCTAAGTGTGAAGAGGTTCCTACAATTTATTTGAATTTAAAATTACATTGTGTCGAGGGCAGAACGTGGAAGGCGCTACGTCCTGGTTCCCGCCACCGCTGGTGTTGGAGGATGTGACTCGGTGTTTAGGGTTGGTTTAGGGTCGGTGTTGCCCGGGGCTTCTCCGCTGGAGGTGGAGATTTTGTTCAGAGTGAGGCAGAGTGCATCCATTTCACAGAGTATTCGTATTCAAGCGTCTCAGGGCAAACGTGTGAAACACTGGCTAATAGTGAAAGACTTACTGCCACAGACAAACAACAGCACCTTCACAACTCGTGCCCCAAATCCTCCCGTTTTCAAAATTGTAACTTCATTTTTCATTTTATAAATCGTTCACACATTTACTCCGTTTACACAATTACCCACTCCTCCCTAATTTAATCAAAGAATAATAAACCCTTTTGTAAAATTTGCAGCGTTTTTGGTTTTCTCACAGAAAGAAAAATAATAATGTTAATATTAAAATATAATATATTTAAATATAATAATAATAGTAATAATATTATTATTATGATTATATTATAATATATATTATATTTTGTAAATTTTTAAACCCCTACGGAGAAAAGTTTGTTGGCCGTTATACAATGATGAGTTATCCAATGAGTCAACATCAGTAAAATTTACTGATGTTATCGTTATTTAATAACGATTAAAAAACATCAATTAGTTAACAAATTAATCGATTATTTCAAGAGATTACACTACATCTCCAATGGAGGCCTCTCTGTCGCATGTATGGTCGCTTCTGAACGATCGTTAAAACGCTTCCAGTGAAGAATGACACTAAAGCCTGTAAACGTGATTTCTAAAAGCATCAGCCAAGTAAGTTCACCTTGTGAAGTGAGATACATTAAATACTATTCCTGTCTAAGGTCATTTGTCCTTCTTAAGTCGTCCAGTAAATTTGTTGTTGATGAACAATTATTGTGAGTTAGTGACTCATTGGTGCTCCAGACGAAGAACACACCAAGGTCTATTTAGCTTACTCTCACTTGGTAAATTATACTACTTGCAAGGCGTTGTATCAATATCGCTCTGTCTTATCCGTCAATCTTCAGAGCCCGGTCAGTTCAGTTCTCCAGCTAATCGGTGCAAGTCGGATCTCCATCAGTTGTCTCAGATCGGGGACGCGGGTCGAGAATGTGGAGCGGCCTCGTGTCACAACAATATCACCCTGTTTGTTTATGTATCACCGTTACATAATTAGGCTAATATCATATCCCTCAGAGGCTCGAACCCCGCCCCGGTCATTCAGGATTCCTAACAGCTTATCGCCCACTTTCGCAAGACTATCGAGTACCTGACGGGTATCGGAGATCGGATCGTTTAACTTCAAGTGCGGAACCGTTTTGAAATCAAGTAGGACGATAATGGAAGGTATTTATCCGGCACTAAAGATCCACGACGTTACGACAAAGTTATTAGAACAAATGGTTTTCTCAAGCAACCTTGTGGACAGCTGTAGATTATGTTGTAACTGAATGATCTCTTTACTCACCTACCTGTTGATTTCTATTTCGCTCGATCATCTAAGAGTTGGCTGGCTGACCGGGAAGTCAATTTAAAATGTAAAAAAGTTGAAATTATCATAATTTATACAATTTTGGTTCCTTATTCTCAGAATAACCAACCTGTTCTAGCTACAGGGGTCATCATTTTTGGTCGGCCTCCAAATTTGTCATTATACGTTTCATGACACTTAGATAACAAATATCAAATGTCCGTCCACTACTCCGTCCAGTCCGTTTGTGGCAGCAGGGATTTAAACACAAAATGTGTTTTTATGGGCCCCGGCCCCTCCGCTCACCCGTACCGCGCGCCCACTCCACCATTTACTTCCTTCTGCCTGTGGGCTAAGAGCTTATGAAGGTTTTAGGCTTTGGAATCGAATTACGTGTCATTTTTTAATCATTTTTGATTTATTATTCTTGGAATAATACACCTTTGTAATCGCGACGAAGGTTGACCACTCTGATCGGCCTCAAAATTTGACATTATCCGTTTCAAGAGGTCTAAATTCCAAACCAGCAATGTCCGTCCGCCGTCTGAGCCGTGTTGGGCAGTAGGAATCTTTTTTTAAATCTGAAATTTTGACAAAATACTTGGTTTACCATCTAGTTGTGCCCGCAAGGGCTGAAATGGGGTTACCGGAGGTGTTTTTTTTTTTTTTAGAAGGGTTTTGGCTATGGGATCGAGTAATGAATCGTTTTCGAAGTATTTTTGGGCGTAGAATCCATTTACTGGGATCCCACATCAATCGTAACTCTGTAAAGAAATGCAATTTTTAAAAGTTTATTTTATTGTAGCTGGGACACCAGTGCTTCGCACGAAATATCAAAATTTGATATTTAATCACATTTCCGTCCATCACCTATCAATATTGCACCCGTGACAACCCGTCATCTCGTAATTTTTCTTAGTAACCCCAGTCGTGAAGTATCAAATTCCCGTCCATCGTCTAACAATAGTGCACCCGTGGCAACTCGTAATTTTTCTTAGTAACAACGCTTATTGATCCGTTTCTCGTCGTGAAGTACCTATCGAAATCGAAGGCTCACCAAAGAAATTCGTCCACCTACCGACGATCTTTGAATAACTTCCGAACGGGTTATCGCACAGAAATCGTGTTGTACTCGTTGAAATCACCGTGAAAAGCTCGTTTTAACAGACTTGGTTCCGTTCAAAATCGACAGCAAAAGTTGTACCGGGTTTTGGCTTTACGAAAAATTAGTTAGCCAATCTAAGTCGGAACACGCTCGTCAATTTGCGCCCATCCTCACGTAAATTGGTTCTGCCGTTTGGGCTTGATTTTGGAACAAACATACATTCATGTATGTATGTTTGTTGGTATACATCCATTTTTATCAATAATAAAGGTAAAGATTGACAGAATTAATTTTTGCACTATTTATATCCACCAAAGAATAATTAAATATATTTATATATTAAATAATTCAAGCTTGGTTTAAAATTCGCAGCGTTTTTAATTTGCACAAATTTCAAGCTAGGAAAACACAAACAGGCCCACCAACTTAGCCAGATTTAATCCTCTTTCTCATTCGTTACCTCACACTACTCCAGAGATGTCTACACCAATGTACGAGTAACATAAGCCGGTAGTACCCATTCTTTCATCGCGATCACGATCACCTACTTTTTAAACGTTCTGACGCAATCGAGTGACACATGCAGCGTGCACCAAGTGTTCCACTCCTATCGAAACAGCCCATTAGGGCCCATGAAAAGGGGAATTCACAAAAGTATCGCTCGGGAGGGGAGGAAATCGTGGCACATAATTTCTCGGCTTATTTGCAAGTAAGGGTGTACAGTTTCATGAGATTCGCTCTAATCCATTATCCGTCGTGCGCTGGACGTCCCATTAAATCCGGCCAAGATAAACGGCTTCATTCATGTATTAACCTGCGCCCACTCCGAGGAGCGAACCTATCGCTAGGGATTGTAAGTAGGTTTGGACTTGTTGGAGAAGGAAGGGGGCCTTCAACCACGAGCGAGTTTTTAGATGCTACCGAACAGATAAGTAGATAGAAGAGAAGGATTTCGATTTCTGAAGGCTCCAAGTCCATCGAGGTGGAAGTCAAAGTGACTGACTCTACTATGCAGGCACGACATTACGGTTTTGCGGGTTTGGCATCACAACCATCCGTCCCCTCATTGAAGTGGGAATAATACAATGAACGCATCCAAATGGATGATTTCTTATTCATATTCCTAATTTCTACGCTGATTACCGAGATTTAACATGTGGGTTATTGTGAATTTAAAGATTCCTTGTTTCACAGAATGAATTTTTCAGAAAATCTGCTGATTTTGCACCTCATTCGCTACTCTGCTAATTTCACGCCTCATTCACTGATCTGCTGACTTCATACCTCATTCACTACTGTGCTGATTTCCACCTCATTCGATACTCTGCTGATTTCACTCCTGATTTTACTCCTCTTTATTCACTATTCACCTGAATTTGCTCCTCACTCACAATCTGGTGATTTGGTTCCTAGGTCAGTTTTTTTGAACTAGCTTATCGCTCAGTACTGCCTTTGTATACTGCGGAACAAACGATGCCTATCAGTAACAAAATTATGAGATAACTGTTATCTTATACCAGAGGGGCAGGGTGGCCCCGTGGACTAAGGCGTCAGTGAAACGCCTGTTTAAAAATCTGTCAGGGCACTGATCCAATCTGGTTCAAATTCGGGGACGAACACCAATGCTTGACCAAAAGTCAATCATGTGTTATAATAGGTACCTGTCTTGTGGGTTGACAATTTACTGCTGTACTTTTGAAAGTTAATGTGAATCCTAGCAGTGATGAACGGAGCCAAAGCTTCTGTCTTCAACACTCAAGATCTGAGGAACAAAGTTTACACTGTAAAAGGGATAACAATTTTATGGTGGACCCGTAAAACATGCTTTCGTTTGCTGAGCACGTTAAAACTAGCCACCCAATCTGTGGGCCTTGGGGGCTCATGACGGGAGGGGGAAATATTAATCCCCCAAACCCCTCCCTGCGGACGGTTTGCCCCCCCCCCCCCCCCCCCCTCCACAAGAAGACGCAGTGATAAGACGGGTATTAGATAATTAGGAATTGGACCTCGACCATCCAGGGGCAAATAGAGTCAAAACCGGACACTCGGGAGGGCAATAAGCCAGTAGGCTTCCGCACTGGGGGTCTCCCCGTGTTGCCCGCAGTGTTCCGATCACTTTTGGCGAGGTTACACCCCCCCCCCCCCCTGCTATAAGGCATGTTAATATAATTAAAGTCCGTGATTTCGGTTCCTCCCCATCGGGTACCTACTCTGTATTGATAAGCCAGCAGTTGTAATTGGCTTCATTTCAATCAATGGAAAAAAAATCAATAGTCGTCGTAGATTTTCTGCTCAACAGTTTATACATCACAGTTTGATTGTTACATTGTTTTATTTTATTCAATCCCAGCAATCAATCGCTACTTTCAAACGATTTCGATTCCGTACCTCTTCCTTATGTGTTCCCCTTAGAATTTATGCTTTGACTCCAAGTGATCATTCTAGGTACAGAATTACAACCCGCCCCGTTCTTATGTTTCGTGCTGCTCGCCAGAGCTCAACTTTATAGCTGTAAACCGCTCGCCATGTCTTGGCCCTCGCAAGTGTTATGGTCCGAGCCACGCATACTAATTGGCCTGAACTATCCCAGCAACTTCTTCCTAACTAGATGAGCGTCTCCTATTTTATTTAGGGGAGCAGCCGTCGAGAATTAACGAAGCGAGTTCCGCCACACGGGGACGTCGTTTGGCGATTGGGGACGAGTAGGTCCTAAATTGGAATTGCGGGCGTAAAATCTGAAGCGTCGGATCTCTTTTGTAACTGCAAACCGAAAATAAACGATACCATTTTCGTTAATTGATTGGGTGATTCTCACATTGTGGGGGCCCCAATAATAATGTGAGTTGCGGAAGGTATTAAACTTGTAGTTGGTACAGTTTTTGGTTCATTAATCTTAGAATGATCAAACTATGTTTTCGCTATGGGACAAACATTTCGATCGAACTCAAAATTTTGCGTAATACGTTTCATGACCCGGAGATTTCAACAATGAAAGGCCAGTCCGCCGTCCAGGAATAATTATTATTCCCTGAATAATATTAATCATTATTATGAATTATAAGATAATACACACACAGCAGAAATATTATTTTTATTATGATGCATTATAACAAAAATGTATGTATTATCCCTAATTTATTCATGTCGGAGTTCATAAATTCTGATCGGCCTCAAAATTTGTCGTTATTTGTCATTATAGGTGTAGATTCCATAAACGATATCGGACATATTATGACCGTCCGCCGTATAGGCCGTTGTGGGCAGTACGAATTTTGTTAAAATCAGAAATATTGACAAAATACTCGGTTTACCATCTACTTGTGCCCGCAAGGTTTCCCTATCGCCCAAACCCGTGGGACGCTATGGGACTACGGAAGGGTTTTTTGAAGGGATTCGGCTAAGGGGTCAAGTTAGGTGTCGTTTCCGAAGTATTTTTGACGTAGAATCCATTTTTGAGGGTCCCAGAAGGACCCGATTTCACCGTAGGGATCTATTGGGCTTTCAAGGCGCAACAAATGGGATTTTTGATGGATTCCAGGAGGTCAAATAAGGTGTTGTTTTCCGAGCAATTGCGTAATTGGTGTCGTTTTTCTAGTAATTTTGGACGCATATCAATTTTTCGAGGTCCCACGACAGATTCTGTCCAAACATGGTCCAGAAACTGTCGAGTTAGGTGTCGTTTTCGTAGTATTTTTGGCCGTAGAATCCATTCTTTGGGGTCCCAGAACGATCCGATTTCACCGTGGGGATCTATGGGGCATTCTTGGGACTACAAATGGAATTTTTGATGGATCCCAGGAGGTCAAATAAGGTGTTATTTTTCGAGCACTGAACAATACCACATTGATTTTTTCTTTTTTTTGCAGAAAGACTGTTTGAATACCTAATTTTTACCTAAGGATAATAAACCCTTTTGTAAAATTTACATCTTTTTGTTTTCCATTTTGTGTAATTTTATGTTTTTTTTTTTAATCAAGAAGATACTATTTATTCTGAATTCTCCACGATTTGAAGAATGGTTTTATTGTATAGACTAGATTTTTCCGTAGTTCAATCGAATCAATGCAAAATAGATTTTTGCAACAATTTCACTATTTATTTTGGCCGTTGGTTGGGCTGTTTATCCCTGAATTTGGAATAGTGTGTCTTGAGTTCGTTGTAGAGTCTGACCTGGAGTTTCAAGATGGCATATCTAGTTCGAATTGATGTGCGGTTGATAAATTACGTTGATCTGTAACACACGCTGGTAATTTTTCCTCGGTGAGGATCCGTAGAAAGGCTACCTCACGATTTTGACAGAAACCCGCACGCACTTAATCATAGGTGCTACTTTCTGCATCGCGTAAGTACACAGACGGCTTCGGACCGAACGGGGTGATTATTAAACCTGCGATCCTTTTCACAAGAGTAATTGCCTCACTTCCCGAGGAAGGTTTCCGAAGAAGGAGGAGAAGATAAGAAAAAGAAGAAGGAAAAAAATCTTATTTGGCGCCGATTTAATCCGGAGCGGGTTGCCCGGTGATGGCAAGATGTCTTCTATTTTCCGTTGATGCGGGGCCGCGCCCAGACCTTGCTCTCTAAAAAGGCTATAAGTTCAAGGCCCAGACCGCTCTGAGGCTTGTGCTCAACACTTGTTCCACTGCATCACTCCCAACAGATTGCTATCGAGGGAGCTCCAGGGCTCCAATTTGCAGCCGATAGCCTACCATTTGCCTGTGTACCTCTCGCTACACCGCAAGAATGAGAAACGGAAGAAGTAGCCAACCCAATTATACGAACCATCTACGGTTCGTTCGATAGACGTGATCAAACTAGAACTTGTATTGGATTCTTTCACCATTTTATACCAATTAGGAGCAGATATAGTTCTCAAAGGTATCGCACAAATCATATAATGTGGAGACTAAGTGGAATACGGTGAAACTTTCATGAAAGCTGCAGTCGGAGCTAATTAATTAAGCTGTAAACAAACCTGATCACCGGAGAGAGGTAAACTAGAAGGAAAACCAGAAGAGTAACTCTTCATTTACAACTGTTGTAAATGAAGAGGGTAATTAGCAGAGCAGTGTTTGAGGTGTGAAATCAGCAGAGTAGTGTATGACGTGTGAAATCAGCAGAGCAGTGAATGAGGTGTGAAGTTGTGTGAAGGTGTGAGAGTTGTGAATGAGGACAACAGAGCACAGAGAAGTGTCACACACACAAAGAGGGCATCGGTTAACCAAACGACACAAAAATTATTTTTTTGCCACTACTAATGAAAAAAATGCTGCAAAGTTTACACAAGGGTTAATTATTCTTTGATATTGGTTAATTTTGCAAAAATTAAGACAGGCAGTATTAAAAAAAAAAAATAATAATAATAATAATAATAAAACCAAAAATTTTTGTCTGTACCATGTTTGGACAGAAGTGGGACCTTGAAAAAATGGATTTTGCGTCCAAAATTACTCGAAAACGACGCCTTATTTGACCTCCTGGGATCCTTCAAAAATACCTTTTGTTGCCACATGAAAGCCCCATAGATCCCCACGGTGAAATCGGATCGTTCTGGGACCCACAAAAATGGATTCTACGTTCAAAAATTCTTCGGAAACGACACCTAACTTGACCCCTTAGCCGAAGCCCATCAAAAACCCCTCCCGTAGCCCGTTTTTAGCCCCATAGCGCCCCACGGGTTTGGGCGATCGGACTGAAAACCTTGCGGGCACAACTAGATGGTAAACCGATCATTTTGTTAACGTTTTTAAGAAAGTTCCTGCTGTCCTAAACGGCTCGGACGGCGGACGGACATGTTGAAACGTATACGTTTCAACGTTTACGTATACGTACATTGTCAAATTTTGAGGTCGATCTGAATTTTTGACTTCCGTCGCGATTGCTTAGGTGTACTATTCCAATAATAATAAACCATAATGAGCACAAATGTTTGCACCTTTTATGCACACGTGAGTGGAAATCTAGTTCGTTACACTAATGAAGTTTGTCCTAACGTGAGTTCATAATTCAAACATAATGCAGTAGACGACAAGTATAACAAGTGGGCCGTGTAATGACGCACGGTTGATGACACGGCCGAACTGGAACCAATTTATCCGAACATTTGCCGTGCAAAAGGGTAAACATCACGTAATAGAACGAGGTATTTTATAGGCCGAGCGCGAGCGAGGGAGTCAGTGCGAGCTATTAGTCACGACCAGGTTCAAGAAGACGAGGAGAAAAAAACAAAAACAAACTTGAAACAGTAAAAACCTCTGCTACTGGGTCTACGTGTCTCTGCGGGGTCGACTTAATTAATAATAATGGAGGTGGGCATAATTTAATTCCGATTCTACGTCTGAGAAGGGAATAAGGAGGGACTAGAACGGCCGCGTAAGAAAGTTGAAAATGAAATAGTGCGTCATCCGCGACTAATGGCGACCCCTCACGCACGCATTCGGCTTCTGCCTAAGGACCTCCAAGCCGAAAGAGAAGAGCCTTAGAAATTTTTTTAAACAGGGCCCATCATTTTTCCTGACCTTTTGAATATCCTTTGCCATTATTTTATGTTTCAAGGCAAACGGCGCTTTCATGAGGTTCGTGTGTTAGTTGTCAGAGCGACCTGTGCTCAAACTCCACACTCGACGTCAGCGCGTCTGGCCCTCCTCGCCATCTCCCCTCCACTCCTACTTATGTACGTCCCCCGCTTGTTCTCTTTCAAATTCTAGGCTCAACCTCAGGCCCATAGTAAATTTCCCTATATCTGTTTAAATTTACCTTTTATATTTGTTGTATCTAATGTAATTATTAAAAATATAACATAATATGTTCTTTAAATTTTATGTTAAGTCTTAGGACGGATGAAGAACCCCAAAAAATGAATCACCAAGATTACTTGGAAAACAAGCCCTTATTCGACTTCCTGGCATCCTGCAAAAGCCCCGTGGACCCCAACGGTGGAATCGGATGCTTTAGGGACTCCCCAAAAAAAAATTTTACATCCAAATACTTTGGACCCCTCCGGGTTGCCTCTATTTTTAGATCCGCTGACCCCCACGGATTTGTGCAATCGGGTTGAACACCTTGCGAGTACAAATTAAAGGAGAACCAAGTATGTCGTCAAAAATTTCAGATTTTTAAATAAATTGCTACTGCCCAAAACGTCGCGAACGGCGGACAGACATTTCAGTTTTGAAATCCACACATCTTGAAATGTAGATATAATGTCAAATTTTGATCCCTTTTGCGAATACTGTGTATTATTTCCAGAATATTTAACCAAAACCGCTCAAAAACAAAGCGCTAGCTGATGTGGGAGAAGCGGTAGCCGACGGTGAGGAGGGCAAACGACCGAAGCCACTCGCTCAGTGCTCCAGCCAGTCACTCCTACTCGCAAGCCATCAACATGAGATCCTTCAGATTGTTATCATTCAGAGTTTGCTTCAACCTTGTTTTGATGATTTTAACTAATAATAATTTTTAACTCGTCTAACACTCGACCTGGGCCGTTGAAAACGTTACCAAAAATTTGTAAATCAAATTCCGTACGATGAGGTGACAACCTGAATACGAGTAATGTTTTAACACCCTGTAGCCCAATTTACGCATTTATTTTACTTGCCATCCACCCTATGAGGAACAAACCAGACCGCCTTCTTCTAAGTCTGAGTTTTCCTTTTCGTTCTCGAGTATAATATACATATTATGAGTGAAGTATACATATTATTATATTACGAGTGAAATATACATATTAGGTATGTATATTTCAGGTAGGATACAATTTTTTCTAGCTTCGACCGGCCCCTGAGGACCTTCGGCCCCTGACTTACATGATAATAATATTATCATGTAGGTAGAATAGTTATTAGGTATAAAAATTGTATGATAATTTAAAAAAAAGTAGGCCTATATTATAATAATAAAATACACATAAAATTATTTTAGGTTGACCTTGACTTCAAATGGTCGTAACACACAAAAAAAAAAAAAAAAAAAAAAAAAATTGACATCGGATAGCCGCGAAGTCCTGTCGGAAAATCGAAGGACAGTAGGCAATAATTGAATTTATTAGGAATTTACTTTCCCATAAAATCACTGGGTGGAGTTCCAGTTTCCTTATAGAGGGTTTATGTATTGGGGGTAATCTGTAACACAGGCCAAGCGCAAGATGCGGCACGCCTTGAGAAAGAGCGCTTTTTCTTCGGTCTAAATGGAAAAAAATAATTTACATCCGAAGTGTCAGTAGGCCTTGGAAGGCCATTCCCGGCCGGCAAATATCGCGTGGGTATGCAAACAGACGGGATAATCAGACTTGTTCCTGATAAACAATGACAGGAACAGAAATAAATTGTGAAGTTTAAAATCTACAGAGACGTCAAATCATCCATTACGACGGTCGAATGATACGGTAGGCAAATTGAATGCTGGAAGAGATACTCGAGTTGATATTTTATAATTTACCTTTACGGCCGATAACCTACTAAGTCAGCGTGTGAAGAAATCTAGAAAGAAATTACTAGATACGCTGCTAATTTTACATAAGGTTTTACGATTCTTTGGTACAAATAGTACTTAGCGGATGTGACAGGTGTACCTACATGCACGAATTGAGTTCCTTAATTCTTATTAGTTCTATCAATTTGTGTGTTGTATATTTGGGGGAAGGCCTGCAGCGTAACTCCCCCCACCCCCCTTGTCTTTGGAGGAAGATGAAGCTATACTAGTAGGTATCTGAATAGCATAACACGAGATATCGCGATCAGCTATCCTAGGAGGCGGTATCGAGACAATAATGGGAGACCCGCGATCTCCAGACTGACAGGAAGTGTCGTGGTAGTCTGGAATGCGTTGGTCTCCGGGAGGGAGTTCAGGGGAATCTAATATTGAAGCTGAACAGTCAGCCTCATCATTAGTTCTCCCTGGATCCACATTTAATATGGGAATCAGAGGACTGGCTTCCCCAGACAAATTGTCGCCAAGGGAGGCCGGTCCTGCTGACACTTATGAAAATCTGCTCTCCCGTCGACCACAGAGGACTTGTCCCCAATGGTTGCTCAGGCAACGGATTCGCGCCGAATAATTGGGTCCGCTGACCTGGCTTCACCAGACGAAATGTCGCCAGGGAAGCCCCCCCCCCCCCTTCCTCTGTCCCAATCAAAAATGCATTTGAAGTTGACAATCTTATTTAAATTGTAAATAAGAATAGCCGGTCAGTGAAATGTTAACGCCGGCGACGCGATTGGGGAGTCCGATTTAGCAGCCCTCGCGTTAGTGAGAGAAACTGGACTTCCCAATCACGCTACCGGAAGTGGCGCTTCCCGTGGCCTACGCTTGAACGAAATGAGGCGGGCGAACGAATTTAAGCCTGTAGAGTTTGGCCCATGCGGCCACAAATAATACGGCCAGACACGGTCAGGACGGTGGATGGATATTTGATTTGGGAAATCTGCTCATCGTTAAACGAATAATTACAAATTTTGAGGCCGATCAACATTTTTGAGCTCCATTGCGAAAACATAGGTAGATTATTCTGAGAAAATGACTTACTAACAGTTACTTAGCAGTGGCAAATTTTCAGTTTGCAATAATTTTAATATTTCATCGAGTGTTTTTATGGACTCGCTGGACTAACCAATAAGCCGAATGCATGCAGTACGCACAGTTGGGATTTGTAGCTTTCTGATGGGTGATATACGACTCGGAGCAAATTGATTCGCCCTGAGGCGGCGAAGGACGAGATGTGTTGTTTGTTCTGGTCTTGACAGTGGCAATGAACTCAATGGCTATAAAAGAAAATCATGTTTCAAGTTAGCTCAATAACTTCACGAGAGAGCAATGCAACTTGCCAGGTGGGCGGAAAAGGTAATGTTTGCCCGTGGGAGCTCCCTCGTAGGTAGTTCAACTTGCCTACCGGCCAAGTAGTTTTCAAGCACGCTTCTTCGTGATGTTTACTTTTTAGAAGGCCAAACCATAATAATTATTATCAGACCGGGTCGCCCTCTAATGAGTTTTTGAAAACCAGTTTTGTGCTCCATTTCTCATCAACGGAATCAGCAGTGGATTCATTTTCGATTCCTCGGTGGGACCCCCAAGCAGCCAAAATGGTTTTGTGAACGGATGATGATTACCTACAGCCCGAAAGTGGGCGTTTGGAGATCCTATCAGTTTTTTTTATTCCAATAATGATAAGGTTCATGCTACCTAGATTGCGTCTGATAAGTGGCGAAATACACAGGCACTATTATCGTTTAGTAGTCTGTTAAGCTTGTATAATATACAATATTATTGCTTCTACTTCTTTTGTGGGTATCCAAATAAACATCAGTATTTATTTTGAAACTCATAAGATATCTGAAGCATTCTGGAAAATCCACCAGTTTTTTCACTTCAAGTTAGTATTTGCAAAGTGGATTTGTACATTTCACTTCTCTGCTGATTTCGCTCCTCATTCACAACTCGGCCCCTCATTGGTGGATGATTCGCCAAACTTACGAGTTGCCCTTATGAAGTCACGGTCATGAATTCAATAGCGTTCAGAACAACTTTTTATCAACAAAGTGAAAGACATTATGCCACAAAATTTTTTTCTCCGCTTTTTGACTTCTAAGAACCGCAGGATGATTCAACCCGAAATTCAGGTCCATTCCTCATCATCTCCTTTCAGCATTGCTGTGAATTATGGCCATTACCAACCAAACGAAGGAAGTTGATGTGGTTATTTAGCAGCAGGGGATTTCCAGTGTCAGGCCGCTAGTTCTAATTAAACTTCGATTCAACCATTCTTCTTCGATGGCCAGTAAATTTTTTCGGAATGCTTTACAATACCAAAGCGATGTTATCTCGTTCGAAAGAATTTCCCAGATTGGTTTGAAAAAGGTCAGAAGAAGATTTTTACATATAAAAATACCAGTTCTGGCTCGTCTCCCAGTCCTTTTAAGGGGACATGGTAGGAGGTTGCGAGGAAGCTCTGGGGGCAGCCAGTGCCTTCGAGAGCCGTATAATTTATAACTCGGACGATAATTATTTGGGGTCATGAAACTTGTGGCCTCCTGTTGCATATTTATGAGGGCAGGTCTCCAGAAGGGGCCCCCCTCGGGCCCTGGCCCCCGAGGAGGGGTCCCACCCTGAGGGGCCTTCCCCGTAATTAGACCTGATTGCTCGCTCTTTGGTTTAATTTTCGTATTGATCACTCCCCACCTATTATTCTTTTTCGTCCCAATTAAGGGGGAGGGGTATGATGGGATCGGGTGGCAGGGGGAAGGTGAGCTTGTCAAGAATCCGACGGACTGACTGGAAACGAGCAATGACGGGAAGAATAACATGTTCAGTGGATGTGGTCGTACAGTCGGAGACATCATAAATGATGGGCTTGCAGTAAGGACCCAAGGGCTATTTCTGCCATTTTCAAATAATGAATAGTTTTTTTTTTTAAGAATAAAAAGTTTTATTATTGGGAGTGAAAGTCTTGGTCCTTATATACCTTTCAAGATGACATCAAGATTCAAGATTTAAATTTTGACTACTCGGTTTACCATCTAGTTGTGCATGCAAGGTTTTCAGCTCGGTCGCTCAGGGGCTGAAAAGGGGCTATGAAGGTTTACGGCTATGGGTTCGAGTTAGGTGTCGTTTTCGAAGAAGAAGAAGAAAAACGTGTATTCGAACGAATTAGAATAATTCTGTAATTATTACACAATACTATGTCAATATACGTGATGACTGTGGGCCGAGCCCGTCTGTCATAGTTTTCGAAGTATTTTTGCACGTAGAAACCTTTCGGGATGAGTATTAAATTTAGGTTAAATTTTAATTACTTCATTAATTTCAATTGGTACTTTCAAATAATAATAAATTGAATAAGCTCATTATTATTTTAAGTTGGTAAGTAACAATACTCTACAAAAAAAAAAAAAAAGTTGCCGGCCTCATTTTATCATGGATGGAGGTGTTCGAGGGTGCTGAATCCGAATCCGTTGTCAGTTTTTTTTTCCAATTGGACGAATTTTTTTCCGACGTTTGTATGGTTTTTCATTATTTTACGGTGTATTTTCCTGGTCATCACGAACTTCGTCCAAAAAAAATCATAGTAGGGATGGATTTGTAGGAAATTTCATGCTGAATCCAAATATGACCCCATTTTTTTTTTTTTTCACATAGATCCTAACCTTCCAAATCCCCCCCAAAACCTATTGAAAACTGTAAAATCTTTTGCCTATTTTGAAATGTTTGTTTTCGTTGACCCCAATGGACCTGCCAAAAAATTTCGAGGGCAACCATTCGAAAGTTTAGACTCTCCTGCGTCGAGTGAGACCAACCGGAACTCTCAGAAGTTGTAATTAGCGACATTACGATAAAAACCATACAAACGTCGAAAACTCGAAAAAATCGTCCATTCGGAAAAAAGGACGACGGATTCGGATTCAGCACCCTCGAAAACCCTCATCCATGATAAAATGAGACCGGCAACGTTCAGGTCACGTTTTTTGTTGAGCAGTGAAATTAATTCAATTATTTAATTAAAAAAAAAAAAAAAAAAAAAAAAAGCTGCAAATTTTACACAAAGGGTTTATTGCTTCCGAGTCTGCGAAGCAGCGGAAGCCTTGTGTTCACTTTCGGGAGAAAAAAAATTTTTGTTGTCCGAATTCAAAATTTCCACTCGTATTTTGCGTTTCATAGCCTACTGAACAAATTTGGTTCCGTGTCTGTCGGTCTGTGGGTCTGTGGGTCTGTGGGTCTGTGGGTCTGTCGGTCTGTCGGTCTGTCGGTCTGTGGATCTGTCGGTCTTTCGGTCTGTGGGTCTGTCGGTCCGTCCGCATTTCCTTGTTACAGCCATAATTTCCACAATTTTGAATGAATTTAGCTCAAATTTTGAGGGATTATGCGGATCTGGCCCCTTGAGGTCCCATACGAATTTCAGCACAATTGAATCAGCTGTACGCTCTGCGCATGCGCTAACGTGAAATTCTTGAAACAGGCATAACTTTCTCAATTTTGATCGGATTTCAATCAAATTTTCAGGAATTGTGTGCGTATAGCTCTAGATGGTACCCTGTCAGTTTCATGACGATTGAATCAGCGGTACGCTCAGCGCATGCGTGAACGTAATTTCCTTGCCACAGCCATAACTCCTACAATTTTGATCGGATTTCAATCAAATTTTCAGGAATTGGGTGGGCATAGCCCTAGATGGTTCCCTATCAGTTTCATCACGATCAGAAAATTAATTCTGTCTCAATGAAATAAATTTTGAACCATTTTTTTTTTTTTTTTTTACTCGGAAAATAGGACCTACCTACTTACCTATTTGACTTCCTGGGATCGTTCAAAAATCCCATTTGTAGCCCCATGAAAACCCTATAGATCACCACGGTGATATCGGATCATTCTGAGACCCCCAAAAATGGATTCTACTTCCAAAAATACTTCAAGAACGACACTTAACTCGATCCCATAGCCAAAAGCCTTCATAAAACCCCTCCCGTAGCCCCATTGTAGCCCCATAGCGCCCCACGGGTTTGGGCGATCAGGCTGCCTTGAGGGCACCAACCTTGAACCAACCTTTTCCGAATGGACGATTTTTTCGATTTTTCGACGTGTTCATGGTTTTTATCGTAATGTCGCTAATTACAAATTTTTGAGAGATCCTGTTGGTCTCAGTTTAGAGTTAAAAAAAAAAAAAAAAAAAAAAAAATCCTACTGCCCAAAACGGCCCAGACGGTGGACGGACATTTCGTTCTTTATATCTTGAAACGGATAATGTCATGATAAATGTCATGTTTTAGGCCGATAAGAACTTTCAAGGTGTATTATTTCAAGAGTAATAAACCAAAAGTGAAATTAGCAGCACCTTTATAAGGTGATTATGCAAATTAGTTTCATATTTGAACGCAAAAGAAATCGACAACAATTTATCAAATGTTGACGTTGCGGTAAATGTTCTGGATCTAATTTAGCTGCAAAATAATGAATGAGCTGAGACTTTCATTTTTTCAAAGTTTAATAATTCATTCATCACTCAGATATACTAATTCATATTCTTTCAAATCGTGTCCTACGAGATCCTTGGGAAGCAGAAGCCAACCTGTTTAGCCGAATCTGAATTTCTAACATCGTCGGAAGATTAACTGAGTGATAAGAGAACGAATTCGTTCCATTTTATTGCAGCTCCCCCACTGTGAGAAGGCTGCTGGACGTCCGGTATGCGCCTCCACTTCTTCTCAATGAATACATGGACTAGAACTCTGAGAAGGTCAACGGTTTTCGGTTTGAAGGGATTATCGTCGGTGGCTATCAAAATACTCACCGTAGTCGGGGACCTTCAAAGATAATGCACAACGTGAGTTAAGGAGGGATTTCGTTTTTAAAAGCGAAGGGAGGTGAGAGTTTTGGTTTTGGTCCATTTTAGTTTTGTAAAAAATGACGACCGAAAGGACAGCACGAACTGTGGCAGATTATTTTATTGCTGTTGAAATTCGACCCCTGCATCGGTGAATGAGCGTAGCGTGACCAGAAGAAAGGCCGAAGCCGTCGATAAATTAAAAAATCGGCTCTCGTAGGCGTCACAAACCTCCGTCCCGAAACTCAACAACGGAAAGAATTGCACCAGTTTCCGATGTGAACCAATAAATTCATTCAAGGGAGCCACACCAAGCCCAGAAATTAGCATCGAGTCTTATAGGAAGCCCCTGACGCCCTCCCCATTAAAATTTACATTGTGCCCTCGAGCGGGGAGACAGCTCCCGCTGGTTCTGTGGAGTTCATTTCGCTCCCGAACAACCTCCACCACTTTTATCGCGTCGGGCGGAATGATGGAATGCTTTATGTACGTACATCTCTTGGTACCCTTTCAAGCCCTCGGTTGAGGGCATTGGACTCGTATTTTACTGAACTTGCGTAGGTGACGTGTTTAATTGTTCAACTTGGGGTTTTCCCTGTTGTCCCGACCGAAGTGAAACTTGTTAAGGCCGAAACATTTTCGATGTTTTGGTTTGGAATGAGATCCCGATGTTCTCCGCCGTCCGGGCCGTTTGAGTAGCCCAGTAGTCTGGGTTTTGACGGGCGATTGAGTTAGTTGGCGTTTTCGAAACAATTTTGGTTTATAATTCTTGGAATAATACACCAATGCATTCGCGACGGTATTCGACAATTCGGATCGGCCTCAAAATTTGACATATCCGTTGCATGGCACTTAGATTTCAAAAATCAAATTTCCGTCCGTCGTTCGAGCCGTTTTCGGCAGAAGGAATTTTTTGTAATGTGAAAATTGGACACAAAAAAACTCGGGGAGACGAGCTACTATCTCACCCAGTTCCTAACAGGCCATGGCTATTTCCGAGCATACCTGAAAAAGATAGGAAAGACTATAGAAGCAGAGTGCATGTACTGCCACACTGAGGATGACGACGCCCATCACACCTTCTTTGTGTGCCCCCGCTGGCAAAGGATGCGGAGAGGTCTGATGGAGGAGATCGAAGACTTCGAGCCAGAAACAATTGTAGCAAAGATGCTGGCGGCGAAAGACAATTGGGATGCCGTGAACACTTTCGTCATAGCAATACTGAAGACGAAAGAGAGAGACAGGGAGTGGGAGGGAATTGGTGCTGTACCAACCCTTCCATCACCCCCTCTCTCATCTGACGAATGACCACCCCATGAAAAGGAGAGAAGATCAGGACTGGTGGAGGGAATCTATTCCCCTCAAAAACAGGAGACACGGACTTACACCGGCTACAAGGAGAGGCCATACAAGGCCAACCAAAGGAACTGCCCTGAAGTAATACTAACTATGTAGTCCCGGGGCAGCTTCCTGAGAGATATCGAGGTGTTTTTTAGTGGGTAAACTGAGGTAAGCAGGACTCCCACACGAAGGGTGGGGACTTCCCCGCTGACAGTCCATAAAGGATTTTTCATCTCGTAAAAAAAAAAATTATTATTATTATTATTATTATTATTATTATTATTATTTTATAGATAGAGATTATTCAATGCTTTTCATCGTATATACAATATGCTTGCTGGAGGGAGTCATTTTGCTGAGGAATGAAACCTGCAACGGAAGCGATTTTCATGGTGTTTTTTTTACTATAGGTACTGGAGCTGCAGCCCGAGGTGGACTGAAGAGGAATATGACCTAGGAGAACCATTTTTATTTTGAGGTAGGTCCTACTTCTAAAAGTCGGAAGAATTCTAAATTGGTCAGCTTGGCGAGTAGATAACGAGAAAAGTCTGAAAACACCAAAAGGTTGTCTCAAAGGGGTCCAAAATGGGCGAAAAAGTGTTCAAAATAGGAACAAGGCGAATGTTGAGAAAGTGGGGAGTCAAGGGAGGGGCCAAATGGGGTGTACGAGGGGTGGGGAGTCAAGGGGGTGGGTGTCCAACGGTGGTCTTGAAGTGGTGGAGGGGGCGACTGACGGGGTTTCGAATGGTGGGGGGACTGAGGAAGGCAGCGAAGAACCCCCCCCCCCCCCCCCCCCGCGAGCTAGGCCCGGCTCATGAAGAATCGAACCCCCACGTACTGAAACATTCACAAACAACAATAACAGGGTGGCTAGCGAGGGGAAAAACGCTGATCTTTGGCTGAGAATTGGCCAAATAAGGGGTTCAAATAGATAGATTTCTATTAGATTTCACTTTTAAAATTAATCCTTCAACTCGCATTCTGTATTTCTTTAAGAAAAAAAAAACTATTCATTATTGAAAATAGAGTAGAAGGGGTCTGAGGCCAGGTGTGAGAGGTCGGGGTTTGGCCCCCTAGTCTTCCCTTAGGACGCTATCGCTTCTTCCCACCCACCTTCGCACACCCGAGACTTTTGCTCTCCAAGCTTAAACAGACTCATATTTTAACCTATACATTAACTTCTTATTGTCGATAATTGTTACCCAGGCCCATCGTTTTCGCATTACCCACTGAAACACGCAACGATAAGTACCTTTAATGAGTGGTTTAAATCTCATTACTGCCGCATGAAAGGGGCTCTTGTTCAGGGTGTTGGAGAGTGTATAATTCGGGCTAGATGCAGAGGAACATTGATGAAGAGCTCTCCCGGAATAATTATCAGCTCTCTGCTCATAACGTTGTTAATGGGGTCGATTAATTACTAGGCGGAGGCTTAGCGAAGGTAGTTAACCCGATGCCTACACCGCGAACGCTCACTTTTTCTTCACAAACGGTTTCGGCGGACAAAATGATAATGAAGACTCAGAAGCCGCTCGGGGAAGATCTGGTTTGGGAGTCCGTAAATAACCCCGACACGACTTTTCCATTTGACAAGGCTTTCGCTCTTAAGAAATTTATATCGGCATCTTCAGGGTTTGGTGCGAACAAGGGGATAAGGTTGAGGGGTTACAAAGTGAGGGGAAGGTTCTCGGTGGGTTATAGTGCTGCTGACGCGTAAAATGAAGTTGTTTATGGCTCAATGAAAGATAAACCTGAACGTCCCTCTCGGTATCTGGTTGGCCGTATTAACACCTCACTAACGAGCTTCTAGAGAACCTAATCACGCGACAGTTAACAAAACTATCGAGGGTTAATACATCAGGAATGAGATACAGCCTGCAAAGATTATTGAACTTGATTTCAATCTTGATCATGAGTTGAGAATATTTTTGCAATTTAACGAACCGAAGGACGAAAAGGCTGGTGAGAAGGGGAGAGTTATCTCTTCCGTTTTTGAGATAAAAACAGAAAAAGTGTCTTCTTTTTTTCATATGGTGGGCTCTCGTTTCAACGAATTTCGGGGTTGACCAAACTTTGTTTGAGATGAGAGCCGCGATCCTGACAAGAACGTCCCCCTAATGAACTGGCTTTCTAGCTCTTTTTTTCGGGAGTTTCGGTCATGTTTTTACCATGACATGACCTCAGGATAGCCCGGCGTCTCAAATCTTCCCCTTTGTGCCCCCTAATTGGATTCCGAGCCTTCTTTTGGTTTTTACTTGGCCAACTCCCTTTAGTGACCACCTGGGACGAAATCGCTTAGCATTTTCCAAACCCGTTCGGGAGATCGTTATGAGCCGAGAACGGGATACGGGAGCTATGACATTTTGTCGCCCGTTTTTTTTTTTTTTTTTTTTTTGCCGTTATTTGCTGGACAAAATCACTATACCCGGTAATTAAAAATATATGTCGAAATCGGGATTCTCTGAATTCTACCAGGAATATTATGGTTTATGGCTGGGTCCGCCTGTGTAAAGCGTTACCGTTACTGGATACTTACATGGGCATTTTTTACAAATCAGATAACCCTCGAATCCATATTCTTGCATTATTAACACAGAAATGTGTTTTTGCGGAGGTTATTTGGTTTGAAGTTGTCAGAGGCGTTGGGCCTAAGAAAGACGGTTTTTTAAAAAGGTTTCTGGCCATGGGGCAGAGTTAGGTGTCGTTTTTAAGTTTATTGGACGTAGAATCCTATTTTTGGGGTCCCAGATCGATCCAATTTCACCGTGGGGATCTATGGTGCTTTCATGGGGCTACAAATGAGTTTTAGAAGAATCCAAGGAGGTTAAATAAGGTGTCGTTTGCGAGTAATTTTGGACTCATATCCATTTTTCGAGATCCCACATTTTTCAGAATAAATTTTTTTTTAATTTTTCAAAAATATTTTCATATTGACACAATTGTGTTTGCACTATTAACCTGTTGGCAACATATATATATATATTGATTTATATATAAATCAAAGAATAATAAACCCTTAAAATTGTGTAAAATTTGCAGCGTTTCAGAATCTGAAATGTATCTGATATCTGATATTCCACCAACCCTCTGTGGAATCACCGACAACACATTCTGTGTTTCATTGGTTTGATCCTCGATCATAACATTGATAATCTGGGGGTCTGGGGTTGTCCCCCATACCTACATAGTCACAAGCGGCAACACCCTACATGTGGCAACTTTTTTTCTTCGGATTTTCCTCCTGCGCTTTAACTTCCCTCATTTTCGACAAATTAGATTACCTACCCATCGTTTCTCAACCACTGCGATCCCTCCCGGCTCAGGTTCAGTGGAGCACTTACGCGGAGGAAGTTCCCCATGAAAACCCGCTCCTGCATTGCATTACGCGCTCAACAACTCGGCGGAATGAAGAATAATCGCGCGTAATGAAGTCGACACCGTTTCTTCACGGAGTTCTTCGTCGCACGGCTTAGTCCGCGAAAACGGCCGAGTTAATTCTACAAAATCGCTTGGCCCAGAACTAAATACTATCCGCCGCTGAAACTAGCCGAGCGTTTTACACGGGAAGTCTTAACGAAGGCGACAGGGACCTCACCCACAGTTGTCCCATTTCAATCAAATCATTAATCCGGAGATTATGTTAATACAAGCTTCTACCCTTCATTATCTTGATTTATAGATAGCCGGATGACAAGTTGCTTTCTCACAGGCGACTGATTCTTTCAAGTCGTTCTGTCGCTGTTCTAATGAAATTCCTGTAATTCCACCTTAAAAATAATTCATCAATGTAGCATTAAATAATAAGTTTAAGTTATACAGCTTTTCACCCATCACATTATACCTACTCGTATTTAATTAAATTAGTACTATTATAATTATATGCATTAGTTATTATTGCAATTCTTGAAGGCCTGGTTTTATTGTGTAAACAGTTTCCAGACAGGTAGCTACTATTAGCTACTATTAGCTATAACTATTAGCAGGTAGCTAAACTATTCTTTTGGTTTATTATTCTTGGAATCATCGCCCCCTTTTCACGACGGTAGTCGAACATTTTGATATGCCTCAAAATTTGTTTACGTTTCATAAATAAACATTTTTGAGATAGCCCGATCCTGCAGTAAGCCTGCGAAGTGGTCCGCCATTTCGGGCAGTAGGAATTTGTTTAAAAATCTGATATTCTTACAAAATTCTTACCCATTACTCCATCTAGTGCCCGCAATGTTTTCAGTTCGATCGCTCAAATCCATGGGGCTCTGTGAGGCTGAAAAGGGGCTACGGGAGGGGTTTTTGACGGTTCCGCAACCAAAACTAGTTCTAAGCACTGAGAATCGGTTCAAAACTCCTACAAACTGGTCTAACCCCCTGACACAAGTTGGATGCCTCTGCATACTGGTTTTAACCAATAAAACCGATTATAAACAGTTGAAGCTTGACTCCTGACAGGAAAAATATTCCTAAGCCTTACTTACCAAACTTTTTTCTTTTTTCTTTTTCTTCTTAAAACATGCTGCATACAGTACGTACTGAACAAAATGGTGTAATATACCAACATTATTGCACAATGTTTGAACTTCAATGAAAATTATTTAAAAAAATAGTTAGCTCAGATGACACCTGCTTCATATTTATATAATGGCTCCACTTCTTTAGAGTTAGAAGTTAATTTTCAGTTTTTTGGATTCCCTGAAAAGTTGCATTTCTCGACGCATCTGACCCATTTTTTCGAGAACCAGTCAACCGATTTACATTTTCTTCTTTTTTTGTGGATTGGCGAACTCCTAATGAACCAATGTGCGGAATCAGGTTTTTTAAATGATGAAATATTTTTTTGTGTACAGGTCAAGCAAGTGACGCCGGAATGCCATTGAAAACAGTCCAATTTAAAGTACCTAACTGTCAAGTTAGCTCCTCTGTTGTAAATATTCAGATGAATATTTTCAAAATCTGTTTCCGCAGATTTTTAGATTTTTTGGGGGCCTGCATGGCTTGAAAAAAAAAAAAAAAAAAAAAACCAGGGAGTTTCGAGATTTTGGGGCACGAATTTCGCTGTTTTCAGATGGGTGCCAACCTCCAATTAAAATTAAAACAAATGATAATGATTAAAATTATAAACAAAGCTATGCTTGCCACATCTTACGGAATGATAAATTTTTGTCGAATTTCGGCATTTATTTATTGCGGTGTTATGTTTTTAAAGACTAATTTTCGTTAAATGCAGGTACAATATTTTGGATTACCTCTATAATTTATATCACCAACATTACAATAACATTATAGTTAATTTAGATCACAAATCTTGATCTAGTTTAAAATGGGTAAGTTTAAAGTGGCTAAACAAACATCACAACAATTAAAGTCTGATAATCAGTTCAGTTGATGTCCAAATCATAAGCAGGGGCGAATACAAGGGGCCTTCCCTTCGCCTCTCATATCCTGCCCAGTTTGCTCTAAAATTTAGAGCAAACTGTGCAGGATATGAGAGGCGAAGGGAAGTTAAGGCCCCTTGTATTCACATTCTAAACCAATAATATTTAATATTATTGGTTTAGAATGTCACCTGCTCGAGATATATAATAATGATATATATTATTATATAATCCATAATTAGATCCCCCCCCCCCCCAAGAATTCGTGAAACCGCCCATGGTTATAAGTATTTTTAAGGCAGTTCCACATTTTCATCTCTTCCAGCTCCTTGATGCGCTTATTGCAAGAAATTAAATGCAATTATGGGAGTAAACGGCAAACAGCGAAAGTGGTAGTGGATGTCTCTGTCGCAACGCTTTCCTCGGTTCTACTATTCTTCAATTTTTTAGCTGACATTCTGGGCTGGAATAAAAAAACGCTGCAAATTTTACACAAGGGTTTATTATTCTGTGATATAGGTTACTTGTACAGACATTTAATTCTGTCAATAAAAAAAATTAAAAAAAAATTTTTTTTTTGAATTTTTATATTTCAAAAAAAATTTTTTTGGGGGACTTTTTCTTTCAAAAATGTGTTTTTTCAAAAATTCTTTAATTTTTACTCGAAAAATATTTAACTTCTTGGGATCCTTCAAAAATCCCATTTTTAGCCCCATTAAAGCCCTATTGAACGCCACAGTGAAATCGGATCGTTCCGGGACCCCCAAAAATGGATTCGACGTCCAAAAATACTTCGAAAACGACACCTAACTCGATCCCATAGCTAAAAGCCTTCAAAACACCCCTCCTGTAGCCCCATTTTAGCCCCATAGCGCCCCACGGGCTTGGGCGATCGGACTGAAAACCTTGCGGGCACAACTAGATGGTAAACCAAGTATTTTGCCAAAATTTCAGATTTTTTAAAAAATTCCTACTGCCCAAAACGGCCTGGACGGCGGACGGCGTACGGCGGACGGCGGACGGACATTTCGGATTTTGAATGTAGACCTCTTGAAACGGATAATGTCAAATTTTGAGGCCGATCGGAGTCGTCGACCCGCGTCGCGAAAACATAGGTGTATTATTCCAAGAATAATAAACCAAAACGACCAGTTTGTAGGACAAGTTTATCAATCATCATTCAGAATAAAGTTAGAAGTAATTAACCAAATCAAGCCAAGATCTATATAATATATAGATCTTGGCTTGATATATATTATATATTGACACAAGATCAATAATGAGAAACGTTTTAACGGGTCCACTACTGAGCTCGAAAATCAAGTCAAAACCAGTTGTTGGACTGAGTGACTGAGTGACATGAGGTTCTCACTACTCAGTCGTTGGACACGCCAAAAGTACACCGTTGTTTTGCATCAAACGTGATAATGCTGAAGGGCAAATACCTGGAAGAACCAAGCTTTTGATTGTGAAACGCTTACAAAAACTACTGAAAACTTATGAATTGGACGTTGTCAGATTGCCATTTTCTCCCGGACACTAAAGATCGGCGGTTTCTTCCTTTCCTAAAATGTGAGGATATTCTATTGTTGTAACCTTTCTTTCTTTTTCAGTCTTCACAGTTTACGAAAGTACCTACTTATAGATCAAAACCCTTTGCCATCCAAGAACTGGGGTTTTTACCCAATTCTAACTTGGATATCATGGTCTTTGAGAAGTACCCCCTCCCCTCTTGACCAAATCCTGAATCCTCACCCCACCACTTCCCTTCGTCAAAAATCTGGTCATCCTGTTGTTCACTATAAAGTAAAAAGGAATCTGTTAGCACATCGTGTCGTCAAATTTAATCTTCTTCCAAAGCCAAACTCTTTTCCAATTCGCCTGAGGGGACTTCATCCATGTACCTATTTATCTCCAAGGCAATTAGGTTCCTACGGAATTACGTCGCTCTCTAACTCCCCTATAAATCTCACAAGAAGGTTTGACTTCCGTGTATTCCATATCGTTGATCATCGATTGGAAGTTTAGCGATTTTCAAATTTCCCTCAAGTCTCGCCTCGGGCCAGTTTACGGCCAATAAATTCCTTATCTGATAGCGATGACTGAGCTACTTGTTCGGCGTTGATCACAAAATATGATTTAGATCGGGATTTTCCTTACAAAATGGGAACCTATATTTTGTTCAGTTACCGCTTCGTCATGGAAGCCTTGTAAGGTTCGAGGGAGCCCAGCAACTGTTTTCATTCAATGATAAATTTACTGTTTTTCGCATTTGTGTTGAATAGGTTTGAAGCCAAAGGAGAATCAATGCTACAATGTTGCATGGATAATTATTATTGTAACAGGGCCATTTTTGCGGAAAGGCTGTAGAATACGGCTGTCATAACTGTCCAAGGTAAAAAGATAGTACTAAGTAACACCCAAAACTGCGGACAGTTCCCCCCACCTTACGTCTCATTCGATATTCGAGTAGTATTGAATACACTCACTCATTCACCCAATAATGATGAATGTTATCATGTTGGTATAATAATTTTAATAACATTTAATGCCAGAACATTCAACATTTTTAGACGGGTGAGATAAATGGAGTGGTGGAGGGAAAAGTGAGGGAAATTTGGGGACATGTTGAAAGCTAGGGTGGGAATTTTTCGTAAAGACCTCAGGCATCACTCGTGACCCGTTCTCTGGTACTTCCACTCAGTGGTAAGTGGCTTCATAATATGGATATGTATAATTACATATAATATTATTATGCAGTCTAGTTTCCTTCCTAGACGTTCAGTTTCAAAGCGAGCGACCCTGGCAGAGCTCCTGCTAAACTCTGCGACTCTGCGTTATCAATGGACGATCCTTATACCGCGTTCTCTGTAAATTCGACCCAATAGTAGCCGTTTGCCTCAGTCATTTCCAAGTTGACAATGCCGTAAAATATTATTCACCTTTACCGGCGGTGAGAACTAATGAAACGACGACCCGCAACCCACATGCGCCTCGACCTTCTCGTGTCAATCACCAAGTGTCAGCCTGACCTTGTCACTTTGAATAACAACATTATTAGTAAAGGAACAAGTTTGGTTCCTGGAACTGTATATTGAACTATCGGTAAAGGAATATCTAAAATGGTTCACAAGAGATTTGATGTCATTGATTTATTATCGAACTAAGGCGGTTAATTATTAAGGTGTGGAGGATGGCAGTGCCGTTATTCATTAATAGATACCTACGCCTCAGCTGTCGTGTGAGATATGGAAAAAACACTGCAACTTTTACAAAGTGTTTATTATTTGATATAAAACTAATTCTATGTCAATGGAAAATAATTTTTAAAGTAGATAAAAATAACCATCTTAAAAAAACTTTTCCTGTGCTTTTCCTGTCCTTTTTTTTGTGCAGATGTGGGACACCGAAAAATGGATTATGTAATACATAAATGGATACTTTCCAAGATGATATCTACACATTTTGTAGATTCCTAAAATGAAATGTCGGCCGACCTCCAGGACGTTTTGGGCAGTAGGAGTTTTTTTTTAAATCTGAAGTTTTGTCATAATACTCGGTTTTCCATCTAGTTGTGCCCACAAGGTTTTCAGATCGATCGCCCAACGCCGTCGGGCTCTGTGGGGCTAAAAAAAGGGGTTGCAGGTTTTCAGGTATGATATCGAGTGGGGTGACGTTTTCGAAGTATTTTTGGACGTAGAATCAATGTTTTTGGTGTATCTGATACAATCCAATTTCACCGTTCTCCCGATTAAAATTTGTTTGGATTCGCTTAGTTTCCCACTATTTGGGTGCCAAGACACCAATTAAAATAATTTTAAACATAACTAATTATTTAGAAACATAACGTCCGACCATTTGTAGGCAAAGACCTCTTCTAATGGCTGGATTGACTGGACTAGAAGGGCTCCATCTCAAATTTGCTCAGGAGGCTCTGAAACGTAAAGTGCAAGTGGAAATTTGAATTTCGGAGGACAAACGTTTTTTCGATCTCAAAAGTGAAAACAATGCTTCCGCTACCTTGGGAAGCAAACAAATTTCAAATAGATCGGTAGTGTGGGGAATTACATCAAGTCTATGGCAGGATTGACAGCCCGTTGGATAGTTCCGAGGAAAGGGACGCGACAAGCTCCTCTTCTCTCGTCAACGAAGTTAAGAGCGAACTGGGACTGGCTACGCTACGACATCTCGTAGTCCCAGCATCCTCTCGGTTCCCTTCCGGAAGCTTTGCACCTGCACAACACCTCGACATATCGAGCAAGCCAGGAGTATGCGAGCATCCTCATTCTGAGGCTGCATCTTCCTCCCGTGTTGCAGATCATGACGTTATGCCCAGGATAGTAATGTTCCCATACTCCCTTCCTGTTCCTCCAAAAACACCGGCGGCGAAATAGTGGATTCACGCCACAGGCCTTCCGCCAAGCACACAACACACATTTTACTAAATTTAAATTCTTGCTAGGAACACAAACGCATGTAGACCTCCATGTACCTGTACATCTCCAACATCGGTTAGTGGGATTATTCTTCAGGTAGTTGAAAAACATTATTTTTTTTTTATAGAAATTTTTGCACAATTAAACTTTATAGGATCTATAATACCTGGTATTAAAGAAAAATTAACTCTTGCGTAAAATTTGGAGCCTTTTGAGGTATAACGTATAATGACAAATTTCGAGGCCGATACCTAACATTTTTATTTTAAAGTGAAACTTTTATTACATCGTCCCAAATTTTTTGGTCTCTGTTTCGTTTCTTGTCCCGTCCCACAATCAGTGTGTGGGATTCAATACGTAGGACAAACCGGCCGAAAATTTAAAATTAGAATGAAAGAACATAGTGATGATCTTAGGTTGGGAAGGGGTAGGGAAGCTTTTGAAAAACATTTGTCAGAAGAAAACCATAGAATTAGTTATGAGATAGGCAGTAATAATCCAGCCATTGGGATAGCTCATGTTTGCCAAAAAGGTCCAAAATTAGATGCTTTAGAATCTTTGGAAATTCAGAAAATTCACAATTTAGGAATATCTGTTAATGACCTGGATGTAATTAGGCGTTCCCCGTTAATTGACATTTTCTTGTGAGTCTTCCTTTCACTTATTTTCCTTTCACATTACCTTTCACCTTTCTCCTTTTATGCCACCTTTCTAATGCCACGCCCATTAGAAGGCACATTTCACTTTTGTATATAAGTAACTTCTCACATCTTCCTCACTCTGTATTGTACTGATGATGGTCTAATCAACCGAAACGCGTCTACAAGTTTATATATTTTTATCGTGGAAATAGACTATTTCGTCTTAAATCGTCTTTTTTAATTTTTTATTTTTTTTAGTACGGGCAAGCTCAATTAACAATGGAAATAATATTATAGTACAAAGACAAAGAAATATAACTGCAACAGTCTGATAAATGAGAACAAGGAATAGATGGATATTTAGTAACAATCTGAAATGAAACGGGAAGACATTATAATTGATTTTGGGTCTGAGAACTGAAGAAAAAATCAAATTCGGGGTGGAGATTGATGAGAAGATTAGCTGAACGGCGGATTCGCTTTAGATGGGAATTTAATAAATATTTCGAGGCTGAGAACGGGACGTGAAATAAGGCGGGATGGCGACTGGTAAGACGAGGAGTGGAAAACTGGAACTTGGCGAGTAGTGATGGGCAGTCAATCTTGTCATTCAGAAGCTTATGCACGAACAACAAATCGGCGAGGGCCCTTCTCCGTGCTAGTGGCTGGATTTTGTAGGTCTCCATCAAGGAAGGATAACTGACTTTTCCAATTTAAATCCAACGCTTCTCAAGAATTTATTCTGCACCCTCTCAAGTGCATACCGGTCAACAGAATAATAAGGGCTCCAAACCGTCGATGCGTATTCCAGCTCCAGAGAGGACCAACGCCATATAAGTAAAGGATAATTATCGGCTTGATCTCCATGAATTCGCGGGTGTGACGCTGCAGAAAGCCTAGCATCAGCATGGCACCGCTCACATTAAGTTTGTGCATTCCCTTTGCGAAAACATAAGTAGGATGACTACACTGAGAGAAAAAAAGGGCCTATTCTAGGTTATTTTTCGATTTTTTTCTAGGTTAAATGCTGCCAACCTAGATTTTTTTTTGGTTTTCATTCTAGGGTGGAACAATTTAGTCTAGGTTGAATATCATTTAACCTAGATGAAAATACTGGTGAAGTTACCGTCCTAAAAATGCAAACAACCAAGATTTAAAATGCGCCACCCCCACACTTTAGTTCTAGGTTAAGTTCACGGTGTGTGCCGCCGCCTCCATCCATTTACAGTCTAGGTTAAAAACATTAATGTCTTGGTTGTCTCACCCTGGTATTCAATGTTTTTCACTTTCATAGACGGTTGATTTACCCTAAAACGAAAACGTTCTCACCCCACCTCAAACAATTTACAGCCATGGCGCGTTAACCTAGAACCATTTATTTACGAGGTTGTTTCAATTACTATCCCTGTTGAACCAGTTAAATTTCTAGGTAGTTTCTTATTCTTTTCAGGTTGGTCCTAATAAATTACTAGGTGGTCCACTCTTCTTTCTAGGTTTGCTCCACTTCCATTGCAGGTTGGTTCTATCAACTTCAACTATCTTTCTGGGTTGTCTGTTTCCAACTCAGTACAAAAATTTAAATGTGACGTCATAATATGACTGCTCATAGTGACAGAAAATAGATGATTAGAATTTGACAGAGATTTGGCCTCTACCCCAACGGGTAAATAGCAGGGGTGCCAAGACAACGAGAATTAACGCCCACCGCCTACAGTGGCGCGCTCCGCGGCCGCTTAGCGTACCGTAGAAACAACCTGGAATTTATCGAATGAATTACAATCACTGTTGTTTAAACCTAAAACTATTTGTGGTAGTTTTAACCGAGACTGAAAGTCTAACTTTTTCTTCTGGGTTGTTACCTAAAGTAACAATCTCGCCTTTTAAATCTCTCGGTTGTTTTCAGTTGTACAACCGAGACTTTAATGGAGGGGAATTATATGGAAGGTCAAATCATTCGATTCTAGGTTACCCCACTTAAAAGTCAAAGGTAGGTAATATATTTTCTAGGTCTTCACAATGTCAACCTAGACCAAATGTGAAGTTCACATTTGGTCTAGGTTGACACTTTTTTATTCCAGGTTGTGGTCAGAGGGCGGGTAATAACGGATTAGGTTGCTTCTATATGGGTCTAGGTTGTATTAATATTTTTCTATGTTACTTTAACCTGGACCTATTTTTTTCTAGGTTGAATCAATTGATTCTAGGTGGTTTCAATTTCTTTTCGAGGTTATTTCGGATTTAACCTAGCCACTAAAAAAATCTTTTCTCTCAGTGTATTCCAAGAATAATGAACCAACATTTAATTCCCTCATATGCATTAAATGCAAAATTTGCATTTAATGAGGGAAATATTTTTCTATTTTTTCACGCTATGAAATTTCTTGGTCAACGTAGGTACCAGTTGCAAATGTTTTTGCTTGCCTTCATATTGACATCTTTCTAGAGTGACCAGCACTTGGACGTTCGCCATTAATCATTTTGATGGTTTCAGGATACGTTTTCAATCTCCTCAAGCCTAAAAAAAACACGTTTCCCACCCACTTGGGAGTAAAACTGCGTCCCGCCACTCCGCATCCAATTAGAGTTTTAATTACGAGTTCCGTCAACCGTCACGTCAACTACGCCAGATCTCGAATATTAAAACATGTTAACCAGAGCATGGTTACGCGAGGTGGAAGCTGCCAAACGATTCATATTAATTGCGAACGGTGCAAGAGCGAAGGAAAAGCAGTACCATCCGTTAAAGTGTCATTTGTCTGTAGTTGCCACGCGAGAAGTGAACCAGGAAATGAATTTTTCCCCTTGAGATCATTTCATAAGGTTGGTTGGTTCACGATCAGGGAGCTGCCAAGAGGCTAGAAAATATATTCGATTTTCGGTTGAGTAAGCGCTGAACCAATGCATCTTTTGTTACCTATCGGATATACGATTTGCTATCGTAGGTTGGCGATCCTGTAAATATTGATGAATGGACATGACCATCTTTTACTGCTACCTTTTCTTCTTGTCCTGTCATCTCTTTGCTTCTATTGAACAATAACGTCTTACCGTTGTAATAACAACTACGATCGATCCTCAGTGCCTTCGTTGAAGTTTGTCTTTCAATATCAGTCGAAGACCAATTGGTCTTGAGGCGGAGGTCACGTTCATGAACACTGCCACGATTCGAATAAAAAAGAACTTTAAAAAGTGAATGAGCCTGCGGTGAAAAAAAGAAATGAATGGAACAGTACAGAAATCACAGTATCTTAAATTACAGCCCTAGTCAGGAGTCATTCACTTCTTGCGGCTTTGGCTTCAGAAAGAAGATGTCCCTCGGAAGTCAACTTCGGTGTACCAACTGTGTATTATAGACCACTATCACAGACCTGATAGATCCAAAGGTCAAAAGCCTGGACGTGATGCTATTCTGAAACATCCTCCTCTGCCCGAGTAAATTAAAGTTCCCGGACCGGTATTGTTCCGATACTAGTGTACGAATAGGAAGGCGAAAACGTGCTTTGTCAGTATGGTGTTCATTGTGAGCTTGAAAAAAATGCAACTAGAAGATGACGTTGCAGTTCAAATGATGGGTTGTTCATGTTCTCCCAAAAAGAACATCTTTCTAACTGCACCAAAGGCTCAAAAGTCAAACTCCACAATATTTCAAATGGTATTCTCAATCCGTTGCTTTCCATCGCGGTCCGTTACCAGTATTGTGCAGGATGGAAGAGACTTATAACTGCAGCTATAAACCAGTTCGTTTTAAAATCAATCATTTCTACTATTGCCGTTGCACCAGTTGCAATAATAGTTCTGATGGCGTGTCCGTAATACAATTCTGAGGCTGTAATTATACTTGACAGATTGGAATTGGTTTTGAGCGAGGGATTTCAACCCCTAAGGTCAGGTACATGAAATGCTCTTTGCGAAATTAGTTACTCTTGGTTATTTCGTTCAGAAGACTTAGTATTGTTGCATCCAACGGAATCATTTCAAAAACCGCGAAAATAGTCCCCCAACCCCCAAGAGATGGGTCGTTCAAAGTTCATTTAATTTTACCTTTGTAAAAAATGTCCAAAAGGCGGGCTGCCCGAAAAAGAGCAAAAAACCAGGTGGGCAATCTGTGGGCGTAAAGGCTGTGGGCTCCTTGGTACTTATTAGTATAGAGGATACGCCCAGAGCTGTCGCTAGTGGTCGAATGCAGGGCCAAATGGGGGGGGGGGGGGGGGATTTATTGAAAAGGAGGGGAGCTTTTGGGCACGTCTTGGAACATAGAGTGGAGCTTCCTTTCCTTCTTCCATGGCTCGTAGCTAGGCCAAATCAGTGGTTGAGCAACAAGCAATATCTTCACAACAGTAAGTGAGGAGTTATATCAGCAGAGTAGCGAACCAACTGAGCCAGCTTAGGTTTTCGTGAGCAACATTGGGATAGTATTGTAGTAACCAGATTCCGGTTTTTCTCGAAATGTCCCCATTGGACAGGGTTTTCCAAACTTTTATACGTCAGGCCTCACCTAGCAAGACTCGGAGGACTCCGCACCCCCCTACCAAGCCCCCCCCCCCCCCCCCCCCCCCCGTTCAGAAATCGGAAAAAATTGCTTATTTTTGACGCTTCGTTGTGGCTAAACGGCTGAACCGATTCTAATGTGAAAGAAGGCCATTCGACGCAGACTTTTAAGCTCAAGGTATGTATCAGGAATGTTTTCTCTAAGATGATTGGTTTTCGAGTTATCGGTGAAAAACTGGAAAATGCCCGAAAAAAATCGAGGTTTTTAGGCCGCAAAAAGTTTTCCCAGCAAACAATTTGCTACCATTTTTGATATTTTCTTGATCAGACCCTACAAGCATTTTACCAAAAAATAAAAGCTTCTACACGATTTCTTGCACGATTCACCCCCCTTTCAGTCCTCTGGCAACTGGCCTACCTGTGACTGATGAAAAACCCTGTCACATTGAATCCCAAAAATTTTTTTTGGAAAAGTGTTTGCGCCCCCCTGTTTGAGAACCACTGCCATAGTATGAATAGTGAGGATGAGGTGGTCGAGTCATGAGAACTCGAAGGTTGTATGATAGTTTTGTGGTTATAGTAGGTTAGAATGCGGAACGAGACAACCGACGATGGGAAAACTTTAAACTGCAAGAAGTGTACCTCCTAATGGTGCCAACAACCAGTGATGGGAAAAGTTACAACAAGAGGGAGCAGAATATACTCCATAGGTAAGGTTTGTTGCATTCCACTGCTACTGATGAACATCACACGTTATAACAACAGGTGTTGTAGTGAGTAGGTAAGTTGCGATGACTTCTGTCCCAGCGTGAGAGAGAAATCGCGAAATATAATAATCCTGCTAAACCCGACACCTCCAAGTGGTTCATTGGGTACAACAGAATGATGTGGCTCGTTAGCCACGCCGGAGGGGACAAGAGTGCCTGATGTGCCTGCTGGAGAAGGGTTTGAGAAGTTCGAGAACCACCAAACGTAAGTCCATGAGCCAAGCGTTGAAAGAAAGAGCAAAACTCGAATCTGGCGCAGATGAATGAGAACAAAATTTATTAATCTATTTGCTCAATCTAATGCTCGGTACAGCAAGTTGGTGTGATGTGTACTCGGCGTGGTGGGCGAAAACTTTGGAACTATAGTGGAATTTTCGTGCACCCACATCACTTGATTCACTTAAATCTCGGGTAACGACTTTTTGTTTATTATTCTTGGAATAATACACCTATGTTTTCGCGAAAGGGGTCGACGACTCCGATCGGCCTCAATTTTTTTTTTTTTTTTTTTTTTTTTTTTTTTTTAATTTGAAATTTTGACAAAATACTCGGTTTACCATCTAGTTGTGCCCGCAAGGTTTTCAGCCCGATCGCCCGCCCGTGGGGCGCTATGGTGCTAAAATGGGGCTATGGGAGGGATTTTTTGAACGTTTTTGGCTATGGGATCGAATTAGGAGTCTTTTTCGAAGTACCTATTTTTGGACGTAGAATCCATTTTTTGGGGTCCCGGAACGATCCGATTTCACTGTTGCGATCTATCGGGCTTTCATGGGGCTACAAATGGGATTTTTGAAAGATCCCAGGAGGTCAGATATTTTTCAAGAAAAAAAAATGTTTTGAAAAAAAAAATCAAAAATAATTTTTTTTTTTGAAAAATAAAAATCCAAAAAAAAAAAGTTGGGGTCCGTTCACTAACAGAATTAAATTCTGCATAAGTAACCGATGTCAAAGAATAATAAACCCTTGTGTAACATTTGCAGCGTTTTGTATCTTTTGCGATGCAACGTCCTTAATTACTTTTAAAATAATTATAGTAATTATTTCTGACGGTTCGTTCGTAATTTACTGATAGTATCAGCGGTTGATTTGAGTAAACAGGCACTTGTTTCGATTTGGGCGCCCAAACGACTGAGCTCGACTGGAAATGCACGTTCGAGGGTGACGAAGGAGCTGGATTGTCCACCGGTTGACCTGACCTTAAGCCGAAATATCAGAGCAACGGGGAGAGAAAAAGAGAGAAAATGAGAGAGATCACGTTGCGACACGGGAGCAGGTTCGTGCGAGTTCGGACGTTTTAAATTATTTAAGATCCCTCCCCGGACCCCCAAGTCCTGATCTCTGGTTCCAACGAGCATTTCAGATGCTCCCACCAAACACAAAACTAATGAATGTAAATATTGTTACAAAACCTCCCCAGAACCCGGTCATCGAGTTTCGGAAGCTTCTGATTTAAAATTGAACCTCCGCCGTACGGCACCTGAAGCCAAAAGGGAGCTCTAACGAACCGACTTAATTTGAACCCCCTTATTTCGTGATAGTAAATCAAACCAAGATTGAGGTTAGGATACAAATTGGGAATCGAAGAGTGTAATTTAAAGATCGCGCTTATCTCGCGGAAGATAGGTACAAATTTAAAGAAAATTACGAGCGCTCTCCGCTTTAACGTTGATAGAACGAAGATTTATTTAACAATCTGATTTATATTCTCTTTTAGCAACGCCATTTTGTTTGCTATAATTCTCTAAGATTCGTCTGGATGCAATTTTTTAATTTAGTAGAAAGTTTCAACAAGAAATGCTGTATTAAATTAATGTTGGCAAACGGATTTTACTTAACCTCGTTCAAGTTTGACCTCAGTTGACTCCGTTGGGACGCGGAAATGATTGCGAACATGCAATTCGTTTCTGTGGCTCTGCCCTTATTTTCCATTTGGTTTCGCCTCACCCGACTGGATGGGATCATTGTGGGAAAATTCCGGGAGTCCGTCATCTTGGCATGTCACATTTTCTGACATGCCCTCGGCTGAGTTCGTCCCGTCAAAAACAGACCCCATTTTCCCCCATTACTGATTAGTGCCAGGAAACACGTGAAAACCCACAGGGTGCGAGTCGAGCCGATTTCTCCGTTTTTCCATTGTATTGTGACTACCAGTTTAACACTTTCAAGGACTAAAATAACTATCGGTAGTTCACCATCGTTAGCACCAGACACGGCTTCAATGTGTGAGCCTTTTGAGACATTTTCTTCTTTTTTTCTAGTCATCGGCCTTCTTGGTGTCATGCAATTCAGCCAGATGTCAATTAGGTACCGTTCAGTCGAAATTACGAGACGCCTCTTCCATCGATGTTCATCAGGACATCCAGATAATGTGGCGAATATTTTAAAAACTCGATTTAAAACCGTAAATTCTCTGGGAGGATCGGCAGCTACCGAACTCCTAATTGGTTCGAATTCCTCCGAAGTGAGCTTCTTCTTCAAATCTGCATATTCTGATGAAAATCTATTCAGATCAATTGATAAGGGGTTCAACGGCTGAAAGGTGAGAAGCAATTTATCGGCTTTAATTAGTCAGAATTGGCACCAAAAATATACCCTTCACCGCTTGTTTTACTTACAGTATTTTAGACAGAAGCGTCATCTTGTTAAAGAGCTTCGGCCAGGCTTGACAGTTGAGACATTATAATGTCTAGGTATACCTGTGCAGAGAACATCAAACAAGTTCAAAGCCAGTTGTAGAAATTTCTCCCAAATGCTTCCTCGCTCACACACTAGATCTCGAACAACAGCGTCGTCGTGAGGGTTAATGGGGGGGGGGGGGGGGGGGGGGAGCTACTTCCCCGTACGTCATGACCAATGACTACACGGTAGGTCTCACTTGCGCCCACCCTCGTATTCTATCTTGTGAGCAGCATCTTTATAAAGTCCAATCACTCTTTTTAGGCTGGGAAATGGGGAAACCCTGGGCTGGAGCCTGTGACCCCTTGTCTGCTCTCGAGAGTGGACATAGGCCTGGGGAATTAGTCAAAATTGATACGGGACTGTCCAGATACTCAACACACTGGCGATGCGCAACAGAGTGGGGCGCAGAGGTATCTCAGGCAATGAACAAGCTGACACTCAAGCCAGAAGGGCCTCTCAAACCCCTTTCATTGGCCCCTGCCGTTGGCCTACCGCAAACCTCCTTCAGAGGTGACTCCGAAGGTCACACTCAATGCAACCGGTGGCTAAACCCAACACCAGGACTTCTGATAAGCTACTCAAACTAAGGAGCAGGGAGCTAGGAAGCCAGTAGGTGTACTAACCGGCTTCGCCCCCCTGCGACTTCACTCTAACGACAGGGGTAACACAATCATCAACCCTGTGCAAGTGTACGAGGAGGATGAAGAATCCGCCACCCAAGTCTGTTTTGAGTGCCCTCCTTGGGGACCCCCCCCCCCCCCCCCCTTCCCGAAAGGGCATTCTCGCGTGGTCAACTACTCGAGAACCTAAAGACCCTCACGCCAGTAGGCTTCCGTGCTGGGGGCAACTCAAACCCCCTTCTTGAGCAATCCCTCTCCAACCGACAATCTACAATCTGGGAAATCACGAAGGAATCCGAGGCGGCAGAAGGTACGTCGTATCTGGACCTTTCCAGTAAAGCACACTGTTCACCCACACCGCCTCCACATTCAGTGCTTGGCAGAACCAGGGAGAACCCTCGACTTCTTGAGTGTGGACCCAACCAACCACTCTGGCCCATCACAACCCAATTCCTCCAATAATTGTGTACATCGCCGTCGGAATTCCGCTCACCACAAACAATTTAAATGTTCAGGGACACACCCAGACTGTCCTCACTGTGTGGTCAGTTCCCATACCAGTCAAGAAAAGTATTGGCCGCATCGTTTCTAATTTATTTCTATGGTTTGATAAATCTTATTTAAATTCTTGTAATTTATGCTGATAAATTCTGAGTAGGTTTCCTTCTTAGCAGTGTTCTTTCTCAACGGGTTTTGACTCTTCCGCTCAATCAATTTGCATGCAGGGCATCTAACACTGATCATAAGTACGATCTAATATGAAGTGCATGGCTGGTCATCTGCACCATGACTCCAGCTGCCCGAAGACCCGAAGAGGTCGAAGACCCCGTTTGAGCGCCCATTAGAAGCACCCAGCACTATCTCTAGAAACCCCGCCCCACATTTATCGACGTCCTCACTTCTTAAAGATCCAGTTTGTGCTCCCTTCAGAATGACCTGATCGGTTTATAACGGTCACCTCCTCCGAATGGGGGAGAAAAAAAAAGAGCCTTCGGGAGGGTTTTAAAATGTCAAATTATATACAATTGAGGGTTTACGACCTTTCCGAAGTTAGCTGGGGGACACCGGGGGATGAGAAGGCTGTCAGCTTTTGCGATGTAAATCTGTAAAGATTATCATCCGCCGGACTCTCTTCAGGTTTTGACGAGATACCTTTCTGGCCAATTACACGGAAAAAGCCGAAGGAAAGTATTTTCCGGTTCCGACGCGAATTCCTTCGATCGTCTGTTTCTTGAGGTTGTAGAGTAAAAATAATTGCCCTTAAGAAGATTTGCTTTCTTGACGGGGCTCAAAACTAGGTACCTAATGGTGGTTATGAGGTTGTCAGAAAAGTTGCAGTCTTTCTAGGCCAGCATAATCCAGGCTAAAACTACATGACACCAGACAGTATCAATCATGGGCACGCTATTAGACCAAATATACAAGAAAGGGAATATTTCTGCTGGGAACCCTACAGTTGCTTGCGTAATGGTTTCACACCTGCCCCTCCCCCACACGACAGTGTCCACCGTGTCCTCACACAAGAATGTTCACAGTTCTTAGATTTGGTTTATTATTCTTGGAATAATACACCTATCTAATCGCGACGGAGGTCGATGACTCCATCGATGACTCCATCGGCCTCAAAATTTGACATTTTCCGTTTCAAGAGGTCTACAATCAAAATCCGAAATGTCCGTCCGCCGTCCGGGCCGTTTTGGGCAGTATGAATTTTTTTTTTAATCTGAAATTTTGACAAAATACTTGGTTTACCATCTAGTTGTGCCCGCAAGGATTTCAGCCTGATCGCCCAAACCCGTGGGGCGCTATGGGGCTAAAATGGGGCTACGGGAGGGGTTGTTTGAAGGCTTTGGGCTAAGGGATCGAGTTAGGTCTCGTTTTCGAAGTATTTTTGGACCTAGAATCCATTTTTGGGGGTCCGAGAACGATCCGATTTCACCATGTGGATCTAAGGGGCTTTCTTGAGGCTACAATTGGGATTTTTGAATGATCCCAGGAGGTGTCGTTTTTCGAGTAATTTTGGACACAAAATCCGTTTTTTCGAGGTTCCACATATTGTGTCCAAACATTTGACCGAAAAAACTTCTTTTTCTCAATTTTCAAAAATATTTTCTTATTGACTCAGAATTAATTTTTGCTCAATTAGCCTATATCAAAGAATAATGAACCCTTCTGTAAAATATTCTGCGTTTTGGTATTGTTCACCGTATCAACGCCTAATAACCGATAATTATGATTGTCCCTGGGACCTGAGGAGCCTGAAGCCTTAGTACTACCTAATAGGTAGCACATAGAATGTAGGTACCACATGCTACTAAGTACCATGTCAGGTGACTCAGTGCTGGACAAGGAGTATGGTGATTGAGGTGGGTACTGAATACGAGCTTAAATATATCGATATGAGGAATCACAAGGTATTTCGATGTTCATCATTTTAAAAAATTCATTTAAAGAAAAAATGCATGTTAATTCATCGAAAGAAACATTTTTTAAGACAAAATAACTCCCGGGCATCATAAACGCATTAAATACGTTAATGTAGCCCACGAGTCCTTATAATTTTGTATTACAGTGAAACCTGGATGTAAGGAAAAATTCTAGGTAAGCAAGGATTTTCGCGGTCCCTCCCCTTTGGAAGCCAAAAACCTGCATGTAAGGAATTTTTTTACCTCCATGTAAGGAATTCGATTTGACCACTCGTTACCTCTGTGTAAGGAAGATGATTGAGGGGAACCTGGATAATATCATCTCTTCCTTATATTATAAGGAAGGGGGACCTCCACATAAGCAAGACAACCCAGCTCAGACCTCTGTGTAAGCAAATTTTCAAGGGTCAATATTGTTATTGACTTAGGTATTCGATTATTCGACTGATGTTCATCATGCCACCAAACACCTTGTCATCATCAACATCATCTGGAGAGATGCCTACCTTCGAAGAATATGTTGATGTTGACAGTGAAGCATCGATAACTGGCGCTAGAACAGACTAAGAAATTGTCGCCGAAATTTCCCACTTGAACGACGAGGATTCAGATGAGGACGACACCGACGATGAAAACCTTCCAGCGCCGACCAAAAAGAAAGCTCTCGCTGCATTAGCCACAGCCCAACTTTGAGTCCAACGAGAGTGATTTATCATCGTTTGACTACATCCATGAACTGGAGAACCGCGTTAAGATGACGAAGACTGAAAAGCAAACGAAAATTTCCGACTTTTTCGGGCAGCCCACGCAATAACGTCCATCTGACTATTTTTATACCTCATACAAAATATAATTTGACGCTGTGTACATTTGCGTACTCCGAATTACAATTGCATGCTTTCAGAATTGTGTTTTCCTTCAAACTCCAAGAACCTCTATATAAGGAATTTCAGTAGCAGATAACTGGTTATAAGGAAAACTTGGTTGTAAGGAAAACCTCTATATAAGGAAAATGAATCCTTTCCCCTTGCGATTCCTTATAGCCAGGTTTCACTGTATTCAAATGTTGAATGACTCTCACTTAGTTGAGGAAGTTGGGTCGAATGAGACGTTTCTCTTTCTCAACGCCATGAGCATTATCCTAGGGATGAATTTTACTTTACTGTATTAGTGACGAATATCAGTGTGAGAGATGAGACCCCCCCAGCTGTGTATGGAATGGAACTGACAAGAAGAGTAGACCTCATTTGACTCTGCTCTGGCTGGGGGACCGGTGATACTGTGGTAAGCTGAAAGTAAGCTGGTCCCTCGATGAGTCCATGCAAAGTCGAAATTGAGGTACGTTTTGCAAAAATATGGTTTTCCAACGCAAAAACACTGTAATCCTGCTCTTGAAGTGGCTCTTAAAAATTGTGCGAGGGGGCAGCATACCCAAATTGCTCTCTCAAACTGCGATAAATCCTATCCTACGATAACATACCGTGCCATAACCGTGACATACATAGTGGCTCGTTCTTTTACAAGGGAGGTACCACTATTGCGACATGGGTAAAACTAATCATGTATTCTAAGGGGGGGGGGGGGGGGAAGGGAGGAGTTATTAAATTCAAACTGAAATTTAAATTGAAATTCAAGTTATGAATTTACAAGCTATTTCAAGAAATCAGAAGAGGAAGGCCGAAAAATGTATCGGGCCTCAGGTGGGGGACTCGAACCCACAACCTCCGCATTACCAGTGCGACGCTCTAACCAACTGAGCCACCAAGGACCACAGCTGAGAAAGAGAGCCTGAGATTGAAAGCTCAAACTGTCCCCTGCCCCCAATACTGATTCGGCCTTATCATATTGTTGCTTATTTTTCCCCCTCTGAACCTTGATCTGATGTGAAGCCAGTAGACATCCTACTTTTGTCCCTCATCCTAGGGGTCCCCTAATTCCCCAGGAGGAGTAATTTCATTACAGGAATGACTTGAGGGAATTTATGACCTGCTTCCCTCATGCAGTGTTTATATTTTAAGGGGGGGGGGGGGGGAGGAGTTATTAAATTCAAACTGAAATTTAAATTGAAATTCAAGTTATGAATTTACAAGCTATTTCAAGAAATCAGAAGAGGAAGGCCGAAAAATGTATCGGGCCTCAGGTGGGACTCGAACCCACAACCTCCGCATTACCAGTGCGCCGCTCTAACCAACTGAGCCACCAAGGACCACAGCTGAGAAAGAGAGCCTGAGATTGAAAGCTCAAACTGTCCCCAGTCAGTTGGTTAGAGCGTCGCACTGGTAATGCGGAGGTTGTGGGTTCGAGTCCCACCTGAGGCCCGATACATTTTTCGGCCTTCCTCTTCTGATTTCTTGAAATAGCTTGTAAATTCATAACTTGAATTTCAATTTAAATTTCAGTTTGAATTTAATAACTCCCCCCCCCCCCCCCCCCCCCCCCTTAAAATATAAACACTGCATGAGGGAAGCAGGTCATAAATTCCCTCAAGTCATTCCTGTAATCATGTATTCTGTTAATTACATGATATAACGTTTTCAAAGTAGTTTTGGATGATGAATCCATTTAGGTTTCTTATTCCTTCAAACGTTATACAAATTAGTGGTATAGATGAACAGTTTTTTAAGTTTTTATATAATTTTTTTTTTTTTTCACATCACTTCAACGACACTTTTGTTGTGAAAACGAAAACGTTTCATATTTGATCGCGCTTTGGTTTATCATTATTTTGTACACAACATAGTTTTCGAGGATTCGAACGTGGTTGAGACTCAGCTAAAATTATTCATTAGTCCAACGGTTTCGGTCAACTTTTTAATCGGCCAGGGTGCTACTTATTTCTATGACTCGAGTTTTAATGTCATCTATACATTCCTACTAGATTGAAAACACGCCCTTGGCCGTCTCCGCATTTTATACACATCAATTACAATTATGAAGTTATAAATATTTTCTGAGACTCGCCACTACAAGATCGGAGATTGTTATGAAGAACGTTCATTACTTTGTACGCTCGCTGCGCCGTTAAAATGATTCATCCCCCGTTCATCAATACACATTTGATATGTGGAACTCGTTCCGCTAGTATCACCTCGTGAATAAACATATTTTACTTATAAATTATTTTATACCTCCGGTGACGCAGAGGGCATTTGAACAGCTGTCATCTTGGCAAAAGAACTGTTGAAGAGGAAGAAAATTCCTGAATTAATCGCAATTTAAAAGAGCCAAGATAGAGACTCAACTTGTTTTTTTAAATTATGAATTAAGCATCAATACTGCGTGTTTGCTAGTGAAGAATGCCAGTTGACACGCTGTTGAGAGATGGTGGCGGCTTGACAAACTAATCAGGGAGGGCATCAGGGCATCAGGGGGGAGAAGAATTTTGGTTTATTATTCTTCCTGTGTTTTCGCGACGGGGGTCGACGACTCCGATCGCCCTCGAAATTTGACAATATCCGTTTCAAGAGGTCTAAATTCAAAATCCGAAATGTCCGTCCGCCGTCCGGGCCGTTTTGGGCAGTATGAATTTTTTTTAAAATCTGAAATTTTGACAAAATACTTGGTTTACCATCTAGTTGTGCCCGCAAGGTTTTCAGTCCGATCGCCCAAACCCGTGGGGCGCTATGGGGCTAAAATGGGGCTATGGGAAGGGGTTTTTGAAGGCTTTTAGCTATGGGATCGAGTCAGGTGTCGTTTTCGAAGTATTTTTGGACGTAGAATCCATTTTTGGGGGTCCCCAAACGATCCGATTTCACTGTGGCGTTTTATAGGGCTTTCATAAGGCTAAAAATGAGATTTTTGCAGGATCCCAGGAGGTTAAATATTTTTCGAGTGAAAAATAAAGAATTTAAAAATTTTTGAAAAAATCGCGCTCATCTGTTCGACTTTTGGTTTATTATTCTTGGAATAATACACCTATGTTTTCGCGACGCGGGTCGACGACTCCGATCGGCCTCAAAATTTGACATTATCCGTTTCAAGAGGTCTACATTCAAAATCCGAAATGTCCGTCCGCCGTACGCCGTCCGCCGTCCGCCGTCCGCCGTCCGGGCCGTTTTGGGCAGTAGGAATTTTTTTAAAAATCTGAAATTTTGGCAAAATACTTGGTTTACCATCTAGTTGTGCCCGCAAGGTTTTCAGTCCGATCGCCCAAACCCGTGGGGCGCTATGGGGCTAAAATGGGGCTACAGGAGGGGTGTTTTGAAGGCTTTTAGCTATGGGATCGAGTTAGGTGTCGTTTTCGAAGTATTTTTGGACGTAGAATCCATTTTTGGGGGTCCCGGAACGATCCGATTTCACTGTGGCGTTCTATAGGGCTTTCATGGGGCTAAAAATGGGATTTTTGAAGGATCCCAAGAAGTTAAATATTTTTCGAGTAAAAATTAAAGAATTTTTGAAAAAACACATTTTGAAAAAAAAAAAAAAATCCCCCCAAAAATTTTTTTTTGAAATATAAAAATCCAAAAAAAATTTTTTAAATTTTTTTTTATTGACAGAATTAAATGTCTGTACAAGTAACCTATATCACAGAATAATAAACCCTTGTGTAAAATTTGCAGCGTTTTTTTTTTGTGTGTGTGTGTTTTTGTGTGTGTATAACAGCATCACGCCCGAACGGCTGAACAGATTTTCATGAGGGTGGTCTCATTGTGATCACTGATCAGCGAGTTCTGGGGTGGTTATAGGCTATCAAAATCATCTCCGCCGTCGACGATTCGTCCGATCCCGACGACATAGTTTGGTCGTTAGATACCTAGTGTGTCAAGTTACGAATTCTTAGTTACCTACGGTTTTGGTTTCGTAGTAACAGAAAGGTTTGTAACAATAATTGTTATTATAATTATAATTGATGGCTTGTTTAGAAAAGGTTGCGCTAAAAAGCAGCGAGGGCCAAAGGACCGAGTTTCCTAATTCCCTATAGATAAGTAATGGAAACTTTTTTGTTGTTGTTGTTTCGAAATTTGAAATAATCAATAATAATATTATCCCATATTATGGGATACATTCAGTAATTTTGGATAATTTCATCACTAGCGGGGATGGATGGGGTGCGAGTTCGCACTAGTGAGCAATCCAAGGGACCCCCCCCCCCCCCCCGTCTTTATTTTAGTCATGTTTAATAGTTTCATACCCTAATATGCAATCAGAAGGTATCTATCATGGTCACTCACTGCGTCAGTCGAGTAGGCCTACTCCTCCTTCAAGCCTATCTTTCTGAAGGGTTGTTATCTTTAAAATCACAGTCAAAACCTGTTTTGATTTAACATATTACTTGCTTGAAGTGCTAAGTTAAAAACTACACCACTTCAAACCTCTGCAACTGTTGAGAACAGTTAAGAAACCCAGCTCGAGATCAGTAACCTTTGACCGTATGATGCTCTCAACGGCTGATGAATAAAACAATTAAAACCTCAATCTTTCGCATACGCTGAAAAATGTTTTCTAGATGCTATCAACAGTGGAAAACAACCTCTGACACCGATATAAACTTCACCACGGGTCGTTAACTTGAACACTTTGCCTCAGTTCCTTCGCACCAGCCGAAAATGGCTCAGCCACTCGGGGCTTATAATTAGAGGCTAAAAGCTATTTTCTTCTTTTTTGCCGTTTTGTGGATTTGCTTCTTTTCTGTTTTTTTTTTTCTTTATCAGTACTTTGCACTTGGCTCAAGAATTTTCCCTTCCCGCTAACCATCTTAGGTTGATCCTCGGCATCTACATAATATTATCGACAATGAATGTCCCGTGGCGTTTCACCGCACGGTCGACTACTCAACATCGCATCAAAAGCCGGAGGAAACTCGACTCCGGACGGGCCAATTAAGGCCGAGGGGGATTTTCTCCACCAATTATTCTTCCTTCGGGGCCAATTATTGTTTAGCACCTCGGCCGGCGGTCCTGGACGAGTTCCATCTCCAGATAGGCGGCCATGACGGAGGCGCGTGGGCAAGGCAGCACAAGGTTAAGGCCAGGGCGCCGACCACACCTGCCAATGGGAGCGTCCTGCCATAATAGTTGGTACTCGTAATAGTTCACTCCCTATCGGGTAGCAGGTGTCGATAGGATATTGTGTCATACTCCTCCTATTCACCCGGAATTACATAATCACGTCTAATCGGTCCCATTTTTTTCTTGCCAAGAGCGATTCAAAACAAACCGCTTTGCTCATTATGTCTCCTGGGACAGTGATCTTTTTAGTATCGGAAGAAACAACCGACAACCGATATTATTATAAGAATAATAAAACTACCTGGGTATTCGCGACGGGAGTCAACAATTTTGATGAGCTTCAAAATTTTTCATTTTACGAATAATGCGAGAGTTATATTTCAAAAATTAAATGTCCTGGCCGTTTTGAGCAGTAGGCTTTTTTTTTTTTTGGTTTATTATTCTTGGAATAATACACCTATGTTTTCGCGACGGGGGTCGACGACTCCGATCGGGCTCAAAATTTTACATTATCCGTTTCAAGAGGTCTACATTCTAAATCCGAAATGTCCGTCCGCCGTACGCCGTCCGCCGTCCAGGCCGTTTTGGGCAGTAGGAAATTTTTAAAAAATCTGAAATTTCGACAAAATACTTGGTTTACCATCTAGTTGTGCCCGCAAGGTTTTCAGTCCGATCGCCCAAACCCGTGGGGCGCTATGGGGCTATAATGGGGCTACGGGAGGGTTTTTTTGAAGGCTTTTAGCTATGGGATCGAGTTAGGTGTCGTTTTCGAAGTATTTTTGGAAGTAGAATCCATTTTTTGGGGTCCCGGAACAATCCGATTTCACTGGGGCGATCTTTAGGGCATTCGTGGGGCTAAAAATGGGATTTTTGAAGGATCCCAGGATGTTAAATATTTTTCGAGTAAAAAATACAGAATTTTTGAAAAAACACATTTTTGAACAAAAAATCCAAAAAAAAAAAAAATTTTTCATTGACAGAATTAAATTTCTGCACAAGTAACGTATATCAAAGAATAATAAACCCTTGTGTAAAATTTGCAGCGTTTTTTTAAAATTTCGACGAAACACTCGGTTCTCTATCTAGTTGTACCCGCTAGCTTTCCAACACTATCGCTCTATCCTGTTAAAAACGAAAAAAAATAGATCTATTTAATTGGTGGGTAATTATACCAATTTAAAAATAAAAAAATTAACACATTTGAAAAATCTTGAAAAAAAAAATAAATAAAGTATCACAAAATATAATATATTTTGTAATATTCTACGTATTGTAATATTACGTAGAAACGATAATAAAATTTAAAAAAAATACAACGATTTAAAATAAGTAAAAATAATTTGAGATGGAAGTGATATTGGAATCATTTTGATGTATAGAAATAATCAAACCATTGAGTAAACTCATAAGAAAGAAAAACGTTTTTCATAACTTAATATGCAAAGGGTTGAAACTTTTTTTTCGATTTCTGAAAATTCACTTTTTTTATTAGTACCTTTTGCAAAACCGCGCCTGAATTATAAAAATAAAATGAAAAATAAAAACTTGTTGAGAAAAGTGTTCAATTGAAGAGGTCCGTGCAAAAAGGGCACACAATAATAGTAATGATGACAATAATAAAAAAGCTCTGGGAGTCAATCCCTGATTAATAATTAAAAGGTTGTTTCTCTCTCCTACGCTTATGTGCCATAGTATGTGTATGAATATTAATTCATAATATTGTGTAAATGGCCGGCAAAATGACAAAGGGACGTATGTATGCGATCTGCAAAACGTTTTGAGATATTCTTGTTTGAATATTCGAGGGTGAATGATAAATAAGCGGGCGGACAAAATCAACCGAAAATTTGACAAAATACACGGTCTTCCATCTAGTTGTGCTTGCATGGTTTTCAGCCCGATCGCCCAAACCAGTGGGGCGCTTTGGGGCTAAAATGTGGCTATGGGAGGGGTTTTGAAGGGTTTTGGCTATGGGGTTGAGTTGGATGTCGTTTTAAGAGTATTGTGGGACGAAGAATTAATCTTTGGGGTCTCGGAACGATCCGATTCAGGGATCTATGAGACTTGTAAGGATGTGCGAAATTTGGAACGTGTCGTAACTGATGAGTCAACGTTTCATGACTGAAAGACGTAAGTGGCAACATATCATACGTCCTACTATCGTTGCCAAGATTCTCAAAAGTCGTAGATACGCCCTCCGTGTGACCGAAATTTCTTGGGTTCCCAAGGTTAAAATAATTTGTGGGTTCAACAAATCAATAGAGAACTCCCCATGATATCACGAGTGAAACCAACTCAAAATTACAAATTTTGCTGATTTTCACGAAAAATGGTTCCTCCATTTTTCGAATCCAAAGTGAAAACAAGGCTTTCGCTGCTCTCGGTGAAAATATCGTTGTTATCGTGAGCCCGATGCCAGTTTTAGCAGAAAATGCGATATCCTCCAAGACGGGCACATTGCACACTTGCATGGATGTCCTTTAGTTCCCAACTTTTTCCTCGTAAAATTTCTAGTTAAAAAAAAAAAAAAACTTACCACCATTAAAATGTGCACCTTTTAGTTGAACCTTTTTCACATTGATTTAAACCTTTTTGAGTTCTAAAATAAATTATTTTAAGGTTTAAATCAATGTGAAAAATGTTTAACTAAAAGGTAAAATACTATATGTAGTTATATATAACCCCTGCAGCTTGATGCGTTCAAGAATAATTTCTCGACGACCATCAAACCGACGGAAAAAAGTCTTTCAACAGCTCTTGCCAACCGCCGGGTTCACTATTGTAAATCAGCTCCCTCTTTTTCTTTCGCGATAATAAGACAAGCGAACAAGTAAATAATCAAATCCCATAATACATGATGCATGAGAGTTGGGTGTGGAGTCCTTACCATATTGACATATTGCATTCACACCATGTCGCTTCGGAGATCTCTCGCTGGGTTTGAGCCAAAGAGCAGCATGAGTGACAGGTGGATTTTTATTTTATTTTTTTCAATATCCACCCGCTAACGACGAATGACTTTGTATTTCATTTTTTTAATGATGCTATATGTACTAGAGATAATCATCCTGGTTCTTCGTCTTTGGATGCATTTCAAGTTAGTGAATCTTAACAAAGCACACACGGAAGGATTCAGTATGTTCGTCAATTAGGAGCAGTAACAGTGCCAAGATGAACTTTTTTTTCTTGCATCACTCAATTTTATAATAAGACCGCGCCTTGGCAAATAAAAAACGTGAAGAGTGTGAAATATATAACTATATAAATATAACTTTCCGAAGCATTGAGGCTGAAAAACATTTTCTTTCTTTAATATTTTTTTTTACTCGGTAGTCGTTCCTTCATCTGTCATAGTTGGTCCTAAACATGATTGGGTTGAGGAACTGGATGTGATTTAGCTGAGTTGAGGTGTACAATTATAGTGAGATATTGCTGGAATCGGCCGAGAATGACACGGCCTTTCTAAGGTGCATTACAGGTTGTTCGGCTTCCTCGTCATTCCCGTCTTAAGTGAAAACCTCCTCTTGGAACGAGTTTATCAGCCGGGCACATGTGCGGCGTCGAGGATCCTCTCAGTGGATGTAAGCTGTCTTTCCCTACCAACACTACCGCCTTTTACAAGTAAATTAGACAATTCCGAGAGTCCTGGCTCCCATCCATCGGTCCCGAGGGCCACCCGCCATGCAAAATCCGAAGAGGCTTTTGGACTCGGTCCAGCTCTGCTGATCAATGACAATCTCAGTGGCGACCGTTGTCGACTAGGGAGTGGATGTGGATGCCTCCCCTTTGAAACAAATATCTTGATGATTTTTATTTATTTATTTTTATCGTTCATTGATCTTTTCTTGACAGGGGGCGATCGGCAATGATTCTTCTCAAATTGCTGGTAAAATAAATTAGGAGAACTTATCTCGGCGCTAAAAGATCTCCAAGCGACCAGTTTGAGCTATTTTCAATGTGATCTGCAGGTCTGTGGTCTGACTGCTTGAAAGTCAGAACCAGACAGTGCCGGTGGAACATCAGAAGAATAATTCTGGGTATTCACCGCGAGGGAAGAAGTGAATCGGCTGGGTTAATAGACATGTAAGGAAAAATGCGGCAACCGGGGGAACAAGGGATTACCATAGCCAGACTCTCCCTCCTTCGCATCACTTTATTTGTCGAAGAGGATGAAAACTTGAAAAGGAAGGTTGTGAGCAATTAAAAGTTCAGGTCGGGCCCCGAAGCACGTAGGATGTACGTGAGGTTAGGAAGGAGTCAGGGAGGAGTGAAGGTGAGGATAAGAGAGGTGGAGGTGGAACAGAGGCAGCTGTGGGTGCAGTAGCTCGTTTTTTTCATCCACCTCCGGTAGTTCAAGTGCCCTCTTCATGAGACCGCCAATCAAGGAATGCCGATACTTTTCTGGAAGATGATTTTCTAACTATTCTACAGCGAATGAAACGTTATAGTAAAATTTAATGTTGCAACATTAAAACAGACCATGGACTTAAGGGTTGATGAAATTGCAATTGACTGAGGGGTTCCCAAGTTTTGGTCCCTACCCTTGTCAAACTGCAACACATCATTAAATGATAAAGGACATTCAAATTTTGAATGTCCTTTGTGGGGAATATCAGAGAACTGTTCTTCATATCATTATGATATGATGCTTGACAACTGAATTCCAGTAAATGGGCTTCTTGAAATAGTCAGAATTCAGCATTTCTGACAACATATTCGGATTCAGCACCCTTTAAAACCAATGTACCCCAATTTTTAGTTCGAAAATCCGTATAGGTACGTGCTGAGCTGTTTTCGAAATGTTCGAGATTTTGAAATGAACGCCGGGCATATTTGACGTCACACCTCGCCAGGCTGGGCGTCGAGTAGTTGGGCACTGAGCCGCCAGAGCGCTAAATAATAAATCTGAACAGAATCGGAATAAAAACACTCGGCCCGGGTCGATTTTTGAATAACCTTCTTTGATAATAACCTCAATGCTCAATTTTCGAATGACCTTCTATAATGATTAACCCGATTTTCGATTTTTGGGGTCGACTTTTCGCGTAGTGAAGTTGGCTGACTTGCGTAGAAGAGAGAGAGAGGGATCTCCCGGCCAAACAAAAGAAGACGAAGCAGCCCACGTCATGTACCCTCTCCAGACCTCGGAATTCAAATATCATATTTTTCCTAAGGCCCTATAAATAATTGAAACGGGTTTTCTGCAATATGTACCCGTTTTCGTAACTTTTGAAGCACGACCTTTGCAGGAAAAACATTTTAAAAAATCATTAAAGGAGCTCATTCCAGCTGCTCTTCAGATATTGAAGGGACTGGCTTTCTGCTCTGCGTCCCCAGATCGACTTACATCCGGCTCCCTCGACTCGCCATGGCAACACTTGGCAATAATTGCCAATTATTCTTAAAGATGTGCCCCTGTTTTTCACAACCAGCTCGAAACTTACTACAGTTCTACTAATCCAATTTTCTTCATTGTTTACAAAGTTTTTTCTTTTTTTTTTACACAGAATGGGTTTTTTACGAGGGTCTCCCGTTTTTGTTTTTTTGTTTTTTTATGATCAAAATTTTCTATTCCGAAACAAGTAGGTAACTCAAGGCACGTGTTTCAAAGTTAACCCACTAAACTAATGAATGCGGGTAGAGGACACCTGTCTTTCCGTTTGTTTATAATATGTAGCTGGCTTCTAAGCTCATCGGACGTTCTCTGGTGGCCGGGTGTCACCCACACAGGTCACCAAGTCGGTGACGGGTGATTAAAATGTAAAATTAACTCCGGCGGCTGCTCCCAAGAATTATTTATTACAAGGAAGCCCGATGGAGGAGGCCGGACGTCCGCTCGTGCCTTCCTGTCCAGCCTAACACAACACGAATTCACGTCGAATGTATTCCTGGGATGAGTGGGAACATGAAAACCCTTGTGATCCTTGAAACCCTTGAAGCTGAATCGTAGATGCAATCTAGTAAGCATAATAAAGTTGGGAGAGCTTTTCTGAAAAGATTTCTCTCTTCTGTTGACCAGTTTTGTGCTCTGAGGTCAAGTTTATGGATTAAATCCAACCCCGTCTGGCAGTGGACACCATAATGGAGCCTCAACCTTAGCCTTTTTTTCCATCAGAAACTCTAAAATATTCCTCTTCCTCCCGACCTCGTTCATTCCGATAAGGGATCTCCGACTGCCTCGAAATCTTGTAGGATTGGAGGAGAGCCAATTAAAGGAAGAAGCGGGTCCACAGTGGGCGTCCTGACCTCAGGAAACAGCCAGACACACCAAGGATGACTTTATTCAGCCTCGGGCAGCGAGGTGCTAAATAATATGTCTTGCGCTCTGACATACTGCAGATCACTGATAGTTGCCCAAGTCCAAAGTTCAAATCAACAATTTGGGTGAGGCCGCGTTGGTGAAATCGCACTAACACAAATATTTTATTATTGTTGGCGTTGTTGACCGTTTGAATGAATGTGCTTGGAAAGTTGTTGAGGTTCGGTCAAATAAGGCGATGAATACGCCGACGTTTCCAAGGAATACATTCTCCCATCGCCAGGCCCCAACGGAACGAACAGAAACGACAGTGGTAAAAACAAGCCATCAATTGAATTGAATAGATGAGCGCAACCTTTTTGTTATTACGATATATTTAATGAGCGAGAGAAACTAAGAAACAGTAGGTATCTAGCGACCAAACTATGCCACACAACACATCATCCACGTGATGCTCATTACGTAAACAACTGCACCCTAACGACCGATGCGTAATAAAACCTTATGCCGATCAGAGGTAACGAACGGCTCAGGCTGCAAAAATCGTTTTGGAGTCGTTGGAATCAGCCTGAAAAGCTCATTCCATAGACCCTTGTACCAACGAAATCGGACAAAAACTTCCGTCCCCCTTTTGAGGCCTCCTTAGTTACACATCAGAGATAAACAACTTTCGTCGTGAAGGACCTCCCGAAAACCGATGAAGGGGATGAGGGAGGGAAAATCAAGGTAGCCTATAACCACCCCCGGAACTCGCTGATGACAATGAGACCACCCTCATGAAAATCTGTTGAGCCGCTCGGGCGTGATGCTCTGTACACACAAAAAAAAAAAAAAAAAAAAAAAACACATGTCGAAGAGGTGAGCGCACCTTTCCATTTTTTGGAAAAAGGTTGCGCTAAAAATGTTAAATTGTTGGGGACTTGAGCAACAGACATTTAAAACATTAAAGGTCTTTGTAACAGAAAGAATTAAATTTTGAACTTAAAAGCTACATAATATTATTATGCACTCTTTACTACTTGTAGCTTTTAAGTTCAAAATTTAATTCTTTCTGTTACAAAGACCTTTATTATGCACATTAGGCCCTAAACACCTGAAAGGAGGGGTGGGGGTATGTGATCGAGTTAGGTGTCGTTTTCGAAGTAGGTCCTATATTTGGACGTAGAAAGCATTTTTGGGGGTCCCGGATCGATCCGATTTCACTGTTGCGATCTGTAGGGCTTTTATGGGGCTACAAATGGGATTTTTAACGGATATCTGGAGGTCAAATATTTTCCGAGTAAAAAAAAAAAATAAAAAAATAAAAAAAAATGGAAAAAACAAAATTTGCACAAGTAAGCTATATCAAAGAATAATAAACCTTTGTGTAAATCGGGCAGCGTTTTTTTAATTTATCTTTTTAACTTTTGTCTTATTTTCCTTTCTTTTGAAATGAAAGGTAATAAAGACTTAAAGAATAATTCTTTAAGTCTTGATTACCTTTAATTTTATCCGAGATAATTCTTTCATAATGGGCTTCTTGAAAAGGTCATAATTCAGCATTTCTGACAACATATTCGGATTCAGCACCTTTTAAAACCCATAAACCCAAATTTTTAGTTCGAAAATCCGTATAGGTACGTGCTGAGCTGTTTTCGAAATGTTAGAGATTTTGAAATGAACGCCGGGCATATTTGACGTCACACCTCGCCAGGCTGGGCGTCGAGTAGTTGGGCACTGAGCCGCCAGAGCGCTAAATAATAAATCTGAACAGAATCGGAATAAAAACACTCAGCCCGGGTCGATTTTTGAATAACCTTCTTTGATAATAACCTCGATGCTCAATTTTCGAATGACCTTCTAAAATGATTAACCCCATTTTCGATTTTTGGGGTCGACTTTTCGCGTAGCAAAGTTGGCTGACTTGCGTAGATGAGAGAGAGAGGGATCTCCCGGCCAATCAAAAGACGACGAAGAAGCCAACGTCATGTACCCTCTCCAGACCTCGGAATTCAAAGATCATATTTTTCCTAAGGCCCTATAAATAATTGAAACGGGTTTTCTGCAATATGAACCCGTTTTCGTAACTTTTGAAGCACGACCTTTGCAGGAAAAACATTTTAAAAAATCATTAAAGGAGCTCATTAGAGATAATTATTATCTCTGGAAACGTCAATAATATATAATATAATATATTATATAATATTATTATTGATAATATATTATATAATATTATTATTGATAATATATTATATAATATTATTATTGACGTTTCCAGAGACGATGAATATAATATTATTATACTCATCGTCTTGTTTGACACAACCTTTCCACCCACACAAATATTTCATTTACAAGTCTTGTGGCCTGATTGGCTCCTGAAACTTGTCTTGCTGGTTATCGTTCAAACACCGGAAGGAACTGAATTTAGGGCTACGTTATTAAGGTCTAAGTTAATTACGCCTGGCGATCAATGGTGCCCCCCAACTGTTTGAAACCCGCACACTGTTCGCCGTCTGTACAAACACCTCTGAGCTGCTCCAGTTTCGTTTTATGGCGGAACCACGAATTACACAATAGCTTGTTAACCCTTTTTTCACTCTACACACAACCGAAACTATTTTACGAGCCAACAGTGTTCTCCTCTTTAAGCACACGCCAACTAAGGCTTAACGATTGTCCGTTTTTTCTTCTTGAGGAGCCGATACTCGTCTCATTAATTGAACGTTCAAATTGTTTTTCTCCGGTTACAAACGACATGCCAATTGACAAGTTTCGAAAGGGGCTCGACGGCCCTGTTTCTCATTTAATTGCGATCTGAGGGAATTTATGAGATTGATAGGCTCCGAGTTATAGCGGACTAGGTGGTTTGTATACGGCTCGCAGATGGCCCTAATTCGTCTTCCGATGTCGAAGGCAGATCGGCCATTAGCGATGTGGGAGCTTGTAACCCAGAAATGTACATGCCGAGTTTTGTAAGATCTAATGGCGGTGTGAGCCGTGAAAACAGTTGTTTACATGAGTATTATTGCCGTAGAGACGAGGACAACCAAGAAACAAACGACCACGGTCTCCGTCGAGTCGGTGCCATTTGACAAGTTATTCTGATATACTCCTGTGTGGTATAAATAATAATAATAATTATTATTATTGAAATATACTGTAAGAATACTCTGTAATGAACATCAGCGTTACTTGCTCAGCCGCTAGATCTCATACGACCGCTTACACGAGGGGGAAACGGGGATCCGCTCCTTCACCGCACATAGTTTCCCTCGCGGTTGTATTCACGACTCGACACCGTGATCGGCATCAGATGCCAGGGTGAATGAGGAGCTGATAGGTATAATTTATTGAGCAGCATTTTTGAGTTTATGGCACATGTCAGGCGTCAGTGAAGGTTGGAAGACTGGGTCTCAGCCCAATTTAGAATGACCAAAGGCCTTAGGCAGGGGTGTGGCATGTCACCAAACCTCTTCAAGATTTATCTGGAGTCAGTTCTTCGGAGATGGAATGCCATGGAATAGGAGTACTTCTATTTGCCGAAGACCAAGTAGTTTTGCCTCAGGACAAGGTGGATGCCGTCCGTGCTGGCAAGACTAAACCAGGCTTTTGAACGATCAGGCTCAAAAATCAATACCCTGAAGACTGAATACCTCGTAGTCGGTGGCCCTGGTACTGCCCTGGAGGTTTCTGGGGCACTGACGTCGAGAGCCTCTCGATTCTTTTAAGTATCTGGGTTCCATCATTGACAGGCCAGGAGGGTGTGAATCGGATGCAGAAAACCGAATATCGAAACTTTTTGAAAACAAAATATTTTGAATAGTTTGAAAAGAAAAAACTTGATGAAAATATTTGAAAAATCCTTCTTATCAATTTGTTGTTTGTGAAAAGCACTTTATTGTGATTGATTTCTAAGTGCCTAGAAATGAAAGATTTGCTCTGCTATCTTTTCTGACGTAACTCTAGCATTTGACAAAGTACAGCACGATAGACTAAACGGCAGTAGGACTATTTGTCGGCGGAGATCAGACCGGATAATAGTATACTTCCATGGTAAACATGAAGATCCCAAGTCGGATGCTCGGTCCGGTATGTACTCGGCTCAGTCTTGTATTTCTAGTATAAGATAAATTTACAAGAAAGAACGGCGAGCAAAATATCAGCGTTTGCAGACACTGCTGTGCTCCCCATAAGTATTGTTCCGGAACTCTAAAAAAGGGATTCTACGTCAGAGAGTACTTCGAAGACGACTTCCCACCTGACATTATAGCGGAAATCCATTAAAAAAACCCTCTCGTAGCCCATTTCAACCCCACAGAGCCCCACGGGTATGACCGATCAGACTGAAAACGTTGCAGGCTCAACTAGATGAAGATCCGAGTAGTTTGTCAGAAATTCTGACTCAGAATTCAGATCAACAAAAAAAAAAGTCTCTACCGCCCAAAACGGCCTGGACGGCGGATAAGGGTCAACGCAAAATCAAAATGTTTGACTACCGCCGCGACAACGAAGGTTGACAGAAAGTGAGAATAATAAACCAAAGTAGTCTATGAGAAGGATGTGTGTTGTCTCTTCATTTACTTTGACGAGAAAAATGATTATTGAACTTTATGGCTCTGAAATGTACGATTGTTTCACAGTGTGCCCCTAACAGTTTTAATGCTATTGATAAATCTAACCAAAGTTTCCAGGAGCTAACCTGAACCCTCATAAATTGACGTAACTCTCTCTGATGCTCTCCGAACGGGTTCTCAAAGGAAGTAGTTTACTAATTTAATTCCTGTTAAAAATGTCGCAACAACTCCGGAGTAACTGGAGAAACTGCGTCCAGTTTTTGGAGGGCATTTCTCAAAAAACCTGGACGCCCCGTCAGAACCGAAAACCCCGCCGTATTTTGGGGCGGACGGTAAAGCCCCGACCTTCCAGAAGCCGAGATTGTCATCTTGACATTTAAACTCCCCGAGTCGAGCCTTATAAATAATTACCCGGCAAGATTCGCCGCTAATGGGAAAAATTCCTCCGCCGTTTCGGATTCTCGTGCAAAGACAGGAGCGGATAAAACTCCTGTTATCATGTATTTTTCGAGTGGATGTCACTCGAAGAGGCGATATTTTAAGAAATGTGAAGAACAAGTTGTTGGTTGAATTTATTTTGTTACCTTAACAAATTTGAGGATGCTGTACCCTGCCACTCTTTGGCACAATGTGGGTATACTTGGATGAGAAATGAGGAACAGTGGGTCTCTATTGGTTTATTATTCTTGGAATAATACACCTATGTTTTCGCGACGCGGGTCGACGACTCCGATCGGCCTCAAAATTTGACATTATCCGTTTCAAGAGGTCTACATTCAAAATCCGAAATGTCCGTCCGCCGTCCGGGCCGTTTTGGGCAGTAGGAATTTTTTTAAAAATCTGAAATTTTGACAAAATACTTGGTTTACCATCTAGTTGTGCCCGCAAGGTTTTCAGTCCGATCGCCCAAACCCGTGGGGCGCTCTGGGGCTATAATGGGGCTACGGGAGGGGTTTTTTGAAGGCTTTTAGCTATGGGATCGAGTTAGGTGTCGTTTTCGAAGTAATTTTTGGACGTAGAATCCATTTTTTGGGGTCCCGGAACGATCCGATTTCACTGGGGCTAAAAATGGGATTTTTGAAGGATCCCAGGATGTTAAATATTTTTTGAGTAAAAAATATAGAATTTTTGAAAAAACACATTTTTGAACAAAAAAATCCAAAAAAAAATTTTTTTGAAATAAAAATCCAAAAAAAAATTTTTTTTAATTTTTTCATTGACAGAATTTAATTTCTGCACAAGTAACCTATATCAAAGAATAATAAACCCTTGTGTAAAATTTGCAGCGTTTTTTATTTTTTTCCTGAAAAAGCTTCTTATGAGAAGCAGTTGCAGCGCGTTTTGGACTTCAAATTTTTAAATTTTGAATTAGAGTGGGGGAATGGGTATCTCAGGACGAACGCTCTCTTCGGCCATTCGTCGGTGGGGACAGACGGTATTCATGACCCTCAACTTAACAAAACCACAGACATCACGACTATCAAAATTTCGTAAATAATCGCCGCTTCCTACGCCGGACGTTCGAGAGGATATCTCATAGGAGGGCACAGACGTCTAGTAGCAATAGAGGACGAGAGGTTGGTATGCGAGCACATCCTGAGGTCAGTCCTGAGGGCGTCTCCGGTGTTGTATGCAACGGAATGCGTCGTCTTCACACGTGACCAGCCTCGACGACTGTCTCTGGTGCCCTGCTGGTCGTCGGATATGACATTCTTGGTTTTTCCACTCAACAATCTCGACAAAACCTATGAAGGATTGCCTCGTTCTCTTTCAATTGGTCATTTACCATCATTTTTTAAGGAAAAATAATCTGTAGTTTGATAAAAAAGAAACATCGTTTATCCGTTTAATGTTATAATTTAGACTTGAAACGTTTAGATAAGAACTACGTCGAAGAATTCAACCGTTAATATGATACTAAAATGACACTTTAGATATTAGGGTCGTGTCGTTGACATTAGCCGAAGACTTCTCCTCTGGCCTCATCGTGCAGTAGACATCAGGACGCGATTTTGATCAGGTTGGGACAAAATCAAGAACGAATCGAGTTTAATAGGTTGCTTTGGAGAAAATCAGTTCTGTTATTACCTCCTATTCCGACCGTTGAACGACTCTGATGGGTAGATAAGAGGCTTGGTGGGCACCTACTCCGGACGATGTTGTGAAAAGATGCCATTAGTGCGGGAAGACGGGCCACTTTGAAAGGCGGCGTAATTGAACGGATCTTGTTCGACGCTTGAGTACCTATCAAAAGGCCTGGAATAAGTTCGTGATGAAGGTCCTTCGTCTCAAAGACTCAGAAGCGAGAATCACTTGGCGTCAAAAGTTCATTTCCAGTAAAGTAGCTCAGCTTGTTATCGCAAACTAAATTGGTGGAGGTGAATCCTCGTGTCTTCATTTTTTCGCGAAAACCTGGTGGCAATTCCTTATGGCGACATAAGTGACTTGGACGCTGTGGCCAATGTGTGAACTATAAGAGTGGATTTCGTATTATACGAAGGGATCGCCCCCAGAGCCTCATTAGAATCTAAATGGTGTCAGCTCATGTGCAACATCATTTTTAATGCAGATTTCCAAAATTCTAACCGACAACGATAGCGATTTGTATCTTGTTTACAAAACTCATTCTTCTAAAGGTTATTCGATTAACCGAACATGTCGTTATCCGAAACACCCCTGGAACAAATTAGTTCGGATGTTCGACGCTCTGCTGTACAAAATACCGAAGAATTACAGGCCTGCAAAAAACATTTTTTGAACAACTGTTTTGATTTTGGTTTATTATTATTGGAATAACACACCTTTGTAATCACGATGGAGGTCGACGACTCCGATCGGCCTCAAAATTTGACATTATCCGTTTCAAGAGGTCTAGATTCCAAAACCGAAATGTCTGTCCGCCGTCCGAGCCGTTTTGGGCAGTAGGAATTTTGTTAAAAATCTGAAATTTTGATTTTTTTACTCGGTTTACCATCTATAGATGTGCCCGGAAGGTTTTCAGCCCGATCGCCCAAACCCGTGGGGCGCTATGGGGCTAAAATGGGGCAACGGGCGGGGTTCTTTAAAGGCTTTTTGCTATGGGATCGGGTTAGGTGTCGTTTTCGAAGTATTTTTGGACGTAGAATTCATTTTTGGGGGTCCCGGAATCTATATGGGCTTTCATGGGGCTACAAATGGAATTTTTGAAGGATCCCAGAAGGCCAAATATTTTCCGAGCAAAAAAACATTTTTTGAGAAAAAAGTTAAAAAAAAAAATTTCCAAAATTTTTCTTATTGACACAGAATTAATTTTCCCACAGTTAACCGGTATCAAAGAATAATAAACCCTGGTGTAAATTTTGCAGCGTTTTTCTAACTGATTCTCTAAAATTTCTCTGCGTGCTGAATCCGAAAATGACCACCGTTTAACCCTGGGACGTCAGGATTGTGTACTGATCAAGTCATAACTGACGAAAAAAATGTGACTACGAACACAGGTAGGCACTACCTACTTAATTGTTTACCAAAAAAAAAAAAAAAAAAAAAAAAAATCAAGTGTGTTTTTAGAATCTTGGAAAAAGTGTACCTAAATCGTAGACTATCTGATAGTCTATAGACTATACGATTTAAGTACACTTTTTGTGAAATCTTTTTTTCTAACTTCCAAAATCCGTTTCGAACTTTTTCTTCTTATTATTCTTCTTCTTCTTCTTCTTCTTTCCATTTCTTTGATTTCCTGTTGGAAACGTTCTACTTTCTCTTCACTCACTGCGCCCAAATTTTCAGGAAAATAGACGGTTTGAATTTCGAAAATGAACTTTCAAGCTTATGGAGCCAACAAGTTTCTGGTCCGCTTTCAACATATTATGTTGGTCTACTTCTAAATCCTCGTAAGTCCCAAAAAGTGAGAATATGAGTTTTTTTTGTATTTGGTCCAAACTGACGTCATCTATAGCATGGAGAATCGATTGTGGCCATGAAAAAATCATCTGATGAATTGGAGGGAATTCTGTAACTCGAGAACCTTCCACAACCCCCCTAAAAGCTCGTAAGTCTGCGACGCAGACTCTGCGTCTTCTGCTTGGATTTCCTCAATAAGTTACCCAAAATGGAGTCCCATTATTGTAGAAAGGACTCCAAAAAGCTCTATTTGGAACCCATTTTTCAAAGTAAGACTGAGGTTTACCAGATGTACAAGGAAAATTGTACAGAAAAGCGAAAACGAATTGCCTCATTGAAAACATTCTACGTTGAATTCGTTAACCTCAACTTGGCTATATTCCGTCCCAGAAAAGACCAGTGTGATTTGTGCTGCTCCTACGAGGCAGGAAATGTTTCTCAGGAGGTCTACGATCATCACATCGCACAAAAAAACAGTGCTAGAGAAGAAAAAACTAAAGACAATAATTCCAACTCAGTCGTGCTCACAGTTGACTTGGAGGCTGTGCTGCTGTGCCCCCGACTCAAAGCGTCAGCTCTATACTACAAAACAAAACTGGACGGCATTACGCAAATGTGGAATAAGCGACGAAGGTACAACTTTTCAGGAGAAGCTAAAATCGATTTCAGGTTCCCATGGTCCTTCAAAGTTTATTTTTCGAGTAATCGACTTGAAATTTTGACAGCTGATATTTTTCGACGTGAATATTCATGTAGGCACTTAAAAAACCCTCAAAATGAAGTGGAAAGGTGCGTACTGCCCTTATTCCGGAATTGCAATTCAACGGATCCTAGATAAGTCGTTAAGCAAAAATGGAATAAGCGACATTTGTCGCTTATTCCGCTATTGCATAACTTAATTTTTCAATACTACAGAAAACATAAATGGTCTAAGCGACAAATATTTTTTGTAAATATTTTATTTCAGCAAACTTTAAAAGAGAAATTCTTTCCACAAGCCTCTTCTGTAATAACGTAATAACAAAAAAAGTTAATAAAATGGTTTTCAGGCTTAATTTGGTGTTTTTTATGTCAGAACATGTCCGGAAAAAAAAGGAAAAAAAGTGATATATTCAATAAACATACTTTATTGAATATATTTTTCTAAAATTATTTAGTGAAAATGTTTTGACATTTTTTAATGGGATGAAATAAAACACTCAATTTGTGCCCGTAAAGTGAAAAGGAGGGAACAATATCATATAAGAAAACACTAAGCAATAAATTAAGCATCATCGTCTTCAAACTGGAAATCAGTCGGTCCGCTGTATCCTGCCACGTCGTCAGTGAGCTTCGGGTCGCCATGTAGGTTCTTGTAGAAATGTTGTTCACTTTCAAGAATGAGGTGGAGCATGCTCTCCAAATCTTTCAGTTTCGCGTCCGAAATTGCTTTCCCGTTCGGCCATAGGACCGACGTCCACGTTGAAGTCCATTGGCGGGTACTCATTTTTAAAGTGAAACTTTTATTACATCGTCCCAAATTTTTTGGTCTGTGTGTCGTTTCTCGTAACGTCAAGCTACCGTTGATTTTCGCTTACAACCGATTCGTTGCTACGGAACTTCATCTTCGCCAGTTATAATCGTACAAAAATCGTTCACCATTCGTTGGAAAGCTCTCGATTTATCATGCATTTCTTTCGTACTTGTTCTTTGTCATTATGTTATTAATGGATGCGGTAAACAATGCCGCTTGTCTTGTTGTTATCAGTTGCCACGTTAGAAATCAATATGAGAAAACGCCAAAATGAAGCCGTGGGTAGAGACACAAGGGTAGGTGAATGAGTAGGAAATGGGGGGGGGGGACTAGACATAGGGGGGGACCTACGACATGTATGATGCAACGTACCCCACTAGGGGAGCGAGCGAAGCGAGCCGGAGAGAATAGTGGGAAAAAAGTTTCACTTTTACCGTGGTTTCATAAAACCACACCCCAGTTTTTTCTCTTTTGTTTCACCTTTCGCAGGTCGATCTCCTGTCCAATGTCGTCGAATGATTTTCGGAGTATTAATTACTTTCGGAGAAAGGGAAAACGTTTCCGAATCCATTTCTCGAATACTGGTAAAACTCGGTAGGAACGGATCCAAAATATCAGCACGTTGAGTACAAACAGACGACGGGAAAGAAAAACTACGTGGAAAATGCGTATTAGAGCCTCTAATTTAGAGGTTGGTTTTGACAGTCGACGGCGAAAGCAGCTGTGTACCTACTTACAGGTGGAGGCGGAGAGGCCTCTGAAATATCCGCGTGAGCGTGGAACCGAAGGTTGAAGGCGTAGGTAATCATTCATAGGTATTATTATTGGCGGCGTACATGATCGTATGTCGCTTATTCCTTCTTTGCGAAACGATAGTTTCACAATTGTTAACCCTCAATGTCGCTTGTACCTTTGTTGGCGCTTTTTCAGCTTTTTGATGTCGCTTGTTCCATAATTGCGAAAATCAATTAGCTCGATACGGCTATTGGCGCTTATTCCATTCCTTAATAACTTCGCGAAAAATGAATAGAGGGCGCTAAAATCGAGCCTGGTCGACAGATTTTCTGATTGTCTATCCAACGGTACCAAAAAATCAATTTCGAAAAATCGTCGCTTATTCCACATTTGCGTAATGCCGTTCCTGCGTAATCAGTTACTGATAGTGCACAATTTCACTGTTTTCAACAACAAAGCGCACGATGGTTACTGTTATACATGGCATGAAGGAGAAGGAGGTATCACTGCCAATGAATTTGCCTCCATTCTCTTCTCTTTCATTGAGAATGAATTAAAACCACAGCAATATGAGGAAATAACAATCTGGAGCGATAATTGTGGGTACCAAAACAAAAATTCTCTTCTGACCAATGCGTTGATGTACTTGGCAACCAAATTAAACATCACCATAATTCAGAAGTATCTCGAACGAGGACACACTGAAATGGAATGTGATGCAATGCATGCATGCATTGAAAGGAAACTGAGGAACAAGAAAATTAACGTGCCTGCTGATTATATTACAACTTTTCAAGATGCTCGGAAAAGTCCATCTCCCTACAAGGTATCTTACTTGAGTCACAAATTTTTCCAAGACTTTTCGTCCCTGAAATTTGAAACATCAATTCGACCGGGATGTAAACCTGGAGACCCAACTGTTGCTCAACTCAAGTGCCTGAAATACACTCCTGACAAGAAAGAACAATACAAATTACAATTTGATGACGATTCGTCCATTCTTGAAAAGAGGAAGAAATCCACGCCTGCTGAATCTCCGGTACTCCGACCCCTGTATCGCGAGCCGTTGTAAATCAAATCAGAAAAATATAAACATCTGCAGGAGCTCAAAGAAGTGATTCACTCTGACTACCACTCTTTTTATGATAACTTGCGACAGTGATTTTGAGACCCCCAGTATTTTCAAGAATGAACAGCTAAAATGCTTTCTTTTCAAAACGGCTGTGTTGCCATTACTACACGGAGAAAAAAAATGGCGGTATTTTAGACGAAAATGTTCGGTAATCGGTGGTCAACCGAACAATTTTTCGAAAAATGGAGAGGTAAAAACGCAAAAAATGTAAGGTAAAGTGTTGAATTTGCGCGGTTGACCACCGATTACCGAACATTTTCATTCATCTTTCTACCGAACACGAAAACTGTTTTACCGCTCAAAAATCGGAGATGTTACCGAACATTTTTACTTAAATTGTTCGGTAATCCCTCTGTCCCGCAATGTTTACCGCTCATTTCGTCCCGCCAACTTACCGAACATACCAAAATGTAAGGTGAATTTTAACCTTCCAACCTCAAACCTTTTCGATTATGAGCGGTAAATTATAACCTCTCAAATTTAAAGTGCGCGGTGAATTTTCACCTTCCATAATTAATGTGAGGTTGTAAAATTACCTCCCCTACTTCAAATGTGCAGTAAGAATCACCTCCCACAACTCGGATGTGCGGTGAATATTCACCTCTCATTTTAAATTTCGAGAAACATTGTGCGGTAAAAAATTACCTCCCACACGCAATTGTGCGGCCAGTATTCACCTCCCTAATTTCAAATATCGTTCGGTAAACGTTACCTTCCACACCTAAAATGCGCGGTAACTAATCACCGAACAAATGGCAAGAAGTACCTCTCAACGTAGTTTGAGAGGTAATCGTACCCAAAAAGTGAGGTAATCCCTTGTTGGTTTGGGCGGTAAATGAACATCAATGAGTTACCTTTCATTGATGTACACTTACCGCCCACACCAACAAGGGATTACCTCACTTTTTGGGTACGATTACCTCTCAAATTACGTTGAGAGGCACCTCTTCCCATTTGTGAAGTAATCAAACCACGAGTCGAACGGATAGGATACCTAAGGAAGAAAAATAATTCGGTTATGAATACAAACCATGTTTATTACAACGCAGAACGATACACAACATAATATAATATAACGTATAAAATTATAATTAACTGTAAATTAAAGGATAAACGATACAGTAAATTAAAACTTAGGCATGATCCAACATTATTAAATCATTTAAAGTACAAATAATTTAAATTTTAAGTAGGTGCACGACACCCCACTAGATTTGTCAAGAACTAAAATTATTTATCAAGTACCTATCATTATTTTATCAAGGAGGTACAATGCTATTAACCATGGGTTCGATTTTACATTAAAAAATGGGGAAAGTCGATAAGTTATCAATGATATGATGAATATGATAACTTATCACATTCAATGCCGAACCGGGGACATTCTATTTCTCAACTGTTAAGGATATAATATAATATATTATTATCAAATCATTGATATTATCAAATAAACACGTGTACGTCTATTGACATGATCCAACGTATTCGTACACGCCTACCAACTAGATTAAACCAGAGCAGAATCTGTTCTTGTTCAATCTAGTAGGGAGATATAAATATATCTGATATAAATACAATTATTTTATGAAGTAGGTAGGTACAATGCCCTAGCCATGGGGTCGATTTTACTTTCTCAAGAAACGTTCTTAAGTCAGAAAGTAAATTGCTAGGGTTTTGTGGGACCCCAAAAAGAGGATTGTACGTACAAAAAGACTTAGAAAACGACACCCCACTCGACATCATACCCAAAAACATGAACCCCCCGTAGCCCTTTTTTAGCCCAATAGAGCTCCACAGGTTTGGGCAATCGGCCTCTTGCGAGCACAACTAGATAGTAAATTTAATAAGTAAAATATATTTTTTCAATATTTCAGATTTAAAAAAAAAAAAAAAAAAAAATCATCCAACTGCCCAAAACGGCCCCGACGGCGTACGGCGGACGGACATTTCGGTTTTTGAATCTAGACCTCTTGAAACGGATAGGTAATGTCAAATTTTGAGGCCGATCGGAGTCGTTGACCTCCGTCGCTTAAACATAGGGGTATTCTTCCAAGAATCATAAACCGAAACTGACTAGAGATTGCCAAATTCGTTTTGGAAAAAACGCTGCAAATTGTCCACAAGGGTTTATTAAATAAACTAAATAAATGTTATACTAAAAAAATACTACCAAAACGACACAATAGCCGAAAGTCTTCAAGAACCCTCCCGTAGCCCTTTATAAGCCCCACGGGATAATATAATAAACCATCCCGGGAATAATATACCCCTATGGAATCGCGACGGGGGTCGACGACTCCGATCGGCCACAAAATTTGACATTATCCGTTTCAAGAGGTCTACATTCTGAATCCGATATGTCCGTCCGCCGCCCAGGCCGTTTTGGGCAGTAGGAATTTTTTTTTAATCTGAAATTTTGACAAACAACTTGACTTACCATCTAGTTGTGCCCGCAAGGTTTTCAGTCCGATCGCCCAAACCCGTGGGGCGCTAAGGGGCTAAAATGGGGCTACGGGAGGTTTTTTTTTTTTTTAAGGCTCTTGGCTATGGGGTCGAGTCCAGGTGTCGTTTTCGAAATATTTTTAGACGTAGAATCTATTTTTGGTAAAAATTTTGGTTTAATGTCGTAGGTACATGCTACAAAAACAGGGAGAAGCCATTAAATTGGGGAGGACATAAAGTACTTGTACTTATGTTCATAATGAGAGAACAGTAAACAGATTGAAAATGATGGCTCATGACCGTTATTTGGATACATAGGACTTCACGAAAAGATAAATGAATATCGTAAACTTCTTTTGGCTCTGCTGAACAGTTGATATAATATTATTTTGCATATTATGATGGTTTACCTTTGAGGTACAGATACGCGGTGCAAAGGTATAGGCACGTGCAACGGTTTTCTTCGATACAGCCCGGCCAACTTGGCGGTCCTGGACGGTGGCTTTTTTGCATATCAGGCCGAAGACGTAAGGCAGCAAACATAAGAGAGCTCTTCGTTTCAGATGAACATCTGCAAGTGGAAATGGAATGCTGTTAATAATTGCCGACAATTCTGTTTTGTGATTTCTGGACTTGACACACTACCAATTAAAAAACACTTTTTGAGGGACTATACCTAACTGAAGTGTGCTCTGAAGCTTACCCGATGTAACGGTTCTTCTGATAGAAGGGTATTCCACCTCGATGATCGGACGAATTCCACAATTCTGGGACCTTATTCGTCGAGCTTGGAACTCGGGAGAGCCTCCTCCTCCCCAAACCATCCGAAAAGGGTCTGCGTGAATCTGATTTAAGAAGGCATAAAAACATGAGATCAGCTTAGGGGAAAACATCAAAAATTTCATGCAATACACCAATGACGCATGGAATAATGCTTACACGTAGGTAGGTACTTTAGATGGGAACGATATAGGGACGACACTGCAGCGACTTGTGTCAACACCCACCGATGAAATGAGTCGATCGACGCGTAGTCCGAGGCATTTTCCCAATTTTGAAAATGTATCGAGTAACTGTAATCACAATTGATTTGCATTGATGTTAGGTATCGACGAATAAGCATGCAAAATGTTCATACATGTACCTTTTCAGTAGTGTCCAGTAACTGAATTTTCTTGAATGCTTTAAACTGCTTTCAGTCTTTTACGAGAGAAACAGGAATTCCATTGTCTACGATCGAATTGGGCCTTGGGTCGAACATGCGAGAACACGAAAAAACAAAATTACAAGCACTCCATTATGTTATCATCATACATACCTCACAAGCTGAAAATCTACGAAACTGACAAAAGATAATTACCTTTTTCGGATGTTCCAAACAGTAAATTCACTAGACCGATTTATAACCGTCACCAACGACAAACACATCAATACTAATGGCCGCCACTCGGCCGAAAACCCCAGCAAAGCCCCAACGCAAGCGCTTCCAAGCGCCTATCTCAGGTACTACTGTACGGTAGACATTTACCGCACTTACTTTTGTGTACGGTGGAAATTTACTGCCCACGTCTTATGTTCGGTAATTATAAACCTTTCTGTGAAGGGGGTAAAGTTGGGCGGGAAAACGTTGGTGATGTGAGGTAGAAATTAACCATACGGCCTTTGGTAGGCAGTAGACATTAAATGTAAATTTTACTGCCTACGTGTTATGTTCGGTAATTATCAACGTTTCTATGAAGAAGGTAAAGTTGGGCGGTAAAACGTTGGTGATGTGCGGTAGAAATTAATCTTACCGCCTTTGGTAGGCGGTAGAAAGTTACCGACAAGGTGTTATGTGAGGTGAAAATCTGACCCAACATATTCGATAGCTTCATAGACCGGTAAAGTATCACCTCTCCTCAAAGGAAGGGAGCTTGGGCGGTAAACTGTTGACGATGTGAGGTTGAAATCTACCTTACAGCCTTTGGCAGGCGGTCGACATTTAATGTAAATTTGACTGCCCACGTGTTATGTTCGGTAATTATTAACCTCTCTATGTAGATGGAGAAGTTGGGCGGTACACGTTTACTTCACTTTTTCGCATGTGAGGTATGTTTGTACCGAACTGGCTTCCTTGTGCGGTTGATAATCGAGTTGTTCGGTGAATGTAGCTCTCCGTTTGTTCGGTTAGTTCTGGCAAGGTAAGATTTCTTGAATTGTTCGGTAGCAGAGAAGAAATGTTCGGTAAGATCATCGAGTTGTAAGGTAACCAAGGGTAATTGGGCGGTAAAAATGAAATTGTTCGGTAGATTTTCACCGCTCACGCGGTTTTTTATACTATAAAATGGCCGCCAAAGCGGTTTACCGAACAAAAACCGCACTTTTTTTTCTCCGTGTAGTTATGCCTAGTTACAAAATTTGTAAATATTTAATATCAGACAATGAATTACTAATTTTATTTTGAATTTGATTCTTTTAACGAGATAGCAAAAATAATAATCAAGACACTGTGCTTCGTTACCAAAATGGTTGTGTGATTATAATGTAATTTCATGTGATAATTTGTGTGATTTCCTGCTTACCATTATTATTCTGTGATTTTTCATTGGAACATTGATTTCATAGGTTTCTATTATTATAACTTTAATAAACATAAATTTAAACAATTTTAATTTTCTAAAAACTTCTTAACAACCTACCTATCTTCTAAAACTAATTAGGTATGGTAATGACGTGCTGTGAGGCAAGAGCATAAACCCTCGTAAGTCCGCATCAATTCCTAAATAAAAACTCGTAAGTCCTATTTCACAAATTTTTTAAGTTCAGAACAAAATTATGAACACTTTCTTCGCCACATCAAATGTATGGTACCCGAACACATTTTGCTTCCGAGTCTGCGAAGCAGCGGAAGCCTTGTGTTCACTTTCGGGAGAAAAAAAATTTTTGTTGTCCGAATTCAAAATTTCCACTCGCATTTTGCGTTTCATAGCCTACTGAACAAATTTGGTTTCGTGTCTGTGGGTCTGTGGGTCTGTCGGTCTGTCGGTCTGTCCGCATTTCCTTGTTACAGCCATAATTTCCACAATTTTGAATGAATTTAGCTCAAATTTTGAGGGATTATGCGGATCAGGCTCCTTGAGGTCCCATACGAATTTCAGCACAATTGAATCAGCGGTACGCTCTGCGCATGCGCTAACGTGAAATTCTTGAAACAGGCATAACTTTCTCAATTTTGATCGGATTTCAATCAAATTTTCAGGAATTGTGTGCGTATAGCTCTAGATGGTACCCTGTCAGTTTCATGACGATTGAATCAGCGGTACGCTCAGCGCATGCGCGAACGTAATTTCCTTGCCACAGCCATAACTCCTACAATTTTGATCGGATTTCAATCAAATTTTCAAGAATTGTGTGGGTATAGCCCTAGATGGTTCCCTATCAGTTTCATCATGATTGAATCAGTGGTACTCCCTGCGCATGCGCGAACGTAATTTTCTTGTTACATTTGTTACGTTCATTTTGAACTTGGCACGAGGAAGCTCATGTGCCATTGTCTTGGCAGTGTATTTTGGTTGTGGTAACGAGTCCTTACTTCTAAAAGAGCTTTCACAAAATAGTTTTTTCCTCCCCCTGAAAAAGCTTCGAATTTGGACTTTCGAGGGTTTAGAAGTAGACCAAACATATTATTAATATGTTTGAACATAATATCCTCAACCATTTCTTGGTAATTGGAGTCCTTATGGTTTCCTAAACATTTTCTTATGACCTTCCTAAAAGCAACCCATGCTTCTTTTTAGGGAGCCAATTGAGCGATGAAGTTCTGGGTGGACGAGGGTTTTTTAGTCTCCGGCTCGACAAAAACTCCTCTTTCAGCTTTGCTTCGGATAAAGCTGGCAACTTGAATCCCAGATACTTGAAGCATTCACTGTATTTGATAAGTGCTTTAACAAATTGCTTCATTAACCCCAATTTTGTGTGAAGCGGTGACAGTAGTGTCACCTTACTACTTAGCACTTTTTCACGGGATACCAAATTTTCCCGAAGGACGTTTTTCTCACCAACAACTAAATTCCTTGGAGGCCTATCTCTCTGTTTTCAGTGATTCTCTCGATCTCTAATGTCGTATTATCGTGTAGCGACACCGTCGATTCCCTCTTAAGACCCAATTGCGTAAGTCATCTACTATTTACAGTACATTCAAGTATTTATCCGATGTTTTTATCTAAAGCGTTAACTCTTTCTGCTCATCTTTGGACGCTAGGCTTATCTGCCCAGGGATGAACATTCTTCTCTTCCGCCCACAATACTGGTAGCCACAGAACTGCTAGGTACGTGCGAACCGAGCCTCAACATTACCAACGGAACGGAACCGAAAATAGAGCAGCGATCCAAACCAAGACAAAAACCCATCTTGACCACGAAAAACCGCGTTGTTTGTTCATGAAATGCGGTTTCCCGGTCTGCCCTCCTCATTCAAGCCAGGACGAAGATAGGTGGTCAGATGGATGAAGACGGAGGAAGAACGCATCGATGTTCACGTTGGATCGAGTGTCATTGCGTGATTAAAAATAAATCATCATCATATCATCATATCATCATATCATACAATAATATAAAATCGTGTTGGTCGCCGTGTGGTTTGTTGGTACGGGATAACGCGTTCCCGAGTGAGTTTTTTCACTTTCCGCTCGCTGGCCGTTTAGGGGGTCGAAAAAATTACGAAAAAATACGAGCCGTATAGATCAGACCTAGAGGTAGACGTCGGTCAAATCGAAAATCCGAAATTCGCCCGGGAAATTCGTCGAAAATTCGTCGAAAAATCGTCTTTCTCCCGTTTGTCCTACGTTTTCCACTTTCAACTCGCGCCAAAGGCCGTTTAAGGGGTCGAAAAAATTACGAAAAAATACCAGCCGTATAGATCAGACCTGGAGGAAGACGTCGGTCAAATCGTAATTCGGAAATTCGCCCGGGAAATTCGCCGGAAATTCGTCGAAAAATCGTCTTTCTCGCGTTTGTCCCACGTTTTTTCGGGTTCAAAAATACCCAGTAAGGAGCCATTTTTTGGGTATGGTATCCGCGAGCCAAATGCGCGCCAAAATATGGCCAATCCGATTCCGAAGTCGGATTTTAAAAAAACCGAGGGGGAGGGGGCGATTTCACGGTGAGAAGACAATTGGATCCTTTTAATTCGCGCGGGGCCAGGGATCTTAGAAAATGGAGGGTCCAGGGACCTTTCATAGATGGTGAGGCGGGGAAACTGGTCGGCCGAGTATACAAGTGATTTCACTAGCACTCTGACGGGGGGGGGGGGGGGGGCCTTACTTCGCTCAGCTAATCATTTTATCGGCCAGGGGGCTCGCTTGGCTCGGCCATCCATGGGAAAAAATTATTGAGGGAAAACTTTTCAAATTTGATTAGACAGCGAGGGGGGGGGGGGGGGGGGCGTTGCTTCGCTCGGCTGTTCATTTTCTCGCCAGAGGGGGGCTCGCTTTGCTCGGCCACCCTCATAAGTAGAATATATATAGTTTCTTGAAAATCTCGAGAAATTAAAAAATGATCTACATTCTGAGATAGATTGAGCGCCCTCAAGGAATTAGGAGTGGGGATTTCAGCCAATATCATTTTATCAGCCAGGGGGTTGATGTTGAAGGAGCAGTTGACCCCACGTGAATTTGGCTTGGCTTCACTCCAACTGCCTCCCCCCCCCCCCATCAATCTTCACTCTGAGCGGGTGGGACATCAGCCTTTAAGGGGCGCTCGCTAGGTCTACGACATCTCTCCCCGACGGAAATGGATGTAAATTAAATGAATCGATTTAAATTGAATCGATTATTTAAAAAAAGTTGAATTGAATTAAAAATAATAATTTCCTAAACGGTAAGCCCTAAAAATACGCCGATTTTTTCTATCGTCTGCTACGAATAGGGGGGGGGGGGGGGCCGCGGACCCCCCCCCCCCCCCCCCCCCCCCCGGCCGAGCGAGGCGAGGCCCCCCCTGCCCGAATAAGCGCTCGGCCGAGCGGAGCGAGGCCTTATGTCTGAGTAGGGGTTTGAACGTGTCCATCGATGCTACGCACCCCACAGGCGGCAATACACCCCACAGGCGGCAATACACCCCACTAGGGGAGCGAGCGAAGCGAGCCAGAGAGACTAGTAAATGAATAAATCAATTGTGCGTTTCGAATGAGTTTCCCCTGGAATAAATGTGGGCGGCTTTCTACGAGGCTAATAATTTACCAAGTGAACTTAGTTAGCCACTACACGAACTCTGCAGATTGTATTTTGTCTTGAGTCGTTTCCAATTAACAGCGATTGTGTCTTTGCAAGATTCTAAATCGCGTCTGCCGGAATAGCCTACGTTGCACATCACCCTTTAAGTTTAATTACTGCGGACTGAAAAGGTGGAGTGCCTTCATGCATATTCAAACAAGTCGGGTTGAGGAGAAATGAAAATAGGCAGTTTTTTGATCTAACGGGATAACTGACATGGTCGGTCGGTAGAAGTAACGCACCCTTACACTTCATAATTGACCCTGATTGGCGTGATGGGGTCACGACGAGATGGCCACGAATATGAGAGGAAGAGCAAATGAATGGGAGCAGTGCTCAGTGACCGTAAGATAAGTAATTAGAGGAAAAACAACTAACAGTTTGCTAATTGCATTTCGGAGTGTCTGGCATGTAGCGTGCGAGGGGACTCTGATTGCTGATCATCAAGTCTGTATGGGTTGTGGTTCGGCTCAGACGGGGTTATTACCTGTTGAAGTCAAAATCCTCGTGAACTGCAGCCTGAGATAGGTAATTAGACTACAACATCACAAAGAAATACTGTGTACACAACGATTTTTCAGCGCTTATACCAAACACGGCTCCTTTTGCGGAATGAAGCGTTCAAAAGAGAACGACGACAAAACAATAAATTTAATTTGATAGGTTTGGTATTAGGTGCCTTTTTTTCATTCATGTAGGAGCAGAAGGTTCGAAGACGAAACGACTTTGCTACCGCCAGGCCGTGATTTATGGGGCTGAAGGTGTTGCCAGGGCTGAGGGGTTAGTCCCTTTCAAATACTTTGTGATTTATGACGGGAGCAGATTGTAATACACCGTGCATCGCTACTAAGATTAACTTTTGAGTTCGGGCGTTGAGAGGATGTACAAGGAGGACGGAAGGTGTTGATAGTTTTACCTCCATAGAGGGATTTTAATTATTGAAACGGCTTCTGAATTCAACGTAAGACTCAACATTGGTTGTACTTTGAGAAAGACTGAAACATGATAAATATGAGAGCCATCACACGGTTTTTTGAGTAGTAGTAGTAGTAGAAGTTCTGTAATTTCCATAATATTATTATGGGAATTTTGGACAAAAATTCCGTGAAGACCAATTCTTATAGGAAACTTGACGCTGATTAAGAATAAAACCCATATGTGAGGACGCAAATGAAGTCTCACTGAGTTATAAAAAAAAAAAAAAAAAACTTTTTGAATGGCTAAGTTGAGTGACTAAATAATTGAGTTGCCTTTTTTAGACAATTTTCCTCGATTTTTTTTTTTTTTTTTTTTCGCAGTAAGGCAGCTCTTTGCAAGTCAGAATCCACACAGTTGTTTTGCTGAAGTGAAAAACTGACCAGTAGGTACCCAACGGAGAGGGGGCTGCCTGTCAATCCCAACCTAATTTAGCCAAACACAACAAAATAGAGCATTTTTCTCCGTGCAGTTGGTCCATGAACTTGAGGCCACCAGGCCCTCCGCTCCGTTTCGGGGTTTCCCCCTTCCCATCCAAAAGTGGTTGATTGGACATAAGAGCGACGCCGATTGCTAAATAAGTCGTAAAATACTAGCGGCAGGCTGAACGCGAGTGAGGCTGATTATGTGGCCGTTGGTTGTGGCGTGCGAGGAAGGAGTGGTCCTTCGTTTCTCCCGCACTTCCATCTTCCGTTGGCTGATGTTCGCAATGCCCAAACGATGGTGACCAGGCCACCAGGATCAGCATAGATATCCCATCCCTACCAGGTGGAGTGTTTGATGTACCGCCTTGGGGTACATAAAAGAATACACGTATTGAAGACAATCAAATAACATTGTCACCTCATTATGTCCTTTAGGCAAACAATCACCATTTTAAGCAAACGTAAGACTCGAGAGATTCTAAATAAACTTCCAATTTGCCTTTCATGAAGGCACTTAGCGTAAAGATTTCCAACCGTCAGGATTTGGAAACCCGCTGTCGAGCTCGCGGATTGTCGATCAGACCGGCAGCTGCTTTCAAGTTTCAATTTGTATTCGGTGGCTGTCGGGTCGAATAAAATACGTCGAATAACGACAAGTTGGATCTGATGTCTTGAAAGAACAGCCTAATAACCGGCTCGCCTCTGAAACGCAAGAGCCGAACCCGCCAATTATGAAGGACCGTAAAGAGGAATGGAAGGTTGTAAGGAGGCGGTTGGTAAAAAAAAAAAAAAGAAATATAAAAATTGAATAAAATGTAGTTATGAAGTGAGGAAAACACGCTAGTGGCCGAGAAAAAATTTAATATTTAATAGAGTAAGTTATATTAATTATTAATATAAATTATTTTATTAAATATTTATTTTAAGAATTTAATTATTATTAGTTAAGAATTTATTATTTACATTTAAATCTTCTAATTATTAAATATTTTTGTTAAATTGGTGATGATGATTTCGACCGTTTCAATGAAAGTGGGTGGAAAGTGGTTGAGGGTTGGTCAAATAAGACGAGAATGTGCCGAAGTTTCAAGAGAGAGAGATAGGATAGGGATAGGATATTAATCTCTTGAAATATACCTATTATATTCTCCTATCATCAGGGCCTAATGAAATGAACATAATGACAGTCGGTAATCAGAAAAATAAATTTTGAACGACATTGGAGCAGAGTTTAAAATATCCTTGACGGTTCTAGATATCATAATATCTTCAATGTCAATCTTCATTGAAATTCGGTCTGTCCAATATCCTCAAAAATTACTTTTCTGGTTGCTGTCATTCTGTTCATTTTATTAGGCCCTGATGATAGGAGAATAAATCAATTGAAACGTTGGCACATTCTCGTCTTATTTGACCGACGCTCAACAACTTTCCACCCACTTTCATTGAAACGGTCTACATCAACATCACCAATTTAAAATAATGGTTAATCAAAATTATTTAGTAAGTAATTAGAATTTTTAAATGAAAATAATAAACTTTCCACCCACATATTTTAAATATTAACTTTAAATATTCTGACTTAAATAATTGTATTTACGAGTGAAACAACTAAAACTACTTAGAATAAAAAAAGGAATCTTTCTTTAAGCTTGGAAGTGTGGGTCAATCACGATCACGTGTGAACGTCATTGGATGTGACGTGGGCCGAAGGGAGGGTATGATCGGAACGTGCTCTTCTCCCGATCTGCTCTTATTCATGCCTCCCATCATCGGATCCCATTGATTATCATCATCATGACGGAGACCCCCCTGATTGCTATACGCAGCCACCAAAGGCTTCTAGATGATTGGCTACGATTCCGCCCCCCCTCAGTGATCCCCCGAGTTTATAGCCCGTTTCCTCCGTGGAGATCGTGGTCGGCCTTTTTTTCTTTCTTTTTTTCAGGGGCCTGACCTCCCAACTTCACATTAAAACAAAACCAAATGATCGATCATTTGTAAAAAAAAAAAAAAAAAAAAAAAAAAAATAGCGTCGGCACTGAGAGTATTTTATCCTGTTAAAAAAACCGGCAATTACATTGCAATACTAGGGGCCGGTTTCACCAACCTCATGTTAGCTATTTGGAGGTCAGAGCTCAAGTTAGGGAAACTACCAGTTAGCAAGACTTGCTAACACACTAAGTCTTAGTGTCATCGTTTCACCACCGCATGTTACCTAATTTGAAGGAAGGTTCCGTAAATCGGATCGTTCCGGGACCCCAAAAAATGGATTCCACGTTCAAAAATACTTCGAAAACGACACCTAACTCGATCCCATAGTCAAAACCCTTCCGTAGTCTCATTTTAGCTGCATAGCGCTCAACGGGTTTAGGCGATCGGGCTGAAAACCTTGCGGGCACAACTAGATGGTAAACCAAGTATTTTGTCAAAATTTCAGATTCAAAAAAAAGTTGCCACGGCCCAAAACGGCTGAGTAGAAAGCTTTGTGCTTTGTGGCCACTCATTGACCAATGAAAAATCGGACGGGAGGCTGCAAGCTCACAAGGCGGTTATCTAAGCGCAGGTTAGATTAAGGTTATTCGATTAGATAACACCCACTCGTCGGAGAACCTCCATTAAATTTTGTTGTGATTTCATCCTTATTTTTCGCCGCAGAATAATAATAATTATTCCTCTCTATTCCGTGATTTTTCGGTAAATTTTATTGTCGAATGGTCGGTAAAATTATATCGGTACATTTAATGTTCTAGCGATTATAATTCGACGGTATCAACCAAAATGGTCGTCAGATTCGTGTCACTTAGGCCCGCAGTATCGAAATACGCGTCACTCTAAACTTGGAGTCTAATGTGCATGTATCATTGCAAAGTCGTCGAAAACTAAGTTGACCAACCGAACAAACCACGAAATTAGGTCTGTTTTCTCATTTCAGTGCTAGTGCTCTCTGGCGGATTAGTTTTCGCTTATCAGGAACGGTTCTCGGTGCGGTTTGAATACAGGTATTTTCCTTCGCGATTTTCTCTTCACTGAAGGGATGTCGGTCAACTCGCCCCCATCGTACTGTTCACTAGTAACTACGTACGAAACCAACTGTTGTTTTCGACACATTGACTCGCCCCTGAGGCAAAAAGTTGTTACTAGCCCCCTAAGATTAAGCAAGATACTTAGTACAATTTTTTACCGAATATCGCCTGCTGTTCTTAAGGCGCAGCGTCCGTGGTTACGCCGCCAGTGTTTTTGGACGTTGCAGGAGGGAGTACAGGTGGAGTTAGTGGCGAGTTGTTGTGGGGGGCAAGTTGACGACCGCCCTCACTGAAGACCTATTTGATCTCCGTGACTGACCGTGCTTTTTATTTCGGGCCACTGGAAAGATTTTCGGCCGAACTTGTTTAATTTCCGACATAAGATCAGACCCCGAAACTTCATCCCAGGCCTTCTTCACGAAGGCTATGGTATCAAGTGGTTTATTTTTATTTTTTGGAAATTTCGCAACTTGGGAGTTTCCACCTGACGCCGCATCAATCACTGAGTTTCGCTTCATTTCGGTTCAATAAAGTGATTTCAGCTTCTTGATTGCCTGACGTTGCTCTTCATCGTTCAAATTCTGCTGTGTTGGCGATTCGTAATGACAAGAATAAACCGCCACCCTACGATTCCGACTTTGAATTCAAACGGCGTGGGAACAGAGGTATTTCCGTGGGGGATTGCCTTTATTCGGGCCTTATGAGACCTGAAGACAAAGACAGAGACAGTGATAGAGACAATAGGGCCATTCGGTGATGAGGGTGAGTTGAATGGTGGGCGAACGCACACAAGTGGCCGCGTGAAATACAATCCGTCTGTTTGAGTGGGCTGCTCCTTCGGGACAAGTGCCGATTTGAAAGCCTAATTCAATCGTGGAAGATGTAGGAACCCCAAAGTGCACTCTGGGAACGTTGCAGAATTACGCCTTCGCCGAGGCTGTCCGAAATGTCAAATTTTACGTATTTGTTCAATCGGCTCGAGAGCGCCTGTCTCAGCCCCCACAGATATTCTCCGTCTCCCGCAAAGCCGTTTTTACGACCAGTCGCTGCCCCGCAATTTTCCATGGTCCATCCGAACAAAGTGGATGTATAACTCTCTGTATAGCTCTAGCGGTACGGAAGGGCTCGGGACTCGCTCGTTTCCTCCAAGACAAGTGTTACATTGAAAAACTTGAACGCCTCGTCCACCCACTCCTCGCCCGAGACTTTTTGTAGTTGTAGTCGCGCTTGTTTGGGGCCTCCAAACGAAGTGGTTACTGCGTAATGGCCTTCTGCTATGATTGCCAAGACGTCTTCCAAGTCGTCCACTTCAGACATTCTCTTTAGTTTTTCCTTCCTCTTTTTTTCGGAGCTCTGGTTTCTTCCTGCACCAGACAACCCTTTTGGAAATCTCCGTTCCACAGTTTGTATGTTCAAATTGTTTTCAAGAGGCGAAAAGGTCTTTATTGGCTCGTAAATGTGAGTCATGCATGGTTGAAGTTGCCCTTTCCTGATTTTTGAACTGAGTCACTTTGAAGAGATTATGCTGAACGGTTCCTCTCACTTCCTACCAGTTACACGGTGAAAGGTTCAGCTGGACCAGGTTAACTTAACTTTTACAGGATCTTGGGTTAATCATTGAGGGGTTTATTCCAGTAAAATGAAGCCGTTTTTGAAAAAAAAAAAAAAAAAAAAAAACGAACGGAAATAATTGGCGGAAAGCTGAAAGTGATTTTAATCAATGAGGTCTTTAGGGAAAACTAAAGACTCCTCTGCTGATGTACTAAAGTGTTTATTCGAATAAACAATAATTTGCAATTATTTTAGGGTGGGAACCTATTTCGAGCAACTATGCTCATCTACAGCTCTAGCGAGAAACACTGCTTATTAGCATCACAGTGACAAACATAATAGGTAGTCTATTATATTGAAGGAATAGCAAGCAGTAATAATTGTATAATCATTGTGTAATTTAAAGTGATGCAGAATGTCGGTGGGGAATTGGGCAATGGTAATTTTGAAATATGGACCCATATTTAAAAATCGGCTCCATTACTGATGGAAAACCCGAAAACCGAACCAACTTGGCTGTACTAATGTATTTAATGCCTATAGTGTACTTAACACTACTGAAATGAGAAGAAAAAATTACGATTTTAAAAATAATTTAAAAATGGGCCCCGTTTGACAAGGTTATTAAGATTAAAGTTGTTAAACGTCGACGAATTGGACACAATTTATAAGTAAGTATAAATAGCAGACTGTAACGTAACTAGCGTTGACCTGGTTAGTTGAATTTGTACAAAAATAAGAGAAGAGTTGAACATCTGACGTTTACATTGTGATAGTGAGTTGAATGTAGAAGTTGAAGAATTAGATGTTGAATAGTAGAATTAAATTAGGGAGTCGTTTGTTCTCCCTAACCACCTCTGCACCGTCGGCAAACAACTGCTTCGTGATTTTAGTCCATAGGCCCAGAAATGAGGAATTTGAGTTTGTGGGAGGTGAGCTTAACTTTTGATGGCCCAAAAATCACGATTTTATTTTTATCTATTCATTTTTTCTCAAAATTATTTATTCATTTATTTTTTGGGTTTTGGGCATTTTTACTCAGAAGCGAGCGTCTGACAAAAAAAGTTATAACAATTTTTTTTTTAAGAGGACCAATTTCCACTTCGAATGAATACGTAATACGTATTACGTATTACGTATACGTATACCCTATCTACCCAATCCGGTCCAGCCGTCTGGTCGAAACCGAACGTCAAGGATGTTACAACGCTTACAATTGCAACGTTTACAGTTACAACGCTTTTTTTCGGTTCATGGTCAGCGGATGGTCGGCCAGACGGCTTAACCGAATCGGTCCGGTAGGACACTCTCATTCGACGCAGAATTTTGTCCTCATAAACAAATAATGGTAGTAAAAGTTAAACCTATAACATTTTTTTTTTTTTTTTGTCAGTCGCTATCTTCGGGTTAAAATGGCTCAAAACCAAAAAAAGTAAATACCTTCCGCGATGGTGCAAACTCAGATTCCTCTGTTTGGGCCTATTTTGAGCCATTAAAACACTCCCACTTTTCAGCAAATTCCCGTTTTTTCTCCTCATTTGACTGGACTACTTTTGAAGATGGGCTTGGCAAACCCTTGGTTTTTGTCGAAGCAACCCTGACATTCAGACCCAGAACCCTTGACCAGACCAGGATGATATATCGCCTGCGACCTGACCACGAGAGGTCTCGCTGATGTTAAATGTCAGAAGGAGCCACAAAATGGAGCATCCCGGTGTAGCGAAAAGATCAACAGCCATCTCGACCTTTGGAGCCTTTTGTGAGTATCTCGTGGGTTCCTCGTCAAAAAAGAATGACCATAAAAAAAAACCCCCTACTTTGATCCGGGTTGTGACCACCTTTGAAAAGCTCATTCTTGCGAGAAAGCTACGTTATTTCATGGTAATATTGGCAAATTTATTCGAATCAACATTGTCAAGAGAAACGTGCTTTCTTGTCATTCAGAAGTCGATAAGCTGACTTATCAGTTTCTGAGACGAAACCCGATCCGGACGGGGAAATCGCCGGACCTGATCGTCTGGACGGATCTCGTTACAAGCTGCTCCCCTTGCAAGGCTGTTCTCTTTTTATCGAACCTAACCCTGGCCTGTCCACAGTTGACCTGCCGGCGAAACAATGCGATTACGATGAATTCGCCGCCCTCGGAATGGTTGTAGTTTACAATTGAATTTGAATCTGATTCAAAAATTTGGGGCTTATGAGGACGATCTGTTCTGGGCACTAGGAATTTTGTTGAAAACCTGAAATTTTGTCAAAGTAGGTATTCAGTGTACTGTCTAGTTGTACCCATAAGGTTTTCAGCCGGATCGCCCAACCCCGGGGGCTCTTTGGGGCTAAAAATGGGCTACCGGAGGGGTTTTTGTGGTTTCCGGGTATGATATCGAGTGGGGTGTACAATCAATATGATATCGTGTGGTGGGGGGGGGGGGGGGGGAGAAGTATTTTTGGGCGTATACTCCATTTTTTTCTGACCCAGAACCTTCAAATTTCACCGTGAAGATCTACAGGGCTTTCATGGCGCTCCGAACGGGGCTTTTGAAGAATGCTAGGAAGTTGAAAGAGGTGTCGTTTTCCGAGTAATTTTGGACGAATAATTTATTTTTCGGGGTCCCACATTCGTCCTCAAACTTTACAAGAAGATTTAAAAAAAACGTTATTAAACAATTGAATCAATTTTTAAAATTGATATTGAATAATTGAACGACTCCCCACAATAAGGGCGTAACTGCATTCGGCCAAACTTTTCAGGAGAGCGAAAAGAAAATTATCAATTTTATTTGGTTAAAAAATGTTTGAATCTATCGTTTTTCAACTGATTTCAATGTTGTGGCTCTCATGGAGTGCAAAACAAACATCTGATGTGCTTTTGAGTTCAACAACAGGGTTTTCCCCGGTTAAGGGACCAATAAGGGTAAATCTGCATGTAGTTACACCCTTTTTGCCCAGACACGCGGAGGTTTAGCCTGTTGATTCTCGAAATCCCCCCCCCCCCCCCCCCACTTTGGTGGGGGCAACGAACCTACCAAAGCACGATAACGAAAAACCGTCGTACTCCCAAATGAGGAACGTCTCAAACGACCTTTTTGGTACCAAGATTCCGCCCGGACCTTTCCTGTTCGCTGCCCGCCAGGCATCGCTCGAGTGCTGTGCTTGACCTTTCAGTCCTTGTTTATTATTATTTGTGGCTTTGACAGCCCCACTGACCTGACGGGTCGTTCGGCGATAGATTACTAATGTAGTCAGTCTATATCTATGAATAGTCTAGTCTATGAATGATTAACTATTATTATTTGCATTATTATTGCGATCGTTATTTCATGTCGTTGATTCTTTTGAAGAATAACCTTTTCAGGAAAAAAAAAAAAAAAAAATCAAGGAGCTCATTTTACTTACAATGTGGGTATGGCGATGTCTTACTTTTTTCTTGAGAAAATCAATTATTATGTTATCATTTTATGAATGGTGTAACTGGGCGTTGAGTCGTGATTTAAAACAATTATTGTTAGACGTGGGGGTGGAGGCTGAGCAGACGTCTTTAGTACTAAAACTACTCTTGGGGCAGGTGCATCACGAAGATGGTCTCCTATTTGTCTGGCCATTACAGAGGAACAATGTAAGTAAAGACGGATCACTTGGCGGCTCCTCAGCTCTTCACCGGCTCAGTGCCTGCGCCCCCCGCCTGCCATAAAGACCTCTTATCGCTCTATCCATAATTCATTCCGGCTCTCCTCCCGATGTCCTTCAACGGAAGACGCGTCCTTGGCACATCCCTCTTCACCTAACATCCTTCCTCGTATGACAATCTGAGTGCGTCCGAATGTGACATCCTCCAGAAGGCGGAGAAAAAACGTACGTATGCAGCTCGGGGGAATATCAGAGGATGCGTGCCGTGTTTGCTTACGAGAGTATTGTGCGGTGTTCAAATGAGGTCGAAGGTGAAACTGGGTTTGAGTTGCCAAGTATAGCTATGTATAAAAAGGGCTCCTTAATGCATTAAAGAACATTTTTCTCCGCACAATAGTGCTGAGCCTGGCAGAGGACCAAATAAGCGAGTAAAACGAGGCGGGGTCGAATGTTGATGGGATTGCGACATTTGCCTATAAACGGAAGTCCCCCATGTCCCCACGGAGTCGACTTTTTCTCAAACTGGAGCAGCCGTGAGGGGTGTGGGGCCAGCGTTGACATCCGAGTCGGGTCGAGAAGGAGAAATGACCTCAGCGGATAGGTCGTCCTGAGTGTCAAGAGGAGGTTTGTCGGTCATCCGGGCTGCTCTTGTTCTCGGGGTGTCAGACGCTGATGAGATGACGTTGATGTCGGGGAAAATCAGTCACAGGGTCTGGTCAGCGATCGGTCGTATGACGAGTCCTCGCGGATCACTCTGAAACATACATCAAGGAACGGAAGACGGTAGTCCTTCCCCGCTCACCTAGAGATTGTGAACGACCAAATCTGCTTGTGGGAAAAGGGGGATTCCTCCTTCGCCACAAGTCAGGCCAACATGGTCAATTTCACTCGAACCCGCCCTCATGCTAGTATTTCAGGACTCATTTAGCGATCGGTATCTTTGCTGTGCCCTATCACTTAATTTTGGCTGGAAAGAGGGAAACCCTGGACCGGAGCAGAGGGCCTAATTTCCCCTTGTCTGATCTCAAGAGAGTGGGCATGCACCGGGGGAATCCAAGTCTGCAACTTTTGAGGCACCTGAATGACATTATTAGTGTTTTGTTTTTCAGTATTTTTCAATTTTAAACAAATTTTCTTCATCAATAATACACCAAAGTATTCGTGTCAAAGGTCAAAAATTTTGATCGGCCTTAAAAATCGTCACTAAACGTTTCAAGATGCGTTGATACCAAAAACGAAATGTTCGCTCTTCGTCCAAGCCTTTTGGGCGAATAGGATTTTTTTTTAAATCTAAAATTTTGAAAATATGTACTCGGTTTACCATCTAGTTGTGTCCGCAAGGTCTTCAGCCCGATCGCCCAAACCCGTGGGGTTCTGAGGGCTAAAAAGGAGCTGCGAGAGGGGTTTTTGCAGCTAAATCCTCTCTTGTTCACCCTTGTAAGCTGAAATTGGGTACGGAGCCTCCCTGAGACAGAACGAGACAAAATTTGTTATTTAATGACATGACGGGCGCCAACCAGATCAGCTGAGTAAGTCGATATCTCTCCTGTTCAAATCTGTCCAAACATTGCACGACAAAATTTCTTCATTTTATATATTTTATTTTATTTTATTTTTTATTTTTTCAAAATGAGGCCTATTTTGAAAAAATAAAATGAAGAAAATTTTTCTTGCTTTTGTTTTGACAGATTTGAACAGGAGAGATATCGGCGCTCTCATTACTTTGTAATAATTACTGAAGAATAATTATTCTTCATTGACAAAATTATTATTGCACAATTTGCTTGCATCAAAGAATAATAATTATTACCTAATAATTATTTACCCTTGTTTAAATTTTCCAGCTTTTTTTAAAAGTATTAGTTTCATTTTCAATAAAAATAAAAATAAAATAAATTAAAATTAAAAATTATTAAAAAAATAAATTAATTAAAATTATGCTTATTTTTGTAAATTTCGATTTATTTTATTATTTTATTTTATGTTTATATTTATTTAAAGATCATTTGCAAGGAAGGGATGAAGCAAGAAGGATTTAAAAAAAAACATGTCGGCGCACCTTTCCATTTTTTGAGGGAAAGGTTGCGCTAAAAATTATCAAGTAGAGAGCCAAGCTAAATTAATTGTGTGTAGCTCGATACCCCCCGCCGCCACCACCCGCGTACAGTGGCCAAACAAAAGACAATGGAATAGAAAACAATTTTTGGTTGTAAAAATTCTTTCTTTCCTCTTTGGGTTTCAAAATAGCCCGGATTAGATTTTTGTCTTGCGCAACCTTTGTCGTTCTCACCTACCGTCCTTCTCCCCCGATTTTTTTTTTTTTTTTTTTTTTACGCGCGAATTTTGCCACCTAACAGGATCGTTTTCTACTTGGACGTCCAGATTTCCTCCTCGAAATTTACGAGTTTGGCCTCTCAGAATATCACAACACCGATGGCAAGATAGCACCAAGCCGCAAGATCTGCCATCATGGAGGAGTGGTTGACCGGTCAGGTTGGGTACTTTGGTTCGAATTTTATGACTTTTAAACGGCAGACCTTATCGAACTCGTTTGTGAACTTCATAAACCGCCGGTGACCATGCTCGAAAAAAATTAGCGAAAAAAAAAGAAACTGGATAATGCGCTCAAGTAAATATTGAGACGTCTCACTTACCCTATCTCGTAAGCCTGCCTCGTAAAATAGCGAGTAGTTCTGATACGCGCGCCAACAACCTTGTGAGTGAACACCATGGGAGTGACTTAAGTCGTAAAACCAAAGTAAGAGATCCAAAATCAATTTCTTTTATATCACACTCAGTTTTCTTGAGGGTTCGAGGAGTTTCGCTTTTAACGTTCAAGGTGACCTAAACACGAAGCAAAAATAGAGACACGTAAGTACTCAAAAAACCCTGCTTTGGGTCCAGCACCTACAACAAGTATTAAGACAGGATGCAGCCTCTGTGGACAGGACCATTTAGCCACAATCCCATACGTCATTTGGGGTATAATAAGGCGCAACCACCCAACGTCCAAGGTTTGGGGCATTTAGACCGGGCTTCTGAGACCCGGAGGTACAAAACCATAAATAACAGCTTTCATAAGGCCGTAAGCTACCGGCAGGCAACAGTAGCAGCCGAGTACTGCTTGGATTACGACACACTGGGCGCAGCTTCCCCTCAGGCCATCTCCGGGGCCCGGAATATTAGCTGCCATCCCACATTGGACACAAAAACCCCCCTTCGAACTTAGAAGGTCCCGAACCTGATCCCGATTTCACCAATTTCATCAACTTGACCGCCCGATTCCTCAGACTCACCACTCCCCAAACCCTTATTACCCCCCTTACCCCTTTCCACACTAAGTAACATTGTATAACTATATGATAGGCATCTTATCTCCCAAGGATATTGGAACTGTCGCCCCTGTTAACCGCTACTGAATCGCCCGGGCCCCAAATGGGTTTCAGGCCTTTCGAAATCGTGTATCATGTTTGACCCCGCGCCAAAATGCGTTCTTAATTGCCTTCGCCACATAATATAAAACCGTTTCTACAATATAAAATAATTGGCTAACAGGCTTGTTACTTTTACGCCACACGCTGGCTGGTAATTGCACAAGACGCTTCGGTCCCGCCTCATTTATGTTATCTATCTCTTAAACCATAATAACACTTCGATTATCTTGTGCGTCTGATTTATATTACAAACGGATAACCAATCAAATTCCACGCATACGTTTGTCTGATCGACATACATTTCGTTTGGAATCCGGGTTGTGTATTGTCCAAAACAAATCGGTGACGAGGAATCTGGGAGGAGTTCATTACAAATTATTAAGTGCCTACTTTTGATTGGACTCTCAACAAAACCATTTTATTTCTTCTCCAGAATTGGTCTCCAGGATTGGGTGATGACTTGAAGATCAATGACTTCTCTCGTCGATCCATGGGAGGGCTCTACCACCCTCCATACCAAGGGAATCACCCTCCCCCCACAGTCTAAGAGACACTGCCCGAGTGAGCGCCACCTGCAGACTTTTGCCATTTTCGGCCAGGAATTCTGGATGCAGGGCGCCGTTGCACAGTGCGACCAAATGGCCATTTTCCAGGCAAATCCTAAAAACATAATATTCTTATAGGAAATTTGACACTGAACAAAAAAGATTAGGGGCTAGAACGCCTACTTCAGAAGGAACAGCCTAAAACACAAACAAAAATACGTTCTTTCGCCAATCGCAGCCAAATGGTATGTTTCTAACATAAGTAGCAGTTAGTGCCTAGTTCGTATTTATAAACAAAAATGACCCTACATCTACAAGTGGCTCTGGTACAACCCCCCTTCATTACACCTTCGACGACTTGTTCGGACATGAATCTTACGTATTCTGGCCTTCCTACCTCTTATTCGTGTTGATAATAATATTATCAATGTGTTATATTATCAATGTTATCAATGTGTTATTATATATATTATCAATGTTATATTATCAATGTGTTATAATAAATATCTCTGAATATGATCGAAGGGTTATCTCTAGTCAATATAATAGTTCGTTTGTCGTTTATTATTCTTGGAATAATACACCTATGTAATCGCGACGCAGGTCGAAAATTCCGATCGGCCTCAAAATTTGACATAATTCGTTTCAAGAGGTCTAGATTCCAAAACCGAAATGTCCGTGCGCCGTCCGAGCCGTTTTGGGCAGTAGGAATTTTTTTTTAAATCTGAAATTTTGACAGAATGGTACTTAGTTTACCATCTAGTTGTTCCCGCAAGGTTTTCAGCCCGATCGCTCAACCCCGTGGGGCGCTATGGGGCTAAAATGGGGCTACGGGAGGGTTTTTTGAAGGGTTTTGGCTATGGGATCGAGTTATATGTCGTTTTTGGAGTGTTTTTGGACGTAGAATCCATTTTCGAGGGTCTCGGAACGATCCGTTTTCACTGTGGGGATCTGTAGGGTTTTCATGGGGCTACAAATGGTATGAGTTTGGTTAGGGAGAGAGAACGACTCCTCTGCTGAATATTCAGTATTCAGCAGAGGAGTCGTTCTCTCTCCCTAACCAAACTCATTGGATTAGACCTCTGCACCATCGGCAAACAACCACTATAAATGGTATTTTTGAAGAATCCCAGGAGGTCGAATATTTTCCGAAAAAATCTAACCTATATCAAAGGAACCCTTGTGTAAAATTTGCAGCGTTTTTCATTTTCGTACACTTCCACTGCACTGAGCATACAAGGGGGTGAGTGAAAGAAACCCTCGCCTCTTCTGCTGTCCGGCCATATTTTTGGTCCTTGGCTGAGCAGCACTGCTTTTCCCGTTCGTGGCCAGTCCTGGGAGAGATAGGAGTCGGGTTCAGCATTTGTAATGCGATTGTTGAAAAACGCCGGTCCCCCTTCCACTTTGAAATCGGCCACCGATGCCAAGCTCCTCTCAGTCCCTTCTCACAGCACTGGCTCGAGTACTCCCTTGGCCGCCTCAACCATCATCGCCGTCTAGCTCCTGACTGCTTCATGGCTTTTTTTTTTCATTACCCCTCCCCCTCTTTATGCAGTAGAAGGAATATTAAACCGTAAACACTGCCCCAGGTGATACTACCTCAGGTAGCGCTACAGAGGCCAGTTACAGCAGTATCAGAGGGCCACTGCTTCCCGAAACTTGCTTGCTGATAGACCAAAGCCACTTGTCAGCCACTGCGAAGCCGCGGCCCCCTTCGATCCACCCTAGGACTCGTTTTTGTGTGGGTTTCAGTAGGGCTATAGAAGGGGTTTTGAAGGGTTTTGGCTATGGGATCGTTTTCGAAGTATATTCAGTCGAAGAATCCATTTTTGGAGGCCACGGAACCATCCGATTCCACCTTGGGGATCTTTAGGGCTATAAATAGGGCTCTTATCTACTGCGAGGAGGGAATCGCTACTGATCCCAACATATTGCTCGACAAATCTCAACTTCCGCCCACTAGAAATATCAGGTAGAGTGCAGCACTAAATAACTACGCGTTAATTGATCGCAGTAAAATATCACGACGTGCATACCTTAGTCAGCTATTTTTATGAGGTTGGCTGATGGGGTTTAAATGCTACTGGAGTACTTGCACTAAGTGCTCATTTCCAAGACTGACATTAGTTTAAAAGGTATTAAATTATTTATGAACTCATCGATGACTAAGAGAATTCGCCAGGTTCATAACGCAGCACACGTCGTTCTAAATTGGATACCATACGTGCCAAACTTAAAACCGAAGTACCCGATCATGAGACGAAGGAAAGGCTCATGTGAAAACAAATGTCAAGGATCTGACGCTGAATGGAAGGAATGAAACAGATAAGGGGGTCCTGAACTATGAAACTTTCTCAGTAAACCTCTCAAACTCGCCCATGACATTCTCAAGACCCATTCGTAGGTTTTAAGCTCGCTAATTATTTGATCGTGTTTCGTTTGGGGAATACAGGAATTGTGCCCGGGATAAATTTCAGAGCGCTCTGGTGGCATAAGCGCGGAAGATTGCTCGGACCCCCTCCAATGGAGCAAAGAGAACTCCCACAAGAATATTTCGCTCCGACACTGCAGTCTGGTGGCTGCAAAAGGAAACGCCGATGTGGCATCCTGAGCCGAGACCGAACGAACGGATTTCAAATTTTGTCGATTGGCAACATTGTCTCAGCTTACTCGCCTTTTCGTTTACGTCTCCCGAGTCTGGTGTGTAGTTTAGTTTACTTAGAGAGCTTCACGTGCAAACTTTTCATTGGAACGTGGGGAGCAGTGCCTAGTGCGAGCACTCGAAGATGCTAACTATTTCACGTTTTTGTTGTTGGGGGCGGCTGTGTAATGACAGAATAGAAAAGGAAGGTTTTTTTGGAATATTCATTGAGAACCGTTTCATGTTCGACCCTCTTCACGTTGGTACAAAAACCCTCACGTTGGAACGAAAACCTTCACTTTGTTGGCGCATGCGCAGATAGTTTTTTCTTTTTACGTTCCAACAAAATCATTAGCTATGTAGAAAACAAAAACTCTCTAATTTCAACGATGGAAGAGAAGAATACAAAAATTTCTCGGGTAAGCCGTTCAGGAGACAGGCGAGGAAAATGTTTACAACGTTGCACAATTTTTCATCCCCTGGAAGGAGGAAGAACAGAGTAAAGTGGACGTTTGCAATGTTACTGTTGTTTAAATTTTGAGGTGCCTATTCCTACCTCTTCCTAATAACTGCACAACAGCGAAACTAAAATAAAAAGTCGTTAGGTTCTATTCAATGATGTGAAATTCAAAAATTTTCAATTAAAAACTCCGTTTGAGGGGAGAAAAAGAGAAGTGCTGCCACTAGGAAGGGGAAAAAACGAGAGGGAGCGGGGAAATTTCGGGCGAAGAGTAGTTCGATTTCTGCCACCAGAGTGCTGTGTCGGAGCGCAATACCTATTCTTGTGGGAGATCTATTATAGGTCACAAGAATATTTGCTATTAGGTATATGTCTCAAGAATATTTGCTTTAATAGCAAACGAACGAATCCAGGCTCCAAATTATATAGAAGACAAAAATTATATTATTTCTAAGGTAACCCACAATAACTTTAAAAACCTTAAAGTAACAACGAAACCGCAGTTTCGTTTAACCATGGTGAAATTTTGCTTCCGAGTCTGCGAAGCAGCGGAAGCCTTGTGTTCACTTTCGGGAGAAAAAAATTTTTGTTGTCCGAATTCAAAATTTCCACTCGCATTTAGCGTTTCATAGCCTACTGAACAAATTTGGTTCCATGTCTGTCGGTCTGTCGGTCTGTCGGTCTGTCGGTCTGTCCGCATTTCCTTGTTACAGCCATAATTTCCACAATTTTGAATGAATTTAGCTCAAATTTTGAGGGATTATGCGGATCAGGCTCCTTGAGGTCCCATATGAATTTCATCACAATTGAATCAGCGGTACGCTCTGCGCATGCGCTAACGTGAAATTCTTGAAACAGGCATAACTTTCACAATTTTGATCGGATTTCAATCACATTTTCAGGAATTGTGTGCGTATAGCTCTAGATGGTACCCTGTCAGTTTCATGACGATTGAATCAGCGGTACGCTCTGCGCATGCGCGAACGTAATTTCCTTGCCACAGCCATAACTCCCACAATTTTGATCGGATTTCAATCAAATTTTCAGGAATTGTGTGGGTATAGCCCTAGATGGTTCCCTATCAGTTTCATCACGATTGAATCAGTGGTACTCCCTGCGCATGCGCGAACGTAATTTTCTTGTTACACTTGTTACGTTCATTTTGAACTTGGCACGAGGAAGCTCATGTGCCATTGCCTTGGCAGTGCATTTTTATTTTATTTTATTTAATAAAATTTAATGATTGTCAAAGGGGTGTAACGAATTAATGAACGTAAATGTGGATATAAAAAAGAAATGCTCAGACTACCAAAGTTAAAGCCAAGAAATTTGTGGATTGACACCCTGGCCGTAAGAGAAGTGAAGAATATAAACGTGTTCTATGTATTAAGTCTGCCATATAAATTGCGCTCCATCCCAAATCTCAATCCAACAATCAATCGAGGAGGCCACATATGAACGCCACTGTGACCCCTAACGGTCCTGCCGGGCGCTAATTGTCGTTCGCCTTTGTTGGTTCCCTTTTCTTCGGCTGACACAATAGCAGCACAAGTGAAAGGTTCCCCACTTGCAACATCTCTTTGACCCCCACAAAGGGCTTTTCAATTTAAGAACGCCGCACAGTTTCCTCCTCCGCCGGGTCGCCTTCATTCATGAAACTCCTCAATTTAATCACTGCCTTTCACTTGATTGCTGTCGAGTTTCTATTTTCTCGGGCCGGTACGTCACCTCTGAAGTTTCGTTGATGACAGAAAGACATCGTTGCAGGATTTTATCACTCACGCAGTTTAGCTTATTGGACTTGAGGTGTATTAGGAGGTGAAACCCCCAGTTAGTCCTCGACCCGCTCAGCCACCACCCGAATAAATCAGCGGCCTGATGAGGAGCTAAGTGGCCCGGCCTATGAAACGCTCCCATAATATTAATTACCTTCGTCCCGCATTTTCTGGGGCTAAATGAGTTGGGACGCCGCAGCAGAGTATCTGACCCAACGAGCGTAACCAATTATTAAAATGCGTTTATAAAGAAGCGAACGCCCCGTCTTCTCCAATTCATCAAGATCTCCATTTTGAGCCATTCCGTGGATAATATGCTCGATCGCTTCGTGCTGGAGTTCGCGAGGTGATGTACGCCGTTTCGGTAATCCAAAAAAACAACTTCGAAATTGAAAAAAATCTCGTTTGAAACTTGGAAGGTGACTCGGAGGAGAGAAAGGGGTGGCACTATTTATCAATCAAAATCCTAAATTCCGAGAGTATAGGAACTGAGCTCGATCCGACTGTGTTGAGCACCCACATTTGTATTAAGTACAAATTTTGAATATAAGTGGGTGTTATGTGGTTAGTAGAAAGTCGCATCCGATGTGGACGAGATGAGCTGGAGTTCCAGGACAGATCGGGCTACAATTAATAATTAGTTGTAGCCTGATTATTAGACTATAGAGCCACTCGCTGCTGGCCACGCCTGCTAACACCCCTCTACCAGAGAAATTGGAAGGCTTCACTATTATAGTTATATTATCTATGTTCGTGTCTCGGACTGGCGGACTGACTGGCTGTCCACGCTAACCCGCCTCAACGGTAGAGCCTAGAGAGACGGGGTTTTTTCGAGTCGGTTCCGCGTAGGCCCGGATGTGTCGTAGGCCGTATTAGATTTCGCCAACTCTCTTCCTTCGTCGCGAACGGAGCTTTCCTTCGCGACGAGAGCCCCGGTCAAATAGCGTCGTTACTAGGGATTGCTAGGAAAATTTTCGAAACGCCGAAACCCGGTACAACTTTTGGCGTCGGTTTTGAACGAAACTTCGTCGGTTAAAACGAGCTTTTCACGCTGATTTCAACGAGTACAAAACGATTTCTGTGCGATAACGCGTTTGGAAGTTATTCGATGATCGTCGGTAGGTGGGTACGAGTATTTTTTTCCAGCCTTCGATTAGTTTGATAGGTACTAGGTAATTTCTTTTTTTGAGTTGATGGGTTGCTATGGGCTGCATATAATTGGTGATAGACGGGAATTTGATACTTCGCAACGAGAAACGGGCCAACAAGCGTTTTTACTAAGAAAAATTACGGGTTGCTACTGGTGTTTGCATGGTGGGGCGAGCAGGGCAAGCGGCGGGTTTACTAGCGTCGGTTGTGAACGAAACCTCGTCTGTTAAAGCGAGCTTTTCACGCTGATTTCAACGAGCACAAAACGAATTCTCTGCGATAACCCGTTCGCAAGTTATTCGAAGATCGTCGTTAGGTGGGTGTACGAGTATTTTTTGCGAGCCTTCGATTAGTTTGAAAGGTACTAGGTAATTTCATTGTTGAGTTAATGGGTTGCTATGAGCTGCATATAACGCGAACGGAGCTTTCCTTCGCGACGAGAGATGGGTCAAAAAGCGTCGTTGCATTGGGTCAACTAGACGCTACCCAGCCTCAACGGTAGAGCCTAGAGAGACGGGGTTTTTTTTCGGGTCGGTTCCGTCTAGGTGCAGATGTGTCGTAGGCCATATTAGATTTCGCCAACTCTCTTCCTTCGACGAGAGCCGGATCAAATAGCGTTTGTATGGGGGATGGACGGGAATGTGATAGTACGTGCGTACGGGTGTCCCAGCTTCGTCGGTTAAAACGAGCTTTTCAAGCTGATTTCAACGAGTACAAAACGATTTCTGTACGATAACGCGTTTGGAAGTTATTCGAAGATCGTCGGTAGGTGGGTACGAGTATTTTTTGCGAGCCTTCGATTATTTTGATAGGTACTAGGTAATTTCCTTTTTGAGTTGATGGGTTGCTATGGGCTGCATAGGTATAGTTGGTGATAGACGGGAATTTGATACTTCACAAATCGTTGTTACTAAGAAAAATTACGAGTCGACGGGTTGCTAAGGGTGGGGGATGGACGGGAATGTGATAGTACGTGCGAAGCACGGGTGTCCCATCTATCTATACTACTAAAGTTGTTCGTCTCTGTGGCTGGCTGTGTCTAATCCACGTTACCCAGCCTCAACGGTAGAGCCTAAATTTAGCGCATTGAGCGACTGTCACTTGGTGGTGACGCCGATAAAGGTGATGGACAGAGTGCAGCGAAGCGCACCGGGCCCACTAGTAATAATATAAATTTGTGGGAACGGCTACCACCCAGGTGAGAAAAGACTTCACTATAGTCCAATAAAAATGAGGTATTATAATTATTAAATACGTGAAAGGACTTGTTTTCACAGGGGGATGGCATACAATAAAATGCCAAAATATTGGCATAAAATACTGGAATTGAAAAATTTTACAGGGGATTGACTCAAAACTTGTAAGTCACACTATTTCTTATGCATTATCATGATGACAGAGCTGTCCATAGCAGACCACTTTGCACAGATAGAAAGAAGCCTTTATAGTTTTCCGAGATCTCAAACTGAATGATTGTCGTTACTGTGGAGCAGCAGTACACCAGGGGAATGACATTTAGGCAATTTTGCAATTTTGCACTTTTTCCTGAGCTTGCTAATCGTCTATTTCGAAAGTGAAAACATTTACAGCCTGGAGAATTTATATTTAATGTTTTCCCCCCGTAGCAATACTACTAGTAGTCTCCAAGAAAGAACAGACACGATTTCGTCACTTTTTAGAGGAATCGCCCATTTACCTCACTCAACATGGACGCTCATTATCAGCATCAAACTTCAGACTCTCTTTATTGGGTTGTCCGTTTTGGGCTCCATAGAAGTCAATTTGCCAGGCATTTGGGAACAGTTCCCCCCGACGTTCCAAAGAGATATTTATTTGCCATGGCGCATTAGTCCGTTCCAGAAGCTCTTTCAGCGTCCTCATTGAGCCTAAGCCAAAGGGTATCAGTAAATCACAGTTTATGTCCGACCCCTTTGAAGACAATCTAAAAAACTTCTCAGGCATTCAAAACTCAGAGGTCCAGAATGAGCTGGTTTTATGAGGAGATCGACCGTGAATCCTCAATTTACGACGTCAAGGACGGCGTAAAATTTGGTCAAGAAGTCCCAAAAATCCAATTAGGATTAACCTTTGCTCTATAGGATGCCCTCTACAGTTTAAAATATTCAGAGCATAAAAATTCTCTGGACATATCTGAGTTTAACGTATCGCCACCTATCAACGGACATGTTATCGCATCTTCAAGCGTGAGAACAATTCCCGAGTCAGTACAAAAAATGCGTTCCCGTTTCTCTGTTATTAAGCATCGTAACCGCCATCGCTCACCTTTGCTGATATCAGATGGGCCCAAACGGGGTGTGCGTTGCGAAAAACAAATAACCACCAGAGCCAATTTTTATCAGGCGCTGAAGGAAGTTTACTTTCGGCGAAGATAATCTTTGACGCATAGAAGGTGTCGAGAACCAGCAGAAAAAACGGATGAAGCTACTGCAGCCTGGGGGCCGTTTTTCTTACGTTTTTCTTAAGTTAACGCGCTCTTTGGGCGGAGGAGAGAAAAAATTAATTAAATCTTTATCTCGAATCGATTCGCTCTGGTTTTGATAGGACCGTCTCGAAAACCCGTTTGGAAGTGGTACCCCCGGTATTATATTTATCACAAGGCTTGCTGTCTAATGAGGACTATAGGGAAGCTAATAACTTCTATCTGATTTCTGATGTTATTGTCGCCTGGAAATCGAGGTTGATTACCTTGGTGTGGCTGGATAGATTGCAGCTTCTGGGGTTGAGTTATTGGTCCTTTCTATTCCGAGGGATATCTGATTCAATTTTTTTTTCTTCCTGTTATCGAGGGTCTTGCCGAAATTCTTCAAATGGGCGTGTTTAATCCTAGGAGGGCTGGGCTCGGTTGGTTTTGTGCCAAAATGTGATGTTCCGGCAGCGAAAAGCGATTTCTGACGCGATTCCCGCCATATCGACAAAATGCTGCTTATAGCGATGGCGACTTTTAAGTTTGTGGGAATGAGTAGTCGCCCCTACCCGATATGGCGGTGCCGACAGGTCAGAGCGACGCTCCAACGTTCTTTACATATCTTAGTTTCGTAATTTAGTTTCTTCATCTCAGTGTTGCAGTGCTGGAGGGAAACCTCGATATTGGCGCAGAAGCCAACGGTCCCCCTGATCTTTCTTTGCCTGTTGGCAGCATGTGGTACAAAGTCACTACTTTGTACCACAGCTCTGGAGGTGCATCCTACGTGGAGGTCTCGACTGAAAATGTATCTTCTTCTTTGCCATCCTCCTGGGACGTTACTTCGACGCCTTGAACATGATATACGTTCCTGGAAGGTCTGCCCTGAGATTCTCTGTCACTTCGTCCAAAAACGGCTGCGTGAACATGGAGTGTGCTCCTCTGTAACTCTGCCAAATACTCTAAAACCATCATAAATATCGATGTAAGAAAACAGGCACCTTGGTGCTGGAAGGGGGGCTCCTGTGGCGAAGTTCTTCAACACATAATATCGAGGGATCTAATGAACCTCTCGTAGGAGCCCTTTGGGAGGGCGAAAATTTCTGGTGGACCTGCCAACACATGCTTTCGTTTGATGGGAACGTGATACTAGCCACAGCAACTAGTGATAGCTACGGCTGAGGGGGAGAGCTGGAACTTGGGTTGTTGACAAACCAACAGACATAGTGTTAACTCGACGATGGGTGTACACTGGCCTGGTCCCCCCTTCCGCCGAACATCCTTTTCAATGCGGGTCGGCTGACCATGTGGCTCTGTGTGGATCCACTGCCCATGTGTAACACATGTGTAGCAGTTGCCCAGATACAGCGATTAAAATAAAACAAAATTTTTCTATTTAATAGTCTGGATCCGCGGACCAGTTACCGCCTTTTCAAATTTAGCTGGGTTCGCATGGCCTAAAAATAAAATTAGGTAAATTATAATTTTAAAAAAACGTCCGGAGAGTGCGTTCGGTGATCTGATTGACCTGGGAGAAGGGTGGGATGGTGCGATTAGCCAATCAGTTGGGCGCCAATGTAACTACTTACTTTTCTTGGGTTGCCATGGGAAGAGCATCCTGAGTCCCGGCCAGCTATGGCCTCAGGTTGGGCTCTTGGATCTATCACGCCCTCTACGTTTGTTCAAATTTTATTAATAGGTACTTTTGAGGAATTTAAGGTGTGAGAATCAATTTCCAGCACACACTGTTAAGCGCTAAGCGCCTTTTTTTTTTTTTTACTTACCCCAAACCAAGCATTTACTAAAAATATATTTTTTTTATGTACATTTATATGTGTATAAATATGCCCAAGCTTCAAGGCCGAGAGAATCAATAGATTGAGATCACAATTTTGGCTTATATTTAGTATATTGTAATGCTAGATAGCTAATAGAAGTTATTTTTAAAACAGCAATTAGTGTAACCCAACTTCACGTGAAATAAAACTTCCGTTCCGGGTTGTTGCCACGTTGCTCCAATTTTTCTTTTTCTTATCTGCCAGCAGTAAACGGACATGTTTTTTCACGCCATGTGAACTCAGCTTCATCTGTGATTTAAATAAAACAAATACCTAGTCTGGCTCCGCTGACCGTGTGTCGCCTTTTCAAATTAGGCGTTTTAGGGTCTGCAATTTAAATAAAGTGGATTCTACGTCCAAAAATACTCTTAAAAAAACGACACCTAACTCATGCCTTCAAAAACCCTTCCCGTAGCCCCTTTTAAGCCCTAAGGGTTCGGGCCATCTGGCTGGAAACCTTGCGACCACATCCAGAAGGTAAACCGAGTATTTTGTCAAAATTGCAGATTTTTTGCGAGGCCCTATAAAGTTTTGGTAGCTATTTAAGGATGGCGTTGCTAGGAAAAATTCATTTAAAATCCTTCAAGGAGCTCATTCCATCCATTAATTTGTAAATTTGTATTATAGTTGATGTGAAAGCAATCTCATACTGGCCACCCCAGAAGCCTCGCCAAACACCCTTTCACGCAAATAGCTCATATGGCTAATATCCATCTACCGTAAAATATCCACCTCCCAGTTTTGCGTGTATCAAGCGGAGGAAGCGAACATTATCTTTAATTAAACCAGATGAAGACCTGTCAGAGGGCCGCAGGAGCCCACTAAGCCAACCCATTACACGAAGATTCCCCTTGTGAGGCCTCCGGCCATCAGCCGCTCCCTGCTTGCGTCATTTTCCTTCTACGGAAGGGCGACTTCTTTTTTTGTCCGCTGGGGTTCCGAAGATACCCTTTTTGCTTTTTTTCTGCTCTACCTCTCCGACGACCTTTGGGGTCAACTCGCCCGTGAGGGTCGAACCGTGATTCACATCTTCACCTTCTTACAACCGTGGGGGCTTTCATGGAACAAATGGAGCTTTTGAAGGATGAGGTCATGAGGTTTTCCGAGTAATTTTGGACGTAATATCAATTTTTCGGGGTCTCAAATCTGTCCAATTGTAAAAATTCCGATTTTTTTTTTATTTCCAATTTTTAACACAGAATGAGTTTTTTCAGAGGGTGTGAAAATGCGTCCATCTATCCCAGGCCCAAGCATACCTGCTTTTCCGCCGTCCTTCAAGATCCCTCGCCCTCTCAACCACACCCTGATCTACTGTTTCCCAGCTGTATGTCTGATTGATTACTTTTAGGTATTCCACCCGTCCTTGGTGGAATTAGGTACCTACCGAAAAACACATTCTGTGTTTCATTGGTTTGATCCTCGGTTATTACATTAATAATTGGGGAATTAATTTTAGGATAATTTATACCAATGAATAATAAGCCCTTGAGTAAAGTTTGCAGCGTTTTTGAAATCTACCCAGGTTAGATCCCGTTTCTGATGCCAACCCAGTAAAAGTTTTTGCGCTCTTGTCCTCAACTCACACCACGTTGTACTCGCAACTGGGTCAAACGGCTTATTGTAATTAAATAAACAGTAAATGACTGGAGTAAATCACTTCCATGTGTGAATTATTGGAAAATCGCTCACCCATTCGTTCGTAACTGCCTTCGATTTAGCCTCGTTCGACCTGTACGCAATTCGCCCTGTAATTTCGGCCGCAAGGTGATGGAGAGCAAATATAAGATGTGTGGAAGAAAGAAATTGGGGAGAGACGTTATGATTGAACGTGAAGAGCAGAGCGAAGTGAGCAGTCGTGACTGGTCTAATGAGAAGTGAATTACTTCTATGAACCCCATCAGAGTGCGTTATGGCAGGAGCCCGAAAGTCGATGTTGGGAGGATGTAATTCATTGAGAGAGATGACGTAGATTGTAATCATAGTTTAAAAAATTAATTATGTTTTAAGATTTTCATAACTTGAAGGAACAATAATTGTAGGGTTTAAAAATTTGGCGTTTTGCTACTTGACTGCTGGGAATTCAAGTCTTTACAGTCAAGACTTGATGTCATCCACAGTAAAGTCTTGAGTGTTACAGTGCAACATTCCAAACGGAGTTGTCGTACTAAAAACTGGCAGCAGGGAAGACTTATGAGATCAACGCTCCATATTTATACTGATTTGCCCCGTTGAATGACGTATTGATGAGTTTCTTGCCGCCGTTGATGAGAGTCAAAGTGAAGGGTAAGACTTAAACGGTTTCGAGTCGCTATTTCACGATTATTGTCCGAGTCGGCTGTCAGTTATGAAGAACTTACCAGGAAGGCAACGGGGAAGGTCGGAGGTCGAGGATCGAAGGGTTTAAATCGCCAGCCTAACTTAACGGAGCTCGTAAACCTTCCGGTTAAGGACGGCAATTAGATATTCCTCGGGCGGTTTGTGAACCAGACTGTGAACGGAGAGCGGGCCGATTTGAATCACTCGTGTGGTCTTCAGGAAGATGGAAACCTGAACACCTGAACCTGTTACCAGATCGTCTGATTAGTAAGATGTTTAGATTTTCCTTGTTTGAAAGGTTTTTTTGCTTTTTTGGACTACCTAAATTTGACGTTGAGATTCTACTGAAAAATCGCCAGCAAAAATTTTATTTCACCCTTTCAACGTGGTTATATTTTGGGTTATTATTAGGTATCGGAATAACGGGGGTCGAAAATTTTCATCGGCCTCAAAGTTTGTCGCAATACGTTTAAGATGTGTCCACCGTCTGTACGATGTTATTATTATAATTATATTTCTTTATATGAAATTTTGAAAAATACTCGGTTTACCATCTGGTCGTGACCGAGCCCAAACCCGCGGGGATTTGTGGGGGCTACAAAATTTGTATTTAATAGAGCTTTTTGAAGGATGTCAGAAGGTCGAATGAGGTGTCACGAGTTACTTTGGACGGATAATTCAATTTTGGTGGGTTCAATGCGGGACCCTCAATCTGTCAAAACGTTAAATTTTTAAAATTAAAGTTAAAATTTAAATTAAAGTGAAAATTATTTTTACAGATGTGAGGGTCCCACATTGGAACCCCCCAAATTGCGAGAAAATTTCCTATTGACAATATTATTTCTAGTAGAAAGTTAAAAAAAAAATTCTGTTGCACAATTTTTCTATATCATTGAATTTTTGTAATATTTGCAGCGTTTCTTTTTCCTACGATGTTTGACTTTCAATATGTGGGTTTATTGTTTTCTACAGCCTATGTTTACTCGGCAGAGGTCAACCATATTAGCCTCAAAATTTGTCTTTATTTTGGTTTATTATTCTTGGAATTGGTCGTTATCCGTTTTAAGATGTATAGATTCCAATAACGAAATGTCTGTCCACCGTCCGAGCCGTTTTGGGCAGTAGGAAGTTTTTAAAAAATCAGAAGTTTTGACAAAACACTCGGCGTCCCATCGATCGAGATAGGTGTCGTTTTCGAAGTTTTTTTGGACCTAGAGTCCATTTTTGGGGGTCCCGGAACGATCGGAGGTGTCATTTTCCAAGTAATTTTGGACGCAAAATCCGTTTTTTCGATGTTCCACATCAGTCCAAACATAACTCCTAACGCATCGCATAAATCACCATTCCGGTCGGTAAGGTTCATTTCCAATTGTTTTGAATGCGCTCAAAAATAAAACTTATATAACGATTATGTGTTAGGTTAATATAACGTATTATGTGTAAGGTTAATTTCGGGGGTATCCCCTTAAAATACACTGATTTACGTTTAAGCACTGCCGACATTTGTGTTGGTTGGTCTCATTCTTTCACAAATTTCATGAAGAATACAAATTCATTATCAGACATTGAAGCCAACTTCGCTGATAAGAGTTCGTTTATTGAAGGGTTTCGTACTTTTTTTAATGGCTGGTCGGTAGTGAGCTCCCAGCGCGTTGCCATCCTTGGCGGGGGACGAGGGTTTGACCTGGGCAACCTGCCAAGAAAGAGTGAACACAGTATACAATTAATTTTTGCAGGATTTTCATCTAAGAACACCCTTGTGTAAAATTTGCGGCTTTTTTTTTTTTTAGCATACATAGGTACACAATTCCTTCTCGCTGCGTAACGAGTTCAAAAGGTCAGCAGGTACCCAAAGGTAACACGATGTTGGAGGTCCTCAGCGCCCTCAGTAAAGGTCATAACGTCACATCAGGTCGGCTGTTTTCACGAGGCGTCTCTGCCGACTGAATAGATTTCAGTGATTGATGAATCTTAAATGGACGAAATGAATGATATGATGTGATACCTTTTTAATTTAACGGTTCCCCTCCCTTTGAGTTGATTGATGCCGACCGGTTCGTGTGAAGTGCCGGATGCCGGCGGGGATTGATGGCCCGCTGACCAGATGCCAAACGTCAGTCAGTTTCTAGTTTGGGTGATCGCGTGTTTGCTTCGAGGTTTTGGATTTTGATTGAGAGGCTGAAAATCGTTTGGAAGTGGTTGCGAACCTTCCGCATTGGTTTAGATTAAATTATTAATAAAAAAAAAAGAAATTAATATGTTCGTGCTAATGTAGAGGAAAAAATTAAAATATTGCCAGGCTCCTTGAAGTGTGGAAAAAATGTCATTGGCCGTGACCTTTGACAATAAGGTTGTAAGTCAAACCCTCGACACCGTCCTCTTCGCCATCTGCGGCCTTTTGATTCTCAGTAAGGTGAAACTTGTGAGGCTGTGGGAAGTGATATCTTTGCCGAGCTGTCGCCGCGTATCAGCTCCACCTATGAAGGCGAGTTTGACGAGAGAGAGGAGGCGAGGGAATGTATTAGGGGATTTTGAGGGATGCAGGGACAAAAGAAAGACTGACGAGAGGTCTGTCGTTTCATTGCCGGGGAATAATTATACGGTTAGCTTAGCGACGCTAACAAGATGCGACCTCAGCCTGACCTTCCCAGATGGTCTTTTTTTCTCTATGTCCGTCTTGTTGATTGAATGAGATCGGCGGACGTGAACTGGAAATCAACTAAGACCCTGGAGCTGAAATATCAAACGAAAATATATTAATTAAATTCAAAACAATTGCGCAGCCTCATAAATTAGCCATAGGCTTCTCCACTACACCAACGTTCCCTCAAGTTACTAACAACGACGACAACAAGTTCTAATCAATAACGTTATCCTTTTAGAAAGCTCGTAAAACGGCCACAAAAGAAATGGAGCAAACCGGAAACCAGGAGAACCCATCTGTCCCAGGGATGCCTGAAGCTGCCAAAATGCCATCGGTGACCCAATCTGACAATAGACGGAGTACAGGAACTTTGCAGCGAATGGGGAAGAAAAGCGTTCCATCTGACCCTATGGTGATAGCTCGAAGTTAGTGAAAATTTGATTGTAGTGTTGAAAAAATTGGCGGACTTCCCAAGGCGCGTACTCCTTGTTCTCACTGCCATGTGGAGGATGCGGCCAGGCATGCGGAGGAGAGGCCTCCTGGATAGGCTTCGGCAGTAGTAAACGGGAATTCTATCATCGTGATTTCGCTCTGTTCAACTGAGAAAACACACCTCAGTCTTCCAGAGAGAAATTATTGCAATCGGCATGAGAGAGAGAGAGAGAGGCGGGGACGTACGCCTTTGTCCGGATCCTCTCGGCCAGCCAGGTGGCGAGCCCCTTCACGTCAGGAGTGCCATGTGGAGAAAGCTGTGCACCCAAAGCTGAACACAGAAACTGCCAACACCACGGACCGGCATGTGATAGCAGGCTTTTACGATATAGCTGGAGTATTGAATGCATTGTGGTGGCCAATGGTGTTGGGAACACTAGGCAGATTGGGCATTCCTAAGAACTACATGCTCTTGCAGAGCTACTTCAGCAACCAGAAGGCTAATGCATGCTTGTAATGGAATATAGGAGGTGCCAGTGACAAGAGGCTGTCCGCAGGGTTCTGTTTTGGAAGCTATAAGAGACCTGGGGTTTGCAGAGCTCCTGAAGCAGATGGATGCTGATCGGTGGGAGCCCTTCGAGTTCGTACTGACCAGCAACCGTGCAGCAGCTACACTGGGGCTGCAGGTGCTGGTGGGATTTGAGCCTCTGCAGGCGAAACAAGGTCGTCATCCTGAAGCGGGTTCTGGGGCACAGCTATTTCTCAGCTGACAAACTTTCTGACACTCTGACCAGATGGGGCTCTCAAACCTCAAGGCCTTGAGTAGCCAGCACTCACATATTGCAGACGTGTTTTTAGACCAGACAGATCCCCTGAATCAATCTGACTTTGGTTACCCCTTACCGTTACCCCTTACCTTCCTTTCCAGAGATTCAGGAGATCTGTCTGGTCGAGTCTAGACTCGCTATGTTGAGCTAAGGGACTTTCAGATCCCAGTGTTTTATAAAACACTGGGTCAGCCGTCCCCAAGTCCTGACTCCCAGCCAGTAGGTAAGACGAGGGGTCTGCCAACTCCTGATCCAACCTCAAGGTTGCTCTTGAATTTGGAACTATTGTTCGGCCATAGAATGTCATGCTTTACAGTTTTTCTTTCACTATCATTTCACCATCTGAATTGTGTTTCCGTAGATCTTTTGATGAACGAAATAGAAAAGAAAGTGAGCGAGTCGTTTGAGATCTTCAAGAACCCAGCTACAGACACAGTCGAAGTCCGAGACGTTGGCACCATTTTGCGAGCACTAGGTAGGTGCCTACTGGTGTGATTGAAACTTAAAAAATAGAAGAAAAAAAATTGTTTCTTAGGTTGTGTCCCAACTGAAGCTGAAATACAAGACGTGATACTGCACGTCGAAGATGAGGAAATTCCCGGAAGCGTTCATTTGGACAAGTTCTTAAGCCACATCGTTGACATCATACTGGAATACAAGTATGCGACACCTACCGTCACATTCTTCGCTCTCTAAATACGTTTCTAATTCATTAATTTGCAGATTCCGGCCTTCGGCTCCGGAAGAACTTCTGAAGGCGTTTCAAACGTTGGATTTGGAAAAGTGCGGGTACATCACGAAAGACGCGATGGCGGTGATGATGAAGGAAGGCTCAGAACCTTTTTCAGACGAGGAGCTCAACGTTATGATGGCAGCTGCTGTCGAACCAGGAACAGATCACATCAACTACGAACTCTACATCAACCAAATTTTGGTAGAATTTTCATGTTCACGTTATGCAACTGCCGAATACGAAAAAAATTTATTTTTAAACACTTAAATTGAATTTTGAAAAAATTATTTATTGCGCCAAGTTAAAAACCAGCCAGGTAAACTGAATAATTCTGACATAATAATATCATGACATTGTCATGAGGTTTCTTGAGACCAAGGAGGTCGTCAGCGCCATCCAAGCAAATGCCCAGCTGCTCCATTGACTTGAACGTGATTAATGTAATGTAACTTGTGTAATCTAATCTCATGTTAGTTTTTCCATCAATCCTACAAATTCACGAGAACATGAAATGACTTTTACTTCACTTCAAATTTTGAGTTAATTATATTTTGTGAACTTTCTATCAATAAAAAATGTCATCTAGCGGGACATCCATTCCTTGTTGATAGAAAAGATCAGATATCATTTTTCTAATACAGTAACTGTAATAGAAAATTTAAATCTGTAACTTTTGTTGACATAGACCGCTTATGGATGATTTTTCTAATAGTTTTGGGAGCACTGGTATACCATTTTCCTATAGGATAAATTGGCGAGCATAAAACCTATTCGCGACAAGGTTCGAGATTTTTCTTCGGCCTCAAAACGTGTCCTGTGTTTTGGGTTTTGGAATAATTTTCGTGTCGATAAAGTCGGTATTGATCCAGCCCGAAGGAAGTTTTAAATTATTTAAAACACTGGTACTATACTGGTATTATATATTACAATTAAATTACAATTTTTCAAAAATTGTTCAAAATTTTTTCAGGCTTTTTTTAGGAATTGTCTCAGGAGATATCAGTAAATCTGTCTGAATTTTCTTCTTCTTTTTTATTAAAAAAATAAAAAATAAATAAACAAATTTTGTTTCTGCTGATCATTGAATTTTTTATCTCTATTTTTATATTTTTGAGTTTTCCAATGTCTCGAAATTTGATCGGCCTCAAAATTTTCCCCATGTTTTGAATACATAGGTTTCAAACATATTTAGGATTGGGACGATTAGGACTTTTGTGAAACGAATTGAGAAGAAAAACGCTGCAAATGTTACACAAGGATTTATTAGGTAGGTATTCTTTGATATCGGTTGCTTGTGCAGAGTTTAATTGTCAAAAAATTAAAAAAAAAATTTTTGGGGATTTTTATACCTATTTAAAAAAATTTATTGAATTTTTTTTGTTTTTTACTTGAAAAATATTTGACCTTCTGGGATCCATCAAAAATCTCATTTGTAGCCTCATGAAAGCCCTAAGATCGCAACAGTGAAATCGGATCATTGCGGGACCCCGAAAAATGGATTCTACGTTCAAAAATACGTCGAAAACGACACCTGACTCGAACCCATAGCCAAAAGCCGTCAAAAAATCCGTCCCGTAGCGCCGGGTTTGGGCGATCGGGCTGAAAACCTTGCGGGCACAACTAGATGGTAAAAAATTTCTACTGCCCAAAACGGCCCGGACGGCGGACGTCGGACGGACATTTTGGTTTTGGAATCTAGACCTCTTGAAACGGATTATGTCAAATTTTGAGGCCGATCGGAGTCGTCGACCCGCGTCGCGAAAACATAGGTGTATTATTCTAAGAATAATAAACCAAAAGGATTTGTTTTTCGATTTTAGGGAGTTCGTCGGGAACTGGGCTCTGTGTATGACAATGTGGAAAGGCCTAAAAAGAAGAAGCCGTTTCTAAAGAGGCTGTGATACGTCAGAAATGTATTCAAGAGGAGCTGTAGCTGCGAAAAACAAAAATATTTTCATATAAATGGTAGAAGTACCTATAAGGGAGTGAAAAATGTTCTTCTTCAATAAAATAATGATGGGAATTTTTTCATGGTTTGTCTTGATAATAGTCAGTACGTACAAATCCTGGCATGTCTATCAGTCCAATGTCATTCACTGATTTTTCCCGAAGGTAATATTGATGATCTATCATCCATTCCTATAGGAAGATTCGGATGTGGTTTGAAATCAGTGTAAGTTTGAGAATATGGGATGTATGAAATTGATGTTATGATGATCGACCCAAAGTGTAGAATGTAGTCAATAGGATCAGGGTGAGGGTCAACGAAAAATTCCACTCCTTCGCCGAGCTTTCGGAAAATATATTTCCTTCTTCAGGGCCTAAACACAACAGTTACAGGAAACATTACTACATCATGGCGTTCTACAACTCGATAGAATCACGTTGCGGCAGCGAAGCACATTAATGCCGCAATGTGAATGTAACTGTTGTGTTTAGGCCCTGAAGAAGGAAATATATTTTCCGAAAGCTCGGCGAAGGAGTGGAATTTTTCGTTGACCCTCACCCTGATCCTATTGATGTATGAAATGTTTCCAATTTTTTTAAAATGTGCGGAAGACGGACATTATATTTTTTTAAACTAAGTACACATCTTGAAACGTACCTATAATAATTACTTATACGGAATTTTGATCAAAAATTTTCATCGGCCTCAAAATTTGTAATTATTACCAATTTTGAGGCCGATCAAAATTTTCGACCCACTAATCGAATACTTTCCAAGAATAATAAACCGAAATTCGGATCTTTGTTGTGCAGCTGAATATCAGGACTGGCTGACAGCGTTTATGAAAATAATAATTTTTAAATTTTAAAAATTTAAAATTTTTAAATTTAATTCAATCAAACTTTATTTTTAGAATTTAATTTTCACGTCGTGAAACGTATAAGGACGAATTTTGAGGCCGATCAAATTAAATTTTGTTGACCTCCTTCGCGAAAACAGGTTGTTTATTTTGAGACGATTGAACCAAAAATTGAAAAAAAAACTTGAAATATATAAATATGTGAAGGTGGGCCTGCAGCGGGGTCGGTGGGGGTTGGGGTTCAGAGGGGACCCCCTTCCACTCGGGGCCATTTCAGGTGGGGGGCTGTCCACAGGGCTTCGGGGGCTGTCCGCGGGAAGCTTCGCGTCGAAGGGGGGACCCGCGGGACTACTGCAGGTGGGGGGTTGTCCGCGGGGCTCCCGGATCGTCCCCCCTTCCACCTGTACGGAACGCAACAGGTGCTACCTACCTGATCAGTTCAACCTGACGGTGCGTCCCGCCAAGTTCACGCAATTTCCGCACAGAGTTCACTTCAAACAGTCAACATCTCAAAACTACCTGCGGTTTTTTTTTGGGGGGAGAGATCGGATTTTTTTCCGCGAAAATTTCCCACTTGTGACGTCACTCTGTTGTCACCCTCACGTCAAGCGTGTCATCGTGATTACGTCGAGTTGTTTTTATTTTGTAGTGTTTTCCGGAAAACGATACCGCGTATTTTTTTGAAAGTTTCTACTTCGCGTGCCTTCACATTACGACTGTCTTCTACGCTCTGTGTTCATCAAAATCGGCACCGAGGTGAACGAAATAACATGGACTAGGTGACATATGATGCGAGAATTGGATACCGCAAGTCCTGTCGTCTGGCCAGCGTGGTGCTATTCTGGTGAGTTGATTTTTGTTTGTAAACAAAACTTTTTGTTTATTTGATAGGCCAGTGAAGCCGCGTCGAGCGGGGAAAACGACGCCAAACGTGTTGCGACGGCGCCGGCTCCTGAGCGGCAATTACGGCGTCAACTCCGGGAGTGCTTTTGAGTGAATTACTCACCAAAATATTCAATTTTAAGGAAAAAAATGCGATCGCTTAAATAGCTTGAAAGCTGCACGAATGATACAATTTCTTTTTCTCATGAATGATAAATCTCGGAGATGACAAAATGTGGAGCCTCGCATACCACGTGCGTCAGTTCGCGTCAACCCCTTCTGCCATTCTGTACCGAAAACAAACGCACAATCTGTCAAACGCCTTTTTAACTACCAAAACCAATTTATCCCAAATTTACGACCCCTCAAAACCGATCGAAAAATAGAAAAAGCTTGAAACGCCGCCCAGACGGGAAACCAATTGTCATAACGTCGGCGAGGGTTTTTATGGCGTTTGTCTGGATCGTTGTGACCTACTGAGCATATTATGGGTAAACTATGGAATACCAAGGCGAACAGCACTGACTACCGCGACGGGGTATCATAAATGAGCCATAACCCGCCGCAGATGCTGTCGTACGTAGATCGCGACGAACCTTTGTATTTGATGCATCTTTGTCGTGTATGAGTAAAGTGTAAAGTGCCATGCGTGGTTGGTCAAATTTTATTGTAAACAATGGACAGTAGGGCAGGTTTGGTTCCTTATTAAAAATTTTAACACTCAATTTAATTGCTCCCAGTGGGGATTTCCCACGCGAAAATTCCGACTGTCGTACACTTCGACTGCCACAAGGCGTCCAACATAACATCAACAGGGTCGTTCCTATTGGCAGTCGAGTTTTGCGCTTGAAAGTCTGTTTTTCGAATGATTTCATCAAAACAGTAAATTTGTTACTACATTGGAAGTGGAAAACGCGTCAAATTTTACTCAAGGGTTCATGTGAATAAATTTTGCATTCTGTTGACAAAAAGAAACAATAATATTGTTATGAAACATAAAAATTTACAAAATTGTACACCGGTGCAGTGTGGGAACGATCTGTTTGAGGAAAAACCGGTGGAAAAGCAATTATTGCTTATTATTGCAATTATTAGTCTGGGTAACAATATTCAATCCGTATGGGAAAAGAGCTCAGGATGGACGCGATTCGTTGGGGGAAATGATCAGAAATCCAGCCATGCAGTAATTTGTGGATATGATGAGTGATCACAATGTATTTTATTTTATTAGCTGTAGGTAGGTATCACTCATTCGTCATCATCGTTGTCGTAGGGTACTTTTTTTTAAACGCCAGATAGGTATTTCGAGGTGTCCTCGTCACGTTGATATTCCTCCCAATGGTTATTGAGAGTAGGCCTAGTTAGAGTCTTGTCGTATGGTGGATACCTACAATGTAAATTATTAGATCTTTTTAATTTATTTTCTCTCCTTTGTGTATGCTTCTTTTTTTCACTAGGTACTGTTATAATATTGTCTGTTAAATATTATGATATTTGCCTTCAAAACAGGCAATATTATTCAGTTTTGTTTTTGTACGCAAAAAACCATAAACAACTGGGACGCTGAACCCATTTTTGCTCAGATGAACCGTGTATACAATGTATTGTATAATATACATGTTATGTATATGTATGTCATGGACCGTGTCAGCTCTTGGCATTGCTTACTTCGAACCGGTTGCATTTTGCCCCCAAACGAATCGTTTCCTAAAGTTTGCAGCCCTCTCCCGGCCAATTTACCCAATCGCTCAGCGGCGAGTATAATACTCAATAATCAATAATAATTATTCCAGCCCGGGCTTGAATTCCGTCCAAATCTTGGAAGCACAAAATGAATGCTTGGTGTAAATCGAATAAAAATGGCAAGTTTGGTAAATGAACTTTTGCTTGTTGTGTTGGTAGCCTGGTTATTATCAGTTGTCCTTATGAGCTTTTTGTTGTTGTTCAGGTAATCGCGTTCTTTGGGAAAATCGTGCTCTTGATGTTGATAACGCTTTGTTGTAATTTTTTAGCACTAACTCGACACTTGGTTTACATTGAAGACATTAAATACGAAATTTTAGTAAATGTATTATTAAGCACTTCAAATGACTAACAAAACACGTGCCAATTTTTCTTGTGAGTTTTCCATGTTTCATACTTCAGTTTCATTAAAACTGAAAGTATGGAACGTATTTATTGCTTGAAACATACTATATTGCATTGTTTTGAGTGAGATCTTTGGTTTTGGGTTTTTTGAGTTTTTTGGTTTTGGTTTGGTTTTTGAGTTTTTTCAGTTTTTGGGTGAGTTGTTAGGTCTTCTTGTAATATTAGGTCATACGGGTCGTCCTTAAGTACCTGGTAAATAACTAATTATAAAATACCTGACCTACATGTTTTAAATAATTTTTCTGTTTAAATTTTAAGTAATAATTCAATTCGAATTGGAAAATTATGATGCAATGTTGCTAACTTCTGAAAATTAACCGAATATTACTTAACTGTACATTCATGCTCTCATGCCTTGTGTGTGCCGTTCGATTCTCACGTTCTCGAGTCCCCCCATTTCGGCGTTATTTCACTTACCTCGACGTTATTTCCTTCCCAGAAACGCATTTTCCTTCTCCAGGTTCCGACCCCTTCACCTCCGACTGTCCTGGCCTGGTTTTTCCAACTGGCGTCAAAAGTCCACCACTAATGACGTCCGATAAGTAGTTTCGAAACTTCGGGTTGATACCCGGCCGGGTCGACTCATTAGGAAGCTATTTCCTTCAAGTTGCAGTCCCAGTGTGCGACGGACAACCTCGTTTTTAGTAATAAGCCACTTGAACGGTGGTTTTCGTGATGAGAAATATTCGCCATGTTCGAGCGAAAAGATTTGTAACTGTTTAGGGAACCGCTCCATTGTGCCTTCCAGGCCGTTTTGGGCAGTAGGATTTTTTTGTTTTGTTTTGTTGATACTCTGAAATTTTGAGGTTCTCCATCTAGTTGTTTTCGCTCAAGCCCGTGGAGCTCTGTAGGGCTAAAAACCGGCTACAATTGTAAGAGGGATTTTTGAAGGTTTTTGCCCGGTTGAGTTAGGCGTCATTTTCCAAGTAGGTAGTTTTGGACGTAGAATCCGTTTTTTGGCATCCCACAACCATCAGATTTCACCGTGGGGACCTATGGGGCTTTCAAGGGGCTACTAATGGGGATTTCGACGTTTGCCGGAGGGTCGGCTGAGATGTCGTTTTCGTCCGAATAATTTTCGACCTATAATCCATTTTTTGGGGTCTCTCATCTGTCCAAACACTTGAGAGGAAGACAATTGTGATTTAAATTTTTAATTAGAAAAATTTATTGACTGAATTAATTTTTGCACAATTTTAACCATTGATGGTTTAAATAAAGTTCTTTGATTATAATTTGGTAGTGTCCGCCAAAATTCTGAGCCCTGCCGAGGACCGATTTCAACGTTAGGCGGCTCATTGAAATTGGGAAGTCCCCGTGATTATTGCAAAATTATCGCCTTTCTTCTAAACCTCCTCCTTCGTCGTCGAGAACTCGGACGTCCTTAACGACATTGCCCGAGTAAACAACTGCCTAGTTACAGTTGTTCCTGTTTGTTACTCACTTAGAATAGTAGATATTGCCAAGTATCTTGGCTATAGAATCATGACGATGGATTAGTAGTAACACGACGACAATCTCGCCATTTCGTGTTTTTCAAGCGTCATGACCGGCGAAGAAAAGAAGGGGTTTTTGCACAGCTTGGCATAACCTCGTAAACGATGTCCAAACATACCTGTGTCAAATTTGCAGCTTTTTTTTCTAATGTTTCATTTGTGACATCATTGGACCTGCCAACACTGAAATTCTTCAGATGGGAACCGAATGTCTACCAACATTCCTCGAGTGAAACTCCGCCTATACGTACATACAAAAGTTGAGTTCAATGTGTGGAAAAGGAAGGACATACTGTTATAGTGTTTCACAATAATCCACCGATATCTTATCTCACTGTCCCGGTCGGGTCTGGCTCACCTCACTGTGTACAGACACACACTGCGACAGACGACAGTGGCTGACGCTACACACGAAACTCATATCATAACCCCGTCGTTGTCACCTCTTCCTCTGACCCCAATTATATTTTCACAACGTTGGAGGTAATTTTAAACGCACGTTTTAATAGAGAGCTCGACTGGTGATTTTCTACCGTATGGGAAGTTTTTTTTGCCCACCTGGAGTGGTCGTCCTCGTTTTCAGGGATCACAAGGTCGTTGCCTTTTCCTTCAACTTTGGGGCTTGGGATTAAGGACGACTTACAAAAGGGCTAACGGGATTCCTTGGAAGGGTTCCCTTCGGGTCAGGAGAATGTCCACTGGGTGCGTTCCGGTACAAAAGGTCCGAGTGCGGTCAACGTGAAAGTCCTCGACGGCAAAAAGGGAGAAAATTTCTAGGAAAAACCTTCTAACGACGGCTTTGAAGGCATAACTTGTGCGCACTGCACTTGTAAACACTGAAGGGCCTCTCTGATGCTTCAACTGAAGCTTTTCGGTGGTCAAAAGGTTGATAGTGCTTGGTTGCAAGGCAGCTAACAGGCGTTTGAATTTTCTAGAGGCAATCTTGTGTTTCGGCCCTAAAACTGTTGTGAATGAGGCTGAACGTAAGTCTGAGTACCGAACCCAAAGCAAGTGTTTTGGTAGCATTTCAACTGGGGGGAAAAACATACGGAACGTGGGGACGGAAAAAACGGATGGGCAACGCAACTGGGGGAATTTTTATTTGTCCTCTGCAGTTTCCATCCGGTAACCGGATAAGACGGGTAACGGAGAAAAACTGCCGGCGTCAAAAAGTCTAAAAGCGAATAATCTTTCAAAAGTCCCATTTTCAGCCCCATGAACGGGATTCTTCGTCCACAAATACCTCAAAAACGACACCCCACTCGATATCATAGCCTTATCTTCATGAAGATAAGGCTATTTTTTTTTGCAAAAACCCCTCCCTCAACCCATTTTTGGCCCCACGGGTTTGGACGATCGGGCTGAAATCCTCTAGTATTAGCTACCTTTTGGCAAAATTTCAGATTTAAATAAAAATTCCTGTGCAGTGACCATAACGGCCCGGACGGCGGACAAATATTTCATTTTTGGAATCTACTCATGATGAAACGTGCAAGGACAAATTTTGAAGCCGATAAACATGTTTAACCACCGTCGTGAATGCATACTTTACATACCTACGTGTTTTATTCCAAGAATAAAAAACAAAACATTCCTAATTTGTTCTGAACTCACGTATGAGGATTTGGTGATGTCCTCTCCCACGAAGTCAGAGTTTCAGCCGTTCACAGTTTGACAAAATAGTTCATTATTACTTCAACAATTGCCGAAAACTCTTAAATATTATTGCAGTTGATCTCTGGACCTCTGTGCGCACTACATTCATCGACCCAAAACAAAAGGTTGTATTGTTGATGATGAAATTTTGACAAAATGCTCGGCTTACCATCTAGTTGTGCCCGCAAGGTTTTCAGTCCGATCGCCCAATGGTGCAAAAATGTGGCTACGGGAGGGGGTTTGAAAGGTTTCCGCAACGGGTTCGAGTTGGGTGTCGTTTTTTCAAGTATTTTTGGACGTTGAATCCATTTTTGGGGGTCACCGAACGATTTGATTTCACCTTGGGGATCTACGGGGCTACTAATGGGATTTTTGGAGGATCCCAGGAGGTGTCAAATAAGGTGCCGTTTTCCGAGTAATTTCGGACGCAAAATCCATTTTTGCGAGGTTCCACATCTGTCCAAACATTGAACAGGATTTTTTTCAATTAAAAAAAAAAAAATTTTCTTAATGACAGAATTAACTTTTAACCTCTTATCTCTCTGGCACAATGTTTAAATATCGTAAATTTGTTATCTTAAATTTCTAAATATCTGAAATCTTGAATATCTTAAATAAGTTTAAATATCAATTTTAAACTCTTTTAAATTCTGGTACAACGTCCCCCATAATTATTCATTTTTCTCTGACGACGAATATCTTCTGAAACGTCGGCACATTCTTCGTCTTATTGAAGCGTGAACCGCAACAACTTTCCTCCCACAAAAACGTTGTTTCAGCAAACAGTTTTTTCATTACTTTGGTCATTGATTTTATTTATTTTCAAACCTTTGCTTATGCAGCTCACCAGCAGAAGAGTAATTTCTCTCCCTAACCTTCACTTAGCTTATGCCCCTTAGTCGTCCTGAGCTTAAACTTGAGGGTGCTGCCCAAATCGAAGGTGAATAGTTAGTGAAATTGCTGATAGCCACATGACTTGTGAACACTGCAGAAGCACTTGAAACATCAGACGATAATCGAATGGGTCTATCATGAGTGGACATTGAACGTTCACCTAGTTAGATTGTGGCGTCTCTCCACAACGATATCCCAGTTCCGCTGTCTCGCCCAAGGCCTGTCACTCCCCGTTTCTCCCTGTTCAATTGCTAGGTCTACGTGTCTCTGAACGTAATATGTTTCGACGACTTAGAACCATTTGCTTAGGCACAGGGTGGCAGAGTGGCTTTCTTCGCCTTGAAGTTGTGATGCGTCGATTGGCGCCGGCAACGTTTGTTCTTCTCTTTCAGTGGACGGATTGTCGGTATCGATTGGCGACTTGGGCGTATTGCAGTACGTCTTCATTGATTTTTTTAAGAAAGCTTCCCAGCATAATGTAAGGTGGATGCGGCGAGATAGTGGGAATCCATCTTAAAAAAGACGATCTATTTCGTCTTAAATCGTCTTTTTTTAAGCTTCCCAGCATTAATTCAAATAGTCGAGTAGCTCCTCAGTCTCTTCCAACCTTTTTTGCTCCTTATTTTCAAATTACTTCCTGTTGCACTTCTCTTAGGGGACTTACAACTTGGCAAAATATGGCTTGATGAGTGAAATTGGGGGTTAGGTCCGCGTGCGACAATTCGCGAATTGTCCAACGTGCGAGGCGGAAAAGAGCAGACATACCCGATGTAGGTCGTCTATTCTTAATAACCGCATGAATTCAGTGGGAGCCTCATTCATCGGGGATCTGAATGCATTGTGTACCACGTCATGCGGCAAAAAACTGATACCCATAAATAACGTCAGCCATTTACCAACTTCCGTTTTTTTAGGCTTGAGAGGAATTTTGTTGTGTGCGCCTAAACAAGGCTTGGGATGGGAGAAAATGGCATCTAACGAGACTGAAGGAAGGAAATCACTACCAGCTGTATGCGCAGATTTTTCGAAATCGACATGCACACATTATCTTCCAAGTCAAAGTATCTGTTTGTCAACCCGTGGCGCAATTCCTTTATCAGCATCGTGGTTAGAGGGCACAAACTAGATATAATTCGATGGTTTGTCGAAACGACAAACTGCTGCGCTACTGTGCCGAAAGGATTTCGAAAATTTTCGTTGTGTCAGCGTATTTTTCGAAACGATTTGCGTTCGACTTTGTTTTCCTGGATCAATATTAATTAGTGACGATTTATTGTGTGGTGTGTTTCGTGGAATTGTGAAGGCGCATACTCCATGTTCACGCTGCCTTCTACGTTTGTACGGAGGTGGGCGGTTCCAAACTGGGCAAAAACCGTGAGCAGTTGTGACCCGACCGGGCAAAAAGTCATCGCCGAACTGGGTTCGGCAATGGATTCCAATAATGGATTCTACGTCCAAAAATATTCGAAAACGACACCTAAGTCGACCCCATAGCCGACACCCATCAAAACCCCTTCTCATAGCACCTTTTTAGCCCCACGTTTATGAGCGATTAGGCCGAAAACCTTGCAGGCACAACTAAATGGTAAACCGAGTATTTTGCCAAAATTTCAGATTAAAAAAATTCATACTGCCTCAGACCCCGTTGGGTTGTCCATTTCTTGCCCAGTACAACCGCAGTTGCGGGCGTTGAGGTTCACATTTGCGTAGTTGGATTACGCCCACGGAGGTTTCCCTGTAACATAACAACAATTTCACTGTCTGACATTATAAATGCCATATTTAAAAGCTTCATTATCGCAACGAATAATAATTATCATTATTACTGTATTATGCAGTAAACCCATGGGGTCCTGTGCCAAGCCCAGAGGTCGGTGCCACCTACCGACGCCACGACGCAGTACTCGACCACCTTGTAACATGGCGGGAATGGCTACAAATTTAAAAGTTAACGTTCTCGTAATTCTAATTCCCTTTAGCATCAAAATCTTCAAAGATTTTGTGAAAAAGTCGAATTGGGCCGAACAGTGATGAAACAGCCTGGTTGTGATCCTAACACAGATACGAATCACATCTTCTTACCGCAAGTACTCACCTACATTTAAAACAACCCACCACATACTCCTATGTCCGTTCCTGAGTTTGCCAGACGGGACGAGAAGGAGTTGAACCTGGTTTACAACCTCTAGTGCCCTTGTAAATCCCTAGATACAGTTCCGAGATAGCCGAGAAACTCTCCGTTTTAGACCTCTTATCGGGTCCACACGTCTCCTGGACGCCCCTGCGCGTGCGTAGAAACCTCCGACGTATTCATTTGAGATGATACTATATAACGCGCGCAACCATGAAAAAATAACGGGAGACGAAACCAAATTACTCATAATTCTATTTTTGGTCGGTGACCTGCTATTATGATAATTATCTCACTATAAATCTGTCTGCTATGTTCACAAGACCCCATTTAGGGGAGAGTGGGGCACTTTCAACCAGGGGGGCAGAATCAACCACCTACCTATATCCGCGAGTTTCTAAGATTCTGCTTCAAATTGTCACTTGTTCGCGAGAATGCGTCGCCTCTAGGATTCTGGAAACAGATGAGCACCGTCCCAACTGTTATGACCATTCATTTGGCGTCGCATCGATTTCGTCTCACCAAGGAAAAAAAATTGCGATTTTTCAAACTGAAAACATTGTATGAACACTTGCACTTTTTGAAAACTTTATTATATCCTCTGGTTGACTATAATATCTAGTTTAACGTTCCCATATGATTTTTTTGTTTAACAATTTCTTGGAATGCAAAAAATTATGTTTCATAGCAATACTGCTTGTGGGGCACAATCAACCACGCCGGGTGGGGCAGTTTCAACCGCCGGTTGATTCTACCCCACCAGTTGTTTAGTCATCCCCATTTGATTTTGGTTTATTATTCTTGGAATAATACACCTATGTTTTCGCGACGGGGGTCGACGACTCCGTTCGGCCTCAAAATTTGACATTATCCGTTTCAAGAGGTCTACATTCTAAATCCGAAATGTCCGTCCGCCGTACGCCGTCCGCCGTCCGGGCCGTTTTAGGCAGTAGGAAATTTTTTAAAAATCTGAAATTTTGACAAAATACTTGGTTTACCATCTAGTTGTGCCCGCAAGGTTTTCAGTACGATCGCCCAAACCCGTGGGGCGCTATGGGGCTAAAATGGGACTATGGGAAGGGGTTTTTGAAGGCTTTTGGCTATAGGATCGAGTTAGGTGTCGTTTTCGAAGTATTTTTTAAAGTAGAATCCATTTTTGTGGGTCCCGGAACGATCCGATTTCTCTGTTGCGATCTATTGGGCTTTCATGGGGCTAAAAATGGGATTTTTGAAGGATTGATTGAGAACATTCTAAAAATGACATAATTTATAATATTATTGCTTCATGTGTTCGAATTTTACCAATAAAGTTCCTTCAAGTAACTCATTGTTCCAAACCTGAATTTTCTCGACCCTCTGGCGTATGGTTGAAAGTGCCCCATAGGGTGGTTGATTCTGCCCCACAAGTGGGGCAGTTTCAACCGAAAATCCGAATTTACAAAAATGATTTGTGTGCATTTTGGTCTTTATTTTGAGAAAATCTGGCCACGGCAATTCATAGCCAGATAGGTTGGCCTTCCTTTGGGTGAATAATTTTTAGAAAAAAATGAATACCCTAGGCTCCATTGCATTTGCATTCAAAACTGGTTGATGGTGCCCCACTCTCCCCTACAGAGCACCGTGCAGGTGGAAACACGTTCTAAACCACCATTAATAATTTTAGGTCATGAACGTTCTTGTCACTCGACTCTAGCAGAATGAACAGCACGAGAAATTTTTCCAAAAATGTTTCCTAGGTATTCATGAGCAAAGAAGCACTGAGAAGGAAGCAAAAATGCAACTTAAAAAAAAAGTGCACTAATACCTTAAGATAGGGAGAAAAACGCAATGCAAATGGAAATGCGATGCAATGAAGAAGAAAATTCCATGAAAAAAGAAGGAAAAAGATGACATGCAATGCAAAGAAAAATGCACGAAAAAGACGCAACGCAATGCTAAGAAAAATACAGGAAAAATAAAGCAAATGCACTAAGATGCAATTCAGAAAATTTAAACAATTTAAAAAACTAGGAATGCACTTAGTATTTATTTCATTTTCATGTTCTTAGTATTATTATTCATTTTCTCAGTATTCGTAGCACACTTAACGTTCTCATATTGTATTCTTATAATATTATTAGTGTAGTTAGTTTTAGCATTTATTTCTTCTTTTTAGTAGGCCTATTAATTGTATTCTTATAATATTATTAGTGTAGTTAGTTTTAGCATTTATTTCTTCTTTTTAGTAGTGCCTATTAATTTTCATATGAACTCATTCAGTTTCATTTTTCTTAGTGTCTTTCACGTTCTTTACAAAACATAAAATCTTTCTTTTTTCTTTTCTGTGTTGGTTTTGATTGTAGGTATGTATTAGGGGAGAATTCCATTCTGTTTATTCAAGTTTTTATTACAATTTTTTGTTTAATACTTTATTTCATAAAAACTTGAATAAATAAATGAATATAAACGAAAAAATTATATTCGTTTTTTATTTTATATAACTAAGCACTAATTTATTTGGTGATTAGGTTTATTGTTTTCAGAATAATACGCTTATGTATTTGCGACGGGGGTAAACAATTGTTATCTGCTTAAAAATTGGTCGTTTCATGTCGAGGTGTGAATATTTCAAAAATGCCATTTGGGCAGTAGGAATTTTTTCAGAAATCTGAAATTTAGAGTTGTGGCCGCAAGGTTTTCAATCCCATAAAAAGGCATAAAAAGTCCTAAAGAAGGGGGTTTAGAAGGTTTTTGGTTGTATGGTTGTATGGGCGTCTTTTTTTTTTTTTTTTTTTTTTTTTTGTACGTAGAATCCATTTCTGGGGGTTCCCATCCGTCCAAACACTTTTGAAACAAAAATCTCTTTAAAATAATTAAATTTAAGTTTATTTTTAATAATGTCGTTGCATGTATTAGGGCTTGAAAGGGGGGGGGGAGAAATAATTTAAATTCATTCTTTTTTTTTTAATACCTATATCGTCGATGTAGGAGCAACACCGCCTAACCCACAACTTCCCAACTTCACAGGTGACACAAAAAACTGTTTCATTAAAGAAAACCTGTTCGTTTGAAAAATTGATTCATGTAGCTGTTTCACTTAAAAACCGACCGAAGTGGGTTAGGCGGTGTTGCTTCTGCAGCGACGATATTACAAACAACAACAACTAACAATCAAAACAAAATAAGTATATTTTTTCTTGTGTTCATTTTTTTTTTTAAATTATTATTGTATGTATTGATGTAGGTATTTATTTATCCTCCCTTCACAACTGTTTACTAAGATTTCTTGCTTTTTACTTCTTTATTCACCTACCAGGACACTCTGTAATTGTAGCTTTTAACTTGTCGTGTCAATGTGTTGTCCTATATAATATATACCTATATACCTATATTATAGGTAAATACCATGTTGTTCCCAATGTTGACGTGTCCACAAAATATTGTCTGTTCGTGTCATATCATCCCCAACATTTCCCATAAGGCACTGGAGGTAGAGGAATAAATCTTCAGAAACGTTGGCATAATAATAATCTTATTGGACGAAAACTCAACAACTTACCACCCTAATTTTTCTTAGAATTCATTTAATTTCTACTTTTAATTTTAACTAATTTGCAAAAACCTGGAGAACCCAATTTCTTACTGTCTTTACGGGGATTGTAGACCATTCCGAGTAGACCTTAAAAGTGAAATAACAATCGAACACACAGACTGAGTATGCTTACCAAGGTTAGGTCCCGTTGGAAACAGATTAGGTGTGACACCTTTCACTCTCCTTTTACCTTCCAAAAGGTTGAGAAACAGTGGCGATACTCGAAGGTCCTGCCCTCTCACCCAGAATTGCACCTACGGCTAAGCTTTCTGAACTGAGGTCAGTCATACAATTCAACTGGCAGGAAGGCCAAGGATAGGGACCCCCTGCAGGGCTTGGTGTTGCGAAAAGTTCGGAAATTTGTTTGAGGGAAAAAGAAAAATTGCCCGTCGGGCGATATCTGACGCCTTTTGACACGTTTATTACGCTGCCGAGAGAGTTTTGGTTTTGTCTTTTGAAGTGGTGACGATTTGTGGGTGTTAAAGTTCAGGTGGAGCCGTCGGGAGTTTAGAATCATAAATTTTGCAGACAATGAAATTAAATTGCCCATAAAAATCAAACGACGTCACCGTAAAAAGCGAGGCTGTCTCTGTGAACCACCTCTGGCATGTTTCTGGGATGCAGAAGCTTGTGAACAATTCTTCAGAAAACTCCTTTTGCATTCTAATTAGGGAATGTATAATTCAACTCAATATGGCAGTATGAGATATAGTTGAATTTGGTGATTTGTCATAGTTTATAGGTGTGCCATGAATATGAAGCGTTAAGTCTGCTGCCGGGTGAGAGCACTGGACGTGGCAGGTTGTGGGACCACCAAAGGTCACGTCGTGGCCTTCACCTCACCCTTTGTGCGACTTCTGCTCTGACATTCGGCCTCTCTTGCTCAACACCCTCATTGTTTACCTTCTGTCATACATTCAAAGTCTCCGGCATTCCCCTGCGACACCTACTGTGCTATTCCGCGACCTTGTGGGCGGTTCAATTTTGTCACTGAATCGTACTCCTCGGCGTGTTATTTATCTGAGGAATGAGAAGAAAAAAAAAAGAAAAAGGAAAATGCGCCCGCTGAGATTGAACTACCTATTCTGAGTGACCCAACAACTTCGAAAGAACCTTGGTTGGGTGTCATGCAACTCTCCCTTCGTAAACTCCTTTCATTTCCGAATTGTTCCTTGAACGATTTAAAAATCCCTCAATGTGAAGACAGTCTCAGGCGCTCCAAGCGGGCGTCTGAAGAACTAACTGCTGATGCGTACGTCAAAGATATATATGTAATATATATCTGCGAACGTCCCCGTTGTAAACGGAGTAATAATAATAACGCCGCAAAATTAACCCAAGGGTTTATTACTCTTTGCTGTAGGTTAATTGTGCCAAAATTGATTCTTTGACATTAAGAAAATATTTTCGGAAAAATGAAACATTTCATTTTAATGTGGCACGTCGAAAAAACGGATTTTGCGTCCAAAATTACTCGGGAAATGACACCTTATTTGACCTCCTGGGATCCTTCAAAAATCCCATTTTTAGCCCCGTAAAAGCACCATAGAGCCCCACGGCGAAATCGGGTCGTTCTGGGACCCCCAGAAATTGATTCTACATCCGAAAATACTTCGAAAGCGACACTTAACTCGACCCCATAGCCGAAAACCTTCGAAAACCCCTCCCGTAGCCCCATTTTAGCCCCATATCGCCACACGGGTTGGGGCGATCGGGCTGAAAACCTTGCGGGCACAACTAGATGGTAACCCGAGTATTTTGTCAAAATTTCAGATTTTTCAAAAAACTTCCTACTGCCCAAAACGGCTCGGACGGCTGACGGAAAACTTCCTACTGCCCAAAAACAAAATATATTTTGTTTTTAGAATCTTAAGGTCATGAAACGGATAATAATGTCAGAACTTTCGACCTCCGTCTTGATTCCAAGAAGAATAAACCAAAATTGAAAAAAAAAAAAAAATCACTGTAAATTTTACAAAAAGGCTCATTATTCTTTTATATAAATTATCAAAAATTAGTTATCTCAGTATAAAATTAATTTTAAAGATTAAATATTTAAAAAGTCTATATTCTTGTACAGTGTTTCGACAGATGTGGGATCCCAAAAAGTTGATTATTCGTCCAAAATTACCGTGAAAACGGCACCTCATTCGGTCTCCAGTTATCCTTCAAATGCTCCATTTGTCACCCCATAGAGCCCCATAGATCGCCGAGGTAAAATCGTATGGTTCTGGGACCCCTAATAATGGATCCTACGTCCAAAAATATTTTGAAACCGACACCTTACAAGACATCATAGCCGAAACCCTTTTTAGCCGTTTATACGATCGGACTAAAACGTTTTCAGGCACAACTAGATGGTGAACGGAGTATTTTGTTAAAATTTTAGATTGTTGCAAAAATGAGTGTTTAACAAATAATAACGTATTAGTAACTTTCAAAGAAAAGGTTGACAAACGCATCGTTTGAACGGAGGGCTTTCAAGCCATCCAGACCTGGCGGCAAAGAGGTCAACGTGTAATAATACTTCAGGTCTACCAGCGCGCACCTGGTCGAAAAATATCATCACCTCAATTCTCCCCCCTCCCTTCAGGCACATACAGGTCCCTGCACTGTGTTCAAGCAGTGTTTGAAACATTCCTCGGTGATTTTTGGCCGGCCTTCATTTGGCTCCTCGCGTAGTGGGAGGTCAACGACAAAAATGTCCCACAGGTGCAAAAACATAATCTGACCTGCATGAGCCACTAATCCAAATACAACAACGGCATTCTGGCGCGATGACATTGTACGCCCGGCCAACAAGCCTCATTGTCTCAGTACGTTGTACAGTTGACGTTGTTATTTAAATTCTTCATAACTCAGTGAAGACAAATAATTTGTCTTTTAAATTATATTATTTATCTTTTAAATGAATAAGCCTTATCATATTGGAAGTAGAAATAATTTCTAATTAGGGATTAATTTATTATTAACTAATAATTCGTAATTAAAATAAATAATGTATTGTAATTATGAATTATTATTTCAGTAATTTTTCTTCTTCCATTTTTATAGATTTTATTCTTAAAATGAAAAATCGTAATAAAATTTCTCAGTAAAAAAAGAAACATAAAAATAATTTTAATTTATTTTAATGCTCCTAACTCATATATTGAGTCAGGAATTAAAAAAGAAAATGAAATTTTATTAATATTTTTTGTATTAATTAATCATGCCTCATTATTAACAATTAAGAAATCATTACAGCAGTCATCGCATTAGTAGCACAATTGATTGCTAAATAATTGAAAATTACAGAATTAATTACCTACATATATTACCTACTCCAAATTCGTACCCTACCAAACCTGATATTCTTCCTTCACGTGAGGCACTAGTACAGCGTCCGTCAATAAAGTGAACATGTGGCCGGGTAATATCAGACTTGTAACACCATAATTCGACACGGTGCTGCAGCTACCTACCTGCCGCCCTGCCTTGCGTCAGAACGTGAGGGTCACCCTTGAGGTTAATTGGTCCAAAATCTTCAATCAACTTTTCAAACTCGGGAAGACGTTTTAAACGCTCCTTTTACCGTAAAGGTCACCAGCACGGCCTTTTTGATACGAAAAAAATCGTTCCATTCCTCCATTGCCGTTTCCTCGTTTTCTCGAATATCTGAATTTCGAGTCCATACGTTTGGGATAATTACCAGCCAGGCTGACACGTTTGAAGTCTTCCTTAACTCGCGTTTCAAATGAATTATTTATTCAATCTAGTTACCCTTCGGTCGTCGATGTAAAAAACCCGATTATTTTTTTCCTGGGACTGTCTAAAAAGCGAACCTGTTTCTTGTAATATTAACCTCGACTGTGTCCATCTGGAAGTCACTGTGTAATTAAATACTGTATTTCAAAAAAGTCGAAAAAAAACTTGTCGGATTTCTGGAAATGTCACTTCTGACCGGGTATTGCGACAGGGTTGGTCTCATAATCCGCTCTGGCAATGCAACTGTCATTAGGCAGGTCTTTGGGTGGTGTCCCCTGGGTCGGCAGTTATGGCGTGTTGGTATTGGTAATATACGCGCCGTCGAACGGGAAGTTGCGGGTTGCGAGATTAACAGAGTTAATTAAACGAGCGAGGGTACAAATATGGGAGTGCAATTGAGCATTCACGCCAAAAACAGCGAAGTTGTTTGAGGTGGATTCTCGGGGAATTGAGGCTCGAAGGAATTGAAAACAACCCGGAGTGGCGCAGCGAATGCAGCCACTCAGTGAACTAATGGCCCTTAGGTAATAATTTGGAAGAGAGTAGTCCACCCAGCATACTTCAAAACCCCCGCCTTTAGCCTCATAGCGTCCCACGGATTTTGGCACAACCTTGCGGGCACAACTAGATGGTAAACCGAGAATTTTGTCAAAATTTCATATTAAAAAAAAAAAAAATGTCAACTGCCCAAATCGGCTAGGACGGCGGACGTACATTTCGTTTTTGGATTCTAGATGTCTTAATTTTATATTAATTTTTCATTAACCGTTTAAAGATCTAGACATCAGGCTGTGGATTCCAAAACTGTCTATGGCCGATTTAGCAATTTTTCAGGAAACACGAAAAATATGCCTCAACTCATTCAATAAGCCAGGAGACGCGATTTCTTTTGCATTTGACTCATTTGGCACCACCAAATGACTGTAAAAATTTTGAACTAATTTAATTAAGAAGGGAGCCAGTAAATTGAGATTGAAAAATGAATGTAGACAGTTTTGACACGAACTATCGAATGGAGAGAGTTTTGCTTCGAACGACTCATGAAAGTAGAGAGTTTTGCAACGAACCCCAAAGTTTGGAAGCCAAAACCAGTGGAAAGGAGACAGTTTTGCTTGATTCTGAAGTCATTTTTCGATGGAGCGCGGGAAAATTCTTCAGAATCCACTGCTAACTAAATTTGGCCTAAACTGAATGTAGACAGTTTTGGAATCCACGTACATGTCATGTCTTAGATTCTTGAAACGGTTAATGTCAAATTTTGAGGGCGATAACATAGGTGTATTATTTCAAGAATAGGTAGTAAACCAAAATCCATTATTTACTTTGAGACCCAATCTGGAAATATACGAGAAATTTGTTGATTCTATGGTTAATATCAGTGTGAGAATGATGAACCAGATAATTGAAATCGGCATGTTCAGAAAAATGGGGTTTGCCGCTGTTGCCCCACTGTGTAAACAGGCTCCACCTTCAGAATGTGGCCTTCTCGGGTAATAATTATGATAAGTTATTCATATTTTTCTGCATATTCCTCATACAATCTTCCATTGATCAGTTTTATTTTCTGAAAACTTAGCGTGCAATTTTACTTGGCGCTTCTGTTTGTAAATAAGTGGTGCTCCTGTCAGGCGAAAACGATGAAGACGTTCAAGTTGCTTTCGTGACGATAAGGTCGAAGTTTCGTGTTGATCTGCCGCCCCGGACTGTTTTACAAGACCCCCCCCCCCCCCTCAACACCTTTCACCGCCATGACTGACATGACCGAGTGCTGAAATTCCCGTAAATGCGGTAGATAAGGCAGACCGACGAAGGTAATTGTCGTGTTTCTCACTCTAAAAAGCTTCTCCCTGGTTTTTTTCCCTCTCCGTCAATACGCGGGGATCTCCGTGTTGAAAATGTTGCCGTTTTGTACTGTCGAGAGGTTCTACGTTATTTACCCGGCGTTATTTACTTGTCACTTTCGGCAATTTCGACCTCCGAACCTACTTCATTAGCTGTCACGTACACTCTACCCCCCGTACCTGACCCAGCACTCGACTCAGGTCGAGACGAGCTGCGCGTCCTTGAGCCATTTTAAACAACACGGAAAATTGATATGAGAGGAAGGAGACATGACAAATTCAACGAGCATGAATCAGCGGATTACCCAGAGTGATGCGTTCATACTGTTGTAAAATAAATTGAACAACGTCTGAATACAGGAAATCGACTTTAGCCCTTTCAATGTTGACTCGTCAAGTGTTTCCGCCATCTTGGTCCCATGAGCTTGAAACTGGGCGTGACTTTTCTACCTGATGGTACAAATTAGGGATAGCAATTTGACGGCGAAGAGTGAGTGCCCGCTGTGGGACTCGAACCCTCTACGTCAATCACCACAGTCGGCAGCAGTCTCCCCCGTGGAAGTCGGCGTTATTATTCTTGTTCACCTTTTACATGGTAGGTGTCAACATTTTCAATTTTAAGTCGCCTCTCGATGTAGTTTTATCTCCCCTGACCTGCTGGGGGAAGTGAGCTCACTAGAGAATCCTGAAGATAAGCCGCCAGAAGTTCCTGGGTTGGGAAAGTGAGCAGGCGAGGAATCAGTAGGACCTCCACTCCGGATCGAGGATTCCTCTTTTCCGGCCAAATAGTAATAGCACATAATAAAGGTGCCAGCGTTGAGTACTAAATGCTATAGCGCGAGGGAGGGCGTGAGTGGGACTTTCCATTAAATGGAAAAAATTTTGGTTTGTTGGATGCATGTAGGGGAGCAGTTCCCCATTTCTTGCGCGCGGAAAAGGTCGCTCGCTACGTTGCTACGCTGCTGAGCGAGGACGCACTTTCATCTTATTTTCGCTGATGTTCGTTAAGGTAAATGCGCCAAAAGCTGACCTCTTAAGAAGATTTTCTGCTAAAAGGCAGATTTCGGGCAGTTTTACTGAGTTTTTCAAACTTTTTTTTCCAAATTCTCTCATTTCAACATCTTCAGCGTCTATTAAAATTTTCAAAATGCATAAAAACAACTCTTAATTATGTTTAATGAATTTATTAAAATTTTACAATTTTTTCCCTAAAGCTGACCCTTTTGGAGTGGTCGACCCCTAAAGCTGACCCTCGAAGACCGTAAACCTGACCCCCCTTAGGCAAATGAATCAAACTCGTTAGAACATCATTGTTTTTAATTCAATCTCATAATTTTCCACTTTAAATCCTGAGGAAGCAGTAAAACGACTTGAAAGAATTCTAAAACATTAATTTAAGTACCTCTCAATGATACTACAGCCGTCACAATCACAGAGTAAGCGCAAAAATGCTGAAATAGATTTAACATCACTTTTCACGAACTTACTCGTTCAGTAGGTACGTAAATAAGTAGTCTCCATAAAATAAAACGTTCAAATTATCACAAATTATTCCAATTTTTGAGAATCTAACCGTTTGTAAGTACTTACCCTCAACAGTCTTAAACTTAGGGTGGGTCTCTTTACTCTCAAAAATACTTGACAGATTCATTATAAAATTTCAAGTCTTCAAAAAATTAAAATTTCAAATCATCACAAGGATTTATATATATATATATACGAGCTACGAGCTGCGTTTGATCTCTAGAATATCACTTCAAATTGAAGCCATGTACCTACTTTCCATTTCTTCCAATATCAGTGGGAGTAGGTAACTTGCTTAATAATAATTATTATTACATTATTATTATTATTGCGTAAATTATGATGACATTATATTATAATTATTATAATATAATGTCATCATAATTTACGCATGACTCATCTTTGGCGATAGGAAAAATAAAACATTTTCCCTTTTTTCTTAGGAACATTACATCAAAATATTTGGCTCCATAAACTTTAGTTATTTTTCCAACGTAGCTTCCTTCTTTGTCAAAAATATTACTTTAATTTTAATTACGTTTAATTTAATTAATTTAAATATTACTGTTAGGTACTATTAATAGAATTACGATTAGTATAATTAATTACTATCACTATTAATTACGAGTAATATAATTAATTTCATTAATTTAAATATTACTATTTATTTAAATATTACTATTAATTAATTTAAATATTACTTATTGAAGGTCAGCTTTTTCTTTTCCTAAGTTTCGCTTCCCCTAAAGCTGACCCCATGGGGTCAGAATATGGAGCACCCGCATGTAACTGAACACCTAAAGCTGACGTGGGTGCTCAAAAATGTGAATGTTGGACCAAATTACGATTTCTCGACGTCACATAAGGTTCAAAACGTCCAAAAGAACCAAAATCTATAGCTTAACATCGAATATGAGAACGAAAAACGCTATTTTGGACTTCCCTTCACAGGACGATTCTAAGAGCCAGCAGCCCACCGTCTTGTCCAAGAGCCAGTTCAACAGTGGAAGTCGTCTTCTTTTATTTGCCGTCTTTTCTCTGTTCTTTCAAAGTCACGGAACTAAGTCTCTGGTGGAAGGAGGGGGTTTTCTGTAGACACTAGCGCCAACAGCTATGCTGTAGATAGTTGTGGAAGCTTATTTTGGGCAAAAGAAGTAGTTGGGGTCAGCTTTTGGAGAGGGGTCAGCAATTGGCGCATTTACCTTACAGAGTGACGCGCGTGGGAGCATTTCACACACCAAAAATAATTATTGATAATAAGAGAAAATTATTATCTCAGGATTTAATTAAGATTTTTTCTCTCGGAAAACTGAAATCTCTTGATGATAAAAATTTGAAGGTTGATTTCATTGGAACTGTTCTAATTACTCTAATTAATTAGATTTTACTTTCCTAGTTTTTTTGTTTGTTTTTTGTAACCTTTCGTTTGAATTACAACAACGTGGGGTGATCGCGCGTTTTTTTTTTTTTTTTTTTTTTTGGTTTATAATATAAACCTCCGTATTCGTTTAACCTGATGCGCCAAAACAAGAATCGAGCGGTTTGAAATAGGTAGTTCTTTATTTAAAATTGAATGGGTGAAGAATTTTTGAAATATCAAAGATACTGAAAGAAGATTCCTCTCAAAGCGGGAAGCCTTCCTGCCACCTGTACAAGAGTGCATTAAAGGCGCAACATTTGCATTTTTCATTGCGTTGGGCTGCCCATGCACACCACGCTTTTCACAAAGGGTTAACCATTTCTCGAAAAAAAAATTATTAGCATTATTAATTAATTTGGTTTTCAGATAAGTTTCAATTTTGTGGGTTTTCCTGTTAGTAACAATTACTTTGTCTTTGTTGCAGGTAAGCGGCTAGATGCATCCAAATTAGTCCACACCACGACCAGCAAGTAAAAACACCTATTTTAGAACGATCCTTCCCTGAAAATTCCCGTCTTGCAGTTTTTCACCGCCGGTTTGCTTATATCAGATATCAAAGACGCTTGTAATGACCCTGTTGAAAACTGCTGATCCCGTCAGGACGCGCATGAACGGTCTGGGATTTTTTTTTTTTCTTAACGTCAAGTCCTTCCTAGAATGTAGTGTAAACTCCCGTCGGGTGTCGGTGGGAAAAGGAAGCGAGTCTGCAAAAGCCGAAGGAGCTGCTGATGTAGGCTGTTTCCATTGATCGCCAAGGTCGGCTCTACGAGGTTTTTCATTCATTATAAAATTATTTCAAGGCATCGGCTACATTTTCTATTCAAACGACTCTGAATTTTATGGATTTTGGTTTATTATTCTTGGAATAATACACCTATGTTTTCGCGACGCGGGTCGACGACTCCGATCGGCCTCAAAATTTGACATTATCCGTTTCAAGAGGTCTGCATTCAAAATCCGAAATGTCCGTCCGGGCCGTTTTGGGCAGTAGGAATTTTTTTAAAAATCGGAAATTTTGACACAATACTTGGTTTACCATCTAGTTGTGCCCGCAAGGTTTTCAGTCCGATCGCCCAAACCCGTGGGGCGCTCTGGGGCTATAATGGGGCTACGGGAGGGGTTTTTTGAAGGCTTTTAGCTATGGGATCGAGTTAGGTGTCGTTTTCGAAGTATTTTTGGACGTAGAATCCATTTTTTGGGGTCCCGGAACGATCCGATTTCACTGGGGCGATCTTTAGGGCTTTCATGGGGCTAAAAATGGGATTTTTGAAGGATCCCAGGATGTTAAATATTTTTTGAGTAAAAAATAGATAATTTTTGAAAAAACACATTTTTGAACAAAAAAAATCAAAAAAAAAAATTTTTTTGAAATAAAAATCCAAAAAAAATTTTTTTTTTTAATTTTTTCATTGACAGAATTTAATTTCTGCACAAGTAACCTATATCAAAGAATAATAAACCCTTGTGTAAAATTTGCAGCGTTTTTGTAAAATTATTCGTTTTGTTGATCACTTTTAGTAACGGGATTGATTTATTAGTGTTTTACGTGTAAAGTTATGCATAACTACATGTAGTTGTTGCAACAAAACATGTTTTCCCTGTTGTACGTTGTCTTGTTAGTAGCTCGTGGTTATGACGTCAAGTTATTATTTTGGCGCTCTTTACAGAATCTGTAATCATAAGATCTATCTGATAAGATTGAATGATGTTTTTTCCATGTTCGTATTTTTTTTTTTTTTTCGTTGAGTTGAATAGGAACTCATTTTGAGCCTCCTCTTATTTCCAATGCCCATTTGACAATCCGGCTTTTACGCCTCACTGCTTCAACAAGTCTAACGCCATCATTAGACGGTATTGCGGGGCAAAATTGAGCCAACTCAACAGAACGGCTTGCATGGAATGTCGGAGCTCGGTTTTGTGCCCGCACTTTTCTTAATGTTTGAAAACTTCCCTCCAATTGGGACTTTCAAAAGTCATTTGCGCCGGTGTAAGTAAAGCGGAGGAATTCCGTGAGAGCATTTCTAACCGAGTTGTCGCAATTTTAGCGGAAGCTAACGGGAAACGCGACAAAACCGTCCGGGAAATGGTGCGAGCGTAAATCTGGGAGTGCAAAACAATATTTGGCGTAGGTATTGAGCGAGCTTATTAAAATTAGGGACACGTCGAAATTCAGGGTGCGTGAAAATTCCACCGATGGGGTTCATTTTCACCTAATCTAAGCATTTTTCACACTTAAAATTGACCAAATTTCAAAATTGTGCTCTCAAGATTTCCCGTTAGATTTTCATTTGTAGGTAGTTTTGAAGGTACAAACGAATGAATGGTACATTTGAGCAAAAAAGAAAAATGTCAGTTTTCAATCGACGGGTACTACCTTTTAAACTGGTCGTATTTTAACGTTGAGGGAGGTCAATCGGCGTAGAATTTAATGCTCTTTCATTGACTAAATGAAAACATTTGAGGAAAGGTGCTTAGTTTAGGAGTTATAAGCGAAAAACTAAAAATAGTGCAACAATTTCGAGGCTTTATGTCTGCTGTAAAAAACCGCAGACTTCCGGATACTTGTTTTCAGACCTAACTGAAGGTATCAGGACGATTTCCTGATTGCCGGGAGTCACGTCAAGGTACCCCCCATTCCAGTCTAATTAAAGCGGGCTATTTCGCCAACCCAGAACGATTTATATTCACGTTCTTTTTTTTTTTTAATTTTTTTATATTGTTCTATGATGCGTTGGATGTACACGATGTTTCACAACTAAGAAATACGTACCTCAGTGTTCACTGTTCCAAATAATCCGGTGGATTTTAATGCTGCCCCCAACAACCCCCAACAAACATTCCATATTTCACAGACTGATCAACAAATTGAATGCTGTAAAACGGAGTTGAGCCCCTAATCAGCTATTTTACTGCCCTTCCCAGTAAATAACAGGCCTGTCGTCGATGTTGTTGGAACCTTTGATTGAAAACGTCTGAAGCCAGGAAAACGATCACCGCGGAGCACCGTCATCGTGAATCGTCATGTTGTGACAAACCACGACGAGGTTGTGGCAGAAAACCTATCACGGGTGCTCCGAACGAAGCGAAAAAGTCAAGGTTGTGGGCTTGGGATGGGCCGGTGTCACCTTGTTCGACCGTAACTGGCAAAGGTGTCTCCCGAATTGTCTTCTCGAAATTATCTCTTCACAAAAAAATCGACGGTTTTAAGGCAAAACAGACCGTTTTTGGGCGACTCGTCGCGTCTGCCATCCTTGAGTGACATCTTCTTTGGCGCGGCGAAGGTCGACAGCTCACAAAGCTGCTTCATCACGTCTTGTTAATTACTGGGGATTTCGCAACGTCTCATCCACAATTTCGTCATGTCAGGTCGAATTTGAACGATCGATTCCAAGAATGTTCGTCTGAATGCGCCGAAGAGTGAGCGATAACGTCGGACGTTGTCACGGACTGTGTTAAGTAATGGTATGGGAAGGACGTAAAGAGAGTAAATTCGTTGGAAGTTGTTTCTTTATTATGGAAGGTAACAATCCTGACGAGTATTGGGCGCTCGTCGAGCCGGTTGTGACTCCACGTTTTGGCAGTTTGGATTCTGGAGGTACTCCAGTTTCTTGTATAGCGAAGTTGTGAAATAAGAGTTTTATCATGTTCTACTACCCTTTCCCTCTATGAAGAGTTTAGCCAATCGGGCGAAGGTTGGTACTTGCATGGATGATCGTGTGACAAGTGACGTCACAAACACAGCGATTTTCCGCGTTCATTGAGACCAACTCTTCCCAACCCAGGGGGACGAGGTAATGGGGAGCCATGGGCGCAATCGTCAAGTCTACTAGTACTATTACCTACGATTTTGAGAGGTCGCGCGTGTGTATGCCGTCTGTCTTATATACCTTATAGGCGCCGGCCGCTGCGCAGTCTGAGAGGTCTGCATGATGTGGTGGGGGACATTGGAAGGGACGAGAGCCTGCCGCTCGCGTTGAGAAACTACTACACCCCGCGTTTTTTAAGATTTGGGAGACGTTTCCTTCCACACTAATTTTGGATATATTCTGGTCTGTGTCGTCCACCTTTCATCATGTCTGTGAGGTCTGTTTACAGGAGGGGAGACGTTTTTTGTTTCCCACGATTCTGGATTATTTGTCACTCAGGGCTTTGCCATTCATGGTTCATGCCCAATTCCTATCATAATGAATGGTGGCCAACCCCTAGCCCTTCTTTTCTTCTATACCGAAATATTGAATCAAAACTGTTGAAAACGTCGCTGACGAATTACGAACCTATTAGCAGCTAATAATAGTGTCAGGGGATTACGCACTTCAACGTGCCGCAGTAGCTGAAGAATCGCCAGATCAAATCAATTCCCGGGTGAAGGCCGTGTAAATGACATCTCCACTCAAAACCCTATTAACGAATCAGAGGCCGTTTTCTTACTGATTTCGGATAGCATTGAACTTCTAAACGATGTACATTCACCGTACACGGAGTCTTCCCACCTGAAATGACAATTTGCTAAAAATGAAAAAGTGAATGTATAATGCAACTATATGATTGCCCTTTACAAAAGTAACCTTAGAGTGAAAACCAGATCCTCAGTTGACATTTTGTCGTCTTCCAAGCCAACGTTTTCCATTTCGCGCGGCGGGAGCGATGAGAAAAAATGCAAATCGCGATTAAAAGGTTAGAATTATTAGAACCCGTTTCTTTTCACTCCTCTCTTTTCGGCACAAGAACAAAGACGATGTCCCAGCATGAGATCCGACACGACAGGATACCAAACAAGACATTATGTTAATGACGTCGTAAACAAAAGCTGCTTCTAACCCCAGCGCCCTTCCGTTCAGGATCCTTTCCCGGGTCCGTATATATATACCGGTTCCAGATATCAGATCATCTGACGTAGATCATTCCTGGGGAACATCTTTTGACGGAAAAAATTGTTAAAGCAGCTTAAGGGATTGGAGGTTCGGTCCCGTCCAAACAGGATTCGTGTGGTCTTTGATTTCTCGTTGTGATCCAGATTGGGAAAATGTCAATATGGAGAAGTGATCGAAGTCATAAAATGTCTTTTTTAGAGTTAAACCTTTAACAAAAGGTTTTGTTGTGGAGGATGATGATTCGTCTGGTATGGTTTTTTTTTTTTTTCTTTAAACCCCACGGCCTGGGTTGGCTTTCCCAGGGTTCACACTCAAGATGTCGAGGGTCCCATGTGAGCCTGCTGCTCAGGCACTTGAAGTGGGTGCATAGTTAGCTGTGTGTTTTCACTGGAGAGGCCCATACGACACAAAGGGAAGGAGCCCCAGACAAGGGGTCTACAGGCCCTCTGCTCCGGTCCGGGGTTGCCCCTTTTACATCCAAAAGTGCGTGAGCAGACATAATAGAGATGACGATGACGCGATGAGTAGAGACCATTAGTTATTATTGTCTCTAGCGCGCGAGCGACGAAACACTTCCATCTTCCGTTCACGGTCTGATACAGATTGACGCGCGCGTGGGAGGACTCCCACAATAGAGCCAAGTATATACAATGTATATTATACATCGACGATTGTCAATTTCGTGACTTCTTTGACCTGGTAGAAAAAAAGGACGAGATCGACAGCAATCATGAAGTGACTTCCCGTGGATCGTACGATCGAGATGGCTCTAGCGGCTACCTTGACTCTTCAAAGATTAGCATTAGACCTTCGGTGGCCGTGAATCATCCCAACTTACATAATGCCAGGCTGAATGCTTAATGCAGAGTGAATCCGATCAATTGAACGCCGAAGGAAAAAAAACCAAATATGTAGGTACAGATATTTTAACGATTGAGCGTGGTGGGATTTCTCAAAATCCGTACGTAAATTTACTCAGGCCGAGGAGCACTCCTTTTTTGAGGGGTTGGGATTTCTTCCGTCGACTCCTCATTTTTTTAAATAGAAAAATCTGAGAAAAAATTCTTTGATATAGGTTACTTGCGCATAAATATAATTCTGTGCCAATAAAAAAAAATTGGAAAATTTTTTTTTTCAAACATTTTTAGTTTTTTACTCAAAAAAGATTTTGACCTCCTGGGATCCTTCAAAATTCCTATTTGTAGCCCCCTAAATCTTGACAGTGAAGTCGGATCGTTCCGGGACCCCCAAAAATGGATTCTTCGTCCAAAAATACTTCGAAAACGACACCTAACTCGATCCCATAGCCAAAAGACTTTGAAAAAACCCTCCCGTAGCCCCATTTCAGCCCCACAGCGCCCCACGGGTTTGGGCGATCGGGCTGAAAACCTTGCGGACACAACTAGATGGTAAACCGAGTATTTTGTCAAAAATTTCAGATTTAAAAAAAAAAAATTCCTACTGCCCAAAACGGCTCGGACGGCAGACAGTCATTTCGATTTTGGAATGTAGATTTCTTGAAATGGAAAATGTCAACTTTTGAGGACGATCCGAGTCGTCGACCCGCGTCGCGATTACATAGGTGTATTATTCCAAGAACAATTAACCAAAAGCACGTTCAAACGTTATTTAATTTCGTTACCTTTTCGGAAACACTTAAATGATGAGTTTTACAAATGAAATGAAGAATCTTACACACTTGTGAGAGCACTGTAATAGCGTAACCTCCTCTGAAAGTAGTCAGTCCTTCTTGTTCATCTACTCTTTTGTCAAATACCATTGGTCGTTCAACTGTACAGATTATTCTTTGCGTACACTGTTCAAAATCTCCTTTTTTTCAAAATTATGCTATTAAATAGCATAATTTTGAAAAAAAGGAGATTTTGCCTCAGAAAGTCGTAATAGTTTGTCCGAGGGGATAGCCGACTTCTTTAAAAATATATTTAACTGATTTTTCGAAAAATTATCATTACCTACCTATGAAAGAATCGATTAAGATTAAAATCGTACATCTGAGAATTATTTCAAGAAATCAATTATTCAGGACCGAAATTCGGTGTTTTGAAAAATCGTGGTAGTGGTGAACAAGCTGAGATTCTATCATTTTTTTATTTTTCGTTTTCATTTCACGACTATTTTTATCGCCTTTTTTTCATTCCCATTCCTTTTTATTTTCCTCTTTTTGGATGGTGCTCTTCCGGACAAATCCAAAATTAACTGATTTGGAAGAGGCTTTATGAGTTTTTAAAAAAGGAGTCCACTCAGATGTCACCGAGTAATGGATACCTCCGAACAGAGTATAACAAAAGGAACGGCTGACAGACTGGGCCTTCGAGATTCTCAACACCCGCTAATTACTAAACACAGGTTCCTCAACTCGAGTCTATTTAAATATTCTAGGTCACAGCTCATTAGGCAGAACGCGGTTCCTGAAAGGCTGGAAGGCAAACAGCTCGGTACATTCGTTGAAATGGAAAAATTGATTTTTACGGGTTCAAACGGACGACAAAAAAATCAGCATCTTGTGAACAATGAACCAAAAATGGAAGCAAAGGGTAAAATCGTTTCGGCCCCTGACTGAATCCCATTTTGTATTTTGTCGCTGGAAGGTGGCGAGTTTATGTTGGAGGCAACAGGTCGTTAGAAGGCGCCTGTCTTTTATGAAAGTATTTAGACTCAAGTGGCTGTAAGTGAATTGCTTCGGGAATTAGTCCATTCTAAACGCCTTTTCATGATTGACAGTTATGGAGTTGTTGAGTTCATTCGCCTGCAAGATTTGAATATGGAGACATCCACTAGTGAATCAGGAACCCCACACTGCTCCCACTTGCAATTTTAAATTCCGCCATTGAAGACTCGCAGTGTGAAACAAATCCGATGGATCGATTTTCACAGGAGACGCGGTTGAGGCTCGTATTTTATTTTCGGGTCGTAGGTGTTTGATTACATTGCCTGCAAATCGCGGGGCCATCAACGTCGAACCTGTGGTTTTTGGGGCGGTTTTCAGTCGGCCAACGGTGCAAATTATGCGGAGCGAGTCGTAAAGATCAACACAATCTTGATGCCCGACTTGACGTCCGAGTAACCCGACGAACGTGGTTACCGATAGGTGTTCAGGCAGGTCTTGACTTCGGAGATCAAATTTCTGAACCTGAACTGCAAAATGAGGACGGACGAGCTGCACGTGGATGAGTCAAGATAATTGAACTCTGGTTGTTGAGAACAAAAAATGAGGAGGAAGCGATTTTGTGAGAAACTGGAAATGTTGAGATTTAGAATCCTGTTTTCGTTAGGGATTTCCAAAGTGGTCGATATCAGGAGGTATATTCGGTCCTCTGAACAAAAAATCCATCCGCTGGTTCCACTAGAATCCTAGAAGTGGTCTGCGGCATTTGTACAAAAAGAGTCGCTCCACTCCTACCCTCGTAGGTTTAATTGAGCCGATTGTCCTTATTTTATTTCATGAATGCCTACAATTCTTCAACGTTTTAAACTGAAGTGACGAAGTTGTACAGTGACTTGTGCAGTTGAGCGATCATGTATAGGGTTCCACCATGAGAAGACGGCCACACACTGGCATCCATCATTCAGACGCACGATGGTACTCCGAAAGGTTCTCGTGCTGCAGAGCAGGCTTCCTCTTGAGTCATTGACTGGGTCGTGAGTCCTGGTTACGTCCAACTTCCACGGGTCTCGTGGCAAAAGATCCATGGCACACGGGGAAGTGACGTTCACCAAGCAGTCACTGCTAGTCACGAACGGGGAAACACGTTTGGCCACCAAGAACGACCCGTCAGGCCACCGGGGCATTCCGCCCACTCCGGCGATCGATTCCAGTTTCAGACAAAGTTAAAACTGCTGTCGAGTCCGGAGAGATCGACTTCCTTTTTGGAAACACCCTGGTCAGGCCTGGAAAGCGTGGAGGCCATCCTGTCAAGCCTTGGAACCACCTAGCCAGCTCGGGGACCATCTTGGCAAGCCCTGGAAACCCTTAGCCAGCTTGGGACCAGCTCTACAAGCCTTATCAGCTCTGGAAAGGTTGGAACCATCGTGGCAAACCTCTAAAACCATGGCCAGCTTGGCACCAAATTGGCATGCCTTGGAAACTCTTAGTCAGCTTGGGACGAGCTTAGCAAGCTTTGGACAGCTCTGGAAAGCTGATTACTATCTTTGCAAGCCTTGGGAACCCACTGGGGGGGTATCTGATGGTAGCAGTAATTTCGTGGCCAACCAAGCCATTTATCTTGTGGCCAAACGTGTTGCGTTTTCACTCCACGGTGGCCAAACGTGACACTCCCGTCACGAATCTTACCCATCAGAATCCATTTCTCCGTCTCCAAGACTGAGCCCAACCACAGTTGAGCATTATTCTGAATTTCTATTTATTTTGTTAAATTTGATGAGAAAATTATGTCAAGCTTTCTTTCTTAACCAACCGCACTTTTAAATAATTTAAATTATTGGTGAGTATTTTGTATCAGTAGGAAAAATTCTAGAGATACGATGGGAGTCTGAGGTATCAGTTGATTTAGGAACATTAGTTTGGGAATCCCTGTTTTACGTAATGAGTTGAGTTCCCTCTTATACTAATAATTATAATCCCTTTTGATCATCGGGAATTTGTGTATCAGATTCTGGCCTTGAATGTAGCAAAAGTGTGGATCAATTCAATTCCCAGAGGACACAATGATCGCATAAGAACCCAGCCACACCCTTGACCCCAGAAAGGCCTTAGGGATCCCCTTCTACTTACCCAGACGAGAGGATCTGGATATACAAAACAACTTGAAAAAGACCGAGCCCTCTTCCAACAATGAAAAAAAAGAAGATCGGGCTTTTAGAGGTCAGAGGTCGGCCACCAGTCAGGAGGCCACTTGAGAAAGGCCCTAGGCTACCTCTGATGGCCGTGCCGGGGGCCACTCCGGTTCTGGCTTAACTACCAACCACAAGACAATAGATTCTTCAAATTACATCCACGCTTAGGGCGAACAACAACCCCGTCATCACGGACATTCCCGAACAAGAAACAATAATCCGTGGTAGCAGCAATTGAACAGCACCTGATGATACAAAATGATCGCACAACAAAAATATTGACGGGAGGATTGAAGATAAACATGGCCGTCTACCTACGCCTACACCTCACTACCTCACATACCTTCATAGAACAGCTACCGAAAGCACAAAGGTAATGCGACCCATTCACGAGGTAAATTATGACCGTGTTGCAAATGGCGGTTTTCATCAGCTCAAGTGCGTGAACGCTCACCGAACGTGCTCATCAACAAAGGATTTTACGACTCACCGTACACTTCATTTCTTCGACCTGGCCAGTTCTGGAGGAGAACTATAATCTACAAGTGAATCCTAATAATGACTAAGTGTTGGGGTAAGGCATTGATTCAATATCTATTATACTGGAGGTCCAACTAGGGTTGCCAACCGTCCTCCCCCGGGGAGGACAGTCCTCCCTTTTGGTCATCTGTCCTCCCGAAACCCTGGACCTCGGGAGGACGCTCAAATGTCCCCCCTTTTCTGTTTTTGGAATGATGTTTCTTCAACAAACAATATTATCTAGCTTCACTCTCAACGCGCTAAGTACCTACCTACGTAACTAAAAATAGCGTTAACAACTACCCACCTAGCTAAAATAACGTAGACAGTTAAAACAGAACGAGAAGAAATGAGAAGAGGAAGAAGGAGTGATCACATTCCTTATCAACTTTGTATTTTTCTGTCACTTTATCTACCCTCTCTTGTTTGAATACCGGTGATTGTTTGTGATTTGTCTTCACATGGATCGTGATTACTTTGTGAGATTTTTGCTTAGTTTTTGGTGGAGAAGTTGAGGTACAGTTTGTGCTAAAATTGACATGGAAACCGACAGTGATGTTGAGGAAGACCCGAAGTGGTCGAAGGCTCGGACTTCTAAACGCGCGTGTTCTTTCAACTTGTTGTGGGAGAAGGATTACCTATGGGCACGGGTAGATATGGTAAATCCCAAAAAAAGCGTATTGCTCCTTTTGCAAGAAATCGTTCTTTATAAAATATGGTGGAATGAGCTCTTTGTAACGTCATGCCTCCAAACAAACTCATATAAGTAATGCTTCTGCCGTCATACAGAATAAAACGTTGGCATGCTTTATGTCCAGACCGACTTTCACTCCTGAAAATGAGAAAATCGTTGCCGCTGAGGTGACAAAATTGTATCTCATGGCGTGTGACACAGTGGTAGCTATTAAATAGCTAAATTTTAGCTTCGGGAGGGTTTTTGATCGCTTTTGGCTATGGGATCGAGTTAGGTGTTGTTTTCGAAGTATTTTTGGACGAAGAATCCAGTTTTGGGGGTCCCAGAACGATCCGATTTCACCGTGGGGCTCTATAGGGCTTTGAAGGGGCTACAAATAGGATTTTTGAGGATCCCAGGAGGTCACATATTATTTGCCGAGTAATTTTGGGCATAATATGTCCATAATATGAATTAGGTGTATTATAATCCATTTTTCGAGGGTTTTGATTCCCTTTCTTGTTCGTGTTAGTCGATGGAATTTTTCTCGTTTTATATTTTATTTTATATAAATAAAATTCCCTTTTTATATCTCAAAATTTTGTTTGTATTTTGAAATTTTTCTTCTAATTTGTTCGTGTTTGAACGTCCCCTCAAAAGAGGGACAGGACCATTTTGAAAAGTTAAACTTACAATGTAAAATTTATTATCCTACGCTGAACCCATCGATGATATCCAAATTAAGACGTTCGTCACATATGATTGAAGTGCATGTACGACATAATATCATTTTATCATCACATGCGTCATAATATCATAATATTATTATGATTGAAGTGCATGTACGACAATCAATAACTGAATATTTGAATGCAGGCATGCATTTATAAAAATAGTTGCTAGTTTAATACCTGAGTGTACTACTTAAGTCAATACCTACCTAGTTAGGTTTAATACCTCCAAATCTGTATTTTCAAACATACACTTTTTTGTCTTGTTTGTGTAGTGAAACAGTTAATTTTTTATTCCGGCCCTTCATACGTTAGTAAAATTATTTTCATTTGATAATGAATTTGTAAAACTAATACTATATTGCAAATATCAATCTTGGAGTGGATGTCCTCCCTTTTTACACGGTGTCCTCCCCAATTTTTCCCAGCGTCCTCCCGAACAGAATTTTGAAGTTGGCAACCCTAGGTCCAACACGAGGAGGAGGGTGACACTGGCACAGATCTTGATTCTGGGGTAAAAAAAAAAAAAAAAAAAAAAAAAAAATTGTCTTGGCGATAATAAGAGAAAATACCAAAATCGTAAAACGTAGCTCCATTTGGCCTCTCTTGAGCGCAGAACTTTCGCGGGACATGAGACCGAAAGCATGTCTTTGGTGGTAGAGAAATCAATTTACAGGAATTGAATGGAATTCACGGTTATGGAGCGAGCACTCCAGTTTGGTGTCTCTCAGCTTAAAGCTGCACTATTCATTAGACTAAGTACAGGTTTACTGGCAGAACGAGCGGGGTTTGGCCCCCGAGTCAACTATATTGGAGCTGCAACACGAGAAGGGAGAAGATGAGAAACACAATAATTGTGGAATTATTCCACAACAATATGTCTTTTTTATCTGTCACTAATGATTGAGACGACGTTTCGCCAAATTTTTCGAGTGACAAAACATGTTTTTAATGTCGTCAATTATGATCTTTAATAACCCCTTTTAATCATATTTCGCATTTTAGTCACTATCGACCTAATTTGTCGCGCTACACTCGTGATAGCTTAGTAACTAACTTAGTAACTGTTATAACCTGAACATTGGCACAGCTAAGCGACGATTCCTGTAGCGTTGTACTTACTTGCGTTTATTTATTTTTTTTTTCTAACAAGGAATTCGAATCTTCAATCTGATTGTCCAAATTTTGTTTCAAATAAGGTCAAAAGAGCACGATAACGCAAAAAAAAAAAAAGGTAATAATAAATAAAATAAATAACTACATAATAATAATGTATCGGGAAAATCTCGAGAGGATTCTACGTCCAAAAATACTTCGAAAACGACACCTAACTTGACCCCATAGGCAAAACCCTTCAAAAAAACGCCTCGCGTTGCCCCATTTTATCCCCATAGCGCCCCACGGGTTTGGGCGATCGGACTGAAAACCTGGCGGGCACAACTAGATGATTAACTAAGACTTAGTGTTTTGTCAAAATTTCAGACTTTTTTGAAAATTCCTACTACCCAAAACGGCTCGGACGGCGGACGGACATTTCGGTTTTGGACCTCTTGAAACGGATAATGTCAAAAAATTATTTTGAGGCCGATCGGAGTCGTCGACCTCCGTCGCGATTACAAAGGTGTATTATTCCAAGAATAATAAACCAAAAACCGTCATCCTGTATTCCTTTTAGGAAAAAAGTACTATGGGAAAGCGAGTTGTTGGGACTTGGGCCAGCAGAAAGACCCTAGTCATAATATTCTAGGCCAAAATCATGAATAATAATCACAAGTTTCATCTGTGAGCGGTGAAAAAGTTCCTACCTACTAAATTTACGCTCAACTTGAATGACGATAGTGGGTGAGTTTTCCATCATCCGGATGTCTTCTGGAAGGTGTTTGATGGCCAGATAGGGCAAAGGGCACCACATAAACGAAGCGTGACCTATCGGTAAAAAACCTTCGGAGAAGTGAGAGCCCTACCTTTTTTCCCCCCCAACTCGCACCATTGACCCCAACTATCTTTCAATCCCTCCCATAACAATGTGTTATAATCGGCTTTTTTTTCTTTGCCAGGTAGGCAGGCAGTGTTACAGCACACTATCTCTACCGCCACCTATAAGGCACCTAGCTATCCATCTACAGGAAATTATAGCTTTTCAAGGAGCTGCAAATTATAGGGGTTGGGTTGAAAACTCATCTTTACTTTTACTACCGACTCTCCTGACCGTCGTGGATAGCCGTTAGTGACGCTGGAGGTCACTGGTTGGTAGCTTTTTGACCCTAACAATCTGTTCTAGTTAAATGCTCGCCTGGAAAAGGATGCAGAGATTTTTCATTAGAAATATTGAATATTTTCAATAGTATTGGAATCCTTTCAAACGTACGTTACTCAACAGACATCAGCAAACGGAAGATGGAACTACTTCATCTCTTATCTGCTGCATTGTGAACGACCGATTGCGCGGGAAATGGGCACATTATGTCCGATCGTTTGGCTGAGAAGGGGGAAACCCCGAACTGGGGCGGAGGGCCTGCTGGTCTAATCGCGCGAGACTTGGCATCCTTCTAGGGATCCGTCTCCTCATCATTGTCAACTGCCTGGGAGGCCAACTTCCTGATCAAAGTCGTGGATGGTAAAATTGTTCATGTGAACTGCCTGAGCTTGAGTGCATGACAAGATTGAGGGATTCGTCATTCAGGGATTCATTTTTTGGATGCTGAAAATCCGATTCTTGATGGTAGAAATCCTATGCTATATTTCCATTTTATTGGAGCGGGCCTGTTGGTGAGGCTTGCACGAGACCAAGTAATTAGCGTTGGCCAGTTGGTACAAGGTCGGGCCTGTTGACCGTCACCAGCAGATCCCACCTCCATGTCAGAGGGAATTGCTGGCTGCAGAAGGCGTGTCGTGTCTGGACGTCTGCAGTGGAAGCACACTGCGCGACCACTTCGCCCCATCATGATGTCTCTGCACAGCGTCCGCCAGGAGGAACTCTTGACATCTCGAGTGTGGACCCCGAGAAAATCCCATTCCGCCAGCAACATTTTGGACATGGCGTCTTCAGAACTCCGCTCATCACGCCAAACACAAATTGTCAAGAACACAACCACACGTAGGCTCACCCTACATACATAAGTGCCAATAGATATTAATAAACTTTTTGAAATTACTCACTTCCTTGAAAGGTTCTAACGAATTCGGTCACGTCTTCCTGGGACGCTCGTTATCTTCGTTGACCTCACGGGCAATGAAACGGCAGTGTTCGGAATTATCTCGTTTGCTGTAAGTACTAAACCACTGCAAAGAGGGATTTTCTCGGTACAGTTGGGCAGGTAGGTAATCTAAATGGGGAGGTGACCTCACGAACTCACCACGTGCCTTCTTCCCATTGTCTTCATCTTCGCCAAACGCTCATTCACGTTTGCCGTCCTCCGCAAATAAATGTTCTCTAGCTCCCTGACGAATTCCCATTACTTACGGATAATTTAACGTTGCCAGCTACCAACTTGCACCACGTGTTGACAATATTTTCGTTGAACGATCCACGTTGGGGAAAAAGTAATTTCATGATTATTGTGGCTTTGAAATGCCGATTTTTACAATTTAACTCAGTTTTTTTTTTCTGAGAATTTTATTGCTCCAAGTAAAATTTACTTATTAACAATATTGGATTGAGACTAGGTGATAAGTATTTAAAACTAAGGTACAGCACTTAGTTTTTGTTTTCTATGATAATATGTCGACACTGCGCGCTGCTTCACGAGTAAGCAAGATCGAGTGGTTTAGTTCTTATAAGTCTTCGGACGATATCACATGTGTCAAGGAGACGGACAGCTTCCTCATTGACGTGAGATCTTAGCCGTTGCAGATGACGCACGGCCTGCCGCTTGATGGTTTCGTTGACTGTTTCGATTTGAAGCTCGTGGTGGAGACGTTAATTTCGAAAGTACCATGGTGCATTGACAACGTTTCTTAATATATTGTTTTGGAATCGCTGGATGATCTCTCGATTTGACTGAGCCGTACAGCCCCACAGCTGGGCTCCATAAGTCCACACCGGTTTGAGGACTTGGTTGTACAGAGTAAGCTTATTCTGGATGGACAGTTTAGACCGTCTCCCCATTAGCCAGTACATCTTTCTGAATTTGAGCAAAAGTTCTTCTTTCTTCTTCTTGACGTGGGCTTTCCATCGGAGCCGAGCATCAAGCATCATACCGAGATACTTCGCTTCATTTGAGTATGGGATTACTTTCCCATTGAGGTAAGCCGGCATATAGGTAGTTGATTTTTTTGTTGGTAAAATCAACATGTACTGACTTAGATTCGTTCAGCTTGATTCTCCATTTCGCTGTCCATTGCTGAATGTGGGTGATTGACCGGTTTAGATTGGTGACTGACTCCCTGTTACTTTCCCCTATCGCCAACACCGCAGTGTCATCGGCAAAAGTTGCTATGGTGTTCATTTCTGGTTCTGGGAGGTCTCTGGTGTACAATAAGTACAGTAGTGGACCAAGTACGCTCCCTTGTGGGACGCCTGCTTTGACAAGTTTTGGTTCAGAGAAGGCATCTTCTTGCTTGATCCTGAAGTAGCGATTGGTAAGATATGATTGAAGTAGCTCAGCGTACTTTGATGGCAGGGTTTTACGCAGCTTAAAGTTAAGTCCCTCATGCCAGACCTTGTCGAATGCCTGAGCAACATCCAGAAATACAGCCGAACAGATCTTCTTTTCTTTAAGGGCTTTTTCAATGACGTGTGTTATCCTGTGTACTTGATCAATTGTAGAATGCTTCTGACGAAAACCGAACTGATGTGGCGGGATTAGTTTTCGCTCCTCCACTATCGGCATCAGACGTCTGTGTAATAAAACTCCAACGTGAATATCAAAATTTGACATTAAAAATAATATTTAGCAATGTATTTTAAAGCCTTGAGGGAAAAATCCCTCTTATCCAGAATGGTTATGTTGGTACAAGGTTTTGGAGTAGCTGGACGTCCCCTGTGAGCATAATCTGATCAAAAACTAACTCCAGCGGAGAAGCTCTAGGAAATACTATCGACTTTCTAGGGCGTAGTTCCTTTGAAACCTACCCTGGAATTCCCCAGCCATTTCTACAAGCACATGGCGAGAACTTGAAGTTCCTAGCGAACTACTTCACTCTTAATTTGAATTGAGTTCCCATAAGTGTCCCTCTGAGTATTCAACCCTGACGAATACCGCATAAAAAGTTACCTTGAGTTCTCATTTCTACGTGTTCATGCAAAACGTCTAATATGGCCACCCGATACTTCCTGCAAACGTGCTCGACATACTTTTGTCAGCAAAAACCGCTCCGTCCAACTGCAACTACAGTTTTCATTCAATTTTCTTCCCTCTTCGTGGAAGTTGAAGTGTGGAAGTGCTGACTCCCTTTAGAACGTCAAAGCACTTTTCGGTAGCCGCCTCGTTTTCGTCTCTCTGACAACCTTTGAACCAACTTAGAGCCCAAGTGCTAACAGAGTTTGGCGGCGGCTGAAGAATTGAAATGAGTTGGTGACCCTCAGCGAAATCCATTGTCACCTCCCGACGCTCTCGTATTAACAACCTTTTTTTCCACGTGTTCGTTTTTGAAAGGTCGAATGCTCCTGATGGAAACTTTTCCCTGTAACATTTTGAGGTGTGAATTGTGGATTTCGTAGCACAATATGACGAATAGCACCATTAATTGTATGGTTCTCCCCTTCAAGGTTTGATATTTATCAAAGTACAAAAAACTTAGTTCTCAAACTGTAACACATTTGAGGGCGTACGTGTGTGGAAATCCAAAGGTCAAGGTCATCATATGTGATGGAAATTTACTGAACCATCATGCGTGGAGTTATGTGCCGTACCCCGAGTGATTGTCACGATGCAGGTGGGGTTCCGAGGGTCGAGGGTACTTGAAGTTCAAATGAAATCACGACCAATGCATAAATGAAAAGTAACCGCGTCGTACATCATCACACCTCGTACGACAAAAGAGTTCGTATTGAGGGTTGCAAGATGGAAATTCAATTAGGAAGTTTGAAAAAGGGCGTAATGTCATTGAGTCTTCAACGCTACAGTGACAGTTGTGGAGAATATTGGCTTTGTAGCCCCTTCAGTTGACTTGGTTGAGTTCTGAAAACCTTCCGCTTGATTCGTCAACCTATTTTTTTTTTAAAAAAAAAGAAAATGTGTTCGCATTTCTGGAGCCAATTATTGGCGATCTTGGACTGTCCTCGGCCTCTGCCCCTCGCACTCCAATTCGTGACAATCACTTTGGGAACGGCACGTAGCTCGCACACATCGGTACGTAGACTTCCAGACCAAAGTGCCTTCGTTTCCACTGGCTTCCTTGACCTGGGCTTGTAGGCGGCCAGTGAGCCACTCATAGAGTTGAGCAGGTGGATAAGCGTGTTTGTGTTTTGCCAAGACAGTGTTGGGAAATTTGGGTGTAAACATCGGACAATCACCATGATGATGAGGTGTGCTCGGCGTTGAGTGACTCCTCGAAAGGAATTAAGCGGGAGCGTTGTCAATCGCACCATTGGAATACATTTTGGGACCGGTTTCGTGTTTAACCCATCCTTAGCCCTAAAAGTGCATTAGTGATATACTGATGTTGAACTCAGCGTCCTTGGTGTTCATGCTGCAGGTGGAGCTAATCTGACGAAAGCCTGTCATTTTAAAACCTTCTCCTACTCTTCCTTTCTGTTTTTTTTGGTTCTTCTTTTGCATGGATTGATTTCACGAGTCTACTTGCCATCTGCAGCTTAAGTGTCGAAGCTCTTCCATGCCTTCCACGTCTACGAGGGGGCTACTGAGGGGCGTCAGGGAGGACGGGAAGCCCGCCGAGAATTATTTTCATCTTGACCCCTGCAGGTCAGGTCCCCGGCTCTCTTTTATTCTTAGGTATCCCGCGTCGAGTCGAGTTCAGAGCAAAGCATTTTTTCTTAAATAGACTCCCGAGGTGGCCGAGGGGGTGGGGAGGGTGTACTCACGCACTCTTGAGGCCGCGTTTCCTCTTGACGTACGGAACGGTATCACGCTGGCCGACATACCTCTTCGTACATCCCTCTTTCCCTTGCCATGTCTTGCCACCTTGTTCTCCCCTCTCTTTACCAGGCAATTTTAAATAGTAAACATCAGTAACATTAAGGGCGGGTTTATCAAATACATATCTTACCTGCCCGAGTAGTATCTCAATATTGAGAATAACGCTATTTAGCGTTTAACCAACGATTGCGTATGTACTCGAGCTTTAATCGAGGTAACAAATGCAATTGTTAAATCCTCCCATCCTCGGTTTTCCATCAAGCAGTCGTCAGCTTTTACCCAACTGCCAGTTTTGTTCTACGAAAGATTCAGCAAAAGAAAACAAAAATATAGACAAAAACGTCGACGAGCAATAAAGAGGGTTTCATATTGGTTTCTTTTCGTTTGCTATATTCACTATTCGTTTCTATTCGTGCCGTTTCTGTTCATTCCTAAGCTTCACTATCCACCAGGGAGAGAGTTGTAGTGAGCAATTCAGCCCAAGGGAAATGAGTTCATGAGCCCCTCAGATCTATTTTTGCGATTTCGAAGACGCGCGATCGGCCTTCCGCGTATTCCGTCCAACTGGTCGGCTCATTTTTAATTTGAACCATTTCGTGAAAGGAGCCTGACGGATTTAAGTGAGAAAATAGACTTGGTCCACCGTTCAACGCAGCAGGTGAGAGTTCGTAAGTGAAACACTCGACCAGAACCGATGAATTTACACCAGGAGTTTAATTAAACTTAATTTAAAATTTAAAAAAATGTTTAATGATTAAAAAAATTATTCTAAAATTTAAAAAAAATTAATTTAAAAATTAATACAAAATTAATTTAAAAATTTAAAACAATGGTTCGACAATTTAAAAATTACAGATAAAACTGCACATAATGTGTAAAAAATAAACTATAATATCGTCACTTAAGTTCTAATACCACGTAGGTAATTGACATTTTGACGAAAATGAGTTTTACATTTCATTTGATGGTAATCATGCCAAAGATTAACTGGATGCCTGAAAACAAAAACGAAGAAAACGCGAAAATGACTACAGCGCGTAGTTGATAAAACAGCGCAGTTATAACTGAGAGAATCGGATAAAATAACGCGTAACTGATAAAACAACGCGCACCTTCAGATCAAACATCGGAAAACTGATACAACAACGAGTGATCATAAAACAGCGTGTAACTGATGAATCAGTGTTTTGCCTCTCCTGTGAAGTTACGTAAATGTCAATTACGTTGCGTTAAGAACTTGAGTGCCAATTAGACATATTGTCGCTTCCTTTCATAGCTTATTATAGTTTTTATATAATATAGAAATTTAAACTTAATTTGTTTCCAATTTAAATTAATTGAAAAAAAAGAAAAAATGAAGGAAAATAATTTTCCTGTACAATTATTGTACATAATAATATTATTATATTATGTAATTATATTATTATGTTCCCTCTCTTTCGTAGCACTGTAATAGTGCTTATAATAATTTTAAGTAGTACGTACTTAATTTAAAAGTAATTAATTACAATAAAACTTAATTAATTCATTTTTTGTTAAGCTTAGAAAAAAACTGTATAATACCAGTGAACTGTTTTTTCTTCAATTTTTATATAGGGTGGTGGCACCTATTATCGACATGCTCCTATTATTGAGTTTCCCTTAAATATACCCTTAAACGTAATATGTTTAAGGGTATATTATGAACTGTCAATAATAGAGACATGTCGATAATAGGTGCCCCCACCCCAATTAAAACATTAATTATTATTGTTTTAATTATACATATAAAAATTGCACTATAAAATGAAGTATAAAAAACTATTATTGCACTATAAAATGAAGTATTCAAAATTATTATTGCACTATAAAATGAAGTATAAAAAACTATTATTGCACTATAAAATGAAGTATAAAAAACTATTATTGCACTTTTTCTTCAATTTTAACATAATTAAAACAATAAAAATATTGTTTCCTTGTTTTTCCGTTCAGCTTATTGTACCTCAACATACTCCACATTTATTCAACCGGTGAACGTCAACACCAACATTAAATATCTTGATTTTTGTGGGTGGTAAGTTGTTGAGGATTGGTTAAATAAGTCGCCGACGTTCCAAGAGAATATTATTCTCCTATTATCAGGGCAGAAAAGTGCAGAGACAAGAGCAGGACATCAACAATTATTCTTGATTTTTATTTGATTTTAATTGCTCATTTACATAATATGTAAATGAGTAATTAAAATTGAATATTATTCTTACGGACGAACGAGAATTTCAGGATTATGTAAAAACACGGTTATTTATTATGGAAATACTGCAAAATTATTCGACTTAAGAACTCAATTTTGCGTTATTTCATCGAGCGAGGTAAATGTACTGGTGTTAAAATGACCATGAAAAACTGTCTGGGAAATGTGATGAAATTAATACCTAATGAAAAATGTCAGGACCAATAATATCATGCTAGAGGGATTATACAGAAACTGTGTCAAAGAGGGGGAAAAAAAAGTCGGTGGGTGCGAGTGGGTGTGTCCCGAATCGATTAATAAAACTCACTTTGGTCGGAAAAAGAGGGGTTTTAAGGTCTCACTGCCCATGTCAGCCTAATAATTCATCAGTTTCTTTTATCAACTCAATTTCTCACTAAGTTCTGTTACTTTCCAAACTCACGTAGCATACAGGCTGGTCACGACGTATTTACATAAGAGCTCACATTTTTCAAACTCACGAGTTTTTAAGCTTAAAAGCGCAGTGACGTAGTTTGATGCAGTTGGGGAATGTTACGGAGTGAAAGACGTTTTGAAAGGTATGGGATGAATTTATTGGGCGAACGGCGAGGGTAATAATTTGACTTGGCTTCCCTTCCAAAAGGAATGGGATCGATTTCGCCGCAAATGTCGTCCGTAAAAGATGGAGGTTGTGGTCAGCGTTGGTGTGCTGTGTACATTCAAGCTGTTCCAAGTTGGGCCTGAAAATTGAGGAAAAAACACGTGAGGATGAAAGTTTTGAACCTGGTGATTGTGCTTGGTTTGGTATTTTAGTTAATATCGACCACATTCGTGGGATTACCTGTGCCACCTGAGGATGTGAAGAATCCTAACGGTTATCGATACCTGTGTGGACTCGGCTACTTAGGAGAGAGCACAAGTCAGCCGCAAGAGTGAAATCGAACCAATAAAACCTTTCACCTGTTTTCAAGGGACAAGTAGAGCTGCCTTGGGACTGTCCAGCGGCGCTACCCCTCCACGCTCCCTTTCCTGACAGACATCCAGGAGCACTCCGGGGTCAGGAACTTCACCACGAAAGGGACGAGTGTCGAGGGGGTTCAGGAACTCGTTTCGTTTTTTTTCTGTCCAGGATTTTCCTTGCCAAGGCGGATAACTACATCTACCCCTCTTCTGCCATATAAGTGAGCTCTTAGCGGGGCCCCGCAGGCCGCACGAGGGTCCTAATAGGCTCCTCAAGGAGGTTTCTAAACACCGACAGCCCCTTTAATGGCCCATCTTGAAATTCTTCACAAACTGTCACCACCCCATTCGATTATACCTACTCATATCCTGACATCTCTTTGAACGGGAGCACATTTTCTTGTGGCGCATTAGTTTTGTAAAGTAGGCAGATGACTAAATACAATTCTACACACGAAAAAAAAAAAAAAAACAGCGTCTCTCCCCGTGTTGCATAAAAATTATCATTACTTTCTCCCCAAACGTCACTACTTGATTTGTTTAGAAAACCCTTATTTTTATTTATGATACAAAAATCGCGTGCAAGTCCGTCACTGTCCTGGCTGGAACATCAGAAATTGCAACACTATCACAAATCACATGTTAGAGTGGATTCGTCAGAAGGAGCCTTCAGGGTGTGAAATTTAGGATGTTGTGGAGAGAAATCGGAAATAGTTTTGAACAGTAGAAGTCTCAGTTTTAGGCGAATAATGAGGAAGGGGCTACGAATGGGATTTTTGAAGGATCTCAGGAAGTCAAATATTTTCCGAGTAAAAACAGGTATTTTGAAAAAAAAAAAAAAAATTTTTTTTTGCAAAGAAAAAGTGACACTGAACTTATTTTTGCACAACTATTTTAAAGAATCAAAGAATAATAAACCCTTGTGTAAAATTTGCAGCGTTTTCCCATGAAAGTTTATTTTCTCGACTGACATGTAGACTTATTTCTCGCTTTAAAGTTTATTTTCTCAACTCACCTGTCGACTATTTCTCCCTTGAAAGTTCATTTTCTCTCACGTCGACTAATTTTCCGAATTTTAGGCATTAGTAGGTGAACAGCTATGGAGAACGTTTCCACCAAGATGTAAAAGAAATACAAGGAAGACATCAGGGAAGATGGAGTGTTCCAATAATGGGATGCAGGGATATACCGGAAGCTCGCTAGAAAAAAGGGGGTTTACAACTAGTTCACATTAGTTTTTAATGTACTAGTTTGATTGCTTTTCGAATTGTTCAACGTCATAGACTGACGAATTAAGTTTTGTCGGCTTGTTTGTTCAAAATCCTGACGTCTCAGAAATTAGTCATTTCCGGCTTAAGCACCAAAAAAACGGAAATGGTCAATTTAACGAAAATGGTATTGGGAAAAATTTTACAGTTCTTTGTTTTGAGTCTCTCTCTCTCTATTTTTTTCTTTTTCTCTCTCTAATAATAATATCTGCTGCTGTATGTCCCGTTAGCCCTGGATGTTCGTTAATTTTCTTTTCTTCAACGGTGAATTTTCATGGATAGTTAAATGATGACGATGATGATTGATAATTCAATAATCCTTTATTGAAACGAAGAATCTACATCCCACTGTCGCCTCTGCTCGGTATGTCGGTGAGTCTTTCTGTCCTCGAGAATGCCAGTCAACCCCACATGAGGCCTCCTCAAGCTCCACATGGGGGTCCAGACGGGACCAGTTGAAAGAAACGCAGAAGGCTGAGTGCACACTTGTACTTGCGGGTCCTTTTTGTGATGAACGACCTTGAGGTGCTACGCTGAATCCTAATTCAGCAAGTGGGCAGATCCTTGTCGCGTCTGACCCTCCGTACGGGTTCGAAAGGCCTGCCCGGCCAAGCTTTTCTATTTGGAGTGCGTTAAAGAATCCTAATAAATTTGATGTTGAGCTGCGTGGGGATCAAGAGAGCGAATTAAGTTTGATTTTTATTATTCGTCAACAGCGCCTAGAATTGTTTTGCGTCGCACTACTTTCGACACGTTACTCAACAAAGCATTAAATTTTATAAGCATTATAATTTTATGCTGTTTGAGACGTTACCGACACATTAATAATGCCTTTACTAACGACACTTGAACCTATTAAATTTACCTATATAGATTTAAATAAGGATAAATATAATAAATAGGTTAATATTTAATAGAAAACGCTGCAAATTTTACACAAGGTTTAAATATGTTTGGAATTAGTTATCCAAGTATGAATTTAGTGAATGAAAAATTATTTACAAAATTTAAATTATTTAACATTTATTTTTAATATTTATATAATAATATTATATAAAATTTATATCTATATATATAAAAAATAATCAGTATTTTGTTGGTGATCGCATAACTTGAGAACGGCTGGACCGATTTGGCTAATTTTTTTTTATAATGTTCGCAAAAGCTTAAGGAAGGTTTTGATGTGCTACAACGTGGGTCTGAAACCCATCGATCATACGATGCATGTATGGGATGTGTGGGATGTATGGGATGTGTGGGATGTATGGGATGGTGTATGGGATGTATGGGATGGTGTATGGGATGATGTATGGGATGTGTGGGATGTATGGGATGATGTATGGGATGTGTGGGATGTATGGGATGATGTGTGGGATGTATGGGATGATGTATGGGATGTGCGGGATGTATGGGATGTATGGGATGTGTGGGATGTATTGGATGGTGTATGGGATGTATGGGATGTATGGGATGGTGTATGGGATGTGTGGGATGATGTATGGGATGATGTATGGGATGTGTGGGATGTATGGGATGATGTGTGGGATGTATGGGATGATGTATGGGATGTGCGGGATGTATGGGATGTATGGGATGGTGTATGGGATGATGTATGGGATGTGTGGGATGTATGGGATGGTGTATGGGATGGTGTATGGGATGATGTATGGGATGTGTGGGATGTATGGGATGGTGTATGGGATGATGTATGGGATGTGTGGGATGTATGGGATGATGTATGGGATGTGCGGGATGTATGGGATGTGTGGGATGTATGGGATGATGTGTGGGATGTGTGGGATGTATGGGATGATGTATGGGATGGTGTATGGGATGTGTGGGATGTATGGGATGATGTATGGGATGTGTGGGATGTATGGGATGATGTATGGGATGTGTGGGATGTATGGGATGATGTGTGGGATGTATGGGATGATGTATGGGATGTGCGGGATGTATGGGATGTATGGGATGTGTGGGATGTATTGGATGGTGTATGGGATGTATGGGATGTATGGGATGGTGTATGGGATGTGTGGGATGATGTATGGGATGATGTATGGGATGTGTGGGATGTATGGGATGATGTGTGGGATGTATGGGATGATGTATGGGATGTGCGGGATGTATGGGATGTATGGGATGGTGTATGGGATGATGTATGGGATGTGTGGGATGTATGGGATGGTGTATGGGATGGTGTATGGGATGATGTATGGGATGTGTGGGATGTATGGGATGGTGTATGGGATGATGTATGGGATGTGTGGGATGTATGGGATGATGTATGGGATGGTGTATGGGATGATGTATGGGATGTGTGGGATGTATGGGATGGTGTATGGGATGATGTATGGGATGTGTGGGATGTATGGGATGATGTATGGGATGTGCGGGATGTATGGGATGTGTGGGATGTATGGGATGGTGTGTGGGAGGTGTGGGATGTGTGGGATGTATGGGATGTGTGGGATGGTGTATGGGATGATGTATGGGATGTGTGGGATGTATGGGATGATGTGTGGGATGTATGGGATGATGTATGGGATGTGCGGGATGTATGGGATGTGTGGGATGTATGGGATGGTGTGTGGGAAGTGTGGGATGTGTGGGATGTATGGGATGTGTGGGATTTATGGGATGTGTGGGATGTATGGGATGTGTGGGATGTATGGGATGATGTGTGGGATGTGTGGGCTGCATATAATTGGTGATAGACGGGAATTTGATAATTCACTAGGAGAAACCAACTTGCGTTGTTACTTTGTTACTGTTTCTTAGTTCCTCTCGCTATAAAAATTAATCAGTATTTTGTTGCTGATCGCATAACTTGAGAACGGTTGGACCAATTTCAATAATTTTTTTTAATAATGTTCGCAAAAGCTTAATGAAGGTAATTATCTATCTTTTTTTTACGCGCGAATATTTTGTACGGTATGTAAGTTTCACGTTCTCGAGTTATGCGATCAGTTAACTCCTGATTATTATTGTTGTGTGGTTGCTACCTACGAACAGAATGATGATGTGATTGGAAAAACCCCTAACTTCGTATTGATGTATTGGATGTGCGGGATGTATGGGATGTATGGGATGTAGTGTGGGATGTATGGGATGTGTGGGATGTGTGGGATGTCTGGGATGATGTATGGGATGTGCGGGATGTATGGGATGTATGGGATGTATGGGATGGCACAAATGTATGGGCTAGCATGTGTGTCAGTTTGTGGTTTTGCAATTTAACCGTAGAGTGCAGCGGAGCGCGCTGGGTCAGCTAGTTTAATATTAAAATATTAAAAATAAATGTTAAAATATTTATATATTTATATATATAAATATTAAAATATTAGCCTATAACATTTTAATATTTATTAATATTTTTAATATTTTAATATTTATTGGCCGAAACGCGTCTCGTAAGGTACTTTAAAGCCAATTTTATATGAATTTATATTTCCTTCTCAACTTCAGTGTTTTAATATTAAATAATAAAATATTAAATTTTAAAATTTTTAAAAACGGTTTTCTTGTGCAGTGTTTGGGTAGATGTGGGACTTCAAAATCACTCGGAAAACGACACCTCATTCGATCTCGTGGCAACTTTCTAAATACTCATGGTTACCCATACGGTTACCACGGTAACCCCCAAAACGGGATTACGATATCACAGCCGAAAAACTTCAAGAACCCGTTTCATAGACTTGACGTTCACCCCACACCTGTAGTCCCCCACCCCGTCAACCAATCAAACCCGCAAACTCGGAGATGCCAACTCAAGAAACCACTTTTCCGTAGATCGTTCACATAAATTCAGTAGATTACGCAAAAAGTCGGTAGCTAGACTAGCGATCAAAAATCACTAACAAACGCTGCAAATTTTACACAAGCGTTTATTATTCTTTGATCCAGGTTCAATGGTTAAGTTTTCAAAGGGAACTTTGCTAGCAACCTGAGCTGCGACTTTTGGTTTATTATTCTTGGAATAATAAACCAACCTGTTTTCGCGACGGGGGTCGACGACTCCGATCGGCCTCAAAATTTGACATTATCCATTTCAAGAGGTCTACATTAAAAATCCGAAATGTCCGTCCGCCGTCCGGGCCGTTTTGGGCAGTAGGATTTTTTTTTAAATCTGAAATTCTGACAAAATACTCGGTTTACCATATAGTTGTGCCCGCAAGGTTTTCAGCCCGATCGCCCAAACCCGTGGGGCGCTATGGGGCTAAAATGGGGCTACAGAAGGGGGGTTTTGAAGGCTTTTGGCTATGGTATCGAGACAGGTGTCGTTTTCGAAGTATTTTTGGACGTAGAATTCATTTTTTGGGGTCCCGCAGCGAGCCGATTTCACTGTTGCGATCTATAGAGCTTTCATGGGGCTAAAAACAGGATTTTTGAAGGATCCCAGGAGGTCAAATATTTTTCAAGTAAAAAATAACAAAAAATGTTGAAAACAATTTTTTGAAAAAAAAAAATCCAAAATAATTTTTTTTTAAACAAAAATCCACAAAAAAAAATTTTTTTCATTGACAAAATTAAATTTCTGCACAAGTAACGTACCTATATCAAAGAATAATAAACCCTTGTGTAAAATTTGGAGCTTTTTTTTTTTTAAGCATCGACGTGTTTGAAACACATCTCCAACAGAAACATGACTTCGAGTTAAGAGTAGAACGCAAGACCTTCAAGACAGAAGCGGAATGGGCGAACGACTTTGCACAGATTTTGCAACCTATGGTAGGCATTTCGTCCAAAAATTCTCTACATACCTACTAATCTGTCAACTAAACACCTTGAACTTGACAATTTGGCAACGATAAATGATAACGAATACCGATAACAGGGAACGAAGAGTACCTACACACCGCATGACCGCGCCACTGTCGATTTCGGGGTGCAAGGTGGGGGACTACAGGTGTGGGGTGAACGTCAAGTGTTTCATAGCCTCTTTTTGGCCCCATAGAATTGGCCGATATGGCTGAAGCTCCCGAATTATTGGTCCGAGGGAAGCAAAAAAATGTCTAGCAGCGGGTATCGAACCCAGGTCTATTTCATCGCAGCATGGAGCTCGAAACCGAACAAACCCGATTTAATAATTAGGTACCGGAATTTTTTCTTTCAAAATTTAGCATAAAAATTGGGATGGACAGTAAGACTCGAGTGCAAGCGGAATCTGGATAGGACCTAAAACTGCGAAGGCACAATGACGAATACTGGGCAAAAACTGGTTAACGAGGAGTAGCTAATGACATACATTGACACGTTTTGAATTATTGGATAGATTTCCTTAAGGAAGTAAAGCAATCTTTCGTTATCATGTGCTGTTTGAACCGGTAAAAAAAAACTTTCCCATTATTTCTCTCAAATTTGCTCTGATTTGGTTCACACCGTCAAGTGGTATTCATACTTATCGCCCATCTCACGAGGCAGAGTTTTTTCGAGGTTATTCCAGCACCATTGTCACGCACTTCCGCCGCCTTGAGGTTGGAAATTAATAAGTAATTAATTAATGCCGTGGAAAATACAAATTAGTTCCACCGACATTTCGTTTTTTTTTTTTTTTTTTTTTTTTTTTCATTTAAAAATGAAAAAGAAAAGGCAGGATTTGATGCTCATCTCCGGTGGTAGCCTCGAAAGTCTGATAAATCCCACTCATTTTAACGGCTGAAACCAAAATGGGAAGATGTTAAAAATTACACAATGTCATGGATAGTAGGTAGTCCTAAATGTTGACTGCAATCAGCAAAAAGCACTGATTCGTTTCGAATCAATCCTCTCTGTAGGTCTCACGGTCCTCCCCAACCATACAAACTTCCTTAAAAGCCGCTGAGGCGGGATTTGACGGTGCACCATCGGAAACGATAAAAACCCAACATGACTGAGTAAAATTTTCAATGCCAAAAGGTTAATGCCAACGCCGGAACCCGAGGCTAATGATGGCGAGTCGAAAGAGGGGGTAAGGCGTAAAGCCTGAGAGCACCTGCACACCACAAGAAGGTTTTTTTTCGTTGTTGTTTTTTTCTCTCTTTGATAGGTCAAAATAATCACGACGCGGGGTCAACGGTTATTAGCAAAAGTGAACGCGTCATCACGAAAGGCCACTGGTAACTTCTGTAACCCCTTGGGCGCTCTCGGCTCTCGTAGAATACCAATACAATAACAGTGGTTGTAAGTTGGCGATGATTGTAGAGATGAAGTTATTCCAGATCTCTCGATAATGAAACTACACATCAATTTTATAGTTATCCCTAAGGTGATTACGACGTACCCTGATGAAACCCAAAAAAACGTTGTGCTCGATACAGAAAAGAAACAATTCGGTGGCGAGCGAGTTCCTCGCTGACACGAATTATTCATTCCAATTGATTAGTAGAATTAAAAGAAAAAACAAACTAAAAAGTTTAATATAAACCAAACTAGTTCGCACCTTGTGGGAGGTTGCTCAAGAACCCCGATATGTTTTTAAAAGCTTTTTGGTTTTTGGCTACCTACCTATTTTTATCCAGAAAAAAGCTTCTGACAAAAAAAGTTACAGTATTTTTTAAATTTATTTATTTTTATTATTATTATTTTTTTTTAAGACTTGGAGGACGATTTTATTCCTCACTGATTTCAGATACATTCTGGGATTTTAGATTTTGGTTTAACATTCTTGGAATAATGCACTCATGCATTCGAGACGGTGGTCGTAACTTTTATCGGCCTCCAAATTTGTCATTACACGTTTCGATATGTTTAGATTCCAATAAAATTTATTAGATTATTGATTAAATGATACGTCCGTCCAGGCCGTGATGATTTTTTTTAATCTGAAATGTTGACAAAATACTCGGTATACCGAGTATATATACCGCAAGGTTTTCAGCCCGATCGCCCAAACCCTTGAGGCTCGGTGAGGCTAAAAAGGGGGCCTTGACGGTTGTGAAGGTTTTCGGGTATGATATCGAGTGGGGTGTCGTTTTCGAATAATGAATGAAATTGGCAGATTTGTTCATTACTAGCGGTTTCATTACCATCAGATAACGCAAACGTGCGAGCGAAGCTATCCCTCCCCGCCCGCGTAAAATAGCCGAGCGAAGCGAGGCCCCGTTTCCGCATGCAATTACATAAATAAATCAGATTCCGATTCTTTGACTGTCGCTCAGTTTCCGACCTCGTTCTTGCGGCCTCCTCCCAACTGTACCTATAATTCCTACGCCCATGCGCGGCCTTCGACTCCCTTAATTTTTCAACAAATCGTCCAGATTATAATGTTGTGTTACGGATTCAATAAATTACAGTGCGTGGAACGGGGTTGGCTGCCTGCCGAAGGAGTGCCAGGTGTGCTAGTGAGTGCCACTGGGCCTCACCGTCTGGCAAGAAAACGACCTTAACAGCTTCCTACATGGCCATAAATCACCAATGAATACGGATGAGATACACTCGTTGGAAATTGATGACGTGTAAGCAAATTTAGCAGAAAAAAAAATCCAATTCGTTCAGGTTGTGTCACAAGATCCACTCATCGGTACAAATAGGTTGCCTTTGATAAAAAAATCGCGGGTTAGAGGTCTGATAGGTTAGAGTTCTGGGTTCAGGTGAAGATAAAAAAGGTTTCCTGCCAGGAAGTGACTGCCATCGCGATAAAACAAGGTCACTTGAGGTCATCTAGTCGTCACTTGAGGTCACTCAAACAACAGTCTCGTCTGGGTGTCCAGTGACCGGCACGTCATTCTTTTGTCATCGCTCGTGTTTGGGAACCTTTCGGCGCTGTTTGTACTCGACTACTGGTCTCCCCCGCTCCATCTACCGTCTTCTGTAAATTCGAAGGACCACCAAGAGACGTTCTGACTCTTCCACGCTCCAGTTCACTTCAACTGGAGAGCCCGATGTCGCCGGGATTGTAATAACGATTTTATACGATACATAAATTCACCTACGGAAACGGCTTTGCTGGAACCCACATATTAAAATGCTTAACCCAACAACCTTTGGTAGCCGCAATAGGAAAATAATGGAGATTTGATGCAGGGAATTATTAATGGGGGAGTCTTTATTTCTTCCGAACAGAAGTGGCCCTCAGCGCTAAAATACAGCTCATTTGGATGGGCGGTGGGCACCCAGCTGGAGGATTAGGAGTCGTATTATGCATTCATAGCAGTTTGAAAAGCCGGCAGGAGGGCGACGGAACTCCATTTTGCCATATCGTAAGATTTTTTGAAGTCTTTGTTCAACGATCAAAATGTAATCATTAAATGGAGAAGGTGACTTTCAAAAGGAGTCGTATCCCCATCCGATTTTTTTTCCAAGTAAGGCACTACATTGAATAACATTCCAAGATATGGGCATTCTACCCTGACAACCTCAGGAGAAACAGCTATTTTTCTTTAAAACAAAAAGGGTACCATAAAATAGTCATAAAATCAGTAAGTCCCTTACCATACAATTTATGGTGATTAATTACCTAAGATAAATTAAATACAATTAATTAATTTCAAATATTTTCATATTCATAATACGAATTAAACATAAATATATTCATCTGGTACCTATTTTGACGCATGAAACTTGTTTGTAAACAATTTAGATTTGAACACCTTTTCATGGCAAAATTTAGAAACATTGCCAACTTTGGCATTAAACTTGAAAGTATACAAGAAGTAATTTTAAGGTGTAATAATGTTGCAAAATTATTTAGCTACTTAAATACAATCTTTTTATACCGAATCATGAGTAAAATTACTTCTTGTACGCAAGAAATTTTGAAGCCTAAAATAGAAGTAGTCATGCACATTTATAACTTATACCCTCCTGAAAGACGCTCTTTTCCATTGAAACTGGTGGATTGAAATGCTAGAAAGCTTTTCCATTTGGAGTGCGTTAAGAAAGAATCCTAATAAATATGATGGCGAGCTGGGTGGGGGTTAAGAGAACTAATTAAGTTTGCTTTTTATAATTCATTAACAGCTTTCTGAATCTTGTTGCTTCACACTACTTTCGACGCGTTACTCAACATAAAGAAATGAACTAAACTCTCAAAGCATTTATAATGTTTGAGAGGTTTACGACACATTAATAATGACTTTACTGACGGCACTTGAACCTATAAACTTTAATAAAAACCGCTGCAAATTATACTCAAGGGTTTATTATTCTTTGATATTTATAGAAGTAGATTCTATTAATAAAAACTTATTTAAATTCATTTATTCGACGTACAATTTTTCTTGGGGAAGTGTTTGGGCGGGTATGGACCCCGAAAATGGAAGTTCAAGATTACTCGGATAAAGAAACTTCATTCGACTCCCTGGCATCCTTCAAAAGCCTCATAAAAGCTCCGTAGACCCCACGGTGAGGACAGTTGGTTCTGGGACACGTAAAAATGGATTCCTCGTCCAAAAATACTTCGAAAACGACACCTAGCTAGGTCCCATAGCCGAAACCCGTAAACAAATCACTCCCGTTGCTCCTTTTTAGCCCCACGGGTTCGGACGATCGGGCTGAAAACCTTGCGGGCAGAACTAGATGGCGAACAGTGTTTTGTCAAAATTTTAGATTACAAAAAAAGCCTACTGCCCGAAACGGCAGGGACGTCGCGCGGCGGACGGACATTTCGCTTTTAGAATACACACACCTTGAAACGTAAGGACAAATTTTGAGGCCGATCAAAATTTTCAACCTCTGCCGCGAATATATGAATGTATTATTTCAATTACCGAGCCTCTTCTCGCTGCAAGCTGTGGACATGTTCCCTTTTCATTGAGACAAAAATAAGGCTCTTCTTTTGATCCAAAAATCCAACTTCAACCTCGAAATAAACAAATTAAATTTGTTTATTAATAAATAATAAATTTTATTGCGCCTTTTGACGCAAACAGCCCCGACAGATCGATTCGGCTCATCCTGCATTCAAAATCCGTTTTTTACCGATTTTTTCGAAGAATGAATAAGACCCCTTTTGAGAGCACACCTATTACGGATTTTCAAGTGTGCACGTTCGTCCGGGGTGGGCTAGACAAGAGTTTCGTTGTCTTTTCCTATCTGATTTCAGTTGGTTCCAGCTCTGCAACTACCGTACGTGTTATTTTAATTTCCGCAAATTGGCCGAGATGGGAGATAGCTTGCAAAGACCTCCAGATCGTGGAAGGGGGTCCGCTCGTGCTGAGCCAGTCGTGATGGAGTCCATCCCATTCATGTTCCCCACTGAAGGAGATTTTTCCCTCAATGGAACCAGTTTCTCGTTAGACCGGACCAGCTGGCTAGAGCCCTACGCTACAAAATCCCTCCCCTCCCACCCCCGCCTATTAGATTATCCTGTTTTCAAACACCCACAAGCCTGATGAGACCGCAACACTTGTTTACGAGCCGTTCAAATGAATCACGTACTCCTGGTAGGCTAATAAAAAAATATTTAAAAAAACCATTCACCGAGAAACATACCTAATCGTGTAACTTGAAACTTGACGAATCCCTTTGAAACTGCTCCCGCTATAGCGTTTTTCCGGTACTTGATTTTTGTTTCTATTTGACACCCCCCTCACTTATACAAGTCGTTATCCATCCAATTGTCAAGTGTAGAACGCGGTAATCACCCGTGAAGGATCGACCATAGCTAATATCCACTTCGACCGCAGGACCTCACCCAAAGGATTCTCCTTCAGGCATTGAAATACCAGTTGGTACGGTCCTGCCTGGAACATTACTCATTTGAGGCCTGAGGGATTTGAACGGGTTGTATGACATCAGTGCAGGTAGGTGGCGATTGAACGGCACTGAGGCTGTAGGTCATAATTATTCGATTATAAGATTTAGTTGAAGGCCATTATTATTTCTATCTAGCTTTTAGTGTGTTGTAAACGAATTAATTTTCGGTGTTTGACTTGTGTGGGGAATTCTTCCATGAGGTCCTCAGCGATCGGAAGATGGAAGCGCTTCCTCGCTCAACTGCTTCATCGCAATCTATAACTTCTGCGCGCAGGAGGGCTGCCCTTTCCTCGCACACGACCAACGTCTACAGTATTTACCGCGTTGTAAAAGATTTTCGTGGTTGACACAGTATTTCTACAGTCTTCGGTTTTAACGGGGATAAACTGGTTGAAGACCGTGACTGCGCGACCTCCCCCCCCCCGGCCCTGCCTACGTTGATGTTGGTGTTGGGGGATTCCCCCCTCCCCGCTGACAGCGCAACGGTGGGCGCTCAACGCCCCACCCCTTCCACATCTTTCTCGATACGGCTCCCAAATTGGGAGTCCCAATTGGCTCGTCATTGAATGTCGTTCTGTTGCTATTTTGTTATTAAAAGTTGCAAGATATGCAATTATTGATAAAATATGGACGGCTCGTGTCCTTGTTTACTACGATTTGTAAAAATATTTCCCAAAATTCCACAGTTTCCTAGTGTTTTGTAATAATTACCTTCTAAAACACTAGAAAAATGTCAATTATTGGCTTTCGATTTCAACCATTAAAGATAAAAGTCAGTGTGTATTTACCTACTATCCTTCTATCTTACCTCTACCTTCTTTCCAACGGTCGGCCATAATATGGCTATTATCTGAACGTCTTGCGAGACAAACTAGGGAACATGAAAGAAGAGACGAAGTTCTAACCTCTTTCTTTTATCATTAATCAAAGGGTCATGGTTGACCCTAATCTACCTTTGTGCAAAATAAACAAAACGAACTTATGATATTCTATACGTATAAGTTTAAAATGTAATAATATTAGGTACTTTACCACCACCGAGCTCCCCTCTGTACCTTCTGAAGGAACGATCCTTCACAATAGACGCCAGAGAAAAGAAAAAGCAACCAAAGGTACGCTAAGATATTTAACATCCTAGCAGCAACAGGTTGTCTTGTATTGCATAAATATTATCATCGCATAAACAACCACATTAAAAAAAAAAAAAAAAAAAAAAAAAAAGAAAAAAAAGCTTTTTAAACTCTGAGGCTCTAGATCTGCGGACTTTTTACAATATTTCTACTATATCTACGGATTTTTCAAGCAGTTTTGCTGTTTCGGAATTAATAATTTTGGAGTATTTTTATGATAAGGTCCTCAATCGCACCCACCTTCACGTTAGCATTTTCTCCCCATGTTTGTGATCGGCATCTACGTCTGATCACTCACTTCAGGCTGTAAAGTGGGAAACCCCAATCCGGAGCGGAGGTCTTCGCGACTCAACGACATAGGACTTGGGGAACCCACCCGTCTCCAGTGATCTCCGGCGATTCCACATCAAGAGTGAATTCGAGGTGGCATTGGCCGTATCTGGACGTCTCCAGTGAAAACACACTTTTCACCCACTCCTCTGTCACAATCAATGCTTGCAAGGAGGGCGCAGGAGGAAACCCTCAACATTTCGAGTGTGGGCCCTGGGACTACCAACCTGGCCTACCACAACCCCATTACTCCAACTACTATCAGCGACGTATAGCGCCTTCGGAACTCCTCCAACTTATTTATCACTGTGTAGCCAGTTCCCACAATTAGTTTCGAGTGTGGCTGCTTATTTTGGGAATTGAAATCAGAGATTTGCAAAACATTTCAAAAATTATCATTAGAACGCGACTGAAATTTTCAAATGTAATTATTGTCAAACGCTCAAGAACCTCCGCCAAATGTGTTTACCTGCCTCAACATACCAGGACACTGAGGTGCGTCTAGACGTGTGCCAATTGTCGACGGGATCGCGGGGTATAGGAGCAATGTTCTAACTTTAGCAGCTTCCCCGGTGTGGGTCAGATCTAATAAAGCGCTTTTGCTCCGACCTCATTGTTGTGGATGAGAGCTCTCTCACGGAGAAACCCCTCTTCGGGACTAATTTCAGAGGAACTTGGGCTTCAGTCGAAGGGTAGGTCGGACCCAAGACGGGAAGAGATCCGAATTTGGCCGCCTGCCCTGACGCGGTAATGAAATGACATTGTCGACAAGGCAGAATGAGTTCGCCACCTACGCGATCTACTTTTGAAGAGTTCGAGCTAATATTTTGATTTAGCTCCGGAAAACACCTTTTGATAGACCGTGAAACAAACCTTGAGTCCGATCAGCGGTCGCTACGTGCAAAGTGGAACAAGCGGACAAAATGTGCTGTTACTAACTGCTTCTCCTGATCTCTGGATCTTACAGGTCAATGTGTAGGTGTTAGTTACCTCTAGTCAACTGTCTACAGCCGCTGTTGTTGGGAGTTCGCTGTATGTACCTAATCTATTTCAAAGACAGTTCACAACAATGTCTGTAGACATCACCTAAGTTGCCTACTGGATTCACCTCATGAGGAATTCTTGAGATGCTCTACATACCTTTCCCAACATTTCAATACCTATCCAAAAAGACATCTTGGCACACTTAATTTAGTCATAGGTGATGTTATAATATATATTATATTATATTTTTTGCTCAATTTTGCCCTAAACTCTGTGGCCAATAATTTATTTGCGTGTGTTTCTGTTTCAGGTGAGAGCTGATTACGCGGATAGGACTGGTATGCAGTGATTATGTCACAAATTCAGACCATGTTGTGCGCTATGGCCAACCTGGCTCACAACGGTAATTATACATTCATTCATTATTACTTATGTACTTCCTTGAGCATCTTCTGACAAAATACGATTCGTTAAGGCTGTTTTCGCTTACCAGCTATTGCGATGATTTTGTGTACTTTGTTCCCTTTACATACTCACAGACCATAATATTATTGCAGCTTGGTCATTTGAGGAATGGACAGTCTTGTAAATTTTTTTTTGAATCGTCCAAATAACACTTAAAATGGGAACAACATTCTGATACAAGTTCATATTAACGTATAAAATATAATTTATGGGGAAGTCGAAGTTTAAATTTGCGGCCGGATCAAGCGATCAGTTATTTGGGTTGCAGTCATTTACGCACTCGGCCCCCATTGGTAAATTTCGACAAATCCGTGAGTAGCGCTCGTGGCGTCATGGTCAGGAATTCCGAATTGTTCAGACCTTTTTTTGATAAATATCAACCACTTGAAGTATAAAAAATCGGTAAAGACGAAAAATAGTAAAAGTAAACAAAAAAGACTCGGCACCCTGGACCCCCCGGATGCTTTTTGTTTAGAGCCTACTGCTGAAATTCGAGAAACTTGGAACATGCTTTATTAACCGTGGCCTAACGACAAGTGAGGACGCCGAACTAGTGGCCTCACGTTAAGACAAGTGAGGATGCCGAACTAGTGGTCAAACGTATATTTATATATTACATACTTACGTAATATATAAACATGGCAGTCCCAGGTCTCCCTCCCGGTTTAACGTATTTGGGCAGTTAGGTCATGGCCAAAGCATGTTTCATGCTAATAAAAATGATAAAAAAGAAAAATACCTAATCTAAAAAGCATAATATAATATTACTTTTTACTTTACTCATTATTCAGTTTTTTTATTCTTTTTCTTTTTTATCATTTTTATGAGGTATATAATGTGTTATATTATATACTTGCTATGATCGCCACCTGAACATCATTGAGCCACCGCATATCATAGTGAGGCTCTATGATGTTCGACAGTTTTTTTAATTTTTTTTTTTTACATTGTATTTAATACTAATTTTATTATACTAATTAATGATTCAGATTTTGATCTTATTATTATTCATAGAAAAATAATCCCATGATTGAAAACCTTGATATTTTTCCCTGATTGAGATTTTGCTCATCTTTCTAAGTAGGTGGCTTCCAAAAACATCTTAACCACCCCAGCGCAGTCTCTCTGGTGCCAGTATGAAAGCAGATAAATGATAATTATTTATATTTCAATGCGAAGATCAAATGATGAACTATTTCTCATAACTGAAGAAAACTGTTTAAATAAGTTATTTCGCACAACATTTACCCTATCATGGTCAAACTTTTAGAATAACTCAGAATAATTCTGATTATAATTATTATATTCATCAGGGTTGTCGTGTAGTTTTTTTTTTTTTTTTTTTTTTTTTTCTTCTTTCTTTCAACCTATTTTCTTCTTTACTTAAACCAAACACATCCTCTTCGCTATTTTCGAAAAAATTGAAAACCGACCAAGGCGAAAATTGAAAAATTGAAAAATTAATCGACCAAGGCGCAATAACCCAGGTACAGCGGGCCCTTGAAAGAATACAGGCACAGTGCAACTATTTACCGAAAAATGTAGCATTGCTTCATCTTGGCACAAAAACCTGTTCTCGGCACGTAATGAGCGCAAATTCTTTACGATGAACAAACTATAGATTCAACTATAGTACGAAACGCTCTGTTGAAAAGGCACCTCATTTCTAATTCTAATTGCTATCAGCTCATAAAACGACCTGTGGAGGTAAAGTTTATCATAGACAGTTTTATCTCCCTGATTCACCGAGCGTTACTCCTAGCATTGTCGTCCCGGTGATAAACCCAACCAAGGTGGGACTTATCGGCAGATGTTTACTAGACCTACTCAGATAACGATTCGAGAGGAGGGTGATCGTGAGAGAATTTAGCTGTAGGTAAATCGCATTGTGAGCCAATGGGTAATAAAAGATTATTACTAACGAAACACGGTGAAGAGTCATGTCACTATTTGCTTGAAACAATGCGGAGAACAATGAAAGTTGGTCGACAACTTTCAGTTTGGTAAATTCTCAATTTATGTTCGAGAAACGCTTGAGATGCTTCAGAAATTCCACTCATTCGTTTTGAAAAGCATCTCGGTAAGTGCGGTTTAACGGGCGTTAAGTGGCATTATTAGCCTGACATTAGATGCGAACTGGGTGGATCTCGCTGGGAGGTTTAAAAGCATGACAGAATAATGACAGGGCCTCCGTCCCAACTCTAGCGTATTATTTTAATTGAAGCCGGCTAATTAATGCGTGGCATCTTTTCAGTTGTGAAGGCGCACAAAAGGAGCGAGAAAAGACCTTGATGAACGTGTTCTTATTAACCTTTTATTCATCCTGCGCCTGCGTGTTCTGGCCTGGAATATCGGGAGTGTTCCCGCGATTGTTCTCGGGTCAGAGGGTGTAGCTCCTCGATGGAGGAAGTCACTAATTAAACCGCGGGTAGGCGGAGATCTTAAACCTTAAGGGTTAGAATTACCATCGTCAACTGGCTGTGAATCCCACCCCTCCACCACTTCACTCACTGCTTAACTTCCTCTCCTTTTATCGGAGTTGAACTCGGTTGAAAAGATCCTGCGTCGCATTCGCCGCACAAAGTGTTATTTATTAGCGTTATAATTCACCGAAGAGATGACTTTGATTCACAACCGTTTTAACGCTACTATACCTTAAGTAATTTCAAGTACCGACCCAAAACCTGTAGGGGTGAATTTTGAGTATCTACGCGAAATAGTTTTGCTACCTACATCAATATTGCGCGGATTTGGTTTTTGATAGAGTTCTAAAGGTGCAAGGCTGTCGTTTGTGTTGGAGGATGCGTGAGGATATTCCGGGAAAGAAATGATAACCTCTTATCTGTTGAGTGATCGAGATATGAGGTTGTCAGTGGCCACGGAATAGAAACTTCTTCTCTTTCTATTCTGTGTCAGTGGCGCTTTTCCTCCTTGACCAAAATACGAGATAATCATTTAGGGCGCTAGAGTGCAGAAAATGTGTTTTCCCGAAGTTAGTTCTTTCTTAAACAATTTTATTAGACCTAATTGCCTTCATTATAATAATTATAATTATTATCGTAGAAAAGTAGTAAAACATTTTCAATGAAGAAGTTTACATAGAAAAATTGGAAGGAATGTTGATTTGGAGCTAAATAATTAAAAGTGTCCTGTAAAAGTAACAATTCTACGCCAGTTCCTCTGATTTTTCAAGGGGCTTAATTTCTCTCCTTGATTCTTTCTCAAATACTGTGATGTGGACTGAATTAAATTATACGAACACTGATGACTTGGGATGCCAAACCGACATTTACTGTAAATGTAAATGATTTACATAGAACCTACGATTCGATTCTAACTCATCGATGTTTCATGAGTATCTATAGAATTTTTTTTATGAAGAATAGTTAACTAAGTAGGTAAGTATTTATGGAAAAAGTATTATTCAGGTATCCATCATTCATACTTAAATTACCAAAACTTAGAAACACGACGTTTTGAGAGAAAACATCGATGTCTGGGGAAAAATCGATGTTTTTGAAACATTGATACCCATCCCTACTTCTCTGGAAGATGAAGAAAGCCTGGCCAGTGTAAACATTTTTAACTTGCATACGGAACACTATTGTGCTCGCCTGAGTGACCGTTCACTCTAATTTCCTCTGAATGGTCGAGGTCCGATTCCTAATTACCTATTATCATTGCGACTACTCAGGGGGCGTTGTTACGGCCCCCTTCACCTCCCGCCGCGGTGCCGACTAATCTGCTGAGAGGGTGTTAGGGGGGGGGGGGGGGATACTGCTCCCATCGGCTCTTGGCCACCAAGGCCCCAGATTGTGTGACTAGTTCTCAGCAAACGGAGACATATTCTGACAGGACCACAATAAAAATTTTATTTATAAACATTTAATGTTTATCCCCGTCTGAAGACTCCCAAGAGAGAGTTGTTACAAATTAAACTTTGTTCCTCTGACTTTGTGTGTTGAAGATAGATGCCTTGGCTGCCTTTGCCGCGGGAGTCCCTCCAAGGATTCACATGACAGGTATTAAAACGCGTTATTGACTTTAGTCAAATACTGGTGTTCGTCCCAGATTCAAACCTGGCTGATCAGGTCTCCAACTGATTTGTAAACAAGCGAAACACTTTCTTTAAATGTGTCTAGAAACTAGACTCCAGTACTATGTATAGTCACATCTTGAGTATACTCAAGATGTGACACACCTCCAGAACTTCCTTGAGGGTGGTCTGGAGTTCCCACGCATGCAGCGGCCTTCCTGGATGTCACCAAAGTGAAGCATTCGAGATTCCCAAAGCCAATACTGCCAGCAAGGAGAAAAGGCAGACGGGTTCTCCAGCTCTTGCGGTTGCTTTTTGACACGATAGTGACTTACCTAACGCCAAGCCACATTACTGTCCTCCACGAATCGATATTTCATAATACTCTAGCCATGGTTCACACTTAGCTGCTGTTATTATAAGATGCACAAAAAACTTGTGCACACCTGCTGCCCAAGTTGGCAGTCCAACCCCAAACATCCCTGTTTACCTGCCTTGTTTACCTGTTTCGGCTTTTCGGGAAAGTGGTTCGAGGGTAACCATGACAAAGTGGGGTCCTGTTTGGGATGTTTCTATTCAGTTAACATTTGTAAAACGGTAATTGGAGACTGATGATTGGGAGGGGGACACGCGCCCTTAACTGCTCGCTCGTGACCCGACCGTTGCCCAATGGACCAACCAATCACTGCCACCAGTCGAGGGGTTTTTTGGAGGGAAAAAAAAAAATCAAACTAGAATAGAAAATTAAATGTCTTCAATCAATATAAATAAAAATGAGTTTGCGATATGTACCCGCATAACGCTTTTGACGTGTTTCTAGCAGTTTTCATTTTTAAAGGTAAATTAAAACCCGCCTTGTTGATCGGAAATACAGGTACCGTAACAAAATCATTGTTGACAAGTCAATATAATAATGGTATATTATAGGGGGCCCCTACTTGGGGGCCACACTTCCGGGTAAGCCAACCATCCCCACCCGTTCACCACGGCCTGCTCCAGCAACTCGCTTTTCCATGTTCATTTATTATATTTTGTCCTCCAAGAAATACAGGATGACTGTTTTTTGAGAATTCGATTTAAAATTTGTTCAAATTTTGAGCAAAAAATTAAATTTTTCTTAGATTATTTTTATCTTGGATAAATATTATCCAAATTTTAAATCGAATTTCGAAATTGAGAATTTCGCTGTTATTTTCCCGATTTAGGCGTGTTTGGCCACTTTGAAGCGGAATTTGGACAGTTCGACTCATGATGCGGATTCGGTCGTCACAAAAAAAAAAAATAAAAAAAATTAAAAAAAAATATTGTCGCGGACACTTCCCCCAAGAAAATGCCTCAATTTTAATAGGTACAGGGTTTGATATAAATTCCTCCTCGCGTTGCTGCTCCTATTATATTACAATAGAATTATCATTGTTATGGATACTCCGACTGATTTTTAGCGCAACCTTTCCCTCAAAAAATGGAAAGGTGCGCTCACCTCTTCGACATGTTTATTTGTTTGTGTATCACAGCATCACGCCCGAGCGGCTCAAAAGATTTTCATGAGGGTGGTCTCATTGTGATCAGCGAGTTCGGGGGGTGGTTATAGGCTACCTTGATTTTTCCTCCCTCATCCTCTTCATCATCGGTTTTCGGGAGGTCCTTCACGACGAAAGTTGTTTATCTCTGATGTGTAGCTAAGGAGGCCTCAAAAGGGGGACGAAAGTTTTTGTCCGATTTCGTTGGTACAAGGGTCTATGGAATGAGCTTTTTAGGCTGATTCCAACGACTCCAAAACGATTTTTGCAGCCTGAGCCGTTCGTTACCTCTGATCGGCATAAGGTTTTCTTAAGCATCGGTCGTTAGGGTGCAGTTGTTTACGTAATATCACGTGGATATTTTTGGTGTGGCATAGTTTGGTCGCTAGATACCTACTGTTTCTTAGTTTCTCTCGCTCATTAAAAAAATAAAAGAAAGGTTGCGCTCATCTATTCAATTCAATTGATGGCTTGTTATTTAACGGAAGTGATACATTTCCTTTGTGCGCAACTGTTCACCACCCAAGTGAATCCGAGGCGGATAAAATAGTAAAACCCTTCTATAAATTAATGAGCAACAAAAAACAGCTTACGATAGATATGAAAGAGGTAACTGTCGGCAACGGAGTAACTGCTGAAACATCTTCGATTTTGTCAATTCGACGTTGTTAGTCGTTCAGCATTTTGCTCCTGAGTTACCCTACTTTGGTGCCCTTTCCTGGCAAAGCTGGAAACGGTACCAAAGTAGCCAACAATGCCAAAACAGACATACCTATCCACGATCAGATGTTTTTCCCATAAGGGAGATATTTCCAAAATTGCCATTCTACTGAGAAATTATTTGCAGGGTACAAACTAGAGTTATGTTTCCTTATGATGGCTGATTGCCATCAATCCAGACCATAACAATGAGCTAGTGTTTCACTCCACACCCTGGCGATGAACGATTAATTGTTTCCATCGTTTATATTAAAAAAAAAGAGTAGTTCAAAGTTGGCTATTGTTTAGTAAACAATAAAAGGGCTGTAATTTTTACACATTTAAACTATGTTTACACATCATAATCCTGGATCTTGTAGCTTTCCTTGAGGTTGTAAATTGAATGAATGAGAGATTGCCGATACTCCGCTGCATTGACGAAGAGATTGTGAGTTAGCGGGTGATACTTGGTGACACTATAGAGCATATTTCCTGCGGCACCTTCGTTTATAACAGTTCCAGACAGTACACCAAAATATTCGTTATTGCAGGAGATGGGCCCGCCCGAATCGCCGGATCCAGCTGGTTGCTTGTGATGCGGAAATTGCATCCCGCAAGCCCACATGAAGGATGGGATATCTCCAAAGTAGACGCCACCGGATTTTGCCGTATCTTTGATGCACCTTACTTCGGGTTGGAGGACTGCCCAACCGTGCCGCAAGACATCGCTAGGAGCATAAACCGTATAATGGTGAACACCAAACCCAATGTGCAAGCAAACAAGCTGGTTATGCAGGGCGTACCTGAAAAAGTCCTGGATTTGTTGGATGGTGTACATAGGAGCCCACTCGATCTCTGTCCAGGCGAATGGCACAGTATCATCCGTCTGCATCCAGTCACCTGGGACTTCGATTATACCATAATCATACGTGTTCACCTCTCCGAGTCCTAGCCGTCCGCATTTTTCATGAATTGTGAACTTAACTGACAAGAGCGCCGTGGTTGTTGCCATGGAATTTTCACCATACTTATTGCTCACCCCAAGATAGATGACAACTCGGCCTTCCCAATGATGAAAAACATTCGGCGGCTTGATGAAATCATCACTACTACCAAAGTCCGCAAGACAGTGACAAGCCGTCTGAAAGACGGTTGGCGTTATAATTGATCCTGAACAATACAATGTACCACCGATTCCAAAAAACGACCACCACTTGGCATACACGTGGGAATCTGAAATGGCACCATAATACCGGATTGCGGTGTACGTTGTTGGCCTTCCATACGACTTGCTGACATCCTCCAAAACTACACCATTGATCACTCTTCTGATTCTGTGTAGAGCGCCTTGTCCCACGAACACCATCAATAGAATTATCAACCAGGAATTCATTTTTGTCTGTTAGATAACGATCAATATCAATGTATACTGTATACCTTAGTAACAAGTAAGGAATAATAACGCTGAGAGAGAAGTTTATATCAAACCACACGTGATGCCGACGCAAACAACTACACACACTGCAATGCGATCAAACAACACTTCAGTTTCCAAGAAGACGTTTCGAGCATGAGGCTGCAAGTACCGGTTGCACGTATGTCTGTGGTGTTGTTTGTATTGGAAACCAGACATCACCATATGATCGTGATATGACCAGACATACCGTGGAGAGGGATGGCACGAGGCCGCCGATTAGAGGAAGACCAAGGAAATGGTGGATGAATGGCGTGGAAGACGACTTGAGGCCGATTACTGCTGGAAGTTGGGATGCCCAGAACGCGGGTGAGTGATGATTGGCGGACTGATGTTGACTATTGAAGATGCTTCGGCCTTACATAAATGCCTGGAGTAAGTAAGTCCCTCTCTTCGAGGCAGTTCACACCCAGCAGAAAGCATGTAAACAAAAGGAAAAAACTCTACTGCAGCATTCCACGTATCCACGATGACGCTCACAGTGTGCAGAAATGTTCGCCGCCATTGCATGTCAAGTGGTCTAAATAATAACACAATGTGTTATTAACATGTCATGTTAATAACACATTTTAATGGAATAGCATGATTCTTAGTACCGCATTGTTCAGATTTCACAACCCTCGTAAGTTTCTTTGAGGTGGTATGATGGCTGAGATCCGGCGAGAATTTGAGTAGTGATCGAGCGAAGCGAGCCCTCCCCTCCCAGCCTGCCCGCTAGTAGAATTATAAACTGTAATTATTGATGTTTTGGCAGTTATGAGGATATAATATAGATATTATCGCTATAGTGATAGGGCGCTTTAACCCTTTCGCAAATGAGCTTTCTTGGGAACTGAACATTGCATGGAACGACTAGGTACCATTGATTATATTATAATCAATGTTATTTTATGGGTATTTGTAAACGGCTCCAAAACATTGGACCAAAATATCGCTTCGCTTAATATCTCGTCTCTGGCCCAGAGTGGACACTCGTTTGGTATCTCGTCTCAGGCCCAGGCAGGCCACTTTTTGTTGCTTGATATCTCGTCTCTGGCCCAGGCAGGCCGCTTCCTTTTGCTTGATATCTCGTATCTGGCCATGCAGGCATTTTAGTTGCAAACACTGCGCCTAGGGTTGTAGAACAGGAAAAAGAAAAAAAAAAAAGAAAGAAAATTCAGTTTTGGTTTATTATTCTTGGAATAATACACCTATGTTTTCGCGACGGGGGTCGACGACTCCGATCGGCCTCAAAATTTGACATTATCCATTTCAAGTGGTCTAGATTTCAAAACCGAAATGTCCGTCCGCCATCCGCCGTCCAGGCCGTTTTGGGCAGTAGGAATTTTTTTTTAATCTGAAATTTTGACAAAATACTCTGTTTACCATCTAGTTGTGCCCGCAAGGTTTTCAGTCCGATCGCCCAAACCCGTGGGGCGCTCTGGGGCTAAAATGGGGCTACAGAAGGGGGTTTCTGAAGGCTTTTGGCTATGGGATCGAGTCAGGTGTCGTTTTCGAAGTATTTTTGGACGTAGAATCCATTTTTTGGGGTCCCGCAGCGATCCGATTTCACTGTTGCGATCTATAGGGCTTTCATGGGGCTAAAAATGGGATTTTTGAAGGATCCCAGGAGGTTAAATATTTTTCGAGTAAAGAATAAAGAATTTTTGAAAAAAAAAATTCCAAAAAAAAATCCAAAGATTTTTTCCAACATTTTTTCTTTTGACACAGAAATAATTTTTGCGCAACTAACCTACTTATATCAAAGAATAATAAACCCTTGTGTAAAATTTGCAGCGTTTTTTAGACCTAAGCCCTTCAAAACCCGATTCTTTTATCCCCTCATCCTACTCATTATACGTTTCATGGCGTATATTTCACGTATGAGTTTTTGCCCGCCGTCCAGTTGGGAATTTTTCTATTATTTTCTGTCCTCTTTTTTTTCTTCGAATTGTTGGAAAACACGTGAAACATTCACAAAACCTACAAAAATCCGGATTAAAATAAACCCAAAACACGCAAAATACATTTCGTTTGTTGTGGTTTCAATTGACCTGAAAACACTCAATACGAACTTCTACGGAAGTTTTGGGCTTCAGAAATAAAACATGAAAAGTCCGAGCCTTTCTCGTTATATTTGTGGAATTCAAGAAAATCCATCACTTTAGACACTTAACTTTTAAATTGGTTGTGAAAGAAGGTACGTACTTATTTGGGTTCTATCATTCATTTCATGAAGTCTGTTAATAAAATAACCCGCCAGTTATTGTCCTTCACGGGTTCTAACCATGTAAATCTTGACGCGTCAGTGCTCAACTTTAGATCCATTAATAAAACGAAAAAAAATCGAGAAAAATCCTCTCTATTTTTATTTTTCGATTTTGCAGAGGAAACAATGGAGTGTCAATTAATCAAGTACAATGGAGTGTTTGAAGGTTTTCAAGGCCAAGAAGAGCCAACACCTTCCCACCTCGAACTGTTTGGCGGTTCGTGGACCTTGCGGTGTTCCGGCGTCGTTAACATCTATGACGGTGACGGCGACTTGCCGGCCTCACAAATCATAAGAGCGGTTCTGTCAGCGGACAACTTCTGCTATTCGTCTCCCCGTGCACGGCCGCGTTTCTTCGTTAAAAACTAACGAACGTTGATACTACTCATTCGGTTGTCAATAAAAACAGTCGTTATATAACTGCAGTAACAATGAAATTGAGTGTTGCTTTTAGTTATTGTCTCGATCGAGAAATTCTTTTTTAAACGGCCTTCGCGTCTCCCGAAAAAATTAATGAAAAATCAATAATCCGAGCAGTTTGCATCACTGGCCGAACAAGGACTCGGAGCAATCTTGAGGGTTGTTCAGGTGGGCTGTTAGCACGTCCTTGCCCACTTTGCCCTCTCTCGGGTAGAACGTGATATGAAAGTGAGGTTGATTGGAGATCTCCACCTCCGCAACTTCCAGTCCTCGTCAAGTGATCCGAACTTATCATCAAATTAGAGGCTCTTCGGTCTTTTCACCCCGTTCGAAGCTTTCAATAGCCTTTAAAATGAATTCAGCGCGGAACGATTTGAACTGATACCTTATCTTGAGAGGAGATAAATTTACCTTGATCTATCTGAGATGGTAATACGTCAGTGTCTGGCTACTGAATTGAGGAAACGTATGTAAAGTGTTACAAGGGTTAATTATTCTTTGTTATAAATAATTAAAGTAATTTTGCCAAAAATATTATTTAAAAAAATTGAAGATAACAAAAATTAGTAGTTTTTTATACCGTTTGGACAACTGTGGGACTAATATCTACCTGAACGGCGGACACTAAGTCTTGAGTCTTGAAAATTTCCCCGTTACTCGTTATACGTTTCATGGCCAGTAGATTTAATACACTCGCCGTGAAACGCATAATGAGTAATGAGGATAAGAAAATCGGTTTTTTGAAGAAGGGCTTAGGTCTAAAAAACGGCATTTTACTTATTTTTTTTTCATTTTCCTGTTCTACTATCCTAGGCGCATCGTTTGCAATTAAAATGGCAGAGGAATGCGGTCCCTAACGTGGTAGACACCGCTTTTGAAAATCCTGGTTTCTTTCAAAATGGCGCCCCTGCAAAAGTAAAATGGAACCGCGCTCTGTCGGAGAAGCAAAACAATTTTGCTAATTTAATCAATTTTCTCGATTTTCTGACTTTAAGTAGTTACAATAAAAATGTAGGGAGAATTATTCCAGGTAAAATAAAATGTCTGCAACACAGCAAAATTAAGGAACTGTCTAGTAAAATTCTAAAGAAACTTCAAACTTCTTATTTCTAAGAAGTTTTGACAGATTATTAAACACGAATACTTTTGGTTTATTATTCCTGGAATGATACCCCAATGACTTATTCTTGATGTTTTTGAAACTTTGATAAAAAATAAATAAATAAATAAAAACTAATAAATAAAAATAAATTTAAAATAAAATAAAAATAAATAAATAAATAAAAACAAAATTTTAAAAATCTCACAATGGTTTATCATTCTTTGATATAGGTTAATGACTAATTTTCGCGCAATTATTGTGCAAAAATTAATTCTGTGTCGCTAAGAAAATATTTTTGAAAAAATAAATAAATAAAAATAAAAATTGATAGCCCCATAGATCCCCACGGTGAAATCGGATAGTTCTGGGACCCCCAAAAATGAATTCTGCGTCCAAAAATACTTCACGGGTTTGGGCGATCGGGCCGAAAACCTTGCAGGCACAACTAGATGGTAAACCGAGTATTTTGTCAAAATTTCAGATTAAAAAAAAATTCCTACTGCCCAAAACGGCGGACGGACATTTCGGTTTTGGAATCTAGACCTCTTGAAACGGATAATGTCAAATTTTGAGGCCGTTCAGAATTTTTCACCTTCGTCGCGATTACGTGGGTGAATTATCCCAAGAATAAGAAATCAAAATCGTTGCCACTTGAATTTACGCTTGTGACACCCCCAGACCCCCGAATGCTGTCACTTTTATCCTGACGGCTAAACATTGAAGGAACGTGGACCACTTTTTTGCATCCCGGAGTTTATTTAACATTTCACGTTTAATGTGAAAATTTTAGATTAATATTTAATTTAGGTAATTGTTTTTACATTAATAGGTTTTTTATATTTTACATTAATATTTAATATGGCGGGCGGAGCACTTAGAATTTTGGTCTCTCATCTGATAAGGGTGAGGAGCTCGTCATGCTATTCGTCTCTTTCTGTCTCAGAGAGGTCCCCCTATCGAAACTCATCTTTCTAGGGTGAACAGGAGAGAATTTAGCTGCAAAACCCCTCCCGCAGCCCCTTTTTAGGCCCAAAGAGCCCCATTTAAACAAATTTGGCTATGGTGGGTCTGAGATTCCTGTCAGTTAAAGTATCTTGCCCGAAGTAGTTTGGGAATCCTTCGTTTAACCGTTCGTGTTGATGATCAAGTTTTTTTTTTCCTTCGTCAAGAAAATACGTGGAGGTGGGTTACTCACCCCCTTTTCAACAACCCTTGCAAACCGTTGGATGAACTGCTGACCTCGCCCCCATTCAGACCTCTTCAAGAGGGGCGAGAAGTTAAAACGACTTCTAAGAAACTGTGGGCGGACAGGGGTGGTCCACCCACTAGGACTAACCGAAGCTATAAAATAGCAGGATTCAAAGCCGTTACTGGACCTTTTAACTGAAAGGGGTAGATTCTCATTGAACCTCATAAACCCTATTTTAATATTTGGTTCAGAACTGTCACTCCAAAGGACATCACGAAACTAGACGAAAATGGCAATAACTGCAACATCGGATAGCTCTGATATGAAAGTAATGTCGTCGGTGACACGTAATTGTGCAAATGATGATGAAGATGCGAACTGGCGCTCCGGAAAGCTTCCGCCCTCACAAGCTCCGACGCTCATACATAATGTAGACTGCGCAGACCTCCCCAGAACCGTCCTACACAAACCCCGAGTAATTGAATAAAAGGAAACGGCGGGGGAGAGCTGCGAGGGAGAAAAAAAAATCTCTAGACGAAACCGGAGGTACAAAAGATCTTTGGGAAGGTTTCGGAATGGTGAGTGGTTATCAGGATTGTGGCAGGAGAGGAGGGGGGGGGTCTTATTTCGTAACCAATTCCTGAACCCTCTGGGGGACAACCTTCTTGCATGGCAAGTGACCCGGTGATCATGTCGTAACCATACCAAACAGCCTCACAACCTCTCAAGGGATTTGGAAACTATGTAGATCACCTACCCAATCCCCCTTTTTTACCCATCTTCTCACATTTCTGGATTCTCGTGTAGGTTGAGACAGCTGTGGAGCAGTGTCGTACGCCGATGGGACAGTTCACATTATGTTCAAATAACCATATTCCATATTTTGTCAAATTTAATTGGGGTTTGAGTTTATGAAAACGTTATCTTAAGAGCGCAGCTCTCAGTAGGGCCCAAAAATGACATGGTTTTAGGGCCAACAAACCACAACAATTTTCCATGGGGTTACAAACGGGGCTGTTGACGGACGCCTAGAGTCGAAAGTCGTTTTGTTTAAAAAAGACGATTTAAGACGAAATAGTCTATTTCCACGATAAAAATATATAAACTTGTAGACGCGTTTCGGTTGATTAGACCATCATCAGTACAATACAGAATGAGGAAGATGTGAGAAGTTACTTATATACAAAAGTGAAATGTGCCTTCTAATGGGCGTGGCATTAGAAAGGTGGCATAGAAAGGTGAAAGGTAATGTGAAAGGCAAATAAGTGAAAGGAAGACTCACAAGAAAATGTCAATTAACGGGGAACGCCTAATTACATCCAGGTCATTAACAGATATTCCTAAATTGTGAATTTTCTGAATTTCCAAAGATTCTAAAGCATCTAATTTTGGACCTTTTTGGCAAACATGAGCTATCCCAATGGCTGGATTATTACTGCCTATCTCATAACTAATTCTATGGTTTTCTTCTGACAAATGTTTTTCAAAAGCTTCCCTACCCCTTCCCAACCTAAGATCATCACTATGTTCTTTCATTCTAATTTTAAATTTTCGGCCGGTTTGTCCTACGTATTGAATCCCACAATCACATTTTAATATATACACCCCCTTTATCCTCTAAGGGAATCTTATCTTTCACACTCCCTAATAATTTCTTCGTAGAATTTTGTGAATAGAAACCTACTCTGAAACCCCTATTTTCTAATATACGACCCACTTTCTGAGTTATATTCCCATAAAACGGTAAACTAACCCATTTCCTATTATCTGGTTCTTTATCCTCCCTTTCCAAATTTGTGACTGCTAACTGAAATTTCTTCCTACTAATCTTTCCCCAAATTCTATCTATTGTAACCCTAGGATAACCATTACTCTCCGCTATAGAGTAAATTATTTCTTTTTCTTTCCGAAAAGCTAATTGATTCATTGGGACCGATAAAGCCCTATTAATCATACTATAAAAGGCCGCAAATTTATGAGATGCTGGATGGTTGGAACTATTATGAATAACCACGTCCGTATACCAATTTTTTTATTCTAGTTTTATTTCAGTTCATCGTGGTCGTGCCGGTTCTGCTTATGTGCGACTTAACATTTCTTATGTTTTACCTGAACTTTTCTTTTAGTTCTAGTTTCCCATCTAATTATGCTTCTTCAATCCTCCTTTTGGACGTTACTTGAGCATCAAGTTCTTCAAATATTCACCCCCGCTGGTCAACATCTTGGAACAGTCTTTGTGTTAGTTTCATCTCTGTTTTTTTGCCATTTTTTTTCTTTTTGTCGCCTGAATTTTAAACAGGTCGGTCAAGAAGCTCCTCGGGGGTCAGATGACGGGTAAAGGTCCCCACTCGGAGGGGAACGTTTGACGTCCACTTCGTTTCCTGAACACCCAAAACGGAGGGTTGAAAAGGCGGGGGTGATTTTCTAACGGTCAACCCCCGCAGGTGAACTGAAGGGGGTGAGTTTGTGGAGGAAGCCCAGTTTTGTTTAGCGAGCGGTCAGTCATATCTTCTCCTAGTCGGCCACCTCTTCCCATTCACTCTCGAGGCTGTGATTTCTGTGTTACCATTTTAGTTAGTGACCCGCCTGCGCAATCAAGTTGGCCAATGCCGTTGTGGTTTCTATTATTTTTCTGATCACGTCGGTGTGATACTACGTGAGTGATTTTGTGGTTCCTCAGGACCAATAGAGTGTGGAATTTCGTAAATTTGCAAGGTACCGCTTACATTCTATGTGCAATTCACGAAGACTTGAAATGATAATTATGACTATTTTAAAATTATGAAATTTTTAATTAGGCATTTCACTAAAATTTTGAATGGGAATTTTTCAAAGAACAGACCGAAAAATTTTTATTATCAAATTATACAAAATTCTAAGAGTGTATCTCTAAATTTGAGATTTTCTTTGAAGTGTTCTTTAATTTTTAAATAGCTTATTAAATTTTAATAAGCCAACTATAAATAAGAAAAAAAATCACCTCCTTAAAATCAGCCATTGGTTTGCCATATAATTCAATGAATGTCGCCAAAGTTAGACGTTTACCGCCAAAACAACTTATCGCCTTATCTCTGACGTTCTGACGAGGATCGAACCCTTGAAGTGAGAACTAATCAAGGAAGTACTACCAGGTTCTGACAATAGACGAGGGACCCTGAAGAGGCTGCAGGCAGAATAATTGAAGCGTCATAGTTAAAACGAAGATAATGTAGTTAGCTGTTGAAATGACCTCGGTGGACCGTGGAAGACCTCATGGACCTGTCGCAGGTGGATCGAGCCGTTTCGTCGAGGGATGTCCGTAAGGCCTATTGGAGGTCTCGGTCGGCCCCGCGGCGATGCCCACGGGCTTGCAGACAGCGGCAGTGATCCGTGAGGTCTTCTGTGGAGAAAAAGTGACGAAAAAAAAAAATCCGTGACATTAAGCCGAAGTCGAACTGACAGCTCAGGCGGAACACATTTTAATTAACTCCAGTCCCATATTTTCAACAGCCCCTCAATGACCGACCACGTACAAACTACACTCTTCGTTTTTAATGGATACGTAGCTAGTTCTCCGCCTGTTCGCTAACAACCTCATTTTAAAAGTACCAAAGTTGACACCAAGCTAAATTTGGAACGTACTGAATCAACCAAATGGAGAATAACGTTATTATACCTTTGTTCAAAGGTAGTTTCTCGGTAAAATGTGACCTTGGCGTCACCCAAGTGGCAAACAGTTTCATTCCCTCAAAACCTAAACATTGTCGTCGTAACGTACCTCGTCGCTGTTTTCCGATAGCAAACAATTATTATTTGCTTTGCTTGAAAAATCTCGAAGGGTTTGAGTATCAGGTACCCATTTAAAAAACGTCGAAGAAGTGGGGAAGAAAGAGAGAATAGTGAAGGATTTCCTCCCTAATACTTTTGATTTACTTAATCGCAAATTATATTTCGAGATTTTTCAGGCAAAGCAAAGAATAATTGTAAATGTCATATTATGACGTTATAATACATTTCGAGAGGTCTAGATTCCATAAACTAAACGTCCGTCCGCCGCGGCGCGCCGTCCGAACCGTTTCGGGCAGTAGGAATTTTTCTAAAAATCTGAAATATTGAAAAAATACTCGGTTCACCATCTAGTTGTGCCCGCAAGGTTTTCAGCCCGATCGCTCTAGCCCATGGGGGCTACGCGAAGGGGTTTTGAAGGTTTTCGGCTATTGGGTCGAGTTAGGATTCGCTTTCGAAGTATTTTTGGACGTATAATCCATTTTTGGGGGTCCCAGCATGATCTTATGTTACCGTGGGGCTATCAACCTTTCAATTGGCCAACAAATTTGGATTGTTGAAGGTCGCCATTAGGTCAAATAAGTTGTCGTTTTCCGAGTAATTTTGGACGCATAACTCATTATCGAGGTCCCACATGTGTGAAACAGTGCTAAAAAAAAAATAAAAAAAATATTTGTTTTTCATTAAAAAAAAAAGTTAAAAATGTGATGATAGTTCTGAATTTTTTTTTTATTGTAGGTAGTAAATAATTTTGTTCTTAGTTTATTTTATCATTAATTAATTAAGTTAATTGAATTCGTTTTTCATTTAGCTACTACTTTTTTCAAACTTTACTTCAGTCCTCCTTCACTAGGTAAGTGAAGTATATCTCTCCCTTTTTCCCCTGTTCCTTTTTCAATCTTACTCCCTTTCGCCGTGGGCTCGTACATAATGGCGAAATTGGAAGTCCACCAACCACCACACTGCGCCATTCCTGAAAACGACTGATGTTTTGAAACATTGAATGAGTTTGACTTCTACTTATTATTTGTTGTTTTCCCGTATCAGTAATTTGACGGTGTGAGTTGATTGAGTACCTTTTTGCCCCTAGGTTTGAACATACCGAGTTGCTAAACGACATTTGGTTGAATACTCCTTGAACAAAAAATGATGGATGGATGGTGTGAAAAGGAACATAAATGTTATATTTTTCCTCATCATTCCGTTTTATTTCATCTTTTTAATTTATTTATTTAAATTTTTTTTTAATTTAAAATGTTTTTAATAGGCAATGAAAAATTACACTATTCCATACCGCCTCCTGGTCCGTTTTGAACAAACAGAACTATTCCTGGGTTATCCAGGTACCTTTTGGTTTGAACCTGTGACCTTTGAATCGCCATTCTAACGAAGAAAATATCGTTGAATGTAGAGCGCAAATCTGGGTTACCCTTCCGGGCAACACCCTTGTAACCTGCTGTATGTTATATGCGAGTTGTCAATATTTCATCTACCTACTTACATTTCAAGCCGCGTGAATGATCAATGAAACTCTCTTGCAAAACACTTCACGAAGCCGAGTTCAAGGGGAACAAAAGCCAAGTAACCTCACCCTTTGACCATTAAAGCTCTAATGACGGCGTGGGCTCCGTGGGGCGTGGGGTGCCGAGGGGCGGAGGGGAATTTTTTTTTTTCGGGATCGAGGTCGTGAAATCTCAGACGGGACCTGAGCTTTCGGTTATTGAAACCTTTAAATCAAACTGCTTTGATTGTCCTTGACGTGCATAATCGACCTGTTTCGCTCGTTTGGGCGGGCGAAATTGAGTTCGAAAAGGCGAGAAATGGTCGCCCAGTTGACGCGAACAGGTTTTGGAGGTGACAACATTGTAAACGATGACAAAACGAACTCCATTTTTCACCTTCGGTCGTGTCCTAAAAGTTTGTATCCCCTTGAAATGCTTATTTTCGGAAGAAACAAAAAAAATTTACAGTTTAAGTTAAGACCCACATTGGCTTTGGATAAATCAACGGAATAACGGGCTGCTGGAGGATCAGCGGGAGTTTACCTATGTGGACAGTTAATTTGACCCTCTCTTATTGTACGGGCCAGCATGTGAGTTAAGGGTTGCTACGGATGTTCCGAGTGAAGTATGGCATTATTGACAGGCGATGAACAGGAATTTGACATTTCGTGTGAAGCACTGGTCTCCCAGTTGATTTGGCTCTTCGCTCCCTACTGAGTTGATTTGGCTCCACACTCACTCCTCTGTTGATTCGTCTCGTGCTTACTACACTGTTCACTCTTCACATACAGCACAGGTGATTCAGCTCCTCGCGCATAGTTTGTTGATATGATTCGTCACTCACTACACAGCTGATTCAGCTCCTCGCTCGCGTCTCCCTGCCCTATGGGCACTGCCGAAGCTGCGATGTAGCGGCTTTTTTGAAAAGTAGTAGGTATGGTTAAATTCAACTACTATTGGGGATTTTTTTTTCCAAGGGGGTCACATTGCAGATTTTTTTTTTTTTTTTTTTTTTTTTTTACGGGGATATTTTTTCCGCTAACCTTGTTTACCAAAGTGTGCACACTTCACATGTGATAGATTTTCACTTAATTCTGCATACTCCACTGAGGGTCTAGTTGGCCAAACGTCTAGCCAGCATAGATGCTATGGGCCAAAAATTGGATTTTCGGTGTTTTTTTCTCGTAAGCAAGTGGGGTGTCGTTTCTCAACTAACTTTGGACTAACGTTGGTTAGGTTTCAGATAACGAAAAATATGCCGCAGCCAAAAATAGCCATTTCTCAGCCTAAAAATCACAAAATTTGGGGTTTTTGGGCTTACTTTTTTTTTCTTTTTTTTTCAGCTCGATATCTGAATTACAGAAAAGGTACCGACTACTGAAATTTTACCAAAATACATAGGTACCTACCTTTTGGTTTTTTATTATTGGAATAATACACCTATGTTTTCGCGACCGAGGTCGACGACCAGGGCTCGAAATAAAGTTCCCGAAAAAATAAAAGCTCCCAAAATGAACGTTCAAGATGGAAACTTTATTTATCAACTCCCAGTGAATTTGGTTTACCATCTAGTTGGTTTGGTTTACCATCTAGTTGTGCCGGCAAGGTTTTCAACCCGATCGCCCAAACCTGTGGGGCGCTATGGGAGGGTTTTATTTTATTTTTTTTATTTTTTGTTTTTTAAGGCTTTTGGCTATGGGATCGAGTCAGGTGTCGTATTCGAAGTATTTTGGTTTATATTTTCTTGGAATAATACACCTATGTTTTCGCGACGGAGGTCGACGACTCGGATCGGCCTCAAAACTTGACATTATCCGTTTCAAGTGGTCTACGTTCAAAATCCGAAATGTCCGTCCGCCGTACGGGTCGTTTTGGGCAGTAGGATTTTTTTTTTAAATCTGAAATTTTGGCAAAATACTTGGTTTGCCATCTAGTTGTGCCCGCAAGGTTTTCAGTCCGATCGCCCAAACCCGTGGGGCGCTATGGGGCTAAAATGGGGCTACAGGAGGGGTGTTTTGAAGGCTTTTAGCTATGGGATCGAGTTAGGTGTCGTTTTCGAAGTATTTTTGGACGTAGAATCCATTTTTGGGGGTCCCGGAACGATCAGATTTCACTGTGGCGATCTATAGGGCTTTCATGGGGCTAAAAATGGGATTTTTGAAGGATCCCAGGAGATTGAATATTTTTCGAGTAAAAAATAAAACATTTTTGAAAAAACACATTTTTGAAGAAAAAAATCCCCCCAAAAATTTTTTTTGAAATATAAAAATCCAAAAAAAAATTTTTTAAATTTTTTTATTGACAGAATTAAATGTCTGTACAAGTAACCTATATCACAGAATAATAAACCCTTGTGTAAAATTTGCAGCGTTTTTGAACGTAGAATCCATTTCTTGGGGTCCCGCAACGATCCGATTTCACTGTTGCGATCTGTAGGGCTTTCATAGGGCTACAAATGAGATTTTTTGATGGATCCAAGGAGTTCAAATATTTTTCAAGTAAAAAACGAAAAATTTTGAAAAAAATCAAAAAAAATGTTTTAAAATTTTTTCATTGATAGAATTAAATTTCTGCACAGGTAACATAATATATTATATCAAAGAATAATAAACCCTTGTGTAAAATTTGCAGCGTGCATTTTATTTAATAATAAAACTAGTACGTACCGAATTATTTAATAATCTGCACACTGGATGAAACAAGCGTTAAAAAACAAAAATCGTGACGAAATATTATCTCTTTGAAGAATAATAATCTGGTACCACATAGGTCATTTTTCTATTGATTTTTGATAGCTCGTCTACTTTTTGCGTAATTACTGAATTTATGGAAACGATCTACGGAAAAAGTGGTTTTCTGAGTTGGCAACCCTGCGGCACTCATACGATTGGCAACCCTGCAGTGCCCATAGGACGACGCGGAGACGCAAGTTTCTTTGATGTGGCCCCTCCTCAATTTCTCCAATGATTTGGCGGTCCCTTCTTTTCGTTTCAAGTTTTTCCCTAGCCCCCAGCCTCAAGACATAGTCACAGGGCCGTGGAGAGAAAATCCGGGCCCGGGGGCAAAATTCATCGGGCCCCCTAAAAATAAAGTCTTATGAAAATTCATCGGGCCCCTAAAAAAAAAAAAAAAAAGGTCATGAAAATTCATCGGGCCCCTAAAAAGAAAAAAAAAAGTCATGAAAATTCATCGAGCCCCTAAAAAAAAAAAAAAAAAAAAAAAAAAAATATGAAAATTTTTCCTATATTGACCCATTTTGCCTCTCCTACCCCCTTTTTTACAAAAAAAAAAAAAATCTCAAGAAAATCCGGGCCCCCCTAAGAAGGCCGGGCCCGGGGGCAACGGGTCCAGTTGAAGCGCTCATGGTGTCGCGTGATGTAATCAGTAAGTGTTAAAATCGTCAAAAGTAGTTCGACTGTAATTACGCCTATACATGAATTATTCACAAGATTTCTGACACGATCTCGTGGCAAATTATCACATCATAAATCTTCTAAGGTTTGTCTGTTGCGATTATTAATAGGTATTTAACGGGAACGGACTACATTTCTAATGCTTAACATTAGTCCTCGGAAAGGTAATTTGTATTTAATAAGGTGAAAATATGTTTCTAGAGAAAGATTTTTATCTGCGCTTGCTAAAGTGGCCTTGAAGGGCAGCTAATAAATACTGCAGTGGTTGTAATTTTGACTTCAGAAGGTTTTTGGTCTAACGTTAGGACCCGGAGGTCGAAACTTTTTATAACATCTGAAATACTTGTTCGACAGCTTTGGATTTCGCACCTCGTCAAAAGCTATCAGAAACCGATTTGTAATCTGATGGTTGGGGCCGGCTTAATTGTAATAAGTGAATGCAGCCTCGGGAAGATTGCGATCATGTTCCGCGCCGAACAGGATGTCGTTTAGCTTTGGCTAATGTGAGGACTTGAAAATCACGTCAAAACAGTAACTTCAAATATGTTGTTGGTAAAAACGGGCGATGAAATTATTTAGAATTCGGCTGAATAGGTAACAAACGGTGGTCGAGAAAGAACGTTGGATGCCCAAAAGGATCGTGTTCTCAAAGGGGTTGTGATCCCTGCTGTGTGACCTCTTACATAACAATGCCATCCGTTCACCCTACAGAACGGACTGAACGGTCAAGGGATGAAGCCCCAGACACCCCCGCGAAGCTGTACATCTCTGAACTGATTCCCACCAACTCAAACCGGATAATTTACAAGCTAGGAGTTTTGATATGGATTTTCGTCGTTTGGACACTGGACATTCTCGGTAGCAACGCAAGAATCAAAAAATTTACGATGTTCTTTTTCTGTTTCAGGTAAGCTATTTGGACATCCAGTCTCATCCTCCTTCGATTATGGTGAGACTAATAAAGTGTAGCTTTTTCAACCGTTCTGGGATTGAATTTAAATATGGATTGTGAATTAACGTTATAAACTCAATAGTTTTAGCACAATATGAGAATGGGCCCCGGAACCGACTGTCGAATAATACTTTTTTCTGAAAGAACTTCATAATTTGAAGGCATAGCAGTGAGTTTTGGGCTCCTACGGTGTAATACAAATTTCCAGGGCACTGTCAAAAATTTCAACTTTGAATCTGGAGGGAAAAGTGGTGCCACTCTCTCATTGGCTGCTCACGGCCGCCATTTCCGCCGTCACCTCTGGCAGATTCCCGTCGGTCCCTTCTTATGCTAGCGCACTCTGGCGGATTAGTTATAGTGCCACCGCGGGAAAATTCAAAACGCCAAATATTCACTAGTGATTTCCTCTGCTCAGACACCTAATTTCTCAGTGCTAACTGTACTGAGTACTTTGTTCATTACTAGTTCAAATATGTTCGGCCGAATTTTCCCATTTCTCTGACCTAGTTCCGTGGTCCAATGGGTGGTATGTGGGCCTACGTGTGAGGGGGTTTCTGACAATCGAATCTCCGAAGGAGCTCTGTCCAAAATCACGCTGCTGCTTGTGGTTGGCGGAATTGGATTGCGAGGGGCCAGGTTGGTATTCCCAGGGTCCACACTCTAGATTTCCAGGGTCCCCTCTGGGTGAGCCATGTGGAATGGGTGTCATTTGTTGTCTCTGAAGAAGACCAGATTCAATGCGCCTTCATCCACGGCCTCAATGCCGCCTCTCTTTCCGATCTTTCTTACCTCAAGAAGATCCTGGGCTCTCCAGGTTCAGGCCCACGCTCGTGAGATCCAACCAGGGGTCACCAGGCCTTCCGCTCCAGTTCCAAGTCCCCCCCCCCCCCCCCTCTGGCTTAATTGAGTGATGGACATGATAGAGACGCAGAAATCACAGAAATTAGTCATGCATACTAGCGCCAGGGTAGACGCGAGCGAGTCATTTGCTCATGACGTGCGGGGAAGGAGCGCTTCAGTGGATTGCAGGTGACGCGTTGTCAACCCCGAGAGTTGAGCCGTGGTTCTCGTGATGTCTTCAATTATAGTGCTACCTACCTGTTTGGTAGCCTTCTATCGATTCAAAAAAATCTCCAGGCACGTCCCGTCTGTCTTCAAGACGAATTTAAACTCAAAATACTTTTGCGAGTTTCTTCGAGACATCCGTTGGACGGCAGTTGGATCACCGGAGGACACGCTATGGCTCTGTACACTGGGGTTAGAAAGAGGTTAGGAAGCAGCCAGCTGATGACCCTCGTTAGGAGTCGATTGGCACTTGGTTTGACTTCCCCGTTGAGGTGTCAACCCGACCGTCATGGCAGGAGAGGCGCCAGTGCGTCACCTCCGAAAACGAGCTGTGCAAGTGGAAGATAAGTGACTCTTGGAATAAACAGTTATCGGTGTGTCACTCTTGCCACCTAAAATACGTCACGTGAACCTTCCCATCAAACATAGGAGGCAGATAAGAGGTTGACAGTCGGAGAAGTATATAATTATTGAATTACTCGACAGGGATGACCAGCGTAGGTCCCAATCTATTGTGATTCAGATCCTGAAGGAAGCCGTTACCCAGTTACACCTATTTTCATACACCCTTGAATTCTCACCTCGCCGTGTCACCGTTTCAGCTACTCACCTGAGGTACCTTCCTAATGGATGACTTTACACTTCGCACTTTGGCCTTTCCCTCTTCTTCTTCTCTTGTCGATTCCCCCTTTTTTCAACCCTTTTTAAAACTCCCTTCTACGGGCTGGTGGCAGCCTGTGAAAGGCACATCATCATCCCGGTTAATTACAACTATCTTCCGGTGTCTTTCAGTTCAAAACTACCCGTGTACAACTAATTTGTGGCGTAATTGTGTTTCTTCTTATAATAGACAATCAAGTGAACTGACCTTTTGGATTTTCACTTTTCAAGTTTTTCTGAGTTATTTTGAGTTATTCGCTCGTTCCGCCCCTAAACCGACAGTTAATCATATGAATCTACAGTTTTAGTCTGAGAAACACCAAAATGGGGTGCTCGCTGCGTAACCGTGAGCTGTAATTTGATTTGTGTTTTTCCGCCGTTAAATGACCAGTAATTACATTCAATGCAGCTGGATGGGGCCGCGGACAGTAGTACAAGCTTGTTTGATTTGTGTCGAACTCCCACGTGAATCGAAATACCCTGGAGCCGAGCCAAGCGAACCTACCAGGGGGGTAACAGAAGTCGGTATGTCAACAAGTGGCAGGCGAACTAAAGTTAATGTAATTAACCGCATTGAGATACGACACCTCATTAAACAGCTGTTCTAGGCAAAACCCGCCTACCCCTGGTTGAATTAAACGGTCGTTTGAACGGCGCTCGGCGACAAATTTTTACGGACGCGTGGGCACCAACCCCGTGCCTGTCGGGCCCTTAACTGATCCTCGTAAAACTTCACGGAGAAAAAAAAAGAACCTACGACCTTTTAGTTGCGAATAGATTAACACCGTTTTGTTCTCGGTGCGTGCATTCATTATTTGAAGTGCAACGCATTTGTGAACCTCACGTAACAAAATTGAATCATTTGTGATTTGATCTCCTTAGATGTCTAATTTTTCACGGTTGCCTTCATCAAGCGTCCTGGCACTCAAAAATGTATTATCTGGAATGTCTTCTGTGGATCGTGACATCCTTAACTCACAAAAAAAGTCTTCGAATGTCTCAATTTCTCCAGATAGCCCTCGATTGAGAAAAGAAACCCAAGCCGTAGTTATGACGCTTGTGGGCGGGTGAGGATCTTGTTACGAATTGAGATGTATCCACCAGTGGGAGTCCAGGCATATGGAGACAGGTTGAGAAAGATACCACAGGCAGTAAAATACAAATGGAATTATTAGGGCCGGAACTCTTCTCGGGGAGATCAGACCAGTTTATGTCCCCCGAAGAACCCGCCCGGGACAGTTAGAGTCCGAGTCCTTTACAAGATCGTGTGAATGCAGATGCGTCGGTTTTTCTATGTTCTTCCCTGCGGGATTCTCTATATAGCATTGACACTCGGGGTTTCATGGCATTCCCTTCTCGATGAAAGCTTCACCATATAAGGTTATTTTCCATATCTCTTGCACCTCCGACCTTCATGATGCATGTCACTCAAAGCATGTAATATAAAGAGCAATTTTATTTCCCCCGACTTGTCATCATCTATTTCAACTTGCCCGACCTGTTACTGCCTCGTCATAATTTCTTCATCTTCGACTTGCAGCTCGCTGACAATGTAAAGATGCTCCTCCTTAAATGATTTGCATACGATTTGGACTTTTAGAGGCTACAAACTCGGAGCCCGCTGACGATGACCATTTATAACTCACTAAATTGCTGCGTCGAGATTTCTTCTCAAAACAAAGCATAATTTCTCACCCGCCCTCCGCCGCCGCAATCGCATACCATCTTTCTCATTTTCTTGAGGGCCTAATGAACACAATGAGATAATTAATAATCTCCAGCCACGCAGTTGTGGGCTTCCAATTAGAGGTGCTGCAATCTGGTTTTTATCTTCGGAGGAAGCACGCTTGGATTGTCGCAGCAACGTCAGGGCCCCCAAGTGAAATCTCCCCTCTTCAACTTCGCCCTGTACTGGCCCCCTCCTCGATGTGCTTATCAGAGCTCTTAAAGTTATGTGGTACTTAGAAACTAACAGGCTCCGTGGGATGATTAATTATGGAGACTGTGACTGGCTGATTTTGAATGGATACCCTCAGCGAAGCTTTAGAAAGGACATAGTAATTGGAAAGTATGTTTTATGTGTACCAAGGAACTCATGATTGTACCGGTTGATGGTGCCATTTGTGCCAGATTCAAGCTACATTAGACATTCGAAGTGTTATGTAGGATCACCCTGTAAAACGGATGTGGAGGGTAAACCTGCCTCCGTTTTCCTAAATTGTAATTTAAAGTCATTTAATTTTGTGTAGTGTGTTTAGGGAAATGCTGGTGGCGTGAATCCACGATTTCGCTGCTCTATGTTGTGAAGGAAGATGAAGGGAGTATGGGAACATCTCTGGCTAGGGCATCGTACGAATTATCGTAGTCTACAGGCCTAGCTGAGGATGCAGCCACAAAGACCCGCATTGAAGTGAAATTTCAGGGTACTGTGACAGTGCGAGGTCCACAGAAGGAAACCGAGGAGATGCTGATAACAAACTCGATATGTCGTGGCCGGTATTAGTTCGTCCTGGGTTCGCAGCGGAACTGAGATCAGCAGTTGCAGCTGCCTCATGGGAATTGTCGCCGAAGACAGCCGGTCCTATTGATCCAGCCTTACCCAAATCAGCTGTTGCAGCATCCACAACCAAATTGTCGGCAATGAAGGTCTGGCCAGCGGACCCAGACTCTATTCTCTCACTGCATTTAGACATATCGTTGCAATTTAATTGAACAGCAAGGTATCAATTTAAATGTTAAATTTCCCCCACGTCTCTGAAAATAAAGGCTGAGCCACCGACGTGAGAAGAGGGGTTTCGCACGCTCAGGTCGCGACCCGCTCCTCCCGTCGGTACTACATCCAGCTGGCAATGCGGACTTGCAGGACAATACAGGACTTTTCCCCAAACAGCATTAGTCCGGCATTAGGCTCTTACGGACTCGTTTCATTGCCTTCGTTTTATCCTTTGTGTATTCCGTTTCACGCTAGTTTCTCTCCGTTTTACGAGTTGCTTCCCCCGAAATTGTATACGAGTTTCTTCTTCCAGCGGTCGGCAGTAGGTACGTGACGTATGCAGCGGTCGGCGATCGGCAAAGCCCTCCAGCTTCCGGATAATCGCCTGACCATTTGGGCATCACAACTTTCACCGGTGTAATATTATAACAGTAAACCCGAAGACGGCTCATGGGGGCAATCTTGGGTAACCATTAGGCCGGCATCTGACACGTACCGACGATTTTCTTGGTCGATGGACACATCGAATTGAAAGAAACAACAGCGACCGAATCTGACAATTTCTATAGTATCTCATCAATGGGCTCATTGAAGATACCCGCGCTTCTGGGCTTGCTGAACGACGTAAACATTACGGTTGCTCAAAAGGGAGTTGTACCAAATGCTGATCCTCCAAATCACACTTTATACGATTATTCGGAACGAATGCTCTTAACTTGATCAAAAGGAGTAGGTACCTGACAGGTAAACACATTTAGATATTCAGTAGAGATCACAGGTGAAGTAAATCAGCTCAAAGACCTTGGGAACACCTATATTGTCTCGAGGTGTTTAGTATTCAAGACGAATCCAGAGGAAGTACCGTAGAGCTCAGCTTGGTGCACCTTTTGCCTTCTGATCATAGGCTCTGCATGAAATCAGAAGGGTATTCTACAAGGTCTGTGCGTGTCTCCGGTGGTCACCCAGCTTGACTTGGCTATCGAGTGAGACCTTCATTGTGAGTGGCAGGGCGATCATCCGCATTCATAAACTTTACATTCCGACCAAATAACCAGCTACGCCGCTTCATGAGGTTGAAGCAGATTGTTGTAGACGAGGTTTACAACTAAGGCGCAGTTCATAGTATTGTGTGCCCCGGCGTGGGTGTGTTCTTCAAGTTTTATGACAGATTATATTTGTTTTGTGCGTTTTGTTGAGAGCAGCGATCCGGAGGTGCATATTCCACGTTCTCACCACCGTTTTGGCGAAAGTTCTTGGGTTCCATAATATGTCATTACCAGAGACGCCAAAAAGTCATAAACGTCCTAGTCATAGTTTTTTTATCATAAAATAGTCATTTTTGTCTAAAAGGTCATGAAATGCGACTTTGTGGAATGAACGTCATGAGATGGACGTATTCAGCCAATTCTGGGCCAGGAATAATATAATTCTACTCGCAATAATCATAAATAGGAACTTGTATACTGGGCAAGACTCCGGAAGTCAGGTAAAGAAAGGAATAAACGTTTACGGTTTAGAACATGTAGGTTTCAAAAATTAAATGTCCCACCACCGCCGTCCACGCCACAGATACACTTCAATTTGAGATGTTTCTGGGCTAGTTTCTGTTGAGGTCGAGTCTGTAGCGTAGCTGTGTGATTTGAAGATATTTACTAATTTCTTGGTCCTTACAAATGAATTTTCTTTTTTGTCCGTAACCCATACCTACATCAAAATTTGATTTTGTTGGTAAAATTATTATAAACCCTCACACTCTTTTGGGTAAAAAGTCAAGAAATGAGCCTTTTATGATATAAGCGTCATGAAACAGGGAAATAAAAGTCATGAAATGAAAAAATAAAAGCCCGCGGCGTCTCTGGTCTTTACTCTAAGACAGGAAATTTACCGACCTTAGGTAGTGCTGATAGTAGGTACCTATCATGGCTAATACATACAATGTTGGACGAAAATGGGCGAAGTTCGTTCTGAATAATTGCTCAATTATTGAGCAAGGTTCGGCTGAAGCTCGTCAGTTGCTACACCTCTGTTAATTGAGAGCGATTTTTTTTTTTTTTTTTTTTTTTTCGAAAGCAGGGCTCAATATACACAGGAAAGAAATTGGTTGAAGGGTTGAGGAGAGACAACTTTCCCAAATATTGTTCCTTCAAGGTATTCTGCAAGCTTACTTTTTACAAAAGTCCTTTTATTAGGTAGAGATTTTATGTAATTTTTTTTTTCAAATTATTAATTTTTCAAATTATTAATTTTTTTTAAATTTACTTTATTCTTCTAAATCACTTTAAAATTAAAATAATTTGACAAAAATCATTAATCGATTTTTCTTTTTTGTTTTCTTTCTTACCCATTGTGTCAGAATCGTTATTCGAAGTAAATAATGAACATCCTCTTTTTTTCATCACCATTTTTTATTCTGCTAAAAATCGGCAATATCCGTTTCAATTTGTGCGAATTCCTAAAGAATGTCCGGTTCTGCGCCGTTTCGCGCAAATTTTGTTACAAATTAAATTTGATGTTTTGACTGATGGGTAAATGACCATGATTTCTATAATTACGTTGCCTATACCCTGTGACTCACAACATTATTTTTCTATTTTGGATTTAGCTTTTCAAAGAACCGATATTATGTGACAACCCATTTCTTCCTCCATGTTGACAACTAGCACATTTGGTGAAAATATTGGTATCGATATTGATATCGATATTTGGGAAACGATGTGAGAACTCTACTGGCGAGGGATCCTCAGACTCGAGTTCTTCTATTTTTCTCAGCCAGCGGACGAGTTGAGGGTCCCTCATAAGTCAATCGTCTCCTCCAGACTCATGATAAAGGACGCAAATCGAAATAATCGAGTAGATTGTGGCTTGGTTGAATTAGAGGGAGTTGCCAGTCTGACACTGTGTCACTAGCCACTGTGTCGTACAGGAAGGATCAATGCCATTCTTTTCCCTGAGAGAAGTGAGCGCGATCTAGCGGATTCCCAGAACGCCTTCTGTGCGCTATGGGCAATCTGGGGATTTTTCCCAGACCTCCCAATCACAGTGTTCAGCGTACCTACTTCTATACTTTACCAACTCCATTGTATTTATGTTTTTTTGTGCAGGTGAAAGCCAGGACATAGAGAGGAAACAGAAGAAGTTGGGAATGACGACGGTGGATGGGGGCGTCAAGTCGGAGAGACTGAGTCCGTCGAGTTCTGGCGGAGCGGAGGGGAGCAGCTCCAGATCTGGCACCCCATCATCGTCATGCACACCACCCCGGCAAGGCGGATCCCCCTCGCAACCCCTGTCGAGGAATTACTCGGACTTCATGAGGTCGTTAGCCGCCAAGTACAACAACAATAACAACTCCACCCCCAACGAGTGAGTATCGACAAGCATCCAACTTCTTTGTCCGTAATTTAACCTCAACACTTATCTGAAACCACGGAAGTCACCTGTAACACCTGCACTTGCTCAGAGGTCAAAACGTGACTTCTAGGGCCAAGTTCTTCTATCTACAAGGCATTACCCTCTATGTTTTGTTTTTTAATCACGTGTACAAGATATCTTGATATACCTACCTTTTTTGGGGTGAATTTCCTGACGTTGCTAAACAATGAAACCGGAGACAAAAAATGTCAGATTTCACAAGAGGTCGGTAACTTTTAATTTGGCAAAATACTTGGGGAGACATAATGTGTTGTGTGATTGGCGGAAATCCGAATGTGTTGGATGGAATGACTGGGAGTTTCATGGTAGGTTTTCTACACTCAGACACATAAAAATTTTCTTTTGGCACGTAACCTCGGTGTTCCTTGTATTTGGACGCGTTCAATCCGAATCTGAAGCCAGTTTCTTGCTAGAAAATCAAGTTTTGGAGATACAGCCCCGTAAAACGATGTAAAAGTTAGAAATGTTTCCACTTTCAAGCTCATTTAAGTGTGCCTTTCTCAAGAAATTTAACGGTGAACACGAATATGCCACATGACTGGTCTTAAATGCTCCCATGTCGTGTAAATGTGCAATTAACTACTATTTTAGCGAATTATCAAAGAAAACAATATTTGTCTCGGCAATTGGTTTTCCGCGTTTCTTGGAGTATTAGGGATAGGTTGTAACATGCTTTTCATCGGTCTGAACAGTTTGGTATTTCGGCCAACGCCGCGGTTTCAGGCACTGTGCGGCGTACCGGTTTTCCGAACGCCAAATTATTATATGCGGTGATTTGTCTGCGGCCTAAAATCGGTTTTGATGCACCAGATGAGTGCAGAGTTGTCTGATTGTAGGATTTTCCCAACAATACCTATTGGTATCTTCAGTATTCTACGGGAATAGTCATCAATATCCAGCTCATGCAGTCCACCAGGAGCTTCAGGCTCAAACGAGAGGGCATTATGATTGACAACAATGGTACGGAGAGGAGCTCCCTGGGAATCCCGTATGTGACACGGGAGTGTGAGTGAGTGGACCCCACCGAGGAGGTTTTGGTTATTAGGCGGAGACGGTACAAAAGGTACGTACTGGAACCCATGAGGGGCCGAAATGTACGACGAGCCTGGAGGGGGACGTGCCGGTCATTGTGGTTATATCGACAATGATGTGATGTCGTCTTCTGGGGCCGTGCGAACCTTGCGAGTCCTCAGGTTCCCTCAAGAACTCCCTCTGGTTCCCTGTGCTCCTCGAACCCATTGAGGACCCCCGTAGCGTTGAGTACTTTCTTTTTTGAGATTTTCTTCGTCTTTTTTTTTTCGAAATATTTCTCTTTCTTTTCAATAAGGCTGATGAAAAACGTTCAAAAGTCACCGTGAGACGCATTTCTCGACGTGCCCCATAGTGGTCTCATTGAGTCAATAGCCGTGAGGCTAGTCAATTCATAGCGTGAAAGTTCGCTCGTAATGACTATTTTTAATTATTAAACGTTTTACGAACTACAACCGTAAAACCTCGCCCATTAATAATACCTCTGCTGTCTGTCCTGGAAATTCCACTTTCAAGTTCAGAAAGCTAAGCCGTTCATTTCAATTCGATCGATTGGAATTCCTTCGACCTGATCTGTTTAATATTCTCCACATGGTCCTCCTGAGTATCACCGCGTATCGTGTTTTTAATGTATCACAAGGCCCTCTGGTTTTTTTTTCCGGTAGGCTTACTGCTGTGGAATTAGTGGCCTGCGTGGTATTGTTGACTGTTAGTGACCGCTGTGGAGGTCTAACAAGCTGGCTGGACACAGGAGGAATATGAAACGAGGGAATCCGGATCGAGAAATGTCGCATAAGAAAATCGAACATGTCCTGGCAAAGCTGAATGGAGAATTCAAGGTATAGGTAGGCTGGTTTCGATAGGTAGGCTTCGTAGTCCAGGGTAATTAGTATCAAAACGGCGTGGAGAAGCGATTTTTTCACTCAATGTTTGGGATGGGGTGGAGGTACGTTTCTCATGTTTTCGACCTCGGGCCCCTCTGGATTTTGGTTTCCTGGTCCAAAACCCGCTATTTTCGGCACATTAAAAAAAAAGAAGATTTTTCGCCATTTTGACCCTGCAGAATGGTTTTTTGATCATGGCCATTATATGACTTTGTACACTAAATTAAATTTTCTACCAGAGACCAACCGCACCTGGTTGGTTAGCCTTTAAGATGCGGCGTTTCAAAGTTGGGCTGTTTTTTCACATTTGCACTTTTTAAGTATATATTTTTTAAGTTTCTGAACATATTGATCATGAAGAAATAGGTTTCCGACTATGACATAACTTTGTAAACTGGATTCAATTTGCGGCACGTTAAGACTAACCGCAGCTCTTTAGATTAAATGCGCTCCGAGATACTGCGTTCCAACCAAATAAGAAACGCCCAACCTGACATCACTCGGTAAGCGGAAAACCGCGTTTTTCAGAACGTTTTCGGCTGTATAATAGTTAAAACCTCGTCGGCCATCATCTATAACACAGGTTTACAAAAAAAAGGTCAATCTCAGGCGCCGCAGAAAAAACCATCAAACTATATGTTTTTTGGGGTGCTGAATCCGAATCCGACCCCCGTTTTTTCCGGTCACGTCCAAATTTTCGAGATATTGGCGATTTTTCGTTTTTTCGACTTTTTTCCGTTTTGAAAATCACAGCTAAATGTGCGGATGCCCAAAAATTCCACAAAAACTCTCTTCTTACTGGAAATTTATCGCTGATTCCGAAAATATATATGAGTTGGTGTCTAAAACCACGAGAAATTTGTGATTTTGCCAAAAAATGTTGAAAAAACGTGATTTTTTCAAAACCAAAGTCATGTTTTTTTATACTTTTTACCTTCTAGCGTGAAAACTAAGGCCGTTAATAAAATTTTTCCAACGAGGTCTTGTAGGTAGATTGTTTCTGCGTCGAATGGGACCAACCGTGATTCTTTACCTTCCATAATAAGGGAGCTATGATGTTTCAAAGTTTCTACCCATTTTGGCCATGTCGTAGAAGATGAACTCCTGGAGTCGGCAATGCAACTTGATCAAAACAAAACTTTGTTCCGAGGAATATATTGGACTCGGAGGCATCAATTCAGACCGACTCAAATATGGTTTTACTCATCAAGAACTCACGGAATTGCACTTGAAGCCCTGAAAAACAAGCGCCCAGAAACTTTGAAAAATCATAGCTCCCTTATTATGGAAGGTAAAGAATCACGGTTGGTCCCATTCGACGCAGAAACAATCTACCTACAAGACCTCGTTGGAAAATTTTTATTAACAGCCTTAGTTTCACGCTAGAAGGTAAAAAGTATCAAACAACATGACTTTGGTTTTGAAAAAACCACGTTTTTTCAACATTTTTTGGCAAAATCACACATTTCTCGTGGTTTTAGACACCAACTCATATATATTTTCGGAATCAGCGATAAATTTCCAGTAAGAAGAGAGTTTTTGTGGAATTTTTGGGCATCCGCACATTGAGCTGTGATTTTCAAAACGGAAAAAAGTCGAAAAAAACGAAAAATCGCCAATATCTCGAAAATTTGGACGTGACCGGAAAAAGCGGGGGTCGGATTCGGATTCAGCACCCCAAAAAACATAGTTTGATGGTTTTTTCTGCGGCGCCTGAGATTGACCTTTTTTTTTGTAAACCTGTGTAATAGTTTCCGAGCTACAGCCGAAAACGTTCTGAAAAACGCGGTTTTCCACTTACCGAGTGATGTCAGGTTGGGCGTTTCCTATTTCCAATAATTGGTCTGATTCCTTTTTTTTAATTTTTTTATTAAATCGTGAAAGCTGATTAAATTCCTCATCGCAGCTATTCTGTGAAATTTTGATTTGAGCTTTGATGAGGAAGATGCGGGTACGGTAAAAAATGGCAGATTTAAAAAAATAAAAAAATAATGCTTCCTCTGCCTTGCAGACTCGGAATCAAACGTTTTTCGTTTCTTATTTTGGTTGGGACGCTGTTTCTCGGAGCGTATTCAATCTATAGCGCTGCTGTTAGTCTCAAAATGCCGCAAATTGAATCCAAATTGTATCCATATACGGATGTCACAGTCGAAAAAACATTCCTTCTCGATCAAAATGGTCAGAAACTGAAAAATGTATATAAATGTGCAAATTTGGAAAAATAGCCCAACTTTGAAACGCTGTATCTTAAAAGCTAATGAACCTGCGCAGCTGCACTTTGTCTCAAAATGATATAAATTTCATTTGATATAAACAATCATATAGTGGCCATCATCAAAAAGCCATTCCGTCATGGTCAAAATGGCGAAAAACCTAAAAAGAGCCGAAATATGACGGTTTTTGGCCCAGGAAACCAAGTTCCGGATGGGCCCCGAGGCCGAAAACTTGAGAAAACTAGCTCCATCCTAATCATTGGGTAAAAAATATCGACATACATACCTGATCTAATGTTTGCGTGAATGTCTAATTACCCTGGAGATTAATCGATAGCTATCGAAGGCTACCGAAAAGAGATTATCAATAAGCTTAAAAGGGAATTGTCGCTCGTGGTTGACAGACCTTGTACTTTATTGAAATCATTCTACCGTGGACGTGGATATTTTCTGAACTGGAGCCCCTCTGGTCGTCCGATGGTCAGAAAGAAGTGGTTTATAAGAACCTCCCGTCGGCGGCGAGGTGGAAGTTCACCGTGAAAAAAACCATCAACGTGATGGCATCTGAAGTCCACATTCGGTCTGTTTCTTCAGGCGAGGGACTTTTCGATCGGGCATCGCCTGTCGAACGGAAGCTCTGACCGTCTTATTGTGATGGTGAATGACGAATGAATGTGGTGTCCCACACTCGAATGGTTATCAATTGCTGACGCAACTAAAAACTTATTTCATATTTCACTTCCCATTGCCGAGTGCATAAGCGAAAGGTTGCCAAGACTGCGAGTGTGCGAAATGGCGATTGCACAGAAAACCAACGGCCCGTGCGAAATGCATGTTCGATGTGGATGAAGGAAAAGGAAGTCCGATTGTACGAGAGGGGAGGGGGGTCAAAAGGTCGATTAAATGGAAGGCGAAGAGAGGGGTCTCTTTGTGGGTCGCGGAGGGCCTCGGTGATAACCGATAACGAGAGCGCGACCCAGGACTTAGAAAGTGCTCTCGATCGACTCATTTCTTCCTCACTCACTTCCTTCCTGTAGCCCCACCTCACTTAAGAGACATCTTGCTGAATGATTTAAAAGGAATTTCGTCAAAACCTGTTCAGTTATGACCTCAGTTCATTTTGATGCACAGATTTGATGGAATATCACCATCTAAAAATCGTAGTAAATCAATGACCGACGAGTTCGTGTTGGCGTGACCGATTAATTGAATACGTGTGGTAATTTTTATAAAATTCAACTTTCATAGAAAAAAGTTTTCATTTTATCTCTATGTTGGTGAAAAATGGCGAAGCTTAAGTTCAGCAGTAGCGTAGTTGTAGTAAGTTGAAATCATCAGAATTATGCAAATTCTTCATCTTAAATTTGCTCGCATTCAGTCCGAACAAATTACTGCAACCATGCAACTTAATCTCATCATGATTTTATCAGAATAGTAATAATTACTATTCCTATAACTATATTACTATAACATAAATTACTATATTACTATAACATTTATAATGTAGATTTAATGTCCATTTAAGCCATTACACAGCCTTACAACTGAGCCTAGAATACAATGTTGTTAGAAATAAATAAACATGTACCTACCTACCTAAATTTACATTTTTATTTAAAATTTCATTTTTAGACAATACAATTATTGTATTTATTTTACGTGGACCATGTTTTAACTAACATTTTAAGGATTTGTTAAACCCCAAGTCCTCGGTATTGTGGAAATGCTATAAAGCAGGGTTCACATCCATGCGGCAATGCGATATTGTATCAATCCGTCAATGCGTTCGGTCTGCTGATTGGCCGATGCCATCGGGCGGGAAGAAGTTAGTTTTGACGGAGAAGCACTTTCGAAGCTGACTGTACACATCCGAAAAAACAGATTTTACCGGACTGACGCATTGATAACGGTGATAACTGATAACTGATAAGCATCCAGGTTGTTGTGGTCGCCATAGCAACATCAACAAAACACGAATAAACGCGGGAATGTACAGCCTTTGCTACATCGACAAAACACAAATAAACGCGGGAAGGAAGAGTTGTGTGCAATGCAATCAGAAATTTGCCGAACGCTTGTGAACGCCTGACCGAAATTCCGGAATCCCCTCCACTGCCCCCACTGCAGACGCGTTCACGCATTGACGGATTGCCGCATGGATGTGAATGCTGCTTAAGGACAACCTTGTTTTTCTTCTTTTTTTTCTTTTTTTCATTCCGTTAGGACCTGATGATAGGAGCCTATATATCTTCTGAAACGTCGGCATGTTCAGTATATTCTTTGACCGAACCCCAACAAACTCAACGCCCGTAATGATTCGATGGATCGACCGGTATTCAATAGCATTCACTGGTCAACTGGCGTTCGTGAGGTGACCCCATCGGAAACTGTGTCAAGCTCGGAGAGTCCCCATCGGTCGAAAGAAGGACGAGGAAAAACCTCAGTATTGCGGTCGTGCTACTGAGGTTTTTCCTGGGAGTATAATGTAACCAAAACAGGCGACATTTTGTCGTCAAAGGCCGTAACGGTCAGTCGGCGAAACCAACGACGACCCCGCACGATAGGGAGAGATACTAGGAAAAATGCCCAGGATCTGCGTGTTGGTGGAACTGAATATGAAATGAAGAGTAATAAGGAGTGAAAAAAAAACAATGCATCGGTGCTTTAGGGTTCCCACAAGATCCGCAATGCATAAAATCGGAGGTTGAAATACTTCTCCCATCCTAGAAGTTGTCAGTTTAAGTCCATCAATTTGGAAGAGATTTTATCTTGAAGAGATATTACGATAGTCAGAGTATGAGAATTGCAGATATTGTAAACGTAATTAAGGTTAGGTAGGGTGTCAGTAATCTGTCCACTCTGCAACTGAGATTGGTTCTCTGGCTTACATGGCCCTTACCGCTCACAAAATGGGATGGGGATCGCTCATGAAATGGGTTTTCTTTACGCCAGGCTTCCTCAGAATGGGACCACCGTGAAGCTCTTTCAATCTGCCACCTAACAGAAAACCGACTTCCACGAATAAGGTGCTTCCATCAAACCGCCCAAGTACCGTTCAATCTTTAGCTATTAGTTGATCCTGTGTTTTTCTTATTTTCTAGCTTCCTGTCGGGAAGGAATGGGTTCAGCGTGTTGAAAGCCGGCACGTCGCCTCCGTTCCCTGGTATCCTCCCGCCCCCTGCCACGACACCCACGGGTGTGAGGACGGACGACAAGCCGGGAGCAGAGACAGGGGCGGCCCTGGGGGGCTTCCCTCTCGTGCCCCCCGTCTTCCCACCTGCGCTAAACCTCGACCTCAACGCCACCCAAGCCCTCCTGAACATGGTCAGGACCCAGCAACAGGTAAACCCACTGTCAGTTATACTTGACGTAAACCACTAGTCACCCATGGACGATTTCGCTTTTTAATGAGTAGATCGAAAATTGATGTGTGTCCTGTCTCTTCAGGGCCAACAGTTGGAGAGTTACCTGAAAGGCGCCTCCAAGCGGGACGTCGGCAACGTACCTTTGGACCTCTCGGCCTCCGCGGCCAAACCCTCGCCTCCCAAAAAACACAAAAAGAGCCTTTCCGAAAGCATCTACGGCCCCGACATCCTTCCCCTCCTAAGGAGCTCCAAACGAGGGGCCAGCGGGATGCTGAGTGCGGCAAGGAGGCAGGCGAGCAAAGCGAGCAGCTGCGCTTCCGCATGTTCGGAAAAAACGTGCAGCCCAGACTCCCAAACCGTGATGCACTGGACGGTGGAAGATGTCGCGGGTTTCGTCTCCACGGTAGAAATGTGCTCCGAATACGCACAGGTAAGCGTAGCAAGTTTGCATCCACTTTTTTTTTTTAAATCCTCCACATTACCACACTTACCCATCTCAGGATCACCTCAAGCTCACTTTCGATTTCGTGAGGAGTTAAGACTCCTTCGTGAGATGCTGCACGTGCTCCGGGATTACGGATCCGACTCGCCGCAACTGACCAAAATTATTAATGACATCAAATTACGCGAAGGCCGACGTGGTCTTAAAACTCAGCGAAAGTCTTATCCGCTCGTAGAAGTTGTCTGTTACTCTCAACCAATCATTCATGGTTACTGACCAAAAGCCTCACAACTCACGAAGTAATACATAATATGTGCAATAGTAGCTCAAAATGGGCCAGTTGTTTTTGAAATTATCACACTCGCATCTCTTTCATTTTTGACCTGGTGGGGGACGAAGTGATTCCAAAAAACGCTGCAAATTTTACACAAGGGTTTATTATTCTTTGATATACCTACGTTACTTGTGCAGAAATTTAATTCTGTCAATGAAAAAATTAAAAAAAAAATTTTTTTTGGATTTTTATCTCAAAAAAAAAATTTTTTTTGGATTTTTTTGTTCAAAAATGTGTTTTTTCAAAAACTCTGTATTTTTTACTCGAAAAATATTTAACATCCTGGGATCCTTCAAAAATCCTATTTTTAGCCCCACGAATGCCCTAAAGATCGCCCCAGTGAAATAGGATCGTTCCGGGACCCCAAAAAATGGATTCTACGTCCAAAAATACTTCGAAAACGACACCTAACTCGATCCCATAGCTAAAAGCCTTCAAAAAACCCCTCCCGTAGCCCCATTATAGCCCCATAGCGCCCCACGGGTTTGGGCGATCGGACTGAAAACCTTGCGGGCACAACTAGATGGTAAACCAAGTATTTTGTCGAAATTTCAGATTTTTTAAAAAATTCCTACTGCCCAAAACGGCCTGGACGGCGGACGGCGGACGGACATTTCGGATTTAGAATGTAGACCTCTTGAAACGGATAATGTCAAATTTTGAGCCCGATCGGAGTCGTCGACCCCCGTCGCGAAAACATAGGTGTATTATTCCAAGAATAATAAACCAAAATTTGAAGAAAAAAAATTCTTTTTCCAAAATGTTTTTTATTGACAGAATTAAATTTTTGCACAAGTAACCTATATCAAAGAATAATAAACCTTTGTGTAAAATTTGCAGCGTTTTTTGTGTTGGCCAGTGTATTGTGAAAATATGACCATAATTATTATTGAAATCGTTCGTGCGATACCACAAGAGAGTTGGTATATTTCAACGTCATGTTCATTGATGTACTGATTTCCTTTTGTTTCAATGATGTAAGTTGTTCAAGAAACCAGTTCAATATGACGTATTGTGTTCAATGTTGAGAATGAATCGGGTGTCAATCAACTCGCCAACGTTCTATTGTTTTGCATCTGTTCGTCAATCATTGGCATCACTGCTAAGTGTAGACACTATTCCAGAAATTTCATCGTTGCAGTGGGAGCTAGGCGAGCTGATATCGCTTGCCGAGAACAATAGAGGCACAACTCAAAACAGGCACATTTAGAGTTGTGCCCCTATTGTGGTCAAGTTGATAGGGTTGGGAGTTGATGAACACCGAAATGAATCATTAATTACAGTAGTACTACATTAGTACTATGTTTTATACACATCATGATTCATGCTTATTGTTGGTACTGGACTCTTTACTGGTGTAGTTAGTTCACCTGGAGCTGTGTTCCTAGATTGATACTTAAATTTTGTGGAGTCTGGGTGGTGGAGTTCCAAAGGGGCATACTCCAAGATCATGTTGTGGTTGGAGGAATGGAGAGGAATTTCCGTGATGGATCCTCCAAAATGGCTGTCTGAGTTGACAAGAGTACATTCTCAGCTTCCTTCGCCAGAGGCAGTTGCATAATGCTGGTGAATTTGGTTTTGCTAGAGACGTCTATGTATAATACAGAGATTCCTTGAGGGTGCTCCCGGGTGTTTATAGTTTTCCTCGAGGTGTTCTGCCGTGAGCCTTCTGAGGCAGCCAATGCGTGGAAATAAGTTTTTTCATGTGTTGGCTGCTAACGGGCGAGGTAAGGCAACCGGATGTGCTGATTCCTGTGAAAATTCACTTTCTCCCAATGTCCTGGCTGCCAACGGTCAAGTAAAGGGTACACTGACTCCTGCATCGGTACAGTGATTTCCCTCTGACACCACAAAAAACCTACGTTCGGACATATATTCGTACTAGCCTAGCGCGAGCTGAGAAATAAGTGTTTTTAGCGAACGAAAAGTCAGGACCCCCCCCCCCCCCCCCAGTGTATTGGTGCCGGCATTTGGGGAAGGGTTCCTGCGTAAAATCGCCGACTTGGCGCCGTCTGCCTATATCTGGCCGGATTATTCTTCCAGCGCTTTTCCGCCTTGTGTGGTCAGAAACCGCTACACCAATCTCATCAAACCTCTAAAAAGAGCACTAAGGTTCAAGACTAAAGCTATAAAAAATCCGGCAGATGGCATTCAATACCATGTTCTTTTTTGAAAATAGGCATCGAGCCTCTCGCAGCAAGTTGAGGAGGTGTTCCAGAGTGAATGTGATCTCTTTTGATCCGAACACCCAACTTAGACATCGAAATACACAAAGATACGTTTCTTTTAACGATGCAAGCAAACCTAACAAATCGATTCGACCAGTCCTCCAAATTCAAAATCCGTTTTGGTTTATTATTCTTGGAATAATACACCTATGTTTTCGCGACGCGGGTCGACGACTCCGATCGGCCTCAAAATTTGACATTATCCGTTTCAAGAGGTCTACATTCAAAATCCGAAATGTCCGTCCGCCGTCCGGGCCGTTTTGGGCAGTAGGAATTTTTTTAAAAATCTGAAATTTTGACAAAATACTTGGTTTACCATCTAGTTGTGCGCGCAAGGTTTTCAGTCCGATCGCCCAAACCCGTGGGGCGCTCTGGGGCTATAATGGGGCTACGGGAGGGGTTTTTTGAAGGCTTTTAGCTATGGGATCGAGTTAAGTGTCGTTTTCGAAGTATTTTTGGACGTAGAATCCATTTTTTGGGGTCCCGGAACGATCCGATTTCACTAGAGCGATTTTTAGGGCTTTCATGGGGCTAAAAATGGGATTTTTGAAGGATCCCAGGATGTTAAATATTTAAGTAGTAAAAAATACAGAATTTTTGAAAAAACACATTTTTGAACAAACAATCCCAAAAAAAAATTTTTTTTTGAAATAAAAATCCAAAAAAAAATTTATTTATTTTTTCATTGACAGAATTTAATTTTTGCACAAGTAACCTATATCAAAGAATAATAAACCCTTGTGTAAAATTTGCAGCGTTTTTTTTTTACCGAATATTTTCGAAAAATAGATATCACCCGTTTTAGTGGCCAATCTACGAACCACGGAGCTGTAGTGAATACTCACGTAGATGTGGAAGAAGAGTTATACCACCAAAGACTTTCAGGGATTGAGTATCGATTGTAACACAAGAGATAGTCCGGTGAAGTTAAGGATTTTTCCTTCGCCTCGAAAGTTTTCGCCAACTTCGATGCCGACAAGCGCGTCCAACTTGGATAGAGTTAACTTTTCCGACTTCGAAAGGTACCGTCGTCTCAGTTCGAACAAACTGTACTCACTTCCAATCTTCGGATTTTAGAAACAATGTAGGTAATGTACGTGAGGGGAAATTCGGTCCTAAGAAGTCTTATTAAATTTTGTAAGTATTTTTCGGGTCACTTTCATTACACTTCCAAATGTGGAAAAATCGCAAAATATTTTTATTGAGTGTAACGACGAGGGACGTCTACTGGCACGTTTTTCACTAGCCTGATGATGTATTTCGATACATTGACGAAGCGCAATCGACGGATCTGCATAAATGGCAGAGTACGCGACAACAACGCTCAGTCATGATGTCCACCTCTGGCGCAGATACTTCGGATATTCAGGAGAGACGAAACTGCTCAAATGCGACAACCGATGCGTCTTGTTTCAACGACTAAAGACACGTTCGACGATGCACTCGTTTTATGACTCGCTAATCACAGACGATCGCAAACTGAACAGATTATCGTGGAATCTCTGGCAAAACTGTGCCATTAATGCTTCCGCCTCGACAACACTTGCTGATCGGCATCGTCAACTACTACGCGTGATACGTTGATCTTTCATTGTAATAATTTTGTCGATTGTTGTTTTAGCTCCAAATGTGTAGTCTTTTCGACATTTTGTTGCTTTTGACGCTTCGAACGTGCGTTGCTCTATCGTTCATCTTTGTTCGTCGCTGTTCATCAGTCAAAGGCTTCCGTATACGATCAGCCATCTCACCTACACGGACCACGACGATCGCAAACCAAGCCCGCCTCTCCGAACTGGTTATCGTAGAATCTCCGATGCTCTGGGTGGTAGATGATGTCGATGAAAAATAATGCTAACCTACCGATAGTAGGGTCCGGAACCGTGTGATCTTTATTTTTCCGAGAAATTACTTCACGTCAGGATACGAGAAAAGTGGGATTTGGGCCCCTCCAGTGCAATTTGAATTTTTGGCGAACTACCAAAAATTATTATTTTGAACGGAACCGTGAACTGGGCTTCTGAGCAGAAAGCTGTGTGATTGGCCACACTTACCAATACGGAAGGCTCCAAGCTCACAAGCGGGTTATCTAAGCGCAGGTTAGATTAAGGTTATTCAAGTAGATAACCCCCACTCGGCGAAGAACCTCCATTAAATTTTGTTGTGATTTCATACTTTATTTTTCGCCCCGGAAGAAATATTCCTTCATATTCCATGATTTTTTGGTAAATGTTATTGTCGAAGCGTCGGTATATGTTCTAGCGATTCGAATTCGACGGCAACAACCAAAACAATCATGATATTCGCGTCACTTTGGCGCTCAGTACCTATCGAAATATCCGTCACTTCAAAGTGCAAGTATCATTGCAAGGTCGTCGAAACCCAAGTTGACCAACAGAACAAACCACGAAATCAGGCGTCTTTTCTCAATTTTGTGCGAGTGCGCTCTGGCGGATTAGTTTTCGCTTTTCTGGAAAGGTTCCTGGTACAGGTATTTTTCTTCGCGATTTTCTCTTCACTGGAGACGTATTTCGTGACTGGTTCCTGCCTTTTATTTCCGGCCACTAGAAAGATTTTCGGCCGAACTTGTTTATTTTTCTGACATAGGATTAGACCCCCTATGGTGAGCATTATTTTCCATCGACACAATTATTGACGTCACGAAGGCTCGCGCTGGATTTTTGAACGGAAACAAAATATATTCAAAGTTCGAAGATTCTCGAAAATGATGAACGATATTCACCATCGTAATATGATAAACAAGATATGGTTATATTGTAGAGGTTAATTGTTCTGGTAGGTAGATTTACCCTGAAAAAAACTAACCAACCTTTTTTTTTCGTGAGATAAATTATACCGAAGATTAAAACGTAAAGGTTGGATTAGCCCGTTAGGCACATCGGCCGTTTAAGGCTACACATCCGATCCCAGCCTGACCCCATCACTCATTTGGCGGGATGAACACATTCAAAAGTCCCTGAAAAACGTTACTGAACACTGCGGAGGTTGATTGATGAAAAACTTTTCATTTCGCGAAGCGTTTAAAACCCGATTTGACACAGTCCGAACCGACATGTAAAGACGCCGACTGCGGTTCCCTTTCACGAGACCTCCAACGAGGAGTCTTCAAGGCAGATGAGATGAGTTTGGTTGTCCAACAATAGTTGGCCAACTGCTTTGAAAAATGTTATTAGTTCGGAAAAAGTTCAGAGCTCAATTGAAGCATTCTTCAAAACGGATAGCCACTTCTGCGATTTTTTTGCCACTGCTTGAATTTGGCTTCCTTTCGAGCTCCTTCATTTTGTGGCGAGAGGGCGTCGAACGAAGGAATGCGGAGTTGAATGGGAGGCGTTCAAATTAAAATCAGAGCAGTTTTTTGGGGGCAGGTTCGGTGGAAAAGGTGGGCAAAAGCCGTAACGAAGTAGGCGTGGCAGGCAGATTCCCGACGTTTCAATTAACCACAGTATCTATCTTATAAAGAACCGGTCCACAGGATGCTGAGGATCATGGAGGTTGAGATGATGGAGGAGGTTTCTTTCAAGGTGGGTGCATTTAGGAAAAATTCTGAGTTCTGAAATGATTCGAATTTGGCAACCATCGAGCTTTTGGTGTTGTCGGGTCTGTTTGCCGGTACACCATACGCATTTTCCGTTTCCTGTATCCTTTTATTGCTGCCAATCTACGTCGTAGTCATCATTTCAACTTCCCTGGCGACAACGATTCGTAGCTTTTCGACAAGATAGGAAGTTCGTGCAGATGGGGGGGTTCATTGCGTGGTGCTCTGGACAAGGATGAAACGAGTCCTGCTCCAGTTTAGTAGCTGACCTCCAGCAGGTCTGGTCAGTGCAGGTTCAGAATAAGTCCGGCCCCAGGCCCACTTGATGATACCTGGTCTGCCTCCAGGTAGCCGGCGGTTTTCAGGTGATTTAGGCCCGTAATTGGTAGTTGAAAGCGGGAGCCAAAAATGAAAAGAAAACCCGATTGGGTGATTATCACCCCCCTCCTCTTTTGACACATGGTTACTTTGCTCTCTCCAGGGGAACCTTTCGTCAAAAACTTTACAATGTTCAGCGAGAGGGCCTTAGTATCAGATACTATCAGATTCTGACATTGCTCCCCTGGAGCAAGAATTTCTAGTGTTTCTAAGTACAGTGCGGGATCGGCCACACTGTGAAGGCCGGTTGGTTAACACAAAAAAAAAAAAAAAAAAAAAAAACACTACTTTACTTTACTTACTTACTTACATTGCTCCCGCGGTGGTGAACACAAAGCAGAGATTTTGAACCAACAAAGAAGAAAGGGAAGGCTACGTCATGGTTGCAACCTCTCTTTTCTTCATTCGTGTGTTGAACTGTAAATTTTTATCCCCAGAAAGGCGCTCCTCACTACCTAGAAAACAAAAATGCATTGCTCGTCGTTATAAAAATTCAATGCTGATTTCCCTTAATTTTAAGGGAAATCAGCATTGAATTTATGTTACCTATATATTATTTATATTATAACCATTTTTTTCTGCTTATTGTAATTGAAAGCTAGTTCCATGAAATGACTAATAACGCCCTGATACCGCAAAAAAAGTCCCGATTTATCCTTCAGAACCTCAAGGAAGTTGAAAGGTTTGAATCCGAAAAGACGGTAAATGACGTCATTTACCGTCCCGAACCCGAAAGCAGACCTGACTACAGTTCTCCAAATATCCGTAGAACCCAACTCACTTGCTAATCGGAAATCGGACACGGAACAGCCATCTTGAAGGGAGGTTCAGATTAGCCAACCTTCGCGGACATGAACTCGGTAGATTCGATGCCAGCGTCCATGGTGCCGTTGTGTTGTACTACTTTCAGAAGGTTACCGCCAAAAGTTCAAACGCTGATATTTTCATACTCTCTCCTGATTTCCGTAGAGGATTACAAATTGTGCAGACGGTATAAAAGCAAGTATTTTACTCTACAGAATGGGATTCGACTGAAAAAAAAAAAAAAAAAAAAAAAAAAAAAAAAAAAACTGCGATTTTCAACCGTCCTTATATATAGCTCATTGAGGGCGTAGGTGGAAGAAGTGCCCATAAGCCAAAAGTGTGTTCTGAGATATTGGCTGTCAAAGTTTTTAGTTTCTCCACAATTAGCCTTAGGGCTGGTTACGAAAAGCGTTGCAGCAACTCAAAAAATCATCGGATCGACTTGACAATTGTAGGGAACCTTCTTGAGGAGCGAAGGAAGCGATCAGAGCGATTTCTGAAAAAAAGGCATTATGTTTTTGATTTAAACAGAGGGTTTTTTATAAAAACAAAAGATTATGAACTTCCTAAATTTTCCTACCTGAATTCGCTTCCTAAATTTTCGCCGTAAAGTTGGCTTCATCAGAGGGTGCAGTACAGAATGATCAGATAGATAATATCTATCATAATATTATTATCTAATCGTGTTTTATTTGCATTCGTTTTCTATTATTATTGACACCCAATTTTGACTCTTTGCTCAACAATAAAATTTCTGACTGACGCTTAAATTTAGCACTTAATGCACTTCCAATTCATTGTTTCAACTGAAGGAAGCCCGAAAATGAGGTTGCGAAGCAAGTTGACCACCGAAAATTGAAATTTTAAAGAAAAGGTCCCAAAAGCGGTGCGAAATGACTCCATGCGACGGTACCTAAGTAAGCCGAAATTGACTGTTAGTTATTTAACGGTGAAATGATTTCCACCAGTCGCTTACCAGGATCCTCCAGGTGAAGAGAACGTGCCTTCAAATGCTAATGAGCCGTACGATAATTCTTCTGAGTCGATTGTACCTCCTGACAGTCCGTAGTCAGTCAAAGTGAAGAGCGTGTGTGCGTATTTTTCCTGTACGTTGTAAACTTTTTAGGTGGTATATTAAATTTTAAGCTCGTAAAACTTGAAGGTCCGTAACGATGAAGAGTTTATTAGGGTGACTTTGCGGCCCTGCGGAGTATTGAAAGTACCGATAGATACGCATTTGCGAAGATGTACTAAACTCTTCCGTGACAGGGTGCAGCATCGATGCCTGCTGAGTTCGAACAGTTATTAGGTAGGCACTTGAGAAGAGATAAATGCATCTTCATGGCGATTCGACAAGATGAAGTTCTGAGAGTGAGAAAATTTGTTAGCTCGTTACTGAGCACTCTCCGTTTGCTATGTTCAAAAGTGGTTTTCCAAGTAGAAGCCATTGTGAAAATCTTCACCTCCTCTCATATCAGAGTACTCCTTTAGTAGGGCTTTTGTCAAACCATCCCACTTGTGATGAGACATATAAAAGAGAAAAACTCGATGCTACTAAAGAGGCTTAGCCGTGTCCAAAGAGGCATAAAAGGAAACTCAGGGCCGAAACCTTCCTGGATGAAAAAAAAAGAGTCAACACGTCCGAGTCTGGACATCACGTATCAATCCGTATCATCCACGGTGCCCCAGGCCGTGTCCATACTCCACAACTCCACGATCCTCAGGCGTGTCCGTACTTCATAATGCCATAGCAAAAAGAAACCTTCCGACGGGCCCGAAGATGACCATAAGAAGTGACATGACTCTGCTGGGTCGAAGGGCATCGTGGGCGGCCCACGATTTGGGGGCGTACCGTGAAATTAGAGTCACCGTCGTGAAAAAAAGAGGGCCCATTGAAATCGGGGCCTCCTGACGAGTAGCTGAGTTTTTGTGAATTTCCGAAATAATATCACTGAACAACAAAGAAAACTATTTCCTGGTTCTTTAGGAGAAAGAAATTACTCCTTTGTGGGATTTAGATAGTTTGAGAACCACGAATCACAAATCACCTATCGGGCGGCGATTTTCACATTCAGATCGGCTTCGAAACTGTGAGGAAAATCACGCTCGTAACGCAATACCCTGACGGGTGATTGCCCTGTGAAATCTTCATTAGCTAACGATGGAATAGTTTACTCCGACTTTTAAGACCCCTTTTTGGGACCCCACTACGAAGGCCGCGTCTACAACGCCCGTCATGAATGATAAATGGGTCGGATAAAAGGGAGCGGGAAAAGATTCGAGTTTCTTCTCATCAGAAATCAGAAATGTAAATGCCTGCGGGAGCCCTCTTCAGTTTCACACGTGGATAACTGACGCACACCTCCCCGCCACAAAAACCCCTCCGAAATACGCCTATCGTACCAATTAGCGCCCAATTGGTCCTGCGGTGATTTGGCTCTACGAGAACCTTTTTTAATTGCCTTCTTTTTCATAATGATTGAGAAATTCCCAAAATCGAGAAGATTTGAGACAGGGGTTCCTAAAGAGTCCGGTGCTTTCCAGGTGTTCCGCGAATACCATTGATGAAAATTAAAAATTGTATGAAAAAAACAGCTAAACATTTTGGGAACCCCTGGTTTAATTAGGTAATAGTTTCAGACTCAGCAGTTGACCAACTATCGACATCAACATTTTTCATCTTAAAATGTAATTTTCTCCTGTTGCAGAATTTTCGAGACCAAAGGATAGACGGCTCAGCCCTCGCTCTGCTAACCGAAGAACACCTCACGGCCACCCTGGGGATGAAGTTAGGGCCTGCTCTCAAACTCAGGTCCATTTTGTCCTCCAAGCTCGGCCAATGCGTCGTCTGCCGACATTGCATCCACTGTCACGGTCCGCCTCCCGAAAAGTGACTTCAATAGGCGAATTTCGTAATGTTAAAAAAGTCTTCGAAAAAAATATATTTTTAAGCGTAAGAAAGCTCAATAGACGTTCTTCAAGAATCGAAAAACATGTGTATTATATAATATTATTTTTATCTTTATCAACTCCTATTGAGCAGTGATTTTATATTGGGTGTTGCTTCTTGCAGCCTCCTCCGCATTTTTGTCACACGAAAAATTGATTAGTGTTTTCCAGTAATGGACTCGTCAATTTTCACAGCAGTCTTGTCTTCCAGTTCTAAGTCAATTAATGAGATGGTACGATTTGAATATATATAGCAATTTTTATCAGCTCCAGTGTTCGCGAACTTTTTCGTTTCAGATAATTAATGGAGGCCGACCATCAAAAATTAGTTGTTTTTTTTTTTTTTTTTTGTGCTATCCATTAAATTTTTTGGTTTTCACAATTGGTGCAGGAGCAGACCCCGCACTGTACCTACTTGGAAAAGCTTTAGAAATTCTCGCTCCAGAGAAACGATTCACATAAACTTGCGTTCAGAGGTGAATTGTCTGCCGACAAGACAGGTATTGCAACACGTGATTGACTTTTGGTCCAACATGTGAACCAGGCTGATCAGCGCTCCGACTGATTTGTAAACAGATGAAGCTCTGTCGCCTTTGTCCACGGGGCCACCCTGTCCGCTATTTATTCTTTGTATTGTCATTTTTCAAGTATTCTGTTATTCAACATGTTCTTTGACGTTCGAATTGAATAATAATTAACTGGTCGACACATAGACCAATTAATTCATTGCAATGGTGATCATCAAACATAATTTAAACTACCGCATCCTCTCAACACTGATGTAATCTACCGCCTGCATTACGGAAACTACGGCGTGTAAGGCGCAAGAAGCACATCCAATTTTTTCTAAACTTGTCAAGAGTCAAAAAACTGTAAATTGTGTTTGTTTTTTTTTAAATTAGCAAAGGATCTCGATTTTAAACAATAACGCAACGTTATCATTACTTCCTAATTTTTTTTGGCGTGTAATTAACGTTATTGTCAAAGCGCAACGTTACATGTAAATTGTATAATAAAATGTATAATATATTTTTACCGCGAATAGCGTAGAAACGCGTATTCGTAATCGTCAAACTTTCCCGACAACCGTAAACAAAACATATGCCTTTTGATTGTGTCTTTTACGGGTTTCCTGAGACGAATGTTTCCTCGGGAAGAAAGAAAAATCGTTCAATAACTAGTTTTGTATTAAGTAATTCTGTAAATAAATGTGAAAAAAATATAGTGCCTTCGCTCAAAGTGTTAAAACAAAATCGATTTGTAATAAATAAGAAAATCCCCAGTATTTTACTATACTTAAAAAAAGGAACTCTTTACCTGAAACTTATTAACTCTTGTAAATATTATTCTAAATGTAAAGTTCAAAAAATACAAGAATCGTTTATTATTATTTTATGTTGGTTCACGAATTTGTCGTTTTTTTGCCTGACTCCTTGTAACCTTCAATATTAGACCATCGTTTCTGTTATATTGGAAATTATGGTGCAAAAAGCTGGCTACTTGAAACAATATGAAAATTTCATTAAGAAACTACTCACAAAACCGGGAATCTCTCCGCTCAGGATCATAAAGGGAACTGCCGGTACCTCAAAACTAATTTCCGTTGCTTTCTTCGGAGGATTGAAAAGTTGCCGTTTACCGTGTTATAAAAGTGCAAATGAATCGCCAACGGCGGGCTTTTAATTCGCTTTGAAAGAAAGGTTTCGCTATTCCGATCTCGAGGATGCTATGCGGCTACCTACCTCTACGTTTTTCTACTTGACTTTTAGACGGTTTTTAACCCTTCCATAATAAGATGGAGTATTTTGATGGACGGCGTCGAATGTGATCGTGTCATAACGGATAATTTCCCTGGCAAGTCTCTAATTTTGACGTGAATATGTGTTATGGCTGGGTCGTTCCGGGATTTCGTCCGACGCCAAAACCGCTATGTATGACTTTTTCTTGTTTTTATGGCCGAGTAGTCAGCATAAAATGTTGGCATAAATTTACAGCTTTCCAACGTGTGGAGATTGATTTTTGTACGTGGTCAACCGACCGGGTTCATTTCCCTAGTTACGTGGATTTTTCTAATGATTTTATTCCCATTGAGTATTTTGATACTGTGTAAAGAGGTAACCACGGGCGCTTATGAGGCTCAAGTGTGGCGTGGAAGACGCGAAGTAAGTGATTTGTAGGTGAATCCTAAAACTGGTAGTAGAAATAGATGTGATTAGTCGTAGATTTGGCTGCATGTGATTGGTCGCAGGAATTTATTTTGTGATTGGTAGGTAATTTAGCGTTTGGTAGGGGAAAATCATCAAAATGGTCGTAGGAATATTGCAATTAGTCGCAGTATATGCGATTGGTCGTACTTTCTTGCATTTGGAAGTAGATTTTTCTCCCACTAATCACACTTCTACAACCACTAATTACACTTCTACAACCAATTTAAGGGATTTTTTTTTCTCAGTGTAGGCTTCGTAGTCCAGGGTAATCCCTGGTAATCCTATAGGATCGAAAACGTTCCTTGTCATACGTGTTTCGTTCGGCGAAATCAAAGGCTGAATTAACGCGCGAATCGCGTAAACGAAGAAGCAACGCCAAATTATGGAAGAACGACGAATGTTGAGTTCCTTTATGCTACGCCCTTCTCTTGTGAAGCTCGGGAAAATGAGAAATTTAGTGTTTCTTGACAACCTTTTTGAACCAGCAAGTGCTACAAATGCGCCTAAATGAAACAAAGGTCAAACACTGCATGCGAGTTAAAGGCAAAAAATTGAAAAACTCGCGACATTTTAACTGTTTTTTCAAGATTGCGATCAACGACGAAGAGAATGACGAAAACTTGGATTTACTACTTCCTAATGGTCCTAAACAACCTTTAAAAAAATCTGGAGTACGAGAATTTTCGTAAAGTGGACCTCCTTTCTGATTTCTCTACTCCCAAATCAGGGGCAGTAAAACACGTTGTCATGGAGATATTTGGCCCCGAAAAAATCAACGACGAAGAGAATGACGAAAACTTGGATTTACTACTTCCTAATGGTCCTAAACAACCTTTAAAAAAATCTGGAGTACGAGAATTTTCGTAAAGTGGACCTCCTTTCTGATTTCTCTACTCCCAAATCAGGGGCAGTAAAACACGTTGTCATGGAGATATTTGGCCCCGAAAAAATCAACGACGAAGAGAATGACGAAAACTTGGATTTACTACTTCCTAATGGTCCTAAACAACCTAAAAAAATCTGGAGTACGAGAATTTTTGTAAAGTGGACCTCCTTTCTGATTTCTCTACTCCCAAATCAGGGGCAGTAAAACACGTCATGGAGATATTTGGCCCCGAAAAAATAGGAAAATAGCCCAAATTCGGGGGGCCGTTTTTCGGAAAGCATTAGCCCTAAAGGTCTGCAGTTGCGCTCAAAATGAAGAAAATTAAATTTTCTTTAAAAAATGATACAGTGGTCTCTTTGCTAGAACGCATACTGCAGGAGTTACAGAAAAGTTCGAGTTATGGGGTAATCACACTGTCGGAAACTCCCGTCGGCCGACGAGTGGCGATTTACATTGAAATCATAGGCAATGACCGGCGGGGGGGAGGGCCGAGCCGCCGGGTAGACGACACCCTCTCCTTCCCTCAGCTATGAACGCCGGACGTCAGGCACCACGTCGTGCAGTACGAACTGCTCTCACGGCCCGACGGATCGCGAGACGTCCGGCGATCATAGCTGGGGGAAGGAGAAGGTGTCGTCTACCCGGCGGCTCGGCCCTCCCCCCCGCCGGTCATTGCCTATGATTTCAACGTAAATCGCCACTCGTCGGCCGTCGGGGAGTTTCTGACAGTGTGATAACCCCATTAGAGAAAAAACTGATAAAAGTCCGAAAAATCGCGGTTTTTAGCGTGTCCTCGAGTGCGCCGACATCACATGTCATACGTTAGGCCACTATTTCGGCGTCCTCACTAGTCTTACCGTTAGGGCACTAGTTCGGCGTCCTCACTGGACGTACGTTAGGCCTCTAGTTCGACATCTTCGCTTGTCTTACCGTCAGGCCACTAGTTCGGCGACATCACCTGTCATACGTTAGGCCACTTTTTCGGCGTCCTCACTAGTCTTACCGTTAGGGCACTAGTTCGGCGTCCTCACTGGACGTACGTTAGGCCTCTAGTTCGACATCTTCGCTAGTCTTAACGTTAGGCCACTAGTGCGACGACATCACATGTCATACGTTAGGCCACTTGTTCGGCGTCCTCACTAGTCTTACCGTTAGGGCACTAGTTCGGCGTCCTCACTGAGCGTACGTTAGCCCTCTAGTTCGACATCCTCGCTTGTCTTATCGTCAGGCCACTAGTGCGGCGACATCACCTGTCGTACGGTAGGCCACTAGTTCGGCGTCCTCACTTGTCTTACCGTTAGGGCACTAGTTTGGCGTCCTCACTGGGCGTACGTTAGGCCACTAGTTCGACATCCTCATTTGTCTTACCGTCCGGCCACTAGTTCGGCTTCGTCTCACCTTCAGATCACTAGTTCGGCGTTGGACAGTTACTTTTCCAACTCGCAAGATTGGTTTCAATCATACGGTTAATAAAGCGTGGTCCATGTTAATTGAATTTCAGCCGTAGGCTCTAAGCAAAAAGCATCCTGGGGTCCTGCCCACTGGCGAGGCCCAAAGGGCCTCTTCTTCTTTTCTTTTTTTTAATTCAATATTATTCAGTGCCTTGTGACATATTCATGCGATGTCAAATGTACGATCGTTGAGAGCGTCGATACTCGAGAGTTCTTTTTTTAAAAAGAAATTTTGCACGAAGTTGACAATCCAGACGATAAAAATGAAATGTCCATTCATTCCAAACGATTTCTTCCCAGATTAAATAGAAAGCTCCGCGGTGAATAATTATTGTGATATCAGGTCCACCAATTACAGGTTGTAGCACCCAGTTTCTGTCGGAGTTGGCGGCGTGTGGGCCGGTGGCGGTGGTCAGTTAAGGCGATTAATAGGCTGTGCCGCAACTCAATCATAATAAGAGAGCAGAAGAAACAGCAACCCCAATTTGTCGTATCGTGTCAGGTCTCCTTCGTACCGCTAGTTTCACATCATTCAATGGAGGGTTGACAAATACGCGTAAATTAGTGGAATTAATATGATGGAGAGTGAATGCCATGAATGACAAACATGTTTTTCGCTTTCAACTCAGCAAATTGCGAAATAACTAAGGAAAAATATTTCCTCCGCGCCTTCAAGGATTACGGAGGTCTTCGTTTTTCACATAAAGTCTTGAAGGTATCTTTCAATCTTTGAGCGATTGAACGATCTCGAATCGCCGGATGAAGCGATATAGGGGATCCCACTTACGTGGGATTTCCTGTTCCCATTAGGTTCAGGAAGGCAGTTAGATGGGTAAGTAGTTACATATAGGTAGAAAAGGTAGGTGCGTTACAAGCTTGTAAAAGGCCATAGACGCACACAGTGGAGCTATCAAAGCAAATCACTCGACCTCCGTTGAACGATCCTGAACGGTAAGTGCGGGCAATTTTCACATATTCACCTTCCAATCTTCGCACTCGTTTGAACTTTGGAAGAAACTTATTATGAAGAGGGCAGCCAATGGGAAAGTGTTTTTCGCTCAGTTAGGTTAAGTGGTGTTATTTATGAATTTCGGAGTTTACAAAAGCCTAGACGTGAATTCGTCGTTTTGCAACCGAAATAGGCATTGTAGTGGTTTTCTGTCACAGTATAGATGGTAAAGTGATATGGCACGGCGTCGCGACGCGTCGCTAACCTGTGGCGCCAACACTTTCCACTGAAAACAGGCCAGGACATGGGCGTACGCAGGTCTTCCTTGAGGGGGGGGCTCAAAAATATTGCAGGAAGACATGCTGCCAGCAAGGGTACCTAAAGCATTAAAGTTAAAAACGCTGCAAATTTTACACAAGGGTGTATAATACGCATATTCAGTGATAGGTATAGGTTACTTGTGCGAAAATTAATTCTGTCTTGAAAAAAAAAAAGAGTTTCCTTATAAGAATTATTATTTTTTAAATCATTTGTTTTTACTTTTTTTACTCGGAAAATATTGAATTTTTTTATAAAGAGATCAATTTTTGATCTCTTGGTCCTTCAAAAATCCCATTTGTAGCCCCATGAAAGCCCTATAGATCGCCACAGTGAAATCGGGTCGTTCCGGGACCCCCAAAACGGGATTCTACGTCCAAAAATACTTCGAAAACGACACCTAACTCGATCCCGTAGCCAAAAGCATTCAAAAACCCCGTCCCGTAGGCCCATTTTAACCCCATAGCGCCCCACGGGTTTGGGCGATCGGGCTGAAAACCTTGCGGGCACAGCTAGATGGTAAACCAAGTATTTGCCAAAATTTCAGATTTTTAAAAAAATTCCTACTGCCCACTAAGGCCCGGCCGGCGGACGACGAACGGTGGTGCAAAACGGCCATATTTCTCGGGAGGGGGGGGGGGGGGGGGTCTCTGAAAACCCCATACTCTTAGTAATGCCACTTAGTATTCGTAAATTTGACGCTGATCACGAAAATGGATTCTGAGCCGTTTTTACCCAAAATACCTTTTAAAAAAACACGTTTTCAGTACATTTTCCAGTGTGCGAGCCAAGTAAGGATTCTCCCGAAGTTTGTACAGAAAGAAATGTTGTAGAGCAATAAATTTGGCGTCGATTGAACACCCTAGAATTGAAAATTACTACAAAAATGAGGAGGTCGAAGATGATTTCGATCGAACACTCCTATGATTTCTGATGGAACCCCGTAACATTGGTGAATTTCATTGGACACCCTAGAATTGAAAATTTCTACTTGAAGACGGAAAATTGCTGAGCCTGATTAGTTATTTTCATGACTTTGTAAGGAAAAACAATGTGGTCTTTTAAATTAAATTTTGTTTCGAAGGTTCGAGCCAGAAATATCTCGCTGTAACTTATTATTTTTTATCCACTACAAAGACCCTAATAGGGTATAATATACCCTATGAAACCCTATGATACATATTATGTATGTTTTCATAGTTTGTTTTCTCGATTTCACCAAACGAGCGCCATAACTACGTATCGCAGGTTCTCTGAAAGGTCTATCTAGGTAAGGTCGAGTTTGAAGAAACTTCCAACTCGATCTGATGAGATTTAACGTTATCCAACGGCGAGAATAGGTAGGTACATATTTTTGAAGTTTGGTACCTATTCAGCGACTTTTCGTCGAAAAAAGGAATTCTCCCAATTTCACGCATTTACCTTAAAATCTGTAGAAAAAACGGACGCCATTTGTCGGAGTTGTTCAGTACATAGGGCACTACATAGGGTACCCAGGAAAAATAGTCGCATACCTACCTTAGCTAGCCCAAGCTCAACTTGTGCTGAATCAAATGCACAAAAATCATGGTTTTTTGCTTCAAATTCAGCTAAAAACGTGTTGAAACCTGTGTCTAGATTTTTTCCGCAGAAAGATAAAATTATTATCTTGTAGCTGAGTAAAAACCGAACAAATTCGATGTCTAACGAATTTTTTCACGTGCAAAATGAGTCGGCTACGATTCTCCGTGAATAGGTCTAATACTGCTCCCGTCAACTCACAATAATTGTCTAATACTGCTCCCGTCAACTCACAATAAAAATTATTTTCCAAAATCGACAAAGGTATACTGCCCGAGTCAGGTCTACAGTACGAGTCAAGTTGATGACTTTTTGATCCAAAAACTATTCATATCAACCCTCCAACTAATACTGAATGAAATATTGGAATAAGTAGGTACCCAATGTCAAGTTGATTTTTTTCACTTTAAATTTACAACATGAGCCGCCTCGGGTTCTCTGCGAATTTTTCAACCACTACTTCTTCTTTTTCATTCATTTTATCTGCAAGTGTATATATATTTTTCGTTTGTCTAGGGGGGGGCCCGGGCCCCCCCTAGCCCCCCCTTGCGTACGCCTATGGGCCAGGATCCGGCATTATCTACCCATCTCCGAAAAAAACATGACAATAATGTCATTATCTCCCCACACTTTTCGACCGACTTGTCACAATCTCCCCACTGAAATATGCGCTATCTCCCCGTTGAAAGTTTCACTATCTCCCCGCGTTGTTATTGTTATTCATGTTACTTGAATGCTGTTCAAAAAGTTTCAGACGACATATAGTCAGCAGACTCACATCACTTCCTTATTAAATTCGCGGCCCCTGAGACAGCCGACCCAAAACAAGTCATGTGAGAAAAACGCTGCAACTTTTACACAAGGGCAGGACGCGGCGGGGGGGTTATTCATTGATATACAGTAATTGCGCGAAAAATAATTCTAGAAGAATTATATTCTAGAATATATTCTTGCATTCCTTCCACAGCTGTTTCATTAGGTAAGAAAATATTTTTGAAAATAAATAAATAAAAATATTTCTGTTCGATGTTTGGACAGATGAGGGACCTCAAAAACGATTTTCGCATCCCAAACTACTCGGAAAATGACACCTTATTTGACCAACACAACAAGATGTCACTCATATCCCAGAATTAATTCTATACTTACCAATAAAAAAACGCTGCAAATTTTACACAAGGGTTTATTATTCTTTGATATAAGTTACTTGTACAGAAATTTAATTCTGTCAATAAAAAAATGTAAAAAAATTTTTTTTTGGATTTTTATATTTCAAAAAACATTCTTTGAGGCGATTTTTTTTTCAAAAATGTGTTTTTTCAAAAATTCTTTAATTTTTACTCGAAAGATATTTAACTTCTTGGGATCCATCAAAAATCCCATTTTTAGCTCCATGAAAGCCCTATAGATCGCCACAGTTAAATCGGATCGTTCCGGGACCCAAAAAAATGGATTCTACGTCCAAAAATACTTCGAAAACGACACCTGACTCGATCCCATAGCCAAAAGCCTTCAAAAACCACCTTCTGTAGCCCCATTTTAGCCCCAGAGCGCCCCACGGGTTTGGGCGATCGGGCTGAAAACCTTGCGGGCACAACTAGATGGTAAACCGAGTATTTTGTCAAAATTTCAGATTTTTTAAAAAATTCCTACTGCCCAAAACGGCCTGGACGGCGGACGGCGTACGGCGTACGGCGTACGGCGGACGGACATTTCGGATTTTGAATGTAGACCACTTGAAACGGATAATGTCAAATTTTGAGCCCGATCGGAGTCGTCGACCCGCGTCGCGAAAACATAGGTGTATTATTCCAAGAATAATAAACCAAAAATTGATTAATTTATTGAAAAAATACTTTTTTCTTTTTTGTGAAGTCTGTGAATGGATGTGGGACCCAGAAAACATGGATTATACAACCAAAATTACTTGGAAAATGACACCTTATTTGACCTCCTGGGATCCATAAAAATCCCATTTGTAGCCCCATGAAAGCCCTATAGATCGCCACAGTGAAATCAGATCGTTCCGGCACCCCCAAAAATGGATTATATGTCCACAAATACTTCGAAAACGACACCTAACTCGATCCCATAGCCAAATGCCTTCAAGAAAATTCTCCCGTAGCCCAATTCTAGCCCCATAGCGCCCCACGGGTTTGGGCGATCGGCCTGAAAACCTTGCGGACACAACTAGATGGTAAACCGAGTATTTTGTCGAAATTTCAGATTTTTGAAAAAAATTCCTACTGCCCAAAACGGCCCGGACGGCGGACGGACATTTCGGTTTTGGAATCTAGACCTGTTGAAACGGTTGTCAAATTTCGAGGCCGATCGGAGACGTCGACCTCCATCGCAATTACATAGGTGTATTATTCCAAGAATAATAAACCAAAATATCCTCACTCAGAACCTGAAGTTCCACTGAGTAGAAAAGAAAGTAAAAACCCCGTCGTTAAGTTAAAATCAAATTAAGATAGTGGGAAATCAAATTGTTGATTGGAATTCCACACTTATGAAATATTCAAACGCCTGGAATCACCTAAAACAGTTTCTTACGAGGTTGTACTTTTATTAACCTCAATGAAGCTGCTCCGGGGACATTGGAAGCTTCGAAATTCCTGACGTGACTTTCTTTCGAGATCACGTTCACCGCGCGCAGACGTGTCGCAGAATACTAAAACCCCAAGCTGATTACTTTTGATGGGTCGATCACCTCGTGAACCTTCGACGAAACCAATCAATGTTCCCTCTGTGGCAGAACACGTATTGACTATACCGAAAAAATAAACAGTACCTAATAAATGGGGAGTTAATAAAACAATAATTTTTGATCGTACGGAATTCTATCTATTAAGTACACTTTTTACTGCTCGTGAATTATTCTAATAAATTTCTTTTTAATTAACTCGTTTCCAGTTAATCGGTCTGATAAACTACACGCGGACTACGTATTTACAAAAGGCCTCGACAACGATAAAACCGATCATTCGTGAACTTGTGACATTTAAGTTGCCAGGTTATTTATCGCCGATTTTCCGGAGTTGCCCTGCACTTCGTGACACCTGCACGCACCTGCAAAACCGTATGGTTATATTAATGGTAAATTATTGCGGTTAAAACATGCGGCTCTCAAGTTGACGACAAATTTGAATACGTCCTTGTCGTTGTGGGGCGGGCGGAACGCAGAAACATTTCTGGCTCACCTCAGTTGAGTGGTACGGTATGAAGGAAGGTGCTGTGTCTGCAGGTAACGAACGCAAGGCAGGTGTTTTTACGGTTTGAAGGTGTCCGTCGGGTGTGAGCTGCTGTTTTCCTACGTCAATATTAATAATTAATATGTATTGATAGATCTTGACGTTTCTAGTGTACTGGCAAGGCTTTCTTCAAAAGCCCGGGATGTTACTTCGACGCCTCAAACAAACATCCCAGAGGATCTGATGATAATAGTTATAGCTGATAGGCGAAGAAAGCCTAGCCACAACATTTTCCCTAGAAAAGTCTAGATACCTCCAGAGCTTTCCTGAGAGTAATCTGGAGATAACACGGTTTCACTCGAACCATCAAGGTTAGGGCTTGCTGGACCCAACTGAAGTAAAGGAGTCAGCCAAAGCTGCCAGCTAGTAGAAAAGGCTGAGGGACTCCTCGTCGGTGGAGGTTGCCCACCAACTTGACAGAAATTCGCTTTCAGTCTAACACCAACTAAAGAAATTGTAGTGGCTGGGGAACATTGGAGAGTCGTCCTGCACTGAGAGAAAAAAAGGGCCTATTCTAGGTTATTTTTCGATTTTTTTCTCGGTTAAATGCTGCCAACCTTGATTTTTTTTGGTTTTCATTCTAGGGTGGAACAATTTAGTCTAGGTTGAATATCATTTAACCTAGATTGAAAATACTGGTGAAGTTACCTTCCTAAAAATGCAAACAACCAAGATTTAAAATACGCCACCCCCACACTTTAGTTCTAGGTTAAGTTCACGGTGTGTGCCGCCGCCTCCATCCATTTACATTCTAGGTTAAAAACATTAATGTCTTGGTTGTCTCACCCTGGTATTCAATGTTTTTCACTTTCATAGACCGTTGATTTACCCTAAAACAAAAACGTTCTCACCCCACCTAAAACAATTTACAGCCATGGCGCGTTAGCCTAGAACCCTTTTGTCTCTAGGTTGTGTCCCTTTATTTACGAGGTTGTTTCAATTACTATCCCTGTTGTTCCAGTTAAATTTCTAGATAGCTTCCTATTCTTTTCAGGTTGGTTCTAATAAATTACTAGGTGGTCCACTTTTCTTTCTAGGTTTGCTCCACTTCCATTGCAGGTTGTTTCTATCAACTTCAACTATCTTTCTGGGTTGTCTCTGTTTCCAACTCAGTACAAAAATTTGAATGTGACGTCATAATATGACTGCACATACTAACAGAAATTAGATGATTAGAACTTGACAAAGATTTGGCCTCAACCCCACCGGCTAAATAGCAGGGGTGCCAAGACAACGAGAATTAACGCCCACCGCCTACAGTGGCGCTCTCCGCGGCCGCTTAGCGTACTGTAGAAACAACCTGGAATTTATTGAATGAATTACAATCACTGTTGTTTAAACCTAAAACTATTTGTAGTACTAAGGTAGTTTTAACCGAGACTGAAAGTCTAACTTTTTCTTCTAAAGCCTAAAGTAGCAATCTCGCCTTTTAAATCTCTCGGTTGTTTTCAGTTGTACAACCGAGACTTTAATGGAGGGGAATTATATGGAAGGTCAAATTATTCGATTCTAGGTTACCCCACTTAAAAGTCAAAGGTAGGTAATATATTTTCTAGGTCTTCACAATGTCAACCTAGACCAAATGTGAAGTTCACATTTGGTCTAGGTTGACACTTTTTTATTCCAGGTTGTGGTTAGAGGGCGGGTAATAACGGGTTAGGTTGTTTCTATATGGGTCAAGGTTGTATTAATATTTTTCGATGTTACTTTAACCTGGACCTATTTTTTTCTAGGTTGAATCAATTGATTCTAGGTGGTTTCAATTTCTTTTCGAGGTTATTTTGGATTCAACCTAGCCACTAAAAAAATCTTTTCTCTCAGTGTGACGTGACTGACGATTGCGCCGTATCGAGGGAAATTTAATGGAGTCTTCTTTTTAAAAAATTCAAATTTGAAGGCGATGGTACGATTCTGGACCGTAAGTCGTCTTGAGTTCTATACGTTGGGGTGTGGGCCGTATAGCGAAGGTTTCAAAATATAATATTATACACTAACGATCGTGTCGAATACGACTGGGGAAATCGTGGTTCTAGAACTGGTGCAAATGTATGGAAATTTCTCCGATTTTCTCCAAATTCGATTGACGCAAACGTAAAGTAGCCCTTTTCCACCGAAATTTCAGGGCACGAAAGACTGCGTACCACGACGGGAGGAGAGCATTTCGATTTGTGACAAGACATGGCAGACGGTGAAGACAGTGATGGAAACGGAGATCTTCCGAGATGGGGAATAGAGATCCATCTGGTGATCCTCACGCTTCTAATTCCCCTCGCCATCTCCCCGACGATTAGCCCGTAAATCTGGGAACGCGTGCTTCGCCCGTGGAAACAGGTTGATACCCTTCACTTCTCTAAGTGCCCAGTGCCGGTGTCCCGGCGTCTAATTGGAGGGAATTTTCCGGGATTCGAAAAAAAAAGAAGAAAAGTCCGAAGGGGGCCGTTTGTCACGGGTGATCCCGCATTTGGACTCGAGAGCTCAAAACGCACGAAATTAGTAGGTCGACTCCGAGCAGGAACTCAGTCAGTACGATGACCCGGCCGTGAGGGGACTCATCAAGTTTCATTATGTACCAATTAAGTAGCGTCCAGATTTTTCAAGATTGAAACAATAACTACGGTCAGAGTCTAAGCGGCTCCCAGCCGAATCATTCTGCTGGAATTTCCAACTACTGTATCGTATATTTAAAATATTCATGAATGCAAAACCGGCTGACATAAATGAATAATCTCTATAGCTAAGTAAACATCAGTACGAGCGCCCCACTGAGGCTCAACGTCGTCTTTTGGAACTAAGAATGGTGGTGTGGGGTAGTTCAGAAGGCGAGGGGTGCTATTTATATGCAAAGTAGGTCTGCTAGCTCTGAGGCGCCCTCACCGGTTCTAATTATTGCTCATTAAAGGATGTGCCTCTACAACTGCAGCTCAGTCTCTTAACTACCCATTAACACGCGCTCCCAACAATGAAATTACTCCAACATCCACGCATTATAATTTACCTAAACCTGAATAAGAGGGGAAAAATTCAAGAGGACGTAAAAGCGAACCCAAATGAAAACCTTGAAATATGATAATGTCGTAAATTTAACAGTTGATTTCCATTTTGGTTTATTATTCTCAAAATAATCAACCTATGTTTGAGCGACGGGGGTCAACAATTTTGACCCGCTACAAAATCGGTCCCCAATGTCCGTCGACCGTCCAGGCTGCTTTGGGCAGTAGGATCTCTTATTCATTTATTTATTTATTTATTTTTTTTAAATAAATATAATGCCAATTTTTCCATCCAAAAAATATCCCGTGTGTAAAATTTGCAGCATTTTTTTAAAGGTTTTTTTTTTTTTGTAGGAATGAACGCTACGTTTTATGGCGTATTCCGCTGAATTGTAAAGAATCGCAGAAACGTCTTGGCGGATCGACGCAAAACGTGAAAACGGAACGGGGCATTCAAACAACTCGAGCTCGCCAAGTTTGTCGTAAAACTGGAGGAATTCAAAACGCGCCATTGTTGGAGACCGAAGCGTTTTGCCGAGTTCTATGAACTTGCGGGGCCAACACTGGATGAGAGCAGATGTGAGGCGAGGGATGATAATGGCTACCTACTCGAGGCAATAAAACTTGGCACAACCACTGCATCCGTAATAACACAGTTTTCTCCGTAACTCCGCCGCTGGTATGTCTTCCATCTGTGCGTCAGGGAAGGCAATCAACGTCAAATCTCAGCTTCGCCGAGATAACGTCTTTTAAAAAGTCGGAACTCATTCAGTGAATGGCATGCGCGACGGGGACTTGCTAAGTTGTCACAGTGAATCTCGGTTGAGTTATGTTCGACCATAAGCCTCAAGGCCAGTTGTGAAGTGTGAAATTTAAGTGCGTGATAGTCTTTTCATTTGTGAACACAACAGTGTAGGAGCCGTGTGTTGCACCATGAGGCGATGTGGCGGAAGTTGGAAACCTCGAGGTGGTCGCTCGCATGGATTTTGATCGCAGAGAACGCCTTTCAGAGGGAAATCAGCGATAATGTGATTTACACTAAAGCCATTGCCAGCATTAGCAAAGTTTACTAGAAAGTAGAAGAACGCGTTTGATTTATTAATCTAAGAATAATAATTATTCTTAATTATTAAGAAGTTTTGTGAGATGGGACAACAATTTGGATTGTCTCAAAATTTGTCCCTATAGGTATGTTTCAAGATGACACATTCCAGAAATGAAATGAGCCTCCGCCGTCCAGGCCAATTTTAACAAAATACTTGGTTTGCCATCTAGTTGTGCCAGCTAGCCCAGTTTAGTAAGTCGGTATCTATGCAAATTCACTTTGAATAGAATAGAAAACATTTTTATTCGAAAAAATTTGTAACCTGTGCCCTTACAATTTCTAAGTGAAATAACATTACATGCATAAGAATAAATTCGAGAACATGAGGGCACCAGAAATGTGCCAGAAAATACAAAAACATGGTTACGGCATGGACTTTCTGGTGTTTAGCAGCTTTATCATGTTCTCATTAGTCGGGACGCCCTCGCCAAGGAACCGCACCCTGAACTCGTCGAGAATGGGACCGACTCCGAAAAAATGTAGGACATCCTCGTCTGCATATCGAGCAGTTTCGACGAGGGGAGTCAGACCGCTGGCAAAGACCATCGTTCAGCAGGAGCCGCGCCCCCCTGAACTGCAGGACCCATTGGTGCACCCACCGGCAGGCCTGACACCGCTGGCCTGACAACGGGTTCAAGCTTCGGGCGGAGGAGGTTGCAGGACAGCGCAGCACGTGCCCTCAGTCCATTGACACACTCAATTTGATTCTTCATTTGAGCAACCCAAGTATCCAGGACCTGGATTCCAGTTCCTTGGGATCCCCCATAACGCACAGCCGTCGCCCCCAGCCAAGTCCACGCACACCCCGAACCACCCAACTCCCCTTTGGATCATTAAATGAAATTTTCACATGCCACCTAGTAAGGCAGCCTATGGTACAGCATCTCCAACACCTTACTTATGTACCCAGCAGCCAGAGGCAGGGTGTAATATTGGGCCGACACCAGTCACACGGAATAGTAGGGAGCATTCCGAGGAGACCAAAAACTGTTTCATGATGAGCCACTAGTACTGTTCCTGCACAAACCCGGTCACCTGCCCCACTTAGCACCCTGAAGCCCAGCTGTTGACTGGGACTGCCGTGACATGCCTGAGGCTCCTGCTTTCAACTACCTATGCACCCTGCAGATTCCAAGCTTTGCTGCTGCTGCCCGCTCTGAAGTGCCGACCAAAGGACAATCTCTGAGTAAACACCGAGGATCTTCATGGTGGAACCACCTCAACCGGGTCACCTCCACTTTTTGCGCCCTTGCCACCAGAGCGCTCTTCTCTAAACACCACAAACATAGTCTGATTGCGCTAAAAAAAACGCATTTTGGATGCTGTGGATGTACTGACGGAATGCCTTCCCCACCTCTTCTGAAGACAATCTTCACCCAAGCCCTCCTCCCCGTCGACGCTTCCATGCCTACCTCCCAGTCAGGAGGTCGAGAGGGACGTCAGCAAGTGCTGTGGAAGAATGGGGTAGGGGGGGGGGGGTGAAGTGGGAGGAGCTTATCTCATTCTGCAAGTGAGCTCCGTCTCATCAACATCCTAGGGTGTTCAGGAGCTCCTGAAATGTAACTAGCAGATTGTAACTAAATATTCAAAATTGTTTAAAGATGTTTGCTCGCAGAAGATCGATTTGACGGTTATTACAGGGAACGTGGGTTTTTCCCCTATTCAAGCTTCTCCCCCCCGATCTTGACAGTGAACCCGTTTGATTTAAGAACTTGAATATATAGGTCGGCCACCTTTGGCAGGATATAACCCGGGAGGCTGTTAAATATTAACCGGAGCGTGTTGAGGTGGAAAACGGTCTTTAATTTTGATCGTAATTGCGGTGAAAAAGAGGAAACGACTTTAACGTACAGGTTAGCCGAAGGGAGCGAAGATACAGAAGGCTGTTGACCGGGACTGCCGTGACGTGCCTGAGGCTCCCGCCTTTAATCCAGATGTAATGGCCGAAGTCCCAAGTGGGCGCCCCGGGCCAAAGCTCTAATTACAACACTCGCTTCTGATAGTTATCGCAAGGCCCTGCTATCCCTCCTGTGCATTCCCATTTGTTTAAATCATTTTTCTAACCTTTTCCCTCCATCCGGTAACCCCTGCTAGTAATCTGGCTTCTACGGGACCATCACGGTATACTACAATCAGCACCTCCGGCCTGAAAGTGTTGAGTGAATACAACAGAAAGCCTTCAAGTTTCGATACGTGGAAAGACTGAAGAAGGCTGTTGAATCGCTCATCGAGTGCCAATTGAAAAACGCTGCAAATTTCACACACTGGTTTACTATTCATAAAAACGTATAAATTGTGCAAAAGTTAATTCCATGTCAACAACGATTATATAAAAAATTAAAATAAAAACAAAAACGTTCAATGTTTAGACGGTTGTGGAACCCCGAAAAGAAAATTTCGTATTTAATACATTTTCTGGCCTCATGAAAGCTCCATGGTGAAATCCGATGGTTCTGGGACTCCCTAAAATGGATTACGTCCAAAGATACCTCGAAAACGAAACCTAACTCGACCCCACGGCCGAAAACCTTCAAAACCCCATACCCGGAATCGGTACAAGAAAACAATCGGGGTGGCACGGTGTTTGCGCATGGCCGTAAGGAGATTATCGGATATCTACTAAACCACTTTTTGAGGTTTTTCCGGTTTTTTGGCGCTGAAGTTATTGTTTATTGTCTTCATTTTTTTAACCATATGCTTACATAATATATACTCATGAGATAATACAATGTATTACATAATATGTATGAGATATATTATATGTCATATAATATATCTCATACATATTATGTATTTTCTCATGAGTATTTCTAGCTTTGGAGGGATTTTTCAGGTTGAAAATTGAAAGAGGTATAACTTTTGGATTATTATTCTTGGAATAATAATACAAAAATTCGCGACCTTGGTCGCGATTACACCTATGTTATCGCAACAAAGAAATTTTTTCAAAATTTTTTGTTTTTTTACTCGAAAAATATTTTACTTCCTGGTAGCCTTCAAAAATCTCATTCGTAGCCTCATGAAAGCCCTATTTATCCCCATAATGAAATCCGGGACCCCCAAAAATGGGTTTTACATCCAAAAATACTTCGAAAACGACACCTAACTCGATCCCATAGCCAAAAGCCTTCAAAAACCCCTCCCGTAGCCCCATTTGGCCCCATTGCGCCCCACGGGTTTAAAAACCCCTCCCGTAGCCCCATTTAGCCCCATTGCGCCCCACGGGCTGAAAACCTTGCGGGCACAACTAGATGATAAACCGAGTATTTTGTCAACTTTTCATAATGTGACATTTTCATCCCATTTTGCGGTACTTAAAACACAGAACAAAGCGATTCAACTGAAAATTCAGGTGACCGTCGCACAGTGGTCCAGAACCCCCGAAAACGTGATCGAAACTCAATTTTTTCAAATTTTTCTACAGATTTGAAAATTTTATCCTTTGTTCTACAGTTCTTGAAACACCCAAGCCTGCCAAGGCTTTCCCGAAAACTGCCTAGAAAAGTTTGCAGGAAATTCGAAATGTTTAAAGTAGACTGATGCTAGCGATTATTTGTTAATGTAGCGATTTTTTTTTATTTCCAACATTTGGAGAGCTTTGCTGATTGGTTAATCACAGCCAACAAGTAGATCCGAAGATGAGTAAATTATCTTTAAAGTAAAATTTGCATGAATATTTTTCGAAATTTGGTAGAAAAAATCGTAAAAATATGTACGCGCCAAAATTGGTCTCAAATTATCGAGAAAGGTATAAAGAAAGTTTTCGATCCAATTCCAGGTGCTACTAGCTGCTACCTTGGCCTGTAGGTCAATTTTTCTGATCCAAAGTCCGTATCTCTGCTCATAAACCTGTGATACTTTTCGTCCACGTCAAGATCAATGTCCAGAGACGGATGTGGAGCTCCCTTCCATCGGTTTCGTGTGCCCTCTCCCAACCTTATTTTTCGTCTGTAAATTTCACTTTCTCAGGATTTCCGATTAATAAAATTTATTATTCAATAATAAATTTGGACATTTTTTCTATTTTTTCCAATATTTTTTATTCAACTTCAGTAATTTGTTAATTTTAATGAAAACTTTGAGATAACCAATAATACACTTGGGGCTGACATGAAAAGTTCAGGTAATCAACAAAAAAGCCGAAAAATGTCATTTTTGGAGCATTTCTGGGTCTCAAAAGTGAACAAAAACATGATTTTTGGATTCTGCGCACTCAAAAACATAATACCTACTCATTTTGAAAGCAAAAGTAAAAAAAATAAAGCCGCTAGGAGTTTCGATCACGTTTTCGGAGGTTCTGGACCACTGTGCGTAGATTGGTACTATTTGTCCTCTAAAAGGCAACTTATAAAGCCCCATATATATACAGGGATGGCGGAAGGGTCTGGGACCCCCATTAATGGACTGAAAAATACTTCGAAAAAGGCGCTACACTGGACCCCACGGCCAATCCCCTTGACAAACCCCTCATGTAGGGCCTCACTGTGTAGCCTTATGGTCTGAGACCCCCATAAATTGTACAAAATTTTATTTTTGCATAATACCGTGTTCAGGTACCGCCATAAATGGATTCTACTTGTAAAAACAAGCCATCAATTGAATTGAATAGATGAGCGCAACCTTTTTGTTATTACGATATATATAATGAGCGAGAGAAACTAAGAAACAGTAGGTATCTAGCGACCAAACTATGCCACACAACACATCATCCACGTGATGCTCATTACGTAAACAACTGCACCCTAACGACCGATGCGTAATAAAACCTTATGCCGATCAGAGGTAACGAACGGCTCAGGCTGCAAAAATCGTTTTGGAGTCGGTGGAATCAGCCTGAAAAGCTCATTCCATAGACCCTTGTACCAACGAAATCGGACAAAAACTTCCGTCCCCCTTTTGAGGCCTCCTTAGTTACACATCAGAGATAAACAACTTTCGTCGTGAAGGACCTCCCGAAAACCGATGAAGGGGATGAGGGAGGAAAAATCAACGTAGCCTATAACCACCCCCCGAACTCGCTGATGACAATGAGACCACCCTCATGAAAATCTGTTGAGCCGCTCGGGCGTGATGCTCTGTACAAAAAAAAAAAAACAAAAAAAAAACATACATGTCGAAGAGGTGAGCGCACCTTTCCATTTTTTGGAAAAAGGTTGCGCTAAAAACGTGAAAATGGCATCCCACTCAAGCCTCTACCGGAAATTCCTACAAAAACCCCTCCCGTAATCCGATAGAGCCTTCCTGTAGGGCTGAAAACCTTGTGGGCGTTGCCTCCAATCCTATTGCTAATTTCTAAGCCAATAGCTGTCGTATTTCGAGGGCCCAATAAACGTTCATAATTCGTGCTTTGGATTCATCGTCGGGCCCCGGTTTTCAAACAATTTGTGTCAGATGGCAGTAGGTATGCTATACAACCCTCTTGGTCCACCACAAACGACGAACCCAAAATTAACTGTTCAATATTTTGAGCTACAAACTAATTTCCCAAAGAAAATTAGCCTCCTAAGGATCGGCTTTCAATTTGACAAGATAGTTCATTCACTTGGTTGATAGCGAAGACAATCTGACTTTATTGGGTGACCTCCAGACGAAACAAATTGAGTGATTAATTGCATTCGATATTTCGACTGTAGAGGGCGTTGCAGTTCGTACGATAGCATTCTTTTACTGGCAGAGGGTTAAAAAGGGGTTGAAAAGGGGGTCACAAACGGCGATGAATGAGAACAATATGGGACGGGAATGAGGGGCAATATGGTGGAGGGAGAGCTCCTTTGCTCGTCTGTTCGCCTGGTCGTCATGCGAGAGAAAGATGCATGTACGGCACAGCATCCTCATCTCTCTTCATTCCGCCGATCCCCCCCTCTCCAATTGAAGAGCCCCCCTCACCGCCACGTCACATCCAATCCAGCTGCTTCAGACCTCCCCCCCCCCCTGTTCATCCCCTTTCCGTCTTCATCTCATCTTCTCCGATTGTATCTCGTCTCCACCCCGCCTTTCCCATTTGCCTAATCCACCTCTACGGCTCATCCATCATCGTGCCAGGATCCTTCAAACGGGGAAGTGATCCTCCCCAAAGAAAATTTGATGCTAACAGAAACCTCCGGAGGGGTTGTAATACATCCTAAACGTGCTCAATGTTGAAAAATCGTTCAGACTTCTTCCTTTCGAAATTCGCCCACTTTTGGTTCATTACTCTCAGGACAGATTACCTCCTGGCATCCGTCAAAAGCCCCACAGATCCACTCGGTGAATTCGGATCGTTCTCGGACCTCCAGAAATGTGTTCTATGTCCAAAATACTTTGAAAACGACACCTAACACGACCCCATAGCTGAAACTCTTCAAAAAACCCTCCCGTAGCCCCTTTTTAGCCCCATAGCTCCCCGGGTTTGGGCGATCGGGCGGTTGGGTATATTAATAATAATAGCTTGCGTAAAATGTGCAGCTTAGTTTAATTTAATTTTAAAATTCAATATTTAAAAAATAAATATTTTAAATATTAATAAATAATATTAAATAATATTATTTTCTTATTGCCATACAATTATTGTTTGCACGGTTTATGCCAAAGAATAAAAACCCTTGTATAACATTTTACAGCGTTTTTCCTTCACAAAATCCGCCCACTTTTTATGGTAACCGAATGGATTCAGGCTCAGGTCGACGGGAATTGTGATGAACCTGATCAATGAACATTTGAAAGTTGATTGGCAGCTTATACAGACCGGGGAAAAGGTAGCGAAGAACACTTGCATGCAAATTCTATGCTAATAAACTGCATAATAACAGGCCGAGAGCGGCTGAGGTTGGTGGGACGAGGGTTTTTACGAAGGGCAGGGAGCGCGGAAGGTTGATGGGCTACAAGAGGCGTCCATCTGGGTAGGTCGTCGTGAATAAATTTTGACGGATCGCGATTCAATTAAAAAGTAGCTTTTGATAATCTTTCCGAGCGGGATGGAAAGGGACATCAAACGGGCTGAGGGGGTTCAAAGGCTCAAAAGGGGGAGATTTCAAAGAGTGTAAAGGGGATGAGGATGGGCCAAAGATAATTGTGGGTTACGTATTGACGGTAGGAACTCGGGCGGAAAGGAAGTGTGCTTGTGAGAGAAGATGAAGAGGAATCGAAGATGATGAAGCGGCGGGAAGCGGTGAATATCTGAGTGGTTAGAGTGATAGGAGGGAGTATCGAGTGGGGGAGATATCTCCAGTTTGAGTGAGGGAGTAACATCGTTAGCTGGGAGGTCCTGAGGGTCCTTTGGCTTTTAGCTCTCCAAACGAGCGCTTTTACAGGATCAATCGTTAAAGAGCAGGAGACCTCCCCGTTAATCCACGAATGAAAAACTGTTTTTTCACTCGGAATAAATTATATCTGCAAATTTAACTCTTCAAACGCTTTTAAAAGATTCAAGTGAACCTGAAAATTCGATTCTGCTGAAATGAAAGTCAACTTTAAATTCATAAAAAGACTCGTGTCCTTAACAAAAATTATTTTGGTTTGGTAATAAGACACCAATTCTTTTGCGAAGGGGGTCAACAATTTTGATCGGCCTAAAAACACTGCTTGTACAAAACAAGCCATCAATTGAATAGAAGAGCGTAACCTTTCTGCTACTACGAAACCCAAACCGTAACTAATAATTCGTAACTTGACACACTAGGTATCTAACGACCAAACAATGTCGTCGGGATCGGACGAATCGTCGACGACGGAGGTGATTTTGATAGCCTATAACCACCCCCATGAAAATCTGTGCAGCCGTTCGGGCGTGATGCTGTTATACACAAAAAACAAATACACACACAAAAAAAAAAAAAAAAAAAAAAAACGTCGAAGAGATGAGCGCACCTTTCCATTTTTTGAGGGAAAGGTTGCGCTAAAAATATTTGTTGACAGTTTCTGGGATCTAAATAGCCACTATTCACTGAATGGGTCGAGAAATACGAATATAACAAAACAAAATTTGTTGTGTGTATATCTCGAGAACTAGAGCTAATAAAATATTTAATATTTTATTAGCTCTAGTTCTCGAGATGCAAATACTTTCGATTCAGGGTTTGGTTAAAAAATCGAAATTCCTGCCTGAGAATTTCGGTGTAGTTCTTCTTCTAGTGTGTTCTAGTTCGGTGTAGTTCTAATTTCTTCTTTTGTCTCTATTGGTGTTGCAAGTGTGTCTTCGTCGTCTCATCGCTCCAGAGCTGAAGATGAATGAAGCGAGGTATGCCTAAGTACAACTGGGCCTCCCTAATGTCGGTTACCTTCAAACCTGGGCATCTCAGAACTTTGCCGATTTCATCCTGACTTGCTTCGTAAAAAACATTGACTCGTTTTAGAAAAATTACAATTAATCAGATCTACAGGATGTACTCGCCTGCAGACGATAAGTGACCTTTTTATATGAACTCTGCTCTGGTATTAAGATGAAGTGACTCCTGGCTCAAGCCAGGGAATAATTACGCGAGACTGTCCACACCAGGCTTTGTTGCCAAATTCAACAATACCGAAGTCCGATGTGTAATTTGGAGGCCCAAAATTCAATCTTCTATGAAATTTCAGTGTCCCGTTTGGGTCCTGTGGTCCGTGGCGAACGGTTTTCTTTTTCTCCTCAGTGAATTGTCCCACAATGACTTGGCTTACCTGTTCTCTTTCGGCGATTTATTAGCTTGTAAGAAGATGAACTACTTCTTAGTGAACTGTATTGGAACCAGCGCTTTTATTCCTCAACGAAGGTTTTTCGTACTAATGATTTACTTTGTATTATTGTAGTGATTGACTTAACCTGTATTTCTGTTATGTTTCATCCTTGTATGGCCGAAAGGTTTTTACAATAAACCTTTTCATTTCATTTCTATTGGTGTTTCATGTTCAGTAGTAGAGGGGTTGGTTAGTGTCTATTCTCGAGAATGATTTCTCTTCAATTGCCTTTCGTACATCATGTGCGCATGTAGGTACGACATGTATTGTTACCTATAGTACTAACTTTTGCACAATTTATAACAATGAATAATAAACCCTTGTGTAAAATTTGCAGCGTTTTTTGCTTAGTTGAACAATACCTAAGAAAGAGATGCTTCCAGATTTTATTTTATCGATGGAATAATATTGGGTTATAACGCTGAAAATGGGGTCGAAATCCTGATAGTTTCTAGTTAAAATTTACACATATTTTTAGTTTTGAATGAATTTTATTGAGAATCCCAATCAGAGTTTTGACATCACCGCACACGTTCATTCCTTGCTGGTGACATTTTCTCGTAGTTTAGTCCGAAGCTGAAGCATTCTCCACGCTAAATGAAGTTTCACCTTTCGTTCCCTCTCAATACGCCCCTGGTATTAAGTACCCGCACTATCCGTCAAGTTTCGAGAGAAAAATTAGCCGTGAACCAACGAAGGTTGCAAGTTGAAACTACTTACCTCCACGTGATGGCACAGTTATGATCTCTTGAGGAAGTAATTACATTTTCGTGCCTCCAGGTTACGACCTTGCCTGCTGTTTTCTATGATGGTGTTCTGGTGCTCCGCCCGTAACCTCTGATGACCATCTCGTCTTTTCACTTCACAAATCCACCTCCGGTTGTCCTTGATTGCATTTTACGCGCGGCGTTACAAATTTTTAAAGTACAAGATTTCCAATTACAAATCAAACGATCGAGTAATTTTTGAATGAAGTTTAATATTTCGGTAAAGGTGATTTATTTCGAAATTTACATTCTCAATGTAAGTTTCTATTCGCAACAAGTGGACCTCTGAGACCTCCGATCGCCTTCAATCCGACCCATTTCACCCCATCGGACGGCGCGCCGGTTGTAATAGACCGCAATAGACCGACATCGTAATGATCCCCCCTGGCGCTCGACTTGTGTTTGCACTGAAGAAAGTTCGATCCGCTCCTGATGGACTTGTTGCTGTCCAACCGGCTCTCCACTACGAATACGATGCGGTCGATCTGTTGACCCCCGAGTTCCGGATGAGGTTCAGTGTGGGCCACGATCAATCGAATTGAATCGGGCAAAAAAAAATCAAAGGATGAGTAGTAGGTACGAGGAGACGAACGGGAAGAGGTGGAAGAGCTAAAACACATACCATCAACAATTGATTATGCTAAATGGCTTGCAAGAAGATATGACACATAATACGGCTTCTATGTGGGTTTTATTGTGTTTAACCATTTTTGGTTCACACAAGTGGGGCAGGAGCCGACCCCACAATGCGCCTAGATAATCACGGATAAAGTAAGAGAGTCTTAGATAGTCTTGCTCCAGAGAAAGGATTCACATAAACTTGCGTTCAGAGGTGAATTGTCTGCCGACAAGCCAGGTATTACAACACTTGATTGATTTTTGGTCAAACATTGGTGTTCGGCCCGGATTCGAACCAGGCTGATCAACGCTCCGACTGATTTGTAAACAGACGAAGCTCTGTCGCCTTAGCTCACTAGGCCACCCTGACCCCTGACACATAATACGGCTTCTATGTGACTTGATGTTTGGTACAACTGTCGCACTAGTGACCACTCACTGAGCTAACACAGGGCACCCCACTCCCACAGGTCATGAGGGTTGGTTCTTTCAAGTCTTCTGAGGAGCTGGACAACCTCGTTTTTTTATGACGTCTTCGACAGTCAGAATTTAAAGTTCCAGGTGTAACGGTACGCATCGACGCATGCTCGGAGCCCGTTATTTTGAAATCGCTGAATGATCAAGCGATTGCTCGGAGCGGTGCAGCCCCACAATTGTGCACCAGGTAGGTACAGACTGGCTTAAGAACCTGATTGTATAGTGATAACAGTTATCACTATAGTTACTATCACTATTATCACTAGTTATAGTTGCGGGTTGACAAGGATGGCAGTCGCCCCATTAGCCAATAGCTCTTACAACTTCCAAAATTTGGTGTTTAGTTCCTTCTTTTACGTGCTTTCCACCGAAGCTTAGCAACGAGGATCATGCCCAGATACTTGCCTTCGTATGCGTGCGGTATGAGGTGCGTGCTTTCTTGTTGAGGTGAAGATTAAGAGACCTGACATGTAAGAAATATTTATTCTTTATTTTTGTGCGATGTGGAAGAGAGGGAAACGTTAGCATTTGTACAGATTGCAAATAAAACAGTAAATCATTAGGGTAAGAGCACCAGTTATTGGCCACCCCCCAGTTATTGGCCACCCATTTTTTAAACTCAGTTTTCTAAAACCCGGATGCCTCTGAGAATGTCTGACTATTTTTCCCGCGTCAAGTAACTAATCGAGATGGCTGTGATGTGGCAAAATCAATTTTATAACAAGTTGTAACCTCCTGAGTCTACAAAATACCAGCCTCAGTACATCCTTCGACGCAGAAAGGGCTGTTTCTTACGAAAACGGTAAGCAAACATCACCTCATTCGTAAGGTTTTTTAGAGGGTTCAATCCAGTCAAAATCACTTTTTTTGATATGAGAGCAATCTGCAGTAATTTCTTTATCGATTCGTGTAGGTTTTTTTGGTTTTGGATGAATTTTAACAATATTATTGACGTGGCCAATAACTGATACGAAAAGTATGAGATGTTTCAGTTATTGGCCACCCTGGCCAATAACCGAAACAGACGTATTTTTCAGTGAACCATTTATTGGCCACCACCTGAGCTGGTGGCTAACGGCTGGAAACCAGCCGTTTGTAATGCTTAATGTTCCAATCATTGGCATAATATGCCAATATACCATATTATGGTTGATTGGCGAACTCCCACAAGCAATGGAAGACTGATTGAGACTATTCTGTTTAAAAAATTTTCATTTCACATTTAATGTGATTTGATAATTTTGAGCTGCGTTCTAATAAGGGTGTGTCATAAAAAAAGGGTTTTAATTGCATTTTTTTTATTGTTCTCTTTTTTGATTGATACTATTCTATTTTAAACTGTAATTTGATAATTTTGAGCTGTGTTTTAATAAGGGTGTAACAAAAATCCCGTTTGTAATCCCATGAAAGCCCTATAGATCCCCACAGTGAAATCGGACCGTTCCGGGACCCCCAAAAATGGATTCTACGTCCAAAAATACCTCGAAAACGACACCAAACTCGATCCCATAGACAAAAGCCTTAAAAAAAACCCTCCCGTAGCCCCATAGCGCCCCACGGGTTAGGACGATCGGGCTGCAAACCTTGCGGGCACAACTAGATGATAAACCAAGTATTTTATCAATACCCATTTCAGATTTTTTTTTTTAAATTCCTACTGCCCGAAACGGCCCAGACGGCGGACGGACATTTCGGATTTAGAATGTAGACCTCTTGAAACGGATAATGTCAAATTTTGAGGTCCATCGGAGTCGTCGACCTCCGTCACGATCATATAGGGGTATTATTATTCCAAGAATAATAAACCAAAAGTGCTAGTTTTTATGACTGAATGATTCCTCTTCCCAAACACAGAAAAATCGGATAGTGCCGTGACATGTAGGCGGCTAACCAAAGCGGATGGGTAAGAAATCTCTTGCATAGGAGGAATCTGTGCATCCTGGGGATCATTATGAGTGCACCAGAGTTAAAAAAAGAACTAATAAGAAGTACGGATTGAATGAATGGACGGACAGACGGAAAATGCTAGGTGGCCAATAACTGATGCACAGGTGGCCAATGTTAGAAACATGTGGCCAATAACTGGTGCAATTGACTTTTCGCACAAATCGTTAAAAAAACAGGTATTTTAACAAAAAAGTCGGCCCAAATTGACATTGGATCGCATTCGTTAGATGTTTTCCTTTTCAAAAACCAGTGAAAAATGTGAATATAACTTTTAATTGGTTTTGTACGATGGGGAATACCCTTAAGTGGCCAATAACTGGTGCTCTTACCCTATGCATAGGGTTGGAGGGAATCGGTAGGCCTGGTGGCACTGAGGTCAGGGATGAAGATGTATCCTGTTAAAGCAAACTGCTTCTAATTTCAGTGCCTTTGCGGCAGAATCCTTGACGTCTCAAGCATGAACCCAGGGTAAGCCAACCTGGTCCACCACATCCCACTCTTTCTAGTCACACGCGGCGGTAAGATTTTGGACATCGTGCCTTCGGAACGCTGCCCAACACACGATACAGAAAAAGGACCTTGTAGACTCACAAAACCGTGTCAGTTCCCATAAGAGTTGATAGAGTATCCGTTCTAAAAAAAAAAAAAAAAACACTATCTAATACTTACTGTAATATTAATAATATCAATATATAGAACTGATTTCAAAAACTGATAGATATATGATAGTATTGAATACCCCGAGCCATTAACAATAAGTAGGTATGTATAATGGGGAGAATGAATTTATGAACTGCACTCCCAAGACAATTCCATTTCTCACCTATATCAACCTTGACTTATGGCGTTTCCGGGTGCCGCACCGGTTTTCAGGTGCAGTGATTTAGTTTCCAATTTAATTTTATATCGTAGTTGAAGATCTAAGACGGTATAAATGAGGTGTAAGGTAGGCGAAGCCCGGGGGTCAAAACCCGGCACAGGGGTCACTGGGATATGACGTATGACTTATTGTCTGAGAAAACGTGCTCACACATGGACCCTAACACGGTTTCGCCCTTGTGCGCCTTTTCAGGTTCCAAGCGAATTGTTATTTATTGAGGGGATCGCTATCTCGCGTGGTATTGGAGAGTTACCTTCTCAGGAAGCGGCACCGTGGAGGTAACAATTCAAGTTGGCCGGTGTGGGTGAAGAGATGGCGAAATTCCGTAAGAAAGTTCAGCGGAGTCCGGGATCTTCATTAGTTGTGGGGGTGTCGAATGAGCATTGGAAGCTGTAGCGGTGCCACAGTTACTGTACTGTACCAATGAATGCGTTTTGCGTAGTCCAAAAGGATGTTCCAGTGTTGGTCGCAGAAAATAGCACTTCTTGTGGAATCCTCCCTTCATTCGAACGCAACCTTCGGCCATCTGTTGACGTGGAGTTATACGACTTTTGACTTTGATAAAATATGAATTCATTCGTCAAAAAATACCTCGGTGCAATAGGGCAGCCCCGGTTTCACCACCTGACTCCTGGGGCCTTGGAATGCTGGGGTTAACCCCTGAGGCGGCCAAGCCCTCCTGCCCACCGGCCAAGGTCGACGTATTTAGACCAGTTTGTTAGTCCGAGAAGGAAGCGGGGGTTAGAGGGGTCTTCAGAGTTCATCCCATACACAGTGAACCCGCCGCACATCTGCTCCACAATGCCCGCATAGGTCGTTCTGTGTCTGTCGGAACGGAAAAGGTTAACGCGATCGTAAACGCCAAGGTGACAAAAACAACGTTATGGCCGATTACCCAACTTCGCCACACTTTAATCTTTCTGCCAGTGTCACCTTTTGGCCTATAAATTCAAAATAATTAGGATGAAAATCTCCGTAAGCTAAATGGGTCATCTTAATGTTACCTACTCATTTTTCTTGTTTTCGTAATGAGCTAAAAAAATGCAAGAATTCTTCATTTGCTCAAGTGAAACCTTCATGACTGCCGCTGCTAAAGATAGTCAGCCGATGACATTATTATAACCAGGTTAGCCACATGAATACAAATAGGTCGTTCTCAACTCGTTCAGGTCGGCGAGACTTGAACCTCCCGCAATCACAAGAAATCATCTCGCGATGGCCATCTTTGAGATACGTTCTCGAGCTTGGAAGACTCGAGGTTTAAGTGGACTGGCAATAAGCATTTCGGTTTTATGAGAGTCAAAAAGTCTTAGGGGTTCTTGCTAGCAGCGGCTTGGGTTGGCACTTAAATCGCACCCCTTCCGTCCATTCATAACGGCAAGTACCAGATAGATAGCCCGATTGCTGGGCTTTCTTTATGTCCACCTCTTGGTTGATCGAACCGTGTAGGACGTACTTGTACTTACCTTAGTTTCTTATGACCTTATCCTTCAGAGATTTCTCGTTCTTCAGTAGTGTAACGGTTTCCCCTCCTGACATCAAAATTTCCTCAATTGCAGAACCGATTTTCATCTTAAAGCTCCTTTAAAAAAACCCTTAGAAAAACGATCTGCAACAAGCTATAGCCCTTCTGTATACAGGGCCCCACAGAAAGGCGTAGCTTCTCTGACCTTCCTTATTGTGCCCAATAGATCGTGTTAGACCTTTTTTTCTTCTTTATTGTTTTTCTACTGTTACCTACAAATGTATCAGACCCGGCCTCAGGGGGTCACGTTCCGTGTCTGTCCGCTGGCGAGGAACGTGCCTAACTCCAAGTTTCCTCTTATTGGATCGTTCCCTTTGATTGTAAGAGTCGCTTCATAAAATTTCAATAAGCAGTTACGTGGGATTCTATTTTTAAATTTCGCGGTCGTGAAATGTCCATTGGGTTTACAGTGAGTAGAACAAAATTACTGTTTTAACGGTGGGGTTTGGTGACGAATTTGACTCATCTGCTAGGCCCTTCATTTTCGAAAAATACTTCTGCGGGAGACCGGTTTCGAGCGTAAGCTCATCTTCAGCCCTATAAACAAAAAACAACGTTTAACGACTCGGTCTCATTTTTTTTTAAGTTTGAAAAAAAAATTGGAAACAAAATTTTGTTCCCAAAAATTTTATATTGACACTGAATAATTAGGTATTAATTATTGACACTGAATTAATTATTAATTTTTGCACAAGTTAACTATTTCAGAAAATATATTAATTATTAAATAAACCTTGTATAAAATTTGCAGCGTTTTCGCCCGTAAAATGTTGATCCTGAGTCCCCGCGGAAAGATGGTTCTGGTAAAACAGGACGAATTCCAACTCTGGACAGAAACCTTGTCACCAAAAAAAAAAAAAAAAAATGGACCACCTGCTATTTCTGAAGTGGATTACAATTTATGGGCACTTTGAATTCCCATCATTCAATTTCATTTTCTTTGTACACTTGCAGGAATGACTTGAGGAAATTTTGATCTGCTTCCCTCACACAGTGTATCATTTTTGGGGAAGGGAGGAGTTATTATCATACCTGTGGTCTTCAGTGGCTTAGTTGGTAGAGCGTTGCACTAGTAATGCAGAGGTTGTGGGTTCGAGTCCCACCTGGGGCCCAATAAATTTTTTGGCCTTCCCCTTCTGATTTCTTGAAATAACTTAAATGAATTCATAATTATAATTTCAATTTCAGTATGAATTTAATTTAATTTGTACACTTGTGTATTCATGTACAGTTTTATACCCCAAAAAAAAAAAAAAAAAAAAAAAAAAAAAAAAAAAAAAAAAATTGAAAAAGAAATCAACGATTTTCAAACTTCTTGATTTATTGTCCTAAAAAACCCAGAGTTTTGCTTACATTTAATTTGAAAAAAAAAGTTTAAGAATCTATCAGCACAGGTATCTATTATGGAGTGCTGGTATAAAATTTATAAAGTATTTAATACTTTACGTTGTATCGCTCAATCCTACTTCAAATTGGTGAAGGTTGACAACACGTTTCGTCCATAGTTTTAAGATTATATTATGACGCATATTATGAAGCAAAGTGGCTTATAAGCCACATGCTAAGCAGGCGCGACTCGTGAGGGAGGCAGCAACTGCACCCCCTCGATGCAGAAGGGTGAGAGGGGGGGGGGCTACGTATTACTTACCTAATTAGTTACCTAGCTAAAAATGAATCAAAACTCGGCTCGAAAATCTACGTAAGTTCTTGTAGACCTTACATAGTTCGCGGAACGTCTGAAAAGCCTGTGTTGATAGTGCAATGATAACGGGAGCACTGCCCTTCTTGAGACGATTTTTTTGCATGGACCTTATGGAACAACGAACTAAGTGTGAAGCCAGAAATGTCGAAATGTGGAGCAGTTCTGGGCACTGCGCACACCCTTCCTTCTCACCGTTCACCTGATGTTAAATCACCTCCACAATCAGTGTTGGCAGTCTTCGTTCATGGGCAGGGAATTTTCGTTTGTAATGAGGGACTTTTTCAGGATCTAATCTGTCTCAAATCATGGAAAAAATATGGGCTTACTTTTGAAATATTTTGAAAACTTTTTGGTGTTGCTATATTACTTTGTACGGTATGAAATCATAAAATTTCGATCTACCAAGGTTTCTGATTTTTTCAGTTTTCCCACAAAGGTATTTTTTACCAGAAGCAGCTTCTGAGGGGATGGCATCAGGGGTTTAGTGTGCTTCCATGTTTTCTGGGAAGTGTTTTCTGAACTCGGTGATCTGCGTTTGTCTCATTTATAAGTTTTTTATTCGTTCGTTTAATTCGATCGTTTCATTGTTCATTTCATAAAGCGTTTGTTGGATAACTCTACTGATTTCATCTTGAGGGAGTTTTCCCGTTTAGGCGTGAGTGATATGACGTTTTTTCTCTGCGTGTATGATATCACATTGGTATGATTTGGCATGACATGTCAATAATTGACACTTAGTGTGACATTCGCGACACGGGACGGCCAACCTCACCTTTACTAGGTTTGCAGCGTGTACCCAGGAAATGAAAGGAAACTGGTAATAGTTAATTGGAATTTTTAAACAAACAAATAAATAATGAACTATAGCAAATCTTGATAGTAGGTACTTTTTATCTGTGTTGGGTGCAATAATATTTTCATAAAATATTATCACGAATCCGTGACTGCACCCCCTTGTTCTGCCATCACCAGTCGCGCCTGATGCTAAGTATACTTAGCATGTTAAAGCACCTACGTGGTCCGAAGCAGACAATTATGATGGGGAAGATCATCGTATCAGCGGACGTAGAGGAGTTGATCGCCAACCTTCAGTGATCCGTATGGCACTAGAAGAAGAATTATTTTAATTGCCATTCACATTATTTTCGATTTAACACAATTATTGTATTCGATTAGGATGTAAATTAACGTCGTAAATTATGTATAACAAACCGAGTTTGTAAACGTTGTTTTTGTTACGTTTGAATCCACTCCTACAAATTTATTTTTTCGAAATACATAAAGGAGCTAGAGGAGTCACATTCTTTACCAAACCCCACCGTAGATAAGCACCTCTGCACGATCAGGCAGCTTTCTATCTCGTAGGTATTGAGATTGTGATGAATGTTTCAACTTCGAGTGGCACTTGTAGTTTTAGAACGTCCTCTATCTTTCCTTCGAATTGACGATAAAGTAAACATTCCTAAGGGCGTAAAATCTGAACACACCCCAAAGGATACGGTATTCAAACTCAATTTACATAAAATCCATTCACAAGTCCGTGTCGATCCAATTAAGAGTGCAACTTCCCTTTTCCACGACCAGTTCTTTTTCTTGCCCGACGTCCCCCACCTTTTCGAGAATTATTGACCAGCTGTATTTATAGGGTGAACAATACGTGTAGTTATTATCTGTCGACACGATTGTTGTACAAATTAATTGGCAATGCTTAGCCTCACAGCAATAATGGATAACTAACACTGAATGCATCAACATTCATTATAACGTTTCCCTTTCCTATTGCCCGTGTTGGGTGGAGCAAGGAGAGCTGTCGCTATTCATCGGGTCTATCAAGTTAATGCTCAAGCTTTAGCACTGCCCTCAATAAAAAAACCTTTTCTTCACGGTCACACCAACACAACCCTGTTCGACCTTCCCGACACTTCCTGCGACTCGTCGAAAACTAGAACGAATTAGATTTGGAAATTAGGGTGACTTATGTTATCAAGTTGGTGGACTTGGATGTGAAATAGTGAGCCTGTTAGGTTAATCTACGTGCAGCTATTAATTTTAATGTGGAACATTGATCTTTTTAAATGGGGAGATTTGATTCGTCGATACGTATCGCATAAAAGACAAATAAGCAATGCGAATGTAACGCTCTTCATAGGAAAGGTGGATTCGTTGACCTCACAACCGACCCGGCAAATACGGAGCTACTATTTTAATGATGGATGGTAATTTGAGCATCCGGAGGTCAGAGCATTCGAAAGCAGAGCTTGAACTTGGACTGCCCCGTCGGTACTTTCTCGGAGCTCGGCTCGTATCAAAGAGGCCGGAACTTCTTTGACCGCTGGCGAATTAAAGCAGGCCCTTCGTTGCGGAGAAACCTTTGAAAATGGGCTTGTTTGAGTATGCAAACAGTAATAGGAAAATATGATTAAATATGGCAGGAGTAATGATTCGGTGGGTTATTACATTCCATCTAGACGATCTGAACCTCGCGTTCCGCTCTAGTTTGGGTGCACTGGGGCCATTTGTGTGGGATATTCAGAGTTCATGGGGGCTTTGAGATCAGCGAGGACGAGCTCCCATATCGGGGAACGGCAATCAGGAGGATTGTAATGACGTGCGTATCAAACTCGGGACGACCTATGTGGGGGCTATCAAGAAGGATGGGCTGCTACAGGGGGGCTAATATCGTATGATGTCATGACCCTTAGGAAAACAACTGCGGGGAACATTCCACTTCTTCGGGCCTTAGGCCCTGTAGAGAATCTCCACGAGCGTGTACTCTGCACCCGGAAGAATCGCGCTAGTACAAAACAGTTCAGCGTTCACCGGTTTGGAACGCGTTCAGAATTTCAAGTACCTTGGAGTTATCGTGAGCGAGAAATGGAATCCCGAGGTTGAAATTCGCGCCAGGATTGAGCAGGCCAGAGCGGCGTTTATCCGGATGAAATCATTCTTCTGTGATAAGCATCTTAGCTTCAGCATTCGCTATCGTACGCTTCAGTGGTACATTTGGTCGGTCCTGCTCTACTACGGCGTTGAGACGTGGACAATTAAGATTGCCTCTGTGAATCGCCTGGAGGCTTATGAAATGTGGTGCCTCCGAAAGATGTTTCGGATCTCGTGGGTCTGAAGACTGGAGCGATTGAGAGGACACTACGGGCTGTGTAAGAGAAGAAGGATTGGTCGCCATCGGATGGTTCACGTCAATGGCACCCACAGAAGAAGAAGTTCATCTGCAGATGGAATGGTAGATCTGCATTAGGGTGTCCCTTATTTTTCAACTTCAATTATTAGGGGTTCTTACCCCCTCATTTTGTTCCATTGGACCCCTAAGTACCTCACTAAAAATTTGGTAGCCCTGGGACAACGCTAACACGTGCCGCATCACCACCTAAGTTGTATTATATGAGAACCTCCCAAGTGCCAGCTTATTACAAAACGCCAACATTTCTCCTGCGTCTCGTTCTAGTCCGATTGAGTTCAAATTTTTACCCGTTGTTTTAGAAGGTCTGATAAAGCTCTGGTAAAATTTTGAATTCGATCGGATAGAGATTACAGGCTGAACTAATGTTTGAATCATCTGAAACTGAGGTTTCCTGGTAAAAAAAACGGCTCTCGGAGATGCTGGTGCCTTCCGACCTATTGATAGGAACCCTGAAGGTTTACGAGCCGATGAAACCGTTTCCAAAGTAGCTATGTTTAATAAAGCGTTGTCAGCATTAAAATTTAATGTGTTAGGTACCTCACCGATGAAGTACCTAGCAGACTGATAGGCTAGCAGTCCTGTTTTTTTTTTTTTTTTGTTTTTTTTTACGAGTTAGTTGTGTACAATCATTTGGTATTATACCAAAGTGAAAATCATAGAGAACTTGAACAAAGAAAATCAACTGACCTGTGGAAAACGATACGTGAAGAATTTTATGGGTCACTGTATGGAAAGCTCAGCAATGTTCATCAAAATTATTAATACTTAGTGTTAAATTAAGTTTCACAGGAATTCATAGCATCAGTGATAGTCTACTCCATTTTACGCATCCCATAAACTCTCTGTTCACGAGAAATAGTTATGCAATGATTAGAAATAAGTTGAAATTGAAGTTCTTACTTCAGTTCGTCTGAATTTCAATTTTTCAATTAAACGCACCAGTGGCCTTCAAAATGAGTAAAATATTTTATTAATCTGAAATAGTTACAGATCCAAAAACTCCAGAAATCTACGAATCTGGAGATCCAGAAAATCCTGAAATCTAGAGACCCTGGAATCCGGAGATCTGGAAATCCAGAAAAAGATCCAGTAAAGCAGAAAATCCTGGAAGCTCGAAATACAGAGATCGCGAGATCCAATAACTCCAGAAATCCAGAGATTTAGAGATCGGGAGGTCACAAAACTCAGAGATCCAAAAATCAACAGAACCAGAGATCGTGGAATCCCGAGAGCTAGAACTCCAGAAATCCAGGAAAGATCCAGAGATCCAAAAACTCCAGAAATCCAAGAATCCAGAGATCCAGGGGGAGATAAGTAGGAGATGTATATTTTCCTCATTCCCCGAAATTAGGAGAATATTTTATTAATCTGAATCTAAATTACAGAAACGATTGCGAGATTATAGTCACGGCACATGTGTCAGTCCAATGTGAAATTATTCGGTATTCTATTAGATTTTTAGAGCTACAAAAGTTAAAAACGTGATTTTAGTCACCTGATTTTAAACATTTTTACTGCCATGGACATAATTTTAAGACCAATAACTAATACATTGTTTTTTCAGAGATAAAGAGTTTTCGCTAACTATTGATTATACCTACTTCCATGATATCGTGGGCAGAATTTCCAGTCGATTGATGAGCAGTTATTTGAATAGATCGCGTGGCTCCAGCCCCGAGGGCCGTTTTTTACCAGGAAACCTCAGTTTCAGATGATTCAAATATTTGTTCAGCCCGTAATCTCTATCCGATCGAGTTCAAAATTTTACCAGAGCTTTATCAGACCTTCTAAAACAACGGGTAAAAATTTGAACTCAATCGGACTAGAACGAGACGCAGGAGAAATGTTGGCGTTTTGTAATAAGCTGGCACTTAGGAGGTTCTCATATAATACAACTTTGGTGGTGATGCGGCACGTGTTAGCGTTGTCCCAGGGCTACCAAATTTTTAGTGAGGTTCTTAGGGGTCAAATGGAACAAAATGAGGGGGTAAGAGTTCCAGTTTTTGAAAAATTTTTTAAAAAGGCCATATAAGGGACACCCTAATCTGCATGGTAGATCTACATGGAATAACGGACCTTGTCCTTTCCCGAACAGCCAGCGCGCCCTCACTACTTCGGCGCTAGAAATTTCTTAATTTCTTCTTTCTCCTGTTAGCTCATTTAAAAATAGCTTTAAAATTTTGAAAAAATGTCTCTTATTTATTAGTTTTTTCGCGAGAAACACGATACCTATAATAGGTATACTACTATACCTAGTAGTATCAGATTTTACCCTAAAGTTAGTCAGTTCAAATCCCAGGCAGAACTTTCGCGAAAAACGGAAGAATCTCTATCAAACGTTGGATTAAAATTGAACATGAAAACTTTTTGAATTGGTTATCAAAATTCCACTTCAAAGTGGGTCAAATGAGCAAGACCAGTACCGAAATAAACAATTTAGTATTCAAACCAGCAGAGGAGTCGTTCTCTCTCCCTAACCACCTCATTTTCTGCTCTGAATCCAAATTTGAAATCAGATTTCCGAGAACCGGACATTCTGTGTTTCTATAATACACATGGAAAAGCGAGTTGTTGGGTCACAGGCGTTAACTCTTCAAGCTGCTTGCAAATGAGACTACTGAAGCAGACATTTTTCCGTCATTTGATGAAGACTAACTGCAGTAGAATTGACACTCAAACGAAGAAATGTGCTCTCTACCTCAATTAGTTCCCGCGACGCTGACAAGTTAGTGACTCAAGCAGTCATGAATTGGCTACAGAGAATTACAGGTACAGTTTAGACTAGTCTACAGAAATGAATCACATTTCAACGGACGGCGCACGACCAACTTTACTTTCATAATTGCCCGCACCCTCCATCTGGAGTGCACTGGGTCTACAGAGGCCCCAATCAAGACCGGGTTTTACTGGCATTCATCAAACACTCGCTGAGACCCACACGCTTCCTCCCTAACTAGCCAGAGTATTAGAAAGGGGAAATTTAGTTTATGGGAGTGTATTTACGTAATTATTCAACTTGAGTGATGATTAGGGGATTGGAGAAATTTGCAGCGGCACAAAAAGTAAAGCCTCGGATTATCGATCTGTTCCAGAGTCGTAAAAAAGACCCCTCATAATAATTATTAGCACACCATATAGCTGATTGAATAATATTAAATTATCGATGAGCTTGTTAGATGCGTCATGATTCAAATGAGGGATTCATTTAACCGTTAGTCTCGTAGCGTATACACGTTGTAGCTATGAGCATATTAGATGTTCCACTTTTAAAGGTCAGGGCACAATAAAACTCCAGTTGACAGTTTCAAGCTGGCCCTAATAAATTATTTATATCATATACTAGTACATCTAATACCTTTTTGAGATAATTATTCGATTTTTCTCTCTCACACACCTCCAAGAACACGCATTCTCACTTGGCAAATGACATCCGAGAAGACGAAAATGGCAATTCACAGCCCGATTTGGTACGTGCGGTGGAATGAATGCCCTCCGAGGCTCGTTACTGAGTACCTAGTAATTCATTTAATAGGTTCAATTAATTAGCAACAAAGTTAAATACCAGAAGATTACTCTAAAGAAGGCAGACAGGTAGTCTGACCCGAGCGAGTTTCAGTCATACTTCCATTTTGAGATCGAAATATATTTCAACATTGAAGTTGGCTTATTCAAGTATGTATCCCAGGGAGGGAAAGGGTTATTTATAAGACTCAAGTTATAACGTGAATTTATGAGTCTTGATTCCATTTTGTGGATTATTAAATAATAAATCGGATAAATTTTATTAATCTCATTGAAGGAACTGAACAAAAAAATACTACAAATACAAAAAAAAAAAAAAAACTGAACAAAATAATATCATGATATTATAATATAAAGTTATTAGGATTATTATTCAATGACCGACTTATAAACCTTAATGGAGGCCCAAAATGTAGGGACATTTTATTATACGTTCATTAAAATAAAGTAAAATTAGTGATTAGGTAGCGTACGTTTTTACGAGGACTCGAAGTGATTTGCGTTATCTGGTACGAAAGGTATGGCCGGGCTAATTAAGAGAGTCAGATGATAACACAAGCGGTAACACGATGATGAATATTCAACGCGACCTACAAAAAATTGTTTCTGGAACAGTAAGTAAAGTTCACCGTGAAGCAGATAGGAGAAGGTGAATTATTCATTCTTGGGTACCGAGTTACAAGGGATCACCTTTAGCCAGATCGTATAGGTAAATGCTCTAAATGTTCCAATGGGAATTGAACCGGGTGTGAGTTAATTTTGTGCATAAGTGCTGAGGGGGTTCCACAACTTTATTTTAATTTTAAAAGATTCAGGAATTATGTCCTTGTTCTCGCTGCCGCTGGTGTTGGAGGAAGTGATTGGGTCAGCGTCAAAGGTACTGGAAACCCAGCTTCTCACTGGTCATGGAAAAGGGAGCATTCCTGTTATGATGAGCAGGTTATGGAATAAACTTACATAAAATTTCAAAGGAAGCCGATTTTTTTGGAGTTTTTCCCAACAGTACATGTACCATGTATGTGTCATGTTCATTAAATGAATCAGATTCTGCAACTTGAGATTTTACTTTTCAAACCGGTCATTATGGAAATTTATACGGCAAAAACGCACCACAACTATTACGATTCTGCAGCAATTATTTCTGATCACTACAAACAATGGGAATACATGTTTGGCGACATGAAAGTATAATTTCAAAATATTATTTTGAAGCAGAAAATAAATATAAAGGCAATTAACACCACCCCGACAGGAGGGGGCTTGTAAAAATTTTTTGACCAGCCCTTCTTGCCGGGGTGGTGTTAATTGTGTCGTCTAGTTGCAAACTCGGCCAACTCCAAAATGCAAATATTTTCAGGAAAGCTGATTTTCTGTCATGCTGAACCAGATGACGCTGGAAAATAATTCTCTTTGGCTTTAGGGCGTGACATTGGGTCTAGGTGTTTAAAAACACTCTTGAACGGCTGGGGCATCGTGATTTCAAACGCACATTTAACGGGGATTTGACCGGTTTTGACATGGTTTCTCGGTTCTGATAGATGGGCCATGTATCTTAGGACTCAAAAAAAGAAAAAAACGCATTTCGGAAGATTGAGGAGTTGGCCGGGTTCGCAACTATACGACACAATTGCCTTTGTATTTATTTCCTTAAGATTTGTTTGTACTTATTTTAAAAATTTATTTATTTTTTAATTTAATGTTTATTTTTCCGTTTCACGGCAAGTTGCTTCGATCTCAAGAGGCTATTTGGAGAATTTCTTAGCAAAATCGCTCATAAATACTTTTTGGCACACAATGGAGGCGAGAAAAATCGAAAACTAGATAATCTGACGACAAGAAGAAAAATAAGGAATCGGTTATCTCTCTTATCTCAGCTCTGAGAAAATAATAATCAGTTCTTCCGGTACTTCCATTCGTTTCCGTTCCTGTTCCTACATAATGTTTAGATTAACTACAACATTCAAATTTGCGAACTGCAATGTGGTCCCGTAATTTTTGGGATGGGGGAGGGTATTACTGCTGGTCACATAATCGTCTGTGGCGTTTGCATTTGCACGCATATTAAATATCCATCAGGGGAATTATGGGCATTTAAGGGAGACAAAACTTGCTAAGGTTAAAAAAATCTTGAATTCGTGCATAACTCAAAAACGGAACCTTAACAACAAACAATCACCGACGTATTTTTTCTCAAAGATGAGCTCTACAGTCGACTACTGGCCGCGGTCCGCGCTAGACGTTTACACCGTGTATGTACCGATACAAATGATAAGTAACTTACCAAGTAAGATGAAGCAGTAATTATTCTTGGAGAAGTGCCGGCTGCACACTTCCGCTTAGTTGTTCGAAACCCGTCCCCTCACAGTACAATTGTTTACTTACAACAAACAATTTATTACTTACAAAAGCAGAGAGGTAATCTTCCTCCCTAACCTCCAAAATTGAATTAGACCTCCTTCGGCAAACAACCCCTTCATTGTATGACAGTTTATAAACATTTGTTTGCAGCAATCAGTTTGTCGTTTTCGTCCCTCTTGCCGTTAATTGGTATTAAAATGTAAATAAAATAATTCCCGTGCCGAATGACTTTTTTGGCTATCGAAAAATCCCATAAGAGGCCTAAGTTAAATTTCTAGATTATCATGAACCTCAACCGTGAACTTTACAAAGCGCCTTCATTGGCCCGCAGCTCTCAGCTGTTTTGCCGGCTAGTATTCAACAGCAGAGCGGACTTAAAGGAGGTAAACGTTAAAGTAGATGATACCTTAAATATCTACAAACGTCCACATTGGTAAACTACATTTTGATTGTTTCGGCGCTCAAACGTGTAATTGCATTCATTTGCGTGTTCGCCAAGATTGTAACTCAAACTCGCAGATTTCCGCTCGCATCCTCGGAACGAGGAGATTCAAATGGATGTGAGGAGATGAGAAATTGCGCAAGTATGCGAGAGGCAGGTAAATGTACATTCTTGGTGTTGCTAAGTGGCAGCATTTCCTCGAATTTCCTCCCAACATCTCCCATCTTTCCTCCCTTAGCACGTCCCATCCCCGGGATTGGGTGCGGCCGCCTCGTCCCCATGGCAACGGCGAGGCTGAGGCAACATGTTGCTTGGGAAAAAGAAGGCAGTGCCAGTCCAGCTTCGGACCTGCTAACATCCATCTCAGGTGAGTGATTGACAGACAGGACACCAGAAAAAAAAAAATTGACAAAAAAAGTGAAAGTGGACGCGAAATATCTGTCAGAAACGCCAAAGCATCGCTTCGTCTTTGTTTCTTTTTCCCCTGTCTTGCCGCCTCCCGAGTCATATTCCTATCACACATTCCAACAACCGCTTCCTTCCCCGACAAATTCTGATGGCTATACCTAGGGGGTGGATTTTGAAGCCATGAAGATGTTATCAGACACTGCAGCACTCGAAAAAAAATAAAAAAATTGAAAAGCATTTTTTTAACAAATAACTGAAGTTTGAGATGCCTAACCTTTGCTTACGTTGCGAACTGGTAGGAAGTAATTGGACTGTATTTAGTTAATCCTGTTTTACTATTATATTCTAACGTAGGTATAAACTACCCCCAAAACTAAATTAACTGACGTCTGGCTTTCCTGTTTTTTTTAATATTCTAGAGCTGACGACAGATTGTCAACGGGAATTTAATTAATTCATTATAATATAATGCTGATAACTAACTGGCAACTTATGATTGCTAGCATCATTCTACACAAAGCTTACATTATAAGCAGTTCTTATTGGAGTTTGCGAAAAATCGTACGACGTGAGTAGGTTTTATTTTGCATCAAATGTGCTGAAATTCATCTTCCAAATTCTTACCTACCGAATTCCCAATCGTCGGTAAATTTGCTCTTCAAAATCTCCCTTCTGACCCAAAGCATATGCAATTCTTATATGCCAAAAGAACGAATGACGGGTTTTCAGGATGTGGCATCACTAAATTGAATAAAGGTGGGGGAAGGAAGGAAGGCGGGACCTGCAATGTACACCGGTAAAACTGCACTTCCTCAGTGAGCGCTGCAACTCTCGTCTTTCATTCTTGTGAGTCATAGCAAACATTTTACACTTTTTTTTTTTAATTTGACGGTCAGTTACCGATTTATTTTGGTCTCAATCTTTATCCTTTTTATTTTTATTTTTATATAATTACAATTATTGTAGTCCTCTTAACCAAGCTCATCTTTATGTTGTGTTTTGGATAATGAAATCTTAACCCCATTTCCTAATTAGTGGATTAGCTAGTGATTTTCGAAACCAGCGTGTTTGTGATCTGATGCTATTGTTTTTATTTTATTTAAATTTCTCATACATTATCCTACATTTCTGACATTTTTAATCCTTAAGGAAATATATTACTGAAATGCATTTATTCTATTTTTTTCTAGAATTTTTAAAACTTCTTTTCCCGTAGTTACCTAACTTCGTAGTATATTAAGTTCCATGAATATGTGGTAAAAATGTGAGCGCTGTACGGTCAGTTCCCAAGTTATATCGATTTGAAAAGAAAAACAGGCGTCGTCCACAAACGTCAAATGCCGGTCTGCTTCTTTTCCTTTTGATATCGATCTCCTTCTTCTTGATTTCTTTTGTATATCGACATTTCAGTTATGGCGATTGCTTTCGTACAAAAATTGGAGGCAGACAAAAGGGAAACATGAATACGAAGACTTCGTATTCATGTCCTTCGTATTCGAAGAGTCCAGGGGAAAAACCCCGTCATTGATAAAAAGCTGATTTTGAGAAAAATGAACTTTAAAGTTTACCAACTAACAGAAACTTCAAAAACGATTTTAAAAATACAAAAAATGTTTTATTTGAACCATCAACTATGCAGATTCACAATATGTTTCCCGAATAACCATTTTTCAAACTATTAAATGATATTTTATACATAATTTATAATAATACATACATAGTTATTATAATAATCAGAATTATTCTGAACATAATATGTTAATAATTATATTATAATGCGAATTTTAACCCTCTTCTACTCCTAAACCAAACAATGGAGAGAATAAAGTATTTTGAAGAATGCAAAACGTATGTTAATATCCACAAAATACAAAAAAAAATGCTTTGTACAATTTGTACACTGTGTATTAGGTTTTACAAAATATTTACCAAAAAAAAAGAAGGTTTTTACGAACGAAAACTACGATTCAAAAACGCTGCAAATTTTACTCAAGGGTTTATTATTCTTTGATATAGGTTACTTGTGCAAAAATTATTTCTGTGTCAATGGAAACAATTTCGGGAAAAAATGTTTTTTGGATTTTCTTTTTTCAAACAAAGTTTTTCAAAATTTTTTTTTTACTCGAAAAATATTTAACCTCTTGGGATCCTTCAAAAATCCCATTTTTACCACCATGAAAGCCCTATAGATCGCCACAGTGAAATCTAATCGTTCCGGGACTTCGAAAACGACACCTAACTCGACCCCATAGCTAAAAGCCTTCAAAAAAACCCTCTCATAGCCCCATTTTAGCCCCATAACGCCACACGGGTTTGGGCGATCGGACTGAAAACCTTGCGGGCACAACTAGATGGAAACCGAGTATTTTGTCAAAATTTCAAATTTTTAAAAACATTCCTACTGCCCAAAACGGCAACACACAAGATGATGAGATAAGGAGGGGCGCACGCCGCAGCGTTGGTTGGGGCCTTTTAAACTGCAATGACGGGGTTCTTCCCTGCACGCGCTGTCGATGACGGGGTTTTTCCCCAGTACTGCTAATATTCAACCAAATATTTCGCTGAGATGATGGGGTTATTCTCCAAAACCGAGGGCTTCGTCGGATTCTACAACTCAAAATCCTTTAGAAACCACTTCGTACCTGATTCACCCCAAAATGTCGATGACGGGGTTTTTCCCCTGGACTCTTCCTTCTTTCCTACTTAGTAGGAAACGCTAACTCGTTGTGAAGTGCTCAGAAGCAGAAGACCCACCACCATCGACTGGGTTGCAGATCTTGATGATTTTCGGGATTATTTTCGTGTTTCTTACATTCAATAAAACAAAAACCAAGCAAAAAAAAAATCAAAAAGTTTAGGGTCATTAAATTTTGTAGTACCCACTTGAGGTCCCGTTGTACATGAGCTGCCTTTCAGTCAATTACCTGTCTCCTTTGTTTTCAATCTGAGGACATCTTAGCTGGAGGATTTTCAAATTTCCCAAAGTTAAGAATGAAGAAAAAAATACACTCTAACTACTACAGTTACTGTCAAGGGGTAAATACTTAGTTAGTTATTCTCAAAATTGGATCTTGACGGGATGAACGGTATGCAAAATGGCTGAATAAAACTTCGGGCATTTGGAGTTTGAGGGGTTCGAGGAAGAATTCGTTACGGTACATTAAATGCAAAGAAAGAAAGAAATTTCCTCACATTTCCGCTGAGGTAGTTATGACTTTTCTCAGATGCAATTGAACAACTTCAGAATCTGACTCCGTCTCCTTACGTTTGTATTGTAGGTATACCAAAAGAATAAACATTACAACGCTGCAAATTTTAGGGGTTTATTATTCTGCAATTTCAATTTCTTTAAATTATTATTATTATGTGATAAAGGTTACTTGTTCGAAAGTTAATTTTGTGTCAATAAAAAATGTTTTTGAAAAAAAAAAAAAAAAAAATCTGTACGTTGTTCGAATAGACGTGGGACCTAGAAAAATGGATTATGCGTCCAAAATACTTGACGATACAATACAAATTTGAAAAAAAAAAAAAATTACATTGTTTGGACAGATGTTGTATCTCGAAAGATGGATTATGCGTCCAAAATTAGGTAGGAAATAATATGACCTTCTGGGATCCTTCAAAAATCCCATTTGTAGTCCCATGAAAGCCCTATAGATCCCCAAAGTGAAATCGGATCGTTCTGGGACCCCCAAAAATGGATTCAACGTCCAAAAATACTTCGAAAACGACGCCTAACTCGACCCCATAGCCGAAAACCTAAGCCTCCGTAGCCTCATAGTTGCCATACTATTGCAATACACTACTGGGAGACTGACCATTTTGCATAGGAAAATATTGGTTTTAAATAAATTCACTCCGATTTAATAAATGGTATATTTCCATGATGGCTCATTCACGCTGACCAAGTTATTGAATACTCGTAAAGGACGCCATTTTAAGCTCCATGAATCTTTTTTTGTTTGCAAAGTAGATTTTCCACCAGATAGGTAGGTAGGTACAAGAGACACAGGTACAATACAAATATGTAATATATTCCTACACAAAACCACCTACCTCATGGAATGATATAATATAACCTATATTATAGGTAAACTTTTAATTTTCTATAAGGTAGGAACATGTTTTCAAGAAGTTTTTTTTTATTTTTTTATTGGGCATTTGTTGGGTTAGGCAAGTTGCATGTGGCAGGCTCCACCGGCAGGAAAAATTGGCTTTTCCTTTGTTCCTGCCTAATCTGTGATTTTGACCTTTTACGTTCACCTGGTCGTCCATATGGCTCTGAGGAGTCTACCGTGTCAGACTGGATGCACCCCAGCTTCTCGTACCATCGGGATCCTTTTGCGCTGCTTCCCAAAGGTTTGCCGTTCGGAGTCAGTTCATTGCCTGGAGTCGTCGGAGGAGAAAGTTCAATTGGCTTTGCATGTTTGGAACGGTTCTTGGAATTCACGACTGGCGAAGGCGTCGGGGTGGGGGGAAGTTGATCGCGTACTTCAGCCGGAGTTTTAGCGTGGTCTGTTCTCGTCGGTTTGATAGGAACAGGTATTCTCGAACGAGTAGATCTAGACCGCGTCGAAGACCCTGAGATTGCCGAGGCAGGACGCTCTTTGGGGTGATCAGGCGGTGGGGAAGGTGGGAAAAAACAAACTTGCACCCTCTGAAATGAAGATGTTGTTGTCGACGGCATAGACGATTGAACAGAATAAACTGATGAGTCTTGATCGTCGTACGACGATGTGGGTGAAGTGGTGTCTTTGGTGGGCAGGGCCGGCAATCCACGCTCTGGAAGGGCCACCACGTTAGGATCTGACAGCAACTTTGTCGGTGGAAAATTTTCATACATAGGCGGATTGAATACATCATCAGGAGTCTGTATCATGGCACAGTTCTCGTAGTCATTGAATTTAAAATTGATTTCAGACATAGGGCTGGACATGATCGTATAATCAGAATCACTGCCTTCCCGCATTTCCCAAGATTTTGTCAGTATCTTGTCGCCCAAAGCAGATTGCTTGACATCTTCGTAGGTGTCATCATAAGAACTATCGTTTTCAGGCGGAACTAAGTCGACGTAAGGAGGACTTTCAGGCAAAACATCACCAATCTCTTCACCATTGTGATATTCCGACACGTCAGATTCTGAAGTTTGTTTCGCCCTATTTATCTGACCGTATCCGGGTGCTGGTGGGATGACGGAGTCTAAGAATGAGAAATCCCTGGAGGCTCTGATGTTCGTGTGATTGATTTCTGGAGCCAAGCTAGGCAGTGAATTGACTCTGAAAAAATAGTCTTCTTTGGAAATTTTCATATCCTCAGGAATTTTCGCGGCGTGAGTAAGCGTACTGGCAGTCACTTTGGAATGAATTGGCGGTTTTGGAGGCACTTTAGGTCGGTTTTTAGGTCGGTTTTTGGGTTTTTTTACTTCTGCATACCTCGGCAAACTCGAGGAATTGGTTTCCTCGTTAAATGGGTTGGTTTTGACGAAAGTGAACGCGCGGTGGGGCGGCTTTGGCGGAGTTGGTGCTCTTTCGGGAGTTTCAGCCGAGCGAGAGTTTTTTTGGTTTTTCAAATCCACTCCAGTGTACGCGTCTATTTCCGTCTCCAAATAGTCTTGACCGACCGGTTTCTGTGGGTTGTCGCCTGTGACAGATTTGCTGAGTACATTAGTGAGTTGAGAACGAAAACGACTCGAAAAAGGTTCGGCAGAGTCTGTTTCCTCCATGAGTCTCCGAGATGATCAATTCGCCATGCGCACAATTCTATCGTTTTGTGTGATTATTCTGAAAGGAATAAAACACCAAATTAGTGAAAATTGTGAAGGTATCTTGCAATTGTTAACTTGAAAATGCGCTATGGGAACTGACCAGTGGGGGTGTTATGGTTGCCTATGTGTGGTGGTAACAAATTTAACTTGGTGTTGTGTGATGGGCGGTGTTTCGACTATCCGGCGCCTCCGCCATATTTAGGAGTCTTCGCCGGAGTATTGGCGATACTGGCTGACGTCAGGGAGCTGTCTTCCTTTGTTCAGGTTGGGACAGAACCTCCCAACTATTTACTTCATTGCCCCCCCCTAGACAAACGCTCTTGGTGCACCCGATCACGGCAAATAGAATATATTGAGCACTGAGCTCTACCTGAACTTAACTATTGTCCGCTGCCCTGATATACGTGTACGTGCGTGTACCTTGGAGCGGCCCTCGCTGTCGTTGCTGTAGCTGGCTAGGATGCTGACAGCACGGTTTCGTCTCAAGACCTATCTGACGATTTCAGAACGACATCGTATCTGAGTCGAAGCGACAAGCACTTCCTACTGCCCAGCAAGGACCGCCCCAACAAGGATTTTGGTCACAACTTCAGGTGCTCGCAGAAAATTATTTCACTTCGATTCTGAACAGGCCTAGGACCGTGTACAAACAACTCTTCAGATGCTGACACTGAAGAGTCGTGTTTACTAAGCTTGAAGGGATCGCAACAATCGATTATGACATGTAATGCACAGCGTCGTGATGTAGTGGCCGAGCGAGCAAGTACTTCAAGTCCCTGATTCCGTCCGGGGTGTGTTCCAATACACAACAAAGATCTCCATGTTAACTTGAGATTCTGCTTATCTAGGTAAGGTGCTATTGTGCATTAAAAATTAACAACTCATCACAGAACTTACTCTTCAATCAGAGGCCTTCCAAGTACGATTTTATCAACTACATATTAATGTCTGAGGGCCTTTACACCGAACACCTTCACTTTTCCGCGCACAAAATTTACACAACAAATGGAAATTCAGCCGTGTGCCTGTTACCTGCCCGTTCTTGTTATCTAATCATTTTTCAGAACTTATCGTGAGTATTAGGAGGAGTCAGATAAATATTTTTATCCGCCTCTTTAGTGCAGTGAGTCATACTTGAATGGAATCACATACCACTTGAGCTGGGACTCTCTTAGGTATTTTATTTTATTTTATTTGAACTGTAACAGGGACAAATTATGTAAGATTAACAGAAACGATGAGATTGTAAGACCCTTCGGGCTGTATCAGCTGCATCTTAGTATCTACTAGGATTAGTATCTATCTTATATTATCTAATATAAGAAGAATCATATTATTAATATGAAAAACGCTGCAAATTTTACACAAGGGTTTATTATTCTTTGATATAGGTTACTTGTACATAAATTTAATTCTGTCCATGAAAAAATTTTTTTTGGATTTTTGTTTAAAAAAAAAAAATTTGGGTGGGGGGGGGGGATTTTTTTTTTTTTCAAAAAATGTTTTTCTTCAAAAATTCTTTATTTTTTACTCGAAAAATATTTAACCTCCTGGGATCCTTCAAAAATCCCATTTTTAGCCCCATGAAAGCCCTATAGATCGCCACAGTGAAATCGGATCGTTCCGGGACCCCCAAAAATGGATTCTACGTCCAAAAATACGACACCTAACTCGATCCCATAGCTAAAAGCCTTCAAAAATCCCCTGTGGCGCCCCACGGGTTTGGGCGATCGGACTGAAAACCTTGCGGGCACAACTAGATGGTAAACCAAGTATTTTGTCAAAATTTCAGATTTTAAAAAAAATTCCTACTGCCTAAAACGGCCCGGACGGCGGACGGCGTACGGCGTACGGCGGACGGACATTTCGGATTTGGATTTTAGACCTCTTTAAACGGATAATGTCAAATTTTGAGGCCGATCGGAGTCGTCGACCCCCGTCGCGAAAACATAGGTGTATTATTCCAAGAATAATAAACCAAAAGGCATGTTCTATGAAATATATTATTATAGTGGCATATTCTATGAAATGTGTGCATGAAGAACAATAACACTGCTCTAAAAAAAAAAAAAACGCTGCAAATTTTACACAAGGGTTTATTATTCTTTGATATACATTACTTGTGCAGAAATTTAATTCTGTCAATTAAAAAATTTAAAATTTTTTTTTTTGGGATTTTTATCTCAAAAAATTTTTTTTGGATTTTTTTGTTCAAAAATGTGTTTTTTTTTCAAAAATTCCGTATTTTTTACTCGAAAAATATTTAACATCCTGGGATCCTTCAAAAATCCCATTTTTAGCCTCATGAGAGCCCTATAGATCGGCACAGTGAAATCGGATCGTTCCGGGACCCCAAAAAATGGATTCTACGTCCAAAAATACTTCGAAAACTACACCTGACTCGATCCCATAGCTAAAAGCCTTAAAAAAAACCCTCCCGTAGCCCCATTATAGCCCCATAGCGCCCCACGGGTTTGGGCGATCGGACTGAAAACCTTGCGGGCACAACTAGATGGTAAACCAAGTATTTTGTCGAAATTTCAGATTTTTAAAAAAATTCCTACTGCCCAAAACGGCCTGGACGGCGGACGGCGTACGGCGGACGGACATTTCGGATTTAGAATGTAGACCACTTGAAACGGATAATGTCAAATTTTGAGCTCGATCGGAGTCGTCGACCCCCGTCGCGAAAACATAGGTGTATTATTCCAAGAATAATAAACCAAAAAAATAAATAAAAAAAATCGCTCCCATGCTTTACGAGGTCTGACTGTGGTCCTGGGGGTTTTCGAGGGTGCTGAATCCGAATCAGAGGTCCGTTTCGCCCCTAGACAGAGAGGTTCCGCTGTACAGTACCCAAATGTTCAAAAACTCACTTAATTTCCAACTTCATTATTTTTCAACGAGCAGGTGGTATTCTTACAGGAAATTCAACGCTGAACACGCCCATAATATGAACGCTGAACACACCCATTAACATACATATTATGTATGTTAATGGGTCGAAAATGCTTCCTTCTTTTTTGAGTTCCTGTAGAAACGGTTCTTATTCTATTAACCCGAATTATGAAGACAATCATGAAAACTTCGTACTGATTTTGAAGCGATTTTATTTGTTTAGTCTTTACTCTCATAAAAATAAAAATTTTAAAAAATGCTTGAAAACATTTACTTAATGTTTTTAGTCTGATGGTCCAAACCTGTGGAACTCACAAGGGGCCACGGGATGGGTTTTTGAATGGTTTCGGCTATGGGGTTGAGTAAGGTGTCGTTTTCGAAGTAGTTTCGGACGTAGAATCCATTTTTTGGGGTCCCAGAACGATTCGAATTCATCGTGGGGATCTATTGGGTTCTCATGGGTTCCAGTAGTTGGACGGTTCTGTTGTAAAATAAATATCCGCTCTAACGGTCTATTTCCAAGATAAATACGCTCGAAAATTACTCAACTTCGCTGAACAATCATTAGAATTTACAAAATCCATCATAAACAATCATGAGAACCTTATGAATAAAACGATGTTTCCATACCAAAATCAGAAGAAAATGCGAGGGTCTCCATGCGAGTTCCAACTTACAAAGGTTACACTTGCCCTTTCCACTTGGAGTAGGGATAATATATGTATTCGGCCAGGAAAAGGATCCACAGTCGATAAAAGGGCCACATCCATAGTTATGAAGGAATTAGTGCCCAACTGTCCAACAATTGGGCCCGTTAAACATTGGAAAGCGAATTGTTGGTTCATGGACTGAGTCGGAACGGGGGCTGGTGTAGCTATTAAATTCTGTTTCAAGTCTCGTGGCGTATTGGCAATAAATATTGCCGCTGAATCAAGGTCGATCCACACATAACAGTGACGTTCCGTTCAGTACAATGACCTTCAGTAGAAATACAAATCGGAGATGGACGTTTTTCTGCGAACGAAGGGGGGGGGGGGGGGGGGAAAGACGGAGCATGTTCACGATTATAACAATACTAAATGTCCGACGCAGTGAAGCTGATGCCACAGCTCGGAACACGGATGTCCACGGATTCACTGATTTCACTGATGTGTGGATCGAACTTCCGATCCGATCAAGTTGCAGTAATCACAGATAATATCTGTGGTATTATCTAAAAAGCAATCCATTTGGATCTTTTAAATTTTAAACGAGTTGGTTTGCTCTTTCACCGAATGTAATGATCAACATTTTTAATTGGTATTTGGTACATCTAGTAGATACATATTTTCTATTCTCATATTGATTACAACACCACTATATTATACTAAGCCTCTTTCAAAAAGTGATTTGCTAAGAGCTATTTGATTTGTTGAAGGTGACACCGAACCCTTCAAAAAGCTACAATGAAGACATCGTCGTTTTCGTTGCGGGTGATGCGACGGGTAAGTAGATTAACTCGCACGCTTGCCGATGTTTTCAAAACGTTAACTTATTCTCTGGTTTTATCTTTATTTTCTCCTGTTGTGGTCGCTTCTGCTTATTATTTCCTATTTTCACTACTACTGCTCGTCTTTTTTTCGCTCGATCTTTTTTTTTATTCCCTGCATGTTCAATTCTCTCTGTTTTTCCCGGGGGGCTTCAATTTCATTTACTTCTCTGCGTTTACAGCGGTTCTTTTTAGTATTGTATTGTGCTTATCTCTGTTTATCTCAAATTGGTTATGTATGATCACCACGCCCTACATATTCGAGAACTGATCTGTTCATATACAAGATGATGGTTAGTTGGGTTTTCCGCTCCGTTTTTTTTTTCTTTTTTATTCACCGTTCGTATGCAAATGGTAGCGGTATTTTCCATAGTGAACTCCGTATCGGACATCGGAAGCTAGTATGAGCTTCTCTATTATTTTAGAGCGTAGGGCAATATCGACGAGAGGCGGAAAAGGTGGACGTGTTCGAGTAGATAACGAGAGTACGAGAGGGGAAGGTTATTATGCCTCGACAAAATACCCCAACCGGCACGAACCTTTTATAACCTCTCCAACTATAGTCCAACAGATTGACGGGGCTCGCTTCCATTTGAGCATATCGGCACAAGAAAGTTGGGTTGTTACAACTTGTCACACTTGGCTGTCTACACTTCGGTATTCCCTCCATTTCTGTCCATAGGTACTAGCAAGCACAAAGTACGTCGAAATCAACGCATCTCTTTCACAATTTGGCAGAGTAGCCTCGACATCTCTAAATACTTATAAACTAATGGGTATTTCAGTATAAGCAATAAATAATCATCTCAGGTTGGAAATGTGAAGTACCGCTAGATTAAAATGGGAGTCACGAAGAGCAATAAAATTGTAATTAGTGGCTCGCGGTATAAAAGGGAGGGCCTTCATAACCTCAAGTGGTCGGGACGATTGTTTGTGAGTTGAAGCCAAGGTTGAAATTGAGGGTCTGCGAAAAGGAATACAATCTCTTTGAGGGTCTCTTTGCGTTTCGTTTTCCTCTTACGAGCTTCTTTTCCGCAGAAAGCACGAAATGATTGCCAGCTCAAAGTGTTGTTAAATGAGACATTTCCAGAGAAAACGAAGCGATGAAGGGCATTTTAAATACGACTTAACAACCCAGGGGGAAGTGTGTGACGTAACTCGGGTGAAGTTATTTCGTTAAATGATTGCTAATCATCGGGAACGTTTTACTGTGAGAATATAACTTATTTATCTCGGCCGTTTACACCGTTTCCAAATCCAGTGCCTTGCACAATCAAAGAACGAAACGTAAATCGGAAGAATCAGACGATAAGCTCGATTGCTGATCTGTACGGTTGAATGGAACTCGTGGGAGTGGTGCGGGTTTAGCATGCACAAGAATTAACCAGTTGCTACAAGGGACCGTGTACTTCGACTGCTACACCAAAAGCGGGAAAAATGCGCTACATACGTCGGCAGGGTCGTTCCTACAAACCTGAATGGCAAGACAATTTCTTACCTTTAGATTTAAAGTCGATTTTGGTTTATTATTCTTGGAATAATACACCTGTCATCGCGACGGAGGTCGAAAATTCTGATGGGCACCAAAATTTGACATAATTCGTTTCAAGAGGTCTAGATTCCAAAAACAAAATATCCATCCGCCGTCTGGGCCGTTTTGAGCTCTTTAAAAATCTGAAAATTTGACAAAATACTTGACTTACCATCTAGTTGTGCCCGTGGGGCTCTGTGGGGTTAAAAAAGGGCTACGAGGGGGCTTTTTGAAGGTTTTTGAAGATAAACTTTGAGGACGGTGAAAAGTTTTTACCTCCGTTGAGATTGATTACATTAAGAATAATAAGTTTATTATCCGTATTAAATACGAATGTTCTTATTTACAATACAAATTTTGTCAGATGGTGCGTCTTTAGTTTGTGTGCACAAAAAGATAATGCCATTCCATATAATAATTCACAATAAGGAATGGTCATGCACCTGAATTTCGAGTTAAATCTTACCTACTGGAACATGTTTTCAGGAGTAAAATAGAAAGGCCAAACTCATTTTTGTAACAAAAGGTCTTTCACATTGTTGATTTTCATCAACCGCAACTTTTGATGAAACAAACAACAACTGCTGTTCTGAACAATTTGAATTTTGGGCCACGAGGGCAACTCGTGTGTTTGAGGGTTTGTTTGCCTGCATAGACGGCAGAGTGCAGTTCGGTTTTTCGTTTTGCCGTGACCGGCAGAGCTGCATAATATTTCCCGTTTGTATGTAAAAACTGGAATCTGGAGGGTTTTCCTTTCACCACAGTGGCGATTGACTCAAAATCGCTATTTTCAAGTCTGCTGTTCAAGTGTCATAATTTTAATTATATTTTGTCAGCATTAAATGATTTCAACAAACCATAATCACTAGTATGACCGCCTACTTTTCTTGGGACAGCATCATTAAATTATCGAACGAAAGTATAAAATAATAATAAAAAACCTACCTGTATAAAAGCCTTTCTTAAAATTTCCCAGCCCTACGAAGCGGCTGAGCGTCGCTCGTTCTCGGAAACGGGGAAAAGCTTTAAAATCAGATTAAACGTTTGACCCAGAATCTGAGACACACTGAAGTAACGCCAAGAGGGTATACGAGTCTTGTGATTGATGCTTCGCGAAGTCAATGAATTGACCCTGGAGACAAGCGTTTGGAGAGTGAAGTCTATTGTCTTACAGAGAGCGATGCCACAATCTAGTTCCATCCATCGTCTCGCATACGCTACATTTATTTTAAACTTAAACGCTTCGACCCCGCTCAATGTTGTTGTCGTCCAGTGATGGCGATAAAAGTTGTATAAACCTCTCTGGGCAAAATGGTGTTCGGCAAGTCCGGCAAAGTATTAGAGCGGATCTGTCATCGTAATGACCTTAAAAAACACACGCATACGTTCAAGTTCCAGCAGAAATAACAAACTAACCGCTCTTGTCCCAACAAATTTACACCCGCTTCCAGGGATGCAGCCGTACAATAATATTTATTTTGACCTTACGGGCTTTCGTTTTCCCGTAGGACGCAACTTTTTCAGGTCTTTATAACGGGTCAAACACGGGTCTGTCATGTGGGAAGATTTTGAATTTCTGTTTCCTCGAATGCTGACTAGAAAAAATGTTTTAAAAAAGCGAGGCCGCCTGTGGATGCATTCCCGCTTGTGATGTGTGTTCATTATGTATTTTGCGTATATATATATTTCAATATGTATTTTAATATTATTATACAATTGTATCGCTCTGGCAGGAGTATCATATAAGGACGACTCCAGTAAAATTACTCTGAACAGTCCTTCCACCTCCAATGGAAAAGTTCTGGGTGACACCTTTGACGCATTAAATGTGGTACCTGGGAAACCCACCCTGGAACTCCCAGTCACGTCTTCCAACCCACGAGAACATATCGCCTTCAGCTCTCTGCCCTTCACACAACACGATTTTAAAATCATTAAGAATTGTAAAAACACCAAAACGCACACAAATTAAGTACACATACACCAATAATGCATTTCAGGTGAAACCGCTATCTGCCAGTGCTCTAAGAAGTGAAACAGTGGGAAATAAAATATTGACAAATCGTCCATTATGGACTTCAGTGTCTGAAGCGTAGTTGTCCATCTAAGACACCAGAGTTCAATTTCTTGACATTTTCAGCTAGAGCTTTAAGTTCGTTAACTGTGGGTAACCTCAAAAATGGGATAATATATTATATTATATGGTGGCCACCTTGCAGTTTCTGATCTCTGCCACAGGCCAATGGGGAGCGGAATTACTCCGAGGATAGCTGTGACGTCAACCCAAGCAGATAATTGCTGCTTCCCGTCATGAATACCTCATTTGAATTTTTTCACTCAATTTTATAAATTCTTACGAACTTGCAATCAGAGGTTTGCCCCCATTTTGTGATTTAATAATCTCTATGCACATCCATTCCTAATAATGAAGAAATAATATAACTATTCTATTATTTCCCATGTAAATCTATGATGTGTCATATATTGCCGATATTGCATGTACCATTCACTCGATTCAATCATTTCGCTGTATTCCACTGAACGTGTGAAAATCATTGCAAATCGTTTGAATGGGTTTGGTAAAGCACGGTATCCCCCACTGTTCGACCCACTTCTATCACCTTTAGAGTAAATACGATTCCCTAATTGATCGTCATGGCAACCGGTTGAGTGGGATAAGAGATCCACCGCTTCAGTTCTGTGCGGCTCTTCTCCTTCTGTTCAACTTGATATGCTGTCAACGGCAAATGGATTTCTTCCCCTTTTTTTCACCCTCGCAGTTACCAAAAGGATTAATGAGATTTTGTTCCGCGACTTGTCTTTTTGGATTTCCATCTCAATCGGTTCACGTTCGATTTTCAATTTCCACTTTCAGAACTGTTAAGGATGAACCCCCTTAGCTGTGAATATTGATAGCAAAATTTACCAAATAATTGTGTGTTAATCTGATTAACATGATTAACATTTACACAATAATGATTGACGTGGAACTAGGAAAAACGCGTCACATTTTACGCAAGGGTTTATTATTATTATTTGACATATTATGTTAATTATGAAAAAAAGTGTAATTAAACAATATTTTTGAAAAATAAAAAATAAATACATAACAATTTGATACAATGTTTGGATAGATGTGGAACCTCAAAAAATGGATTATGCGTCCAAAATTACCCGCAAAACGACAACTGATTTGCCCTTCAGGGATCCTTCAAAAACCCCTCCCGTAGCCCCTTTTTAGCCCCACAGAGCCCCACGTGTATGAGCGATCAGGCTCAAAACCTTGTGGGCACAACTAAATGGTAAACCGAGTATTTTGTCAAAATTTCAGATTTTCAGAAACTCCTACTGTCCACAATTGTTCAGACGGCTGACGTAAGTAGAGTACGGCGGACGGACATTTCATTTTGGGAATCTTGACGTTTTATACGTTTCAAGATGTCTAGATTCCAAGTATGATTTCAAAATTTGAAATCATACTTGGAATCTAGACATCTTGAAACATAATTTAATTACTGGAATGACTTGAGGGAATTTTGAACTGCTTCCCTCATACAGATAAGCAACAATATGAAAATGCCGAATCAAGCGTTGGGGGCAGGAGGACGGTTGAGCCTTCAATCTCCGATGTTCTATCATGACTGCTGGTCTCAGTAGCGAAATTGGTAGAGCATCGCACTAGTAATGCGAAGGTTGTGGGTTCGAGTCCCACCTGAGGCCCAATAAATTTTTCGGCCTTCCCCCTTCTGATTTCTTGTAATAACTTAAATAAATTCATTATTAGAATTCGATTTCAGTGTGAATTTAATTTAATGGCTCCTCCCTTCCCCAAAAAAACATAATTTAATTATGAGGCCGATCAGAATTTTAGACCTCCGCCGCGATAAAATACGATGTCTCATTCCCTGAATAATAAACCAAAATTGAATTGGAATTTTCTCATATTTGTTGAAATCGATGGTTCACTTTGCAACACATCTCACCTACAATTACAAAAATGATCCACCTGATGTATGTATCCTAAACAATGTACGTATTTCTACACAAAACTTCATGAAGGAAGGATTTTCCTTCTTCATTTCTAACGTGCTTTGTGTAATAGAGTGGCTGATCCGAATGTTCGCTCCTTCACAAATGGGCGATCAGACCGTAGTGAGCCGAGCTTGGATGGGGGTCGTGGTCGTGGGATGAATTTCATTTCAAAGACGACGTTCGGGATAACTCAATTTCCAGACCGCTTTCAGAATCTTTGTAGAGCCGCGCGTGACGTAATTCATCTTTATTAAATGTCGTATCAACCAACCTATATTGCATATCTTTGAGAATCTAGTCGGCTTTCGGTTTGTTTGATGAATAAATCAATAGCGTCACTCAATATTATCCCAGAATTATTCTGGGATAATGTGCTCATTCATCTGATGACTGGTGCTGCAGTCACTTTTGGAGTAACAACAAAACGGAACTTATCCGTTATAACCCCCCCACGCGATTTTGGTTGGCTTTGGGTGCCCTCAAGCCATCGGGAGGGGTGTGTATGAAACAAGAAATCGCGTGGGGGGGGGGGGGGGGGGGTAATAACGGAAAAGTACCGACAAAACTGATTTGTTGAGATTTTGGGATTTTTTTTTTTCTTTTACATCCTCAGGGTTATTTTCTAAAATTTTGAGAATTGTGGTGATTATTTAATAATTAACAAAATATGCGACGTTTCATGATGTAGACTCATACAATGGAAAGTCCACCGTCTACGCCGTTTTAGGCCGTAGGATTTTTTTTTTTTTTTTTTTTTTTTTTTTTTTAAATCTGAAATTTTGTCAAAATACTCCGTTTTCCATATAATTGTGCCCGCAAGAGTTTCAGCCCTATTGTGGGGCCCTTTGGGGCTAAAAAGCGGCTACGGAGGGATTTTGAAGGAAGCTGAAGTCAAGTGGGGTGTCGTTTCCGAAGTATTTTGGCGCGCAGAACCACCTGATGGGGATCTAGGGGGGTTTCTGAGGCTAGAATACGGGCTTTTCTATGACGCAAGGATGTCGAATGAGTTGTCGTTTTCCAAGACGTTTTGACGTAAAATCCATTTTTTGGGGGTCCCAAACTTTCCAAACGTGTTCACAAATACACGTTTTTTATTTATTTATTTATTTATTTATTTTAAGTTTGTTCACAGAGAATCAGTTTTTGCACAATTGATACCAAAATTTAATAAATCCTCGTGTAAAATTTGCAGCTTTTAAAATCTGAAATGTAGACAATATACTCGGTTCTGTTGTGCCCGCAAGGTTTTCGCAAGCATGTTGGGCTTAAAAGGGGCTTCAGTAGGGGTTTCCTTGAAGGATTTAGGGCAGGGAGTCATGTGGGGGAGTCATTTTCGCGGTATTTTTGGACGTATAATCTAGTTATGGGGGGTCACTGACTTATTTGATTTCGCTCTGAGGATTTATGGTGCAAAAAATCGGGCTTTTGAAGGCCCAAGGACAGCAGATCGCATGCGATGTCATGCATGAGGTGTCGTTTTCGAGTGTACTGTATTGGAGTGACGAGTGTGGGAAATTTTGAACGTAGAATCCTGGGGTCTTAAGGCCACCCGACTACACTTTGGGGCTGTGTGGGGCTGAAAGGGGACTACAGGAGGGGTTTCGAAGGTTTTTGGCGATGGGGTCGAGTCGGGTGTCATTTTCGAAGTATTGTGGGGATACCAGACCCTTCCGACCTCACCGTGGATCCACGGGGCTTCTATGAGGCTACAGACATGCTTGTGAATGACGTGCCCTTTTTGGAGTAACATTTATCGCAGATTCAATTTTTAGGGTCTGTCCAAATTAATAATTTTATTCCAAAATAATTTTTCATCAACCAAAACAAATTTATGCACAATAAAAAAATAAAAAATTGTGTCATTAATTTTTTTTCCATTGCCCGTGCTATGTTGAAAATATTGCTGATACCAAAAATCTTACTTGATGACATTAAAATTTAATGTCATATTTTTTAATTTAAATATTTCTATTCAAATATGAAATTAATTACCTAATAGGAATGTTTTAAAGTAAATCCGTATCACCCGAATTACTTATATTATTTAGAAGAAGAAAATAATGTTTTCTAACAATATTTATCATTGTCCATTTGAGATGTTCAGTCAGAGTGATGGAAAAAAGGAGGCGGGCGATTGAATGGCTGTGACACCGTTGAAGGTTGTCGGGCCTCTTTCGTACCAGGAGAGCAGAATCCGAGAGGAACTTGCTCCCATAGCTTCAACATCCAGAATTCCTAATCCAATCCGATCAGTCCGATGGGAAAACGGGGGATGCCGGGAAAAGGCATCGACTGGGGCGAGTGGACGCCTCTCTTGTAACGGTCATACCATGAAAGTTCGGCGAGTCTTAACCGGGGGTGGTGGGCTCATCTCTGCTTGATCCAAGTTGGTGGTTAAACATGACGAGTGTCATTTCATCAATGCCATCAGGGCGCACTAAAAGGATAACCGAGTATGTTGCCTCAATTTCAGATTTTTGAAAAAAAAAAAATGCATAAATACGGAACCTCTTTTCCCTGACTGTGCATAAACAATCTGTTTTTCAGCCTAAAATTGATAGGTGAGTGATTTAATGTAGGTATAATTCAATTATTCTTCTTTCTTCTCTCCGCAACGCCTTAGTCCTTTAAAATTTAAATCCGTTTATTTAATAATCCAGGCCTCCTCCCCCTACTTACGAATAATTCAATTATACATTATTAAAATTTACAATCAAATTACGTTTCATGTAATTTACCATCAGTTGAGACTTTAAAGCGACCTCACTCTGATCATTTTCAATTTTTCTTCGTCACATTGAATGGAGTTGTACGGTAAAATACTCAAAATTCACACCTGCTATTGAATTCATCAGATTCGATGGTTTCCATTTACGCTTTGCCTTCAAAATGTGTTTTCAGGTGTTTTTGACCGTTCTGTTAAAAATCGTTCACGTTCTGTAAAAGGCGTTCACTTCACGCTGCATTCTGAAGAGGCCACGGGTTCGAATCCCGTTGAAGTCCGTGGAATTTTGGGAATATATTGACAGCTGGGTTCAAGTGATTAATCAACAGATAAGTATCCCGTCATTTTAGGCCAGAGTAGGTAAAACAGTTTGACGTTAAACTCACTTTACTTTACCCTATAATATTGTGCCCTTTCCAGTTTCAAATTCATCATGACAAAAGTATACTAAACGGTGTACTAATGGTGTAGTGAAATAGTACGTAATCAGTAGAATTATTCTTTTCTTTGCCAGTCTTTCCGTATTCATGACGCTTGAAAAACACGAAATGGCGAGAGCGTCGTCGTGATACTAATAATCGGTCATCGTTGTTTACTCGGGCAACGTCGTTAGGGAAGTCCGAGTTGAGGACGAATGAGGAGGTTTAGCAGATAGGCGATAATTTTGCAATAATCACGGGGACTTCCCGATGCCAATGAGCAGCCTAACGTTGAAATCGGCCTTGGGCAGGGCTCAGAATTCCGGCGGACACTACCAAATTATATATAAAGATTCAGCTGGTTAAGTGAGTAAACTTGACATGGTTTTCTCATCAAAATTTAACTTCTTAAATATACATAAAATTCAGTAGGTATACCTCAGTATTAAGTTTAATTAATAACAATTATTATGATTACTAAAAATTACGTAAAAATACTTGAGTAGGTACACGTAAGACAACTTGAAAATGAAAATTTAATTCTTATTTAATAAGATTTAAAATTCTTATTAAATAAAAAAAAAAAAACAACTCGTGTTAATTATAATAATCGATCCCTTATAATTATAAGGGATCGATTTTGAGACCTCGCCGACCCCCTAAAGCATTTCTCTTTTACGTTGACACCTTAATAACCGATTTCGACCTCTTTGAAAATCTCTGCTGTAGTATGTAACAGTCCACGATTCTACGCCAATGAGGGAAAAGGTTGAGGCCGGTTCGGGACGTTCGGGAGCGGGGAAAACCTTCGAGCTCCTCCCAAGTTGCCGCCTCCTGGTGTGGGAAAGCCTCCGTACTTTACCTGCAGCTGGTTCCCCCAACGTGACTGGGGGGAATTCCCGACTGTTCCACAACCCCCTCGTTCCCTCTAAACATCCCCTTCGTTCCACCTATTGAATCGGACGTTTCCCTTCTTTTGTTCCCGGCTTTCCCGATATTGGAGAGGGCGCGGATTTCCACAAGTCCTTCGCTTCTTCGGTTCTGGGTCCGGCTTGAAATGTCTGCTTCTGGAATTGACAGTTCACTAGACTAATTCAGAGAAGTATGAATGAAAAATTAGAAAAAAAAATCAAGGTAGCAACAAACGAAGCGCAAGTGGTTAGAACTCGATGTTAAAGAAACTAGTTTGTCACTTGACGTTTGGAGCTTACCCTTTGATCGTGATTGAAATTATAATATAATTTCACTCACGATCAAAGGGTAAGCTTATAATTATATTATAATAATATTCCCTCTGTAATTGGAGAAATCCCAAAATTTGCGCTTCATTTAATAAAGTAGGACGATTCGTTTCCATTCTAAACCCCATAAGACTTATGACCTTTCGACTTAGTGACCACATAATAATAATAATAATAATAATACATAATATGAAATACTAATAGTATTAGTTGATGGTGATGTTGACCGTTTCAATTAATGTTGTTGGAAACTTGTTGAGGGTCAGTCAAATAAGACGAGATTTTTTGCCGACGTTTCAAGAGATATATTCTCCTATCATCAGGGCCTAATGAAATGAACAAAACACGAATTTATACTTTGAATGGGCTTCTTGAAAAGGTCTGAATTCAGCATTTCTGACAACATATTCAGATTCAGCACCCTTTAAAACCCATACACCCCAATTTTTAGTTCGAAAATCCGTATAGGTACGTGCTGAGCTGTTTTCGAAATGTTAGAGATTTTGAAATGAACGCCGGGCAAATTTGATGTCACACCTCGCCAGGCTGGGCGTCGAGTAGTTGGGCACTGAGCCGCCAGAGCGCTAAATAACAAATCTGAACAGAATCGGAATAAAAACACTCGGCCCAGGTCGATTTTTGAATAACCTTCTTTGATAATAACCTCGATGCTCAATTTTCGAATGACCTTCTATAATGATAAACCCGATTTTCGATTTTTGGGGTCGACTTTTCGCGTAGCAAAGTTGGCTGACTTGCATAGATGAGAGAGAGAGGGATCTCCCGGCCAATCAAAAGACGACGAAGCAGCCCACGTCATGTACCCTCTCCAGACCTCGGAATTCAAATATTATATTTTTCCTAATGCCCTATAAATAATTGAAACGGGGTTTCTGCAATGTGGACCCGTTTTCGTAACTTTTGAAGCACGACCTTTGCAGGAAAAACATTTTCAAAAATCATTAAAGGAGCTCATTTAACAATTGATGAAACTATATGAAAAAAAAACAAAAAAAAACAAACAATTGATGAAACTATATGAAAAATATATACACAGGCATCCTTTGAGTTCTGTTTACCACTTTCTAAAGGAAAAAAAAAAAAAAAAAAAAAAAAAAACAACCCCCACCATCGAAAATTGTCAGTTCCTTCTGTATGTCTGCATCCTACATATTATTTAGTATATTTGTACGACAGCGACGGCTCACATCGTGTGCTGCCCTTTTTCCTGCACTTGTAAGTACCTGTGTATATATTTTTCATATAGTTTCATCAATTGTTTTTTTTTTTCATATAGTTTCATCAATTGTTAAATTCAAAGTATAAATTCGTGTTTTGTTCATTTCATTAGGCCCTGATGATAGGAGAATATATCTCTTGAAACGTCGGCAAAAAATCTCGTCTTATTTGACTGACCCTCAACAAGTTTCCAACAACACTAATAGTATTATTATTGTCTGAATTGAAACTATGTATACTTCAATGGATGCACTGTTCATATGAATACTCATCATTTCATAATCTATTTGAGAAATTATTGTTATATTATAGCATAGTTTTTCAGAAACTGATAGCGTAGGTACCTAGTGTACGAAAGAATGGGGTGGCACGATTTTGGACAAGTGGATTCTACGCGCTCTCTAGGGGTTGAAATTGACCCATGTGAAGCCAGATGTTCTTGTGTAGAGGACTGATCAAGGTCTGTTTCAGTCCTCTGCAGTAGAGGACTGTAAATTCTTGTCTTTGGAGACAAGGGTGTAGTAATTTGCACTCACACCTGATGGGGTCTCGAGTTGGGGAGAAATGGTAGGTCTTCTGGACTCGGTCTTTGCGGCTGAAATGTTGCTGATTAGAGTTCTACTCAAGAGAAAAATGGCAATTGTGACAGTCCATTCATTTGAACAAACTTTGAGCATTTAATGCTCTTGCCATTTCCAGGCTTAGATGAAAAAATAAGCAAACTTCTTGAGTTGTTCTTTCTTGGAGAAGGTATAATATAACCAGAGCCAGAAATTGAAGCTTTACGTGGCCAACTTGGTTTTGTTTTACCATTAAATAGAAATTCTCTTCGCTTTTACAACTAAAGATATTTTTGTGTTGTTCATAGCTGAGTAGCTACTCATTCACTTTCTTGACGTGGGCGTGACATCTACTCTGGTGATGAACCAATTTTTCACGATAATATTGGGCGAAATAATACCTCCCAAGTCTCGAGTGGGTGTCACTCTGCTCACTGGGAGATCGTGGGTTGATTCCTGATGGAGAGGCTGGGAGATCGATAGTACTCCGCTTTCCCGCGAGATGTCACGGCGGCCTTCGCCCCAACAATAATTTCCCGCCTTCACTCCAGAAGTAACAGAATCTGATGTATTTATATTATAAGTTTTTGTTGTTGACTTTATGGACGGTACATGAGTTTGCAGTGGTGCAAATTTGAACTGGTATATACCTGATGATTGTTATGTGCCGATTTCAACCAACTGAACACCTTACCGTACACTCAGTCAATTTTGAAATCCCGACTTAAATGTGGAGGATTTCCAAGTTTTTCACGGATTACCGATTCGCCACCTGGGTGGCCCATCAACGAATTGTGGAAAGACAAAATAATTATTTTCAAGGAGAAATAAAATTGTCAAATTCTTTCATCTCCGGGCGTGCGCTTTCCATAGGGGTGGGTTTAAATGAAAAACATCGATGTTTAGTTGTCGATGTGTCTTGTTTTAAATAACTATGGCGAAAGGGAGGGGCATAGGAGGACAATGTAATTGTTTTTAATTCCCTTATGAAAATATAAAAAATCAAAGCCTATTAGGTATTTTGAAATGTTTATAGTTTACCACAAAATTAAGGAATCATGTGATAAATAAAATTAACCCCGATATAAACAATAATTGTGAATAAATCAATTTATTGAAGAGTAAGAAATTGTAAAACTGCAACAAATCTGACGTTTTGTTGACAATTGTTTTCGAACTCCCATAGTAGCGACATTTTACCGGTTTTTCGTCAGGGGATTGGACGAAGTGCAACCAAACGACGAATCTTGGGAGGCATTGCAGGCTAGGGATGAGAAAAAAACGCGAAACAGTTTCGACGAAACAGTTTCACGAGAAGAAACGTTGAAACAGTTTCACTTAATCTGGAATAGCTGTTTAAAAAAAACGAGCAAATGAACGAAATGAAAAGAAACCGAAACGGTTTCGCAACAGCTTGAGCTGGGGAGAACAAGAAGCAGTCTGAGGCGCGACGAAACCGCTTTGGTTTCTGTTTCTGTTATTGTTGTGCAAGCCTGCTTCAGTTCTTTCGAAACGCATTGACTCTGAAACTGTTATTTTGAAACAGTTTCCCCGAAACAGTTTCATTCTACGAAAAAAACTGTTTCGTTTCATTTCTTAAAAGAAACCGAAACGCCCATCCCTATTGCAGGCAAACCTACTACTTGTTGTTTACTAAACAAGTTCATGAATAAAAAGCGTCCCCGTTCTTCTCTTTTTTTTCAATTTATTATCCTGATACTAAAGCACCATGGCGAACATGAAAAAATTAGAGATAAAAAAAACATCGATGACTACGTAAAACGCTGCAAATTTTTCGCCAAGGTTTATTCTTCTTTGGTAGATATAAATAGTGCAAAAATTAATTCTATATCAATAAACAATGAAATTTTTAAAAATGAAAAAAAAAAATTCTTTTAGTGTTTGGACAGATACCCCATAAAATAGCTTCTACGACCAAACGAATACTTCGAACACAATACCAAATCCCCCATAGCCAACAACAAAAACAACAAAACAAAAAAACATTCTTTTAGTGTTTGGACAGAGACCCCATAAAATTGATTCTACGACCAAAAAAATGATTGGAACACAACACCAAACTCTCCCATAGCCACAAACCGACAATAAGGCCCCCTTTTTATCCCCACAGGTTTGAGCGATCAGGCTGAAAACCTTGCCGACCCAACTAGATGGAGAATGGAGAGTAATTAGCAAAATTGCAGATTTTTAAGGAAATTCCTACAACTCGAAACGGCCTGAACGAACAATTTTGGAATCTACTCGTCTTGAAACGTGTGGTGATCAATTTCGAGGCCGATCAACACCAGTCGAAATGCCTCGAAATGCTATTCTGAGCATAATAAACCAAACCGTCGATGTTTAAGAAGAAAACAACATTCTTGTGGTTCTGGCTCTCCAACATTCTCAGGCGATCTCTTTTTTCCAAAACTAAGTAGATCAGTTTTGATGAAGAACTGAAATTGGATCCTCATGACCTAAGTAAATACGCAGACCATCTTTTGTCAACTACGTCAAATATTATTTGATTTTTTGACATTTTCGTTACTAAGTAGCCCCTGGACGAAGACGTCAGGGAAAATCCCGTTCAATAGATAACAATAGGGAAACCTCATAGGGCTGTAGTGAGTTAGTTCTGGGCTAGACGGATAGATGGCAAGCGAATCGTGTTATTTGGTCGGTCGGTTAGGCGATCAATACAGGCAGGCTACCCCATTCATTTGGTGGGTCCCCCGTCCGCCTTCATTCAGTGGGAACCGGAGCCCTGGAGGGTTTTCCCTCTATCTCTGTTTCCGCTCGCCTCCAGGTCTACCTATGGAGATGGATGTGCGGAGTACTTGGACAGATATAAAATACTTGGAAAGCCACACTGGCCTCTTTGTGCTGGTGATTTAATGGACATTTTAATACATTTTTTTGTATCCACACTTGATAGATACCCAGGGCCTGTTTTGATCTAGCCAAAGACTCTCTATAGAGAGTAATGTTATAACATTACTTAGTTAGCAGATTGTGATAGGTCCTACATTGAGGGAAGCGCAGGTTCCTGCAAACGAACGAAGGACAGTGAAAACAAAACGCCAGGGCTGAATTGGTTGTTTGCCGATGGTGCAGAGGTCTAATCCAATAAAGTGGTTAGGGAGGGAAATAATTAATAACTTCTGCTAATGTAGATACTAAATTGTTCATTCGAATAAACAATAATTGTTTATTATTGTAGTGTGAGGGCCGGTTTCCGCCAGGACTGACGCAACCGTCAGAAGAGTTTGTAAAATGACACTCTTCTTAACATAGAAACAGATTATCCATTGGAGATCTATCACTGTCTACGAATCATCGGTACCTAGTAGATCTATCTATCTATCATCCATAGCTGCTATGTGCTAAACATCTTTTTCAAGTATCCTCAAAGGCTTTACACGCATGTCCTCCTTCGCGTAGCGCTTCTTGATCTGAGGCCGACTAGTTATTAGCATGGAACATGATTTAGCCGTGACCTAACTGTCCAAAAACGAAGGGAGACGCGGGAGTGTCACGTTTATATATTACGTACCTAATATATAAATATACGATAGGCCACAAGTTCGGCATCCTCACTTGTCTTACCATTAGGCCACTAGTTCGAATTCGCGTTAGTCATCTGCAGCTCTTGAAGACGTGACGTGATGACGTGAAAGGATCACTGCCCACTCTGGCGAGGCCCAATGTGTGACGTCATCGCCCTTTGCTTTCAGTTCAAAAATCCGTATAGTTACGCGTTAGAACAAATGTTAGAACATTTAATGTTCTAACATTTCTATGCAGATCAGCTTTGCGCGTAACTATACGGATTTTTGAAGTGAAAATTTGTATGAGGGGGTTTTTAAGGGTGCTGAATCCGAATGATGTTACAAATGCAAAACTCCCACTTTTTCAAAGAGCCCATTTAGGTACGCTTACTCAAAAAACCGACCTGATTACTTGCGACTTTATTATACCTACTAACGTAGATACTTCTTCAATTTCTTGCTGCAGCTTCGCTCCTTTTTTTTTTTTTTTTAAATTTTTTGAGTGTATAAGTAGAGTGTAAAAGTATACGGCAGCTTCACATTGAACATAAAGATAATATGAACCCGAATAAATGACCCGCATTTATATGATACTGATTCTTGGAGTGAGGGAACTGAATATCAAAACTCCTCAAAAAAGTTATTGGGGCGATTTGTTTCCTGCCATACATATTCTTAAGGCGGCGCCTGGCCGCAAAGACGAGCCTCTCCTGGTAAATATTTCAGAACTACCGACTGAATCCATTTTGTACATTACCATCCTTTCAATTTTAATGAACTCAGGGTGTTTCTATGAGGAGCTTCTCACTTTTCTTTTCTTCACGAGGGAAACTCGCATTTGCCAAGAGCTCCTTCTGGGTGTTTTCATTCAAAGTAATGTAAGCGTCGAGGAAACCCGTTGGGTTCAAACCAAACTTTTCCAGGTTTACGAAATGAATATTTTCGCAACATCGTGTGAACACAAAATAACCACATGACTGTTTGTGTGTTGTATTGTTTGATGACTAAACAGTTACAAATGTAAACATCGATAAACACAAACGTAGAGACCCCGGAAACCGGAATCGTAATGACCTACCGGATCCCAGAAAGGGGGAAAAAGAACTGACAAAGGGCAGAGGCAATCAATGATGTTATGTCCGTTTGCTATGGCGATGGGCCGCTTCAGTCCACGATGGGACGTCAGCAAAAGAGTATCAAGGTAAGCCGAAGAGGGCACCGCAGAAAAAAAAAACATATCCACGAAAACACGCTACGCTTCCAAACCTTCCACGAGAACCGCATCGCAAAACGACGTCCAACACGTACAAATGGAAATCCAAGGGATTTTCCGTCAATGTTTACCAACAGCCCACGTGCTCATCACATGTTGCAATGTCCCTGATTTTTAAGGACGAAACCCACACAACACGCACCTGCTTACCTTGTGATTTAGCTGATAAACATTTTACGACGGATAATTCTATAATCGACTGCCTGTCACGCAAGATTGGATTCTTAGTATTAGTGTAGCCTTGAGCCATTGATGAAATCGATACTGTAGATACAGGATCCGAATCGGATGTATTTAGATCACCAATGTGAGTTTGTGTTCTCAAGTCAATCTTTCATTGCACGCGGGGGAGGGGGGGGGGGGGTCATGGGCGCACTCTCCATGTTCACGCTGCAGTCTGTGTTGAATGAAGTCAGAGAGAGAGAGAGAGTTTGATGGAGTCAAGTAAAGCGTCACAGTAGCATCCAGGCGGTTGATGAGGGGAACCTGGGAATTGTACTGTGGTTTCATCAAAGACTGTTGCCCACGCCTTTGCAGCCAGGTGGAGCGCGTCAAGAAGAGATGACTTCTTAGCCACTTGGTTGGACTGAAGATCTTGTTTCCCTTGAATCCATTGCGTCTTACAACAAGAGCAGAATCCGGGACCTCATTTCGTGTCGGTGATATACTTTCAGGGTTCGGCTGATCCCCCGATATTAAGGCTGCATGATCGAAGTCCTGTTCGCCGGTAGAAAAACACATCTTTTTCTCTTACCTCTGTGAACCATTCAGTGAGCGCTTTCTCAACATCACCATCCAAATCTCTTCCGTTTTCTGTTCTTGTTTTCATTACCCGTACGTCAACTCAATTTCGTGCCTCGACTTGAGAATTTCGTGTAGCTATGGTTAAGAAATTCAAAGTCTTCTGATGCCTCACGCTGACAAATTTTCGGCAACTCATCATAGAATTTTTAACTGTTCCTTCTTTTCCGCAACACTTAAATCTTGTCTTTTACTCATTTCGCGGTGGCGGCAGGTCCAGGGCACAACGAGTTGCTCACTACCGAACAATAAGCACTGAAGGCTTTCTGGAGTAACGAGTAACGTTTCTGGAGACAACGATCACAATCTCAGGGCAAATTCCGAAGTTACGGTATAGGTACCTACCTACGTGAGATTTGGCTGGTCTTATCACTAAACGAGGGATAACATTGTCCTTATCATTATAATGATAATTATCAATAAAAGTGTTTACGTACACTGAGTGTACGTATGGTGAGGTCGGGGGTACCCGATGGGTTTGCTTGACGCTTTGAGTTCGCCGCTGGCCTCTGAGATCACCGAAAGGGGTCGGATTTCCCCAAAACCAAAGCCACCAGCGGGTAGAAAAGACAGGAGGCCGTCTGACTACTGCTCCGGTTAATAGGTTTCTCTCTCCGACAAACAAACCCATTCTGATTTAAATAAAAATACGGTGAGAACCATAGCACAATGCACTAGATTGCAAAACTAGCTGATAAAAATTCAGAATACATGCAGAATCGACTCGAATTAACTATTTCCACGTACTTTCATGTGTTGAGTCAAATTTAAACTATAAACTAGTTAATAAAATGGTTAGCTTTTGAGTTTTAGTCATTTTTGGTTTATTATTCTTGGAATAAATACCTACCTATGTCATCTCCAATCGGCCTCAAACTTTGACATTATCCGTTTCAAGAGGTCTAGATTCCAAAACCGAAATATCCATCTGCCGTCCGGGCCGTTTTGGACAGTAGGAATTTTTTTTAAATCTGAAATTTTGACAAAATACTTGGTTTACCATCTAGTTGTGCCAGGAAGGTTTTCGGCTATGGGGCTAAAATGGGGCTACGGGAGGGGTTTTTTGAAGGCTTTTGGCTATGGGGCGAGTTAGGTGTCGTTTTCGAAGTATTTTTGGACGTAGAATCCATTTTTGGGGGGTCCCGGAACGATCCGATTTCACTTAGGGGATAAATAGGGCTTTCATGGGGCTACGAATGGGGTTTTCGAAGGATACCAGGAGGTAAAATATTTTTCGAGTAAAAAAAAAATTCGTTCTTAATGTGATAACATCTCTTGTACACATATATGCACACCTATTGATGTAACAACGTGTATTTTGACCATTACCTTTCGAATGACTGACTACAACATGCTCACATCGTAGCAACTCGAGTTGCTACAATATTATTTTCAACCGAAGTCATTTTCCGAATTAAAATGCGACAAGTAAAAAATTGTCGACGACCTGACCTGGTACACACTATCCTGAATGAGCGGATTTTACCTGATGATGCAAAGTTGACTCTCGCGAATGTCCTCATATTTCATCGCCCACAGATTTCCCCGTTCCAAAGGGCTCTATTCAGGTCGATCCAGGTTTTCGTAGGTGATACATCAAGTTCACTGTTGCATGAAGTTTGTTCGGAGAGCTCACTTCCCTTCCGCTCTCACTCTGATTCACCCCGCAAATCCCGCTCGGTTCAACGCGTTTGATCAGACGAGTTGGTTCTGAACGTTCTTGGCACCGGCGACACCTTCGGATCAAATTAACGCGTGCACGAAATATATTTATGAACTAGTCGGCGTTTTTAAGTCGTGTGATGGAAAGTTAGAAGGGCAAAAAACGCAACCCCTTTTAATCGTATGCAGAACGATCCAGGACAGACGAGGATGAAACGCTAATCCAATAGCACCTGTTTCATCAGGCTGATTCTTCTTCCAATCGTGAAATATTCAATTCGGACAGACTAAACCAGATTTCGTGCAATCTGCGAATAGCAAGAAACACAATCCTAATTTACCTGGATCGCATGATCTAATCGGTCATTCAACCTTGAACCTCAACCACAACCTCCCCACTTTGGAATTGGAACGAGGAAATCGATATCCTCTGATGTTCTGAACGCTCTTCCCTCTCATTATCTGTATGAAGTTCTGTTTGGTCATTTCCCTTTTCATTAGTGGCTACTAGAACTCCAGCTCGTTTCATCATTTACCCAACCAGATGGGAAATTTATGCGCACACTTATAAGTCCAGTTTATGTGTAAATGTATAAATACATTTACACATAAACTGGAAAAAAAGACTTTGAAAATTTTTAACACGGACTTTGGAACTGCTTCGCTCAGAAGAGTCTTGTTAATTACTTGGAAGCGCATGCGAAAGCACGCCACCTCTTAGAGTCTTGCGAGTAGGGTGTAATGAGTGCACCTAACATTACCATATTTCGAGAAAGATTCAGATCTTGTCAGTTACCTTCTGTCGAAGGTATCAAGTTAACCAGAACAAATATCAACCAAGTAATGTGGGATTCACATTTAATCTTTACCACTATTTCAGAATGTGTCTGTGAGGGTTTGTGTATGTTTATACGTATGTAGGTATGCCACAAGCCTACTCCTTCTAAGCGGTACGCGATAAAATTACGGTTCTTTTTCTAGCGACTTGGGATCCCTGTTTCCTATTACTGGTGTGGGGGCAATAGCGCCTAACACAAAGTACACCCCTACTATTTGAATCTTTGTTATTATTTAACAAAATTTGTTGAAATAATAAATTTTATGGTCCTGTCTAGACGGCACTTAGACTGCCGCCTTTCTCTAGATCGGAATTTTAACAATAAATTTTGAACGAACGAATTCCAACGCTCGGGAGGGTTTCGGGACGTGTTAACAATCCCCTCAAGCCATAAGCCGGCCGTAGTGGTGGCAAAATTTGTCAAGATATCGTTAGCAACATATCGATGTCACCAATATATCGGAGATCAAATATCTATATATCGGCCATTAATTTAATACATTTTTCCCGGATCCTGCTCCTGGATGGTGCTGGCGCAACAATGAATTTGAACGGACCAAAATAACCTCCATTGTATGCGAGCACCCCTGTAAATTCAACTTTCATATAAAAATTAACGATGGCATTTCCATCTACATTGCCATTGGATGTTGAAGCATCAATTCCAATAACCAAGGTGTGTGTCATATAAAAAGACGATTTAAGATGAAGTAGTCTATTTCCACGATAAAAATATAAATATAACTTGTAGACGCGTTTCGGTTGATTAGACCATCATCAGTACAATACCTAATACCGATGGTCTAATCAACCGAAACGCGTCTACAAGTTATATTTATATTTTTATCGTGGAAATAGACTACTTCGTCTTAAATCGTCTTTTTATAGGATGGATTCCCACTATCTCGCCGCATCTACCTTACGTTAAGGTCTGTGTCTCAACTGCTCAAATTAAATATTCGGGGGTCGCGAGGTTTAGTAAAAAAACCTTCAGGGATCTTCTAGTCCAACGTTTCGGTTTATTTACAAACCATCTTGAGGGCTACAAAACAGAACCACAGCCCAGAAGCAAACATTTTTGGAGTGGGAATAACAATAATTTATTCACTAAGTAACGTGATGTGCAAACTCCTTGAAACCTACGCACATAGTTGTTCTGAATTTTAAATTCCTGACGCCCTCATTTTTGTTCTATCAATTTTAAGTCCAACTACCATCGCTGTATATAACCTGCTGGCGATTTTCCCTTCTAAGATAAGATACATAACTGAAACTACCAATTTAAAAAAATCAATAAAAAAAATCGCATCAATCAGTGAATTGTTGTTCTCACTCAAAGATTGTTTGTTTCTGCGCTGTGGTTCTGTTTTGTACTCCTGATGATAGTTTATAAATAAACAAAACATGTTTCCGAAGATGATCCCTGAAGTTTTTTTTTTCTGAACCTCGGGACCCGCGAATATTTAATTAAAATAGTTGCCGATATATCGGAACAAAAATATCGATATTTTGTTGCCATCACTTGCCGGCCGTGCGCGCAGAGATGTCCGAGATCTGAGTTCGATACCCCCCCACCGGGGCGGTACTTTTTTTGCTTCCCATGGGCCGATGATTTTGAGAGCACGTCATTTCGAAAGCAATAAATTTCTCAAGACTCGGGAGACGATTTTTTTCTTCACTCATTTCGATACGCTCTGGGATTTTAGGTAGATACTTACCCCACCAGAAGGGTTGGGCGAGCGAAGCGAGAAGTTTTCCTGATTGAAGTGGTGGAACCAGGCGAGGCCCGTCTGAACGTGTCCTATATAATCGAATTTAGCAAATATGAACTTGAGACTAAAATTGGGATTTAAATCAGTGTTGTGTGGTTGGCGGAATGTGGCAGGCGTTGAGTCCAAGTTCTTCTCTGTATTTGTGGAAATGAGTGGGATGTGTGGGATTTCGCGGATAGGTTTCCCAGGTCATACGTTCAGTTCGTCGAAGCAACTTTCTGGAGGTGGTGGGGGGCGGAGAGTCCGACCAGAGTGTTTTCACAGGAATTTTCCGGGCTGGCTAGTGAATACCACAAATCAAGGATTAAGTAGTCTGTTTTCCCTCTTGGCCAAACACGTTTTTCGACATACCTGAATATGCAAACCTAATGGGTTGTGCCTTATTTTTGTAATTCAACTCTTTTGAACGCGTACCCTCCTATTGTTTTCCTTTTGGTCCAAAATTACCAAATAATATTTGGTATATTATACTTCTGAGGAACGGAGAAAGAAAAATTAACTCTCAATTGAGTAAACTTGAAAATGTGCCATGTAAAAGTTCAACTTTATCTAGTGAAAGCCCATGTGCCCTAAGCTGTTAAATATTTCAAGTTTTCACACAAGTTATTTTAAGTTATCACACAAAAACACACTTAGTTTCTCCTAAAAATGTTACATAGTCAGTGTAACACCTGCCACATATAAGAACATTTTTCAAGGTCCCCAACTACAAAAGTTTTGCTCTTTCTTTAGTCATGCGGTATTTCCTTGGTAACAAGCAATCAAGATTACAGTTGTACAATGCGACAAAACGACATTGTTTGCATGAAACGGAAGGTGAGTAGATTTGATGCATTAGCAAGAAAAAAACCCCAGTCAAGCTCACGCAAATATACAACAAAATTTTAGCGAAGTCCTTGAAAGGGGGTGGGGTTCGCCAAGTTCGTCTACCTTTTGGTATCGTGATGCGAGTCATTATTATTAAAACTACTAATCTGCTTTCGTGAGCATGTCCAGAATGAATGGTGTGTTTATTAATCGCGGAGTAAAAGGTTATCTTGATTTAAATAGAAAGGCGCTAAAATAATGAGATGGTTTAAAGTAATGGTTGGTATAGGTGATATAGTACGCTATGCTTATGGATTCGGTGATATACTTCCCGGGGATTTACAGCGCGGGAGGCGACAGAATCATAATACTAACCTACAAAACTACCGTGACATGAGGGTGAGGTAGCAACAAACGTCAATATGAGTCGTGGTGATGGTGCAGACGTGGTCCGCATACTGCCAGTGAGGCGTTCAGTTGCAATCCCTGACAAGTCCACTCCGACAGTTTTCGAGAAAATTGCCAAAAACTATTCTAACACGATTTTCGGTCGTTTAGCTTGAAACTCTCACGGTTCCAAGCTTGGAAGTCTGGTTATTTTGCAGGAAACGTGGTTATTAGTAAGGACTTATCAGGACCTGACTTAGCGTGGTATAATTAGATAGATATGCTTCATTGTACAAGCCTTCCGGCGTTACAAAGGTTGGCTATTAAAAAAAAAATTAAAAAATAAACAGTAAAAGGAGGAAAGAAATAGCGAACGTAAAAAAATAATAATAATAGTAAACTCAGAGTAAAGACGATAAGAAGAAGTTAGACATTATACCAAGACAGGAGAAAACTAAGATAATACAGCATGCTCAAGGATCAATATAGGAGTAAAAAAAAGAAAGCAAACAAAGACACATACACTCAAGAGTACAAAAAAAACCTTCGCTTAAGAAAAATACTCTAGTTCTAATGCTTTTTTTTTTTTCCAATAATTTTTCATTGACGTCGAACCAAAAAGATCGGAAAATAAACCTCCTTGTGACGGCCGAAGTGGAACAGAAGCCCCCTCCACCTATCGACTGATCTTTAGAGAAGGGTGGGGGGGATTTGAGGATAAGAAGCGCGGCTGTCTGGGGAGACAAAAAAACAAGCTCACCAGTGCACTCTGTGCCAAACGCATTATTCAATATTATCAACAGTTTTTAATCAGAAAATTTTCTAAAAAGAATGAAACGGTGGCGTATGGAGTATCAAGCGAGTCATAAATTACCGGTCATCGTATACTTTCCTAAAATTCTAATTTGGAACGTGATAACTCACAAGAGATTTCTCACAAAAGCTCCACCGCACTTACGTTTCCCCAACACGAAATAAATTGGGGTAGTCGACTCCTCTCGAGGGGTTTCAAGGGGATGGGCGAAAAGCCGAGAGCAAAGGTAGATAGATGGACGGCGGGGAGGGGAATTGGACTGTTGGAAGAGGGAAAGGGGAGTTTGAATGTTTAACTTCCCTCATTACTAGAGCAATCAATTCAAGAACAGAGCTGAGCAGAGACTAGGGGCCGATTCCAGGTGGTTCGCCAAACCGAGCGGGTTCATAGCCTGTATACCCCACTAATAAGACCTTTGGAGTTGAACGTGATCAATATCATGTCATGAAGATTATCACCTCATCACCATAGGGGATTCCGAGAGATGAGATATTAGCAGCCTGTTCATATAAATGACCTACAAATCAGCAATGCTATATTAATTTATTCACTACAAATTAATAATGCCCTCCCTGAGATATGAATACCTTCTGAAGGACAGAAACAGGTACCAGATCCTGGCAAAGCCCTCTTTTTACTGAGGATGCTCAAAACATACCGAAATCCCGTTCCTTCAATATATCGTCATTTATGGGCGATATCTTTTCCTTTGATTGCAACTCTTTCTTTTCTCATAGGTGGGTTCATGGACGCAGCAACAACTCTTGGACTTAACCACTCTTGTTACAAAATTAGCCTGTTTTGTTTCTTGACAAATCCCGGACTAAACCACTTTTGAAAAAACGCTGCAAATTTTACACAAGGGTTTATTATTTTTTGATATACATTACTTGTGCAGAAACTTAATTCTGTCAATGAAAAAATTTAAAAAAAAAAATTTTTTTTTGGATTTTTATCTCAAAAAATTTTTTTTTGGATTTTTTTGTTCAAAAATGTGTTTTTTTCAAACATTCCGTATTTTTTACTCGAAAAATATTTAACATCCTGGGATCCTTCAAAAATCCCATTTTTAGCCCCACGAATGCCCTAAACATCGCCCCAGTGAAATCGGATCGTTCCGGGACCCCCAAAAATGGATTCTACGTCCAAAAATACTTCGAAAACGACACCTAACTCGATCCCATAGCTAAAAGCCTTCAAAACACCCCTCCTGTAGCCCCATTTTAGCCCCATAGCGCCCCACGGGTTTGGGCGATCGGACTGAAAACCTTGCGGGCACAACTAGATGGTAAACCAAGTATTTTGCCAAAATTTCAGATTTTTTAAAAAATTCCTACTGCCCAAAACGGCCCGGACGGCGGACGGCGGACGGACATTTCGGATTTTGAATGTAGACCTCTTGAAACGGATAATGTCAAATTTTGAGGCCGATCGGAGTCGTCGACCCGCGTCGCGAAAACATAGGTGTATTATTCCAAGAATAATAAACCAAAAAACCGCATCTTTTTCAAGGGGATCTAACCAGTTATGATGAAAAATAACCTCGCACTGAAATCCTTGATTTTAAAAAATTGCAACTCAATGACTCAATTGGTGATGAAGTTGAATTTTAAAATTTTTTGATATTTGTAAAAATCAACACACACAACAAAAAAAAACACACAAAAACATCAACAACATAAAAAATCATCATCTTCGCACATAAACTTGAAAATCTTCACGAGAAGGCCGTTACGCTACCGAAAAACAAAGCAGTAACTTGAAAGAGTAACGAAGTAGTGAAAAAATATCGATACTCAATAAACAACGTAAAATTTATGTTGTTTATTTAATACTGTAGGTGCTAAACCATTGGAAGCCCATGCAAATTAACTTTTGCCTTCAACGCGATAGCGTAAGGCTGGAAATTTTCCAGCCTGGAAAGAGTTATTGAGTTTGTGAGTTTGTGACGGTTTCTGAGTGGAGCTTAATTGTTGGGAGACAAAAAACCGCGATATTTTGGCACGTTTTTCAGTTTTAGGCTTATAAGTTAAAATCGGTTCATTCTGCGGAAATCTTCACTATAACCAAATTACGGAGCACTAAATTTTCTTTCGAACGACATGGAGGCACGGGCTTTTTTTTTTTGGTCTTCTTTGCCAGGGCCAGGACGGCAATCTGAAGCTGAGGTTGAGTGAGCCCAACACGTACTCGGTCCTGTAATGAAGAAAATTTCTTTAATGGTGTGAGAAAATCATGAAAACGGAACCAAATAGCTACAATGGCTCGCATTTTCTTAGCGGATTTCGAGTCTCCCCAAATGAAATATCTATTAGGTAACTGATGATGAGTGTTTGCGTAGTTATCAATACGGAGAGCGAAACTAGGGTTTCAAGTACAGTTTTTACTACAGTTTTAACTTTGAAGCGCTTTCCCTCCAAACGCCCGCTTTGCACTGAAAACTTAAAAAAAAAATCATTATTTGGTCAGTTATTGAGATAGGAAGATGATTCTGAAGTCAAAATGACAAGAAATATAGTGTAGGTAGCATTCGACAAAATATTCACTCAAAATTGAGTTCTCCCACGAAAGGTGACTTTTTCTCATTCCGTATCAGTTGCTTTTTTGTCGATAAACAAACATTTCTTTTGGGTTACGGAACCTGAAAGTCTACATTTTTTTGTAAATCGCTGCGGGGTTCTTTTTTGGGGTCCAAAGGGCAAAAAATGTTCTCTTTTGGAGCCAGGAATAAAAAAGTTCGGAAAATCGATCCAGAGTAGTTCGAGAAGAAAAAAGAACATTTGGGAAAATCTAGGTTCCATGGAGAAACCCCGTTATTAGGGAGTTTTGAGTATGGGTTTAGTTCTTAATAGTCTTTTTTATAACCAGATCTCAAGTAATTCGTGGGAAAAAGGATTAAGTGTAAAGGTCAATATTGGAATTCAATAGGGAAGGAATAACAACATGGTGAGGGATTATCGGTAACTTAGGAAGATAATGTTTCTGGCGTGGAAACAGAACCACGTGGAGAAAAAGACGTAAACATTAGGAGTTGAAAAAAATGTAAAATACTTGTAAGTTTTAAGTAGGTATTTCAGTATAAATACTGAAATTGAAGAAATGATTGAGACATTAATTAAGAAACAGTCGATAAAGAATAAGGGATGAGGTCTGGGGATAGTAATGGTTATACCACTCGATGTGATTAGTTCTCTTATCAGATCCTTAAAGAATCGAACTCTCTTCAAATAACCCTAAAACGTACCGTAATTAATCGTTCAGGTTTCACTATAGCGTCATATGTGACAAGCTGATAGCTGACTATTAAGGTACAAGTTCACCGGATTAACAATTTTGAAGCTGCTGTCAGCCAATCTATACGTCTTGTGTTCCAGAGAGCTCAGCAGATCATCCTCATTATATAAAAGCTTCTTAAATTTTATCATGGGCATCTTCTTGGGAGAAACGGAATACTCCTTTAGCCCATTTAACGATTCCGAGTCCCTGGGCAACTTGAATTAGGACAAGAAAGGTTTCACTGGGGTGAGGACGAGAAAGAGGAGAAGGGGGCTTACGTCACGTACCCCTGGATTCTTTACCCTTCCAGAGGGAAAACCGATTATCGCGAACTCTGTGGACCGGAGGGAAACTGTCGCGGGACGGTTGTGCGCCTGCGCCTGCCGCTCGTTTCCCATTCTCTCCCCCCTGTCCACCACAGGTTGAGACTCAGTAACGCCGGCAACCCCCCAGTGGGGGTGGCATCGAGGGGTGGAGTGGGGAGCCTCAGCCTTCCTGAGTCAGGTTAGTACCTACTGTGTACCCCCTATAGGACCAACCACGTGAGCTCGTGAGTAATAGGATGTTTTTAGACAATAGAACAAACAACAAAAAAAGGTCCACCTTCACTGACAACGTCCTTCGGGAATCGCCCAGCCACCGAACTGCAGTTAAAAATTGTCCACTTCGAAAAACAACAATGTTTTCGCATTGTTAGCCCAAAAACGAAGTTGTATGCACGAGCGATGTTTCTGATATACGATTTGGGTTGCCGTTTATATAGCATGGTGTATAGTTAGTTTAGACCCTTAGAGAGCTGCTGAATCTCCTTACGTATTCACTGCCGGCACTCAATATATCGAAAAATGGGAACGCCGGGTTTGAGCGCACAAAACCTCGCACGAAAGCTTTTCGCCAGTCATTATTCACGATCATGTTGACAAATCACGATTTAGACGTTTTTATCAGACATCAGACAAAAATTATATATATATATATATATTTAAACTGAGTTTTTAATCCAAGTACGTTCAAAACGTCAAAACATTTAATCTGCACTCATCAAAATCAAATAAAAACCTGTAGCACCTACCTGTTAGATCAGTCTCAGTTTACTAGAAGAAAATTAGTTCATTCAAACGGTAATTGACATCATAAAAAACTACATAAAACCGTAGTGAAAGAAATCAAGACGGTTTATGGGCCATTTCTTTTTAAAACGATTTCAAAGCCAAACACTATTTGTGTTCATTCTTCAGCAGATCCACTGAAAATAATTCCAAGTTCCTTGAAAGTGAAAACTCTCAAAAAATCAGAACTTTTGATCTGATTTTGGTTCCTAAAAACTGATCCCTTAAATCCTACAGCAAAGTTACTTTATGAGACAACAACTCTAGAAAATTTGGCCATTTGCTAGTTCTATGAAAATGAAGAAATTGATGCATTTTTAGCAATGATACCAACACCGTGATAATTATTATCATGGTGTTATTAAAAATTGCATTTATATCAAATAGGTCCAATGAGTCGCCGCAGTTTAACCCGATCGTAAACTTTGAAGTAAAATCGGCGAATATAAAAAAAATACCCATAATTATTGTGATCTCATGAATCCTTCAGGCCAATTATACAGTAATTTTACAAAGTAAAAACAAACGGAAACTTCTAAGGGTGATTGATCGTTCCATCCACGTAATCCAAGTAGAAATTTTAATTTTGGTGTCTCTTATTAGGTCTGTAATGAGTCGATGTTTTGCTGTGTCAATGGACAAGGCCGCTCCGTCACAAATAATTAATCACCTTTCAACAATTCCTCGATGTGTAAATTGAAGTTGCCATTCAATGCTTGAATTAGTTTTTCAGCGTGAATGGAGGGTATGCTGACTGGGCTCGCCCTAAAGAATGGAAAGACGGGGGGGAAAAAAACGCGATAATTATTTCTCCCTTTCATACAGCAATTTGAGAAATTCGTGATTCAAATCATGCTTCTAACAATAATTGTTAGAAACAACAATAATTATTCCGAAACAACTCATTATTAGCGAACTTTAAAACAATAATTACTATTGTTTTAAAGTTCGCTAATAATGAGTTGTTTCGGAATGGTTTGTAGCGTCACTGGCTGTTTTGGCGTCGTCCGTCTTCACATCGGAAGCGGTCATGTCTTGTACCAAAACTTCCAGTCTTTGTGCGGACTGAACTATATTCAACCAATTCAATGAGAACGGATCTTGGAGGAATTTTGCATCATTATTCGAAGAGCAATGTTAATGAGAAAATAATGGGGGCAGTATCTTGAGGGCGTGAGTTGCTAATTTAATCTTCTCGCCGCACAGTGCTCAAAAACGAGATAGTACCTAAAAGCCCAACAATTCAAAAAGGATCGTAAGATTGTGAAATTAAATTTTGGTACTCTGGTTTTTTTAAAAGAAACAATAGAAAAATTATGGAGTCAGTTTTTTACATGTATGTAGAACGCGAGAACGGAGTACAATATGTTATTTATAATCGAACTTCGTATAAAACATCCATTTATTAAAGCTCAGGGATATAGGAGATCTATTGTATTAAATACAAATAAATATAAATTTTATCAATAGGTCACTCAATATAGTTCTACATAGACACCACTGAGCGCTTCTTCTGTCATCTCTTGTGAGCATCTCCTAACTTATTATCGCACACTAAATTGCATAAACGCAAACATTTTTCTTCGTCGTGAACAAATCGTAAAAGTAACATTTTCTTCAAATTTTAGCTACATGGGCGAGAAAACCGACCTTCCACAGTTAAACATGAAAAGTATTGATGAAATAACTAAAGTAACAGTAGTACTAATAATTCGAGGTTTTTTTTTTTTTTTAATATCACTAACATTTTGTGAATAATTTAATGGTTCCCTCACTTCACTTATAGAAGTTAATTATTTCTTATTTATAGGCTAGTTAGTAAAATTTAATACCATTGACAAAATTTAATACAGTAATTGTATTAAATTTTGTCAATGGTATTAAATTATTGGTATTTAATACCATTGACTAACTAAACAAAGAACTTATACGAGCTTGCAGACCTCAAAAATCTGTTAAAATTAGTCGCTATCCCAGTAAACTTGATTATCATCCTCGCTCACTTCTGTTACGTTATCCGACTCGCACTACTCTGGTGTCGGGGCTGCTTATGATCAGCAACAAGTTCTTCCAAGAGCTTGGCCGAAAACGTTCTCTCGTGATGCCTAAATTAATCTTGAATTGAATGGTAACTTCGGCAAAACCGAAATAGATAACGTTGCGCGAAGAGCCGATACAATCGTATAATTTTGGGTACAAAAAGCACCGTACCAGGAAACAATGCGCGACCATTTCAGTCTGACTATAGGAAAATATCATTTTTGACCGGCCAGAGAAATCCTACATCTCATTGGTTTCCGTGGCGTACACAATTCATGCAATGTCCCCGATGGTATTACAACAAGCAAAAACTCATAATTATAGGAATGCAATTTCTTGCCTATCTTGAGCGTATCCATCACCGAAAATCGTTACCTCTATCACTAACGTATATAAGTAATTACATATAAATGAAACAGTGGCGACAACCTCATGATTTTGCGCTTGAACTACTTGGCGAAATAGCTTTTTCCCAGCTTTGTACCCCAAAATAGATCACTTTTTCGCTTTTTGGGCTTATAGAATTGTTTTATCGAGTCGATAATGTCGACCAATAAGCGACGTGTGCAGAGAAATTTGGGTTGATGACCGAACTCTACCGTCTGCAGTAGTCCGAATCGTGATACCCCTTGGCTGCTGGCCCCAGTAGGTTCGTGACGGTTTATCTACACCGCCATTTCCTCAACCCGTTAGGAAGTTATTTATGACTAAATCGTACTGCTTAGGGAAGTAGTAAAGGAATTATCGCCTTTTTTTTGGGAAATTGTTTTTCACTTCAACTAGCTAAGCGACCCCACGCCAACCTTACACCAATAGTCGAATCAATAGGATCGAATAATTTAATTCTCCTTGGGGGTTTCAAAGACCTATTGACTGTATAACTTGGCCGATCATGTACTCATGCATAATGCATGTTACCGCAATTCCATCTGGATTTATTTATGTACCGCCCTTCGCCCCTTACTTCCCTAACTTCCCATTATCTAAGTCAGGTAAATCTTGTCGCTCGATAGAGTCTGTTGTTGGTTGGAGTAGACTAACAAGCTGTTGTTACGACCATCAGAGAAAACTTTGCGCCAAACTAATTTGGAATGGAAAATTAAACGGACTAAATGAGCGTTTTAGCCGCCTAAATAGTAGCTGGGAAGTAAGTGGACTTCTGCAACTGTTGCCAGAGTTGACTGAAATTTGACTGTCAAATCATTTCACGAACTTGTTTAACTTCCGACATAAGGGCCTTGAGTTGAGCAGAAGTGAGACGGCAGTATGATACGGGAGGGCCGATTTCGTGAAAGGTTCCTACAGTCCCCGCGGAGCGTCATGGAAGTCGGGGAGGACACGTTGACACCAGATCGCGTGCTCGTCTTTCACTCTGTCCAACAACCCCCCCAGCAATTCCCCGTCGCGAAAATATACGCCTCCCTTACGGCCCTGATACATAAATTCGGCCCCCTGTTCTGCTGACCGCAGCCGAAACCAGCCTGGTCGTGAATATACCGCCGATGGTTCAAAATGACGCGATGGACGATTCCTGTTCACGCAATGGAGGCATTTTCCGAGTAGCTAACCGCCAACTCCACTTTAATCAGTTAGATTTCGTTCAGTAATAGCAGTAGAATGGCTGGGCGATGTAAACTCGAACGTTGTCAGTTGATGTGGATTTACATAATGTATATGGTTTATTATATTTACATCTGAATATATTCAGATAAATTTATGTGTCTATGATAATTTCAAATTGACTATTAACCTTTTTGAAAAAGTTGAACGATCACATTTTCATGGTTACTTGCATGATTAAGGTCGATGCCTAAAAAATTACCAATTAAATATTCATAGCGTTACGTTGGAATACCAATCATCTTCTGAAGGAAGTGCTGATAAGTTCTGCCTGGGTTCAGGATCACAAACGACTGATGAAACCAAACAGAATCATCTCTATGTACGAATGACATTAGTTGGAGTATTGGATTATTATTGCCTGCATTAATACCTTGGGGGGGGGGGGGGGGGGGGGATTATAAAGAAATCCGAGTATTCACGCTTGTAATTGGGTACAAGAGACGATTCTTATGACGGGAATTGTGCTGATCAGCTGAGTGAGCTAAAATCTCTTCTGTTCACTCTTGGACGTTGAAATTTGAGAAGGAGCCTTTCAAGGACAACTAGAAAAGATTCAAATGACGGGAAATCTCCTGATCAGCTGAGTGAGCTAAAATCTCTCCTGTTCACCCTTGGACGTTGAAATTTGAAAGGGAGCCCTTCTGAGAGTACAAGAGACGATTCAAATAACAGGAAATGTTAAAAATCCCTACACTGCTAAAATCTATCCTGTTGAAATTAAATTACGTCACGTAAGTAGTAAGGACAATAATTGTCCAATAATTGTCCAAAGGACAACAATTATTATTGTCCTTATTACGAAGGATTCCAAATGTTCCACTTCCTGAAATGCCGGGCTGTTTTGCCAACACCGTTTCAGCGTCAACCCACCTTAAGTGAGGAAACGCAAATATTGCCCTAACCCGCAATTCATCATCTATTCACGGGGTGTTCTTCCGGATTTATTCTTTAGGCGATGTCGCAAGTGAAGCGGAAAGTTGGCGGTTGGAAGGATGGGTGGACGAAAACACAGTGCTTACGTATTCGAGGTGTTTGGTTCTTCAAAATTTAACTGTATGTTTTTTTTTTCAACGTTGACTACCTACTAGTTTACTTCTGAAATGGGGTTCCGCTATTTCCCTAGCAGCGGATGATGTCTGGTCTTATGATGCTGCCTTTTAAGCCGATGAACCAGGTAGATGAAGGGACTTCTCCCAAGAGATAATTTGGTCGAAGGACCAAGAAAATACCCTACCTTAGTACTTGAGCTATTCGAGTGGAATAAGCCATCTAGGGCTCTCGCACTGTGTTAATCCTTTAAAGGTCTAGTGAGCACTCAGGGTAAAGGAGGGGTTCTGAGGGTTCTACTTGGTATCCAGCCTAATGTTCCCGAGCTTTTCATGTCTCATCTTTCCAAGACCATATTAATCCTCATATTCCGGCTTAGCCCATTCAAAGGAGGGCATTTTCTTGTCCATTGAAAACTGCACCAAAAAACTAAAAGCTCTTGGATGGGAAGTCTGGCGGTAAATTTGAGAAATTAACCATTGGTAAACTTTAATCTGAAGATGTTCAGGAGTGGTTCTGTCGATTTCACGTTGTCGGGGATCGCTACTCAAGGTCAATGTGACCAAATCACGCGCCACCTGAGGTACCTATTAAGGTGAAATTAGGCAAAATAGAGGACAGTTTTGGGGTAGTCGTAATCTCTACGGTTATGTGCGTTTTTAGAGTCGCTGAACTCGAATCCGAGGTTTTCTGACAAACATTTCACCCTGAAGCTTGTCAAAATGGCAAAAACCTCACAATAATTGTCACTTTTTTCCAAAGATAACTTGAAAACTAAGCGGCTTAGTGCAACAATCACTATGAGCTCAGTGCAACAATCACTATTAGCTCATAGACTTTTAAGACCAATTTCAGACCAATTGCAGCTTAGTGCAACAATCACTATGAGCTTAGTGCAACAATAACTATTAGCTCATAGACTTTTAAGACCAATTTCGGATTTTCCCAACCACTAGAAGCACCCTAGAATAAAGGTGACCAAAATCGTGTCAACCTTCTTTTGTTCTTTTTGCATGACGTTGAATTAGAATATTTTCGCCCAAAACATTGGAATTTCTTTTCCCTTTCTTCATTGGCGGGCACATAACAGGAAAGACGCAGCGTGGCGGGCAGTTCACAGGAAAGGTCCGAATTTTGCGCTATACCGCCGCTTACTTCTCGAGTTACATGCGATAAACCTGAAAAAGTGGTAAAATTTTTGAGATTTTTGGAAGTTTGACAAGGTTCCGGGTAAAACTTTTGTTAGAAAACCTCAAATTCGTGTTCAGCGACCTTACAAACGTATAAACCCGTTGAGTGTACGACTAACCAGCGAGACGGCACGAGAGCGCCGTCTCTTCCCTGTATGACGGTGTCAGCGGATTCGTGTTATTAGACTTTTACTACGTCATTTAAAGCATTTTCACAGGAAACTCTTAATCAGGTATATGAGCCTGTGGACCGTTCATGTCAAGCCGCCAACAAGCGCAGGTCTTGATATTGGGAAAACAGCCGCAACGGGTCCAAAAACCATACGCATCAAGACTACTTCCCATTGCCTCATCCCCTTGGTGAGGAGTTTGCTCCTATTGTGCAAGGGATCATGCGATTATCGATACTAACGACACCTGATGTCACTTCATCTATTACTGAATGTAGAAGTTGAGAATTGGAAGTTGAGTAAAAGGTTAGCCGCCGGAGTAAAAAGGAATTTCAGAGGCCAAACTGTAAAACCCCTTCTCTCTTTAGACTCTCTATCTCTACCGACCCTCCATCTCCCACAGCTGACTTTCCATCTCTCCCTTAACATGATACGTCTTCGGCCTCCTTTATCATCATTAGAGTTGAAGGTAGCAACCCACTTCCCCAGACCCACTTTGGAAACCGCTTTTTCCCCCTCGATCCTTTCATTAGGAACCTGAAACTGAGTGGGAGTCAGATTTGTACACATGGAAATGTATCTAGTTACACAATTACAAATGCGAGGTGAGCTGGAATAGTTTATCAAGACTGAATATAGGATTTCAACCCAAGTTGCATGGGAGTCGATAAAAGGATGTTGTTGTTGTTGTTGTTGTAAATACCCAAAAATGTGGCTAACAAAACACAGATTGATGATTTGAAACATTCAAAATTCTCTGAAGGTATTCGAGAACGGTAGGATAAAGGATGCACTTTTATAACCTGTAAAAAAAGATAAAACGCTGTAAATTTTACACCAAGGTTAATAATTAACCTTATTTTACAACAAGGTTAATAATAATAATAATTATTTTTTATTAATAAGAATTTTTTTATTGACTGCATTTATTTTTGCACAATTTTTCTATATCGAATAATAATAATTATACTTCGATTAATTATTAACCTTAATTATTAATTATTAATAATTAGGGTTAATAATTAATCGAAGAATAATTATTATTATTCGATATAGAAAAATTGTGCAAAAATAAATGCAGTCAATAAAAAAATTCTTGAAGAAAAAAAAAATTATAACAACATTGTACCAAAATTTAGTAATTAATTTTTCATTTTTTTTTTTTTTTTCTCATTGAAGAATAATATACCCTTGTGTTAAATTTGCAGCGTTTTTGGCTTCTAAATAAGTGGGACCTCAAAAGTGGCTGCAAATTTTACACAGGGTTTTTTATTCTTTGATATAGGTTATTTGTGCGAGAATTAATTCTGTGTCAATGAAAAAAATTACTTTTGAAACATTTTTGAAAAAGTTTGAACTCCTGGGATCCTTCAAAAATCCCATTTGTAGCCCGGTGAAAGCCCTATAGATCTCCACAGTGAAATCGGATCGTTCCGGGACCCCCAAAAATGGATTCTACGTCCAAAAATACTTCCAAAACGACACCTAACTTGATCCAAAGCTGAAAGCCTTCAAATATCCCCGCCCGTAGTCCCATAGTGCCCCACGGGTTTGAGCGATCGGCCTGAAAACCTTGCGGGCACAACTAGATGGTAAATCGAGTATTTCGTCAACATTTTTGTTCACTCAAGTATTGGGAAGGAACTTACAATCATTTGGAATATGAACGTAAATGTATATATGTCTACACTGGTGAACAAATTGAATTGAATTGAATCTCAGAGTATAAAAAGAGTTCCTACTGTCCGAAACGGCCCGGACGGCGGACGAACATTTCGGTTTTGGAATCCACACCTCTTGAAAAGGATAATGTCACATTTTGAGGCCGATCGGAGTCGTCGACCTCCGTCGCGATTACAAAGGTGTGTTGTTCCAAAAATAATAAACCAAAATGGATTATGCTACGAAATCCTTCAGACATCCTTCCCAAGCTCCATTTTCAGCCCCATGAAAGCCCCACAGATCCCCGCAGTGAAATCAGATCGTTCCGGGGCTCCAAAAAATGGATTCTACGCCCAAAATTAAGTCGAAAACGACACCCCATCAATATACCCGAAACCCCCTCCTGTATGCCCACTTTAGCCCAGAGAGACCAAATATTGGAGTTATAGCTTCTTGAAGACAACTTTCCGAACATTCACAGCCCAATTTCATCAAAATCGGTTCAATATTGACCTATAGGTTTACTATAGTAAATTCCGAAAAACGGCCTTAATTTTTCGTTTTCCTTAATGTACTCGCTTAGTACTGAACCGATTTTGATGAAATTTGACTTAAAACGTTGGCTTAAGATAAACTCCCGAAAAACTAAACCTCAAATATTGGACGTTTTCCACGTATTACATAGCCGGCTCTCAAACAACGGCGTGAAAACAGGCCATGCGTCGCTCTCGCCCGCTTGAATTTCGAAATATTTACTCACACTGATATCATCTCGATGAAACACGACACACAAGACTTGTGGTCCACAACCCTTAGTTGGAGCTCATCAACCCTTAAAACCTCGACACACACCCGATCACAAGATAAACAAAAATTTGGTAGCCAAATGCATCATAATATTATTATTTTGCTGATAACGTTATCACTAAAGACATTCGTAAAATATCGATAGGTAGGTTGAAATATCGATATCATTCACGGAATCGAAATTTGTGAACGATATCACAGGCCTGAAAATATTTGACTTCCTTCCCAGGGATTTTTGAAGGATCCCTCCTTCAAAACGCTGCAAATTTTACACAAGGGTTTATTATTCTGTGATATAGGTTACTTGTACAGACATTTAATTCTGTCAATAAAAAAAATTTTTTTTTTGGATTTTTATATTTCAAAAAAAATTTTTTGGGGGGATTTTTATTTCAGAAATGTGTTTTTTCAAAAATTCCTTAATTTTTACTCAAAAAATATTTAACTTCTTGGGATCCTTCAAAAATCCCATTTTTAGCCGCATGAAAGCCCTATAGAACGCCACAGTGAAATCGGATCGTTCCGGGACCCCCAAAAATGGATTCTACGTCCAAAAATACTTCGAAAACGACACCTAACTCGATCCCATAGCTAAAAGCCTTCAAAACACCCCTCCTGTAGCCCCATTTTAGCCCCATAGCGCCCCACGGGTTTGGGCGATCGGACTGAAAACCTTGCGGGCACAACTAGATGGTAAACCAAGTATTTTGGCAAAATTTCAGATTTTTAAAAAAATTCCTACTGCCCAAAACGGCCCGGACGGCGGACGGCGTACGGCGTACGGCGGACGGCGGACGGCGGACGGCGGACGGACATTTCGGATTTTGAATGTAGACCTCTTGAAACGGATAATGTCAAATTTTGAGGCCGATCGGAGTCGTCGACCCGCGTCGCGAAAACATAGGTGTATTATTCCAAGAATAATAAACCAAAATCCCATTTGCAGCCCCATGAGGGCCCAACGGATTCCCACCGTGGAATCGAATCGTTCTGGGACCCCCAAAAATGGTTTGTACGTTCAAAAATACTTGAAAACGCCACCTCACTCAACCCCATAGCCAAAACGCTTCACGTAAGCCCTCCAGTAGCCCCTTTTTAGCCTCACGGGTTTGGGCGATCGGGTTGAAAACCTTGCGGGCACAACTAGACGGTAAACAGAGTATTTTGCAAATTTTCAGATAAAAAAAATCCCACGGCCCAAAACGGCCCGAACGGCGGACGAACATTTCGTTTTTGGAATCCAGACCTCTTGAAACGGATGTCAAATTTTGAGGCCGATCAGAATTCTCGACCTCCGTCGCGATTACATAGGCGTATTATTCCAAAAGAGGTGTATTATTCCGTTTTAGAGGGTTTTGGACAGATTGCTTGGCAAGTGGGATCGACCTCTTTGCACTATGGCTTTGCGGTAGGTATGGCTACATTTTTAGAGTGATTTGCATAGGATGACTGACTTTGCTTGATTTTTACCGCACAGGATTAAGAACAGTAGGTAGGTCATACTTCTAAATTCATATTTCAGAGGTATACGATTTAAGCCTCTGAACTACTATTTAATAGTAACGTGGCTGTTCTAAGACCTCCCTAATCTTCTCTCTGGACGCTCAGTAATTAATGGATAATCTCATACAGGCTACATCAGAGGCACTCATCCTCCTTGACTACAGTGTGGAGGGTTATCTAACTTGGAAACTAGGTCCGGGTCTGACGGCGCACTCAAGTGTCGTTAAGCTGTAATTATTGGGAGTCTGAGGGGTGAGAGGGCACCTCTTGTCCGCTAATCATCCCCAACTAACCCACCGGCGTACCTGCGATCGTTACCTTCCAAGCACTTCAAGAAATCCCTCGACAATGCCCAAGTTTCTGAAGTGAACCCAACTTACTCAGAATCAGCGAATCCTGATTACCAACTCCGTGAAATAATTCGTCATCTTCGATAATTTCCCGGGGTTGAAGCACTCAATCAGGTGAAGTTGCTAATTACTCGAGCTCGGCGTCAAAGTTAACGTGAATGTTTCACGATACTACCTTGATAGTTGAGTGGCAGGTGAAGTATGTTGCTTAAGTGCGCTATAGCGAGATGTATACGGGAACCGGCAATGTGGGTGTTGAACCTATGAGTGAGAGCGGGAGACAACATTTGAAAATATAATAATCATAATAATAAATTATTTATATTGTGTGTCGTGTGATGGGAGGAGTTTCGAAGGCGTCATGTCTAAAATCACGCTTGTGTTGGGAAGAACTGGGTTGTGATGGGATTGGATTTCCCCGGATAGGATTCTGCCGTGTAGGCACTGAATTTGAAGGGAGATGTGTTCTTTGCCAGATGTCCAAATATGGCCCACGTACCACAGCTTCAATGCCGCTCCCAATTCCCTCAGACGTTCGTTCCTAAGGAAATAGGAGCTCCAGAGGGTCTTGAATACGGGTTCCTTACATAAGTTGAATCCATTCTCGTGACATCAGACCAGGAGTCACCAGGTCCTCCACTTCAGTCCAGGGTTTCCCTCCTCCGAACCAAAAGTGAGTGATCGGACATAGTTTAGATGCCGATTTCGGGAAGAGTCGTAAATACTAGAGTGAGGGTGTTGATAGTATATTGTTAGGAATTGCTAGTGACTTTGTTCTCTGCCTGAGCGCACATATTTTAGTAGATGTCGCCTGTTCCCCTGGAGAGGGGCGTTGGGTTTTTTACTGGAACACAATCGTGATTCTCGTGAGAATGCCCTCTGGGGAAGTCTCTTCAGCCTCATCTCACAGCCTGTACAGGGTGTATGAGTATTCAGATGAAACCTAACCCACTAACCCAATTAGTTCCCCACGATTCAGTATGAGGGGCTTTTCAGAAGTTTTGATTTTGGGCTATGTGCATGACCTCAATGTGTCCCCATCTCGTGGCAGTTTGTGATTTCATGCACCTGAAGGAGGATTTTGGCAGTCTGGCGAAAGCTTGTTCATTGCCTGAGGTGCCAAAAACCTCTGTGCCAAAGACCTGCTGTTATGCCCTAGATTGACACCTGGTTGTCCTCGACAAGTGGCTGCGATTACCAGTGGAGAAGGGTGAGCGAGGAAGCACTGTCTTCTTCCGTTCGCCGATGTCCACAGTGTGAGTCTTCACTAAGAAATCCCTCTCGCAATAATTTAAATGATAAATTCGTACTTGAAATTAAGCTAAAAAAAAAAACCGTTCAGAGACCTTGCAGTATACATTGTTTTTCCTCCAACCACATACGTGTTTTATCTGTTTTGCAGGAACTTTCATAACGAAATTGTTTGTAGGCATTTGTCATGATTCCCCACCACGCGCGACACCCCAGGTTGCGTTCAGAGCAAAATGCCACCTGCATTATTAGTTTTTGCCTTCTGTTTTATTCATGCAGTTGACAAACAAGTTCGAATTTTTTCCCGACTGAATTTGATAGGCTGGACGACTAGGTGGGCAGGCTAGGAGGTGCGTAGGTTGGTTATTCAGGAAGTCTTTGTTTGCCACCTGTCGAGGGGTTTGTTTGGTATGAACTGCAAGTGACGCCTTTTCTTCTATCAACCTCGTCAAGCGAAAACAGCTTTTTTACCCTGCCTCCCCTCGGATCTTTGTACGTTTCCCAATTAGAGCCCTTCAGATTGTTTGTTTTCATCTTCCGGGCTTCTCTCACGTCGAAAATGAAAGGAAAAAAATGAAAAACAGAGAACAAAAGAAAACAAGGCGAGCTGAAGGGAACAAGGAAGGGCTGAAGGGTCTTCTTTTCGTCTTTTATACCTGGCAGATTGTTACGTTTCCTGCGATACAAAAAAAAAAAAAAAAAAAAAAAACACATTGAAATGGACGATCTGCCCCTATTCATGGCTATTTTTAGGAGCTTCAGAGCAAGCAACTAATATAGTCTGATACATAATATGGATCAGACTATAAACATTTTCAAATATTTTTGTGTTGTGCCCGTAAGGTTTTCAGCCCGATCGCCCAAGCCCGTGGGGCGTTATGGGGCTACGGGAGGTTTTTTTTTTAAGGCTTTTGGCTATGGGATCGAGTTAGTCGTCGCTTTCGAAGTATTTTTGGACGTAGAATCATTTTTCGGCATCCCGGAACGATCCGATTTCACTGTAGGGATCTATATAGCTTTCATGGGGCTACAAGTGGGATTTTTGAAAAATCCCAGAAGGTCGAATATTTTCCGAGTAAACAAAAATGTTTTGGAAAAAAAATTTTGAAAACAAAAAATTAAAAGATTTTTTTGTTTTTTTTGTTTTTTGTTGACAGAATTAATATTCGGACATGTAACCTATACCAAAGAATAATAAACCCTTGCGTGAAATTTGCGGTGTTTTTTTTTTTTTTTTTTTTCTACCGATCATCAGGTTATTTAATCCGTCAACCAACGTATGACCTAGATGTGCATTGGGAAGGAATCCTGATAAGTCTTGGGCGCATTTCGCTATCAAGACACAAAAAAACGAAATACGTCAGTCTTTTAGGGAAGCGATAGAAATGAATGGGTGACGCTAAACGCCAAGCGATTCAGAAGCAGCCATGCGAAGTAGGTACCTAACAGCTCTCCTCCTGAACACCGATTTAAGGGGTTTCAAAGACTGCGAAGATTACCCCCGCCGGGTGAGCATTCAAACCATTCGAGACTGTCGGAGGAGATTTCAGGGCAGAACTGTTTGGTTGCTCATATTCACCGTCGCATAATACAAATAGAATGGAGCCAGCAGTGACCCATTTTGGACTTCATTGAAACGTTTACACACACGTCACTTTGATACGATCATAACGTGAACTGCCGTTATGTTGAGGGATAATGCAGGGACTTTAGTGATTCATAGCCTACAATTCGATAACACCTCAATATTCCGTGCAAAATGAATTCACTTCTCCCCCCTAATGTTGTGCAAGCGTTCAAAATGGGAAAAAGCACGGAATGGCAGGGAGAAGGTAGATACGAAAATTATGGTTTCGTAACAGCAAACATCATTATGCACAGGAAATCCCATTTGGGGGTGGCTGGCGGTCGTGTCATGATAAATGAGACCTCGAGTCATATAAGCTTTGGGGGACCCCCCAAGAAAGGATTGCGGGTAGTGGGGTGGGCTGGGGATGAGAGGTTGTAGTGGTTTTGTGTGGCCCTGTAATCTCGTAGGAATCGATAATATTCAGCGTATATCAAGTTTGACCCACTCTTTATACTTTCTCGCTGAATATGCATAACCTGGATAACATATTTACATAGGTGCTGAATTTCACGTAACCTACATTTGATTATTAGAGTGAGGCTTTGCAGTTGACAGAAATGAATCCACCGCAGCGAATGGAAGACAGAAGTCCCCCCTTGCTCGCTCGCAGCTGCATCAGCGCGCGGGAAATGGGAGGGGCCGCGTCTTCCCTGCACTTCATGACCGACGGCCAAATTGTCAGTCTTACGCACATCCATCCTCACAACTTATCCAGTGATCGCCATTTTACTTATGTACGATCACTCTTGGCTGGAAAGGGGGAGACCCTGGACTGGAGCAGGGGGCCTCCATAACAAGAGAGGGCGTGTACTTGGGGAACCCAGGACCTTCTAGGGTCCCATCTCCAGGACCCTCTAGTACTCCCACCTCAAGTAAGGTCAGAGGGAATTGAAGGCAGCATCGAGCCTGCGGTAGAAGGTTCGCTGTATCTGAACATCTCCTGTGAAAGCACATTTCTCGCCCACTCTACCTCCACCTCAAGTGCCTCGGACCCAAGGGGAACCCTCGACATCTCGAGTGTGGACCCTGGGAAAACAACCAGACCCATCACATCCCTTTTCCCCCAACGGCAAGCAGTGCACAGGTGTCCAAAATCCCAAAAAAGCGCTCATCAATCAATAATAGTTATTGATTTGACAAATAACATCTCGCGCTCACAAATCAATAACAGTTAATGATTGATTCAACAGTTACTGTTGAATGGGTGGTGCTAGGCCATTCTCCTTTTGATCAGTTATTCATCTCACTGCGCAGTTTAGTGATTCAGACATTTTGTTGATAAAGGATTTTTTTAACCATCTGGGGCTTGTTGCAATAAGTGGATATCTCCATTTTTTGGAGTCACGATTATTTCCGAAAAGGAAAAATGTGCTTTTCCGGTGACTTCGGTCCATACACTACTAGGATGTTTCTGTTCATTTAGGAAAACATTATATCTTCGTTTTCTTATTATTTTCCCTCAAGGGGTGCGATACAATAGAACGGGCATGGACCTTCATTTTCTCGACCTCTTTTGAACTCAGGGCTCAATAAACACGTTTCGGCAGCTTTTGCTGTACAGGCGAGATCATTAGACCCTTAGCGAACAAATTATATTCGAATCATTGAGGCCCAAGAGCTGCACAATGTTTTGAAATTGCGGTACTAATAAAATGCGCGATTGTAAGAGGCTCGTCCTTCAATTTAATTGCGAAAATTTTGAAATCTAATTTCCCCCCCCCCCCCCCCCTTTCAATGCTATTGCGTAGGTACCTAACTAGAGAACAATAATAGTTTTCTATAATTGGGTATAATTATTATACCCACCTCGTCAAGACAAATTATTTTTGATGGATAAACAATTTTGATGTACAATTATTTTACCATTTCCAATTTTTTCGAAGTACTAGATGCTCCGGCTCGCTTTGCTCGCCTACGCACCCAGCTGGGGGGCTCCGCCCCCCAGACCCCCCGTGGGCCTCGCTACGCGAGGCCGGCGCCTCGCTTCGCGAGGCCGATCGCTTAAGCAGACATGTGGGTGAATTGCCGCTTGTGGGTGTATTGCCACCTGTGGGTGTATTGCCGCCTGTGAGTGTATATTGCCGCCTGTGGGTGAATTGCCGCCCCCCAGACCCCCCCTAGTGGGTGTATTGCCGCTTGTGGATGTATTGCCCACTGTGGTTGTATATTGCCGCCTGTGATTTGGGTGAATCATGGTACGAAAATGATTAGCCGAGCGAAGTAAGGCCCCCTTGTCAAAGTGCTAGTCTATTAGCTGAGCGAAGTAAGTCAAAGTGCTAGTGAAATCAAATCAAAACTCACAGTAAAAAACCCGGTGGGGCGCTATGGGACTAAAATGCCGAGGGGGTAGAGTTAAGTGTCGTTTTCCAAGTATTTTTGGAGACGACCTATGGAGCTTTCATGGGGCTATACGAAATTAGACCCCCTGTCAACGTGCTAGTGAAATCAAATTTCCACCATCAATAATAATAGAACTACCTATGTGGGTGGCCGAGCAAAGCGAGTCCCCTGGCCGTTAAAATGATCGGCTGAGTGAAGTATGCCCCCCCCCCCCTCCCAACCTGTCATAGTGCTAGTGAAATCAAATCAAAGTTGAAAACTCACAGGAAAAATATGGGGCTAAAATGGCGAGGGGGTAGAGTTAAGTGTCGTTTTCCAAGTATTTTTGGGGAAAGGGGAAGTATTTTTGGGGAAATTAAGGCCCCCCTGTCAAGTGCTAGTGAAATTAAGGCCCCCCTGTCAAGTGCTAGTGAAATCAAATTTGAAAAGCCTTCTCTTGATAATAATAGAACTACATATGTCGGTGGCCGAGCAAAGCGAGTCCCCTGGCCGTTAAAATGATCGGCCGAGTAAAGTATGCCCCCCCTCCCACCATGTCATAGTGCTAGTGAAATCAAATCAAAGTTGAAAATTCACAGGAAAAATATGGGGCTAAAATGGCGAGGGGGTAGAGTTAAGTGTCGTTGGAAGGGAGGGGGTTGAAGGAGGGGAAAACGGAAAAAATCCTTGAGGGCGCTCAACCTATCTCAGAACGTAGAGCATTTTTGAATTTCTCGAGATTTTCAAGAATATTATATATATTAGTGATATAGATTATTTATAAGGGTCTTGCTTGATCGCTCGTACATATAGATCCTTGTTTGGGGGGGGGGGGGGGGGGGGGGGGGAGTAAGGACCCCCTGTCAAAGTGCTAGTGAAATCAAATTTGAAAACTCCACCATCAATAATAGGAGAACTACCTATGTTGGTGGCCGAGCAAAGCAAGACCCCTCTGGCTAATAAAATAATCGCCCGAGCGAAGCAAGACCCCCCCCTGTCATTTGAAAAGTTTGAAAAAAGCCTCCCCTGGCTGGTAAATTGATCGGCCGAGCGAGAACCCCCCCCCCCCCCCCCCCCCCCCTTGGCAACGTGTCAAATTTGACAACTCACAGGAAAGAAACCCTGGGGTGCCATCAATAGTTAGTTGCTCGCCTACGCACCCAGCTGAGTAACCCTAGTGGGGTGCATAGCATCGATGGACACGTTCATAACCCTGCATCAAGGTCAACTGCTCCTTCAACATCAACCCCCCTGGCTGATAAAATGATCGGCCGAGTGAAGTATGCCCCCCCTCCCACCCTGTCATAGTGCTAGTGAAATCAAATCATAGTTGATAACTCACCGGAAAAATATGGGGCTAAAATGGCGAGGGGGTAGAGTTAAGTGTCGTTTTCCAAGTATTTTTGGAGAAAGTAAGGCCCCCTGTCATAGTGCTAGTGAAATCAAATTTGCAAAGCCTTCCCTTGATAATAATAGAACTACCTATGTCGGTGGCCGAGCATTGCGAGTCCCCTGGCCGTTAAAATGATCGGCCGAGTGAAGTATGCCCCCCCCCCCCCCCCCCCTCCCACCCTGTCATAGTGCTAGGTGAAATCAAATCATAGTTGAAAACTCACAGGAAAAATATGGGGCTACAATGGCGAGGGGGTAAAGTTAAGTGTCGTTTTCCAAGTATTTTCCACCCTTTGTAAAGTCCACCCTCAATAATAATTATTGAGGGTAGGTCAATAATTATTATTGACCTACCTACATATTTATTACATATAAATATGTAGGTAGGTAGGACATTTGAATCCCCTGGCCGGTATAATGAAAACAAAGAAAAAATATGGGGCTAAAATGGCGAGGGGGTAGAGTTAGTGTCGTTTTCCAAGTATTTTTGGACGTAGAAGCCCCTGGCGGATAAAATGATTCCCTGAAAATTTCATCAAAATCGAATCAATAGTGGCTGAAATCCCCACTCCTTTTCTTTAGTTGAAGGAGGGGAAAACGGAAAAAAATCCTTGAGGGCGCTCAACGTATCTCAGAATTTAGATCATTTCATCAAAATCGAATCAATAGTGGCTGAATTTTTGAATTTTTATTTTATTTTAATTTTTATTTTATTTTTATTTTAATTTTTATTTTTTAAATTCAATTAAATTACATTTTTCGATAATCGATTCAGTTTAAATCGATTCTACTTTTCTCGATAATCGATTCAATTTAAATCGATTCATTTAATTTACATCCATTTCCTTCTGGGAGACCTTGCGCATAGACCTAGGGAGCACCCCTTAAAGGCTGATGTCCCACCCGCTCGGAGTGAAGAGTGTAGACGGGGGGGTATCGGCAAGTTGGTAAGCCGAGCCAGAATTCACCCGACGGGTCGCCCGCCCCGCGAATTAAAGAAAACTGCAAAACTCAACTCGCCCTTAAAAGTCGCTCATCGTCGGAACGAATTTGGTCGATATCAAGTATTAAAATTCGGATCTCTAGGTAGGCGTAGGACGAAACGCGAAAAAAATCCGTCTATTAACGGCGGAATAAGACGCAAAAATTAATTGAGCGAATTCGCGCGCGCCAAAAAAATTGCGCGACTCGCTTATCGGACGTAAAATTGGTCGAGGAATCCGAATCCGGTGAAAAAAATAGGGGTTCCCATTTGAAATAAGAAAGTTGATGTCAATTGCGCGGATTTGAGCGAATTTTTGAGAATTCTCGACCCCCCTATAGAAACTTAAACGGTCCACCGAGAGTATAGAAAAAATCGGCGTATTTTTACGACTTACCGTTTAGTCAGAGGAGGCGATTGACATACCCAGCCAGCCAGCCAGCCAGCCAGAGAGACGGTGAGGATTAGTGATATAGATGGCGGCTCCTGTAAGCCTTCTGGTGAACGCAACGCGCCGTAGAACACAAGACTTAGTTTAGTTGGCTTGAGGTGTTGCTAAATACACTTATAACTGATTTATGACCGCTTTTTTGGGAATCATAAGAAACGAGTCTATTAAATACATCAAGTTTACATCTTACAACGTTGCTGTACCCAACAGTGAATATTCTAGTTAGACGAGAAACTTTACAGCTGAAGTAGACAGACCGCCACGACGAGAATAATTTACAAGAGACATTATTTCAAGCTTATTCAATTGAAGCTAGCCTGGGGCTGTACACAATGCCCTTCTCCGACAACCATAATATTCACAAGGTATACTTTAGTATATTATACTAAAGTATACCTTGTGAATAAACAGACGTGGCTCTAACCTTCCCTACGTGGGATCCCTTCTTTTTTTTGCACTTTTTATTTTGAGAAAGAGTATCATGCGGAGTCTGACGTTTTTATCGGTTCTTAACCACTCGCTTTGAAACAACTTCAATATTTTTCTCTAAAGAAAACAACAAACCGCAGAAATGGAAGTTGGTTGGTATTCCTTCCGAGCATTTGACAAGCTTCTGTAAAAGCTAAGAGACGCTATGATAACGAGGTGGGTTGTATTTGTATGGCAGGAAGGGGAGGCGGGGCCCAGGAATGAGATAGTTGTAGCCCATCCTACCTTCCAATATCTGCCATCATGGCGTTCGCCGCCGCCCGGATGATCCTCAAGGACAAGAAAAGGAAACCGTCTAAAGAGGATTTCGTTCCGAGGAGTAGAAGCAAGGTATTTCTATTATTCAAATCGCATGCTAGTATGATTGATTGCTTGATTAAAAGTCACTTTAGTCATTTAATTCCACATTAATTCGTTTACAAGTTCAACTGTTTCATCATCCTTTCGCCATTATATTGTTATCGCTCGTTCATCTCAGGTTGTTTTCCTCTGAATTGGAGGCCGGAGATTTAATTTCCTTCCTGACGTTCCAATTTCAATCTGAATCGCCCCAGAAGGTAATTTATTGTTCAACTTCGCAGTTATTATATCACACAAAGGGGACAATCCGTCATTCACGGGCCGTTCAACGATGAGCTAAAATGTTATTTTCAGGATAGGGTAAGTAACCTCATTTTATAGGAAGTTGAACATTTTGTATTATTAACTCATCAATGTAAATTAATCAGTACATTTTAAAATAATTTCAAAAATAATTTTTGAATTAATTAAATAATGTATTGGCAAATACGTCATTATTACGTATTTGCCGATTGGCAAAGGGCTTTGAGTGTAATGAAGCCGCTGATGCCCTTGCAAAGGAGGTCTCAGCATGTCTTCCAATAGGCCTTGAGCCCTGAGGACGACTAGGAGCTTTCTAGTAAATGAAATCTAAAAGTGGGAGGCAAAGGAGAGAGCGCTGCACACTCAACCATCTCCAGAGACCAACAGCTGGGGAGAAGCTCAACCTGGTGAGAAGTGATGTGGCAGCCGCTTGGTGGCCAATTTACAGGCCACTTCGTGCTCCAGTATCACACTCCACAAGATAAGATTATCGGACGCTAAGGAGTGCCATTTCTCCAACGCCGGACAAGAGTAGCTGGAGCATAATATGTTATAATATGCTCATGCATATATAATATATTAGCATATTATGTATACTATGCTCATGCAGTGCATAGTCAAAATAAAGCTGAGGGGCGAGTGATTGACATCATCATGGCCTGGTGGTCTTAAGTAGAGGTGTGTATCGCTGCTTACCGCCAAAACCAAATCCACCAGAAGCGGCATCGAGTTTGCGGTAGATGTGTCATATTTCCACTGCTCGCCCAAACCGCTTCCACTTCAAGCGCCTCTACTGCAGACATCTCGAGAGTGGACCCTGGAAACCCAACCTGAACATCGCTTTCCCATTCATCCAACCACAAGCGGCGTGATTTGGACGTAGCCTTCGGAATTCCACCCATAACACACTACGAAAATAATCCAATAAGGAACACACCCACACGTAGGCAACCTAACACCCACATCGTGCGGTCAGTTCCCATTTTTATCCAGCGAACAATGGGAATAGACCACAATTGAATCAGCTATGGGAACAAATGGTCTCCTTCTAGAGGTTGAAAAAATTCTAGATTCTTGAAACGTATATTCCAGTGGGGGGAGAATCGCTAACGGCCCTTCGTGTGTCTTCATACATATTAAAACGCGGTAAATTGCTCCTGTGGGGAAGCTATGAAAAGGAGCAAGTTTCCGGACCTTCCGAAGATGGAAATCACCTATCCCGATGGGCTTTTTCGACTGCAAAGCACTACGCATAAGGGAATGGTGCAATCTCATCAAAAACCAGGATCAGACCCCATTCTCAGACATATTACGGCGAATTTACTGCGTACCTGAGAAATATTTCATAAAGCCGGAATGAAAGAAAACTCGCCAGTGTATTACTCACTTCTTCTGTGCTCCGTACGTGTTGTCTTATTCATACATTGTTGAACCAGAGTATGTATGAGAAAAATGGGGAAAAAACTTGTTCGCTGTGGACTTTCAGATCCTTGAAGGCCAATATCTTTTCCAGCTCCGCTACTTCTTTTGCATTTCTACGGGGCAATATCAGCGTCTTACATACCTAGGTATCATCCGCAGGGAGCCTAAATGAAGGTCCTAAACAAATAATGCAGAGAAAGTTGGCATGCTCAGGTGGTTTAAAGCGACCCCGCGGTATTTGATTAGAGGGACAGTAAACAGCAGCTTAGCGAGAAACAGAACTGAATAACCATCAGCGAATGTACGGAACTATGGAAGTGGGTCTTATCAGTGAAAACACTGACCAGGTCCTCCACATCCCACATCACCAGGGATTGAATCCAAGATGTTAATTTGAGGAATCTAGCACACATTGTGGGCGGACTGTCCTGGAACTCCCTGCCATATCCATCATGACTTGGGTGCAGCGTCACCAGCTTCCCACACAACACAAATTGCATAAAAAGTCTAGAAAGTTTACCTAACTAGCCTTGGAAAGTTAGTGCAAAAAACGCTGCAAATTTTACACAAGGGTTTATTCTTCTTCTTCTTCTTCTTCTTTTTTCTCTGGGTTCCATACCTTTAACCAGGCGTTGGTGACCTCTGGCTAATAACTTCTGTTGAGCATGTTGACCAGTTATTACAGACTCAGTAGGGGCCGACTCCGAACGGCAAATGTGAGAGGTTTTCCTGGGCGAGATACTCTCGGTGTTTCGCCATTGCCTTCCAACAGGTCCATCAGTATAAGGAACCAACAGCAACCAACTCAACAGTCCAACGCTCAAACCACTGAGCCACTGATAACCACTTTATTTATTCTCGGTATAGGTGTTTGTGCAAAAATTAATTCTGGGACAAAAAGAATGTATTTTTGAAAAAATAAATTTAAAAAATTCTGTACAATGTTTGGATAGTTGTCGAAAAATGAATTATAATTCATTTGCATAAATGCGTCCAAAATTACTCGGAAAACGACCTCCAGAGATCCCTTAAAAATCCCAATTTGTAGCCATATATCCCCACGGTGAAATCGGATCGTTCTGGGACACCCGAACATTGATTCTACGGCCAAAAATACTTCGAAAACGATACCTAACTTGACCCCAAAGCCAAACCCCTCTGAATAACCCCCGTAGCTCCTTTTTAGCCCCACAACGCCCCAAGGGTTTAGGCGATTGGGCTGAAAACCTTGTGGGTACAACTAGATGGTAAACCATGTATTTTGTCAAATTTTCGGATTTTTAAAAAAATTCCTACTGCCCAAAACAGCTCGGTCGGCGGATGAGTGTGCGTCATTGTATGTGTGTTCAGATTTTATTTTTGTTTATGCTAGTCGTGATAGATGTAGGGAGGGGAGGGCATTTTTAGTAGGACTCGCCTTCCACCAGACAAGCAAACGTGGAGAGAGCAACCACCCATGATCCGAAAACTGCAAGCTACAGGAAGAGGCAGAAGGGTAGGTAAGGTTTGTTGCATTCCGCAGCAATCAACGACCCGAACACCACAAGTTACAAGAAGAGGTGTAATAATAGGGAGGTCCGCTGCGATGACTCCTGTCCCAAAGAATTTCGAGCCAATTTATTGTGATAAGACCTATAAAACCCGGCAGCTCCACGTTGTTCCATCCCGGGCGCACCAGAATGGTGTGGCTAACGCTTTACTCCCCCTAGGGGAGCGCTGAAGACCAAGGAAGATTGAAGAAACATAAGTGCACTTCCCATGGGGGAAGAAAGTGAGCAGAAGGTACGCGAAAGATTGTTATGGGCCAGAAATGGTCTTAGATACAATATAAAAAAAGCTAGGTACAGCAGGACGGACATTTCGTTTTTGGAATCTAGACATCTTGAAACGGATAATGTTAAATTTTGAGCCCGATCAGAATTTTCGACCTCCGACACGAATTCATTCATTATTTCAAGAATAATAAACCAAAAGTGGACACAAGTGGAAATTTGATTTTAAATTGGACGCTTTTTGAACTTAAAACATTTTCTCACTCCTTTGCCTGTGCTATACGTGGGAACACCAAATTCACCCGGTGCGGATTTGATGTTTGAAACACTTTAGTGTCATATCGTCGGGTGAGAACTGTAGTGGCGTAAGTAGAAAAAGTGTACTTTCGAGATAATTGAGTTTGAAGTTTTGTCAAAACTTTCCACTCTAATTACTTGGTTATAAATTATCATTATAAAAAGCTTTTTTTTTTTTTTGTTTCCACTTCAAATTCCGTTCTTTATCAAGCCCCGATGATTTCAGCTCCATAAAGTGACCGGTAGAAATTACAATTTTGATTTACGTCAGTACTGCATCAATGCGTGACTACTTTTTCAAAAATATGCTGAGGCTTAAGTAAAATGAATAACCCACATAATTAGGAAAAATTTATTTAGGGCACTGTCGAGGTTCACAAACGATTAATTGATAAATGTTTGAGTGTAGCAGGTCGTAAAGTGGAGTCAGTGCTCGATTTAGTTTAATTTCACGCCTTAGTTATTGCCAGTTCACCAGCATAAGATTTATGATTCATTCATCATAGTCAACAGTGGGGACGAAATATTTGCACACTAGTGGAAGGTACCTACGCATTTAACTATCATTATTAACGTTTCAGCTCACAGCAGCTGCTAGGAACTTAATATCTTGAATTCGAGGAACATTTCCTATCACAACAGGCAAATCGCAAATTTTGGAAGGTGACTCTAAACTGAGAAGTTTACTAAGCTTGCTAGACTAATTCAAGTTTTTAAACTTGACTAAGAACTAACAATAATGTCACATAACAAAAACTAATAAAGCACTAATAAACTCGCAAAATCTTGTTCATGGCGAGATGGAAAACGGCCGATATCAAAAAGAGTCACTGCTATCCTCAGTTTACACAAACGTTCCATATACCAAACTGGCGTCAGCCTGCTTCCGCCACTATTACACCTGGTCTATACCCATATTCAACTAGTAGTGGGCGACGTAAGTGGCGCTAATTCGGTAAAGAGTTGAGTTAAAAATCCGCCAAAACTGCACGTTAAAGAGGGCTCACTTGGGGGTCTTTTGCCGGTCTTAACTCAATTTTTCAAAATTCGGACTTACGTCACTACTGTTCTCACCCGACGATATATAATAATTATTGAAACGCACAAACGCACGAAACGCACAAACGGAACTATCACATCCAATAATGGAATTTCCATTTTTTGAACTTCCACGCGAAATTGTTCCTGAAATAGTGTGAAGGTGGTATTCAACTTCGGACGAAAATACACTTGTGGGTCCCAACTTTCGTTTTCGAGGTCAGACTTGATAGAAGCTGAAGTGAACAGGCACACCAGGGCTCTTGATAGATGGATGACTAACCCGTAGAAAGCGTCACGCGAGCCCAACTTCCCTACCAACGTGCACTCTGCTCGACTGGCGACGTCGATGGGAAGTTTGTCCATCCCGAGTGTCTATTGACGGCTTCTGTAACTTTGAAAACAACGTGTCCCAAGGGAAAATTTTAGCGAGCGTTTTGAATTGCTAATAGAAACGCCATTGCGGGACCTGTTGAATGGTTTGTTTGCGTTCGGTGCAATTGGGTCATTGTATTGGATTTTTGTGTTTCCACCGACGCCTTGAGAGTTAGAATTTATGTGTTCACCATTTCACTAAATTCCGGGACAAACGTAAAAAAGTCTATAATGAGCATAATAAAGAAGAGATAAAGCTTCTCGGTTTCCAGTAAATGCTGATTTATGTCATAATTCAGCTGGCTTGGTTGTCCCTGTAATCTAAAAACGTTATTGGTGAGTATTCTTCGAACCAACGTCCGTCCACATTAATCATCAGAATAACCTGACAGAGTGGATCCACCGCTAAGTGACAATCTTCATACACTGCTGTGGCGTTCCACCCCCGCCTCCCACACAGAGTCGAATAACGCTAATGGACGTAGACGAACGTTAATGCCACCACACTCGGGGGTTTTGTCGGGTATTATTTATCTCCCAAAGGAAGGGAAAGAGACCACCCGCCGAATAGCAGGCGATAGGGCTCATGGGCTCCAGTCATTATTGATTTGGCTGCCGAGCTATGAAAGAGCTCCCAAAGAGGTGTGGGACGCGAGCCGGGTTTCTTCGGAGGAAAAAATCCAGTGTACGAGAGTAAGTCTGAAGGGGAGGAAGGAAACAAAGTTTTGCAGCCCCAACTGCCGCTAAAAACCTCGGCGAAAAATAAGCCGAGGAAAAACTGCATGGACCGAAGTTTTGATGGCGAAGTTGTTGAAAAGACACCCTTCCGAAGTAAAGGGATTTTCAATTCATCAATACGAATCACGATAAGGACAATTTCGTCCTATCCAATCGGAAAACTTCAGGGACGCCATCTCATGTCGTAGAATTGCACGTATGAATTTCTTATAAGCGTACACGAGCAATCCCCGCGAAAGGACGAATGGGCAAAATAAAAAAAACCGTCTTCTTTTTGAGCACTCGGGCCATCAGCAGAGTGGTGTATACCTCTGAGGCATTACCTCATGTAGGAACATGACCCGAAATGGGTGAATTTGCGCGAAATGTAGATGCAATGACTTCTGCAAGGAAAACAGGACTTCGGGCAACTGCAGCTGACAAACAGCAAGCCATGAACATTGCAAACCCTTTCGCCGACAAAGGATTTGCTGTATCAAATGAGAAGATGCCCAACCGTTTAATGGGTGATTCCTAAACTAAGGGCAATTTTGATCAGAGAAAAATGTTGGAAAATGAGTTTTTAAAATTACCGAAATTTTTTTTATATGGATTTTAGTTACCTCCCCTAAAGCAAAAAACGCAATGGCAGCTCATGAATGACTTCTAAAATTCCAAAATTTGATTTCAAATTCGGGTCCACGACAATGTGAATTGAGGCACACGACAATGTGGATAAATTTCTTTTCGTGGGAGTAACAATTTTTTTCTTGGGTTGATGAAATGAAAAAACAGCATTGTATTTGGAAAACTCGTTTCTTAAGTCAATAGCCGGTTAAAAAAAGTTTTGGTGTAGGTAATCTTGGAATAATACACCTATGTTTTCGCGACGGGGGTCGAAGACTCGGATCGGCCTCAAAATTTGACATTAGCCGTTTCAAGAGGTCTACATTCTAAATCCTAAATGTCCGTCCGCCGTCCGGGCCGTTTTGGGCAGTAGGAATTTTTAAAAATCTGAAATTTTGACAAAATACTCGGTTTACCATCTAGTTGTGCCCGCAAGGTTTTCAGTCCGATCGCCCAAACCCGTGGGGCGCTATGGGGCTAAAAAGGGGCTACGGGAGGGGGTTTTTGAAGGCTTTTTGCTAGGCTTCGAGTTAGGTGTCGTTTTCGAAGTATTTTTGGACGTAGAATCCATTTTCGGGGGTTCGCGGAACGGTTCGAGTTCACTGTGGCGATGTATAGGGCTTTCATGGGGCTAAAAATGAGATTTTTGAAGGATCCCAGGAGGTTACATATTTTTCGAATAAAAAATGAAGAATTTTTGAATAAAAAAATTTTTTTAAAATCCAAAAATTTTTTTTTTTCAAAATCTTTTCTATTGACAGAAATAATATTAATTATTAATTTTTGCACAAGAAGAAGAAGAAAATCCAAAAAACAAATTTTTTTTAAACAAAAATCTAAAAAAAATTTCTCGTTTTCTTCTCAACTTCTCCTCTTCTGAAATTCTCTGCTCCACCATTTTTACACTTTAAATCATAAGTTGCGCCAGTCACTAAACAAGTACCTTCGTAGTGGTGCCTACATAGTACCAAGGGTTGGTAAAAAACTATGATTACCTAATTTTAACATTGTCGTGGACTTTTGATAATTTTGAATGTCCACGACCATGTTAAAAACTAAAAGCCACGACAATGTTATTTTCAACTTCAAGATCACATTGTGTCAAAACTACTCATGTTTCAAAGTTCTTCCAACGCTAATTAAGAGCCTCTTACGACGTTCTGAAAACATGCATTGGATGGAATTTGATTATTAAAATCATAGAACCAGATGCGACCATGACAATGTTACTAATTAGTAACATTATAAATAAACCTACGCACCTGAAATATTTCCTCTGTAAGAGTTGGTTCGGCACTGAGTGGCCACTGCCACTTGGTGCGCATGATGGCAAAGACCGACATGAAGCCCCCTACATGTGACGAACTTCATCTTCCAAAATATCCTGAATGCCCTTTGCCCAGCAGAGGATTTCCTTTAGCCACGACAATGTTGAAAAAAGTTGTGGACAGCTTTGAGTTGATCATAATTGTTGACATGATTTTTACATGAGCATTGCAAGCCCTCTTTTCAAGACCTAAGATCCCAAACTTGAATGAGGAAAACAATTGCATTCATAGAAAACTTATAGGAGGACGAAAATCAACTACTGAGTCGAGCATTTAACTTTTAGACCAACCACGACAATGTGAATAGGTAGGTAAATGACCTTGTTACGTTTCTTCAGAAACCAAATGTCCTTTTTTTTCCTAAATGGTATTGAAGAGCTCATCAGAACCTGCAATTGGGGAAAAAAATCAAGGGCATAGGTCGAATGAGTGAAATTTCACAGGTTGTAGACCCGAATTTGCCCGTAGTTTAGGAATCACCCTAATACTGTTTAAGGTTCACAGAGTTGATAGGCACATATCTTCAACAGGAAGTCGACGAGTACCTACGAGTATGTTTACGATCAGAACCCTTGGATAAAGGAAAAAGTGAAAGATCTGGGAACATGGCAAGGAATGTTTGAAGCAAAGTTCAGGGCTTGTAGATGGTGAAACCCTATCAGACAACAGTATAATATACCCATATAATATACCCCCATATTATGGGTGGTCAAGGTAGGGGAGAACGTACGTCAGGAGCTGCTCCGGGAATTGTATACGTGCAAACTGTAAACAGTGCCACTCATTCGACGACGAGGACAGTCCAGCATACCAGCGAGCGCTGAAGCGCTACCTGACGAGAATCAACCCGAACGCTGAATGACTGATCCCATTACATGGTGGCCAGTTATCCCCAGGGGCCACCCACCGAGGGCTTGCTGAGTAAATATTGCAGGGACAATACCCAGTATTATGGAGTGATTTACCTTGCATCGCCGGAGGGCTTTTACAAATGAACCTTTTCATTAATTTCATTTCAACACCGAAAATGGGGACAAAACTTTGATTACAAGTAATGAATTGAATAGAGGGAAAAATCAGTTTGAATTTATGGCGGGAACCAGCAATCAGCTGCTAGGGTTGACGTCATACCCCATCCTCGGAGTGGCTCTCCATTGGCCAGTGAGGTAGGATTCCGCAAGATGACCACTCCGGTGTCTTTGAGAGAAAATTAACCATCAGACTCAAAGATGGCGGTTGACGTCACGGACTGAGTGAGCCATGGCTTGGATTTGAATTACTCACAACAACTTCTGATGAATATCATCTAGGGGATAGACTTTCATCACGAAAATGATCCATTTTCCAATTTTTCACTACAAAGAAAACGGCACAGGATGATTTCAGTAGCAAGTTTCTTACTGTGTTGTGTAGTTGGCAGAGTTCCAAAGGCGCAAACTCCATATTCCCACCGCCATGATGGTTAGACGACGGGATAGACCCACTAGGAGGCACGTTTGAAGTGTAATCTTAGCATCCTGGGCAAACTTTGCTGGAGGCGGTTGAAGGAAGCTGGGCGGTGTATTTTCAATAATAGTGCTTAGATATGGTACACCTCCATAGCCTCCTTGGGGGCGGTCCGGGGATTCAAGGTTTTGCTTGAAGCGTCAAATAAGGTTTTCCAAGGCCTAAGCCACAAGTGAGTATAAAAGGCAGCGGTTCACCAACTCCTGCGTTAGTTTGGAAGTTTTCCTCTGAAACGAAAACAATCCTTTCAAGCCATGTAAAAATCCTTACCTACCACCGCCAGTTGTATTAGCTGGGCGGAGAAAACGCCGTTGCGAGAAGGGACAACATCCCACGCAAATTTGGTAATCCGGCACCTTCTGGCGACGTCTGGCCATTTTACTGTACTTCCCGCTATGAATTGTGACTGGAACCACTCCACCTAATTATGGAACAAAAGGTGAAAATGTTAGCCACCAGAATAAGTACCCTTTAACCAGAAGGTTTTTTTGCACCTTTACAAACCAAAACAATTCCAAGGGTAAACATTATAAAATAGTTTTGTTTGTCCACCGGGTATAATTGGAAATCAATGGATCTACATTTTAGTTTGGGGGTCAAATCAAGTTGTGAAACCCTCAGATGGAATGGTCTTGTGGAACTGACCACGCATTGTGGACCATATATCACGAAGATGTCATCTGAGGGCTGACAAATGATCCTCACGCCGTTTGGCTCTCTTGTAGAATCGGTGCTCTGATATTATTGATGCATTGGGCGAGCATTGCATTCCTGCTAGCATAAATCTCACTTCACCTCGACACTTACTGCATCGATGGAGTGATTCTATCAGCTTGGGACACACGAAGTGGGAGCATAAGGGCTGTTTTGTTTCAGTGTTCCACATCAAGGTTGTACAGGCAGACACGCTTCATTTGCACATGTGGTGTTACTATCGTTTGAATATATTCAAAACAACAAAACTATATGTTTATTGAGCGTGTAGCACTTGTCGAAGAGAGCCGTAGAGTGCTATCGCAGTATCACATTCGTCGTTAAGGTATTACCCTAAAACGACGAGGAAAAGCTTTTAGGCGGACGTAGGGGATCTGCCAGGGGTAGGAGGAGCGCTAGGATTAAAAGAGCGTCTATCCGAGTCGTTTAAGGATCAAGTTGTTTCATAAAATACGTTCGGTCGTGTGAGGCTGGTGGTGTCGAGAGGGTGGGGCGTTAAGTCTTATCCGAGGGGCTTAACCTCTTCTGGAACAGTGTATCCCCTTCCACTCTACCACCGTTCTGTTGGCCTACATCCACGCTTACTTGATGGTTACAAGATCTCGTTCGTGGATCCAACCAGTGTAATTCCATTTGCATTTCCGCTGCAGTTTGTGCTTCTCTCACCTCGGGGCTGCTTATTTTTGTAATGAAGTACGAGTACACGTGTGAATTATCTTGTTTGACCAGGACTCTCATTGCATTTGAACGTACCGAAAACAATGCGATTTTTTGGTGTACCTACGTGTGTTTTCCAACATCAATATTGACTATCGTATGTAGTGTTTGGCGGAGTTCCGAAGGCCCATACGCCATGTTCACGCCCCTGTGGGATTCGGAAGAAGGGACACTCCGTCGCACTGCGTCGAGCTGCCACAGCTGCCGCGGGCCACAGCCGAAGGAGTCAGTTTTTCCAATGCCAAAGCTGCCGCCGAGCAGAAAAGGCAGGAGGTTCCTATCGACTCGAGCAAAATTTGCTTTCGGACATGACGCCAGAAGATAAAACTGTATTGGGTGAGGAACATCAGAAGGTTGTCGTGCAGTGAAGGAGTGACCGCCGATTTCCCGCTCGAACCTCAGTTGGCGCTGCCAAGAGACCACGATCCTTATTACTTATTACGAGGCTTATCCTGAAATAGCTGTAACGAACTGACGAACGCCGCTTTGGCAAATAACCGTTATTGTTCCGCTGAATAAGAAATTATTCATAAATAAGCTATTCGTCGACTCTTCTCTTGTTGACAACGGTGGCACATCAATAAAAGAGGAATCCTCTCTCAATTTCAAGCCCTTCGGGCACATTACACGGCCTCATTAGCCCGTATTTTCCGGCGGATACGACCAACAAAATATGTAGGTAGGTGAATAGTTGAAGGTTTCTATATAAAGCTAAAGAGTGGCAAAATGAAAGCTCCCCTGAAAGCCAAGAGGTTTGAGCTCGTTCATTTTTGAAGAAGATTCCTCGCTTTAATGACGTTGCTTCCTCCCACAAAAGTTCCAGTTGGCCACTTATGGTGGATTTCACCACCTCGGCTTAAGGTTCGGCTTACCGGTAAGCCGAAGAATAAGAAAAAGATGCGTTTCACCACTCCCGCTTAGTCTTAATCCTCGGTTTACGGGGTGAGGTTAAGCCTCAGATTTTAGTCCCTACTCATCCACGTCTTAAGCGTTAAATCTGAGATTTACGCGTGTGTTGTAGTTGTTGTTACAATTTTCACCAACAACAGCAGTGCCCATTTCGTTGATATCGGATAATATCCAATCGGATAATATCCAATATCATCTATCATATTATGATAGTTGGATTTATTCATTATCATTTTCCCTCGAACGGTGTGATTTTCGCTTTTTCGACCAGAGTGTTAATTATTTCGTTCGTACTGCGTGTTTGGGAATGGCATACCGAAGAATTACATTCGAGGATGACGACGAGGAAATTGAGATGATTATTCAGTTGCAAAGGCGGCCGGGAGTCTTCAAACAGATCGAATTATGTTTCTCTTTTCGTCAACTGTTGGAAAAATTTGGGAAGAGTCCTCAATAAGATAATATACCCTAGTCCAATTTTTTTAATGACTAGTCCATTTATCGATTTATCCATTTATCGACTGAAATATGCAGAAACTTTGGAGATTCATTTGTAATTTAAGTGCCTTTGCCTTCCTATCTTTTGAATAATAAATTAAATTACCTGAAAAAAGTTAATTTTCTCAATTTATCAACCTTTTCCTTTGAATGCGAACTTATTCACAAAAATTCGCATTCAATAATTTTTGAAAATAAGAATAATCCGTGTTCTTCTCCCACTTCTGTTTGAGATTTCACACGAATTAAGACAGCGCATTAGGTACTTGGATTTTTCGAAAAATAATATCGATTATTCCTGACCAAATTATATTTTTCTGTACGATAATAGTTTAATAATTTTAAGTATTCTGGATTTTCATTGAAAACTTACACCGGCTATCTCATAATAATATTATTACTATATTATAGTAAACTACAACACACGCTAGGTACATAGGCGTACGCAAGGGGGGGCTAGGGGGGGCCCGGGCCCCCCCCTAGACGAACGAAAAATATATATACACTTTCAGATAAAAATAAAGAAAAAGAGGAAGTAGTGGTTAAAAAATTCGCAGAGAACCCGAGGCGGCTCATGTTGTAAATTTAAAGTGAAAAAAATCAACTTGACATGCTGGGTAGGTAGGTCTTATGTTGTGTACATTTTGTGTAAAGGTTTTATATTAAGAAGGGAAAAAAGTGAACTACAACACTTGATTTTGTAAAAATGATTTGTATGTTATTTTGAATTATTACTCAAGCGGTTTAGTATTATTTACGATATAGGGTATCACACCATACTCCGCACTCCAAAAGTTACGATCATTTTGTTCTGTTCTTCTTGGAATAATATACCTACCTATGTAATCGCGACGGGGGTCGAAAATTCGGATCGACCTCAAAATTTGACATCATTCGTTTCAAGAGGTCTAGATTGCAAAAACGAAATGGAACCGCTGCCGCACAGTGGTCCACAGGTGAAAAAAAAAAAAAAATCAAAAAATATGTTTAAATCCTTTCAAAATCATTATATTCCATTCAGTATTAGTTGGAGGGTTGATATGAATAGTTTTCGGTTCAAAAAGTCATCAACTCGACTCGCAGGTACTGTAGACATGACTCGGGTAGTATAGGTACCTTTCTCGATTTTGGAAAATTGTGAGTTGACGGGAGCAGTATTAGACCTATTTAGGAGAATCGTAGCCGACTCATTTTGCACGTGAAAAAAAAAAAAAAAAGTTAGACATCGAATTTGTTCAGTTTTTACTCAGCTACAAGAAAGTAATTTTATCTTTCTGCGGAAAAAATCTAGACACAGGTTTCAACACGTTTTTAGCGGATTTTGAAGCAAAAAACCATGATTTTTGTGCATTTGATTCATCATAATTATGACTTAAGTCGAGCTTGGGCTAGCTAAGGTAGGTATGCGACTACTTTTCCTGGGTACCCCCCATTAATGGTTCTAACCCCCCCCCCCCCCCCCCCCCAATAATAGGGTATAATATACCATATTATGTATGTTTTCATAGTTTGTTTTCTCGATTTCTCGACCCTAGTAATTAGGGTCATTGCAGCGGATAAAAAAATAATAAGTTAAATCGAGATATTTCTGGCTCGAACCTTCGAAACAAAATTTAATTTAAAAGGCCAAACTGTTTTACCTTACAAAGTCATGAAAATAACTAATAGCTCAGCAATTTTCCGTCTTCAAGTAGAAAAATTTCAATTCTAGGGTGTTCAATGGAATTCACCAATGTTACGGGGTTCCATCAGAAATCATAGGAGTGTTCGATCGAAATCATCTTCGACCTCCTCATTTTTGTAGTAATTTTCAATTTTACGGTGTTCAATCGACGCCAAAATTATTGCTCTACAACTTTTGTTTATGTACAAACTTCGGGAGAATCCTTACTTGGCTCGCACACTGGAAAATGTACTGAAAACGTGTTTTTTAATTAAAAGGTATTTTGGGGAAAAAAGGCTCAGAATCCATTTTAGGTACAGGGACATGGGGTATATTCGTGATCAGCTTCAAATTTACGAATACTATAAGTATGGGGTTTTCAGAGTTTTTTCTCCCCCCCCCCCCCCCCCCAAATATGGCCGTTTTGCACCACCGTGCGTCGTCCGCCGTCCGGGGCGTTTTGAGCAGTAAGAATTTTTTAAGAATCTGAAATTTTGACAACATAGGTACGTGGTTTCCATCTAGTTGTACCCACAAGGTTTTCAGCCCGATCGCCTAAACCGGTGGGGTGCTGTGGGGCTAAAATGGGGCTACGAGAGGGGGTTTTTGAAGGCTTTTGGCTATGGGATCGAGTGAGGTGTCGTTTTCGAAGTATTTTTGGACGTAGAATCCAGTTTTGGGGGTCCTGGAACGATCCGATTTCACTGTGGCAATCTACAGGGCTTTCATGGGGCTACAAATGGGATTTTTGAAGGATACCAAGAGATCAAAAATTGATCTCTTTATAAAAAATATTTAATATTTTCCGAGTAAAAAAAAAGTAAAAACAAAAGATTTTGAAAAAAAGTAAGTAATAATAATTTTTTTTAACTCTTTTTTTCAAGACACAGAATTAATTTTCGCACAAGTAACCTATATCAAAGAATAATAAACCCTTGTGTAAAATTTGCAGCTTTTAAAATTTTAATTTAACTAGGTACCCTTGCTGGCAGCATGTCTACCTGCAATATTAAATATTTCAAAAATAATTCAAAAATTTTTTGAGCCCCCCCCTAAAGGAAGACCTGCGTACGCCCATGGCTAGGTATCTCAGAATAAACTTTGCGTGCTACACCCGCTTACTCAACGTTGCAAACACCAACGCCGGCTATCTCAGCTGAATTTTCATTATTATTTATTTTTCGATTTTTGGTTTATTATTCTTGGAATAATACACCTATGTTTTCGCGCCGGAGGTCTACGACTCGGATCGGCCTCAAAATTTGACATTATCCGTTTCAAGAGGTCTAGATTCTAAATCCGAAATGTCCGTCCGCCGTCCAGGCCGTTTTGGGCAGTAGGAATTTTTTTTTAAATCTGAAATTTTGACAAAATACTTGGTTTCCATCTAGTTGTGCCCGCAAGGTTTTCAGTCCGATCGCGCAAACCCGTGGGGCGCTATGGGGCTACGGAAGGGGTTTTTCGAAGGCTTTTAGCTATAGGATCGAGTTAGGTGTCGTTTTCGAAGTATTTTCAGACGTAGAATCCAATTTTGGGGGTCCCGGAACGATCCGATTTCACTGTGGTGATATACAGGGCTTTCATGGGGCTAAAAATGGGATTATTGAAGGATCCCAGGAGGTTAAATTTTTTCGAGTAAAAAATAAAGAATTTTTGAAAAAATACCCCCCCAAAAAAATTTTTTTTTTTTGTAGGTACTTAATATAAAAATACAAAATTTTTAAATTTTTTTCATTGACAGAATTAAATTTCTGAACAAGTAACCTATATCAAAGAATAATAAACCCTTGTGTTTATTACGTTGAAATCAATCATTGCAATGATATAGCTATATCCCCATGGGGACCGTTTTTTTACGTTGAAGCGTTTTTTAGCGTTGAAATCAATCATTGCAATGATATAGCTATATCCCCATGGGGACCTCCTTGTCCTAAGCTTCTGACTTGCGATGAAAGTCGGTCCAGGGATTCAGAAAATTTCTAATTTCTAACTGATTTAATCAGTTTTTAGGCTCTCCTTAAAAGCTGAGAAACATGAGATAACAGATGTTGCCACTAACGTGACGATTTATCACGGCCTTATCACTTTTTTGTCACTGATTACCGAGTTTTCCGCGGGAACACGAGTCTGGGGCAACCTGTTCCAAAGCTAACCGAGGCTTAGGTAAGCGCCACCTTCAGTCTGATGGTGAAACGGAATCTTGCCTAAGTCGGACTTAACGTTAAATCCGAGATTTAGCTAAAACGAACTTTAAGCTACACTTGGTGAAATCCGGCATTAGACTCGGTGAACTACTCAATTAACATTTCAGAAAACGCATTTAATTTCATCGTTCATCTATCTGAACTCTACTTCTTCTTCCATTTTCATTTTTATGGTTATCGTTTCCATTCTCCTCTTCTTCGTTTCAGTCCTGTCAAATGGTACCGAACTTCCATTTTTCTGCGATAACGTAATGTTTTCCAGATGCAAAAAACTTGATCAATGAGGGCAATCGTCGGTTCAAATTAAAGTGATCCATTACGGGCTCATTTTAGTTTGCCGAATGTCGAATTACGATTTCTGCTCGAACAGTACCCTTTGACTGGACTAATTTTCTTTCTCTTGCTCACTTTCCTTTCTTGTTTCCAGGCGAGGAGCGCCAGCACTAGTAGCTTTCGGAGCCTCAGCCAGGTTTGTTGATGACCTGAGGCCCTTAGGGTCCTGATTCATGCAACAAATACTGTAGAATCACAGATTTTGTCATGTTCGAATATAGTTTCTTATAGCTTTTTGAATATTCCTTTAATGCGATCAGAAGCACCGTTCCCCTAATTTTGAGCTAGCGAAATAATTGCATAAAGTGGGTATTTTTGTCCTTTCGGTGTGTTACGATGTCATAATATTATTAATCAAAAATAATCAAATTGAATGTATGATATTTTCCTTTGCCAGCTAAAATCCGTCGAAGTAGATTTGTGTATTGACGTCGAACTGTCTGAGTACCGGAAAACAAAAAAAAAATCCAAATTTGAAGCCTTCTCCAACTTGAAAAGTCGTTAAAAAAACGTAGTGCTGCGTATTTGTTGATGTAACTGCCATGGCACAAGAAACTTAGTGGTTCTCACTCCACTCTAATCTCTTGCTTTTCGCCATTCCTTGCAGGATTCGCTGTATATCTTCTTGTAACTTTGTATTCTTCTTTCACCATCGCTCTTCCTTTTTCTTCTCCTTAATTATTTCAACACTCAGCTACTTTTTCAACGGATACCTCTTCCATCATGTTTCTATTACACGCATGGAAACTTCACAACATTAGTAGATGGCCGACTAGAACCTAGGGCAATGCTGTAGTACTCAAGGGAGGAAAATGAGATGCACGTCGACGAGTTCTACATCAAGTACTTACAATATATAATACATAATTCCAATTTAAGACGATAGCACTCGTGGAGAGTTGTGGGGTCTTTTCAAGTTAATATATTCTCTTATGCCGCTGATGCCTTAGAATATAGTTAACTTCTAAAGTGCATGTTTGAATACGAGGTTGAATACTTGTACGAAACTATTCCTTTGAAATTCTGAGCCTCGTTCGTATAATGTCAACATAGTAATAACGAACTCGTTTTGTGAAATACGGCTTATACTTATACCTCTACACGTTCGCTATAACAATTGTCGGGATCGTTTTGCATGAGTTCATTAGTACATAATAACTTACAACGTAGGTAATATTTAGTAGTTTTTAGTGCTTGAGTTTTTAAAATGAGATTTTATGCATTTTTTAACACACTACATGTCATCTATTGGAATAACATACTCAATGACCATGTAAAACAATGTGACAGCAAATATCATCATAGCTCTTCGGGGAAACAGGATTCTTATTTTCGTGTTCTGTTCTTCAGAAAAGGCTTTTTCTCCGCCAGAGCGATAACGCAGACTACAGGGCATGTCTTGGTGGGCTCCTCCATCGTTTAAGATAACGTGATTATGCTTGATAGAACCGACCCTTACCGCTTGGGGAGGAATGATGGTCCCGATAAGAGAAAGAGATAAGATACAAAGGCTTCTAAGCAAATGTCTCTACACGAGTAGCGGGCCCTTGTTTTTCCACAATATAACCTGACCCAGAAGAATTCTTTCCAAGTCTTTTTCTTCCTTCCGAAGAACGGTTTTATCTTTATTCGAGTTCCTACGTCCTTTGGATTTCATGTAGTATTTTAGGCCAGGTACATTGGACGGCATTCATTCTTTAGGGGCCTTTCAAACTGCAAATTCTACTGCCGAGATGCAGCTTTTATAATAAAATTTATAACCACTATAAGAAGCGCTGATATGGCCCGTCATTTACCAAATATTGATTGAAGACTGGAGAGAAGCGAATTGAACTACCGTAGTAGAATACGAATGTTTTGGAATATTCTGATTCGTAGGAGAAGCTCTGTTTACAGTTCAGAAAGCCCCCCCCCCCTCCAATTACCTACTGGTGGGTCAGTGTGTGCGGGCTCACGGCCGGCACGCTACTGAGCTCAAACCCGCTGATGCTCGCCACTTCTCCCGATCTCGGCTCAACGGCGGCCCTCAAGAATTTTACCTTCAGCTGTCAAAGCCCGTTATTGTTTTGCATTTTTATCAAATGCGTAAATGCAGTGATTTTTGCACTATTTCCATCAATCCGGAGGATTCACAAGGATTCACTAGGGCCCGTTGTCCAGGAGCCCATAGTTGACAGTTCAAGATTGGCAGCCGGGAAAGCGGGTCCTTGTGAGACCACGGACGGTAACCGGGAGCCCATACTACAAGTCAAGATTGGAAGCCAGAGAGCCGCCCCTCAGTAGCCTACAACTGCGACAGCAGGAAACCTAACCCAACACGACCCTTTGTGCCGGGTATGCCAGTTGTCAAGGCCGTACCCAGGAAAAATTTTCGGGGGGGGTTGTGGCACCAGGCGGGGTCCGGAGGCCCTACCCAATAAAACTTTAGAAAAAAACGCTGCAAATTTTACACAAGGGTTTATTATTCTTCGATATAGGTTACTTGTACAGACATTTAATTCTGTCAATGAAAAAAAAAAATTAATTTTTTTTTTAGATTTTTATATTCCAAAAAAAAATTTTGGGGGGGATTTTTTTCTTCAAAAATGTGTTTTTTCGAAAATTCTTTATTTTTTTACTCGAAAAATATTTCACCTCCTGGGATCCTTCAAAAATCCCATTTTTAGCCCCATGAAAGAAAATTTCTTTCTTTCTATATTTAATATAGATTGCCACAGTGCAATCGGATCGTTCCGGGACCCCCAAAAATGGATTCTACGTCCAAAAATACTCAAAAACAACACCTAAATCGATCCCATAGCTAAAAGCCTTCAGAAAATCCCTCCTGTAGCCCCATTTTAGCCCCATAGCGCCCCACGGGTTTGGGCGATCGGACTGAAAACCTTGCGAGCACAACTAGATGGTAAACCAAGTATTTTGTCAAAATTTCAGGTTTTAAAAAAAATTCCTACTGCCCAAAACGGCCCAGACGGCGTACGGCGGACGGACATTTCGGATTTTGAATGTAGACCTCTTGAAACGGATAATGTCAAATTTTGAGGCTGATCGGAGTCGTCGACCTCCGTCGCGAAAACATAGGTGTACCTATTATTCCAAGAAAAACCAAAATTGTCAAATAGGTAACCCATTTTTAGGCCATTTTAAGCTTTCATTGACAAAAGTTAGAACGACACTAAGGGCCGGTTTTTGAAACCATAGTTAACTCTGACGGCCGTAAAAGACGACTCTGACGGCTGTAAAACGGAAAAAGCGTTTTTTGAACCTTAGTTTCCGTTTTACGGGCCGCTATTTTTACGAAACGGTAACCACAGCAGGACCCTGGGGTCAAATTTTTACGGAGCCGTGACCACCGCTTTCATTGGTTGACGAGGAACAACTGACTGACGAGACGGCCCGCCGCGGACTCCGCGGCGCGGAGGGTGCGGAGTGGTAGAAAGAGATGGAGATAATTGTTTACTTTTTTCGCTCAAATAACGCTCAAAATAATGACATGTTGAAGGCAGAAGAAGCGGGAAATGTGAACTCCTTCCTCACAAATGAGTTGTCAAAACCCGCAATGACGAAAAAATTTCACCTAGGGAAAATATTCAAGGCGCCAAAATTTTAGCGGCGTGGTCAGCTGTCGGAACGCTGACTATGGTTCTAAAAACGCCGACAAAATAGCGGCTGTAAAATCGCGTTTGACGGTTGTCACCAAACCACTCGTTTGCGGTGATTTGACTATGGTTTCAAAAACCGGCCCTAAGTATATAAAGGGGGTTGTGGCACCAGGCGGGGTCCGGAGGCCCTACCCAATAAAACTTTTTAAAAAATTGTCAAATTACCCATTTCAAGCTTTTATTGACAAAAGTTAGAACGACACTAACTTAGTGTCACTAAGTATATAAATAATAACATAAAAATAATTTCCCCTGTTAATTTGGTGACTAGGAAAATAAATAGATAGACAATAAAAATAGACTCAACATTGTTTAACATAATATGTTTTTATATTATAAAAACATATTGAACATAGAAAAACAACCTACAGAATATAGTCAGGGATTTGCAAAATCGAATGGCGGTCATTTTTCGTGCTGCTACCTATCGTAATACATAGCGCCAAACTACATGCTTTACGGCAACTTCCGTAATGGAACGTTTGGGTCTACGCCGTTAGCGGCGGACCGCGTCCATCCACGTAAGCGAATGGGTTTGTAAAATTGTAATACATTTTATAAATTATTTACGTATACTTTTAACTAGAAATTGTTTTGTACTCTTCCTTATTTACCTATGAAGATCAATAATTATTATAACTTGAGTAAATTTAATTCCTATGTGTTTGAAAATGCTTATTTTTGGGAAAATTTCGGGGGGGGGTTCCAACCCCTCTGACCCCCCCTGGGTACGGCCCTGCCAGTTGTCTCCTGTTTCTTCCAAGAATCTGCTGGACTTACATCCCGACACTTCAGGTGAGCCAAAGAAACCCAGATCTGTCATTACTGCAGCTGGACTAGTCCAAGAGTCTGCAGATCGCAACAGCTTGCGTCATGCAACCTCAAAACACCTGGCGGCGTAACCACGGCTGCCCCGAACGCACTCTGCCACTCACACCACAAACCTATTCAATTATTAGGAAAAACAATACATGTAGGCACACATGGGGGTGCCCTACACCTGCTATCCTTTTTCTACGCTTTTTCCAAATCCCAAACTCAGAGAGAGGGCCAAGCCATCTCAACTAGGAAAATGAGAAACAAGATGAAAATCAATTCATCGACGATAGTCCGTTGAGGACGATCAAACACTCAAAATAGCTGAATGCTACCATAACAATTTTCTCAAATCAGTTTACGATAAATCAATACCTCAACATAGAAGCGTGAGCCAATAAAAAGGTCAACCCAATTCCGGCGTTTGCGAAAAGTAAGCGTTCTCAATCAATAACACTATTTCAAAATGTCATCAACTCGAATGAGACTGAAATTGAAGTTAACTTGATTCATTGTAAGTCGTTTTTGACCTCATTCCTGGGGGGTCCTAACTGAGTGCCTACGTCTCTTTTCCTAAGCCATGGTTCAGTTCAATTCCCCTTCCTATGGCATCTTACTGCGCCGCGCATTCTCCAACTCCTTTGTAAAGGCCTGACAACTTAAATAAGGTTCCACCTTCCACTTGCGAGGAAAACACTTCCGTTTCCTGCCCTCGAGAGGCTTTGTCAGCAGGTAATCTGGAAAAGGGTGACAGGGCGAGGCGAACTGTTAGCGCGAGAAAACCTGTCGTCCCGGAGCCCAATGCCCAATCAATCGAAGTTTTATTGGTCGCTTTCTTTGTTCGTATCGTTGTTTGAAATACGTTTTTGCAGCGAATTACGTAGAACATGAATTATTGTATCATTGGAAGTACGGTGGAAATCGTTTATAAGGGATCCGGTTATTACAGACAATTGCATGTAGCAGACAAAACTCGGTCTGTCTGAGAGTAATAGGTTTAATGCATAGGAAATGGACTATAACATACATCGTTTATAACCACGGTGACCAGACGTACTACTTTTGTAAAAGTGTGAAAGATAAGAAGAAAAAACTAAAACTAAAATAAAAATGATAGGGCAATTGAGCACCCGCTAGGAACTTGGAAACGTAAGAAGTCGTTGGACGTCGAACAACTTGTCTGTCTTACCTAGATAGTGATGAACAAAACGAATGATTTAGATGATCATCAGCGTCGGAGTTCGGATGAAAAACACGTAGTACTTCTATTTTTCGAGCATAACGTGGAAGTTCAAAGTGCCTTACGTAAACGATTAACGTGGAAGTTCAAAGTTTGAACGCTGTTACTGAAATCATTTTAGTAAAATGTTGGTTTTTCTTTTCGTTCGGTGCAGATTTCTCGAGAACCAGATGTTTACGTTCTGTTTTGTGCTACGTGAAGGCAAGTTCTTCAAAATGAGCGAGGCAGATGATCAGAACAATCATTAGAACGGGAGAATCGGGACCGGGAAGGTTGGTGACACCCATACATGTTGGTTTAATATTCTTGAAATGAAAATTTTGATCGGCCGTTTTGGGCGTAAGTAGTTTTTTAAATCTGAAATGTTGGCCAAATATTCGGTTTACCAGCTACTTACTTGTGCCCAAAAGGTTTTTAACCTGATCACCCAAACCCGTGGCCCACCTGCAGGTATGCATGCGTACAACGGGCCGTGGGGATCTGTGGGGCTGAAAAGGGACTACCGGGAAACTACTAAAGGGGTTTCCGGCTTTGGGTCGAGTTAGACGTCGTTTTCGAAGTATTGTTTGGCGTAGAATCCATTTTTGTAGATCCCACAACGATCATTTTCATCGTGGGGTCTCTTTTTCTGTTTATTGTAGGGACAGACGTGGGACCTCGAAAAATGGATTATTCGTCAAAAATTACTCGGAAAACGACACCTTATTTGACCTCCTGGGGTCCATTAAAAATACCATTTTTAGTCACATGAAAGCCCCATAGAACCCCCACAGTGAAATCGGATCGTTCTGGGACCCAAAAATTGGATGCTACCTCCAAAAATACTTCGAAAATGACACCCCACTCGACCCCATAGCCGAAACACCTTTAAAAAAACCGTCCCGTAGCCCCTTTTTAGCCCCACAGAGCCCCACGGGTTTGGGTGATCAGCCTGAAAACCTTGCTGGCACAAATAGAATGTAAACCGTATTTTATCAAAATTCCAGATTTTTGAAAAAATTCCTACTGGCCAAAACGACTGGGACGGAATTTCGTTATGTGTGTTATCTATGTGTCTTGAAACGTATAATGTCAAGTTTTGAGGCCGTTCAGAAATGTCGACCCCCCTCGCGCTCACATAGGTTGGTGTAAGTATTACTCCAAGAATAATAAACCAAAAGTAATCCACTCATCCCAAACCTCAAATCTCGACAAATACCCTTCTAATAAGAAAATCCGAGATTGGTATCTGGGGGGGGGGGGGGGGGTCCTCAGCTACCTGCAGGTACTAAATTTTCAAATCTCGAGAATGAAGAGAGCAACTTCTGTTGTGGACGTTTGACCCCACTGATTTGGAGTCTCCAACTGAGTTACCTACTTAAGTAAATCAATCGATGAGGTTTGGCATCATTTATAGAGACGTTTTTGGGCGATCTTTGTCGAGGTTTTTTTACGCAGAATCTAGAGACACGGACTTTTTTGTATTCTTACTTAATACCAAATTTGAAGTGATTGAAAAACACTGTTGTAAACAGCAATTTATAATACGCTACAGACAAAAAGCAGGGAATGTTTTAGGTTACCTTCTAATTATTCCTAATTATCAGGTTACGATATTCCTAATTATCAGGTTACCTTCTAATTATTTTTTGGTTTTAGATAATACTAATTCTTTCTGTTAAATTTTGTGGTTGGCCTTATCTCAAAGCTTCAACCATGTGGGCCCGATTGGCCTCTTGTGTCATCCCCAAACCCTCCAACCGTCTGTTAACGGTACATGTATGTATACATGGAGCGGTTTGTCGTATCACAGGAAAAATTAAATTATAAGGCACTCCAAATTACCCCGGTCACGTATTTTTCAAATAATTCAAACGCCTCAAGATAGAGGGAGGCGTATTTTTAGCTGCTGAGCTACTGCGGTTCAGAGAGAGAGAAAAAAGGTAAATAATCTCCCGGCGCGACTTTTTAACTCTCTGTCGGAACTGAGAGCTTGCCAAAGGTCAGACGGCTCATTTTACAGATAGAGACGCACCTTACCGGACTATCAACTTCATTTGAATGAGATCAAATGATATAAGAGAGCAAGTGCTTTCAGTGTCAGGAGAAAGAGTACAGTGGCCTCGCAAACCCGGCGAAATGGCCGCAGAGGAAAAGCCTATTGTTTTAGTTTCGCTTAAATTTCCGTTTGTACGGACAAATTGCACTATTAAATGAATCAGTACGTTTATATATAATCGAGAATATATTCACGAGATTACCGGTCTGATCACTATATTCAAAAGTAGCCTCGTCAAATAATGTACCACAGTTGTACATTATTTATTTATTGTCAATAAATTCATGACCTTTATACCCATTCGTTTTAGCACGATCTAGAATGTAAGAAAAGAATGACTCGTAAATTAATTTTTTAAACTTTCGAATGGCGTGAGGTCGACCGTCACGTGAAAGGTCTTGGTCTCCATATAATTAGCTCCGTGTATGCTTATCTGTTGAGTACTTTTAGAGCGTGAGCCATCTAAACATTCAAAACCATGGCCGTATTTTTGAACGATTACAGTTGAACACGATACTTTAAAAATTGCATGACGTTCAATATACTTTGAGAAATAAAGGTAATATTGTGTATTGTTCGCGGTCATGACGATTAAATATATTTTGAATTGTGTACCGGGCAGTCGTCCAATCGATGATCCAAGTCTGTCGTCAAGAATGTCATATAATTGGAAGGTGTACAATGGTGTTCATTGATTGTAGCAGCTGAGTTTCTAGCAAACGTTCAAATATGCTTGACACGCCTGTCAGTGGCAGGTATGCATACAAGTATATATAAGCAGATTTATGCATGTGTACATGAATGTGTATTCGCGGAAGGAGTCTAAAATTTTGATTGGCCTCAAAAATTGTTACAGTATAATAATCCGTCAAGGCCGTTTAAGCAATAGGGATTTTATTTAACGTGAAATGTTGGAAAATAGTTTAGTTGTGCCCGTAACGTATTCAGCTCGGTTGCTCTAACTTGTGGGTCTTTGTGGGGCTAAAAAGTGACTACAGGAGGGATTTTTGGAGGGTTTCGGCTATGGGGTCGAGTTAGGTGTTGTTTTCGAAGTAATTTTGAACGTAGAATACATTTTTGGGGGTCCCTCATCTGTTCAAACACTTTAGAAATGCAGGAATTTTTTTTCAATTTTTTAAAAATAATAATTATTTTTCAATTTTTTTAAAATAACAATTATTGTTTATTGGCAGAATTAGTTTTTGGTTAACGCGTATTGTTAAAAATTGTTTTTCAGATCCCTATTACTTTTCCCCATTGTGTTTTTTTTAAGGTTCCAAGCGTCGTTAAGAGTATGCGTGCTACCAGCATTAATTGAGGGGGATGTAGGGATCCTGCACATCGTTCATTAGGACGGTACTCCACCGCAAATCCCTACCAGCCCTCCAAGCCCCTTGCGACCCCTCCAAGTTTCCCTAATACAAGTAATGTTGTGGGAAAGGCGGAAAATCCTATAATCTCGTTAATTTTGATGTTCCCAGGCGAGAAACAAGCCGGCAGATGGAAGCGGTCACGTCAACCAGAAAGGCACTCCGAAGGGCGGAGCCTCCACTCCTGTCAAGAAGCCTCCGACAGCCCAGAAGGGTGCTGTCAAGACACCGGGCTCGAAAACCACCCCTTCCACCCCAAAACCTCTACCACCTCCACCGACAGCTGTGAAGAAGGACAACAAGAAGAAAAGGCATCAGCAATACGACCTTGTCGTCACCATAGACCTGGTGAGTCCCAATAACCTTTATTTTTGATGGTCGTCACGATAATATCGTGAGCTATGTCACGGTCAAAACGGTCAAAGTATATTCCACTCTTCTAATGACGTGAAACATGCCTTTACGCTCATTTAACTACCGAACAGTCGAGAACGCATAAAATCGTAAGACCAAATTTTGAATGGCCTCCAAAGAAAATGACGCTCACTTAGTTTGGTTATAATCACTCTGAATAATTAAGGCTCAAACGTAATTATTACGAAGCATGACTTTTCCTGAAAAAAATTTAAAAAATCATTCAAGGAGCTCAATGAGACTGTGACGTCACTCCCGCACTATTGGCTCAGCATTAAGGTTATCTACGTGACAGGAGGGCGAGACAGCCGTGGTGTCTTCACAGAAAAATGAACCCCCCCCCCCCCCCCCCCCCCAGCTGACGCCAACAGATCATTAATTTAATAATATAATATAATTCTATCATCATTCAGATCGATTCAATTATTGAATCATCTGAAATAGCTTTCAGATCGAAAGATCGATGTGTGTAAATTATCACTTATCAATTTATGTTTTTATAATTATTGATTTTGACTAAAAACTGTGGACACATCTATAGTATGCCTGCCCTCCGCATTGCTTGGAAAATACGATGTCTCATCAATTGGTTCATTTCCAAAACGTTTTCGACTACTACTCAAATGGCTCTTTGCACTGAGTTTTGGCCAGATGCATCTACACGTCACGAAGGCTCATTCATTGAAAACCAAGCTGGCTCCAAAGTGGGCGTAGGCAGGCTATTTGAGTTGGTAGGGATGTAAACATGCCAACAGACTCGGACATGCCGAGTTCTATAGTTAGTGATCAACCAGAGTGGTCCCCTGAGTGTCGCGGCTCCGGGAGAGTCCCGCCTTCCGGCGACGCGTTTTGTTTTCAAGCGGCTTTTTTGATCATAAGAACACTCGGAAATTTGTCCGAAACTTTTTGACCTTCCCCCGATTTAAAAAAAAAAAAAAAGTTTTGACTTCCACATTAAACAAAATGGCGGAATCGGCCAGCGACCCGACCTTCGAACGGTACAAGAAAGCCTACAAAAACATCAGAAAGTTGACGAGCAACTTGGACTGCTACAAGGATCAAGCGGTAGGAATTTCATCTCAGTTTGGTTTTTGCTCGACAAGATAATTTGAAAGGGCTCCAATCTTGACAAGGAAAACAACTCTCCAAGAAGATAGCACGGTATAGTTTTTACGTATCTTCCCTTTCCATCTCACTGCAGTACGCCAAGATGCCAAAATTCTCAAATTAATTCCGACGAATGCTCAGAACCTGTAACACAATGTGTATGTCATGGTGTATCTGTCATAATATATTATATTCCATCCAGCAGAGAATTTTCGCTGTGGAATCAACACATCTTTTGTTAAAATGAAGTTAATGCACCCAGTCTTGTGACGTGAAGCAGATAGCTGATTCTCAGGAAAAGTGCGCTTTTGAGCTTCCAGATTTTCAAAAACCCTAGGTGTTTAGAATCGGGGTTTTCTTTTTTCTTTTTGTTCTCATTGTGGAGCAGGATAGTTTAAACCACTTTTCCGAGATCGGAATCCGTTTTTAACCCAGAAAACGAAATTTAAATTTTGATTAATCCACGCTACGGACGTGATGTGTATGGACATTCGAGTATTCTTTTACCTACTTGTATAGGTAAAAATTGTGTATTTGTAAAATTATTAGGTATTACTACTAACCCTACAACAACAAATAAATAGTAGTAATACCTATTTGTATGTAATTATTTACATTGTATTAATTACTACCTATTAAGGAGCATTAATTATAACGTTACTACAATAAGTACCCTACAATTACAAATACAATTACATTGTAGTTATTGTACATTGTGTACACGTACATAATGTAAATAGTGGACATATACATTATTATGTTAATTATATAATGTAGGGTAAAGCCCCGTACCTCGCCCCACTTTTCAGATTTTCCTCTCTTGGGAGACCCCTAGGGCTCTGATCGAATCGTTTTTTTTACAGATCGCTAGGGAAATAAGTTGTCTACAAGATCCAGGTGTTGAAATGGGTTATTTCAAGTTTTCGAGTTTTCTAGAGCTAAATTTCTAAAACCCTCCAAAGTGGGGCCAGGTACGAACATAGTACCTACCTCGCCCCGGATAGGGTCGTACCTTGCGCCACCTACCCTATTTCTCGAAATTGAGCGCTCAGAAGTATGGAAAATGAATCAAATACGTTTATTTTATATTGATTATAAAACTTTAATGCGTTAAAAAATTATAATTAGAAAAACATGGCTAGGAATTGGTTGGTAACCACAACTGTATCACAAAATCCTAGAAATATTGTCAAGGACGAATACTTTTCTTGTTAAGCTTAAAGTTGTAAAATTTAAAATTGACTGAAGTTCATAGTGAACAAAAAAATTATAATTGGAAAAATATGGCTAGGAATTGGTTGGTAACCACAACGGTATCACAAAATCCTAGGGGCGAGGTACGCACAAGGAGGTGGGGCAAGGTACGTGCATACACACCAATTTTGAAAAACGGTCATGACACCCACAGATCCTATTTTTTTCAAAAACTTTTTTTTTCAGTGCTTAACAGACATATTGGACAACACATTAAACAAACAATTGTACGAAAATACGACTTAACTCAGCCCTGGGACGATCAAATGTACAATTTCCACGATCACAAACTGGCACCTCAAAAACGTTTTAACCGTCTCCTAAGATAACAGTACTAGATATCACAAAAAAGTTCACAGCCAATTCAACCATTTTCAGAGAGCTACCGAATCAGTGGCTCAAAGTTGTTATATCCTTTCTCTACCAAGGTAATATCACTGGTGGGGCGAGGTAGGAGCATGGGCGAGGTACGGGGCTTTACCCTACCTACATTATGTACATGTACGTATGTGCATGTACATAGTAGTTATTGTACATAGTATATTATTACATAATACATAATATGTACGCCTACAAATACAAATAACTTAACTTAACATATAAAACCTAATTACTAGTAATTATAACATATACAATAAACTACTAGTACCTACTTAATACAAACCTACTAGTAATTAATATAGTAGGTATTACTACTATTTAGGTATACTTACTACTATTACAGGTATTTGCATGTATATATTCTCCTCCACATGAATTACTCATATTTGCATGTAGCGTGGATTAATGATGCTTCCATGCCACTGACGACTATTCATCCACACCACTGGCAAATCGCCTTTCAAACGCTCTGTACTCCTCCACTTTGATGGCAGAAAAAAAACGTTGACCATGAATTTTTCAAGCTCAACAAGTAGAATAACAGCAAGCAAAAAGAAAGTGCAAAACTAAATTTGTTAGAAGTATACGATTAAGCCATTTTACTGACCTGAATAAAAATACGCGCCTGTCCATGCACACTGTTTGCCGTTTGGCGGGGGACTGCCATCAAACTTCGCCTCGTCCATGCTGGAATCTTGTCAATAGTTGTTGCCACTACAAAATGAGCCCCCCAAAAGTCCCGAATTCCCTTCTGAGGGAAATTGGTAGGCATTTTTCGATTCATCCATTCTACTGACACATTTTCCAGTGACAACGTTTACAGACCTCCCACCTGAACCTAAAACACATGAATGAATTCAAAAACTGTGGAAATCGTTGACGGACATGCCCAGATACTGGAGATGGGCGCTTGGTTTCGAACTCTTTGTGTTTTGGACATACCACAAGTTTGAATACATGAAAATTGACTTGGTTACATCCACGTTACTGACATTTTTAACGTTTAACATTAAATTTGAACGTTAAACATACATTTCAGAGGGCGTATAACATGTGTACCAGTTAGGTGGGAGGGAATACTAATCGCCAGAGAAAAAAAAATCTACCCCAGCACTCTTCAGTCTCTCTTGACGCTCCAGTGACATGAAAAGCGCACTTTTCCTGAGAATCAGCCAGATGCTTTCCACTGTGAATGATGGACTTGAAAATTTGTAGAAGTTACTTGGATGTCACAGTTTAAAACGCCGGTATATTAATGTGCTAAAATTATTGATGCTTGGTTTTCGACCACTTTGAAATTTGTGATTTCGAGGTTTTTGGGGGTTGGTATATTAGTTATTTTGATAGTTTCATCATGGTACATACATTGTATTATGACAGCCGGTGGACGCCCCCAGACCCCCGGATTATTTCAGTGTAAAATTAAAGCAAAGAACTATTACATGTTTTACACACTTATTAACAAAATGGAGCGTGATAGGTATCAACATGAATGTAGGCGTTTTTTAGCCGGCCTCCCTGCCCTACAACAAACATGAATGTATTTACAGGATGATCATGATGTTTGATTGATTGATAAAATCGGTTTGTGGTTGCTTAAGTACGCTGTATAGTTCTTAGGTAATGCCACGTTGCATTCAATGACCCCTTCCAGCCTCTTAAAGGAGAATTTTAGATTCTTGTTTGTTCAAGGAGTAATAATAATTATTACTCCTTGAACAATCAAAAATTATTTTTGATTACTTGAGTTTTTCGATAGTGGCAGGAGAGTGAAATCAAGTGCTTAAAAATTATTATCACTTGACCAAACAGGAATATAAAATCCTCCTTTCAGAGGCTGGATGGGGTCGTTAAATTTAATATAATATATTAAATTTAGTAAATATTATTTACGTTTGAGAATATGGAACTAAGGTATATGATTGATTTGCCAACTGCCAGGATAGGGCCATGTATTAGGAGATCATTCTACTCTTTCTTATGACGAGGGAAATCACTTGACAAGGTTCTTCGGCTGCTCTACAACTGGGCCAAGGGTTTCTACCTGCGACCCAAACAGTGTCCAACTCGGCCAACGCCTCGAAATGTAAGGTATCAAAGTCGGCCAACGCCGGAAAAACTGGGGTACCCAACTCGGCCAATGTGGGATTGAAAGGGATAACAAAAGCTCATAGATCTCCAAAGGAGAACTTCACTAATCTTCACTGAAACAGTCATGTATGATGCGTAATACGATGCGACGCGACGGACGAACTCAAGTTCAGAACTTGAAGCAGAATCTGCTACGGCACCAGATGATGTCAACTTCGTGAAGATTGAATTCAAAAATCTCAATTTGCCCTCTTCAGCTTGACTTTTGGTTTATTATTCTTGGAATAATACATAATATAATGTTTTCGCGGCGGAGGTGGACGACTCCGACCGGCCTCAAAATTTGACATTATCCGTTTCAAGTGGTCTAGATTCCAAAACCGGACAATTTCCTCAAAACATGGTTTCACTCGTTGTGGGTTCAAAAATGGAAGACCGAAGAAAAGTTTCAACCATAGTCCCATTTCCATGTCGGGTTTGTTATCTGTCGACAAACCGAACCTTTCTATGGCGCGCCACCAAGCCTGAGTTAGGTTTGCCGGGCCTATGGCCAAGCCCTAATGCAAGTATTTTGAAGGCCGACCTCAAAGTCAGTGACCACTGTACTTGGTAGTAGATGTCGACATTGACCCGGCTTGACACCTAGGAATCGGAGGCGTTGGCCGACTTTGATACCTCTGTCACCCATCCATTGGCCGAGTTGTTGACATCATTCGGCGTCATCTCGGCGTTAATCTCTCAGGTAGTGGAGGTTGGCCGAGTTGGTGAACTCCCGGTTCTTCTCCCCGCATGCTTACTTATATTTTGCTCCTTGAAGTAATCAACCTCAACATCAAGCTTATATAATTAAGCAATGAAATGCTATGGGTTTCATAGCTCTATTGTACCCTTACAATTTGATTTATTTATTTTTATTTTTATTTTTTCTAAAATGTTGCAAGTAAGTGGAGATAAGTGCTGAAGATAAGACAGAAAAGTGATGATATTTGGTGGAATGACCCAAAAATGGTTGACAGCGATAATTGAATGACAGTGCGTGACCAGGTAAAAGTCGCCTTGGTTATGTCAGAGATGCGAAGGCCGTGCCCTTTAAACGTTTTAGTGCGGCAACCCTGGGCACCTGACTGGGCTTTTGGTAATGAGTGATGTGGGTGGGAGGGTGGTCGGAGGAGGGGGGGGGGACATCATCACTGACAAACCAAGTTACTCTCTGAGAAAAATTTTTCAATTAAAAAAACTAGTAGTGGAGCATCTTGGCTGAAATTGGCAGCTAGTGATAATTTGATAACAGTTGGTCTATGTGTCTTTGAGGTTGCCAGTGTATAAAGAGTGTATACAACATAGTGATTAGTGTACAAAGGAAAAATTCACAAAATTCACTTCACATTGATAAAATAATATTTTACAAAATGAACTGTGTAGTAATAGCATTTAGAGAGCAATCAAAATTGTTGAGAGTGGGGTTTTCTTATAATATTTCAGTAAACGTATATGTATAAATCTCTTTGATTTAAGAGTCAGTGAGTCGTGCATCTTGGTTACTGAAAGTTGCTAGATAGAATATCCGTGTTCCACGTTATTCCAATGTTCAGCCGTTAGGCGCAAGGTGACAGCGTCGTGCGTCTGGGAGCGTCCCCAAGTCATAATACAAAATATCTACCATGATGAACACACGTCGTAAGTGGCAATACATCCCAAAGCGGAAATTTTCATTGTGTAGATTTTTTATTTATGCTTAAAAAACGCGATACTGTTGCGCGACTTCTAATTGCAAAAGTATTGTGCAGTTTATTTTCTTGGAGAGTGATTTAAGATCAATCCTCATAATTTTACAGAAACAAGACCCCAAGACCTTTTTCACAAACACGCTCGTTAAACATTTATGGAGAAAGCTTACTGCCCGTAGGAATTTCTTAGTTCATTCATTTGTGTCGCTGGATCAGAAGGTTGCGTGATCACATCAAATTACATCAAATCACCCAAAATTACCACACACAGTCAATACTCAAAAATGATGGATCTAACAAACTTGGTATCAATTCATACGCTATTAATGGTGTCCACGAAGTTACCAGTGTAGCCTCAACAGAGTTGCCACTACCGACTTAATAAACTGTCATTCGACGGCGACTGTCGTGCCTACTATGGAGATGTTGTCGTATCGGCATCAGCTAAATTTTGAATTGGCTTCGATCCTAAGACGAGGATTTATGAATAATCTCTCGGGAGTGCTACGTCATAATGCTAAGGTCGCAATTTGCGAAGGCTGAGTTGGACGAGTTGCCGAAGGTTTGACAGATATGGGCAGGGTTTGAGCCGAAATTTTAAACATTAATCCTGACCCGTGTTGCACTTTGCTTTACGTTCATTGTTTGTTCGACGACGTTCCCAGTGTGTGTTTAACATCACACATCAACCATCGACGTCCGATATGGCCGGAGACATGCAAACTCCCATGTACGAGAACCATCTCGCGATATATTCCATACGTTTAATTAAATTTGTTCGTGACGTAGGTTCTCCTGCAGGTCAGTTTCACCTAATCTGATTTGCGCAAAATGTGAAATCTGATACGGAGTATTCTTCAGGGGATCAATTATCCCCCAGATAAAATCTGGGGCTTTGCGGGTGTGCAGCGGGCAGGTGCTCTTCCCAGAGGGATTCATGCATATTCTGATTTTCCCCAATGACGTTTGGATGCTAATATCACGCGTGGACTTCCAATACCAAACCCGGTTAATAATTATCGGAGGTGAAATCAGTTTGTCGTATCGATTAGGATCTAAAGAGTCACAGGCGTAGTCCAGTCCTGCCACGTAATTAGGCACGTTTATCAATAGTTAGTGCAAGTTGTTTTTGGTTAATGAACTGGTTTTCTGCTGTAAGAATATTTTCATTTGGCCAAAATATATTTTTATAAATTCAACACTAACCTCAGTCGTTTATGCAAAAATTAATTCTGTGTCAATAAGAAAATATTTATGAAAAAATTGAGAAAAAAAAAAGTTGGACAGGTGTGGGAACCCAAAAAATGGATTATGCGCCCACAATTACTCGAAAACTTGACCTTATTTGACCCACTGGGAGCCTTCAAGAATCCCATTTGAAATCGGATCGTTCTGGGACACCCGAAAGTGGATTCTACATCCAAAAATACTCCGAAAACCACACCTAGCTGAACCCTATAGCTGAAAACCTTCAAAAACCCCCACCCGTAGCTCCACGGGCTGAAAACCGTGTGGGCACAACTAGATGGTAATCCGAGTATTTTTTCAAAATTTCAGATTTAAAAAAAAAATTCCTACTGCCCAAAACGGCTTGCTCGGCGAACGGACATTTCGTTTTTGGAATCTTGAAACAGATAACGGCAAATTTTGAGGCCGTTCAGATTGTCGACCCCCGGCACGACTACATAGGTTTATTGTTTATTATTAATTATTACAAGAATAGTACACTAAAAGTAGTCAATTCAGTGGACTTTTTTTAACTCGCGAAATACTTAAATTAAAGTCGTTATTCAGCTATTTAGCCAGTAGTGTAGTAATAATAATTATTGGGGTGGAAGGCTTTAATAATTATTATTAAAGCCTTCCACCCCTAAGTTGAGGGGAATGGTTGAATCCCATCTTGGAGCCTGTTTGATGCATTGACTGTTGAATCAAATTGATGAGGCAGCTGATGGGCCATCGATTACCTGTGTAATCTATCACTTCAGGTGATGTGTGATCGCTTAAGAGGGTGTTCATCACATCATCTGTCCCGGCTTCGACCTCGAGTTGGTACCGAAAAATGAAAAATTACGCTCTTCAGATTACTTTTGGTATAATAATACGGGATTCTTCAAGCTTTGAAATTACATGAAACATTATAAAAATATCAATAACTATTAATTATTTATTAATGAAATAAGTGAAATTCAACAACAACAACGCGAACAATTCATGCTTCAGTCCTGGAGATCTGGAAGTCCAGCACCGTCCTCAAGTCCCAAGTTTCTAAACTTCCGCCGAGCTCCTCTCAGCCGAAGGGAAACAGCCCTTATGATGGCTGATGGCTTATGAAATATTATAAAAATATTGCCTCCTGTGGGGTGTATTTCCGCTTGTGACGATTTAGGTATGTTTAACTATATTTTACTTCAGTACAAGACAGAATTTTTTTCGGTAATTCCGCCGAGGGATGTCGACTCGTGGCGTGGGGTGGGGTTTGAAAGAGTGGCGGTACATGGGGGGGGGGGGAGCACGGGTCGGTTGAATCAGAATCAGACTTTTTTATTTGCCAAAAACACATAACGGTTGGGTGGACGGTGGGATATATCTGACTCACCTTACGCTCAACAACTTCAAACCAAATAACCTCCGTAAAAACACATTCTGTGTCAAAAATTGCTTTTTATAGTAACAATTTAAATACCACCACAAACGTCCCGCGACATCTATTCATTTCAAGGCCTTACTCTTGACGAACACTTCGTGATAACGTGAATTCAAATGTGCTGTACCGAGAATTGTGAGACTCTAAGCTCAGGAGGGGAATATAATAACAGATAATTAATGTTCCGAGGAAAGTGTGAAATGAGTTGGGAGGTGGGGGACACAGCCGCCTTTTGATTCGCGAGAGAGCTCAACATTCATAGACTCTGAATTAATGGACGAAACAAACGATTCATATTTACTATTGTACTAAATATGAATGTTTGAAAATTCGTTATACTATACAAATTTTGTATTTTATAATTTGGTACGACTATGGAGATGCAGATTTTGTGCTTGATTTGTTATAAATTGTTTTCAATATGCCGAAAATTAGTTCAAACAATAATTGTGTGATTATTACAAAATCATATTACAGAATAGAATGCTCTGGACACGAAAAATGTATATTTTTCCGCTGTCACTCGCTCAGTATTGACTTACTAAAATTTAGTACATAAATGGGACGATGGTCAAGTTCCGTAGGTGGATTTTGCGCCGTCTCCATCATTATAACCTCTCCAGCTAGATGCATGGTCCATAAAACGATGAAAAGGCGAGAAGCGAGGGGTAGACTTCTGCCTGGCTCATCGCATCAATTCTTTCTCCCACTCTGGAAACCTGCCCAAAGCACGTGTGACAAAAGTACATTAAACCGCGCGAAATGTTTTAGTAAATTTTGCCTTCAGCTGCCTGAAATGATTTAAAGAACTAATAGTTGAGTTTTCTTTGTCTCATTTAAAAGTAATGCAACGTCGTGCCAGTAAAAAAAATCGTCAATTAGCGTATTGAAAGTTTTCTATCATAGGTTTAATGTGAAGCGTTATCTCAAGTTCAAGAAGCGTATGTGGAGGCGTCGTAGGCTACATCAGGGTACTTTGCAACCACTGATTAAACTACTGACAGATGGCCGACTCAAGGTTAAAATGGATGCCCCAAAACTGCGCTATCTTTAGTTTGACCCAATCATTACCGTTAGCAACCTACCTGAAGACAACATGGAAGTAAAAGCCTAAGAAATAATACTGGCTAACCACTTTTAAACAATTTCGTAGCGCGACAGACTCTTTCTATGACGGTCCCCAGGTGAATAATGGTCTAATGGCCGAAATAAACAGTTAATCATTCACAAAAATATGTTGTGATTTGGCTAATTATTACAGACTGCTGCTTCTGGGGTTGCAGCGTGTGTTGCACACTTCGAACTTCCTAAACTAAACTAAAAAAAAAGAAACCAGAGGAGTCAACCGAGGGGAATGCCAGAGATAGGAAGTGAGGAAAGTATGATGAGTCGCTGATTAAGTATGTGAGATAGGCCGAATGCCTGATTCAGCTGCCAACAAAGCTCTGGGAATTAATCCCGGTGGGTGTGATTTGTGAACCTACGTGTCCAGGTGTTTCTACAATGTTATTTGGATTTAAAACTATTCATCCCGGTGAGGGGGGGGGGGGGGGGGCTGTGAATGGAAAATTGTGTTTTTGATACCTAATTTCATTTTTAGGGGATGGAGGGGGGGGGGGAGGGGGGAGGAGTCAGCTGCATAGCCTTCAGACAACCCTCGTCTCACAGCAACCTCAACATCCTCCGCTAGAAGTGCGAGATGAGAAACTATAAATTTTGATCACAGAAATAGGTACATATACCTGTATAGAGGATACATCCTTTTTTCGATCTAGAAGTGCCTTAGAATAAAAAATCAGCATTCTCCTCGTTCTCCTCCTCCTCCGGCTGCAGCTCCAATGTAATAGATGTGGAGGGGTCAGTGCACGTAATACCAAGAGCGTTTCATTTTTTGTTTTTTCTAATTTGTTCTAGAAATGAAATGAATTCCCGATCGTTTTTTGAGTGAGCTCTTTCCGTATGTCCATTCCCTTACGTTGCAATTCCTATACAAAATTACAGATTCGTCCCATTTTTACAGTTATCAGTGTGTTAGTATGAAATTATTTCTATAATTATGTCAATAAAACTCCACCATGCGAGATTAAGTTTTCCATCTCTCCCTAGTAATCTTGTGTAATAAATATATTGGATAGTTGCTTGAGAAAAGGAATGCTGTCAAGTCGAGGGAAGGAGGTTGTTCCACATCGCTCCACGTTCCAATCTCAACCTCTGTCGCTTTCCTGAGTTATCTTTTTAACATGGAAAACCTTACAGTTTAGGGAGAGCGAGTAATTTCATTCTATTCCTGCTGATTCCCTCGGGGTTCTTGGATGGCTAGAGAGTTTTCTATCAAGGAACGAAAATTGCTTGTGTACCGATCGAATAGAAATAAGCTGGAGAGGAAACGCGTCTTTGTTTTTCACGCGGTCGTTTCCCAGAGGGAGGCTACAAATATCACTTTAGGGACGCCCTCGAGAGAAGGCAATATTTTGAAAAACACTCGACATACACCGTTGCTGTACCATACACTTTGTTGCTGTTGAAGCATTGACTGATATCTACAATGTTACTCAATTTGCATTTGTTTGTTGCAGTCCGAGTATGGCCTATCAGAAGATCAAGTAGCAGGTAAGTGGAGACGGATGATTGAGAGGGCAGTATTATAAAATAGCTGCTAAGTAATCATTCATCACTTGATCGCCAAATGTGTCAAAATAATGAAACTTCCACTAATGCCGAGATATCAGGATATTAGGCTCTGGCTATCAGCAACACCACGAAGTTATAATCTGGTTGTACTTACTTAATTGTAAGAAAAATGTTTTTAAAGGAGGAGGGACTATCTCAACTTCTGCCTCTGTCATAGTGAGAAGTCTGAAACCATTCGTATAAGTTAAAATTAATAACTAAATAAAATCTGTAGCAGCCTTTTTGTACTTAGCGTATAATAAATCTTTTTAGAAAACGGCTGCGAAAAATCCAAAAACCTACCTGCGTCTAAGCGCAAAGGCTTATCATCAATAATCTATAATGTAAATAAATTGAGGATCCTAATTATTTATGACTGGAGATGACTTGATGAGGTGAGCAATTCGTTTAAAAAACAAGCCATCAATTGAATTGAATAGATGAGCGCAACCTTTTTGTTATTACGATATATTTAATGAGCGAGAGAAACTAAGAAACAGTAGGTATCTAGCGACCAAACTATGCCACCCAACACATCATCCACGTGATGCTCATTACGTAAACAACTGCACCCTAACGACCGATGCGTAATAAAACCTTATGCCGATCAGAGGTAACGAACGGCTCAGACTGCAAAAATCGTTTTAGAGTCGTTGGAATCAGCCTGAAAAGCTCATTCCATAGACCCTTGTACCAACGAAATCGAACAAAAACTTTCGTCCCCCTTTTGAGACCTCCTTAGTTACACATCAGAGATAAACAACTTTCGTCGTGAAGGACCTCCCGAAAACCGATGAAGGGGATGAGGGAGGAAAAATCAAGGTAGCCTATAACCACCCCCGGAACTCGCTGATGACAATGAGACCACCCTCATGAAAATCTGTTGAGCCGCTCGGGCGTGATGCTCTGTACACAAACAAACAAACAAAAAAACAAACAAAAAAACATACATGTCGAGGAGGTGAGCGCACCTTTCCATTTTTTGGAAAAAGGTTGCGCTAATCATTTTGTGATTAGCTTAATCTGGCATCTGATAACAGCAACTCCCTTTCTCCGTCCCCCAACTTCTTCTTCAAAATTCGCACACCTAGAATGAAAGGGGCACAACTCGAAAAATCGGTTTTTTTTTATGCCTCTATCAAACTCGCGGCGGCGAGTTCTACAAGCAGCGCTGACGAGATTTTTCCTAACTAAAAAATTGGCCTCTAGAGAGTGGAATGGAAAATGGAAAACTTGTGGAGTGGAATGGAGAATGGAAAACTTTGAAGTCGATTTCCCAAAAGTAGCATTTTTGAAAAGTGCCCCTTTCATTCTAGGTGTGCGAATTGTCTCGACCACGTTTAGGTACATCAAGTGTAATAACCAGGGCTCGAAATAAAGTTCCTGAAAGAATAGAAGCTCCCTAAATGAACGTTCAAGATGTGAATTCTGCTTCCATAAAGTAAGGTTTAGGCCAAAATGTAATTCTTCGTTCTGGCTAAGAACGAAATTTTCCGTTCTCGATCAGATCCGTTCCTGTTGGGAATGAAATGTTTCGTTCTTGCCGGTAACCGTTCTTGCTGGGAACGAAATTTTCCGTTCTTCAGTTTTTTTTCGTTCCTATCTCATCATACATTCGCGGTATTTTAGGCCATTATTATGCAATTTGGACATAATATTACGATCAAAATCAGTGGAACGAAATTTGAAGGAATTTTATCATTCGGGTCAAAAACGTTTCTTTTTGGAACGAAGAAATAATGTTCACAAGAAGAACGTTCTTCGCCCGAACAATAAAATATTGTTCCTTCAGATTTCGTTCCCACTGGGAACAGTATTTTTCTGAACTTTATAATAATAATTAGAATTTTTATAATATTACAATTATTATAATATTATAAAAATTCTAATTTTTCGCTCTTTTCAGGATCGGAACGGTTTGGGGGAACCGAAAGGAACGATAGTTCGAGCCCTGGTGAAAACATACTAGTCATTAGTAAAAATAAAATAATGAAAACAAATAAACAAGCAGTAATCAAGTCTGTAAAGAGAAGGAAATGAATCAAATGACAACAGTTTTTTTAAATAAAATAAATTCACTTGAATAAGTCCAATCAGCGTATTATTTTTTGGTGTTGCTGATTTCGTGAGCTCTGTGGATAGGAATAAGTTTTCCGAAAGCTCTGCAGTAGTGGAAGTTTCATCATTTCGATTCCTTTCTCGATCCACTCGATTCATATCATAACTAATCATAGCGTTACCCCAAAAAACAAGCCCCCCCCCCCCCCCAAACATAAATAAATGTTGTTTATTTGCGTTAAGCCGCCCAAATTAAATCCCTCGGTAGATCCGTAAATAGTCCCCTTTGACTGACCTCTTGACTCAATTTGACTTTTTTTCCGTATGAAATCTGATCTGTGAAAAAACGCGGAGATTCGAACATCCACTTATCGGGTGCACTTCGGTACTTTGAAGTTGAACGTGGAAAGCTATTTTCGCTTCAAACGTCCAATTAGAGGTTGAAAAGGCGTGTTGGGAATGGAAGCCAAATGGGGGCTCGCCGGGTTTCGCCAAAATACCTCATCACTACTACGTCGCTGTAAAACAAACTGAGAATTTATACATTCCTTGTAGACTGTGTAATTCGCCCGTTGGCAGACATTGGATGTCTTATTATAAATATCAAATTAGGCTCATAATGGAATCTCAATAGGGTTTAAGAAAAATTAACGAAAACCAACATGCTGCTGAAAACATTTCATTTTATTGACTGATATATCATTATTACTGATATCCCTTTGTTATTTCTGGGAGAAAAGGCGAAGTGTTCTTTGTTTTCAACACGGAAGGGGAACGTATTTAGTTGAGCCGTTTGCTTAGCAGGTTTTGGTCGAAGTCCACCGCAGACTTCCTTGTCGTCTGGCAAGTTGCCGGTGAAACTGTGTTTTTATCATACCGTGTAAGAGGGGGAACTTCCCTCAATATTACTCACAGCCATTGATCCTATCAAAACAAAAAGCGGAAACTTCCCACACTTCTCCGAGAGCGCGTTATCTGACTGAAGTTATGGCGCCGCCCTGGCAGTGTTCTCTGCTTCGCAGCATTTTTCTTTTAAGGCGCAGATTTTAACGCGTTTCCCTCTTGCGGGGCCGATGTGGAACTTATAAAACGTTGAAAGTACGCGAGCGTCTAGATCAATTACCTCGTCGTCGGGGAAGATTGAGTAGAGCTAGGTGGCCACCCCCTGCTGGCTAAAGCCAGCCAACCCTCGACCTCTCCCACCTGGCCTCAGACCCTTTCTACTCGCTTTTCGATAATGATTAAAAAAAAAGAAAGAAATACAGGATGACGGTTTTTTGGAAATTCAATGTCAATTTGGATTCTGCTTGAAGGAATGTAGGTATGGAAAAACTTGACTGAAGAACATTCAATATAAGAGGATACATTTGGGGGGGGTTGGCTTTCCACCTCTCCTGCTTAGGGGGCAGCCGCATCGCCGTCGGACACCCCCTACCCCACTCATCATACTTTCCATCTTCCTTTAAAACTGCCCTCGTTTTTATTGGCTATTCTTTTCCCCTCGCTAGCCCCACTTTTTTCACAATGCATCAACTTGTCCTTTGAGAGCCTAGTAAAGCGCAAATGGATATTCGACTAAGGTATAGGCTACGCAAAATCATTCAGTCCAGTCGACTAAAGCTTCCGAAGCTGCTACGTCCATCCCAACGGACAACCCAGTATTTTGCAAGGCAGGGGCGGACCCAGGATCTTCTTGGAGGGGGGCATTGCCCCCTTGTCACCACTTCGAACCCGCCACCGTCTCAAGACCTTCAGGGGTGATACGCCTCTGGTTTCCCCCATGCCTTTAACAATAATTGGTCTGAGCTTAGGAGCTTTTTTGCAGGAATAGGCTCCCCTCAGACGCTCCTCTATTTTGCCAGCTCAGAAGCGAACGGGGCAACGATATACATCGCCCTCAGTGCCGACCAGTATTGCGTTAAATGGGAATAACGTTCGTATCCCAGGCTCGTCGGTACCTACACAATGTTGGAGGTCTGTACGGTCGAGCTTTCCATGTTAAATGGCGAAAGTAGAAAAGTCCGTGAAATCATGAAGCACTCGACGAGAGGACGTGGTATGTTAGTCGTGAAGGAGGACGTTATTAGGATTAATTATTAAGAGCTGACGGCCAAACTTTAGCAATTTAACTCATTACAGTTGTGGGACAAATCCCTCACATGCAGGTTACTCTGATCCCAGCTGTAGAGCTTGGTTGCGCTCAGCATCCCACACGGAGAAAAATAGGACGATACCCCTTCCCCATTTACCAACTGGTAGTGCCCGGGAGGTTTTCAGCCCAATCGCCCAAACCTGTGGAGCTCTGTGGGGTTAACCAGGTGGGACGCTACTAACTTCTGTAGAGCGTGTTGACATTATCACAGAAGTGGTAGGGGGACCTACTGTTTACCGCTGGCTCCGAACTGCAAATGTGAGAGGTTTTCCTGGGCAACATACTCTCGGTGGTTTGCCATTGCCTTCCGAGAGGTGATTTATCAGTATAAAAGAGGATACGGGAGGGGTTTTTTAAGGTGCATGATATCGATTGAGGTGTCGTTTTCGAAGTATTTTCGGACGTAGAATCCATTTTTAGGGGTCCCACATCCGTCCACGAACTTAACAAGAAAATTGACAAATTTTATTATTGATATGGAATTAATTTTTGGATAATTTATAAAAGAATAATCAATCCGTGTGTAAAATTGGCAGCGATTTTTATATTCTTTAACCTTTTACTAATAAACGAACCGAAAATGATAGACGTCTCAATCAGACAAAGCCGGAGGTGAGCGGTAATTTTGTTTTGGTAGATAACACTAATGAAGTTGTTGAATTAAGTTAGGCAGATAGCACTGATTTAGAGAGTTTGATAACAACATTCTTACAGCCAGTTTTCTCGACTTTTAAAACGTCAACAAATCGAAAACTGGCCAATTCAAAGTTGTGAGTGATGTTAAGAGCTAATGTAAAATTATTTTACATTAGCTCTTAACATCTCTCACCACTAAAAGTAACTCGTAAATCGTACATTGAACATTTTATTGAACTCATACATTGAATAGGTAGCCATGAATAGGGATCGAGGGAGGTTTTCTCTTTTTTCGCGTGTTGTGTTTGGCAGTGTGCTTTACGACTCTCTTTAACTATTCCAAGCTCTATTCATCTCCAAACATAAATTATCTTTATTTCTTCTGAACTAAAGCCACGTTCACTCACTTAAGAATCATGAATACTCTCAAGTCTTAACAGACAGTCAGTAAACTTGGTCGACTCGCACTTGTTGAAAAATAAATTATGCTAAAAAATATTGGCAAAAGGAACGGCGATGAATTTAAGCTTATTGTGTGACGTTTGGAAACGCTGATATTGTAGCCGTTTCATCGGCTGGGTGGTTGTTCTATTTTGGTCGAATGTTGGATGATGGGAATTCAAGAATAGAATAGAAATTCCATAAGGTTATTTTAAAAATGTTACTGAATACCTTTTTTTTTTTTTACAGAATTCAAGGAGGCGTTCATGCTGTTCGATAAGGATGAAGACGGTGCGATAACAATGGCAGAGCTTGGAGTTGTCATGCGGTCTTTGGGACAACGCCCTACAGGTAAAACCTTAAAAATTGAATTTTCACGTGAATATGTTCAATTGCTTGGGTTGTCACAGTGTCATGCTTTTCTTTGCCTTGCATGATTCCTGATGTAGTCTACGGCCCATTTAAGCAGGGTTCACATCTATGTGGCAATGCAGTATTGCGTTCGGACCGCTGATTGGCCGATGCCAGCGGCCAGGAAGAAGTTAGTTTTGCTGGAGAAGCACTTTCGAAGCTGGCCGCACACATCCAAAAAATCAGATATTTTACCGGAATGCCGCAATGATAACAGCGATAACATGCGCTGTTCAGTACTGCGCATCTGGTTGTTGTGGTGTTTATCGGTACTCGAGTATCGGACGTCGGGTCTTGCCTCTCGGGAATTTGTTTACCCGTCTTTTTTCATCCTCGTTTCCTCATTGATACATCGTTTTATCATTTTTCATCACGATGGCCGAGCATGTTAATGAATTGCTCATCGAGTTGGTTAGGGGAAAGACCCATCTGTGGAAGGCCTCTGAAAGGGGGTTCCGCAATAAAGAGATGGCAGCAAAAAATTTGGGAGGAGATAGCCCTTGTATCGTCAAGGATACTGAATGAATGGTTAAGTACCTACCTAGTTGAATTATTTAAACCAGATGTAAAGTTACTTACTAACCTACTACAAATAAACGCAGTATGGAACAGCTGTGCGCTACTGAATCAAGCATTTTGCCGGACGCTTGTTAACTTCGGAGTCCGAAGTTCGGACCAGAATGCCGGAATCCTCCCCACTGATCCCCACCCCTGACGCGTTCAAGCATGGCATGGCTGAGACGTGACATAATATGAGGCATATTATGCTCCTTGGAACGATGGCAGCAGATCCGCGACTCCGTCCACCTTACGTACTTGCTTGCTATCCAGCAACCATCGAGTTCTCCACCCCAACTTGGTTGAATTTGCTCGCACAGCCTCTTTGTTTCCTGCTTAGCATTGTATCGATCTTAGTTTGCTCGTGTCTGAATTCTTTTCTTTGAGGCAACCTAACCACTTTTGGCAAATCTCGAGTGCTTATTCACTTCTTTCTGGAGCCTTTTTAGTTGTCTTTCCTAACGATTGTCCTCTTAGATCCACAAAACAGGATGCAAAGACAGAAGCGAATCCAACTTCCTGGGTTTCATTCTTTCGGGGCACATTTTCAGGGTTGCACATTTAGAAGCCTTTCAGCGTTCATCCTCCATCTCAACTACCTCTTCCATCCTCAGTGGGATGGATTCGCGTCCCTTTTTCTGGTGTCCTGGAGATTTGCTGACCTGAATTACTTGGAACTTGCGGGTTTCTTTCGATCAACGTTCTGAGCTACGTCATGGTTCACCACCATCTTGCTCAAGTATTCAGATCCTTCCGAGAGAAGCCTTATCAGCCACTGTAATTTCTCTGCTCAAGCCATCGTCTTGAATTTCTCAATATGGACATCAGAGTCCCCCACTGATAACTCTAAGAGAAATTCCAAAGTGGGGGGGGGGGGGGGCTCGCCCCTTTCAACGGAACAACATGCAGTCCAGTGTGATCCCCCCCCCCCCCCCCCTTACTCACCCACCCGCCGAGAACTGCAACTCCTTCTTACTCCACCCTACGCCCCGAGTCGATCCCCTCGGCGGAATTACCGAAAAACAGATTCTATGTTTCATTGGTTTCAACACATAACTGGGTGTCCCCCCAGTACTATATTTTTTTAATTTCGCTGGTTTACTTACCGTTGATGACCTCTTTCAGCACTGAAAACAAGGGCGGAGCATCCGTAAAATATATCATAAAACTCATACATGCATAAGTCCTAATGGGGCTTTTCCGTAATAACTCGGCTCAGCCTTTTGGCACGAAAGTCAGTAAGATTTAAGTGATAAGTTGGGTTAATACTGCTCCGGGGGGGGGGGGGGAGGAAAAAAAACAGCCATATAAATCTGTGTAGTCCATTAACTTATTGAAACATCGCGGTATAGAAGGAGCATATTGACCCGAAAAAAGTGGATTGAGCGGCTGTTCTGAAGGATCCCAGTAAAATGGTAGAGGCACAGGGAACGAGCCATTTGGTTTTCATTGGGGTTTTGGCAGTTTTCCAGAGGAAGACGGGAGTATTTTCCTTACTTTTCCTTCGAAGAACTTCATCGTTGTTATTTTCTCCCTCGGAAAAGATGAAGTATTGGAGGAGTTCAATAAGCATAATGAAAAGCTGTTATAATTATTCCATTTCAGCATTTGAAAATTAGATTTCCTTTTCTTGGGATCGGCGAAGAATTCACTAAACTTTAATTGAAGGATAATATGAAAACGCATAACTGCAAAAGGGGGAAAGAGAAGAGTTATTTCAAAATTAAGCTTGCTCTTGGGGTTTTTCTTTAGAATAGAATAGAATATTTATTTTTTGTAAAAGCCAAAAGGCAATACAATCGTCAAAGCTGGTATACTTCACAATACAATAACACTATTAGCGTTTAGACAGGTTCAACAGCAATGAAATACAAATAAAAATGAAAATTCTTTATTATTAATTTCTTTTTATTTATTGTTTCACCACCCAGTAATCTCAATTATTTGCAACTGGCCCAATAATTTAAGTTAAATGCCGTTCTTATTTCAGAAACGGAACTACGTGATATGGTAAATGGCGTGGACCAAGATGGGAATGGTTCAATAGAATTCAACGAGTTCCTCCAGATGATGTCCAAGAAGATGAAGGGTGCCGAAGGAGAAGATGAACTCAGGGAAGCTTTCAGGTTGGTTAAATACAGTTAATAATTGCGAAGAAAGAAAAGCTCCTTGCAAAGTTACTCTGAAGCTCTAACAAAGTGAATCCAGGCGAGCCTTCCCTTCTTCCGCTTGTCTATTTTCTCAAAGAATAACCTTTTTTCTCGCTGCAGGGTTTTCGACAAAAACAACGACGGGTTGATTTCAAACTCGGAACTGAGACACGTGATGACCAACCTGGGGGAGAAGCTGTCCGACGAGGAAGTGGACGACATGATCAAGGAGGCGGATCTCGATGGAGATGGAATGGTGAATTATGATGGTATGCACAAAAACCTACTTAGAACCTAGATGGGGAATTTGTCGATTCTCGAAGCTCTCTGAAAAAAATAAAAATAAAAAAATAATAAGACGGCTTTTTTTGCCCACCACGAAATTGTCTAGGTCTCGCCTAATAAAAACCTCAAGTTGTCAGACATTGAAAAAACCCCAAACCCGATAATCGATTATAATAAGTGAATCTTGGTTCCGTGAATGATGACAACCCCTCATCAATCAAAGTGAAGGTTGTTCCGTCTGTAATCAACTACCTTTCCCTTCGCGACTTACGAATCCATCATTATTAATATTTCAATTTTCAAGTAGGAAATTCAGGTCACAAAATTAAGCTAAACCTGTATTATCGCGGTCGCGGACGCATGATCTATAATATTGAAAAACACATTACACTAATTATATAATTAGTGTAATTTGTTTTTCAATAATAATTTTATTACGTATTTTTAGGGAGCATTAAGATGTCGACGGTGAATTTGCAATACCGAGTAAGACTTTTTCCGGAAATATGATTTTATTCCGTAAATTTGATGGATCAAGAGATTCAAATCGAACGTATATGGTTTTACGAATTCACTGACGATGTGATGATATTTCTATTAATTTTTAACGTTCAGGAACATCCCGAATTGTTCCAATTTTCATATGATTTCATTTTGGTTCATTATTCTCACAATAATCAAAAGAAGAAAAAGGCTGCAAATTTTACACAAGGGTTTATTATTCTTTGGTATAGGTACGTTACTTGTGCAGAAATTTAATTCTGTCAATAAAGAAATTTTAAAAAAAAATTTTAATTTTTATCTCAAAAACTTTTTTTGGATTTTTTTTTTTCAAAATTCTTTATTTTTTACTCGAAAAATATTTAACATATTGGGATCCTTCAAAAATCCCATTTTTAGCCCCATGAAAGCCCTATAGATCGCCCCAGCGAAATCGGATCGTTCCGGGACCCCAACAAATAGATTCTACGGCCAAAAATACTTCGAAAACGACACCTAACTCGATCCCATAGCTAAAAGCCTTAAAAAAAAACCTCCCGTAGCCTCATTATAGCCCCATAGCGCCCCACGGGTTTGGGCGATCGGACTGAAAACCTTGCGGGCACAACTAGATGGTAAACCAAGAATTTTGCCGAAATTTCAGATTTTAAAAAAAATTCCTATTGCCCAAAACGGCCTGGACGGTGGACGGACATTTCGGATTTAGAATGTAGACCTCTTGAAACGGATAATGTCTAATTTTGAGCCCGATCGGAGTCGTCGACCCCCGTCGCGAAAACATAGGTGTATTATTCCAAGAATAATAAACCAAAAGTTGGTTGTTGTTGTTGTTCTCAGAATAATCAACTTCTGATTCCACGACGGGAGTTACAAATTAGACTTTATCTGTTACAAGAAGTTTGAATTCCAAAAATGGTATGTTTGTTCGCCGTCCAGGCCGTTTTGGGCAGTAGGAACTTTTTTTAAATCTGAAATGTTGGCAAAATACCCGGTTTTACATCTAGTTGCTTCCTCAAGGTTTTCATCCCTATCGATCGAATCCGTGGGGCTCTGTGGGGCTAAAAAGAGGCTATGGGAAGGGTTGTGAAAGATTTCGGCTAAGGGATCGAGTTAGGTGTCATTTTCGAAGTATTTTTGGACGTAGGATCCATTTTGTGGGGACCCTAATTTGTCAAACACTATACGGGAATAATTTTTTTAAATAATAATAATAGTCATTGACAAGGTGGGAAAGTGCAAAAGCGGGGCAAGTGCGTAAGTGGGATGTAAAAACGGTGCTAATTCTACACAAGGGTTTATCATTCTCTGATATAGGTAACTTGTGCTGAAATTAATTCAGTGTCAATAAAAAAATTGTGGGAAAAAATTTTTTTTTTTTTGCAAATTTTTTTTTTTGCTCGGAAAATACGACCAAAAAAAAAATTTTGACGTACCTATTAAAAAAAAAATCACATTTAACCTCCCGGGATCATTCAAAAATCCCATTTGTAGCCCCATGAGAGCCTTATAGATCCCCTCAGTGAAATCGGATCGTTCCGAGACCCCCAAAATGGATTCTATGTCCAAAAATACTTCGAAAACGACACCTAACTCGATCTCATAGCAAAAAGCCTTCAAATAACCTCTCCTGTAGCCCCGATTTTAGTGGCTACCTACGTTTGAAACTATAATATTATCCGTTATCTGCCAGATAGTGTCAACGAAAATGGTAACCTGGCTGGAAGGTTAAGGATTATCGAAAAATTTCCTTTTTTGCACTTGCCCTGGTGAAACCGGAATGTGGGGCAAGTGCGTAAGTCAGACTTCGACAGATTTTTCGTACATCGAAAAATAAGCGATTCAGAGGTCTCCAGGGCAAAAATAAAAATTGATGTACATAATGGATAGGGCCGTTGATGGTGTGGTGCTTATAATGCCGGTTCTGCACTCAGGGGTCTGGAGGTCGAGACTGTCTATGTAATAAGGTTTTTTGTCCATTTCCTTTTCACAGTTCTCGTTGAACTTCCAGACAATTACAACAATGAGTGGCAAAACATGCAATGCCGGCGGCTCTATCTCATGTTGACATGTGTATGAGATAAAACCTGGCCTAGGGACTTACATCAACACATGGATGCTTTGAATCGGAATTCAATCGCGTACAATCGGACCACTTGAACACCGCAGTGCCGTTGGGGATCAAAATCCTGCCAGGGGCACCATGACGGTGGGCTTGTGATTCGGGATTGTGATTCCTAAGTTTGAATTTCAGAGCCTTAAAAAAAGTTAACAGCTGATTTTTGAGGTTTTGTTGAACAAACCACACCAAGCACTTCCCCCACCTTACCTTACCTGCTTAGAATTATTTTTTGCAAAACTTGTACGTAGTAATAAATCCTTGTGTAAAATTTGCAGTTTCAAAGTCATCCTATATTATCGCTGCAGGGAATTGTGCCACCTACATTCTCTAAGAACATCAGCGAATGGGAGATGGAAGTGCATCCTTGCTCAACCTCTAGATCGCGAATGACCAGACGGCGAGATGGGAAACTCTTTCCAACAAGTCATGATACTAGTATTTCACAACTCATTAAATGAGTAATCAACAACTCACTAAATTGTAGTAATCAGCATTTTTATAATGTCCGATTTTTCTATTTTGGCTGGAAAGGGGGAAACCCTGGACTGAAGTGGAGGACCTGGTGACCTGTCTGATCTCGCAAGAGTGGGCATGGACCTTGAGAACCCATTACCGTGTGACCGGCAGAAGGGGTCACCCCTAGACAGGGGTCCCAGTAGAGAAAAAATCAACCCTCTGGTGATCCCTCTTCTTCGGGAAAGTCCGATGGAATTAGAGGGGGCGTCGATGTCATGGTGGATGCTGCGTAATATCTGGACATCTCCAGTGAGTATACTGCTCGCCGACTTCCACCTCAAGTGCCTGCGCAGAGGACGCAGGGAACCCTCTGACATCTCGAGTGTGGACCCTGGGAAAGTCAACCTAGCCCCTGAAAAGTGATTTAGGACGTGGCCCCTTTGGGGCTACACCCATTACACCAAAAAATTAAATTGTTAAAAAATTTAAACGCTTCCACGTAACCTCACTCCCGCCCCGAGGGATCAGCTCCCATAATGGCTGTCTCCCGGGAGTATTTTCCAAGTTTTTAAATTCTTTTCATTAGAGTTTAAGGTCAAGGATGCACAATAAGATCTGACTCCTTAAACTTGAACTCCGCTCTCGCACTTTTTTCGCCTCCACTTCGTTCAACTTGAGTTAAAACTCCACGGCTCATTTCGCCGTTTTCTCAACCTCTGGGCCCAAGTGGGGGATCTACAAAACAAGAGGGCCCTGGAAAAACGGGAAGGGTGAGGCTGCAGCAATAAAATTCTCATTAAGGAAGTTTTGAGGGGCCCAAGCTTGGGAAGCCCTCGCTGGGTTAAGTGGGTGTTGTTGGCAAAGTCTCGGACACTAAATCGTTTTGTCAGCCTCCAACTGGGCTCTGACTGTTTTCTTTCTTTATGTTCCTGCCGCCCAACTTCATACATTAAAACGTTACGCGTAAGAGCATTCATTCCGCCCATAAGACCGCTGAAGCCACAACACATTGATCTGAAAGTGTTGCTGTCTAGCCCTTCCAAAAGTTATGAATGAACCGACCAAGTTGCTTCCAACTTCATTTTAATACATACTATACTTTTTTCAGAATTCGTCACCATACTGACATCCAAGAAGTAAGCAAGACGATTCCAAAGAACTGAGTCCTGATGCTGCAGTCAGCAGAACGAAGATAAGTCATGCATCGCATTAATTTACGTTTACTCGTAATGTCAAAATATTTTCAAGACTTCCCAACAAAAAGATGAGAAAGACAAAGAATTTTTATATTTTAAAGAAATTAGACAACATCAAGAATTATTTTAATGTACCTTTAATATTAAAATACCAATTGCATTATTTTTTATTTACAAAAAATGGATATTTTTCCTCCATGAAGTTTCGCCACGAGATAATGCTAGAGACTGATGCTCGAGTGAAGGTAAACTGTGAAGTTGAGAAATGGATGTTCGAATGCAAAGCTGATGACCCCCTCAAAAAATATTACACCAACATTTTGAGAAAAATATAAATTCGAAAATGAATTTTGCATGTTTCTTCTTATATAGAAAAAAGAGGTATTTTAGTTCAATTCCTTTCGCCTTCCAGCAAAGATAGCTTTAAAAACTCGTTGCACTTACGATGCACTTTTTTCATCTGCCGTAATTTGAAATTATTCAATAATCAGCCATTTAAGGCACTTCTTGCATGCCATACAAGAAATCGTAGACGATAAGATTCTACTACCAGCAGCTATTGATTTGTATGCCTAAACTTGTAGCGTAAATTTATTCTCTATAATCATTGTTATAAGTGATGGAAATTTAATTTTCAACGTTAAAATAAGCATGATAAAATCATTTTAAATGTGAAATCTTGGGGTACTATCAGGAAACCAATGTGAACATTGAAAAGAGCATGACACCAAATATTATCGAAAAATGGTTCGTTGTGGTTACCCGTTATGTAAAATGAGCCAAATCCTATAAACTATGCGGATTTAATAATTGTAATGAATTTAATAGCGTATTCCTTAAGAGTACGTTAGCACTATTAAAAACAACTGTATTGCTCCTGAACATAAACCATAGACGTGTGTATAAAGTATACAACATAGTTTTATGATTGTGACAATTTATTGGAAAATGATTTCTGATTCGAAGCTGTTATGTTAATTACCCATGTTCATGTTGAAAAGGTTCAATATTTACCGATATTACTTTACCAAAGGATATTAGGCATAGGGAGCCCATTATGAGAGTAGAGGTAGGCTACTAGAATTACATCAATGAGAGCTTGCCTTCAGCTTTGAGAAACCTAATTCTTGTGCTAAGACACAACTTCTCCAAGGGATGGAAATTTTGTCAAACTAATGTAACCAATATATATTTTTAGAAAGAAATAATCATTGTTACTGTTATCGCGTATCCCCAAGTACTGGGTGTACTGTAGTTATGTTTAATGTCATATTATAGTTATATCGGCGTAAATGTATGAATTTTGAGTACCCACAATAATTTGATGCCGATTCGAGGCTGTACGTTATTTCGGACAATATGCAGAATTATTTAACTCCGTCAAATTGGTGTAGATGTTTGGTGTTATAATATAACATATTATGTTGAATGTTATAGATTCTAGACATGGTACCGGTCTTGGTGGAAAATACGACACCCAGTGCAAAGACTACGATTTTAACAAGTCAGTTATTGAATAGGAAATTCATATTTTGTTACGTTTGTATTAGATTAAGAAACTGGTGAATTTAAGTTGTTTTTTTCATTGGGTTGGGATTCGGCTATTGCTGTGGGTAAAGTTGGGAAAAGATGTGTGAAAGAGGTTTCAATCCCATCGTACTCACCGTGAAGCTGAATCCCGTAAATGTCTCACGCTTGGAGGATTCTGACTGCTACCTCGTTTTTTTTGCCTTTTTCGTTCACTTTGAGCCCTCACTTTCACGACGTTCGTTTTGGCTCACTATTTCAGTATAACTTTAGAACCTTAGGCTACTATACCATTTTTTCTCGTAGTGTCTCGGAAGCGCTGTTAGTGGGAATTAATTATCAGGCACGTTTTCACTAACTCCGTCCCGGGAATAAGTCAAAGCGAAGGTATGAAATTGAGAGGTAGCCCGGCTTTGGAGTCCCTAGCAGGGTTTTTGGACGACTTGCAAGAATAGGCAACAGTCTTGACGAGTTGACGAAAAATCTTGCGGCTCCGAACACCAGGCTGAAGCTCTCATTTTGAAAAAAATGAAAACTTGCGTTAAACTAACCGGAGATGAAATACACACTCATCTGCAATTAGTTTGAGGCACTTGATTCTTTTGTTCACTCATTTATTGGAATTTTCATAGCCAAAATTCGGCGCATGCGGTTTTGTTGAGCGTGCAGAGGATTCCAAGAGAGACTTCAAAATATTCCGTTCATGTTGGTATAATTTATCATCTCAGTCAATTCGATAAAATATTCAATTCGACACAGAAGAGACCAAACCTGTTTGAATTTCCCACTGAAAAAAGAGAAAATGTTTTTGAGAAATGTGTCTTGTGTGGCTTTCTATGAAGTTCGGTTGTACCAAGTTGTTTTTGATGATGTTATAGTAAACTATTTTCGTTGTTACATTGGCTGCATGAACCGTTCAAGATGAAAATGTTCAGTGTACGTTTGAATGTTTCCTAAATAAAAGTTATGTACCCCCAGAAAAATGCGTTTTTAGTTTCCCGGACCAAATATCACCCTTTGGACGGTGAATGGAGGTCTTGTCTTGTCCTCCCGGTCTTCGGGTTTGGGGGAGTCGGCCTCCTTGGAGGAGGGGAACATACAGAAATGACTGCTCCTTCTGCTCGACCACTTCAGACCTGATCATGCAGTTGGTGTGTTGGTGCGCGTTATCGCTTTGTGTGTTTTACAGCTTCGCCGTTTCTGGTGAGTCCTTCGAGTGTTCTCAAGGAGGTTAACTTATAATGCTATGGAATGTCAAATGAATCGCTAGCTTATCGACAATGAATCCCGACTTCAGTTTAGGGTTGACTGAACTACAATATCGCTATTTGGGTTGTTTTAAATCGCAAGCTTGTTCTTTAGATAGAGAGGTTAAAGTTTTGTTTCTTAGTTGAAATTTAGAAATCGAAAAATCTTGAACATGATGGATGGGATAAAACAGTGTGAACCTATGATTGATGCAATAATTGAAGAATAGTTCAAGGAAAGACTCAGTTGTAGTTTCAGACCTTGTAATAAATATTACAAATTAAATAATTTGCTATTTTTGTGGGTGGTCACTTCGTTGAGGTTCAGCCTAGGAAGATATCTCTGCTTGTGGTTCTAAATCATAGTTTTTAGATATTCGCAATTAAAAGTAGGAAATTTTGTCATAAACTTTATGCAGGATTTAATAATACTGAATCTTACTAGGTACATTATAGTCGATTTAATCCTACATAGGATAAAATTAATTTGATGGGTGAAATCTGTTCGATAACTATTATTATAACTACCAACAGCCTATTTTGTCCCCATTTAAGTAGGTACCTAAACAACGTTTATTGACATTTTTAGCAATCACAGAAAAACAGGCGTTTCATGACACAACCCAAATGATAATATCATACTTATCATACTTATTATAGTAGTACTATATTATAGTATCTCTGATAGGTAAGATGTTATCTTATCATGTACCCGCTAGTGGAGAAAAACGCTGCACATTTTACACAAGGGTTTATTATTCTTTGATAAAGGTTAATTGTGCAAAAATTAATTCTTTCAAAGTGGTTGTTTGCCGATGGTGCAGAGGTCTAATCCAATGAGTTTGGTTAGGGAGAGAGAACGACTCCTCTGCTGAATATTCAGCAGAGGAGTCGTTCTCTCTCCCTAACCAAACTCAATTAATTCTTTCTCATTAAAAAATTTTTTTTGAAAAAATCTTTAAAAAATGCTGTACAATGTTCGGAGAGATGTGGGACCTCAACCTTCCGTTCAAAATTACTCGGAAAACGACACTTTATTTGACCTCCTGAGATGCTTCAAATATCCCTTTCGTAGCCCCTTGAACGTCCACAGATACCCACAGTAAAATCGGATCGTTCTGGGGCCCCAAAAAATGGATTCTACGTCCAAAAACGACACCTAACTCGACCCCATAGCTTAAACCCTTCAAAAACCCCTCTCGTAGCCCCTTTTCAGCCCCACAGCCCTACGGGTTTGAGCGATCGGCTGAAAATCTTGCGGGCACAACTAGATGGTAAACCGAGTTTTTTTTTCAATTTCAGATTTTAAAAAAATGCCTTCTGCCCAAAACGCACAGATTAAACTACGGCTCGGACGGCGGACGGACAATAAATGTCCGCGTAGATTCCAAAAAAGAAATTTTCTTTTTTGGAATCTACGCGACATGAAACGGATTACGTCAAATTTTGAGGTGTATTATTCCAAGAATAATAAACCTAAAATCTAGTTTCCTACTATGGGGTGAGTTCACTTAAGCCCATTTTGGACTCAACCCCCTTTCCCCAACAAGCACAACTTTTTTTTCTCCTATTAGTGCATGAAAGTACAGTAATAAGAGCAAAAACGAAGTGGCCTGTCGTAGTCGTACAAATACGGCTTATTCGTCTTATTCTTCAACCAAACGTCAATAAATTCATCACCCACGTTCATTTAACCGGTCAACACCTTGACAAACATTAAATTAATTTTATTTGTTGCCTGAAAAAGTTGCCACACCGTATTGTGTGGATTTTCGATGCCAGTGCTGGTGTCTCGCCGTGCTTTATCTACATGGGTATCGTTCATTTACAACCATTTGGATAAATTCCACTATGCCCGAGACTTGATCATTGTTTTCCTCACGTGGAATTGATTCATTCCGGTACGTGCTCCAAAGTGCATATTTTTTTCGTGAGGGAACGTATTTAACACTCCATTAATCAAGAAATAAGATGATACCTACAGGACGTGAGACATTTTTGGATTTCTATGTGCTAGAAGTTGACGTCAAATGTCAACCCTTGTCCTAAAAATCGTCCCTTGTGAACATGACAATGTCATGTCATGTCGTTCTCAATAATTATTTTTCCAAGCCGGCTCAACTACGGTGAATTAGTTGTAATAAATCGTCAATACTCCGATTTTTCGCGGGTTATTGAGGGCATTCGAAACCACAGACGACGGTCATCTCAAAAAAAGCCACAACTAGTCAATCAGCCTTCGTCATCATTGCGTCTCCGTGAATAATTATCCGCAGGAATTCGGCCGGAACAGAGCTGGTTCGGGTTACGTCTGAACTTTGAGCACAAGAGTTATTCTTTGCTTCGAACAATCAAAATTTGACGCCCTTTCGTGTATTGGCGAATGAGAAAACATCAAGTTCACGACAAGGCTGCAACAACCAGCATAATATACTGGCACGAAATTCGTAGAAACCCTTGGACCTCTCAAACAACCTTCCATTGTCGCAGCAACTCACAGAAGTGCACTGAACCACTTTGATTTATGTCAGAAACGAGGAGGTAGTTACCTACTCTGAAGAGGCATAGATATGTCGCAGGTAAACTGAACCATATTTGCGCCAACACGAGCAGCTGCCTAGGTAGATTTTTGGACCTACAATGATGATGCTACGTGCTATGGATCACATTCGAAGTGTTTTGCTTGGACATGTTGCATTAGGCTCAGATTTGTATGCCAAGGAGCTAAAAGTACCTTCATCGACGACCTCTCACCTTCACCCCGCGGAATTATTAATTGCGAATTCAAGCGTATTAGGTCAATGACGGGGACGGCAGGTTTTGGCGGACTTTTAAACCTGTTTGGTCCTTCTATTGCTATAGTATAACAAGATGGGTGACAGAATTTTCGGATGTTTTCTGGTTACCTAATTAAGTAGGTAGGTTTCTTGAGGCATTCGCACAAGTCGACTTTCTTCCAATCCCTAATTTCTCGGCTGGAGTTCCTCCCGGAATTTGAATGCTCCATAATACCATCTTGAATAATTGTACTCAAACACGATCCCTGGGTTCGCTTCATCCATCCGGAAAACCTGGCGACGAATCTTGAAGGTCACTTGTGGACCTCAATGTAGTGAAAGTGTGTCTCATTCACTTCCCCCTTCGTCCCTCAGGAACTGGGCAGGCAATAAGAGACACCGCTAACCTGGCCCTGACCGATTCCTTGCTACCTTGATACGGTAACATTATCGGTAGGTACCTAACTGTTTGGCTAATGAGAAGATTCGGAAAAACTGGCCTCCACCGAATAACCGCATTCCCGTAATAATAAGAACCGGTTAGAAATGTGGTGATTAGGGAGAGAAAACAAATGTTGGGCAATTTTTCCACAGGGAAAATTTAATTTTCCCTGGACATATTTTCCTGGAAACAATGCCCAACCGGCCGACAAAAAATCCCGAGGTTGAGTTTCCAACGTAAACATCCATAGCGAAGAATATAGACTTTATGTTACATATTACAAAAAGCCTAGCAACATATGTACTCTTATGTAGTCGTCAATATATATATTTTTAAACGTTGCCGCTTGTGACCATAATAATATTATGCCACATGTAAATTTTTACTTTAGTACTGGGGGACACCCCCAGACCCTCGGATTGTTAATGTTGTCATTATGTTATTTATTCACTTGTATAGATGGATATCTTTATTATAAGTTAGACTGAAATAGATTATTATTTTACTGAATGTGTGGGTAAGATTTGGTGTCTCAAGTCCTGGGGTTAGAAATGATGGTTTGAGGGCCAAGGCCATTGGGCGTCAATCGACTCGGCAAGCCAATTAAGTGCACATCATCTCGGCACACCTTTCCTCGGATCAAGTCGGCACGGTGTTGGTGACGGGACTGTACTGGTGCTGCTCTGAGGCTTCAATTTTGAAAAATACAGTCAGCTTTTCAATTATTTTGAAATCAGTTTTTTCTTTGTCAAATGACTACGTATTCGACAATTAAATTAGTCAGGACGCCAGGTTTCCTCCCGACATGTGGGCCACCGACAATGACAACGACGTGCAGACGACGAATGGAGCCGAATCGTTCCATGCTCACTACAATCAGCAGTTTTACCATCCACATCCGTCCATTCATAAAGTCCTGGCCATCTTAACCGAAATCCAAGTGGAGAAAGACGGGAGAAGATCAGTGAACTACGCGAAAAGTACCAGCGAAATGAATTATCACTCACATCTTTAGTTATGAAAATTGGGCAAAAGAAAAATCCAGTCAAATTATTTTTCTAATTTTTGTACTTATATCGATTGACGCCCATAACTTTTATATTTATATTTTATAGGTATTTGTAAAGATTTTCTGACGACGGCTAATACAGGGCTTGAACACTCCTTAACTCTTGACTGATTTTACTTCAGACCTTAACTAATTCTTCGATTAAATACAAATATGAAAGCTAGCGTACAGTCACGTTAGACATTTTCGGGGGTGTGCCGAGTTAATTGAAAAAGAGGTGTGCCGAGTCAACAATCGTGCCGAGTCGATGACGACCGAGGCCATTAATTGTGTAATTAACAATCCGGGGGTCTGGGGGTGTCCTCGATCATAATAATTATGAATCATAATTATTATGTTAACTCTCAGGTAATTCTCAGGATATTCGTGATATGGGGGTTGTCATTTAGTTTTTACCTTATTATACTTTAGGTACCTAAAGTATAATAAGGTAAAAACTTACCTTAAAATAAGGTACGTACCTTATTACCTTATTTACCTTAGTGTAATACTTCTTGTTTAATTATTTCTAGATTATATTTTGCTGGGATACCTTTTATGAGATGGTTTTATTCTAAGGATATAAATATCGAGTCTCATTTAATAAATTCTTGCAGTCATTCAAGTAGGTAACATCATTAGGTACTATTCCTCCACCCCTCGGCAGGTACTGAAAAACACATTCTGCGTTTCATCGGTTTGATCCTCGATCATAATTATGTTAACATCTTAACAACTATTGATATTCCAAGCCGGTATCCACGCTACAATTGTTTATTCGAATAAACAATTTAGTCCCTACATCAGCCGAGGAGTGGTTTTCTCTCCCTAACCACCTCATTGGATTAGACCTCTACACCGTCGGCAAACAATCACCACTGATTACAAACTTATTTTCAATCGTGTTTATGAACCTGAAGCAGGCAATCTAGCGAAATTAGTTGACCCTGACAGATTCATATTACCTACCAACTAACTTGATGGTCTCTGTAGCAACGTTTTTGCCTGAAGTTGTAACTGCCTTGAGAAACAATTTTTTACCTATAAAACTAAGGCCATAAAATCGAAGTATACCAGAACAGCAAGGTTTTTCCTTAGGCGTATTTTTATGAGAACCTTGCTTTCTGTAAATAAACTTTTAACTCGTTTCGACATGACTAACTTGAACTTGTTAATTGCTTCAAGCGAGCAGGTTCAAGAATTGAAGCGTGTAGTTATAGTTCGAAGCTTATGGTTCACGATGTCATCTAATTGACATAGAAGTTATCTTGAAGCGATCGAGAACCATCGTAAAATCCAAAAGAACGTATTTCGAAATAATTTTTTTCTTATTATAACTAAACAACTTCTACCACAAGCTGGACTAGGTAACCAAGTTAGCATTTATGGCACTGTGAAATTCCAACCTTGCTGGGGTTGCGAGACATCCTCTTTTTTCTGGGCGTGTTTCCTTTTTCGCATCCTTTCCCCCCCCCCCCCCATTTTTCGGCCAAATGCCTTCGTTTAAACGAAGCTCGAAAATGTTCAACTTCTGAGAGTTAAAGGTCTCTGTAAAAACAATTTGTCCTTTGTTATCTCTTTGCATCTCCATGAAGACCTTGTCTGTCTTCAGGACAGTAGGTCTTATCTTATGTTGCTGCCATAACCAACAATCGTAAACCTTGATCCATAGGCAAGCTGTTTGTCTGTTGGAGCCTCTGATTGCCCAATGTGAGGTATCGATTGTAGCGCAAGAGAGTTTCTCCTGAGGTGATGGTTCATTGTAACTTCAAACATTGTTGTCATTGAGATTCCGACGACTTCTTACGTGATGCTCACCGGGTGACATGCGAATGTCTATGAATAAGCTCTTAGAATTATGTATTCTCGGCACCGGCCAACGGTACCTGCAGATCTGTCGCTAATTGAAAATTTTCAAACGTCATGGTTATCAAATTATATTCAAATACTGTGTATAATTTTTAGGTGCCAGGTCCAAAAACCTGTACGGAACCCCCAAAAATGTTCCAGGTGAAGAAAGTAAGTCTAGTCCAATCTTGTTGATCATAATACATCTCTAGTGGTGTCACACTTTCGACTTGAATAATATTTTATATTATAAAATATTTTAACAAAAATGTTTTGGTAAATTTACAGAAGCACCTTACTGGAAGGACAAGGATAAAGCCGCCTTGTTGAAGATGCTCACGTGGAAGCCGAATTTTAACAAAGCCAAGAACGTCATATTTTTCCTGGGGGACGGTAATTAATACACTGGTTTATTAATACATAATTGCAATTATTGCAATGCTCCAGAGCCTCCCCTACACCCGCCGGGTTCCCCCTTCCGCCACGGAGGAGCGCCTTTTCAGTTTGGGTCCGCTGACATGGCGCCCTGGCGATTAAAATAAAATGGATTCTACGTCCAAAAATACATACCTATTAAAATGCGATGTCCCAATCTCGTCTTTCTATTACGGCAGACCTGACGGTCTTGTTCAGGCTCACCATAAAGTGTTCTGCCCTGCCGTTGGCTTCAGGCCAGAGGCTGGTAAAGTTATTATATACCTAGTTCTAGGTATATGATGCTTGATTCCCAACGTCTTACAAAAAGCGAAAAATCTGTACCATTGAAAGGTGGACCACCATCAGTCCTGAATGAGTTGGGGATACCAAACAGAGAGAAAATCATTGTTTTTTTCTTCTCACTTTTAACGGGGGGGGGGGGGGGGGGGGTCGCTAAAATCTGTTTCCAGGTTAAAATGCCGACTGCCCAAAACGGTCTGGACGGCGGACGGACATGAAGTCTTCGTTTTAGAGGAATCAACTCATCTTGAAACGTATAATGACAAATTTTGAGGCCGATCAAAATTATCGACCTCCGACAAGAATAATATGTCAAGAAAAATAAACCAAATCCCGGAGAGCTCATTGGAATCTACAGAATCTGTAGATTCCAATGAGCTCTCCGGGTTTTGGCACCTACAAAGAGCAATGATGCTCTCCGACTGCATGGCACCTACATCTATGCTACCGTAAATTGCTCATAATAGGGACGGCCGTCCCGGTACCGGTACCTTGAATAAGGACAGAACTGGCGGAACGAGATTAAAATCGCCCCTGGCGGCGTCCTATTACACTAAAATTCATGTTCATGGTGAAAGTCAACTCTTCTGGATGTTAATGATGAGTCAACAACAAAAGAAGAAGAAGTTTTTCAACTCCCGCCGTCTGGGAGGTGATAACAGTGATAACGTGCTTCATCAGTTTGTACGAAAAAGATTGTATAAGGGGACCATCTGGTAAGTTGTCACCTGGATTTATTATTAGCCTCATAATTAACTAGAGGGAAGCCGTTGTCAGATTTCAAAAAAGTGAAACTAGCGAATTTTGGCAAGTTTTTTCCCAAAATGGCAATTAAGGGGTGTCCAGGTTCCTCAATAGGGACATAGCTAGTTTGGCCGATTTTCGATCAAAAACGTCATTTCAGCGTGTTTTAATGGGTTTTATATAGACGAAATCTCGGTTTTGCCGAACGTAGTGAGCCCTCTCTTTGGACTCGTTTTGTTTTGAGTGGAAATAAGCCGGTGTTTGGGTCAATTTGAAAGTTTTCAGCCATGCCGAATCGAATGAGGACGTCCTCGGCCCTCAAGGATTTTTTCCGTTTTCCCCTCCTTCAACCCCCTCTCCTTCCCTAAAGAAGGGAAGGAGTGGGGATTTCAGCCAATATTGATCCGATTTTGATGAAATTTTCAGGGAATACGCGGGTTGTGCCGTAGATGATTACCCAGGCTTTGGGTAAAAAAATACCAATCCGAAAAACATGTACCATGTTTCCTTGCTATGATCCTTGATCAAAACTTAGATAATCCGGGGGTCTGGGGGTGTCCCACAGGTAAGTCATAAGACAATTATTGTCTTATGACTTACTTATTATACATGTACCATGATCTACACAGATCACAAGCGGCAATACACCCACAGGCGGCAATATTTTTTTATACGATGTTTGGACAGACGCGGCATCTCGAAATATGGATTTTGCGCCCGAAATTACTCGGAAAACGACCCCTAGGTCAAATAAGCTTATTTGACCTCCTGGGATCCTTAGAAAATCCCAATTATAACCCCACGAAAGCTCCATAGATCCCCACAGTGAAATTGAATCGTTATGAGACACCAAAAAATGGATTCTACATCCAAAAATACTTCGAAAACGACACGTAACGCGACCCCAAAGCCGAAAACCTAAAAAAAAAACCTGGGGCCCCTCATCAACCCCATAACGCCCCACTGGTTTGGACGGAGGGTTTAAAACCTTGCGGGCATAAGTATGTAGATGGTAAACCGAGCATTTTGTCAACATTTCAGAATTTGCACTGCGGGAGGACATTTCGTTTTTGGAATCTGGACATCTTGAATCGAATAATGTCAAATTTTGAGGCCGATTAGAATTTTCGACCTTCGTCGCGATTACATAGGTGCATTATTCCAAGAATAATAAACAAAAATGTAACTAACTAAATCGTATAATTTCTCGCTATTAACTAAGGTTATTGGTTGTCTTGACAGCCAAAATTGTCCTTCAAAATGAAAAGAATCGGGCCGATTTGGAAATCGATTCTCCGATACATCGGGGAAAAAATAATCTAAAAGTAGTTTAAGAATCGATACTTTTTTGTCACCCCTATCCTCAGTCTCTATCTATGATAGAGTCTATCATCAGATTCTGCAGCTTCTAGGTATTTTTATGCTATGTGGACCACTAAAATAGACCACTATAGTAATAGTGGTGAATCCACTGATCATCTTGAATTTATCTTCATTTTCTCTTTCAACTCACAACATGAATGCGATTCTGGAATCAAAGTAAGGATTGAATTAAGCGTTCTCAGAAATTGCCTTTTTGGGTTATTAAGATTTGCTTTTTATGAACTTCATGAAGTTCTTAGAATCACATTAGAGAAGATAAATTGTGTTCTCTAATGTGACTTCCATTCTAATTACCTAGTCTTCCATTATTAATGGAAGTCAATTTCTGGAAACGAACGGCGCCAAGTGAATGATTTCACGATTATGAGCTGTAGTTGTGGGTAGATTCACATGTTGCCCTTTCCTGAGATTGTCTTTAGTTAAACGTAGATCGTTATCTCGAAAATGCTTGAAACTTGTGCACTGTCCTCTGTTACTCTGTGGCATAGGCTTGCTTTTGAGCCGTTAGAACCTACCTACTTTTTTGTGATCTTATTTCGTTAAGTAAAAACGCTGCAAATTTTACACAAGGGTTTATTATTCTGTGATATAGGTTTTTTTTTTTTTTTTTTTTTTTTTTTTTTAAAAAAAAGCTCTGAAATTCAAACTTGGGAATCACAACCCCGAAGCAGGGGGGACAAGCCCACCGTCATGGCTAGACGATGACGCCCCTTCATCCTGACAGGATTTTGATCCCCAACGGCACTGCAGTCCTCAAGTGGACTGATTGTACGCGATTGAACTTCAGATTCGACGCATCCATGTGTTGATGTCCTAAGTCCCTAGGCCAGGTTTTATCTCATACACATGTCAACATGAGATAGAGCCGCCGGAATTGCATGTTTTGCCACTTTTTATTGTCGTAATTGTCTGGAAGTTCAACGAGAGCTGTGAAAAGGAAAAGGACAAAAAACCTTATTAGAGACAGCCTCGAACTACAGACACCTGAGTGTGGACCCGGCATCATAACCACTACACCATCGACGGCCCCTGTGATATAGGTTACTTGTACAGACATTTAATTCTGTCAATAAAAAAAATTTAAAAAAATTTTTTTTTGGATTTTTATATTTCAAAAAAATTTTTTGGGGGGATTTTTTTTCAAAAATGTGTTTTTTCAAAAATTCTTTAATTTTTACTCGAAAAATATTTAACTTCTTGGGATCCTTCAAAAATCCCATTTTTAGCCCCATGAAAGCCCTATAGAACGCCACAGTGAAATCGGATCGTTCCGGGACCCCCAAAAATGGATTCTAAGTCCAAAAATACTTCGAAAACGACACCTAACTCGATCCCATAGCTAAAAGCCTTCAAAACACCCCTCCTGTAGCCCCATTTTAGCCCCATAGCGCCCCACGGGTTTGGGCGATCGGACTGAAAACCTTGCGGGCACAACTAGATGGTAAACCAAGTATTTTGCCAAAATTTCAGATTTTTAAAAAAATTCCTACTGCCCAAAACGGCCCGGACGGCGGACGGCGGACGGCGGACGGCGGACGGACATTTCGGATTTTGAATGTAGACCTCTTGAAACGGATAATGTCAAATTTTGAGGCCGATCGGAGTCGTCGACCCGTGTCGCGAAAACATAGGTGTATTATTCCAAGAATAATAAACCAAAATGACCCAAATCGGGCATTTTAAATCTCTGGTTGTGGCCAAGAAAGTCTAATCTCATAGTGCCTTAGAACATTATCTCTCCTTTTAATAACTAAGTTTGTTCTTGATTCAGGCATGTCCCTGACTACTGTGAGCACCAGCAGGATATACAAGGGGCAGTTACAAGGCAAGCCCGGAGAGGAAGGAAGCCTGTTTTTCGACGACTTCCCCAATACTGGTCTAGTCAAGGTACCCATCACTAATCACTATTCACTAGCTCTTATAATTTTCAACTATAAATCTAGACTACCTGTATGCGGTTCCGGGTTGGGATTTTGGACGTCGGCCTTAATATGGAACTGGCCTTGAAGACGGAGACGTATTTTATATTCCAACGTTAGTTGACCTGATGTTCCAGACGTACTGTGTGGACAGCCAAGTAGCCGATTCGGCCTGCTCGGCCACCGCGTATTGGACGGGCGTCAAGGGCAACATCAAAACCGTCGGAGTGACAGCGGCCGTCAAAAGAGATGGAAACTGTTCGGTCATCAATGAGGAGACGAGCCCCACCAGTCTCATGAGTTGGGCCCAAGACAAAGGCAAGTCCACTGGGATCGTAACCACCACGACGTAAGTCATTTACCTTGTTGAGCGATTATTTAAGATGAAACTCGTATTTTCCGGTGTTTAGTTCGCCAAACAGGTCGGAAGCTGTAAATTAACGGCCACGGTCTTCTGAGTTATTCGCAGAAAATATCTCAGCCGTTGTTTATTGTACTGAAAGTTTTAATGTCAATGATCAGGGTCACCCATGCGTCACCTGCTGGCGGATACGCTCACACCATCAACAGGATTATGGAAAGCGACGCTGAAGTGATCAGGCTCAAAAAAGATCCAAAAGACTGCACAGATATAGCCCAACAACTAATTTTCAATTCTCCTGGAAAGGATCTCAACGTAAGTCAATAGGAATAAGCTATTAGGCGTTATGGCAAAACACCGTAAAAAGTTACTCTTTATTGCGACATTTTCAGGTAATAATGGGAGGTGGAAGATCTAATTTTTACCCCATTGACTCTCAAAACGACAATGGGATTAAAGGGAAGAGGGTAGATGGGAAGAATTTAATCGAAACTTGGATAAACAATAAAAAGCGTGGTGGTAAAAGGTCTTACGTCTGGAACAGAGATCAACTCCTGAGTACCGATCTGAATAATACCGACTACCTCATGGGTGAGTGTAACTCAGTAAATTTTCGTAATGCTCATAGTTGACTTCAGTGGTTTTATTTTTCTGTTTCAGGCCTATTTTCAAACGAGCATTTATCTTTTTATCAACTCGCCAATAAAACCGTCCAACCGTCTTTAGCTGAAATGACCGAAGCTGCCATCAAAGTTTTGCAGAAAAATCCTGAGGGCTTCGTACTTTTTGTAGAAGGAGGACTGATTGATCAGGCTCACCATAAAACCATGGTTTGTTCTAGTTTGTACCGTTCACCCGACTTGACCCAAGTATTTATGATTTTTGGTGTATTATTAAGGGAGGTCGAAATTTTTGATCGGCCTCAAAATTTGTTATTATAGTTACATTTTTCAAGATGCGTAGATTAATTTAATGTCTGTCCGCCGTCTGCGCCGTTTTGGGCAGTCGACATTTTTTTTTTTTTTTTTTTTTTAAATCTGAGATTTTGAAAAAATACTCGGTTTACCATCTAGTTGTGCCCGAAAGGTTTTCAGCCCGATCGCCCAAACCCGTGTAGCTCCGTGGGGCTTGAAAGGATCTACGGGAGGGGTTTCTCAAGTGTTTCGGCTATGGGATCAAGTTGGGTGGCGTTTTCGAATCATTTTTAGACGTCGGATCCATTTTTGGAGGTCCCAGAACGATTCGACCCCTTCGTGGGGATCTATGGGGCTTTTAAACCTATGCATTTGAAATCTCAAGGCGCACGGAAAGCGCTCGATTCGACCTCAAATTTCTTCGTAGGAAAACTGCTTTATACGCCCCATGCATTTTTTTGTTCACCAAAGACCAACCAAGAATACAGAAATGAATAAATATGATGCAAATGCTCCGTCATAGTATGTACCATGTAACAACTAAACAGTCAAGCTCAAATTCCGCCTACAGGCACGATTGGCGCTGGACGAGACAGTGGAATTCGACAAAGCCGTGGAAACCGCTTACAACATGACCAGCCCAGATGACACGCTCATTATAGGTAAGTGGTAATTTCACGTTTGGCCACCCAGAGTAAAACACGACACGGGCACGGGGTTTTTACTGCAACCATTTAGCGTGTGGAGCGAGTTGTCCCCCTCGTTCGCAGACCTGCTTCGGCCAAGTGTACTTTAACCAATTTTGAATCCAAATAATTGGGATTTTAATGGTTGAATTAGTGCAAACCGTTTTTGACAAGCTTCAAGAGACCATGTCTGATTTTCAGTGCAGCTTGCATGTTGACTTTAATGAGCGGTTTTAATATTATTTCATAATTAATTAGTCATCAAGGGCTAGTGAATACTTACTAAACTTCACTATGCCTTCACGTTATTATCGTGCAATGCATTTGTGGGAAAAAAATACTCTGCATAGATCTGCTTAGGAATATAAATGCAAAACTGCTTTAGCATTGCTGGTAAGCCACTAGAACTCGCTTCTCATCTCAGATGTGGGGTCCGGGTGTGCTGCCCTTTTCTGCACGTCGTAGGTAGTCTTAGTTTTTGGGTCTAGGGTGACTCCCCCCGCCATCCTGATCCCGACATTCTCAAAAATTCACATAATTTGTGCTATTTAACAGATATTATCTGTTATTCTAATATAATTACGTCGTTTAACATTTTTGTCAAAACCAGGGGGAAGGGCCTGACAACCCTTTGTGTTCTCTGGTGAAAGCAGGCACCAGCTTGGACTCTGGATATTAAGGCTCTTTTAGTATGGATTGATCCAAAGGTCCAACCGCCTCCTGTGGAGAAGCCACAATTAGCACTTTTGATGCTTTGAAACTAGGTGAAACCTACATTAGAAAACCCACTCCAAACGCCCAACACAGGAGGCGACGAGAACGTGGATGCAGCACCAGCTGCTACTAGGTCCTATTACTGTCTGCCCTTTAGGCAATCTAACTTCAAAATTGAATAAAATTAAAGGAACGCCTCAGCACTTGAGTAAACAAATCACACCCGCATCGGGTTCAATACCCTCAATGTGGGGAATCCCCCCCACCCTATTTGGAATCATTGCACAAAAGTAATTCTAAGTACTAGTAATTCAATTTTTGAAAAGTAATACTAAGTAGAAGTCTTCTTTTGGCCCAAAAGCTGTTCGCGTGGTTGTGGTAACTTAATCTGAGAGGGTCTCTTGTAAAATCAAACCATTTGAACGGAACCATGATTTTGAAAGAGCATGCTTGGATGACGGTGAATTAGGCCGGTGGTTTTCTCTGGTCATTTTCGGGAGAGTGGACTGGGCCGCTCTGGTTATCAGTCCTCAGTGCCCATTCTGTTAATTGGGCCGAACGCTGAGCGTTGACCGCGAACTGTTCCTGTCACTGGGTCTGGAAATCCGTTGAATACTTGACCATATTTATGACAACTCCCAATTTCCTCTGCGAAGGTGTCGATTTGTAGATCGAAGGTGTGTGAGTCGTTCCACTTCGAGAAACGAGTACATCGAATCCCACTGGTTCAAAACCTCCCTTCATGGGCACAGTTCAACAAGCGTAGAGATTTATCGGTGAATATACCATAAAGTTATTTAAAGAATCACTACGAGGTATTGAGGATTCATCTCTCTTCACGACTCGGTGAATGATGCGAAGGTCCTCATGGAGCTTGCTAGGGAAAGGATTTAGGATACATCTCAAGGAGAGCTCATTGACGATGCACTCAGAAATGGGATGGGTAATGCAGTTTATATCCTGCAAACGATATGCTTTCCCATCAGCATTCACCAGCAGGTGAAGATGCCATTGAACTCCTTCCATCCGAGCCCCTCAAAGACTTTGCTAACTTGCTGCCTCCAAAACGTTTCCAAGTCATGAAGAGAGACGAATCCTCAATATGACTTTGTGGTGATTCCTTAAATCGAGTAAGCTCCTCGTGGTGTTCCCTGGGTAACGCTAATCGCTCACCCCGGAACAAACGAACATGTCTGATAACATGGTTGGAAAGGTTGCTGGCCCAGTTGGCAATTTTCTGGCAAATCCCGGCCCGGTTGGCTAACACCCGCATGCTTTTCCTAGCTCAATACAACCTTTTTAGACTTGAGACATAGTATCAGTATTTCCCATTGTACCTTTGTACGCATAAGTATATTATTATAACTTAGTGTGTATCCCATAAATTATTGTTTCTGCATGTTTCTCAAAACTGAATGATTTGAGTTAATTAATAAAAAGTTGCATTTTCATCCACAACATGATTCAAGGCCTAGTTACAACTGTGAAAACCAACACAAATAATCTTAATAACATAGTAATAATTACTATGTTATTAAGATTATTTTTGTTGGTTTTCACAGTTGTAACTAGGCCTTGAATCATGTTGTGGATGAACAATAATTATTATTGTTTGATTATAGTGACTGCTGATCATGCTCACACCATGTCATTTTCTGGATATCCATCACGAGGTTCGGACATTCTTGGAGTCGCTGGAAGATCATCTATTGACAAAATGCCTTACCTGACATTGAGCTACAGCAACGGGCCTAATTATAACCGGCACAACCTCACTCAAGACGAAAAAGATATACGTGAGTGCTGAATATAACATTACCATAACTTATAATAGGATTAGCTCCAATTAGGCCAGTCATATTGGACATTCCAACCTACATTAATTGTGGTAAACTTAATTTTTTTATATGTTGTTACGGCTCACCTAGATAGTATAAATCCAGATTTGCAACCCTCAAAAAGTTCGGCGTCAGGAGATGCCGAAAAACCACGAAATGTTTGCACTATTTTCAGTTTTTTGCCCAAAAAGCATCGAAGATAGCTTCTGACAAAGATCTGTACCCTAATCACTTTTAAACTGCATAAAATTACCTACAATTTGAGTGGTATTGGAGCTCAGTAGCTTTAGTAGTTCCCTAGATACAGCCCTTAAAAGACGAGCTATTTTTTCCAAAAAGTGAAAATTTTTACTTTTGGTCTATTTCGGAGCGATTTATTAGCCAAAGTACTAATCCTACAAATAACACATCGAAAATAAAGATGTAGTAAATATTATTACCTTAATTTTAAGACGTGAGTGATCCCCGTAGGTATGATAGTTTGCTCAAAAATGACCAAAAACCAAAATAAATCAAAATAGTGTTTAGGGAGACGTTGCAATGAATGACTCTCCTTCAATGCGAAATGTTTGGGCCCTCGTTTAAACTATTATAACAACGTGTTAGTGGTAATTAGTTCAGGTACGTGTCAGGTATCACGTATGGGAGGGGGGTACAAACGTACATCCCCCCTCCCCCCCACCTGGCCACATTTGAACCCTATCTCATTTCCTCTCCTTTCCTACTCTGATTCCTTTCGTCTCGGTATGTACAATTTTACGGAAAAATGCATGTTTTAGCTTCTGAAGTTCAGAATCTGAATACATATTCATTTGTACGTACGAAACGAATAACGTTCTGAAAAACGTGCTTCCGCTCTTCGCGCGGTGTCAGATAGGCCCTATCTGATAGGGCGTTTCTTACTTGGTTCGTACACGTACGTGTACGTATTCGTTTCGTACGTACAAATGAATATGTATTCAGATTCTGAACTTCAGAAGCTAAAACATGCATTTTTCCGTAAAATTGTACATACCGAGACGAAAGGAATCAGAGTAGGAAAGGAGAGGAAATGAGATAGGGTTCAAATGTGGCCAGGTGGGGGGGAGGGGGATGTACGTTTGTACCCCCCTCCCACACGTGATACCTGACACGTACCTGAACTAATTATGTACCACTAACACGTTGTTATAATAGTTTAAACGAGGGCCCAAACATTTCGCATTGAAGGAGAGTCATTCATTGCAACGTCTCCCTAAACACTATTTTGATTTATTTTGGTTTTTGGTCATTTTTGAGCAAACTATCATACCTACGGGCATCACTCACGTCTTAAAATTAAGGTAATAATATTTACTACAACTTTCTTTTCGATGTGTTATTTGTAGGATTAGTACTTTGGCTAATAAATCGCTCCGAAATAGACCAAAAGTAAAAATTTTCACTTTTTGGAAAAAATAGCTCGTCTTTTAAGGGCTGTATCTAGGGAACTACTAAAGCTACTGAGCTCCAATACCACTCAAATTGTAGGTAATTTTATGCAGTTTGAAAGTGATTAGGTTACAGATCTTCGTCAGAAGCTATCTTCGATGCTTTTTGGGCAAAAAACTGAAAATAGTGCAAACATTTCGTGGTTTTTCGGCAGTATCTCCTGACGCCGAACTTTTTGAGGGTTGCAAATCTGGATTTATACTATCTAGGTGAGCCGTAACAACATATAAAAAAATTAAGTTTACCACAATTAATGTAGGTTGGGACTATTTTTCGTGTCTAATTTGACTGGCCTAAATGTTATAGGAAGAAATGAAGCAGTCAAGTCCGTTGATTGCAAAAAGGAAAAAAATTCCAATGGAAAAACGATTTTTAGGCAATTTGATAGATTTTTGTGTCTCGTCTTAAGGGAGTATGACGTTTGCACGCAACCCCCCCCCCCCCCCCCCCCCAATCATAGACCGTTTGGGCGCACGTTAACCGTTTCGACGCACCCTTAAACTGAGTTGAGGACTCGTTTGGACGCAACTACTGAAAATTAATTACCTCTCGTCTTTATCTGCAGAATTGATGTATCGTCGTGTTTGCAAGTGCAGTTGTTACCTGGTGTATGTTTGGATGTGGAGCATAAAACTGATTGTAACAATCCTTGTGGAACGATTTAGCTCCGTTTGTGGTCCTCAAGTGGCATGCTGGAGGGGGGGATGCCCACATTTGCGGTGGGAATGAGCAGCCATCTTCTATGTATAGTATACAATCCTGTTGTAACCGCCTGAACCACACTAGAAGTAAATGAAATTTGCAACCGAATATCTGGCATGCACCTCCATAACAGCAACGTGAGCCGCTTTTTCAAAATCAAAGTGTAATATTCTGATCTCCAAATTTTCGTTGTTGAGCGACGTATCTGTTTCAGCAAAGTCCAAAACCGAAGGAAAACTTCCTTGGATTTTGACGTCAAGAAGCCACCATTGGTACATTGAAGCAGTTGATACAAGCATGCACAGTGTAAAGTTGCGTTAAGAACGTGGGCCAAAGTGTGTTCAGCTTGCGTGAGATGTAGCAGGTTTTCTTAAGTCGTAAATGTGGGCAAGGACTCATGTGATTCAACGTGGCAGAATCGTTGATTGTTAGAGACAAAACTATCTTGGCTACCAAAGAACTTTTGCATGCATTGATCATGAGACATGAGGAATTGTTGCGATCAATTTTCTTCGGGCAGCATGTCATGATTTTGCGAATCAGCTGTACCTACATCTGAGTGCTCAAGGTTTGAAGTAGACTGTGCACTCAGTTCTCTTCGAATTAATTTATTGGGCTTCAACCTCCTGTTCTGAGGGGATCATGATTGTGGTAATTTTGGTTTATTGTTCTTGGAATAGTACCTACACCTATTTAATCGCGACGGAGGTCGAAGACTCCAATCGGCTCCAAACTTTGACATTATCCGTTTCAAGAGGTCTAGATTCAAAACCGAAATGTCCTTCCGCCGTACGCTGTACGCAGTCCGAGCCGTTTTGGGCGGTATGAATTTTTTTTTTAATCTGAAATTTTGACAAAATAGGTACTCGGTTTACCATCTAGTTGTGCCCGCAAGGTTTTCAGCCCGAACGCTCAAACCCGTGGGGCGCTATGGGGCTACGGGAGGGTTTTTTGAAGGTTTTGGCTCTGGGGTCGAGTTTGGTGTCGTTTTCGAAGTATTTTTGGACTTAGAATCCGTTTTCGGGGGTCCCGGTACGATCTGTTTTCACTGTGGGAGTCTATGGGGCTTTCATGGGGCAACAAATGGGATTTTTGAAGGATCCCAGGAGGTCAAATATTTTCCAAGTAAAAAAAAGCGGTTTTTTTTTTTAATTTTTTTACAGACAGAATTAATTTTTGCACGAGTAACCTACGTATATCAAAGAATAATAAACCCTTGTGTAAAATTTGCAGCGTTTTAAACATTTATGATACGGTTTACCCCCTACCCCATAGTCAGTCACAATAAAAACCTTGCATTGTCGGTTAGTGTGGCGGAACGTCTTGCTCTGATCTCCCTTGGCGATTCTCATCAAACTCAGTTTAAACTTGCTCACCACAATACACTCCTTTCCCCGCTTGCAGGAACTTTGATTCAATATTAATGTTGATTTTTATTATAAAACAAGCAAAACTAACGAATAAACGTTATTACATAACGTGTCACAATCATCACGTAGTTACTACATAAATTAGCACGAAATAGCTTACTAGCGCATCGGCCGATACACCGAGAGAAACTAACTGGTAGGCTCGATACCGCTCGTGATAATACCACATTATGACGTGTACCGGTGTTTATATTCGGGTGCGTCCCAAGCTGAAAGAGATAAGTGGGGCCAAAGTGGCTCTCCGCGGACGGGCTGTTTGGGCGCAAGGTTCGTCCAATAGTTTTGAAACTTTGGAAATAACTCGTCAAGTTATCAAGTTTAATTTGATTATTATTTCAGATTCACTCAACTACACCTACCCCGCTGGAGTGCCAATGTATTCCGAGACTCACGGAGGGGAAGACGTACCTATTTATGCCTCTGGTCCCTGGTCTCACCTTTTCGGCCGGACCATAGACCAAATCCACATACCCACCGCGCTTGCCTTCGCAGCGTGCATCGGCCCAGGCCCCACAATGTGCGACAATGAACTCCAAGATGTTGATCATCAGCTGGTGAGTAGGCGAGCCATTTCGGCATCGAACGACCGCCGTGAAGTACGAATTTTGATTCTGATCTGGCGGTTTCAGGCATTAAACGTGGTCAGATCCGCTCAACCCGATGTCACTCAGCAGAGGCTCCGGCAGCTTGTTTCACGGCAGCAGACCGTCCCGTATCCCCTACTGCCGATTCCTCTTCAAATACCCGTTCAATATCCCCTTTACGCTACAGGTTGAACAGCTTCACTTAGCGTTGAGAAAGAACCATTTATTTGGAAAACCTTATCAGCTGTTGAGTTATTGGGGTTACTTGAAGATCCTTGAAAAGCTGATGAGAATCTTTCTATTCCCAGTAAAGTGTTCCCCCTGTGGACCATTTCAGTTCTACCAACATTACAGTATTATTCCAAGCAACCTCGCTGCAAATAATGGTTACCAGTTGCTGTTATGGTTTAATAATATTATCATCTTGATTTTATTTTGGAAGCGAATCTGTGATAGATCAATAACAATTGCAGTTATTTGATAAATGTAACGTAATCTTTGTTCGTAGAAGTGCAAATCAGTGAAAAATGATAAATAGGCATGAAATTGATTGTTTTACCAATTAACGTCCTAACTAGGGGTAACGTCAGTACCGAAAAGGGGGGGTGATATGACGAACCTAACTACTAATGATTATTCCTAGCCGCTGTAAGTAGCCGGAGGGGGTGCAATTCCCCTGTGTATCCAGGAACGAAAAGCGACCCAGAAGAAGCGAGTGGGTCTCAGTTCGGAGAGTTGTCTGACTTCAAAATTTACTATTAGCAAGCTTCAATAAATGAAATGTTACCATCAAATTTTCAGATTCTGTTTACAAATGTTCAAATTTTGTTACCTGTGTGTATTATGTTGTACACCTGAAACTATTGTGATGGATGGTATAAAGAAAAAACACTGGCGTTTGGTTCCCTATAAAGTTACCTATTGAAAGCAAATCAAGCGTTTTTCTAGGGCCCTCCAATGTTTAGCCGGCAGGCGCATGACGACAACATCCCCCTACTCTTCCACTATTCCAGATGATTTTTCTTGTATTAAATAAATTTTGACATTTTTCGTACCAACAGAATCCGATATCTGATATCAACGACGGGGATTTATACAAATGAGGAATGGACATGCTTTTAACACTGAAAATGGGATCAACACTTTAATCGCAAGTATATAATTCATGGGAAAGTCGAAGTTCTAATGTGCGGCAGAATCAAGTGATTTGCTATTTGGATTGGCGTCATGTATGAAACTTGGCTCCTCTTTGGTCGGTGATTTGACTAACTCGCGAGTTGCACTAATGACGCCACAGTCAGGAATTCAAATCGTTCAAAACAACTTTTGATAAAATTTATCAACTTGATATTTAATATCAACGACGTGAAATAATTTTTCGCACAAAAAAGGAGTTTTCCCCTACTTTTGGTTTATTATTCTTTGAATAATACACCTGTTTTCGAGACGGAGGTCGACGACTCCGATCGGCCCCAAAATTTGACATTATCCTTTTCAAGAGGTCTAGATTCCAAAACCGAAACGTCCGTCCGCCGACGGGCCGTTTTGGGCAGTAGGATTTTTTTTTTTTTTTTTTAATCTGAAATTTGGACAAAATACTTGGTTTACCATCTAGTTGTGCCCGCAAGGTTTTCAGCCCGATCGCGCAAACCCGTGGGGCGCTATGGGGCTACGGGAGGGTTATATAAAGGCTTTTAGCTATTGGATCGAGTTAGGTGTCGTTTTCGAAGTATTTTTGGGGGTCCCGAAACGATCCGATTTCACTGTGGCGATCTATAAGGCTTTCATGGGGTAAAAATGGGATTTTTGAAGGATCCCAGGAGGTTAAATATTTTTCGAGTAAAAAAATAAAGAATTTTTGAAGAAAAAAAATCCAAAAAAAAAACATTTTTTTTCAACTTTTTTTCATTTACACAGAATTAAATTTCTGCACAAGTAACCTATATCAAAGAATAGAATAATAAACCCTAGTGTAAAATTTGCAGCGTTTTGACTTGAAGTACTTGGTCCAAAATGATTTAACCCAAAATTCAGGTTCAGTCCTTATTGGTCACTTTTCAGACGTTTTCCCGGCCAAAAATGTCGACTTTTTTGGGACTATGTGACAAACGAATCATTGCAAAAAAAAAAAAAAAAGAACACACTGTTGAAAAGTGTTGAGAGAATGTTTAATATTTATGCAGTCTCCATCCTATTTACCTATTAAAGATTACTGCAAGTCCTTGTGAAACTTGTGGACGCCTGACAATTTTCATTTATACCTCACCCGCTTCACGCAATTGTATTGTAGGTCTTTCAAACAACTTCCAAAGTCTGGCAAGGTATACGATTGGCTCTTGTTGCATTTTATTTAGACATTTGTATTAGAAAATGGTGTCCTGTAAAACTCGAATAACGTGATTCGAATCTGTCCGAGGGCGCTCGGAATGCATTCAGTATGATAAAGACCTTGGCTGAGGAGTAGACGGCACCCACGAAATGACCTCACCGAACATGACAATCGAGGAACATTCATTATTCATGTGAGAGGCCATTTGGCCCAATCATTTGAGATCCTTAGAGCTCCAAGTTTGGAAAATTGTGGAAAAGGAACAAAATCGTAGCATGCACTTCATTGAATATGCATGGAGCTCGCTTTCCGGGGGTCCAGTATTCGTAATTCTGATGCCAGACATGGACAAAAAATGAACCTATCGTCGGTTTGCGATTATGTTCAGGCGTCGAAAAGAAAAGATTGCTTCCTGGGCTAGTCACTGTAGTGTATTTGAAACTCTGGGTAATCTTTCATGATGGGGGTTTGAAGCATGTAATCCATCAAGGATAACACCATTTGACGCAGCGTGCAGTTGTAGTCCTTTATGTTGGTTTCGTTGAAGACAAAAGGATGCATTTTTGCACTGTTGGCATTCAGGCTGCTCCAAGCAAGACCCTCTAGCTCTGCAGGGTTCGACCACGATCGCAGTGCCAGATGGATAGCGTAATGGTCAGTCCACGAGTCGTTGTTTTCCAACAAAAGATACTCTTGAAGATAGTTTTCGCAAAGCCCCGACGTCACGCGACGGATCAGATTTGGCCATTTGCTCAATATCTCCTCAGTGGGGTATTCACGAGAGTTGTACAACCATTCGTCACTCTTGTAATTATCCTTGTAGCTTTCGAACCATTTGAGCAAAAATCTGGCTTTTTTGTGCGCCACGATGGCCTGGTTAGCTAAGTAGTCCCCGGGTTGCCATCCAAGAGACATCTCGAACTTCCTAAACTCGTCCAATTTTCGCACCACGAAGGTGTCCGTTTCCAAAAAGATGCCCCCTCGGTCCATCAAAATTTGCAACCTGGCTACGTCACTCCCGTGAAAGTACTTCCACGTAGCGTTCAGTTTTTGACCAAAAACCTCTTCAGGAGGGAACCATTTCTCCACGCGTACAACGGCTTTGAATTTGTGCACATTTTGCAACAAATCCCAGTATTTTCCTTTCAATGGCCTATCTGTATAGATGTACAATAAATCTGGATTGTGGTTGATCACTGCTGACAACAGGCATATCGCTTCAATAAAAGAAATTTCGTCGTTCCAAATGATAAAATGGAGATTGTTTGGGATAATGTTGTGTCCCGTGGGCAACCCAATTTCGTTATCGAAGCCTTCGAAATCTTGGATCGAGTCGTCATAGTCCTGAGAAGAAGGTAAGAAATCAAATTAACAATAAGCATTTTATTTATACGAACTCAGCACCCAGTTCTATGCCAAAAAAGCTTATTTAGGGTGATGAGTGTTTGACACCTTAGGAGAAATTTTGACTTTGACAAGCAACGAAGTTTTCCTTTGATAAAACAAAAAATCTTATGTTTCTCACTGCCCCAGGATTTCCTCTAACTAGGTACTCATTACTGAAAAATCTCCAAGTCAAGCCACAAACCACAATAAATTCGTTTTTTCGAAATGCATTTTTTGACCCAGTGTTTGACAGCCAAATTTTTGGTTGCACTTGGTTGAATCAGAGGGCTGGCTTCCTCAGTCGAGCTGTCGCCAGGGGAGGCTGGGCCCGCTGAGCCCGTCTTACGGAAGTCCGGTCTCCCGTTGACCACAGTCGAAATGCCGACAATGGTCGCCAGGGCAACAGACGTGAATTAAACAACGGGTCCGCTGACCTGGCTCCTCAGACGAAATGTTGCCAGGGAAGGCCCAGTCCTCGGTCCCGATCAAAATTGTGCTGCGTGTCGTCAGTGAATAAAATGCAATGAACTGAATGGTCAGCGTGTGACGAAGTCGGCGGTGCAGTTGGGGGCCACCCGCGTAATTAGCGGGTGTACGAGAAATTTAATTCCCCCAACTACCCAGCCGACGGTGGCGCTTCCCGTGGACCGCGACTGGACCAGGAGCGGTGGCGGGCGATCGAATTTAAAGAAGAGTTCGGCCCATCGGCCACAGTAATTATGACTGAAATGAACAATAATCATGACATCAGTACTGGGCATCAGTCAATGATTATGTTACTGAACCTTCCCAACTCAAAGTTTGACAGTGGACCATTCTTTGACGTACATTTCAACTGTTTCATACACTGGTCTAGCACTCGATTTTCGACCAAACTTAAATAGGATCTCCTTTATTATGATTTAACCTTCAATTGGAGGTGAAAAGAAAGTAATTGGATCTGCAATTGATGGCACTGTCGAACACTGAGGGTGGCATCAGTTTGAGGACTAGTAATTGACTTTCACGTTATATCTGATGATTTCCAAAAACTGATGGCATGGATGGCATAATGGATGGGCATAAATGGAATCCACGCAGAAAAAGTGATTGAGAAAAACCGTTGGAAAAATCGAATCTGGAAATGTTAAGGGCAAAATAATAAGCTTTGGAGGAATTGGGGGAATTGACTGGGTAATGTAATAATTTCAAATGTACAATGTATGTGTACAATATATAATGTATAATGTATGTGTACCTAATGTATATTTCATATGTAATACACTACACGTGCTTTTAATATTGTGTTACCAATATTGTTAACTTCGCATTACTAGCGTAGGCGTTTGCGCCGCCTTTTGGCTGTTGCAAAAAATAAACATATTTTATTCTATTCTATTCTAAAACTCTCACATCCTAAAACGGAAAAAATAAAAATAAAAATAAAAAACCGGAAATCACTAGAAACAGCACTGAAGAAATGACAACACGATCTCCTCCAAATTGCCCCAAAACCCGCCGGAGGACTTGACAAAAAAGGTATTGTATTTCAGAATTCGGAAGGATCAAGTTCGTAAAACACTCCTATGCCTTATTATTGACAATTTTCGGTGAAATGTCAATCACTGGGGTCACGTCAAATACTTACAGGTCCCTCCGCCCTAACGATAATCTGGGAAAAGGGTGTTTCAATAATTGAATTATTGAATTAGAATAAATCTAATCCAGAACACAGTCAAAATTTAAAATTTCCCCGTCGTCTTCGTCACTATTAGCCATACAACCAATAAATAAAATGCTAACAGGTAGGTATACTGTTATAAACCTATTTCTTATCGTATGATTGATTCATAATGAGATTGTCTCTTGCACATGTCCGGAACCATTTTCACATACGAAATCATCTTCCTGTTCGGGTGGTGCGCCTACAGCGTTTGACCAGGGAGGAGATGAGGCCGTCTGCCGGTGGCGGCGCTTGGGATCCTTACCGAACGAGAGGAGCTGCAAATTGATGTCAAATATAAATCTGTTTAATTTGCTTGTACCTATATAATATTTGTGGACTTAATAATAAGTGTTTGTTTGGGGCTTTTTTTGATTACGTAAAACAATATGATGTATTTTGCCTATTGGAAACACACCTGCTATCAGATAGCAGGTGTGTTTCCAATAGGCAAATTTTCCAGATTCTGGAAAATTTGACAGGCTATCAAAATATTTTGCTGAATACAATCTTCAATGGGTCGAAGCGGTAAAGCGGTCTGAGTTTGGTAGGTCCTCAGGAGGTATGTTATTAGGGATAAAAAGTATTAAGTCCATTTCGGAGGTATTTAAATTTGATAGAATTGGGGGAAAATACTTCATTGTGGCAAAACTTGAAGGGGTGAAAGTCAACATCCTGCCTGTATATCTCAACTGCAATAATTGGGAAGAGGAGTACGATGAACTCGACCTGCTGCTCCGTACAGTATACCGTGAGGATGAGGAATTCCTGGTTGCTGGGGATGTTAACGCACGAACCTCATCAAAGCAGACGCTGCCTGACGAGTTGGAGCTGGATGAGGGAAAATATACCATGTTGAGGAAGTCGAAGGACCCAAAATCGAATGGAAGGAGTGAGTCCTTTCTACGGCTCTGTGAGGACTACAGTCTCATTATACTGAATGGAAGGTGCCGCGGGGATGCGAGTGGGGAGCATCTCGGCTCGAGTGGCGTTTCAGTGATTGATCTGTGCTGTGTCTCGCGTGGGGTGATGGAGCTTCTTGAGTCGTTTTTGGTCGGATGCGTCACTTTTTCAGACCACATGCCGCTGGAGATTGGGCTTCAAGGGGCATCCTGGGACGCTTCCAAACCATTGCCTCTCCCAAGCAAAGCTTCAATGGATGGATTCACATAAGGAGGAATATGTGAGATTATTGGATAAGCTGTCGTCAGAGTCGTGAGCTGGGAACAGGATATGTTGAGGGGTCTCTTCGTTTGAATGTGGAGATGGACCGACCTTTTACCCTGGAAGAACTCAGGGCTGTGCTCAGAAAGGCCAAGGATAGCAAGGCCCCAGGGACGAATCGAATCCCTAACGAATTTTATAAGTGTGCCCCGGACTCCTTCCTGTCAGATATGCTGGCTCTGTTCAACTGGATCTATGAAACGGGATCGGTGCCTCAGTCCTTCGGCGAATCAATCATATACCCACTCTTCAAAAGAGGAAGCGTCAACCTGGCTTCGTGGTCTCTCGTTTATGAACTGTGACAGCAAGTTGTACTCAGCATTGTTACTTGGCCGCTTAGAGTCGCACCTTGACTCAGAGGGAAAGCTCTACGCTTTCTTTGTTGACTTCAGGGCTGCGCGTTTGACGGGATCCAGCATGACCTTCTTTTTCAGAAGTTGAATGCTGCGGGCGTCGGGCGGCGATTTATGGGTTCCCTGGCAGCTATGTACAGAGCTGGAGCTGCAGTGGTTTGGGGAAAGGGGGGGATATCTCATCCCTTCTCGGTTGAAAGTGGGGTCCGGCAGGACTGTTTGCTGAGCCCGCAGCTTTTCACGCTACCCCCCCCCCCCCCCCCCCCGGCAGACGGGCAAATGCTCATGCTTGTATCATGTTTTGCAATATATACTTAATGAAAATGTTTTCTTGATGCACAGAATTGGCGGCGTTAACGGAGACATTAAATGCGTTAAAAACATTACGTTTGCACGTGCATTGTTGTTAATACTATAGTATAGTATTGTTAGTATTTAGTCAACAGGATCAGGGTGAAGGTCAACGAAAAATTCCACTTCTTCGCCGAGCTTTCGGAAAATATATTTCTTTCCTCAGGGCCTAAACACAACATTTACAGTCACTTACATTTACAGTCCAATCTGACTTCGATGTAACCATCATCCGATAATTGCTCTCTGAGTAAGTAGCTGTGATCATTGAATACATATTAAGTAGATAACGCCGCAATGTGACTGTAAATGTTGTGTTTAGGCCCTGAGGAAGGAAATATATTTTCCGAAAGCTCGGCGAAGGAGTGGAATTTTTCGTTGACCCTCACCCTGATCCTGTTGACTACATTCTACACTTTGGGTCGATCATCATAACATCAATAGTTAGTATTGATGGAGTACTATTTGTGCACGAATTTTTGAACAATAAACATGGTTCTATCCATCTATCTATCTATCTATCTATCATCTTCCAGTTCAGGAACAACAAGCGGTCGCACCCAGCTCAGCCCAGGAATCAGGTTCCAAGTCTTCGTCGTTTCATTCGCCGCCTGGTTAGTCAGTGAAAAATCGAAAGGTGAACGCATTCACATTTGTATAGAATTTCACGCGTACATGCGTGTATAGAATTTCACGTTTGCTCTGTACTGGAAAATACCGCAAGAAACCCACCGTGACGCGTATAGGCTTGCTTCCAATAAACTTCCCTTCCACATTCGTTCGTGAGATATTTGCAAACCATTCGCCCACTTCATATTGCGAGAAAGCCTAGGATGGTTAGAGTTGATCAAAATTTTCAACTGAACTATTCAGTAAGGGAAGGGGGAGGAGTAGTATTAAGGACAAACAGGGCTTACTCGGTTAATTTTAGCCAATGCGTGCTTCCAAAACCAGAACGAAGTGCCAAATATTAGCAGGAGTACCACGCAGAATCTGATACAATTCCGAGTGATCTTCATTTTTGTATAACTCGAACACTAGGTAGGTAACCTTTTAACTTTGTTGTGGGTTATTTGGCAATCGTTTCTTGGATATGCAAATACTGAATCACGTTGTCCTCTTCTCCTATGTAGGTATTTTTCGTTTTTCGGTAGCCGAGCCATCAAAAATCGGCAGAATGGGGCTAAAATTGGCAAGTAGATCACACTTGAAGAGTCGGTAAAAATCGATCACTTTTCCTAGGTTTCTGTTTTTTTTTTTTTTTTTTTTTTTCCCGAACGCATTATTTAGTCAATTTAGGCGTGGGAAGAAAAAAAAGGTGGGGTCCTTGGAAGAATTCATCTTTAATTATTCAATCATTATTATCCAGGATATTTTCCCGTCATAATATTATTATATTATAATAATATAATCCATATTATGGGGGCCCCATCCAAAAATGGTTACCTTGGATAGGTAGGTACATCAAGTAGGGCTCGGTCCGATGTTCGACGTTCAACGTTGATGAACACCAATGTTTATCGAGTATCGATGATGACCTGCCGATGTTGATTTAGAAATATAGAAGAAATATTTAGATTTTAAATTTTATTTTTGAACGTTTTTCAAAAGATTATTTCCCACGGCCAGAAAATCGTCTGTATCTAAGGTGGGTGCTTGGTATGGTTTGTTAAGTTCAACTTCAACAAAACCTCAAAAGTCAGCCGTTGACGTTACGTCAATTTTTATTTTTGCCCTGGACACCTTTGAATCTCCTGTTTATCTATGTACGATTGATTTTTCGTATTATGGCCGAAATAGCTGTCCAAATCTGTCTATGAAATTCCTATGGTCACGGAACCTACGTGTCTGTTGTGTACTGCTTCCTGCCAGCCAAATCAGTCGCATGCTATAATACCAAGAAAAGGAAATGACGGAAGTAAATGGCTCCGTGCTTTCTTCGGTTTAGTGTATTTGCCTCCTGGACAAGTCGGAGAAGAACTCATAGCAGCAGAACTCTATACCTACGTGACGCCCGACCTCCGCCAGTTTGCTGACTACATACTCGATACGTAAGTTGCTGAAGAAGCAGCTTTTCCTCCTCTTATGTGGAGTGAGCCTCCTTCTGAGGGTCCTCGAACTACAAAGTGGTCCAGAGTTTGAGGCCGTTGTAGTTGTATCTATGAAGTTGTCCGAAATGTCTCAATTATCCGAAAAGTGAGCGGTGCACAGTTCTTATGGTTTTCGAGACACGCTGTTGGCGCTTCCCTATGAAAATTTCGGCGCATTCCTTGAAAACCGGTAAAAAAAAACTTTCTTACCAAGGCAGATGTCCACTTGTCAACCTGAACGGACTGTTTGAGACCTTGTAAATTCTGCACTTTCTATTTATTGAAGGGAGACTGGGAAACCCGCAACTAATTTGAAAAATGATGAAGTGCCTACTAAGCAACGGTACTTCCGTTAATGCCGTTCGACGTCCGGCAAATTAGGGCTTACGCTTAGGAAAGATGCAGTAAAACGCGGTTAGCTAAAAGGAGCCGGACTCAGCTAATCTACGAATTGGTACCAAGCTGTCTACCGAAGTAAATCTCTCTTCGACCTGCCTTTTGCACAGCGCTCATTCACCGCTTTTAAATCCGATTCCGGTTTCCACCCTCATTTGAGAGGTGTTACCTGGTTGACACCTACGTGCTCGCACGAAGACCACCTTTGACAAAATCAGAGTTTCCGCAGGTTCAAGTGATGGAACCAGGGGGGGGGGGGGGGGGGGGGTCGTAAAGGTACACCCACCCCAACCGTAAATCACTTCATTCGCATTCCAGCTAGGTATACCGCTAGCTAGGGGACACCGATTGGAGATGTTCGTAAACGTTAGATGCCCGGAAAATCCACAGTTAGCAGCAACCTTCGTCATCAAAAGTGATGACCTCAAATTTTTTCTCAAATAGATAGTTTGATACACAATAACAGTTTTTTCCACCAAATTGCTCCACGTTTGAATCAACAAATTGTACAAGCTCTTTTATTCTTATGGGATGAAATAACATTGAATCGGCTCGTCGTTACATTCTTCCACCACGGATTAATCACTTGAGAGCGTTAAAGGATGCAGGGGAGGCAGTGTGGAGAAGAGAAGACCGTCGCCTTGTATCGGGATCCAACATCTTTGAATTCGTCGAATACCTACCTCGTTAACACGTTCCTTGAAGTCCTAAGGGCCGCCTTTGGGGAGAAGGGTGTAGCAGTATAATGTTCTTCTGGCTGTCCAAAAGAGTTTCAAGGTGGACTGGACCCGGATGGTTTTATCGAGGGTTTATACCGACATGACTCGAGCTACTCGAGAACACATTGTCCTTCCAAAGTGAACATTAAATGTTTGAAAATATTTTCCCCCTCATGAGATATAGTTTTGTTTGATATCAGTTGGGGTTATGATGTTTAAATTTAAGTAAGTAAACGAGTGATACTGAAGAGGCGCCGACTGACTATGATCAGACTCTGTACTTCACTTTTACCGTCGCTGAGCAAAAGCGATCTCTGGTCTGCCTGCGGTCGACGCGTACGCTCCTCGGAATCCGTATATATACGGAACGTAAAACCATTGATATATATTAATGGTTTTACGTTAAAATGCGTTAAATTTAGCTCACCGCTCCATTATATTATCCATTATATTAATTTTGCTGTTGCCCCGAAGAAAGGATTCATCGATTGTTCCGCCACACCTGTACCTACCACCCATTTTAGCTCGGTAATTAAGCTGTCATATTAATATGACAGCACATATCCGCATGAATTGCATGAATGGGTGCGAGGTATTTTTAGCTCTGCCTGTCAACTTCCACACGTTCGAAGTTTTGACTGAATTACTTACTCCGAAATGTCAAAATTGATGGTTTTCCTGTCAGTTTGCCAGTCCTTATTTAATCATCTCATCTCTTTTGTTTTCACAATTTGACCGTCTGCATCATGTTTCCGAGTAGTGGGTACGCGTTACCTCTTTTAGTTCATCGCCTCACTCATTACCATCAGCATAGTGAGGAGAAAAGAGGAAATTATGATGCTTACCTGTTTCTGGTGGCTTAAAATTTGTAGCATGGAGGATTACCGAAACCCCAAGAAGTGTCTTCGACGTCTTATTGCTAACGAAATTTAGGAGGAACCGAAGCATTGGAAACTGGGCTTCTGAATAGGGATGAATATCGATACCCCATTTTTGAAGGCTATTTTACTCAGGAAGTTAAATAAAACCACCGATGCCATAGTGGCCCAGTCAAATCGAACGTCGGGAAATTCATATCAAATTCCTTCAAGATTGAAGGCTTCAATCTGAATGCACGTTATAATATTATTATCTGGGGTCTCAAAGCCAAATGTCGTATTGATACGACAATACGCTTTGAGACCCTCGATATGTGATGATCACCAAATATGCAAAACACTGCAAATTTTACACAAGTGTTTATTATCGTACAATAATCGTGTTTATTATATAGGTTAATCGTACAATAATTAGGCGTTATTCAGCGTTATTAAAAAAATATTTTTGAAAATTAAAAAAAAAAAGTTTTTCTGTAACAGACGGACAGATGTGGGACCTCAAAAAAAAAAAAAAAGGATTTTGCGTCCAAAATTACTCGGAAAACGACACCGTATTTGTTTGACTTCCCGGGATCCTTCAAAAATCCCATTTGTTGCCCCCATGAAAGCTCCATAGGACCCCAAAAAATGGATTCTACGTCCGAAAATACTTCGAAAACGACACCCAACTCGACCACATAGCCGAAAACCTTCGAAAACCCCTCCCGCAGCCTCATTTTAGCCCCATAGCGCCCCACGGGGTTGGGCGATCGGCCTGAAAACCTCGTGGGCTCAACTAGATAATCCGAGTATTTTGTCAAAATTTCTACTGCCCAAAACGGCTCGGACGGCGGAGGGACAATACATTTTTGGAACCTAAAGCTCTTGAAATGTATACCTAATGTCTACGTTTAATGTGAAATTTCAAGACCGATCAATACCACGACTAATACCAAAATCTCGTTTTCACAATCTATAGAATTTTTATTTTTCCTATTTTTGATGACATGCTTCAAATCATTTTCATTTCAAAAATGCCAAAATACTATGAAATTTGCTCAAATAAAAAAGTTTTAATTTCATCACCAACACGGTTTTGAATCAGTGTTGCGGCCCTCCTGAAAAGTTGATGAAAATGTGATACGACTTGTAGCTTTCAGACCCTCAATATGAAGCTGAAGCGCCAAACGCTCATTTGACTAAATTTATTGCATTTAATACGAGGAACCCTATGATCAATTTACATAATATGTAAATTGAGCATATTATTAAGGGGTGGTTTCACGTGGGAGTAAAACCAAGATCAACATTAAACGATAAATTTAGTTGTTTCTGCCTTCACTTGAATAAATCACCATCTAAACTCATCCACCATCTTAGTTTTTCATTTCGATGAAATCGAGCCGTATATTTAATTTTTGTAAGTTATCGACTTGCAAAGATGCTCGTGGAAAGAAAACTGTGCTTTCTGAAAACTGGGGAAACTGTTATTGAGCACTAACTGGGGTACTAATGTTTGGTAGATTTGTATTGCCGAAGGCAGCAACTTATTTTCTTCTTTGAAATTAAATTTTTTTTAACGGAAAATAGAACGGCGATTTTAAAATTTATTTTTTGGTTACGCGATTTTGTAGATGTTAGGTCTGTTATAATATCTATTGTAGATTTAAGATTTTTTTACCATGCCCATCACTACTTCTCGAATGTCGGCTACCTTTTATTTGCTAAATACGGTGAAGGTCAAACCTGGTTGGCTCAAAACTTCACCGACTTCAACCTTACTCGCTTTTGTAAAGATTGATTCATTTTGGAAATAATGACAAAAATGCGTGTGGAAAGCCCGTCCATTAATCCTATCTGAAATGTTCTATTTAATCTCTGGTCTGGGTATTCTGATTAGATAAAGAGACTCTTAGCTCACGCTAAGCTCAAGCAAGGCTGACGGGGAAAGTTTTCATTCCAACTGTGCAGTCCAGCTTTTCTTGCATAATTTCATAAGGTGTGTTCAACTTCCCGGGGGAGGCCCAGAACTTAATATTTCATTAAATGATACAATTAAATTTTTACATTTATTTTGGTTAATTGTTATTGCACCACTAATTAATTGTTATATGCAAAAGACTTGTGCTAGTGTTATCGCGACGGAGGTCAAAAGTTCTGATCGGTCTCAAAATTTTACATTATTCGTTTCAAGATGTCTAGAATCCGAAAATGGAAAATCCATCCGCCGTCCGAGCCGTTTTGGGCCGAAGGAATTTCTTTTTTAATCTGAAAATTTGACAAAATTCTCGATTTACCGTCTAGTTCTGCCCGCAAGGTTTTCAGCCTGATCGCCCAAACCCATGGGGCTCTGAGGGGCTACAGGAGGGTTTCGAAGTATTTTTGGACGTAGAATCAATTTTTGGGGGCTCAGAACGATTCTATTTCACCGTAGGGATCTATTGGGCTCTCATGAGGCTACAAATGGGATTGTTGAAGGAAGAACGCATAATCCATTTTTCGAGGTCCCACATCTTTTCTTTTCATTTCTTTTTTTTTCAAACAAAATTTTGAGTGCGATTAGAACTTTCGACCTACTTTGCGATTACATAGGTGTATTGTTCCATGAATCAAAAACGCTGCAAATTCGAAAAATCTAATCGGTCTCAAAATTTGACAATGATATCCGTTTCAAGATGTCTTCATTCCAAAAACGAAATGCCCATCCGCCGTCCGAGCCGTTTTGGGCTGAAAAAAGTTTTTAAAATCTGAAATGTTGACAAAATACTCGGTTTACCATCTAATTGTGTCCAAACAAGAGATGTTGGAAATGATCCATATTGAACGCAACAAACTTCAAACAGTTAACTTCAGAACAGATGTCCAACACCTCAGTAATTGTTACCTACTCTGACTTAATCCATAAAGGGAGACCGCTGACATGAAACCGTTAATGCCTTAATTGCTCACTAACCATCCCGCAAACCTTTCGAAAAGTCGGCACCCTTTGTAATTTATTTGCCACATTCTAAAAGCCCCCACCATCGACAACTGTCAGTTCCTTCTGTATATATCCCCATCTTACATAATATGTAATAATAAGAATATTATTATTTAGTATTATTTAGCATTATTCACATCGTGTACTGCTCTTTTCCCTGCACTTGTAAGTACTAGGTACCTCTGTATATTTTTTAAACTTGCTCACTCAATGACAGGATTTTGCTCTACCTACCTTCCAAATTATTTTTATCATATTCGTTTGTACTGTAGGTAATATAGTATATTATACACTTTGCACTGTTTCATATCATATACACTTTGTACACTATTGTGTAGTATCATGTAGTATCATCAATTGTTAAATTTACAATCTAAACTCTGTTTTGTTCACTTCATTAGGCCCTGATGATAGGAGAATATATCTCTTGAAACGTCGGCTCAAATCTTCGTCTTATTTGACTGATCCTCAACACCTATCTAACACCATAAAGTAAGAAAGTTGGGCGCAAATGCGCTGGCTTGCGCGCATTTCGGGAAGATCTCAACCCCCTCAGTGGTAGCTAAACCGGTAAAAAAAATAGCGGTATTTTCATCACATACCGTTTAAAAGGAGAAGGCTTATGACGTACATAGCCATAGAGACGTTCTGAAATAGTGGTATAGATCAAACGAGGTAGTACTTCCACTGTCGACCCAACCCTTGAGACAGAGCCCACGTTACAGTACTCCCAAAAGTTCGTTCTGAAAGACTAAAAGGGGTTGGAAAAAACGCTGCAAATTTTACACAAGGGTTTATTATTCTTTGATAGACGTTACTTGTGCAGAAATTTAATTCTGTCAATGAAAAAATTAAAAAAAAAAAAATTTTATTTGGATTTTTTGTTTCAAACATTTTTTCTTCAAAAATTCTCTATTTTTTACTCGAAAAATATTAAATTTTAACCTCCTGGGATCCTTCAAAAATCCCATTTTTAGCCCCATGAAAGCCCTGTAGATCGCCACAGTCAACTCGGATCGTTACGGGACCCCCAAATATGGATTCTACGTCCAAAAATACTTCGAAAACGACACCTAACTCGATCCCATAGCTAAAAGCTTTCAAAAAAACATTTCCCGTAGCCCCATTTTAGCCCCATAGCGCCCCACGGGTTTGGGCGATCGGACTGAAAACCTTGCGGGCACAACTAGATGGTAAACCAAGTATTTTGTCAAAATTTCAGATTTAAAAAAAAAAAAAAATCCTACTGCCCAAACCGGCTCGGACGGCGGACGGACATTTCGGATTTTGAATGTAGACTCGGAAACGGATAATGTCAAAATTTCAGGCCGATCGGAGTCGTCGACCTCCGTCGCGAAAATGTAGGTGTATTATTCCAAGAATAATAAACCAAAATTGCAATTGAAGACCACAGGGAAAGAAGGGGGAAGGTCACTTTTTTTTCGAAAATGAGTTAAGGTTGGCAACAAACTCTCCCAAGGATGTAGTTTCATAATACGAGATCAAACTTGGAAAAAAGGAGGAGGGTCTGCAAGAAATAGCCTATGTTAGATCTGAAATTACTGGGAAAGAAGGGGGAACGTCCGAATGAAGGGAAAGAAAGGGGAAGGTTTGAAAGAAAACAGGGAAAGAAAGAGGAAGGTACTCCGTTGGCACGTCTGGTGATAGCAAACGTGTGATTACCCGATTGGACAATATTGTTTGCCACCACGGCTTTACACTGGTGAGTCAATAACCAATGTTCTTACCCACCTTTAGACTTCAATGATATTATAAAAACTCGGACCTATGTAGGTAAGGAAAAATAAATTGTTCATTGGGGCTATTCATTTTCGTGTTTCTATTCCAGGCCGGCGACCGATTTCTTTTGAAAAGTTCAAGGATTTACTCCACTTGAAACAGTTTTGTCAGTCGATGGCAGCGAGGAGATACGTTTCAAAATTAAATAACCCTGGAAATTCTCCGCTTCACGGAAAAACATTGAATCATGGATCTGTTTACTGTAAACTCGTCGTCACAAATTTTGGTTGTCGAGTAGAAACAGTTTCTAGTAACCAACCGCCAAACTTCCTTACAGACCAATCATGTGATTATAGTTTTCGCGATTATGTTGCGTAACAAATTTTGGTGTCGTTTGGTGTCGTTACGCAAATTTTAGAATGACCCCCAGCCCAAAAACATATCCACGTTAATACAAACGCAAGGAGGGCAAGAAAAGCGGCACACGCGGGGAGTAGTGAAAATAATAAAATTGTCCTTTTTTCTGTCACTCTCCCCCTTTTTTCCCTGTTCTCTCTCTGACCCTCCCCCTTCTTTCACTTTTTTTGAGTAATTATGGATTTCTTTTTTTCAATAAAATTATTTACAAATTGTGGATGTTCATTAATTTATTTCTCTTTCCGTTATATCGTTAGATGAAAGTTTAACTAATGAGGAAAAATAAAACGACCCAGCCTTTCATGAAGATGGATATGAGTAGAACGCGTCAAACTTTCAATTTCATTTTTCTCAGAATGGAAAAATTCACACATTCCCCCTTCTTTCCCTGTGGTCTTCAATTACTTCTGTTCTATAGAACGTATACGCGTACAGAAGTAATTGCAATTTTTTCCATCCCAATGGAGTTCTACGAATTGCATAGTGCAACAATCCAAAAATAGACGAAAAAGGGTACTGGGCAGTTTTTGGACTTGGAAAAAAAAAGTCTTTCCATGCGCAGCCAGCGTTCCAGATTGATATTCCTTGCACCGCCTCATCCATGGGTGATACCTTCTGATACTCCCACCTTGTAGCCTTTCCCCCTTCCAAGTCACGAGTTCCATTCAAAAATGCCGCCACCTCGTGTCGGATACCTTCCGAATGCCGACGGGTCTCAGGTTACAAAACCTCGGAAGGCACCTCGTTTGAGCGCCGTCGGGTTTTTGTGCGCTTTTTCTTTCGGCCGACAACCGCTCGGAATTTGCCGGGACAAGTCAGTAACAAGATACCACAGTCACTGAATTGCCGTCTTTAAGAAGATCCTCCTCATCTGGGTAACATAATCTTGAATGGGCTTTGAAATTTCATAAAGAATCGGGATTTAAAATCAAGATGGATGAAATTTCATTCATCCTTTGACAAACTATCACAGAATTGCTGATTCTGCTTCGTGGACTTGGTACCTACTGTCAATTTGGAGCGGCATAAATATTTGATTTTCAAAAAGAGAGAACGTGACATTGTTGCTAACTGGTTACCTGACAAGGAACTCGAGAAAAAGTAGGACCACACTCTGTGAAGAATGCGGGCCATTGAAGCCATCAGGGACACCAATTAGGGTATGGGTGTGTAGTTTACACTGCTTGAGGACACAGGGGTGGGGTAGAATGAGACCTATAGGCCAGGGTCTCGTAATCCCGGAGTTCAGTTCGCAAGCACGATTTCCTATTTTGTGTTTGCTGATTCTCAAGTCACATGTGTGACTTCTTCTCGCCTGGAAGGTGCCAGAGGAATCATGCAGGAATGCCACTTCACTACCCTAGAAAGTGTGGAGCCGCTGGAGGGCAACTTGATTTGTACTACCTGACAACGCGTTGGAGGCAGATAAAATGAATTAGAGAACGGTATAATGTTACGTATTTGGATGTGAAGTAGGGACCGGCCTTACTTTCCTGTATGTACAAAGATGATAAGGACCTGGGCTAAATCATCTATTATAAATCCGATTTCGGCGGCTCGAAGACTATCGCACTAGTTAAAATGTTCTGTCACGCCCATACAATGAGGTGATGTCATGGCGGATCGGTGTACAAGGAAGAAATTCCCGACTCGTACCTCGTATGTCACACATACTTGGCTCCCGTCACTTCTTTACTCAGCAGTCCAATTAATTACCATTTTAATTACTTATTCACGGTGAGTAACACAATTGGAATGTCTCGTGATACGAACGGCGGTGACTTCATTGATGAGGTTGTCGGAAAACAGAAACACCGCGCCAAGTAGATCAAGTAAACATGGCGTTCATGCGAAGAATAAATTAATTAATAAAGATACATTTTCGGCGAAGGTAGATGGTATCAGAGTTGGGATTATTCGAATAAAAATTTAGTTGGACTAAAGTTGAAACTAAAAACTAATTAGTTTTTAGTTTCGAAAAACTAATTAGTTTTTAGTTTCGAAAGTGAAACTAAAAACTAATTTAGTGTTTAGTTTGACTTTCGAAACTAATTTTGGAACTAAATTAGTTTTAGTTTCAACTGTTGAAACTAAAACTAATTTAGTTCCACAAGTTAGTTTCGAAGTTGCGAATAAAAACTAAAGTAGTTTCATCTTTTATTCGTAGTTTCGGAACTAAAAATGAAACTAATTTTTTTTTCCTCGCAGACTTTTTTTTCCTCCAGACATAATGAATGACTCATCACACTCAATTCTTCGATACGTTTCTGAAAACGTTTGATGTTTCACTCAAAGTGGTGGGGAGGGGAGCAAACTTTAATCTATTCTTCTACGACCCTGAAAAAAAGAACTTGTTCGCACCCAGCACCCACATTTCGTTGAAACACACTCACGAACACACATCCCCTTCAAATCAGTAAAAAACGCGAGGAAAAAAATTAGTTTCATTTTTAGTTCCGAAACTACGAATAAAAGATGAAACTACTTTAGTTTTTATTCGCAACTTCGAAACTAACTTTTGCAACTAAATTAGTTTCAATTTCAACAGTTGAAAATGAAACTAATTTAGTTCCAAAAGTTAGTTTCGAAAGGCGAACTGAAACTAATAGTTTCAGTTTTTAGTTCCACTTCGGAACTAATTTAGTTTTTGCCCAACTCTGGATGGTATGCGTGTATACAGTGGGTACGATGTGTATATTTCAATTTAATTACCTGAAAATTGAGAACAACATTCATGAGTTGTTGATCATTTTTGAATTGGTGTTTCAATCATTTAGTTTAAAGTTAAGTACACCGACTTCGTTGCATAAACAATACTATGATAACTTGTTGCTTTCAACAATAGATCGACCATAAACTGTACCAGTTGGGTCATTTCGGCTGGCGCCAGGGGAGTGGCGGAGCGCCTTCCTTCGTATTCTCTTTGCCTATTTCCCTGATCGACGTCGGATAATCAGCGTATTGTCTACAAGGAACCCAGCAAGGTCAACGTTTTGGATTGCGGAGGGGCGATTTCTGAGTTCGCCGAATGGAGACATTCCGAGTGACTGTCGAGGTTTACGGAACAAAAAACTCTTCTCTGGTCGTTCCATTTATCAAGGACGGAGATCAATGCGAGATCGTCTGAGGGGCTCAGGACTTTAGATAGAAAATTGTCAAGAATTCAGTATGGTGTGGGAACTGGAGTGAGTGAGCCTCGGTGTGGGTGCGTTTCTGACGTTGAGTTTGTTGTGATGGGCGGAGTTCCGAAGCCGCCGCACACTGAGAGAAAAGATTTTTTTAGTGGATAGGTTAAATCCGAAATAACCTCGAAAAGAAATTGAAACCACCTAGAATCAATTGATTCAACCTAGAAAAAAATAGGTCCAGGTTAAAGTAACATCGAAAAATATTAATACAACCTAGACCCATATAGAAACAACCTAACCCGTTATTACCCGCCCTCTGACCACAACCTGGAATAAAAAAGTGTCAACCTAGACCAAATGTGGACTTCACATTTGGTCTAGGTTGACATTGTGAAGACCTAGAAAATATATTACCTACCTTTGAATTTTAAGTGGGGTAACCTAGAATTGAATGATTTGACCTTCCATATAATTCTCCTCCATTAAAGTCTCGGTTTTACAACTGAAAACAACCGAGAGATTTAAAAGGCGAGATTGTTACTTAAGGTAACAACCCAGAAGAAAAAGTTAGATTTTCAGTCTCGGTTAAAACTACCGTAATACCACAAATAGTTATAGGTTTAAACAACAGTGATTGTAATTCATTCAATAAATTCCAGGTTGTTTCAACAGTACGCTAAGCGGCCGCGGAGAGCGCCACTGTAGGCGGTGGGCGTTAATTCTCGTTGTCTTGGCACCCCTGCTATTTAGCCGGTGGGGTTGAGGCCAAATCTTTGTCAAATTCTAATCATCTAATTTCTGTCACTATGTGCAGTCATATTATGACATCACATTCAAATTTTCGTACTGAGTTGGAAACAGAGACAACCCAGAAAGATGGTTGAAGTTGATAGATACAACATGCAATGGAAGTGGAGCAAACCTAGAAAGAAAAGTGGACTACCTAGTAATTTATTAGGACCAACCTGAAAAGAATTGGAAGCTGCCTAGAAATTTAACTGGTACAACAGTAATAGTAAATGAAACAACCTCGTAAATAAAGGGGAACAACCTAGAGAAAAAAGGGTTCAAGGTTAACGCGCCATGGCTGTAAATTGTTTGAGGTGGAGTGAGAACGTTTTTGTTTTAGGGTAAATCAACCGTCTATGAAAGTGAAAAACATTGAATACCAGGGTGAGACAACCAAGACATTAATGTTTTTAACCTAGACTGTAAATGGATGGAGGCGGCGGCACACACCGTGAACTTAACCTAGAACTAAAGTGTGGGGGTGGCGTATTTTAAATCTTGGTTGTTTGCATTTTTAGGAAGGTAACGTCACCAGTATTTTCAATCGAGGTTAAATTATATTCAACCTAGACTAAATTGTTCCACCCTAGAATGAAAAAAAAAAATCTAGGTTGGCAGCATTCAACCTAGAAAAAAATCTAAAAATAACCTAGAATAGGCCCTTTTTTTCTCTCAGTGCATGGAGGAATGGGATGGACCTGGGTGGCTCTCTCAGGGTCCAAACTCGAGATGTCGAGGGCTCCCCCTGCGTACGCAAAGTCGGCGAGCATTGTTTTCAATTGAGATGTCCGGATATCGAGAACCGTCGCCGCAGCCTCCAATCCCCTCCTACCTTCCCTTGGAGGTTGGATCACTAGAGGCTACTGGAGACGGTTTTCCTCTCATGACATCAGCCATAGGGTCACCTGTCGCTACGCTCCAGGTTTTCCCTCTTTCCTGCCGAAATAGTGATCGCACGTTATAAAGATGCCAGACGTGAAATAAGACCTGAGCCGAGGGCGAGATCGACTGGTGGGCGTTGGTCATGACATGCTGGGAGTGAGCGGTCCCCCTTTCTCCGCTCTTTCATCCTCCATGCTGAGTTACGCGTGTGTGGATTCCCCATTGGGGATCTGAAGAATGACCACTTGTGGTCCAAAACTGACCGATTGTGGAAAATTTCCACACAAGACTAAGATCACTTAGTGATCTCTCCACCAAGTCTTGCATTTGGGTGGCAACCGGGCACACTGTTTAAACCTGCAAACCTGATTAGTAACAAAGTGAATGAGGTTGGAGAATCTCGTCTACGATACAATGAGCAAACTGACGATTTTTCTCGAGTTCAATGTTGAGGATAAGACGCCGTAACTACCAGGGAACCGAAAATCCGATATCCTAATTTAATTAACCGAGTCGCAATGTTGATTAGGGTTGGCGCAACAGTGACAACCTCGTACGATAAGGTTATAAATACATTGAGAATCACCCGATATGATTTAGAGTGGCTGGTAGACGTCTCTCTCTCGTCCCCCCGATGTGAATGTATTTGTATTTTGTATTTAGAAAGCAAGGAATAGAGTTTGAAGACGGAGGGTGTGATGGAGGAGTGCGGCGATGTCTGGTGGGGGTATCTACGCAAGGTCTTGTAGCGCCGCCAGGAGAGGTACAGTTGAGTACGAGGTGTTGATTAGGAGAGGTCGAGAAGCGCGAGTGACTTTTTTTCTGTAGTGTTTGGTGTGCCGCCGACTTCCGAGTCGAGTACAACCGTGCCGTTTTTCCCGCCAAATTTTTTTCGCCCTCCCTCCTCCCATTTCCGACGGAATTTCCTTCTTTTTTTTTTTGGCGAGTCGTTAACAGTTTCAATCATGCAGTGGGCAGTGCTGATGGTCGTCCTGGTGATGCGGAGTGTGATCGCCCGGCGAGCCGGCAATGCACTTATTCCACTGGGTGCCGAAGAAACACACCGAAGACCCAGCAAAAGTGCAGGTTCGTGTTGTAATTGTGGTTTATTTTTACTATCACTGTGAATAGTAAATACGTTGGGAGAATATTTATACCTTCTGGTGCCGGCGGGGCACCTCTACGATAGGTGCAGTCTTGATGATTCTTTGCTCTATTATGTCACAGTATAGTAAATCATTTTAAAATCCGCAAAGAACCGGAAAACACGTTGACGCTCTCTACTGACAGAACACTGGTTAAATGCATGTCAATTTTACTTGTAGGAAATGCTAAATGTAGAAACATTCAGATTGGGGTGAGTTACTTTTGAATTACGACAGTATTGAGGCCAAGATACTGCCAATAAAAGAAGTAAAATATATTTAAAATCAATGAAAAAAAAAAAAATCGATTAAAATTACCACGAGATTCGTCTATTTTTTGAAGCCCCCAAAGGGTCGCCACTGCAGATGGGGATTTGGTCTTGATCAATTCGTCAGTCTATACCACACAATTTTTAAATGGCTCCTATTTCTGGTTTCAACTTCGCTGATCACATCCAGGTGTCAAATACGTGAAGTACGCCCTTACGTTTGCAAAAAGCTGGCCGTTCCGTCTTCTTTTCAAGTCAATTTTGAATCTCTATATCCCGAAAATGAAACAGGCACATTTTGAGCGCTTCCCGAAACATTTCACAATAGCCACTTAGCTCCGAAAGCGCTCGTACAGTTTCTCTTACTCTACGAAGTTCGTACGAGGAAGTGAGAAGTTCGGAATGTTGAAATGGGGAGGTGGGGTTGCGTGCTGGATGCTTTAGTATCATTATAATCCTTGCAAGGCTTCGCCCTCTCAGCCAGACGTTCAAAATCGCATTCCCGTTCATAATGCGACCTTGTACAGATCACATTAGTTGATCTTGTACATTATTTATTGGATGTTTAATTTTCATTCCGCGCCGAAGAGATAATGTGTGGAGGTAAAACACAATATCGGCTTTACAGTATCGTATTAAGAGTTTTTTAGTCCGTGCCGAAGTTATTGCAGTTGGCTGAAGAAATTGTTATTGTCCGTTCAACATTGATAACAAATCTGACAATTTAAATACTTCATAAATTTTGTTCAATGCATATAAGCTTCCACGTCATCATCATACTTGTATCAAAATTGTTAAATATTAGCAGGTTTTTAGGTGGCGCTTCCGCCCGGCCATTTTGAGTACTGAATGAAACTTGTCAACATCAAGGCATTGAGAAGGTTTATGAGTATAGTTAGTAGGCCTTACTGTCGGGTTATGAAGTATTGGCGGTGATTCACAGCTTATTTTAGCTGTGTGCTGCCTCCCCGATGGGCCCAACAACCCGCAGGGTAACAACTTGTGCACCTCTTTAGCGTGCTCTTTAAATGAGAGCCATGTCCAGCTGGAATCAATTGGGATTAGGTGCGTTATTTTCCAGAAATGCGATAAAAAATGGTATTGACTACCGCAAAATTAAAAAAAAGAAAAAAAAGAAGAAGTTATTTTTACAAAATTACAAAAATTTTAGTAAGATAATCTTATTTAATAAGATAATTTTTTAATTAGTTCTACCAACAGGGAAAAATACTGGCGAATTAGGAACATATTACAATGGGTCTTCCACGAAATCGTCAACTAGATAAATAGATACAGTGACACATTCGTCGACGCAACGACAGTTCTCTGGGAGTTCCCCAAACTGCTTTCGCTCAGCCCTGAACCTAAAATGGGTCACTTTGCCATTTTACTGGGTGGTAAGTGTCTAATGAGCGTACTTGTCCGCTGGGAATTCCCCGACAGTTCATACCGGGCGGTTTCCCACAAATCCATATTGTATGAAAGATTTTTATACCTAACGGCGTTTTTTACTCTCAACTAGGTAACTCCTACCTGTCAATGTAGACGCCGATTCTACCTGTGGAACTCGAGTGACACCTTTTTCCTGCTTAAAAAAAAACACGTTCAAATTTGAGTTTTGATCCCCCAAGAAATCGAGCACACAAGTTTTGAATTTCGGACGGTTTTTTGGAAGGGGGGTTGTCAGTTGTTTGTTATTAATTCGTTATTTTTTTAATTAACTGATTTAGCTTAGTGCGTTGTTATAGTTCTTTTGTTTTTGTTTAGGTGCTTAAAAACACTCAGAAAGAACCCTCATGGTACCCCTCACGGTTTCCCAAGTAAAAGTATATGAAATAATCAACTCTTTAGGGACATTTGTGCAAATAGTTGGGGTCATTTAATTGCCAGAGTGTACACCAATAAACACCGCACCCTTCAAGAGTAAAAGGCTTCAGTTGGGGCGGAAATTCCGGCCGATATGCTTGAGCGAGCTACGCGAAACGTGAAGGACCGACTCCATGAATGCATCGCCCAAGAAGGAATACATTTAATGGACATCTTTCATAATTTACAAAATTGGTTTTCTTCGACAAATTTCCATTGCTACTTAATATTTTAAAATGTATTTCAACCCGATATCTTCAAAATTAACGATTTGGCGACTATTTAAAATCCACACGGCTTATCTGCCCCTCTCTGAATAATGTAAATGGCGACGAATATGAAGAAGTCAGCAATGACACAAGAGACCAATAGATATAGTCGAATATTTTGACGAACAAATTTACCTGCGATTTACATTATAATCTAGTCATATTGCACCTTTTTTTACAGGTTGACTGTTTGCACGAGCTTCTCTAAAGGGTTGATTATTACAATTCAATTTATTCATACATGAAGACACATAATTTGTATATTATATATTTACAATTTTTTCATATTCCAAATTGTTATTAGCTCATTCCCAATGCTTCTCCTTCCTCGTACACCCCCACATTGTCGTGGACGACCCAGTGTCGACATTTTTGGTTGTACCTTCCTCCACCTAGAGCGCTGATGGACTATGGGCCGAATTACCCTACCAACCAGTCAGCCTTGAGCCTCCGAAGGTCACAGATAAGTTTCTTTTTTGATAGTGCAAGGCTGCTTTTTGATAGATAATGTCTTTTAATAGGGAATAAAACTCCCGCGATTTGGTAAAGGCGGAAAAAAACTCCTGTCGTCAAAAAGTCAAAAACCTAATAATCCTTCAAAAGTCCCATTTGGAGCCCTAAAACAGGATTTCACCTTTAACTTGGTCCAAGAATACCTCGAAAACGACATCCCACTCATTATCATAGCGTAAATCTTCAAAAAAACCTTCCTGTTTAAGTGTAAGGACAAATTTTGAGGTCGATAAAATTTGTTGAACCGTCGCGAATACATAGGTATTTTATACCAGCAATAATAAAACAAAAAACATACCTAATTCGTGCTGAACTCACGTATAATTTGGTGATGACATATCCCACAAAGTTGGGGTTTCAGCATATCACAGCTTGACAAATTACTTCATTACTTCAAACATTGCCGAAAACTATTAAATTATTCATTAATTCACCACATTCAAGTATCTACTTGAAACCTATCTTACAATCGCGGCCCCGGGAGTTCTTTTTTCGCCTGTTACAAATCGGTGTAGTTTTTTCTGGGAGCTTTTATACCGGAGTTTTTTTATCCGGGTTTTTCTCCCTAGAACCCTTTTTGAGTTGCAGCGTTTCGTGATTTGAGTCGGGAACGGTCACAAGGAAACTTACCTACGTTTCACGGCAAAACCCCCCGAAAATCCACTGCCGGCGCAATCGTTTAAATTACACAATCAACACCTTTCCGAGGTGGTGGAACAATTATTATAATGACGAGAAGTAAAAAATATTAAATGAAAAAATAATAATAAATTTAAAGCCCCGATACTGAAGACGAAGAGAATAATATCCAGTCATATTATGACTGGAACATTCGGCTGGGTAACACCATTCACTTCTTGAATAAATAAAAATAATTTATTGTAAACTATTTACTTATTTATACACTTTTCTTCTCTCTCTCTCTCTCTCTCTCTCTCTCTCTCTCTCTCTCTCTCTCTCTCTCTCTCTCTCTCTCTCTCTCTCTCTCTCTCTCTCTCTCTCACTCTCTCTCTCTCTCTCTCTCTCTCTCTCTCTCTCTCTCTCACTCTCTCTCTCTCTCTCTCTCTCTCGCACTTAACGCTACGATTAGATTTATATTTGGCCTACCTTATTATGAACATGTCACCCCGTACTACTTGAAATTGAATTGGCTTAAAATTAGAGGAAGAAGAAAATTAAATTTGTCAACGCTTTTGTATAAATTATTAAAAACAAATAAACCTAGGTATTTATTTGATAAGATCCAAATGTTGGGAAACGTGAGTGCTCATGGGAGCGGCACTAGACATGGCGCAACTACTTTAGCAATCCCAAAACATAGAACAGAAGCAATGAGTAATTCTTTTGTAGTACAATGTTGTCGACTTCACAATGAGTATACTGCATTATTTCAAGAATCAAAGATTACTAAATTTAAGGAGAAATTCAAAGAAAAACTTATGCTTGAAATACATGACATGTAGTATTTACTTACCAAATAACTGAATAAAAGTATAAATTTGTGAAAAAAAAAAAAAAAAAAATGTGAACATTGCAAAAAGAGGGAAAGTGTACTGTTTAGCTTTGATGAAACAAGAAGGTAACATTTATTTTTCTATTTCTTATTAATGTTAGACGCATTGAAGCCTGACGTGAACTTGTGTACTTAACTGATCTCTTCTGTATATTTGTAAGAGTGGGCCGCTATAGGCCCAAAAATGTACAGATTTATAAATAAAACAATCAATCAATCAATCAATCTCTCTCTTCATGATTTCACCCACCTGCTTTGCTTTTGAAAAGAAAAAAAAAAGTATTGTTATCTTCCTAACGAATACCCGACAACTTGGAAGTAGGCTTGTTATCATGTTTAGAGTAAATAATTCACTCATCTACATAATTATTAGATAATAGAATACTAACCGTCATGACTTGTGAGTGTTGATGTTGGGGTATTCTTCCAAGGTAGAACTCCCACGTAGTTTAGGTAATTAAATGGTAGTTAGACCTAATTCCCCCGTATTACTTAGTTATCATATTTAGAGTAAATAATTCACTCATCTACACGTTACGTCGTAATATGCGCGCTTATGGCAATTTGAAATGGAATTCTCAACGAATTGCCAGCTGGTTTCACGAGGCTGAAATGAGCTTTTCTCCCTTCCAATTCGCCGAAAAACCATAATTACCCAAGTTCTCTCTCAGTACTATTTTATATGGTTGTTCACGCGTTCATACCGCGTCGGTTCTTGCAAAGTTTCTCGGGTGGATCCTCCCCACTTTCATTTCTTGCTCGTAATATATACGCCTCTATATTCAGGACCGCCATATCCCGGAGAGTATGAGCCGCCTCTGACGCTATAAACTTCTCTTAGAGATCGTCAATGCTTCAGGTTTTTTTTTAAACCAATTCCTAATTGAACAGTTTTTTGGGTGGGGAACCGAACTGTTTTTATTTGCAAACCACCTCTTAACGATTCACAGCTGGCTATATGAGATAGCAGAGCGATTGAACTGGGGAGGAAAGTCTCCTGGGTGGAATAAATCCTGCTCCAGATGCAAAAAAAAAGAGGGCGTCGCAGTCAAAAAAGTGATATTGCAACCTCAGCAGTCACTGTTTGAAAATAACCCTCATTCGCTTGAGGATTATTGACGGAAAAGATCTGGATTAGTAACAAAAGGTAGGCTAAATAAATAAACATTGCGAATTATAACTGGTATGGGCTGGAAAAAACTAAAAATAAACCTCTGCGCGAAAAACTGGAGGAAATGACCCTTTCACCTTTCAAAACGTAGTAACTGGGCCATGGCGGGAGCTAATCTTGAATTACGAGCACAATCTGTTGTGCTGATAGACCGTCAGGAGTAATCCAAACTAACTCTTCCGTTAATGACCTCTGAATCGAATGGATTGGTCAAGGCAACTCGTAAATTCCACCCGTCTAAATTCGCGAATGAGAATGGTCACTTTCGTAGGGGAATTATCTTGGCAATCTGGTAATTCGAAATCTATATGATACTAGTTGTGAGGTCAAAACTCTTAACAACACGGACACGCGTGTTATCGTACGTATACGATTTTACGGGATGATTTAGTGGAAACTACATGAAGTGGTTCCAACTCTACACAAGATCGATGCCGAGTGCAGTAAACCGGTTCAGCGCCGCCAGGTGTCGCATTTGTTTGTACTTTGGGCGGGAACATTCCGCGCCCTTCCCCACTCGATGATTTATAATGCCTCAATGAGCAATTTTGTCGACGTTTTGGACAGTAAGAATTTATTTTAAGATCTGTAATTTTTGACAAAATAGGTACTTGGTTTTCCTTCAAGTTGTACTTGCAAGATGTTCAGCCCGATTGCACAAATCCGTGGGGCTCAGCGGATCTAAAAATAGGGGCTAAAGGAGGGGTTTTGACGAGTTAGGTGTCGATTTCGAAGTATTTTTGGGAGTCCCAAAAGCATCTGACTTCACCGTGGGGGTCCGTGGGGCTTTTGGAGGATGCCAGGAAGTCGAATAAGGGCTCGATTTCCGAGTAATCTTGATAATTCATTTGTTGGGGTCCTTCATCTGTCCAAACACTTAACATCAAAATTTAAAGAACATATGGGTGATTCCACGAAAACTGGAAATTTTTGATGTCCAAATATGAGTGAAAAATTGTTTCTTTGTTTATAGATTTTTTTGATTAGGCTTACTTTGAAGGTTGTTCAGATGAAGTTTAGCAACGAATTCAATCATACAAGTGCTCCGTTTAGCAAGAATAGAAAATTTTGTAAATTCGTAAGATGAGGGAATGAGGTAGGTATGAGAATGAGGAAAACAAATAAAATGAGACGCCAGATTGATTTTGAATGTATAATAAATTGACTCTAGCGTACATTGCGTTGGTCTACTCAATTAATGAAAAATATGAAATATATTTAGGTAATATAATAAAATCGTAAGAATGTAGGATCATCCTCATTCTCTCATTCCGAACCTCATTCTCTCATTTACCTATGATTAACGTGAGAGAATGAGAATGAGAGAATGAGGTTTTTGGCTTCAAAATAGGATGCTATTGCACACATTGTTATTACGGCAATTTTCAAAAATCACATGGCACAAGCACTTGGCAACGCTCACTATGTGACTGATAATCAAAATTCTGAAACTTACCGCAACTAGTATTATGAAAGATGAGAGAATGAGAATTCAAGTGCCGAAAGATAAAATCCTCCCACAAAACAGGACACCGACTGAAGAGGGAGGATATTTTGACAATGACGATTTCTCGACGTGCAGAAGCGATGTGTGGAAGTGTTGCTGACCCATTTTTCTGGTCCTACTAGGGGCATGGCGGACACACGACTTTCTCAAAATAATGTGAGAGAATGAGGTGACTACCTCCGTGACAGCCACATGATGTTGTCCTTACTCAACACGGTTCACTGTTAAAATCCGTATTCTCTAAAAAGTTGAAGGTGAAGAGCAGGTGAAAATAACGATACATTGGATTTTGGCGAAAATCTACTTGGTTCATCGTCAGTAGTTGTTGAAGTTGGAAACTCCGAGAAAGGGACACGTGAGAGAATGAGGATATCGAACTTCAAATTTGAAATTTCATACTTAAGTTTTCAAGGAAAGGGATGAAACTTGATTCGAATTAAAGCTATCGTCTTCTCCCTTAAGCCCAAAAAAAAGTTTTTTTGAAAAATCAAATAGGAGAGCCAACGTGTTTGAAAGACCTAAAATTTCCAGTTTTCGTGGAATCACCCATATTTTTTTAATTAAATTTAATCAGATATAATAGGTAAATTTACCATGGGCGAGAGATTGAGCCTAGTATTTGAAAGAAATGAACAAGCGGGGGACATACACGAGTAGGGGCAGAGGGGTGATGGTGAGGAGGGCCTGTGTTATGATATTAACTGAAGAAATGTGCAAAATGTATCCTTAGCTAGAATAAAATAATAAACCTAGCTTGAATCACTATTAGTTGGGGGAGGGGGTCAAATTGAATTGCCCAGTCAAAACCGCCTATCCGCCCCTACCATTAGGGATGGTCATTATCCAGTTTTCAAAATAGGCGTTAGATGAAGTAGGTACCGTAATCTTCAATTTGAAGTAATCACGGTTATTAGACTCCATTTGGGCGGACACTGGGCAGAACCGATACAGACGCGATGGAGGAAGTCACTTGGAAGGTTTGGCAGAAAGGTGAGGATCAGAAGTAGCTGACTCACTCCTATTATATTAGTTAGGGTGGCGAAGGGGGTGGTCGTGAAGGAAGGGGAGGGATGTCGGATCGTCTACAAGATAGGACGGGGCCGTTATATTTATACGAGGAGCTTGTCTGTGTGCGTCCGGGGTCCGATGCTTCCTGGGCCTATTCGCTTTACGACGCCTGCACACGTGGGACTCAATCCACGTGGCCTCCGCTCTTTCATTCCGACCGTCGATATTGTCGTTATTCCCGCTCCTCCGAATATTCCCACAAGACCAGCATCGTTTTATTGGTCATTTCAATGCGTTGAAAAATTCACCACCCTCAAAGGGACGACCGGTACCAAAAAATGCAATATTTCCTAACGATCTGAACATTTGGAAACAACATACCCCGGGACCCCCAATTAAGGTCCAGATCCAACGTAAAAAGAGAGCCGGAGCAACTTTGTATTTGATTTGCATGGTAACAGCTTTTGTTAAGTGCCGTACTTTTATAACTACTGCTCGTAAAATATGATCGAATCTGCATAATTCGTACAGACTGCCAGTTTGCATACAATTATCCGCCCCGTTTAAATTCAGGTGCGTGAATATCGTATGTTTACCGCGCGCACCTACGTCGTTTGAATCATTATGCGCGCGTGTTACTCACTCAATGATGTATGACTTCATCAAGTCGCTGCCTTGCAAGGCGTTTTCTTTTTCTCGCTCCATTTTAATTACCGAGCATTAGCAAATGTCTGTGCATAGTAAATTTCTCGTTTTCCATTGAACACTCTATTTCCCCTCCCGTAAAGGTGGGGAAATGAGCTCAACGGAAAAAAATGTATTCCGGGAACGGTCTACGTGACTCAATAGGCGTTCAGATACACCTGAGAAGAATTTTCCTGGACAGAGGACACATTTGGGTCTTAACGCAACAATAGGTCGGTCACGGTGTGTTTACACACCAAGAGAACAAATATAAAGAAACACGTTTTTTACTATCCAAATTGCCCACCTTTTGGGATACTTTTCAACCGCATCGAATTTTCGTACAAGCGATGCCATCGCTCGCAAAAAAATACAATGAAACAGGAAATCAAGATTAAGCCTGAAAATGCCGTTTGGTATAATATTATTTTCTTTTGTTCATAAAATCGATCTTTTTTTTGGTGATACTAGTGGGTTCACTGACCAGAGGCCTCAAGCAAGGTTTAGTGAGTTACATAATATAACTAGTCTCTGGCTCGCTTCGCTCGCTCCCCTAGTGGTGTGCGTAGCATCGATGGACACGTTAATAATAATATATTATATTACTACATATATTAAAGTAGGTTGGTACGAGTATTGTAAGAGAGCGGAAGAAGTGACAGATGATCGAGAAGAAGGGTGGATTTCTTACATTCAACATATAACCAGACAATTATTTGTAAATAATATTTACAAATAATTATTCTTCAAAATTGTTGCGAGTTGATGTTACAAGTTTATTGTTGATGTGCAAAGAAAAAAAATGAGACCTTTCCAGTGGTCTCATCAGGTCGAAAAGCATTACATACATATATGTATGAAAAGCGGGAGGGAAGAAAAAAATTATTTAACTGACCGTGAATATGACGCACCCTCTTGAAAATGTATAAAAGTACCAAAAAATATACCACTGACTAAATTTTGTATTTAGATCTTTGATTGTCAAATTAAATGTACCTTTTAAAATCTGGTAAAAATTCAGATATTAACCTTGAACACCTTTTAGGTATTTTTCCTACGCATAATATTATTATACATTTAGCGTCTTTCAGACGTTTGGTAATCCTAGCAGTAATCCTATGCACCCTGGCGGCAGCTGGGGCCGATGCTACACCAGGGAGACATTGAGCTCCCCCGCTTGGTCTTAATCCGAGTAGTGAACTCCGCTTGTTGATTCTGCAGGTAGGGCAAAGGTCATCGTCATCTCCCCCAGAGACAACGGGGCTCTTATCTCTAAAGTTGCGATAAGTTGCTGAAATGTTGAATTCTGGACTATTTGGTTGATAATTATGTAAGGGACGATGCCAAGTTTCCGCCGACACTATGGGCAGCCGCTGAAATTTCTTCAGAAAGGACCACAAATAGTTGCGAGTCATTTCATGCTAAATTTAATAAAATGTTCTCAACTGCTCACCCTCATATTTACATATTTGTTGACGATGTGAAAAACATGCAAATGGACACGGTTCTCATATTGAATGGTTCTGACGAAATTAAAAGGGACACAAACAGCAAATTCAAAAATCAAAAACAATAATTGTTTTAATTAATTATTAATAGGTCGACTTCTTCATGACTACAGTGATAAAAAATCAGTAGGGCCACTTTTTTAAATTCTGTATCGAAGCACTACGCCAAGAAATGAGGCACCATTTTTTGATGACGCCAAGTACCTAGTTTACTTTGAAGATTTATATTAAACTCGTGATTTGTTATCATAGGTTATTTCTTTACTATTCCCTTCCGGGGGAGTTGATCACCGGGGGAGCTGAAACAGTCGGTTGAGCCAGGGGAGTTGATTACCGGGGGAGCTCACTACTTTTCCGGGGGAGTTGATGTAATCCCGCTACACCATCGTTTTGCTACTGTTTTGAAAGTGCTTCCGTTTGGCTTGGTAGGTAAAAAAAAAAAGTAGGACGCAACCCCTGACGGAATCGTCATTCGGCTCAGATTCTCAAATTTCTTGCATACGAACCGCTGCAGTCGTAATTACGGAGGTTTACGCTGTCTCCCCTCAAAATTTAAGGTCAATACGTCCACTATAGCCCCGTCCACAAATGCAGAACGAGTCAAATAGAGTCACTGCGTTCGCCAAGTATCACTAAAAGGGTAAATCTTGCTGTGACAGCTCCTATCCAAAAACTAAATCAACGTCTTCCCTCATCTTTGTTTATTCAAGTTGTATACAAATGCGGTGTTGAGACTTGTTTGGGGTCCATCGAATTTGGCTGATTCCCAACGAATTGAAGGAAAGAAAAAAATAAAATGTTTATCAGCTTGTCTTATTTTCCTTTTATTCGGTTAACGCTTCATTCACCGGTACCGGATGGGCTAATAAAAGGCAGATATAGCTCTAATAACTCGAAAACCCGGGACTGCACGTAACGGTTAGGAGTAAACTGCTGATACAAGTCCGTCTATTTCCTTTGAGAACCTTATCTGCTGTCTTGCCAACCAACTAAGAGTGGTAAATAGCTGAATGCACCTCGAACAATCCCATTTCGCTCAAGTGCCCCCGATGGATTCACAATAGAGGCCATCTTCATTATCCGTTACGTTGAAATTGTTACTTTTCTAAGCATAACGTTCTAATTAGTGCCATCTTTAGACATCCTTATGAGAGTGTAACATAAATCATCACCAAAAAGCTAGAGTGCTTCACTTTAAAGACTCCTTCCGCCCAACATACAAGAAGAATACGACACGCTTCAAGGAAGAAATTCGAAAGATTAGTCGGATGAAACTGGAAGGACTTAATTTTTGAATGAGAGAAAAAAAGAGAACTTAGAAAAGCATCTGAAGGGCGAAAGGAAAAAGCAGCTTTCCTTTCAAGACCCGGTCGCTCTCTTCACGGGGAGCATCGCTGTGTCTTCCCATTGTCTAACACGAAATCCCCTTCTAGCTAAGTGCTCCAGTCTTTTAAAACCAAGCCTGCGAGAAATTTTACTACTACGCTACCGAGGAAAGATAGGGAGAAAAAGAACAAAAACCAATTATTAGCTCAATAGCTCCGTGCAATTTCATCGTGTTTATTCATCGGCTATTGTTTGGCTCATCCACTAGCTCAGAGTTTGCACATTGCCGAGGTGACAGGTAGGTATTATGATGGCCATATTTACTCAACTCCTACAGACCTTTCAAACGGCGTAGAAGGATATTCTCCAACTTATGAAATTTGTTTTTATAACACTAACGTTTAACATAAATAACTTGGCGTTTCAACAAATTGCTTATACAATTATCTAATTATTATAATTAAGAATAATGCACACGTTGAGAAATTACTTAATGGTAAATTGACCGTTCAATAAATCCAGAACGTGTAATTCAGTATCGTTTCCGAGCCTACAATGTTATTGTAATGAGGTTCTTGGTTTCTCCCCATCGTGCGCATAAAGCTAATTAACCAAGTCAATCAGTGTAATAAGTGCATTGCTTGTTCTGATCCGGAGAGATCAATAAATCGAAATCAAGGCAGACACCCCTCGGCTACGCCCACCGCATGTTTGCTCAGCGACAGCTCGGCCAACGTCGTCTTGTTAACATTATTATTAACATTTATATCCCGCGGCTAAAACAACAAGTGACCAGGCGCGGGAGGGACTTGGCATTACTAACTAGACATTAAAAATGTTAGTGAATCAATTAGCGCTGGAGTCGATAATTCTATGGTAATGGCGCCCTTGATTGTATCAACTTGGCGTTCTCTGGGAGAAGTGGGGCGTCGGATGAAAATGATCAGCTTGCCCTCTCAATTGTGCGTGCGTAAGTTTAATAATTAAATCAATTATTCAAACACGCACTAAATTCATTTTTTTATGAAATGAAGTAGGTAGTAGGGCAACTATTGGGTTTCAATCCATGACCAAAACAAAGCATGTAGGCCCAATATTTCCTTGTTATCTTTAAGAAAGGGAGAAAAAAACCTCGGCCCTTTCGGCCTTGGATGCATTTGGCTTAGAGACGAACCAGTGGCCTAACGTACGACAGGTGAGGACGCCGAACTAGTGGCCTAACGTTAAGACAAGTGAGGACGCTGAACTAGTGGTCTAACGTAAGACCGGTGACGATGCTGAACTAGTGGCCTAATGGTAAGACAGGCGAGGACGCCGTACTAGTGGCCTAATCCTAAGACAAGTGAGGACGCCGATCTAGTGGCTTAACGTACGACAGGTGAGGATGCCAAACTAGTGGCCTAACGTGCGGCAGGTGAGGACGCCCAATTAGTGGCCCAACGCACGACAGGTGAGGACGCAAAACTAGTGGCCTAATGGTAAGACACGTGAGGGCGCTGAACTAGTGACCTAACCTACGACAGGTGAGGACGCCGAACTAGTGGCCTAACGTATATTTATTATTCTTTTATTACATTCCCGCGTCTCCCTCCCGGACTGACGTTTTTGGGCAGTTACGTCACGGCTGAAGCGTGTTCCACGCTAATAAACTACTACTTAGCTAAGTCCACTTGCTATTCTTGTAAGGGGATAAAAAGAATCACTCCACCAAAAACTTGATTGAACTCAAGTACCATACATGCAAAATTTGTATTTAATACAGAACGAGGGAGCACAAATTTAGAGCGGGGACCGGTTTCGAGCTGCTAAACTCATATAATGGTCAAACGCATAATATTGATATAGCTATTATTAATAGTCCTAAACAGCTAATCTCAGCACCTGAGTTTAGCTCTATAACAGCCCTATCAAGAAATGCATCGCATTAGCCTTAACATTTTGTAAATTGTAAACAAATTTACTGATATCGAGATAGAAATTCGCAGCGATCTTTACATCTTGCCCGCTCGAGAAACGTATACCGTTGAGACCACATTCGGAAAAGTTGGAGGGGGAAAACATTTTGGTCCGATGCTTACACATACATGAGTTTCGCGGTCTGGCCGCGGGTTCGAAGATTTAACGAAAAAGTTGGCAAAAGTTTCGCCGTTGAGGTTAGTTGGGGATCGGAAAGTTGGCCCAAGTTTTCGAAATGTTTATTCCTTTCAACTTTAACCATTACAGCTAGCACGTGCAATATTTGGAGAGAAAGGAAGTAAAATGTTTCAATACGCTCCAATGCTCCTTTGGTTTTTATTAGAACGTTATTTTCGCAAGAAAATAATGGAATGATTTCATGTGTGTTTCGTTCGTCAATGGTTTTCATTCATTTTAATCGGCTCCATAGTTCAAAACTATTACCATCTTTAATTTACATGAATTAGCACTGCTAACTCATGTACATTAACTTTGCAACTTACTTATACTTATATTACGTGTACTTCATGCTTAGCAGTATGAAGAAAAGTAAGGAAATGATCACTTCACCTCGAATCTCCTACTGGTGTGTGCCGTAAAAATACTTTCCATAATGCCCTTCTGACGTCAGCAGACACTTTGCGGATTATCGCGGGTGTTCAGGAAAAACAGAAAAATCTCCATAAGTAGTAGTAGGTCAAATATGACGCCCGGGCATTTCTTTTCTCTCCTGCCGCATCTCTTGATAGCGTTTGAAATTGAAACCCCCACTTGAAGAGAAAGCACCTTCGCTTTGGCTTTTATCACCGGATGATTGCCACAAGCCTATTTTGGTATTCCTGGAGCTCGAGGAAGGCGGTCGTTTTCACGAAAAGCTCTGAAAATTTTCGAAAGCAAATCCGACGGTCGTAATTCAACGGCTCGCAGTTTCCTTTGATAGAAGCAAAGAGCATTCCAAGCGGGATTGCCGGCTCTAATGCCAATCCCACAGAGCTCAAGCAACTTTTGCCAAAAAAGATCCCCAATAAAAGTTATTTGCTGATATTTATTTTAAAAATCTTGGCGGAAATCTTGCATCGCAAAAATTGGTTTGGTCGGATGAGGTGAATCTGTCTAATTTGGAGAAAATTCTACTTTTATATTCTTTCTCCTCGGGTAGACCGTACAGTCGATGCTCTGCCATTCCATGTGTTAGTTGCCTCGGAATTTTTACAATGATCGCCGAAGGTGAAACGGTAACTTTAATCGACTGTGTTCGTCGGTCTGCGATTTTTCCTTCTGGCAGGCGGCTTTTGCTGGCGAATTTTGGTTGGAAACTCGTGTAGACAAGCCTGGGCCAGAAACTTCATCTTCTCCATGATCGTTGACGAGGTTCTGGTCAATCACTGTTTTTTTTTTTTGTTTTTTTTCCTCGTCACAACGAGACTAATGCATCAAATTTTGCAAATCCTCTTCAATTTTGTTGACGTTCAGATGATGCAAAGTTCAGCTCCTCTTTTAGCAATTTCGAGCAGGAATTATGACCTCCATCGTGAGGTCGTGTAGTGAATGTAATTTTTCCACAATTTGTGGGAGGTTTCGCAGATTTGAACGTATGTCAACCATATGGGCATGATTGTCGGGTAGACCCATCGAGCGAAATATCCTCCCCCCCCCCCCCCCCCCAAATTAGTGCAATTATTTGCATCTTCATTGTTTACGGTCCTATCCAGACGCTGCTTAGACTCTCGCCTTCTCAATCCAATTGTTAATACTAATTATTAAACCAACGGATTCTGACAATTGGGTGGGTTTCGAACGAGTTTACAATTTATTGATGATCTCCTTGGGCCTAAAGCCGGCCGTATGCGCTATGATGATTGAGACCTGAGGACAAGACATTTTTTTCCTTCTTTCCGTGGATGCAAATCAGTTCAAAAGCATTTCCAAGACTTTGGAGACGATTTTATTCCCCACTAACTTCAGATATTTTCAGGGATTTAGGGGTTTTCGGATTTGGGGCTAGCGAAGTGAGCCCCCTGTCCGGATAAAGTACCCGAGGGAAGCGAGTAGCCATTATAAACTCTAGACAAAGTTGCAGCGATGAGTCGGTACGTAGAAGAAAGTGAGATCCCCCGGCTTGAACTAGTGACTCCAAGATGCCGCATCCAAAGAAGGATTTAATTATATAATGCTGCAATGAACCGCGAAGTGCTGAAAATGTCAAACGAAAGTTCACGACAAGGACGGGAGGAAAAATAATTACGCTCTGCAGGCCGGATGACTTTCTAAAACGTACACTGCACCGAGGCTGCAAATACTAGTCCGCTAATGGTAAGTGATCGTTTTTGGAGCGCTCTTCCTGTAAGAACCTGAAAGAGACTTTGGCGCCAGATAATATTACCCCATCAACCCAATCGATTTCACCCTTTTTTTACTATTAGGTACTGTCAACTGTTGTGATGCAATAAAATACCATTCAGGAGCGTGAGGCCCTAAACGTGCTCATTGTAACCGACGTTCCCTTAAAATAATTTCAATTTTTAATTATTAATTATTAACGGCCAAAACCCAAAGCTTCTTTAGACTTGTATCTATCAACGGCACCGCAAACTTGGATCGAGCTGGACATGGGCAGCTGACTGCAGTATATTTTAATCGGGATCACGAATTTATTTTTGAAGCCATGACTCAATGGCAGTGGTTTCTAATCAGATTTTGGCGGCTAAATCTTATTAGTTTTCTACCTTCTCTTTCCCGTGTTTCAGAAATTATTTGTAGAGTACATTTTCACGGGCAGTCGTCCAAAATAAATGTAATGCTGTTTGAAATTTGTTCTGAATTAATCTTTCTTAAATTAGATCACCAATTAATTGGGATGTTTCATCATTGAAAATATAATGAGTGCGTTTAATTCAATTTGATCCAAGTTAATTTTGTGTAGGATAAGGTTGAATTGAAAAATATCGATTTTGTTTTGAAGCCCAGAATATTTTTGACAAGAACTTCAGTCATTCCAGTCGGGTTGTCGTCCCGGATCTCGGCGAAGTGCCATCAGTCATTCCAGTGACGCTGATCTTCGCCAATCATGCGCCGCCCTGGATGAGCTCAGCTCCCCACTTTTTTTTTTTTCTCAGCCGCGCCCCGAATTTCAACGAACTCGACGGCCGATTTCGGGCGAGCGTATTCCGAAGGTGTCCCCAGGTGGGCAAAGTCCCGCCGAAAGGGCGATGTATGGGAAATGATTGGGTCGACTGAATTCGGAACGGTTGCCCACTTCTGGGCTCTGGCAGGGTCGTGAGCTGCATTAGAAGTAGAGTCGCTCCTTTGAAGAATTAACTTCCTCTAACTTTTGTTCGATGTAACCATATTCGATATGGCTGAGTATTCTATTCGTGTCAGGGTTTTTTTCTCGTTCAGATTGTTTTTCTCTCCTAAAATTCAACCTTTACCTGTACAAAGCTAATTGAACTCTTGAAAATTCTATCTAGCGAATCTCATTCTCTTTACACACTCGTAATTTAGCTCTTTAGCGTCGTTTCAAGATCGAGTGTTCTTCCGCTGAGTCATTTTTTTCTGGCGACCTCCGTGACGTTTGACTGCCGACAGATGCCGATCCTCCCCACCGGATTTTCTGACGTCACACAAGTCCCTCAATCCTTCCGCTGTCTTGCAATCCCAACTGAGCATCCGATCCAAATGACCAGTCTGCCCCCCCCCCCCCCCCCCGCCACAGATGCATTAAACACTCGAGTCGGATGTTCTGCCAGCCATTTGAATCGGATTTGATGACATTCTAGCCGCTTACGCAACCGACTGAGTTGCACAGTAATCGTCTAATCAGTATCGACGGGCCTTGAATACGGCAATATTGTCGAATGAAGACCACGGCAGTGTCATCGGGCACCATTTCAGTGCGTCGACATTTGCTTAGCGGATACAATTTATCTGCCTTTAATTATTATTATCAGAACCCTGCTGGTTCCACATTAAGGAGCGGCGTTGCGGCCTGCCAAGCCAAGGTGTACAGAGATACATAAAAATGAATTCGGAGAGCCAATTTAAGATTTAAATTTAATTATCAGGGTTTTAGATTTGGAAATCTTTCCTACCATTCAATAATATGGCTAAAAAGTAACGTGCACAGACTCCAATACCAACGAAAAAAAATCATTGTAGGAGATATAACGAAAAAACGAAACGCACAGTTTGAATCGGCCAGGGTTTCCCACCAATCACTCTTGATGTAGTGACGTCACAGTTCCCGTGAATCTCTCACCCGGAGCGCTAGTGTCGTCAGCTTATATGATAAATTTAAAGCAATCATAACTTGATACGACGGAAAACATAATTAACTTTTAATTATAATACACAATACTTGAAATTTGAAGCCTTATCAGAAGGATTCGCGGCTCAATTGAATTTTATTCTGTGATGAGTAGTGGAGTGGCAACCCTGGGCGGAACAATCCCCTCACGTAGTTGGTTGAAGAGGTAGTGACGTCACGCTCCCTCCATGGCCATGTTTTTCAAACGCCGCAATTTTCGTTAAATTAGTTAAATTTTCTGGAAACGAGTTCAGGCGGCTGACTACTGTTTTCCCTACATTCTCAGGGAGTACTTTCAGAAAAAAAAAAAATAGAAAAAAATCAAAGCGAACCTCCCAATGGATGGACAACAAAACTCGTTTTCCAGACTATTTCGATCTATTGAAACAGAGGGAGACGGGATTTTGGAAAACCGATATAGGTTGACGAAAATTATGATAAATTAAGAATGTAGCAGCTACATTCTACAATTATTGTAGCTGCAACTTTCACGGTGTTAGATTTTCTCTCTCCGATGTTCTCTCGGATTTTTGACCGATTTGGAGAAGGCTTTTTGAAAACCGGATGGAAGATTCAGATTCCTCTTAGAAAACGCTGTAAATTCTACGCAAGGGTTTATTATTCCTTAATATAATTAAAAATATAAGTAAAACTAAGTCTATGAACATGAAAATTTTTTTAAAACGCTGCAAATGTTACAAAATGGTTTGTTATTCTTTGATATAGGTTAATTTTTCGAAAATTAATTCTTTGTCAATAAGAAAATATTTTTAAAAAAAAATTCTTTTGAATGTTCGGACAGATGTGGGACTTCGAAAAAAGCATCATAAGCATCATTTTAAATTTTAATTCAAAGTTCCAGTTAAGGTTCTTCCGAGTGCCAAGCGACGTTTTCGTCAATTTTGACAAAACTCGGAAACCTTTTCTAAAATTTAGTGATTTCAACACGTTCCTCGTGAAACTCTCAATTAGAACGCATTTTTGTTTCAATTTTAGTTTTAGACCGAACCAGTAAGCGAGTAATAATGGGAGAACACGAAAAAGAGGTGGCGGGCCGCACTCGGTTGTTCAGAATTTATTATACCACATTGAGCCCATTTTTGGAATTATTGTTCTTTGATGTAATCGCCAAAATGAATCCAACAGATTTTATCCGACCAGTAACATCCTCATTCACGTCGGGTTACGATCAAGTATGATAACAGCCGAAAAAATGGGTAATTATTGAATATGCATTTTATCCACTACAATGACACAATTATGTCATAATTTCATTCAATGAGGCATTGAAAACCCAAATTCTAATTGATTATAAAATCGTATTGATTAGTGTGGAAGGCTTAAAATGTGTCGGTGAGGCTGAAATGTTGTCTTTTGAATTTAATTGGAATGGACCTTAAATAGAAATTGTAGGGTTACGGATATAACCGGAGAAATTACTGCTTTGGTTACTCTTGTATTGGATGTTCCAAGAAATTACTCCTTTGCCGAGCCAATGGGAATATCATTTAAATTAGTGGTTGGTAGATGGTCCGTCTGTGGGGGCTTGAGTGCGGCGTCTCAGAGCGATCCCATGCAAGTCGGCCTGGCGACATCCAGCCTGCCGCCTCGTCCTGAGCTGGATACTCAACACCCGAAGCGTCTCGTCTGGGTCACGAGCGGGTTTGATAGACGTCAGCGAAAGATACGATGAGAAATTATGTGGAGTCAGCTAGGTGGAGACTTCTGCGTAACTCGGCTACCTTTCTCTGGATGATTTCTTCGATTCTAATTGACGAACTGAGTGAGCCTCGACTATGGCTCAACCTACGCTCGTTGTTTTAATGGTTTTAAAAACCACTTTCGAATTAAACTTGTAAAAGTCCTAACATTAAAAACTCCTAATAGTCTTCGCTGTATTCACGAGTCAACCTCAGATTTGACACAGTACGCATTCTAGCAGAGAAAGTTCCATTTACATGGATAGAAGGAGGGATCCCAAAATAGGGGGGGAGCGTCCTAATTTTGTGTCGCATTTCAATAGAGTGCCTTCTCGAAATAAACCTTGCAAGACGTTTGAGTGTTTGAGCCCGGAGTTTGTGCTGAATTGGAGCTGTAGATGTGCGACAAGTTATGAGGAAAGTGTCGGCGGTCCTCTCGATACACAAACAACACCAGACAAGGGCTCCACATTCTGATTCTAGGCCAAGGAGAATAATTTTCTGTCGCGGATTCGCTTGGGGCTTTTAGTAAACAACTGATTCTAGTAGGTACCTCATAGGCAATCGCGATGTTTAAGAATAGACTTGTTAGAGAATTCTGGATCAGGTGATTTTGATACAGCAGGCTAGTTGGAATTTTTCGATAGTGGGGAATCCACCGGAACGGAAGACGGAAGTGCTTCCTCGCACACCCTTCAGATATCGAACAATCGCTTCTGCACGCGTGTGGTCGCTGCTTCCCTGCACGTCATGACAAACACACTGTCTGTCTCACTCTCACCCCACCCTCGGGCTAGTATAAATACGTAAATTTACGACTCATCCTGTGATCGTCATCTTCATTATGTCCGATCTTTCTATTCGGCTGGAAAGAGGAAACCCTGGACTGGAGCGGAGGGCCTGGTAGCCCCTCGTCTGATCTCACGAGAGTGGGCAAGGATCTCGGGAACCTAGGACCTTCTAGAGACCCGACTTCATGACCCCCTAATGATCCCACGTCCGGACGCGTCCGTGGAAAGGTTTGAGAGAATTGGAAGCTGCATCGAGGCTGCGGCAGAAGGGGTTACGTATCTGAACATCTCCAATGACAACACACCGCTCGCCTACCACCTCCACTTCAAGTGCTTGCGCAGTGGTACCAGGTGGAGCCCTCGACAACTCGAGTGTGGACCCTGTGAGAGCCATTGGCTGCCGCCCAACTGAATCCGAAAGCCAAAGAGGCCATCTGACTCCCCGGCAGAACGAAAATGAAAAAGTCCTTCACACTTTACAAACTTAGGACGTGAAGGTGTGGTTAAAAATTCAACAACGGCGGCTTTCATGTTTTTGCCATTCCGAGCGTTTTACCGAAAAATTACGCTAGGAAACCTAAATTTAGTTAAATTTAGTAGCTGATGGATCGTAAAATCACCTCATAATCATCAGTAGTCGGATGCGAAGTTTATTCCTAGACAACAATTGCGTCTCCAGTCACTAGGACAATTCACAAGTTTTCGTCAACCCCTGAAAATTTAGAGCGATTAGCTCCGTGAGGGTGAGTGGTGGAAAGGTGCGAGAGCAGTTAACTTTTATTTAAAAGACTGCACCCCTAATCACCACCCTGAAAAAACTATTCACTATCGAAAAACGAGTAGAAGGAGTCTGAAGCCAGGTGGGTCGGAGGTTGGCTGGCTGTAGTCAGCAAGGGGTGGCCCCCTAGTCGTAGTTCTATAACTGGCGCAAATGTAGGGACATTTTCCCAATTAAGGGAAAATCCGATTGGCGCAAACGTAGAGGAAATAAATTTTCACCCTTCTGGCACAAACGTACTTTACCGAACACACCTACCTATACATAGCCTCAATTTCCATCCGCACCGTGGGGCAAATTCCCACAATATGATACGTAGACTAATTCCAAAACAGAAGCCCCTTAAGCCCCCGACCTGGTAAAATACTATTAAATACTCGTCTGTCGTATCGGGATTTGGGTCAAACGATATTTCACCACTTTTTCGCCGAGCTTTCGAAAAGTATATTTTCTTCTTCAGGGCCTACAACACATTATAGCATTAGAGCAGTAAAAGCTATATAATATTATATTACATGAATCCCGAAGGCGACTTACTCAGAGGGAGGTTATCGTGTGGATCTCACAACGATGTCAAACATGAGTAGGTAACCGGGAAACACTGTAGAAGGTTTAACAGGTAAGTATGTAGGAACATGTAGTGAAGTATTAGATGTAAGTTAGACATAAGCTCAATTATAAGTTAGTAGCATTAAATTAGCAAATTTTTATTTCATGAAAAATATTGTAGTGAAAAGAGATGGTTCAATTAAGTCAACAATTAAATACAGAAGATACTCACTCAAGAAAATCTATTGGTTGAGTGGGGAAATACTATAACATCATTAAAATATGACAATTTGACAGAGTGTGGAACAACTAAGTGATAAGAGATAACAACAGATACTGTGACCCAAATCGTGTTTCGTTTGACCCAAATCCCGATACGACAGACGAGTTAACACATTCGGGTCGATCTCCATAATCTACTATTAAATACCTAGTAGTTTTTAACTCTTTAATATTAAAAATCACACAAAACAATCTCTTTTTGCTCAAAATATCACACATTGTATTTTCGTTCAATTTAGCGGAGCAAGGACGGTCAGTACTCTCTCGAGACGTTTGTTGTCATAGATGCATAAGAGCACAAGGTAACCTCGTCCACTGACTGATATAGATGGTGATAATGTTGCCTGCTACGTCAACAATCCGCTACAGCTTTCGGCGCCTCACCGCAAACAAACGTCTCTTCATTTCGTCACTTCTCCAACCTCACCCGAAATGGGTTTAATCGTCCTCAAAGTAACCGATCTCTCTTTATCTGAGACCTGATATCTTATTTTCACCCCAAACCTGTCGCGCTGGTCATAAAAGGGGAAGGAGAGGGGAAGCGTTGAATAATTTAATTGAAAGGTGCCAGTACCAAACTCATCAAGTTCTGTGCCTTTCGGGTGATTTTGAGCTTTAAAAATCCAGTTGTTATAGTACTTCGTCGCACTAGTTTTTTTGGGCTCAACAAAAGATGCTGTTAGTCGCGGGGAATCTCAGCCAGCGGGTCGTTGCCCTCCGGACTACCATAGACCCCCCGAGATGGCACCGATACGGCCGACCTCATGAATTTATTTGTAGGTGGGGCGCAAAACTGAACTTAAAGTCAAATTAATTTGCATAGGGAAGTGACAGGTTCGTATTGGCACCTACGCGCGTCTTGACGCCCCGACCGGAAAAAAATGCGACGTGGGTCGCGAGACCCGTTTCACCGCATCGTGCATTATGAATGATGGCCGATATTCTCTCGTCTCCAAGCTCAGAATAGATCCCATCGTCGGGAGGGCTATAAAAGTGTGGGATCTGTTTTCTAAAAGCACCACTCTCAAGTAAGCAGAGTCTCGAAAATGAAATAGGTATATTAAGTGAGATACACTTCGATCCCCAAATTTCACAATAATCTTGAAAGAAAAAATAGCTCAAACGCCCGGTAACTTCAAATGGGTCCACACTACTTTTCCATTGTAGGGAAATTGCACCAACAGTAGACATAGAAAGCGACATGTGCACTGCACAAATTGGACTTTCACTTGAAATTAACAACTTTCTGTCTAGCTTTTATATAAGTCCGTCAGGCCATTATTCTTGCAAGCAGTTTGGATCGGAGAGCACCCAAAAGAAATCACAAACCTAATTCACCCCTGATTCATTGTTCGCCAAATCATTAGATTAGCCAAGCTTTTGTGCATTGAAAGTATTGAGGACAAGAATTTCAATTGCATAATAATTAACCGGGACAATGTGGTGGTTCGGGGTTGATTGGTAAGATACACGTCGTTGCTTTTAAGCGAAAGTTACGCAATTTACTTCCCGTCACGATAGATTCAGGCAAAATTTCATTTTTTTTAATAGCAGCAGGCTTTCGGCAATTTTTAAATTTCAAAATGAAACGTTTGCTTTTTTTTCTGTTAATAATGTTACGATGCCCTGTTGCAGAATGCCAGCTGGGTGGTGAAGTGAGGGAGCTCGGGAGTTCGTGGTTTGCTGATTTAGGGCCACCATTCGGCATCATGTACTGCATAAAGTGTCAATGCGTTCCCGTAAGTACATTTGGATTAATTATATTTACCTGATTACTTTTCAATGGAACTTGATGTCATTCATTTTTACCTATCGGCGAATTTTAAAAAAATTTAATTTTAATTTTTAATATTTCAAATTTTTATGGCTTCGGAGTAATAATTATTCCATAAAATTTTATTCTACATACAATTTTGTTCTATACAATTATTTTATCTTTGTTACTTGGGCGTCAGAACGCACGCAAAACTGAATATTTTTTTAAAAAATCAACTTGATATTACCAAAATCTTGAGTTTTGTGGTTCTTTCGGGATAATTAAGTCTCGAATTTTGCATGTTTTTCTCTTAAGACCGACACCATCGTACAAGATCATTTTAGATGTTTTCAGGCCATTTGTGCACGTATCTTGGTTTCCCAGCACTTTTAAAAAATTGTCAAAAAAAATTGATTCTCTGAAAAGCAAATTTTTAGGTACAAACGAAACTTTTATTCTTTTTGCAAATAATTAACTCTAACTACAACTATATTAGTAGTTGGTCTTCTATAGAATTTTTCAAACCGAAATGGGGTGATTGGCCTCACTCAAGATTCAAATCGAAAGAATGCACGAAATCAGGCTGTCTGGAAAGGATTGCGAGGCCATTACAACCTAAAACTAGTATACTAATTTGTGACTTCAGACTGTTCTTTCTTTACAACCCATCCCTTTGGTTTAGAGATTTTAAATGGAAAGATTAATAATTGCAAATTTATTTATGTAGGTATGCATAATAATATTTTATTATATTATATCATTATATTATAATGATTAAATAGTTATATAATTTTTTTTAATTCACTCCTTTACCAATAAATTTTATCAACTACTTTCCCAAGTTTTTTCGTTATAATACCTACTATTAAAATTTTACATACACTTATTGTAAAAGAGGGTTTCAGAAGCACGCATGACAAAAAGTAAGTTTTCTTTGAATTATTTTAAAAACGCACAATTTATGATGTGGCTTTAAATTTTTCCTTGTTCATCCGAGCCTAAGTCATGACAAAATTATTTTACCAACCAGTCGTTCGTTGTTTCTCATAATCAAGGGTAGTTGAATCATATTGACAAGTCGATCCGGTAGCTTTTACGTTCGGAGGGGTTCTGGCGTCAAGATTTTAATTTGTGGAAAACCCAGGGTCCCGACCGGGCTTCCAACAGGACGGTAGAATCGTTTGTATCTGATTCAACCGCCGCTAAAACGTATATTGAGATCGTCACAAAATATCCGCGCCTAGATTTTCTGATACGGTTGGATGACGTCAGCACCCACACATAGCTTTAATAGCTCCTTACAAACACGCGGTTCCGGATGGAGGAATCATAGCTCAAAATCCACGTTCATAATCCAATATCACAAAACCAAGGCCGTAGCGAATGGGAAAAAGAGGTGGGAATATCGCGATGTAAATGAATTTGCATATTCTCAATCAATGGATCTGGCTTCCCACATGGTAGTCGTAGAGGCGTACGCTAAAGAGCAGTAGCGGACAGGCCTGTGTTTTCACGGTAAATCAACTAAGTCGGGACAGGCCACCCCGCCCCTCACTACCACCTCGGCTTCTCCTTGCGGCTAAAAACCAGCAACTTGGCGTCTAATTCCGTCTATGTCTAGCCTTTCTTGTTTGGCTTCTTCGCACCCCGGGGCCCTAAAGGTGGTTTTCCAAGTTATTGCACAACCGAGTTAGATTGCCACTGTCTGATATCACCCTGAAACCTGACAGCTCTTGTCCACACCGTCGTAAAATCTCTGGTTAACAATTTACTTGGTTCAGAAATCACGTGAGTGGAAAAAGACGTGGGATACGTTTCAGGCTCCATTTAACCATGTCCAAAATAAACTTTCGCTATCCTCATTGTCTGAATTTTCGCTCTGCGGATGCATAAGATTCGATCAACCTCCTCGCTCAAAACTCGTTCTGACTCGTCCACGCTCAAGATTTGGCGTTGGGCGAAAAAAAAAGTCGTCACCTTATCTCACTCCAAACAACACTATCAATACGGCCGTATGACGGTCAAGACTCGCCGAATCAAAGGCTGCCCGTCTAATAATAAATCAATAGGAAGAAACAAGAGTTACCACATCGATGCGTTCACTATCCAATGAATGGCCGCATTATTTTGAGCTATATCTTGGATTATCTCTTTAATTTGTTTGTTTTGTCGATACGGTGTACGGGAAAAGGAAGAGTCGATTTAAAAAAGTAGAGCGTTGTTATCCCATTCAATCAGAAGGATTAAAAGTAAAAGGTTTCACGTGAAAAGGAGTTGGTTTACGGTCTGTCTCCTCCGAAGAATTTCCAAAAGTACATGGGCAAATTGGCAAAGTATTAATGTCATGGTTGAGCCCGCTCCGGAAACGGGTTGTTTCATAGCCTGTCAGACTAAACAATGAGTTGAACTCATCGAGGGCACACCTTCCGTTTTGTTCCTTGAGCGGTCTGATGATCCAATCCCATCAAGATTGATGTACCACTCAGGGACTTCCTTCACGTCTCAATTATGCAGATCAAAAAGCCTTTTATTACGGACCCCCGAATGCAATTTTACTGTCGGCTGATCGGCATAATCCCCGGTTTAATTGATAGAACATAGATTCTCGGTCAGCCCCCCCTCCCCCTTAATCGGCGCTTGGAAACAGGCAGAAATTTCTTCTACACGTAAATATCTGAAGAAAAAGTTCATGAAGTCTAGTACAAGTAATTATCCAAATAAGGGAATCCGCCGATCATTTACGAAGTATATAAGGCTTAAAATTCTTGCTCATCGTGGATAGTTAACATTCAAATTACTAGTTCAATCTCCAGGGGAATGCAGACATAGTCGGCTCGAAGCCGCCTTTTATATCGTCGCAGTAAATGCTTGCGTTAAGATGAATCGTCCGGAGGCGATAACAGGGCACGAGAGTCAGAGGAAGGCGCCAACTGTTATAGGCATAAATACGTACCTACGTCTACGTGTTGCATATCAGGCGGGGGGTTCTCTCCTTTTCCTTTTTTAACTTCGTCCCTAATTAGCGTCGAGCCCATCTGCATGCGAATACGGCCACTCCAAGCCCCCAACTGCCACCGTTCTTCGTCATTATGCAGAAGAAATGTAAGCGTACCTTAGTTGTTAATATTCAATAATTAATTTAACTCCATTGCAATTTCGTAATTTTAAACACCTTTTTTTTTTTTTTACTTCCTTTCCAAAAATATTGACGAACTTGCTGGCGTCAGAAGCCGATTTTAGATGGAAAACGGTGATGGCTGGACCCGTCGACGTGAAAAAAGAGTTTGGTGAGCCAGTTGGCAGAGAAGTCTGGTGGAGGTCTATAGCGTCTGATAACTGTGCGGTGCTATCTCTGGCTTAAACTGATGTTCCCAGAGCGAACTGCCGGGTCACTGTTCGGGGTCACCAGCTCTTCCCGAAGTAATTAGTCATTGCGAGGAGCTCAAACGGCCACCTTCGTCCAAATGGGTTTGAGACGTGGTGTCTAGATAGTCGTGAGACCGCCGTCCAGGTGCCAAAATGATCATTCGGATTATCAATAAAAATTCCGAGCAGTAACAATAATAATTATGTAATATTGTAACTGTGTACGTGAGTTCCAAAACTCGCTGTCTCTTCCTCTTTTTGACCTTGAAACATCGAGATGAGTTCCAAAACTCGTTCGTTGAAGGGTCTGGGAAGAAGTAAAACTTTTTCCTTTCATCTGCCTCTTAATTTTAGTAGCGAATTCGCTCCTTGCTGTCAAAACCTAGCCAAAAGAAACCATCCGCTCCATTCCTTCGAGTTTGTGGTAGCTTGGTTTTTCTTTTCCCCACAAATTTGTACATGCCTAATTTCTGTGATAATTTGGGTAACCGGAAAATGGGCAGAACGTTTAAAATGAGGAGAAATCTTGACGCTTGGGAGAACAATGCGAAAAAACGTAATCGGATGGACAGTACTGTGAGATAAATCTTCCATTTTTGTTTGTAGTAGGTTCTAATTTACCTACGTCACGTTTTGTCTGAGAAGATTTTTCCTCTTTCCTTTCGAATTTTTATGATCATTTAGCACACTCCTTGTTGGTTGTCTTTTATGTAAAACTATCACTCCGACAGTGGGGCCTCGCTTCGCTCGGCCAACTACTTTTTTGGGCTAGAGTGGGAGGGGGGCTCGCTTTGCTCGTTAATTTGAATAATAAGTAGGTCAAGTGATGGGATACCTACCTATATACATTTCAAACGCCTACCCGTCGTTATAACGCAAGAATATATTGCGATATATGAATCAGCAGGGCTGTTTTTTTCAAGCGACAACGGTTTTTTGCGATTTGTGGAAAATTGGGCAACCTGCAAGGAGCCAGTTTTGGAACTCACATTAGTAATCTCTCGGGATTACCAATTAATAATTAATCCTGAGGGCAATTATCCGAAAACAACTTGTCGCCCTTAAACAGCTCTTCCGGGAGTGTTCGGATAAAAGTTCAGCCACGTGTTTTTAGCAGATTAAGAGAGGTTTCTCAAAAAACTTGAATACATTCGGTTAGATTGTGCAAGAACACTTTGACCAATGGCATGTTGACAAGCCTGTTCTTGGTTGATTTGTTATTCCGTTTGATAGGATTGTTTTCACAAACGGTTCTCCTTCGGCGACGACCGAAAATTACACGGACGGAACATCAGATGATTTCAGGGCTGCGGTGGAGGCTTCCGGGATTCGCGTTTTACAAAATCCACGAAACTCCAAAACTCGATAGGTTTGAAAAATACGAATCCTTATATTAAGTTTGTACTGGCGATTAATTATGCGTCTATCTCAGTGTTCACTCACTGGCAAAAGGGTTGGAGAGAAGGGGTTCTGAAGTACGGTGACCCAGAGGCAACAGTAGACTTTAGTAGGTCTGGCTCTACTAGACTGACTCCTGGAAGGCCGAGATGGAAGCTGCCTGGCGCCTATCGTAATGAGCGAGGACGCGAGGCGCCGGCCTTCACTGTTCCCTTCTGCCGGGCCAAAAGCCGTTTCCCGCTGGATGACGACGAGGGAGACGACACGCGAGCCCCCCCGAAGAGCAGGTGCCAGGAAAAACGGTACGAATTACGACCCAAACGGTGCGCAACAGCGTAAACAATAATTAAACGCTCGAAATCGTAAAAACTTGGGTTAGGACGGAAAACCTCAAAACCGAATTTCCTAAGTCGTTTTTGTCCCGTTCTTTATAACAGGTTATTTTTACAGTAAGCACTGTGTACAGTTGTTACACAGATTTAACACAGGCACTTAATGACAAAATACCCCTAAGAGAAATTTCGTCAAGGCGTAGAAATTCGCGACGGGGGTCAAAAGTTTAGAGCAGCCTCTAAAATTGTTCTTAAGATGAGGAGATTCCAAAAACAGAATGTCCAGACTCTTTTTGGACAGTTGGAAAGAATATTATTATGTTTAATAAATGCACGTTTGAAAAAATACTCTGGTTCTATACCTATTTTTCAGCCCGATCGCTCAAATCCATGGTGCCAAAATGGAGCTACGAAAGGGGTTTTTGAAGGTTTCGCCACGGGGTCGAGTGGGATGTTAATTTCGAAATGTCAAGTATTTTTGTACGTAGAAGCAATTTTGGGAGTTTCTAATCAGAACCTACAACATCTTTTTAATAATTTCCAAGTTTTTAAATGAGAATTTCTACAGAGAATAAATCCTTAGGTAACATTTGCAGCGTTTTACATTCTAACCTTGCCTGCTATCAGTTCAGAAATAGGAAATAAACCCAGCTTAAATTTCCGGTTGCTTTAACTCTTCGGATTTCACACCCTCGGATAAACCCCAAAGTCGGGCAGTTCTGGCTAAGTTCTCGGTCGCAAGGTTTCGGGTTTTCCCCGGTCATCCGGCTAGGAGTGGCAAAAATTATACGGACCTTGTGCTTAAATCATTCACATTCGTTGAAATTTTCTTCGTCCGCATGCGTTGAGGAAAGACGAAACTGAAACATTGCGTCACAAAAGTCAGTAGTTTAGTAATGCGAGCCGACTAGCCAAACTTAATGCTCCCTCACCAATGGTGCCAAACGAGCCAGTCGGGTTCAAACAGGATGAAAACCATTCATGCGGCGCTAACAGAGAAATTTCAAACCCGCTGAAACCTCAACAACACCAAACCAAAAACAGTCACCAAAACATGTAGTAGAATCACACCACACTTAGTGGGTACCTAATAGGTAGGAACACATCATAAACCACAAAATTCGATTTAATCGAAAACGCTGCAAATTTTACACAAGGGTTTATTATTCTTTGATATATGTTACTTGTGCAGAAATTAAATTCTGTCAATGAAAAAATTAAAAGAAATTTTTTTTTTTTGATTTTTTATTTCAAAAAAAAATTTTTTTTTGGATTTTTTTGTTCAAAAATGTGTTTTTTCAAAAATTCTTTATTTTTAACTCAAAAAATATTTAAAATCCTGGGATCCTTCAAAAATCCCATTTTTAGCCCCATGAAAGCCCTAAAGATCGCCCCAGTGAAATCGGATCGTTCCGGGACCCCAAAAAATGGATTCTACGTCCAAAAATACTTCGAAAACGACACCTAACTCGATCCCATAGCTAAAAGCCTTCAAAAAAACCCTCCCGTAGCCCCATTATAGCCCCAGAGCGCCCCACGGGTTTGGGCGATCGGACTGAAAACCTTGCGGGCACAACTAGATGGTAAACCAAGTATTTTGTCAAAATTTCAGATTTTTAAAAAAATTCCTACTGCCCAAAACGGCCCGGACGGCGGACGGCGGACGGACATTTCGGATTTAGAATGTAGACCTCTTGAAACGGATAATATCAAATTTTGAGGCCGATCGGAGTCGTCGACCCGCGTCGCGAAAACATAGGTGTATTATTCCAAGAATAATAAACCAAAATGGGTGTGATATGCGAAGGAACGACGAATCACGAAAACGCGATATTGACGAAATGCATCTGGGAGGAAAAAGATCTGGAACCTCCGCGGTGGGAAGTAAATTCTCCAATTTACAGTAAATGTAAATAACTGTTATTAATCATTTCAGGAATGACTTGAGGGAATTTATGACCTGCTTCCCTCATGCAGTGTTTATATTTTAAGGGAGGGGAAACGGAGGAGTTATTAAATTCAAACTGAAATTTAAATTGAAATTCAAGTTATGAATTTATAAGCTATTTCAAGAAATCAGAAGGGGAAGGCCGAAAAATGTATCGGGCCTCAGGTGGGACTCGAACCCACAACCTCCGCATTACCAGTGCGACGCTCTAACCAACTGAGCTACCAAGAACCACAGCTGAGAAAGAGAGCTGGAGATTGAAGGCTCAAACTGTCCCCTGCCCCCAATACTGATTCGGCCTTATCATATTGTTGCTTATTTTTTCCCCCTCTGAACCCTGATCTGATGTGAAGCCAGTAGACATCCTACTTTTGTCCCTCATCCTAGGGGTCCCCTAATTCCCCAGGAGGAGTAATTTCATTACAGGAATGACTTGAGGGAATTTTTGACCTGCTTCCCTCATGCAGTGTTTATATTTTAAGGGAGGGGAAAGGGAGGAGTTATTAAATTCAAACTGAAATTTAAATTGAAATTCAAGTTATGAATTTATAAGCTATTTCAAGAAATCAGAAGGGGAAGGCCGAAAAATGTATCGGGCCTCAGGTGGGACTCGAACCCACAACCTCCGCATTACCAGTGCGACGCTCTAACCAACTGAGCTACCAAGAACCACAGCTGAGAAAGAGAGCTGGAGATTGAAGGCTCAAACTGTCCCCTGCCCCCAATACTGATTCGGCCTTATCATTTCTGATTTCTTGAAATAGCTTATAAATTCATAACTTGAATTTAAATTTAAATTTCAGTTTGAATTTAATAACTCCTCCCTTTCCCCTCCCTTAAAATATGTTATTAATCAGATAAAATTACTCCCTTCTGAGTAAAACATCTGATTATTAATGTAGGTGAACCTAGATGAGGCTACGAGAAGAGCGTCACGGGTTTGTGCGATCGAGCTGAAAACCTTGCTTGCACAACTAGATGGTAAACCGAGTAGTTCGCAGATTGACGAAACACACATTCCATGGATCCATCCTTGCGCTGAACATGGATTGAGGACTCGACGCGGAACTGTAACTTGAGATTAGGTAGGTAACTGCATTTTTCGACTTGGCGCGGAACTGTAGGGCTCACATGTAGACGAGTTGGCCGCATACCATGGCCTCATTACATAACACGCCTTTTCGTCAGTTTTTGGCAATGTTATTTTCACTGTTCCAAGTTCATCTTGCACAGGGGTTTCTCGGGTTATTACGTTACCAACCACTAAGGAAGTCTTCCTACTTATTCACCATTTGATCAAATTATGATCTGCTCCGAGTATTCACTTCATAATATTAAGTTTAATTACAATTATTCTCTCCACCTTCACAAAAGTGATAAACTGAAAATTTTGCAACAATCTTCCTACCTGTAACCATAAAAATTTGATTCCCTCATTCCTGGTTTTATTTAATACAACCAGGAAGCGGAATGGGAGGGTCGAGTATATTTTTCCAGGTTTTGCCGCTGTGAAGCGCTCTGGTGCCCCCTCGTCTCCGGCATTGGTCAGATACCTACTGGGAAAATAGTATCGATACTCCTATACTTTTTTGCTCATAAGTATCGATACCTACCGACACATTTTCAAAAAGTATCGGTTTTTCATCGACGCTCCATTTAACTGTTAAATTAAAAAAAAAACTGGCTTCACTGGAATAACTTATGAAAAAAAAAAACATTCGATGTAGGAAGAATTCTTCGGGGGACAAAAAGTAGGGATTATCTTCACGTGGGACTTAAAAGTGGGAAATTATACATTCGCACGTATAATACGAAGGCATTTTTATTTAACAGAATTAATTGATCCAAACCTCATCATCTTTCCGCCCACATTTAACAGAATGCTTTTAAAACATAGTGTGGACAACGAAAAAAATGTTGTCAACTCATTACCTCTCATGTGCCTCCGGAATGTTGTGGGAAAAAAACAATTTTGGAGACTACTCCTCGTATTTTTCCCTTTCGCCTGTTTCAAGTTTTGGATGGTTGGTGACCTGCCTTTGAAAACAGGCGTTCCAATCAAGGAGGTTAGTCTTCTTCTAAACTCCTTGGTTCCAATGGCACTGATGTGGCTCAGACCTTCATAAACTCTTTTCGTATGTACCCAGCCCCGTAGAGAGGGGGGGGGGGGCACTGGACCCGTTGCCCCCGGGCCCGGCTTTCGTAGGGGGGCCCGGATTTTCTTGAGGTTTTTTTTTTTTTTTTTTAGGAGGCAAAATGGGAAAAGGGACAGAATCTGATCAATATAGGAAAAATTTTCATACTTTTTTTTTTTTTTTTTTTTTTGGGGGGGGCCCGAAGAATTTTGCCCCCGGGCCCGGATTTTCTCTCCACGGCCCTGTAGAGGTACATAATGTACATAATGTACCTAATCTAGTATTTTCACTATTTCCCCTACCTATCGAAAAATTCGATGGTACTGAAACACGAGCAGTCAACCATCGATGTTATAAAAAATCTAACATCGAACCAGAAACATCGATGTTTTCAAACCATCCCTTGTGTAGGGATGGGAAATCGGTAAGAAGTATCGATTTTTTTAATCGATTCAAAATCGGATGCTCCAAATCGATTTCCCAAAAAAATCGCCATAAAAGTATCGATTTTTAGGAAAATCGATTCAAAAATCGGTCTTACAAAAAAAATGTTTTTTTAATGAGTGGTAACAGTAGATATATTCAAAGTAGGTAGGATTCGAGAAAAAAATCATTACAAAAATTTATTGAAAATTAAAATTGCATTAGTTTTCAAAAATTTTGATAATAAACATTTAATCAGACGCGTAATCAGTTTCGCTGTCTGAAAAAGCCATGGCGGACGTCGCTTGTAACTAGTGAGTTTTGTTGTTATTAGCTATTAATCATCATTTTTAATCGACCTAAGACTCGAAATTTGCTTGAATCACTTGAAATACTAAACTAATTTTTATAAATGAAGAGTCCAGGGGAAAAACCCCGTCATTGATACAAAGCTGATTTTGAGAAAAATGAATTTTAAAGTTTACCAACTAACAGAAACTTCAAAAACGATTTTAAAAATACAAAAAATTTTTTATTTGAACCACCAACTATGCAGATTCGCAATATGTTTCCCGAATAACCATTTTTCAAACTATTAAATGATATTTTATACATAATTCTGAACTTATAATGCGAATTTTAACCCTCTTTTACTCCTAAACCAAACAATGGAGAGAATAAAGTATTTTGAAGAATGCAAAACGCATGTTGATATCCACAAAATACCAAAAAAAATTGCTTTGTACAATTTGTAGACTGTGTATCAGGTTTTACAAAAATTTACCAAAAAAAAAAAGAAAAAAAAAAGAAAAAGGTTTTTACGAACGAAAACTACGATTCAAAAACGCTGCAAATTTTACTCATAGGTTACTTGTGCAAAAATTATTTCTGTTTCAATGGAAAAAAATTTGGAAAAAAAAATTTTTTTTGGATTTCTTTTTTCAAAAAAATTTTTCAAAAATTTTTTTTTTTACTCGAAAAATATTTAACCTCCTGGGATCCTTAAAAAATCCCATTTTTAGCACCATGAAAGCCCTATAGATCGCCACAGTGAAATCGGATCGTTCCGGGACTTCGAAAACGACACCTAACTCGACCCCATAGCTAAAAGCTTTCAAAAAACCCCTCTCATAGCCCCATTTTAGCCCCATAGCGCCCCACGGGTTTGGGCGATCGGACTGAAAACCTTGCGGGCACAACTAGATGGTAAACCGAGTATTTTGTCAAAATTTCAGACTTAAAAAAATTCCTACTGCCCAAAACGGCAACACACAAGATGATGAGATAAGGAGGGGCGCACGCCGCAGCGTTGGTTGGGGCCTTTTAAACTGCAATGACGGGGTTCTTCCCTGGACGCGCTGTCGATGACGGGGTTTTTCCCCAGTACTGCTAATATTCAACCCAATATTTCGCTGAGATGGTGGGGTTATTCTCCAAAGCCGAGGGCTTCTTCGGATTCTACGCCTCAAAATCCTTTAGAAACCACTTCGTACCTGATTCACCCCAAAATGTCGATGACGGGGTTTTTCCCCTGGACTCTTCAAATGACGAAAATCGATTGAAGATTTTTTAAAAATCAGTAGTAAAAAATCGATTCACGATTTTTACAAAAATCGGAAGTAAAAAATCGATTCACCTAAAAATCGGAATCCTTAGATCGATTCAAAAAAATCGAAAAATCGGAACAAAACATCGATTTTTTGAAAAAATCGGATATCGATTCCCATCCCTACCCTTGTGTCCACCTCTGTTGAACAGAGTCTGTTCTCCTGTTACAGAGTCTGTCGTCCACCTACTTTTTTCATTTTCCAATCTGGTAACGTGTAAGTAGGTAATTAGTTTTCAATTATTCTACAAAATGTATTTTGAGTTTGACCTTATCATCTTTAGGTAGTGAAATACCGAGGGCTTGAAAAGGATGAACCTCAGGCGCCGAAACGTTGCACGGTTTGTATGAATACTATCATCCACCTCAGACTGGTCTTTCGCCCAAATTAATACCACCGAGTCAACATGCCTATTTTAGCGTGCAAAAAGTATAAAAGGACGTGCTCAATAAAGCCTTTTTCCTTACAAATCGACACCAATGGCGCAAACATTATCTTTCGTCCATTTCTTTATAAAAGCTTGTCGCGGGCTCTCCCCTTTTCGGTAAATTTAGAAGCGCGATGTCGGCTTTGTTTTGTTTGGAAGCGTCCGTTTTTTGGCGGTTCGTGCCTTTGAAAGAGTTCCAATTGAAGAAGAGCCTTACTATGCCTCCTGTCCTTGACCCCTGCTTGGAACCAACTAAGGCAGTCCTGTGACGTTTTCCGACTCCACGGAGAAACGTTGCCAAAAACGCGAATATATCACCAAAGATTCTTATCGTCTCTCTTCTATGCCTGACTCGACAATTTACTGTTTCACGAATTTCCGAAAACAACTACACGACTCTCAGTCGAAAGTCCACCCAGCAAAGCTCGAAAGGCCACCGCTTTCTCGGCAAGTTGTGAACATCTGCGGCCCCGAAAATGGAGCCGTTTTGTTAACCGATCCATATAAAGGGTGCATAGCCCTCCCCAACTCCTAATATCCCCACCATACTCTCTAACCGACTCCCACTCGACGATTAGATTTATGTAAATCTGTGAAGTCACAGTGGGTCCTCCCAGAAGTCGGCGCTTGCGAAACGGCCATCTGCTGTACATCAAGCCAGCCTTCCTTAAAAGCTACATTTGATCGTCTAACAACTTTAGATCTATATGTAGGAACGAAGGAACAAAAAAAACTTGGCCAATTTAAATTAAATTATGGAGTGAAGCATTTACCGAGTTTTTATGCCTCTTCACAGCAAACAGTGTCTTAACAACAAATAAACGCCACAACCGTGATGGAGCGTACATAAACGACACTCTGATGATAATTTACGCCTCCTTATTTTTTTGTCAGGAACGAAACGAGGAACCCAAAAGAGGAAGGACCTCTAGGCGGTTTAAAGTCCTTGAAAATCCTCCCAATCACACCATTTTCTGCGCCGTACAAAACGGGAGAATCCATCTGTTATTCTCAAACGGTCTTTTCGGAGTGACCGACCGGTCATTTCGCGGTGTCGTTATTAATAGTGGCTTGTTAAACTAGCCACATTATCTCTGTTGTAAGCCGTCGTGTATATTTACGGCTTACTCCCAATTGTAGGTTTGTTCTCTTCTAAATTGACGATTTTCTGGTTCATTTCAGGTTCACAAAAAACGAAAAATTGTCGGGAAGGTGCACTGCAGAAACATAAAGAACGAATGTCCGAAGCCATCATGCGATGAACCCGTGCTGTATCCGGGAAAATGCTGCAAAGTGTGTCCCGAAGACGTCGAAAGTAAGTGAAGTTTTTTTTCACCAAGGCTTTTGTGAAATGCTTTCTAACGGGAGGAATAACGAATGAGACGAAACGAAATGGGGGGCCTTGCTCGAAATAAAGTTACCTTCGCGCCCGCCCCACAACGTCTAGACTTCACAATCATTTTACAATTACTCAGCGATAAATTTCGTCGGAGGGAGAGAACAATTGCAAGATAGATGGTAAATTCGTTATTAGTTTGACAGCGTGCCCAAACTTAATGTTGGACCTGTAGTTGGCTTAATTGGGAACTAAAAATATTGCCTTCAACATGTCCAAGTTCGCCGGCTTTTTGGCGCGTAAGCCAGTCACCCGTCAAGGTGTCCACGTAAGAAGCGAGTATGGGTGTCCAATCTCACCAATGCAATCTGAGTCGAAGACCTCCCCTGAAAAAAGTAGTTGGGCTAGTTTTTAATATGCAAAATTAACTAATTCAACTTTCTTTTTCTTTTTTTCTTTTTTTTTTTTTTTTTTTTGATTTATGAAAATTATCAATTCATTGCGGTCTGATCCTATGTCGGAAAAATAAACAAGTTTGGCCGAAAATCTTTTAAAAATTTCCAGTGGCCCGAAATAAAAGGCACGGGTCGGTCACGAAAAGAAAATGTAGGTCTTCAGTGGAGAGAAAATTGCGAAGGGAAATAGCTGTATTCAAACCGAACTGGGAACCTTTCCAGAAAAGCGAAAACTAATCCGTCAGAGCGCTCTAGCATTGAAATGAGAAAAGAGATATGATTTCGTCAAGTTTCGAGGTTTGTTCTGTTGGTCAACTTGGTTTTCGACGACCTTGCAAAATTTGCATTTAATAATACTTGCAATTTAGAGTGGCGCGTTTTTCATTGGTCAGTGAGTCACACAGCTTTCTACTCGGAATCCGAGTTTGCGGTTCCATTCAAAAAATTAATTTTTGGTGGCTCGCCAAAAATTCATATTGCACTGGGGGGACCGAAAACCCACTTTTCTCGTATCCTGACATGAAGTACTTTCTCGGAAAAATAAAGATCAAGATACGGTTCTGGTCCCATGTTGGAGCTGTCTCCACCGTCAACACTCAAAGCCAAATCCGTAACGTAATGATGGCGAATTTGGAGTTTAGTTGGCGGGTGGACATTATAAACGGAAATCAACTTCAGTTGGTAAACAGATCGAGTACCTTTACCTTTGCCGAGTTGAGACGTGCCCCAGTGAGCGTTTTATAAAAAGATCGGATTCTGGGGGGATTTGCGGTAGCCCGCAGACTGTGAGACGCAAATTGAGACTGGACTGAGGATGCAGCCGGGGAGGGCACCGACCTGATGATTCTGTGGCCCAAAGCCAGACGCTCTTGTAGGCTGACAGCTCGACTCCATCCTTTACGTTTCGGGTATAGGGCACGAAGATGAAAAAATAATATCTCACTCCCCCTCTCCGATGACTGCGACTTGAGGGCCCATCGACACTCGGTGAGATTCAAACCAACAGAGCGATTTCTGTTGTGATCGTAAAGCGATAATGTAATATACCTACGTAGCGTGATCATATATAAAACTATAAGTTTGTATGTTTGTTTGTACGTTCACGATAGACGGCTAAACTACTGGACCAATTTTGACGGGAGCAGTCGTAAATTTATCACCGAGTTCCGGCGCACAACATAGGCGCAAACTCTCTTCCTTCATCGCGAACGAGGCTCCCCTTAGCGACGAAGGAGAGCCTTGTTTCCTATAATTTATAACTGCAAATTATGCTAAAATTATGGCGACCAGAGGTACTACTTTTGTGAGGACTTGACATATCCTTACCAAAGTAGTACGTCTGGTCACCGTAATTATAGCACAATTTGCAGTCATAAATTTAATTAGGTATACATTGTAGCTTGTTGCTACTGCTTTTTACGCCAATGTCCCGCTTACTATCTTTTCCTCGAAAGGACACTGAAAAGTTCTACTTTCTGAAAATCGCCCTATCTGAAGACATAAGAAAAACGCTGCAAATTTTACACAAGCGTTTATTATTCTTTGGTTACTTGTGCAGTAGTTAATTCTGAGTCAATAAAATTATATTTAAATAAATAAAATGAAATAGAAAATAAGTGGGACCTCGAAAAATTGATTATGCGTCCAAAATTACTCGGAAAATATTTGACCGCCTGGGATCCTTCAAAACCCCCATTTGTAGCCACATGAGTATTTTGTCAAATTTTCAGATTTTCTACTGCCCAAAACGTCCCGGAAGACGGACTGACATTTCTTTTTTGGAATCTAGACCTCTTGAAACGGATAATGTCAAATTTTGAGGCCAATCAGAATTTTCGACCTCCGTCGCGATTACAGAGACACCTGTGTATTATTCCAAGAATAATAAACCGATAAACCAAAAATAGAAATGAGAGGGCAATTGAGCGGGTTGTAGGAAAATTTCCTTTTAATATTTAATAGGAGGAAGAACTTGAAAACGTTGCAATCTAGTCTTTCATTAAATGAAAGATTTACTATATTTTCCCCCTAACAAACAATTTTCTGTTTTCGTGGCCATCATTGTTTTTACTGGATAAGGTTGGCCAGATAAGTTTTTGAAAAACGCTGCAAATTTTACACAAGGGTTTATTATTCTTTGATATACGTTACTTGTGCAGAAATTTAATTCTGTCAATGAAAATATTTTTTATCTCAAAAAATTTTTTTTTGGATTTTTTTTCAAAAATTCTTCATTTTTTACTCGAAAAATATTTAACATCCTGGGATCCTTCAAAAATCCAATTTTTAGCCCCATGAAAGCCCTAACGATCGCCCCAGTGAAATCGGATCGTTCCAGGACCCCATAAAATGGATTCTACGTCCAAAAATACTTCGAAAACGACACCTAACTCGATCCCATAGCTAAAAGCCTTCAAAAAACCCTCCTGTAGCCCCATTTTAGCCCCATAGCGCCCCACGGGTTTGGGCGATCGGACTGAAAATCTTGCGGGCACAACTAGATGGTAAACCAAGTATTTTGTCAAAATTTCAGATTTAAAAAAAAAGCCTACTGCCCAAAACGGCGGACGGCGGACGGACATTTCGGATTTAGAATGTAGACCTCTTGAAACGGATAATGTCAAATTTTGAGCCCGATCGGAGTCGTCGACCCCCGTCGCGAAAACATAGGTGTATTATTCCAAGAATAATAAACCAAAATTGTAGGGGCCATTTTTTTATAGACAGCCTTTGTGGGAGTAAACTGTTCATAAAATAAACTATCGAAGTGACGACAAATGGGGGTGTAAAGATGAAAATGGCTGAATTAGGGCTTAGTTAGAGAGAGTAGTGAAGTAGAGAAAAGAAAGGAAGGAGAGAGAGATAGAGAGAAAGGAGTTAACTGACTTTCAAGTTGTCGTGAAACAGCAGCCGCAAAATTTAATGAGCTCAGGCAAAGGGAGATCCAAACCTTCTTCGAGCCAGACGAAAAGAGATCACTTGGCTGAAACCTCCTTTCTCAGCCTCAGTCAGTACCTACTCCAAGAAGTCCCGAAGGTAGCGGGGCAGTTTAAAGTCTGGCAAATGAAGAATTTTGAAGATCATCTCAACATTTCTGAACGCATTTCCCAACAACATTTGTATTGGTGGCAGTGACCAGAAGTACCAGAACCTCTGGGATGCATGTTCAAAGCGATGAAATAACATCCCAGGCTCACTTCACCGGCGATGTTAACTTTGGTCAGAGCCACTAGAGTCGTCCAGATTAGGCACACCGCCAAAGTTTCCGTTTGGGTGGTCCGATGGTTTCATCTCCAGGATAGCTCATGGGCCTCTCAGACTCAGCCGTTTTCAAGGTCAGTTTTCCCAGGCTAAAGCCGGCAGTGGGTGGAAAAAAACAACGGGTCTGCTGACTTTTCATGGCGGTTGATGGTTGCCAAAATGTGCGTTCCGATTTTATAAAATCATAAATGTCGTCACCGTCGTATGGGGAAGAGCGACATCCGCCCGTTCCAGCCTAAAGTACGAGCGAGTGCTTCGCCGATTCGGTTTACCTCAACATCTTGATTTGTACAGTTGGAACCGCTGCAGAATTTTGTTTAGCATATGAAATTTCGATAAAATATTCTGTTCTTCTCCTAGTTGGTCCTTGATCGCATCACAACGTGGAGCTTTTGAGAGATATAATCAAGTAAGGTGTCGTTTTCGAGGTAATTTCACGTACAATTTTTTGGCTTCGCCAAATGTCAGACCACGGTTGAATGACACGGTATTGGAATGATATCACTGAGCATTCACACGGTTCGTGCATTCACATTCATGGACCTTTTTTGCATTTCGGCAGAAACCTACCAGGAATGTAGGTACCTATGAAAATGAGCCAATGAAGTATACTGACCTGCATGACATGAAAGTCAGGCGAAATGGTATAACCATTGCTGTTTTCTAGCCGGAAGCGTCGACGTCCGGAGGATTCCAGTCTATTGGGTAAAAAATTTAAGATTGACATTTCGGATTTTCAGGAATTCTAGAGTTGCTACTAGGTGGAGTTCAAAATTAGAAAAACATTTTTCTTACCCAACGGTAAATTTAGGTGACGCTGGTTTTTTGTTAAATGTGAGATAGGAGGAGATAAGGTTTTTACATTTGCATGTGTGCTTTGGCACACAACCGGAACAGTTTTTTGCGTAACGAAAAAAACCTAAGAAAATTCTTACGAACTACAACGGATTCGTCCATTCCAATTTCTTTGCTTCCGTTGTCCAGAATAAAACACATCGAGCAGGTCTGTTGAGGATGTTATGCGTCGATTTCAACATTGGCTAATCGACTTGCCAAAGAAGGCCTACAGTTCCGATAATTTATGCACGACACTTTTGGAATTTAATTGTACGTTGGTGTCGACAAAGAGGATGATGACTTTCGTCGACGGTGTTTACTCGACACGTCCTCGACGTACAAACATTGGTACTTTACGTAGTTTCGGAGCATTGTGTTGAGCACGGTCGAGTTCATTTCTCTTCACTCGTAGTTCCGCTTTTTCACGTCAGATCGGTTTCTAACAGTAAAGCAACTGCACAATGTGAATTTTATGTCATATGTCATTTGACATAAAATTCTTTGGTACGTGGAAGAAACTTGACGGCTGCTAGTGATTGTAAAGATGAAAATGGTCGCCTGTATTAAATACAAATTTTGTAGATTAGTCCTCAAGTATTACAACAAATGAATTATTTGAAATGATATGTTCCTTGGAAAAAACAACTCATTCTATCTCCAGTCATACTAACTCACTGCACAGCTGTTCCTGATTTGCTATCTCCAAGAAAAGACATTTTTACGTGTTACGATGTGAAACCGCGTTACGGGATGTTAACGTTTACAAACGACGACGATTTCGCCGGTTTGCTCGCCAGAAATCTACTTTTTTTGTGTGTCCCTATAAATTTGGCTTCTAATCTTGACAAATTCTTCATTTCGGAATATTTCGAGTATTTGAAGGTGTCGGTCTCTCAGCGCTAATAGCGGGAGGGTCGAACATAGCCTGCGGGAAGTTCAACGAGCCATGAAATATTCGACATCCCTGCCAACCTTTGTCCACTCATAGCCCCCACAGGAGAGCCTCTTTAAGAAAATGAGTCAAGTTGTCGCACCTGTCACGGGCTGCTGAGATGATTTTTCACTAAAGGGTTTTTTTTCGGAGGTCGTCATATTTTGTGCTCGCGTTGAAGTGATCGATGCTTTTCGTGGAAACATCAGTTAAAACTGAAATTTCAGAAGGCTGCAGGATCCCTGACTGACTGTTTTGAGTGACACTGTGGAATCTGTTGATGAGTTGGTTGATAAGGGAACTGACCCCACAGTGCGGGTGTTTCGTGAGAGTATGGGCACATTATAATATAATATTATGTGGTGCGTTCCGCGAAGAAGGTTAGTTGTTCGTTATGTGATGGGCAGAGTTCTGAAGATGTCTTAAATCACGCTGCCGCTTGTGGTTGCAGGAATGATAGTCGAGGTTGGCTTCCCAGGGCCCACACTTGAGATGTCGAGAGTTTCACACAGATTCCACTGCGCAGACATTTAAAGTGGAGGCAATATCGGTGAGCTGTGAACTTTCACTGGAAATGCCCAAATAAGGCACTTCTTCTACCCTGACCTCAGTGCTGAATACGATGCCCTCTGACTTTCCCACGGATGCCGAAGCACCAGCGGGTCCTGGTGAAGGCGCCCTAGAGGTCCCTGGATTCCCTAGGTCCAAGCCAAACTTCTGACCGATGTTTGATTCAAGATTGAAATGGATGCCCCAAAACAGTTTTGGGGCATCCATTTCAATCTTGAATGGGAAAAAAACGCGAAACAGTTTCACGAGAAGAAACGTTGAAACAGTTTCACTTAATCTGGAATTGCTGTTTCAAAAAAACGAGCAAATGAACGAAATGAAAAGAAAACGAAACGGTTTCGCAACCGCTTGAGCTGAGGAGAACAAGAAGCAGTCTGAGGCGCGACCATGGAGGAATAGAGAGGAGAGTTCACTGAATAGGACTTCATGTGCCATAGTCGACGGTGGCGCTATCCCTACGGAACGTAGTGAACTACTCATAGTACCTTCAAACCCGACTAGAGTGAGCCACTAGCCCTTCTTACAAAGGAAAGCCCCAAATACCTCACTAAACGGATTTATCTTCCACTGTTGTGCTACTACAATTAAAGGAAAAATTGAAGGAACCATCTCTGAATAACGAATTTCGTTAAACGAAATTGATTGTGTAGTTGTGTACATTTTGAATGCAAACGACACGTCGGAATTCGCAGGGCGCCATCTTCTGGTTCAGTTTTGGTAACTTACCACCTTCAAAGTTCACTACGTCTCGTAGGGGTCGCGCTGCAGTCGCAATCCCCCCCCGCCGTTCCATCACTGGGTTGGCTTTTTGGGAACGCGGTTTAACACAGAGTGAGCTCTCCTCTCTATTCCTCCATGAGGCGCGACGAAACCGTTTTGGTTTCTGTTATTGTTGTGCAAGCCTGCTTCAGTTCTTTCGAAACGCATTGACGCTGAAACTGTTATTTTGAAACAGTTTCCCCGAAACAGTTTCATTCTACGAAAAAACTGTTTCGTTTCATTTCTAAAAAGAAACCGAAACGCCCATCCCTTGCGCCCCAAAACATTGGCTCCTCCCTAGCGCTATCTTTCGTTTGGCCCAAGCATTACTGAGTCTTATCTGACGTTATCATCATGGGCATAGGTACTCCATCAATATTTTTCATGAAATAGAAATAATACACAGCAGCAATGTTCCAGCTTCAAACGTTGTCGTCATAATTTGAATCTTGACTCGGAAAAAATGTATTGATTTAAACTAAAACTAAAATTCAAATGTTACCACTGAATGGAAGAACCCAGAACGTATTTTTAGGTGCGAATGTTTATGATCCTGTTGGTGAAAAATCATCAATGGAATCACAGAAACATCCACATAAACCAAAACATGGGGGTTTCCCTGAGGATGTGTACTAATACATCAAAACGTTTTTAGCGCAACCTTTTTCCAAAAAATGGAAAGGTGCGCTCACCTCCTCGACATGTATGTTTTTTTTTTTTTTTTTTTTTTTTTTTGTGTGCAGAGCATCACGCCCGAGCGGCTCAACAGATTTTCATGAGGGTGGTCTCATTGTGATCAGCGAGTTCGTGGGGTGGTTATAGGCTACCTTGATTTTTCCTCCCTCATCCCTTTCATCGGTTTTCGGGAGGTACTTCACGACGAAAGTTGTTTATCTCTGATGTGTAACTAAGGAGGCCTCAATAGGGGGACGAAAGTTTTTGTCCGATTTCGTTGGTACAAGGGTCTATGGAATGAGCTTTTTAGGCTGATTCCAACGACTCCAAAACGATTTTTGCAGCCTGAGCCGTTCGTTACCTCTGATCGGCATAAGGTTTTCTTAAGCATCGGTCGTTAGGGTGCAGTTGTTTACGTAATGAGCATCACGTGGATATTTTTGATGTGCTGTGTGGCATAGTTTGGTCGCTAGATACCTACTGTTTCTTAGTTTCTCTCGTAATAACAAAAAGGTTGCGCTCATCTATTCAATTCAATTGATGGCTTGTTTTCCATGTAAAATGGCCAAGGAATACAGTAACTGTTGAATGGAAATAAAATACAAGCGGGCATCAATTGTGTATGTGAATTAACTAAAAATCGATTTATTGGTCATTACATTTTCAATGCATACACATAGTAGAATGTCTGACGTGTCTATTCAACGACTCTAGCGCGTTCAACTGGGCCTAAATCTACTAAATGTATGGAGAATGGCGGATGGCCTCGCGACCTGGTCCAAGCCGACTTTCGTGAGATCAGACAAGTAGCCGCCAGACTCTTTGCTCCGGCCTTTTTTGCTTTCGCGTGAAAGCTCCGCGTGTAGTGTACTCGCATGCGGAATAGTTCTACCAGCTTTTGGCCTCGTTTTTCCACTACAAGAAATGCTCAGTAGGAGCCCTTCTTCCACACCCATATTTGCGCGCTCGTCCGGTCCAGTCTGTACAGCTTTGCCTCCGTCAAAATGAGAAACGGAGAATATCACGCCGACCTATCATTATCAATTCCATTTCAGCTTTTTAACTGCCTAATGCCTGTCGAGATTTGCACTTTGGAAACAGGCTCTTAAAGCCGGAAAAAGCTTAATTTCTCGGCGTTTTATTGTTCCATGTGTACCTCAGTCATAACTCCTTGGCGGAACTCCCCGGCCGGCCGGTCTCATTTTTATGTTCACCCACGGCCGCAGCTCGGAAGTGAAAGGTACAGGATTTAAGTCGAGATAATTGAACTTCACCTTTGCATGGACTGAGTGGAGGTCGCAGGAGCTGGCGGAGCTCATGTCCAAGAGCTTGAACCTCGACATGAGAGAATCTAGGGAACGATTGAGTCTAATATTTTTCCACATCATTGCTGAAAACAAAATTATTTTTAACGGGTTTCGTAATCAATTTAATTGGTTCATTCCCCTGGTTCAGCTGTATTATATCAACTTCACTTTTTTCCGTTAACTGGGGTATACATGCTGACAGGCGAGCATTCGAAGACACCCATTTTATTCTTCGGGAAGCTATTAGATGGGTTTAGTAGCCGAAATACGGAACCACACACCTGTAATAACTTGGAATTGGACTTTTTTCTAAGAGGGTGGTGTTGGCACAAAGGATTAGAGGCTATCAAAGTCAGCGTGAAAGGTTCGTTGCGCAACCCGACGTCTCTGATCACAGTATACCCACCTATAAGGCTCTTAAGGCGCCTTAGGCGCCACGCAAAAGGAAGAAATAAAAAAAATTAGGAGCCGCCTTTGGTTTCTTTCAACCTCCTTCAAAAAAACGCGTGTTGAGAAACCTTCAATCGGATTGAGCACGTTGCCTCGCCTGTGGTCGTAAACCTGGATCAATTACATGTAAATATCCCCTTAATTTATTGTAGTGAACGCCGAAGCGTAAATACCCTGTTCCGATGGCGATTCTGTAAATCCGGCTTTTTTCTCCTCTTGGAAATACATAAATATTCGTGACCGTCGGCTACGATTGTAGCACGGAGGTTCCGAAGTGGAATGCATGGCGGACCCTTTAAAGCGCCAATCACGATCGGCTGATCTTCGAGGAAATGGAAATGGGTCTTCACGACAGTATAATAACATAATGAAGACAAAACATCCTGCAGATCTGAATCTGACGAGGGTGCGCTACCTGTTTCGCTGTCTTCGAGATCTGATATCTCTTCACGGCTCAGGATAGAATTAACGAGACCTCAACGTCGAGGAAGAGGATATGAAATCATTATTATGTTGACACTTTGCCTTTGTGATGATCCTTTCGTACGAACGGTTTCTTCTTCGGAGTTCATCCATTTAAAACGAGATTACCAGTTACTGTCGTTTTACTTTTACCACATCAATATGAAGGGAACCCAGGGTTCGAAATATCGTTCCAGTCGGTTCCAACATTCCGATCCCGCAAAGAGCGAAAATTCAGAATTTTTAGGATAATGTTCCGAATGAGAGCGAAATTATAAAGTTCTTAAAAATTCTGTTCCAGGGGAAACGAAATTTGATGGAGCAATATTTTATCGTTCAGTTGAAGAACGTTATTCTGGAAAACGTTATTTTTTCGTTCTGAAAAGAAACGTTCTGGACTCAGATTTCGTTATGATCGTAATTTTATGTCCGAATTGCATGACATGCATTGTCATATTGAAATACATTTTAACACACATTCACGGTATTTTGGGTCCAAATCGGAGATGGGAACGAAAAAAACTAAATAACGATAAATTTCGTTTCCAGCGAGAACGGTTACCGTTCATTTAGGGAACTTTTATTTTGTCAGGAACTTTATTTCGAGCCGTGGTTTAACCCCTCGGTTATTTAAGTGGTGATTGAAGTACCCCATTGAACAATATTACCAACATACAACTAAGAATCATTGGTAAAATTATGGAACGGATTACCATAACATGGTGTCGGTGATTACTTGTTACTTGTTGTTAGGCGTGAGTTACTTGTTCGATGGATCCTTCATTGACTTTTTTTCTTTTTTTTTTCGTTTGCATCTCATGTTCTGTGCTAATTTATTCAAATTATGCTCGCCATGTGTTGACAGCACAAGACTAATATGTTGTCGCTTCATTCGTGCGCTTAGTTGCGTTTCACCTCTCAATTTATAAACAGAAAAAACGCCCTCCTCTCACCTTCTTCACCCTGAAAACACCAAGATAATAACAGTGTGACACAACGCTCCGGACGCCACAAGTTGTACGTTTTTATTGGACGTGAAACTCTAAACGCCGTGCGAAAAAGAAAACTCTTCTGAACATTTGACCCTCGGCCAAAAACTCGACCCGGCAATGCTTTGAGGAACTCATGACCAGCTTGTACAACAAAACCGGGTTGCTGCGGTTTCGCTTGAAAAAAAATTATTTTCGGTGGATGTCGCTGAAATTCTCTTTGTCGGCAACCGGGACCCTAATATTGAAGCGATCAGCGGTGTTAAGATGTGGAGGAGGAGATGAAGAAGAATCTACGAAGATTTAGGCTGGAATTAGTCAGGAGCAATTTTTTCCCTACCTCATCGTTCTTTCTCTTTCTCCTGGGTTGTGACGAAGTTCGCCGACCGATTGAACGCTGAAAATACATTTATTTGCCTCGTTTCATCAGAAAATAAATAAATGTATTTTCAGCGTTCAATCGGTCGGCGAACTTCCTCACAACCCAGGAGAAAGAGAAAGAGCGATGAGGTAGGGAAAAAATTTATTTAATAATTCTATTGGACGCCATACTCATGCAAATATGCACCAAACATGCCGCCATTGTTTATCACCATCTTCTTCTTCACTGTTAGGGGAGACCGTTGTACCTTGATCACATTGTACCTTGAAACATTTGAATTAGCTCCGGCTGGTGCTGTATCCAGCAGATCTTTGTACGCCTAAATTCTTCTCTGAGGAGGTCTAACTTATCAGTGTAGTTTCATCAATGCACGAAAACGATTGGGGGTCGAATTGGCAAATGTGATAAGAAAGTAACTTTTTGAGATCGTAGAGTTCGACTCATTTATCCCACGCTTTTGAAGATAAGTGTTCGATGGTTAGCTGTTATGGCTCTATATGCTATATAGACACCAAATTACTGACCAATTTCAATGAGAAAAATGTCAGGTTTGGGTATTTTCCGTATTTGCAAATTGGGAGACCATGTTGTACCTTGGAACAAAAAGGGTCTCGTACCTTGGAACTGATGTTTGGCTGGAAGGGTTGGTACCTCGTATACCTTGAAACACTAAATTTGCCATCAAATTCATCAATTTTCTGTCTGAGCTATAATCCAACGAGATCTTCTGTTGTTTCTATAGCTTCTTTATGTAACGTTTCAGTGTTTTTCTTCGGATGCTGATAAAATGATATTTCAGACGATGATGAACAATTATAATAATTATTACTTCTCTTAACGTTTTCAAGGTGTTTTTTACTGCTGTTACTAAGAGAAAAAAACGTCTTCGTTCACTATATTCTTCATTTTTCTCGAAAATAACAAGCGTTCCAAGGTACAACACACCCCGTTTCAAGGTACAGTAGCATTGTTGTACCTTGGAACAAAAACGTCCCTTCAGATTTTGCTTCATAGCTTCGCCTATGCTTCAAGGAATTACAATTTTGGCACACAGAACTATTAGTCAAGACTGCTGTAAGGTGTTGAAACCGAAAGCCGAGCAATATTGACGAATTTCGAGGCACTATCTCCAAAAAACTGAAAAGTGTTCCAAGGTACAACGGTCTCCCTGTTCCAATAAGTTGGCGGCATTTCGATCTGCCTTCACCCACTTCTTTCTCCGCTGCACGCCTTCCAGATCAAGCTCTGTCCTGGAGATATATCGTCTATGTGGAGATGTCACATAATGAAAGTCTCTTTCGGCTGTTGCAGTTTTGAGCTTTTGTATCAAGAGCCAAATCGTGGGATAGTCCCGTCCAACAAGTTAAGCTTGTTGTCGGGTAGATGTTGAAAATTATTTAGATACATTATTAGATACATTGTAAAATACATTATTAGTAGATTATAGAAATCTTTAGATTGCAGGTGGGCGTCAGGGTGATGTCGAGAGGTATGAAAATCAACAACTTGTACGACCTTTATCTACCACGAATCAACTGTGTTCACGAGAAAATCTAGTACAATTTTACTGTCGAGGTGGAATCACATCTGCAGCCTTCGGTTGACAAAAGGGACAGGGCAGAATCAAGAATTCTTTGAAAATTACATAAGTAGCTTATATTTTGAATCTGCACATGTTTACATGTATACAAGGTCATACATGACCTTGAAAAAGATGACAAAATGTTTAGCTAATTAAAACAACTGACATTTATAGAAATTAAAGGTAATACCAGTGGAGGTATTCATTATTTATTTACAAATACCGTCATGTTTTTAGTAGTATACTATACTAAAATTCAGTTTAATTTAGTTGGTGGGTTTTAAGACCATTTATTGGGGTTTCAAGAGCTCAATTAAATCTTTTAAAATTAATACCCAAGTTATTTAATGACTTGGGCATTAATTTGTACCAAAAATTGGGATCCCATCAGCTGTGACTCGTTAGTAATAGGAATCGTTAATTTCTGAAATTGGTGTATTTGAATGATTTATTAATTTTGTAGGTGTCTTACGATTTTTTTTTTTTTTTTTCAAGAGTCACTCTTTCTTAGACTGGGAGACGCCATTAAAATTTTTGGGAACTACCTACTGGTGTGTTATAACAAACATAACATATAATAAATTGAATAGCTTTAAACCACTGCAAATTGATTGGAGTCTCATCCGACTGTAGGGTTCGATCAATACAAGCAGGTAAACCACTGAAAAGTGTTTTGCTCTTGTTTACAAGCACCACTCTACACATGACATACTCTAAACTCCAGCCCTACTAGCCTTGCTGTTTTCCCACGGGTCGATTCACTGTTGAACACGTGTGTGCCACACACGTGTGTTTGATTATCTCTCCGTCTCTTTTATCTTCACCTCATCTGCATTTCTCTCTCCTTCTCCGGCGGTCGCCGATTTTCCCGCCTTATGAACCGCCTTGTGACGCACTGAAGTCTCTTGCCGGCGTGCGGAGTTTATTTATAAAGATTTTGGCTCCCCGACCCATTGAAGCGTCGCTGTAAATAGAATTAATCTCTTGCCCTACATTATCGGTCCGAGCTTTACACGGATTGTCTCACCATTGCCCTTTACCTTGCCATGCAGGGACGGTGATGGGTGTAAAGCCAATTTCGGTTTCGAGTAGAGAAGATGAAATGATGGTTTTTTGTTCGAGCCGAACCCAAAGCGGGTGTTTTTAGTGCATCGACGTTTCTCTGTTTTTCTACTCCATAATATTATTATTATTAATTATTATTGTATGGTGTTTGGCGGAGTTCTCAAGGCCCATACTTCATTTTCACGCTGCTGTTAGTAACTAACAGCAACATTGAGCAACATTTGAACATAGATTCAAAGCAACGGAGTTTGCGATCGTTCCAACGATACTATCGGCATTTTAAAATTTACCATCGGCATCAACATCTGTACTAGGACTGACCGACGAAATTTTGATGTATCAGGATATCGGTACCAATCCCCATACACCAACATTTTCGGTCGGTTATTATCAGTTTCGTCTTAGCCGTTATCATTCCATCCGTACCATTTGAAAGTTCGCATTTAATGTGTTTCATTGGGTTTTGTTCAAGTTTAGTTGTTTATAATGCTACCGAAAAGTTAAATTTGGAAACATGTTGTTAAAAGAGACAATCAATCTGCCAACATTGCTCGAAAATAATCATATAATTTGATTACAACTTCACAATTATTGTGAAGTTGTAAATATGTGGTGTAAAATGTATACCTATACATATAACGTGGTTATAAATTTGTCGTTGAAGCATCTGTACGAAGTTTTTTACTGGTATAATTTTTATTTTTATTTATTATTATTATTATTTGGGGCGGGGGGGGGGGGAGAAAGGATCTAAAAAATATTGATAAATCGATAAATTTTGGGCGTCAGTTTTCTGATATTGATATCTCCGTTTCGATTATCTTCATCTAATATCAATAACTTGCTGTTCGATACTCATCCGTTTTCGGAGTAACATCCTGGGCTCGCAACCCGAGAAAAAGATTGAGAAACCTGGTCTGTACATTTTCACTAGAAACGTCTATAGACGTATCTATAGATGCACCTCCTGAGCTTTCTTGAGGGCAGCCCGGAATTTGTGTCTTTGCTCGAACCGTCGAATTTTGCCTTGGCCTGCTGGACACAGCCAAAGAACCCAGAGGGGTCAGTTTTTCCACAGAACCTTGCTGCTGCCGGGCGAGGTAAGACAAAGAGGTCTGCTGACTCCAGAACAAATATTACGAACTAATGAAGATTGAACTATATAGTACAGGAACCTCAGGAGGTCGTCTCAACCCTTCAGCTCGGCCATGTGGTGAAGGGGAGGCGACTGCTGTGTTCCTGCGCCAAGTCCAAAGTGGCGCCACCTACCGATTCCTGGCTGTACTACAATTTTACCTTGCAGTAGTGGGAATCACTAAATTTTTCACCCGATATTGTTCCTCAGTCACTACCCTCTGCTCAACATGTGATGTTTATGGTAAAAATGCAAGGAACATCAAAAAATGAAATTCGCTCAAAAGAGCTTACTGGTTTAGCCAAATTCATTCATTTTAAGACAATTCTATAATGTGATCGAATGTGGCAGGTAAAAGGAAAACAATACGGCATGGATGGCCGCAACCGTTTTCAAGTTTCCTTCCAAGTAAATAACTAGCCATCCAACCAATGCATGACGTTTACCCGCAAAGGCGAAACCATGTTGTTGTTTGCCAAGTTTATTGTTGACATCATTCGCCCTGCAGGAATCTCGTTTGACTTCTAAATCAAAAACGATTAAGTTTCCGGGAGAGTAGAAAATAGGGCGGAGGCGTGGTTTTGGGCCCCCAAGTTGAATCCTGCAATTTACATATTATATCGGTTCTCAGACTAGGCGCCAAGCATTGTTTCAAACCCCATCCTCGACCTGCCGCCAGACGACATCAATCCGTAATTTAAACAATTTGTTACTGTTACCCCCCCTGATACATTTTAATGAACCTGCCGCGGCTGGTCATTTCGCCGACACTCAGGCACCAAAGTCCCTCGCACATTATTTACTTTGTTTGATTGAATTTATTCTTCTTAACTGCTTGATGTCGGGTAAAAAGCTCAGTGAAAATCTCACTGGTCGTTATTGGGGCCGTGACGCAATGAGCCGTTCTCAAACTCCTTCTACGTGACTATTAATCTTTGACAAGACGTATTTACTCCGGAAATGAAATTGAATTTTCTGCCAAGGGCTCACTCACTCCGGCACAATGTCATCCAATTTTAAGCCCCCTCATACGTTAAAATTTGCGCTCAAGGGAGGTCAACTAATCGGTAATTCAAGAATGCGTGAAAAACAGTCCGTTAATCATGCGAATAAATGAACCTGTCCAAGTCGAGCTCTACGGGGCGGCGAATTTCTGAGTGAATCTAATTTAGGGGACGTACGGTTTCGGCGAAAACCGTAAGCAAGGCTAGAGCTGATTTACAGGTGGATTGGGAAAAAGAATTTTTGAGTTATGAGCTCACCATGCGACGTCCCTGTCCAAGGTTTTCCAGAAAAGGCTATGACGATAATGTCCTTTTTTTAAACTAAATTTTGACTAAATTAAAACTTTCTTCCTCAGGTCCTGATATACCGGCGGACAATTACCAACCGAGTGAAGACGACGACAAAAACATGAAATGTACGTTTTTTCATTATCATCACATTCTCTGTTGTTGGCATGCTGAAATTGTTTATGAATTCAGACGTTTTTGATCCCAATTTTGTAGATTTCGCAAGCGTGATGACGGGGGAGGGAACGGCTACAGGCAGGTACTCGTTCCACAAGCGCAGCCTGTACTACTCTTTCTACGCCTCCTCAAGGCCAACCGCCATCCAGTTCTTGGATCTCTCCGGCAACATCCTCGAAGAACAGGTGAACCCCATAGATACTCGTGAAATTTCCATTTTAGATGTCAGCAGAGCAGCATGGGCCAAACTCTTCGTTCATTCGCGGCCCACGGGAAGCGCCACTTCCGGCCGCGTGATCGGGATGTCCAGCTTCTCTCGCTAATGAGAGAGCTGCTAATTACTTGGACTCCCCGATCGCGCCCCCAGCGTCATCATTTGACTGGTTGGCTATTCTTATTGCAAATATAAAACAGTTACAGCGCAGTGCATTTTTGATTGGGACCGAGGACTGGGCCTCCCCTGGCGACATTTTGTCTGGGGAAGCCAGATCAGCAGACCCAATAAATACGGGCGAATCCGTTGCCCGGGCAACAACATTGGGGTTGATTTCTCTGTGGTCGCCGGGAGAGTGGATTTTCATAAGAAGTTGTCTGCGGACCCGGTCTCCCTTGGCGACAATTCGTTTAGGGAAGCCAGTCCTCGGATTCCCATATCAACTGTGGATCCAGGACGGGCGATGACATCTCAGCTTCAATATTAGATTCTCCTGGACTCCCTTCCGGAGACCAACGCATTCCAGACTATCACGACACTTCCTGCCAGTCTGGAGATCTCGGGTCTCCCAGAACTGCCTCGATACCGCCTCTGAGGATCGCATATCGCGACATTTCGCGTTAAGCCCTAGGAAGGGATATTCAAGTACTCCCTTCACTCTCCTCCAATGACACCGGGGGCGAAATCCTAGTTACGCTGTAGGCCTTTCCCCAAACACAAAACACAAACTAATAAAAACTTAGGAACTCAATTTATGCATGAAAGTACACCTGTCACATCCTATAACCAGGCGCTACAGGCGATTTCTACTTTGCACTGAATAAGCAAACCAATTTGGTTTAGTCCAGTTGACAAACCACAATAATTAAATTTTTTTAATTTTTATTAGCGGAGCTCAAAGTGACTACAAATTTAAAATCTGCTCCGGTTCGATCTGACTAATTTAAACCCCATCGCAGGCGAATCAAGCGGGTCAAGCTGGATTTGGTCGGATTGCTCACAAAATGCGGCCAATTGTTAAGCTACCTTTGCAGTAATTGGGGAGTGAGTCAAAGTAAATAGGATTACCCATCCAGAATGGCTGGCAGGAAACTGTCATCGTTCCCACTCATTCGAAAACCAATAATAGAGATTAGCTCTTAAATGCATTTAAAAAATGGTTAATTTGGCAGCCAGGCCAAAACCACCGGAATCACCTGACGCCATTATTTCAGAGGAATCCATTTTTTTCCTCTTCAACCTGACAAACTGGCTTTTCTTTTTTACAAGTCAAGGAAACCATTACTTGGCGTCATTGTGTTCGTCAACGGCGGACTAAGTACAATGAACAACCTTCTGAAGTATAAATAGGACCTGTAATAGTCCCCTACCAATCGCAATCCCATGACAATCACCTATTATACTAATAGCCGTGCCGGCGTCTACCTGTAATAAATCCTTGTACGACTCGCACTTTACATGTCTGATTGTCGGCCATTGTATGCGCAATGATAATCGTTCGTGACACTCCTTTAGCACTTCCAAGGTGATCCGTCTTTGAGTCCTCTCTCGCGTTTCGTCTTGTTTTACATTAGCAATGTTAAAACCAAACTTCGTGCTCTTCCCACGACTGAGTTGACTTTTTTGGAAGGTGTCGAAACGTCGGCCGGTGAGGCGATCTGGACGTCGGAAATTCCTATTATGACGTAGTTGGACTTACTAAGAACCAAGTTTATTGGTGCAGAGAGACGTGACAATTATCACGGACAACAATCACAACCTTAAATTGCGTGTCGGGCATCATTTTTCAACTTAACCTTGGCGTGCTGATATCATCATTTACAAGCATGAAAATCGTGATATTGATATTGATGGGCTATTGGCTACCCGCTGCATCGTCACCGATTCATCAATCGCCATGAATCGTCCCGATCATCCGTAATGATCCGGGCAGCATCCAAATCACTATCGACGGGGAAAAGGCTCTCGGTCAATAAAGTGCAGCCCTCGATGCTCCAAAGATTGGTTAACAAGTCTATAAATATCAATTCGTATTGGTAATTGTACGAGCTTTTTTTTCCCATATCAATTGTCTTCTTGTCTCAATTACTCCACTGACAGCCCCTCTAATTCATTCCAATGAATGGACACCCGACGGGGGGACCTCACCAATGACGTTCCTTTAGAAAACGAGCTGAATGTCCGCCTGCCAGTGACACCTCAGCTCCTTCGCGGTTCCATTGAATTATTCATTATTCCTACTTTACCCGAGAAACAACAAGCCTCAACTTCACGCTCTTCCATAAGTTGCATGTTAGGACTGGTGAATAGGTTTTCTACTAAAACCAACGAATCGATGAACAGTTGCAGTCGGTGATCATGTTGTTTAATGTATTGTGTGTTTGGCGGTGATCCGTAGGCGTCTATTCTATGTTTACGAGGCTGTTTGTTGTGGAGGGGATCCGAAGGCGCATAATCCATGTTTGTCCCCGCCGGTTTTTGTGTGGTCCAGAACCTCAAGGGATGTAACTATGCTGAAACCTTAATTCTGCATCAAGAAAAACAATTTTGAAAAAAAAAATCTGTAGGTAGGTACATTGTTCGGACCGATGTGGGACCTCGAGAAATGGATTACGTATCCAAAATTACTCGGAAAATATTTTACTTCCAGGGATCCTTCAAAAATCCCATGGGCAGCCCCAAGAGAGCCCAATAGATCCCCTCGGTGAAATCGAATCGTTCTGGGACCCCCAAAAATGGATTTTACGTCCAAAAATACTTCGAAAACGACAACCAACTCGACCCCATAGTCGAAACCCTTCAAAAAAAGTCCTCCTGTAGCCTCTTTTTAGCCCCACAGAGCCCCATGGGTTTGGGTGATCGGGCTAAAAACCTTGCGGGCACAACTAGACTGTAAACCGAGTATTTTGTCAAAGTTTCAGATTTAAAAAAAAAAAAAAAAAAAAAACGCTGCAAATTTTACACAAGGGTTTATTATTCTTTGATATACGTTACTTGTGCAGAAATTTAATTCTGTCAATGAAAGAATTTTTTTTTTTGATTTTTATCAGAAAAAAAAACTTTTTTTAAATTTTTTTGTTCAAAAATGTGTTTTTTCAAAAATTCTGTATTTTTTACTCGAAAAATATTTAACATCCTGGGATCCTTCAAAAATCCCATTTTTAGCCCCACGAATGCCCTAAACATCGCCCCAGTGAAATCGGATCGTTCCGGGACCCCAAAAAATGGATTCTACGTCCAAAAATACTTCGAAAACGACACCTAACTCGATCCCATAGCTAAAAGCCTTCAAAAAACCCCTCCCGTAGCCCCATTATAGCCCCATAGCGCCCCACGGGTTTGGGCGATCGGACTGAAAACCTTGCGGGCACAACTAGATGGTAAACCAAGTATTTTGTCAAAATTTCAGATTTTTAAAAAAATTCCTCCTGCCCAAAACGGCCTGGACGGCGTACGGCGGACGGACATTTCGGATTTAGAATGTAGACCTCTTGAAACGGATAATGTCAAATTTTGAGCCCGATCGGAGTCGTCGACCCCCGTCGCGAAAACATAGGTGTATTATTCCAAGAATAATAAACCAAAAATTGTACTGCCCAAAACGGCTCGGACGGTGGACGGCATACGACGAATGGACATTTCATTTTTGGATTCTAGACATCTTGGAACGGATAATGACCAATTTTGAGACTGATCTGAATTTTCGACCTCCGTCGTGATTACACAGACCATAACACGTGTTTTTTTTTTTTGTTTTTTTTTTTTTTTCAAAAATATTGAACCAAAATGAAGCGGGTTGGGGGCCGCGAGGCGGCTACCCGGACCCGTCGACACCGTCCTACTCGGGCGATATCGCCCTAAGTACAAGCGAGTGCAAAGCCTGTATAAGCGGAACCGTTCAACACTTCTTCGACCCTGTTTGTAGAGTTGGATCCAGTTCAATTGTGAAGCGATAAAAAGTATTTGCTGTTTACCATCAAATTTTGACACTCGAAAATTTTTTCTCATCCGCCCATTTTTTGTTGGAACACGCCATCCTTCTATCCGTCCGATCCGATCAAAAACACCCTGATAATAATAATTAAGGCTAACGTAAATATAACAGCTCTACCTTATTGCTATCAACTTTAAAAAAAAAAAAAAACCTGCTTCAGAAAAACCGCGATTGCGCCTTAGAAAAGAATGCTATGAATATGCGGTTGGCTTGTCGTCGTCTAACCGAGTTGTTGACGCCCAAGTGAATTCCTCGGCATCTAATTAACCTTGAACCCAAAGTAGGTTCAGTGTGTACCCCTCCGACCGTTCGAAACGGATAATGAAATGTCGCGAAGTCGTGTGAAAGCCCGCTGGCAGAATAATCTGTCCCAACTCTCGTCAAGTTTTTTTTTTTCGCATTAGAGAGAAATGGCTGGTTGGGCTGACAGGAATTTTCTGGGCCGGCGATTCTAAAGCTGTCGACCGTTGGAAGTATGCGGATGACAGTTATTAGCCGTCAGTTTATAGTGGAAATAGTTGACACGGTGATGAAAACCCGCCGCGATTCTTTCGAAAGCGCTTGATTCATTTTTGAGGAATCTATAGTGAAATACTGGAACGTTTCTAAGCGTTTTCACGTCCCTCTAAAAATATCATCTAAAATTGACTGCAAAACGGATTTGGTTTATTATTCACCTTATTTGCCTGTTTTCGCGACGGTGGTAAGACGTTTTGACGGCTCCAATTTGGTCCTTTACGACGTGTTGATTCCAAAAAACGAAATGTTCTTCCGCCATCCACGCCGTTTTGATCAGTAGACGATGAACTGTGATTAGTATTCATAGTTCACTAATTGTACACAGTAAATGGCCATTTAGTGCATTAAAATATCCTCGTCTTGAATGGGGAAGGCTGACTCACCAGCGGGAGAAGAGGGGTTTGCACGGGCATGTCGCGACCCGCTCCTCCCGCCGGTACTAGCGCCGGCGGGCTGGCGAGATTGAGAGACAAAGGGAGGTAAAACCCCTCGCAATAGTGATATTATCGAAGACGATAGAAGTGAATAGAGAAGGCTCAATGAACCAGGAACTGTGTTTTGGACTTTAAAAAAGGCCGATATATCGAGATCTAAATATCGATGTACGATGAACCTATCAAGTGTGACGGAAATCGATATTAAAATACAGGGGGGGGGGATATCGATAATTCCAATATATCGATACCCACCCATAACTGAGTCAACTTTCTGGAGATTTTTGCATTGTACTGATGATGGTTTAACAAAACAAAACCAGTCTACAAGTGTTTTGAATTATCGTGGAAATAGACTACACTTATATCGATATCGATACCTGTAACATCCTACTTTCTCCATCGTTAGGCCCAACTTTTTTCCTCTTTTTTGACCTTTTTTAGAAAGAGCTTATTCGATATCGTTATCAATATTCCAAAGCTATCTTCAGGTGCGTCCGTAGTGAAGAGGATTAAGACGAAAATGCTAAGTAAATAGTTGGGTACTAGACGATTGTGGAGCAGTGAGAAGTGATAAATGGCCTGGCGCCTAACGTGAAAAGAATATTTGACATTCCGGTTGCTAGTGAGGTTTGGCAGGGATTCAATGACTCTTTTAAATTGGTTAAGACACCCGAATGGTTCGGTAGAAGTTAAAATAAGACCATCGGAAGGATTTATGGCACCTATCGATGTTCGCTGCTGTAATTTATGAGGTATTGATAAAGGTTTACATCTACTTAAAAAGTAATAAATCTCGTTTTTCCTAATTCATAGCCCCATGTTTCGTTCTCTGAGCGTGTGATTTCAACAAGTGGTTCGAATACAGCGTCCGCCTTTCGATAAGATGAGACTCGCATTTACGAGATGAGAAATTATGAATCTGTTGGATGTTTACAGTACGTCTATCTGAAAAAGGTTTTCAGTTTTTGACCTATCATAGACTTGACTGGGCAACTGATACAAATATTAATGGCTTGGGAATGGAATGATCCTGACGGATGTAAATGTAAAAGAGATAATATTGATGGAGTCAAGGTTGAGGACTCTGAATCAACGACGAGAGTGAAAATTTTACGTCGCCACAAATTCCTGTATTATTTATAAACCGAAAAATTAGAAACGTTTGCTGGTTTCTTTGTACGCCTAGTTCACATTTGAACAATTTGTTTTGTTTGAACAGGACCTCGGGTCGGGAAGCGTTTACCAGAATGCTACTGAAAAGATTTGTGGTGTTTGGCGCCGAGTCCCCAGAGACTATCGTAAACTAATTCGGAAAGAGCAATTAAGTGCAGCTCTAATTTGGGCGGACAAGAAACGCAACATCTCAGGACAAATATACAGGTAAGACAGAGTGGTTTTTACGCCGATAAAACTCGAAGTTTACTTTCGTGTTACATACCTACTACATCTTGTGAGTCATGGATTTTAGGGGGGCGCACAGTGGTTGAAATTTTTTCCCTTTTCGGGCTCTTAGAATAGTAGCGTTTTGAACCACTGTGGGGAGTGGGTACAATGAGAGATGACGGTAATGGAAGAGCTCAGGCTGGAATTCGGTGTGTTTTACCGTTTTCGTCTTGCAGATATCGAACCCTCCAAACGGAAATGTTCAGCGCACTTCTGACCGGCGACGGGTTCGGATCGGGTGGGACAGCAATCGTGTCAGTTTCTACGACTCCGCCTTCAATCCATATAACTGCCGTATTCGCCGGGACCATCTTCAGCAAGGAAGACGCCGTCGACGCTCCCGTGTCGATTCGTTTGGTCACGTCAGACGGGGATACTGTCGTTTACGATGAAGTGAGCAAATCTACGCAAGGATTCACACGTCAAGTATGTAAATTCAACGCAAATTTCTATTTCACCTTATTTTCGTTTAGATAGTTAAATTGGCCAAAGCGTCGCCTGATTTGAACACTATGGAACTGAGCATGGCAGTGAGCGGTGCGGAACTTCGACTTCTTTCGAAAAACAAACTTCGTCTCGTCGTCACTTCACGAACGAGTGGACGAGCCATCGAAGGGCTCATACGACCGAGAGCTGTGTGCGAAACTTTCCAAGCCCTCATGAAACCCGCTGAAGGTGAATATAGCAATCAAAATAGATGCGTCCCATTCAATTCTCCATGACTTCATACAAAATGTACCCTTTTGGCAGGTGAAGAAGCAGCTGCAGGAGACAGCGCAGGGCTTGCGTGGCTCTTCGTCGACAAAAATGGCCGACTCGATTACCACGTTCGAATCGACCGAGTTACCCGTCCTGTCGTCATCGGCTTGGGTGAGCAACTTAAAAACCTTTTAGATTCAAAAAGTAGGTACCACAAACTGAAGTTTTAAAAAACGAATCAAGTAACCAAAGTTGGTTCGTAAGATGTTCATAACGACAGAAGATTTTTACATAAAAATTAACCAGTTAGTTGTTATATTTCATCTAATTGAATTTCATTTAACTTGGTCATTTTCCCAGAAAGGGTCAATCCATACTCAAGATTTCAGAATGGTTAATGCTGGAATTGAGTTCTACCAAATATCGGAGATTAACTTCACACCACACTGATTTCATTGAAGAACACACAGTAGGGCGCTTAATTACCTAATTAATTAAAAATTAAATAAGAAAACACTTTGGCAGGTGAAAGACACACATGAGAGATGAGACGCCCAAATCAAGGAAATTTATTAAAATTAACAACTTGAAAGCCCATACAATCCATACAGTCTGCCACCATTACTGGCAGATGAAAGACAGACGCTCCGAAACCGCTGAGAAGAAGAATAACCCCAAAATACGAAAACACCAAAGGCAGATTGAAGACACAAATCTCCGGACAAGCACATTTTATCCTCCCGCTCGCTTTGTTTGCGTTAAAAAAAAAAAACTGCGGACCTAATCAGTGAAGAATCTCTACAAATTTGGCTCGCATCAGTGAATCACAATGTCCAAGCAAAGTTGACTACCTAGGGGTTCGGACATGGCAGATTAGTAGACATTTTGCTGTTTAAACCTAAATTTCTCTATTTTTGGAGTAAATAGTTCCTCCTCCTTTCAGAGTGAATTGATAGTTTATGGATCTATTTTTTAAAGCCCAACTCAAAATAGCGCATTCGGAATCCTCTCTGGACAATAATTGTCCCTTTCTGGGAAAACGACCCAACCAGTAAGCTTTCAATTCCGGAGGTACAGTTGATGGTGATTGTCCCATTTTTTTTGTTTTCTATTGACTGTTACAGCGCCTGAGGATCTTCTGAACCTGAAAGATGTATTCTGTAATTGAGAAATATTTACCTAAAATTTTACTGTCCGTTTCCTGTTTTGATAAAAACGTGCCGGCTGAGTTTGTTGTGTAATCCAAAAATACGCGTGGAAACGTTAATTCAAGAACAATTAAACCGTTAGTGGGGTTTGATTACAATTTTCCACAGCTACCTTTAGTTTCAGAAATACGAAAAAAAAAATCCATCCTTTTTAATGTTGACAATATTTAATTGATAGCAACCGGATGACTACTTTTTAAAATCCAAACCAGATCGTAAATATCAAATGTCTAATAACGCATCGAAAATCATGATTTCGTATATTGATCTGCTCACCAATTGATACCCATTAAAATGTTCATGCTCAACGAAACTGAAAGCAGCTGGGAAGAAAATGCTCAGTACTCTCGGAATACGTATGAAAAGAGTGTGCCACATGATTGCCATTTGTGACACTGTGTCCCACTTTGTCCGTCGTGTTGGCCCTTCCTGCATTTTTTTTTTTTTTTTTTCCTAACTCACTCACCCAGCACAAGTTTTAATTCATTTCGGTTCTTTTTTTTTTCTGGTGCAGACAAAACGTGAACACATTGCTTGTGTGCATTTTCGTCAAGCTCGAAGTGCTTCGTTGAAACAGGCTTAAATCTCGTACGATTGATAACACCTGCAACAATTGATGATGTACGATTTTTCGTTTGATTTGTCGCTAAAAACGTTTATTTTTTGGCGCATGATTATATCTTGTGTTTTAATGTGTCCAATTTGAATCCCTTGTTCCTATCTTTCCAAATCCAAATCGGCAAATAGACTGAAGGGAGTTTCAATGAAGACTGGTTGACTGGTTCTCGAAACAACCAGTTTATGAATAAATTAGACTATTTATAAAATAAAAATTTATTCCACTACGATCTCCTCCGACGTTTGGTTTTGCTTAGCCTCTTTCATTTATCAGCACGTTTGTTTGCAGTTACGGAAAGACGGCTCGTGGAGCTGGACGACCTCAGCCCCGAACTGACGTCAAACGGGTGGACCAACGGGAGCCTGGAAGCTCCGGCGCCGAAATATCTCGAGATGCTGTACGCGGGAGAATTGGGGGTGAACGTGGCAACGCAGAGCTCCAAATCCGTCATCAAAGGCCGTCTGACGGCCAAGTACGTGGCGTCGCCGATCGACTCCAGCGCTCCGCTGTTGCTGACGAACGAAGGGGTGCCCAGGTACCAGGAAAACAACCAACTCTCGGCTTTAGCCTGGATTGACTTTGATATGGAGTGCAACCTCCATTATGAGGTATAATAAATTTCATTATTAATGAAACTACTTAAGCGGAAGTTCCTAACACTATCCTCCGCCCCATTTGAAAATACCGGGGAAGTATCCAAAAGTTTAAGTCGTCCAAGGTTCTTCATAATCTTTCGTCATTTATTTCCATTCTTTATTTGCTCTTCGTCATCTGGGCAGGCAGGTATCTTCCGTGGTCATTCTGGAGTGGGTCCCAGGTACAGAGGTATCTCTAGCAATGAACAAGGTGACCCTCTGGTCAGAAGGGGCTCTCGACCCCCTTTTATTGGCTTACCACAAACTTCCTACAGAGGTGCTATCAACGTGAATGTTTTCACAAACCGCCAACCGACTCATTGAAGGTCACGCTTACATCAAGCGCATGGTGGCAAAACCCAACAGCAAGACTTCTGAAGCTACTCAACCAAAGCTCGGGGAAATTAGAAGGCTAGTTGGTTTACTAACGCTTTACTTGCGACTTTACTTTAACTGCATAGGGGCAATCCAGTGCAGTCTGTTCGGCGAGAATGAAGAAACCGCCACCCACATTATATTTGAGTGCCCAGCGCTTGTACACTGCAGATGTGCCCTCCTTTGGGAACCCCCATGAGGTCATTTGCGCGCAATCACCCAGTATAGAACCTAAAGACAAAGGGAATAGGCATCCTGGATTAAAACTAGGGCGCTCATTCAGAGCACAATAAGCCACTGTGCTAGGGGCACCCCGAACCCACTATCCTCAACAATCTATGGATCTACCTCCACGCTTACGTTTCCAACGTCATTCTCAATCGCATCTTCTTCTTGCTCAACTGACAATAGCAATCGCATCCTGGAACACAATGTTGCCTTCATTTTCCTTGCCCTGGCCCAACAATCCAGGTGATCCACATCCGCCATCCATACGCCGCCCATCGGCCGTCCATACTCCATACGCGCGGGGATCCCACCTCTGCCACCAATGATCACATACATTCCGGGAGCAGCGATATTTGTACTTACAAATGTAGAGCAGCACTACATCAAATCCAAACCTGAACTGGAACAAAATACATGACAAAGCTATTTACAATTGAAGCAGACTTCCCTAACAGTATGCAACGGATAACAAACTGTATCTTGCAGATCGACCTCACCAAAGAAGGAGATTTTGCGGTTAACCTGCTCCACGTGCCGCTGGACCTTCCAGGTGCACCAGAGACAAGGCAGCCCCTGGGAACAGGAAGCAACCACATCGAAGGGTCTGCCCTCCAACTGCTTCCAAAAGAGCTTGACCTTCTGCACTCCGGCGTAGTGAAACTCGAGGTCAAACACTCATCCGGGAAGTTGCTGCTCCGGGCACTGTGGCCAAATGTAAGTACGCTTGAGACGATGATGGTCCATTGCTGAACAGACTGTTCATGAGATATTTTTACTTAGGTGAACGTGCCCGAAACCTGCCTTCCCAATTACCCTTCTAACTACAATGGAGCTGTCCAGCGAAACGATTTGGACCCAAACTTTTATCTGGATCAAAAGGACGACCAATTCAGCCCCTACATCCCCCCTGCTCCTGGCCCCTGTCTACACGAGGGCGCGTATCACGAAGAAGGCTCCCAATGGCGGTCGACCTCTGACCCTTGCAAGATCTGCCACTGTCTCATCGGCCAGCTAACATGTGAGCCTTTGGTGTGCCCTGCTCTCCCAGCGTCTTGCAACAAACACCTGCCTAGAGGCCAGTGCTGCCCAGTGTGCTTGAGTAAGTTATCTTAACTTTTCATTGGTCAAGCAAAGTTTAAGTTTGGGATGCTTAAAAACAATCATTGCAGATGAAACGACATACGATGAAAATCAAATGAACGAAAACAACAGATGCCAAATGGCAGGACAACACTTCTTCCCTGGGTCGAACTGGCATCCTTACCTACCACCTCACGGATTTGATTTATGCACTACGTGTACATGCCATGTAAGTACTAGTAAAAAAAAAACGAAATAAATTACTGTTTGTCCCCCTAAAAATGCTCTGACGTTCCTATTGCAGACCCACGATCTGAGAGTGACCTGTTCCCGGACGACTTGCCCCCCGCTCAACTGCGACGAGCGGGTGGCAGTGAAACCAGACAAGAGATCGTGCTGCAAAGTGTGCCCATCCTCTCTAGTCGACCCCAACGCACCGCCCCAACCCCCGAGAGAAATACAAGGGGAAGAAGGAGTGACGGAATCCCCCGAAGCCATCAACGAAGAGATCCTGAATCAGGGCGGTTGCAAGTACCCCGTTGGCGGGCCGTACCATAACGGCCAGCAATGGCACCCGAGGCTGTACTCCCACGGTGAAGTCAAATGCGTCAAATGCCGTTGCAAAGTAAGATATTCACTGGGTAGGCTTTGTTCAACATCTCCACAGCGTTCACTTTCTTCATCCTCACTCAATAACTTCAGCCATTACGCTAAAATTAACAAAGTTAATTAGTTAAATATAATATAAATAATATTATCTCACTTATTCAGCAAGATTGGGAGATCAGTCCTTCTTAGGTGAGCGATGAAAGAGATTATTGGGGAGAGACCGCACTGGGCAGTAAAGCCAAACTTGCCAGTAACTATGGAACAAGTCAGTCTTCATCATTTCAGTGCAGTCAATTCAATATCAATTCAAATCAGTAACGCATAATAATATTATTATAATTGTCACGGAGAAACGTCGGGACAGCCCTCTCTCGCCATCTCTCTTGCTAACCGCCTTCATCCAGCACCCACTCAGCGAGTGCCAGGTCGGGTGATGTCAGGACCCCCTCCCCCTCGCAGCACAACTAACTGACTAGCACCTCTTCATAACTGCTAGACCACCCTCTTTAACAGGAAACGCGAACATAGTCAACTACAAGTATCGGCATAGTAATAGTGGATAGTGACAATGGAATCCATGGGTGCTAGTACTACGTTAATAACGTAACATAATATGTTACGATAATACACCAATAAAGCATGTCCCATTCACTTTGATTTAATCGTTGATTTTTTTGATTTTTTTTTTTTTTTTTTTTTTTTTCAGGACGGAAAAGTCAAATGTGAAAGGAAACGATGCACCAAGTGGTCGTGCAACGATGAGTGCTGCATGGCCCAATGCAAACGCCGGCGGAGAAACATCAGAAGGCACCACTAACCCAGCACACCCACCGTACAGTCTTTTTATTTAGTGCCAAAAACTTAAGTAGGAATTTAAAAAATTCTTTGAACCGCAGCAACGCGAACTATACCTTTAAAAGGTTAAGGGTGAATTTATCGAATGAATTTGTAACCTCAGTTAAAGCTCGAGTAGGCTGAGTAAAGATTTCAATACTCAGCAATTAGCCTACTCGGGCTTTAACCGAGGTAACAAATTTGATGAACCCACCTCAAGTTCAATGTTTACACGGATAAACGTCTTCACATCACAACTTCTAAGTACCCAGTGCGTCTTCGACGAGTAGATAAAACTTTTTGCATTAGCTCTCTGAACTTGAAAAATTAGTAAAACCATGCAATAAACTGTGCTTGTGCTTAGCTGTCCGAGCACATCAAAAAATTTGAATAACATTATTAGACTCGTGTTAGTAACAGAGCATCGTATTCTAACAAAACCTGACTTGAGGCGGATTATCAAATGCATACCTTGATTAGGCTAATTGCTGAGTAAAGCTATCAAATTTTAATAGCATCACTCAGGGCCTACTGAAGGAACAAACCGACAGCCACGTTGCAAAAACCTGTATATTTTGCCTAAAGATTTTGTTTTTGTGGAAAAGTTCAGGCTTGAGCACATTCTGGGACCGAGAAAAGTGGCCTGTAGCCCTCCATTACTTCTCCAAGGCCAATTCCGGAAACCTGTAAGTTATAGGTTTCCCACAAGAATACTGCGCTCCAACCCTGAGCTCTGGTGGCTGATATAGGAAACACCGACGTGGCATCCTGAGCACCGCTCAAGCGAAGGGGTTTCAGCACTGGATCAACGGAAACCGAGGAGATGTTGATACCCAACACGATATGTCGTGGCCGGTATCAGTTCGTCCTGGGTTCGCTGCGGAACTGAGATTGTTGCGGCTGCCTCAAACGAATTGTCGTTGAAGACGGCCTGACCGATTAATCCAGTCTTACCTGAATCCGCACAGTTGCGACAATGAAGGCTTCGTCAACAGACCCAGTCGTTGAGGTCAGATCCGCTATCGCAGCTTCCGCAACCAACGTGTTGGCAATGAAGGCCCTGCGGACCCAGCCCCATTTCTCTTACTGCTTATTGACATTTCGATAATGTTGCAATAAACGAACAGCAAGGTATCAAATCGAATATTACGTCCCCCCCTCAACACGTCTTCCAACGGGACTGCTGGGTCACCGCTGGGAGAAGAGGGTGGCGCAACCCGCTCCTCCCGTCGGTACTACACCCGGCAGGCTGGAAATACATCCCACAATGGAATTTTTCCCACAACTATTCATTGATCGGTCACTTATTTAAGATTGGGGATTTTACATTGATCGTTCATGTCTCAGCAAGGGGGTAAAACCTTAAAACCGGGGATTTCAAAATGTTCATCTGTGATTTGGCTTGCTGAAAATATGGCACCAAAAATCTCGAGTTCTGCAATTTTTTGGCTCCTGAAAAATGGTCGAAAGTCAACATACATATTTTTGCAACGTGGCTGTCGACATGTATTTGACAAATCCGCCCTCAGTGGTTCTATACTTCTAGGAGTAGCACTTATGTGTATTTCTGCTTTGATTGCTATGAATAAGTCATTCTCAGTTTGGATTAACGAAGCCCATCTTATACAAAATCAAATTTTTCGACAGTCCGAGCTGATTTGAAACCCCACTGTAATTTTGTAGTCACGTTGATTCACTTTCACTTCAGTCAAAAATTTTGGAGGCTCCTAACTTGAAGGTGGCAATGGGTTGGTCAATATTCCTTGAATTAGAAAGAATCTGCCTCAAAATCCGTCCATGTCTACCAAAAAAAACTCGGCTATTTTATGGGCTTCCGTGTGTTTGTGCTGTGCAATCGCGTAGTCGGAGGATTTTCTCGAAGATTCTTCGCGGCTAAGACCAACCGGTGCTCGCTAGTCTTCAGTTGAGAAACTCCCACCCGTTTTCCCCCCGCTTTCCCGATCAGAAACCCCCCCACTTTGTTACCTTCACAGAGTATTAAATGTCCACGTTCTATGCTTAGTTCGAACATTGGTTGTGCGACACCTCATTTTCATCGCCTGTACCTGAATAAAAAACCCCACCCGTTTCTCTCTTCACGGGAAATCTTATATTGTAAATGTATTCGCTTGTACATAGTTATTTATTGTTACGATTAGCTATTATGTATCTCTGTTACGATATAACAGTATTCTGCGAACATCATAGTCCTCATTATCTATTAGCGCCTACCGATTTAGGTACGTGTCATGTAAATTAACTCGGGCTTATAACCGCGGGGTTACCCAATAAACGATGTTAACCAACGCAAAAACTCTTAAGATTGTTTTTTTTATTTAAAAAAAATTACGACATGTTCCTATTATTTTATTGAGTTTAGTTGTAAGAATAGAGACACCTTAGCAGAAGGCGAACGATTTATTTATTAAGGAGCTTGAAACGGATTTAGAAGGTTGCGAATGTTACCTCCCTGGAGGAATCAGGCCATTCATTTGGTAGTTTGAGTGAGCGTTTTCATGCCACAAGGTACATGCAATTTTGATGAAACATTCAACGAGGTTTTGCATCCTGCGCGCCTTTTAAACACAATTTTTTTGGTCAAGTATTGTCTTCGTAAATCGTAAAAAATTCTAGATAAAGCAGTTTCTACACCTCTTCACTTCGCAAAATATTTAACCAGATTTTGAATCAACTAATTTTGTAAGTACTCTTAGTCGTAGGTAAGTATTCTTATTGTTTAATGTTCTATTCTAACAGATTGAGCCATCTGAATCAGCTCTTCTTTTTACCCCTAAGACTGATAAAGTCTATTTAAGATGTTTTGTACATAGCAAATTTGTATTACACGTTAGAAATATATTTTATATGGGTAATAACTGTTATGGTAAAACCCACGGCGTTTTTATATTGAGAATGTTTTGCAGCGGATAATTTCGTATTTTGTTTAGTAATTCTATTTAATATTTTTTTAAAAATTTCTTTTCAAATTGGTGCTATTTAATTTTAAATGCATTTGAAATTTTTGGTATTTATTTATTTATTTTTATTTTTCATTTTTTTCATTAGTAGAGCTTATTGCAGTGCTACTCAAAAGGTGAACTTGAAATGTGTGGAATGGGGTTTGATTGTAGCGTGAATGGGTGGAAGAGATTTAGTTGGACTGGTTTTTGGAACAAACGCGGAGGTGGGGAGACTTCTTTTCGTCGAAAATGTCCTGCAGCTGATTGAGGCCGGAATTCCCTTTGTACTCCTCGCGACCGTAGAAATCTCTTTAGAGATTCGTGTCACACAGCTCGTAATTATTAATCAGTAATATTTAACGTATACGTAAATTGTTCTGTGATTTCTTTCTATCTTCTCGTAAAAGAGTGGATTCGATTGGTAGAGAGCTTATTACTTATGTAGATTGTTTAGTAAATAAGCTTCGTAGTCTCTTCCAGTAAGCTTATACAATCAACCAAATCCATTTAAATACTTATGTTATGTAAATAAAAGGAAACTAACTTATGAGTGTGTAGCGCAATCGTATAGATTTCATTTCACCCTCAACCCTTAAAGAAACAAAGAATGAAAGGATAAAATGTTAATCAAGATTTAATGATGAATAAATAGGTAAATTACCGTTTTTTACAAAATACCTAAAATTAACAAAATTTACACAATTTTGAACCAAAATTGACATTTTGGAATTACATTGAGACCGGTTAATGACTAAATGATCACACAATTCAATGATAAAAAATACACTTTTCACTTATTATAATTATGTGCTTCAAACTATACTACACGAATATTCTTTTTGTGGATAAATTTCCATTACGCTTGAAATCAAACTTTTATGTACAACTCGTACGAGGCACTGTTTGAAGCTTCGTTGTTACATAAACCTCTTTAAACAAAGAATGGTTCGGAACTAAAACACATAACAGTCTTGTTAATTCAAAAAATATATATTAAAACAAGTGGTTCAAAAGTTAGCCGCGAGAAAAACACAACGAGGGTGCGATTTGGGGAATTTTCTGAAATTTTACAATTGACTCTAAGCGTATGTTATGACAAAATCAGAAGTGGTGTTATCACATACGTTATTAAAAAGAAAAAAACAATTCAAAGAAAAAACGTCATTTGAGTATACGTAAAATTATTAAATAATACTTGTGACTACGCTAAAACAATCCAGGCTCTTTCAGCGGTATCTACAACGCCTAATTACAATTTTGCGATCTAGTTCGCGCTACGACAAACCCTTGAATGCTCTAGTGTATGGCAGTTAGAGAGGATCAGTAAATTATTTGTACACGTCACGAACAAAATAAGGTACACCGATCTGAAATCACTGGTATCTGTAATTTACAGGGTAAGCCGAGAAACTACGGTGGAGGAACGTATTCGATGGCAAAGAGGGGCGGGGAAACAAAAGGTGGGGGGTCAGAGTGCGCTCCAAGCGGTGGGATGGTCCTAAGCCAACTTGGATGCGCCCGTGTTAGGTTAGGCCAAACGCCTTCTGTTAGGTTCATTTTTCCATTTACCGGCGAGTCTCACGAAACTCACTCAAGAGAAAAGTCTTGGTGCCACATCTTTAAGTCTAAATGGAAGTACTAGCAGAGGTGGAACATTCGTTCAATGAGAAATGGCGAAGGGGAGATTTCGTAGTTGTAGAAGACGGAAGGAACGCCAATGAGCTCCATTCTATGGCAATCTTACAACAGCAAAACCTCCACAAAACTCAGTTCCGCTAGTTATTACCTACGTGAAAAACTAAGGCACACGTTTCCTTGGATAGACTCGTTTGTTATTGATTAAATTCGTTTTTTTCGTATTCAATATGAATTCGTTAAGTACTACAAATCTCCGACGAGAGATGAATCCTCAGGGACGAAGCTCTTTGGAGAGCATAAATGCGTTGGCGTAGCTCAGTCACGTCCCGCGTAAATGGGATTCTTGAATGTTGATGTCGCTTGTTTGTAGATCGGATTTTCGCCCTGAAAAAAAGTAATAAACGTTGTGCGATCAGGCGTTGAAAAGCAGTCGTAACAGCATGATCGGCCGGAGGCTTCTGAATTTCTTTCATGACGAGCAGAGGACTTTTAGAGCGGAAGCAACACGATTCCGATTGTTTGGAGGGAAATCAGCTGCCTAACCTTGCTCTAAGGTATCGAAAGTCGTTTGAGGCTCCTAATTTCAGAGTGACGTCAGATTTGAATGGAACCTTTTGACAGCTAGATCTGTCATTGTGCACGCAATCATTTTAACATAGCGGCAACTCCTAATTATTATTCGCTTATAACCGCTAAAATGGTTTATGACTGAGACAAATCGTGTAGAGAATCAAATTTACTACAACTTTTATCTTCATAATGTTTTCTGTGGGACCAATACTTTACGAGATATATTCAGTTCAAGTTCCAAAATGGGGGAAAGACGTCAGTTTCTGGTCTGTTCTTTTATCATAGCAAGCGTGCCCTATGTTGAAGAGATAAGCTCTCCATATGTATCACCAGGGGGGGGGGGGGGGCACTCCTTGGTGGACCGTATCCCACCTGGCCTCAGACCCCTTCCTCGTGTAGCAGTTCCAATATAGTAAAATAACGCTTGGGTGAGCGTCAATGAGAGATCAAAAGGGACCTTTCACCAGCTCGGAATCTTTAGAGAAGGGCCCTAATTCGTACCAGACCAAAACGTACTTACCCTTTCCCACTTCGCCATCATCGTTTGCTTCTCAAACTTGGCGAACTCTCGCCGGTCCTGTATCGTCGTCAACAGTTTCCAGAGGAGCAGCAACGCCAGTCCAATAAGCACTATCGCTCCGATTACGCCCAGCACGATACCTGCAAAATCGACAATCTCGTTATCAATATGCACTTGCACACAGATCCAAAGAGGGGAGCCTCGCTTTGCTCGACCATGAGGTCGATATAATATATCCACCGATAAGTAGGTGTAATTCTGGATAACACCAGAAATGAATCAGTTCCTCCCGAGGTCCAACATCATTCTGAGGGGGCGCCATGGAGCTCAAAAAGAAATGAGACTTGTGAAAAAATTGAGTCATTGAACTGATATTCTGAATCAATACTCGGCAGCATTCGTGATGCGGGGTTTGCTATCACTTGTACAGCCATTCCACCATCTTTGTTATCAGGCCCCAGGAATTGATCAACATCCTCCTACGAGCAAACATTGCCATGGTGGCTCTTTGCTCCACGCACTGAGACTATTCCATGAAAGCTAGTCTCGCATCACCCCGAAGTATTTCACCTCTGTTGCAAGGGAAGCCGAGTTCCTTGCTTTGAATTTGTGCAAACCTTCAAAAAGTTGCCTCAGCTTTTTCACTGGGTTTGTCTCCACTCAAAATCATTCGCCAGAAAGTGTTCTCTTTTTTCTTCGTGCAACCCATAAATTTCAACTCACTAATTCGTCATTGAACCAATATTTGAACTCACCTAGAACGTACACTTCCGGTGGACACTCCTTGTCCTTCTGGGCTCTGACAAGAAGTTTTCCTTTCTCATCGTAAGTATAAACGTAGGTGTACCTACAATCTTCTTCGTCGTAATACGCGCAAAAGTTTTCATCTTTGGACTCGTCGGCTGGAAAAAAAAAATTAACAGATTTGAATTTGAAAAGCGGAGGATTTAAGGAAATTACTCCTCGGCTGACGAAGGTACTAAATTGTTTATTCAGACTAAACAATCGTATTTATTATTATAACATCACAATGTAATATTATAATATTATGTGAGTAAATCAGGTCACCCTCGGTAAACAACGACTTCGAAATTTGAATTTGAATTTCGTAATTACCAAACTTTTGAAAATCGTAATTTGAATTTCGTAATTACCAAACTTTTTTTTAGCATCCCCAACCCCCTTAGTGGCAGCGATTATACTCACCTTCAAGAGTTCCTTCAACAACAGCCGGGACGAAAGTACAATTCGAGGCGCACTCTTCTTCGGTCAAGGGGCCCGATTTGTGAACTTGACACTGGACGCAATCTCTCAGTTCCAAACACCGTCCGGGACAGGTCTGCAACGCATGAAACAGTCAACATTTTCCTCTTCCCAATGTCCTTTAGATGTACGACAGTGAAAATTTACTTACAGGACATTTATCGCAGTACTTTCCGGAGTAACGTCCCTCAGCTACAGTCGCAGTGCATTCGCATTTTCCACACCTGCAATCCCCTTTTCCGGAACAAATTTCGTTGCTACCAGGCGCCATGCAGGTACTTGTGTCGGTACTGCAACCGCAGTCTTGGCCTTCCCATCCGTCCAGACATTTGCATTTTCCTAACATTTTAAAAGACATTTTATTGAAGAATTTAAAGTACTTGTGGATTTATTATTCTTTTACTTTTAGCGTCAACCTGTTTTCTCACCGGACGCTAACATTATTAAATAATAAATTTTATTCGACACTAAATAAATTTGGGTTTTCACTTTTCTAGGGGTCAACATTTTGGTTTGTTATTCTTGAATAGTACTCCTATGTATTCGCGATGGGTGTCGACAATAACGTCCTCGAAATTTGACATACGTCTCATGACGTTTCAAAAATCAAATGTCCATTCGTCGTCCAGGACGATTTGGGCAGAAGGATTTTTTTAAATCTGAATTTTTATCCAAATACAGGTTTGTTCCAGGTCTGAGGGTGTCTGTCGACAGATGTCCCAATGCCTTCTGAATCACTGTTGACTTCCGTCCAACATCGCACCTGCACACCAGGAACACAAACTGCCAACGAACTGTTGTAGCGTTACTTCACGGTGATTCACGCGACTGTAAATTTCATACGGTGTCGTTTTAGAAGTATTTTTGTTAGTAGAATCCATTTTTGGGGGTCCCAGAACCATCTGATTTGGGGGATCTATGGGGTGGATTATTGGGGATACAAAATTTGTAGATCATCATCCCATAGATCTAGAAGAGATGAGCAGACAACTTGACACGCCGAGCACCAAAATAAAGTGAGAAGATTATGAGAGAGGCACAGAATAGGTTATTTCTATTCCGTGGAGAGAGGTTTCAACTGGGTAGGGTTATCAATGCGCTCATTCGAGCTGTCGGTTCCCGTCCGACTGCAGTTGAACTGCTGTCAACCTACAGATCGACCTGGAACAGCCGACAATGGCGACTTTCCGCCGACCGGGCGGACTGGAACAGCAGTTATCTCAACTGCGCATGTCTCCGTGGATTTCTGTTAACAGTCCGTCAAACCTGGAACAAACCTTACTTGATTCGCCTTCTAGTTGTACGCGCAAGGTTTTCAGCCCAATCGCTCAAACCCGTGGGGCTTTTTGGGGCTAAAAAGGGGCTACAGGAGGGTTTTTTGAAGGTTTTCGGCTATGGAGTTGGCGTCGTGTTCGAAGTATTTTTAGACGTAGAATCCATTTTTGGGGGTCCCAGAACCATCCGAGTTCACCGTGGGGATCTAAGGGGCTTTATTTAATGAGGCAACAAATGGGGGTATGAATGATGCCAGGACGTCGAATGCTGCGTCGTTTTCTGAGTAATCAATTTTTTTTAAATTTTAATTAATTTTTTTAATGATTTATTTTTATTAATTTTTTAATATTAAATTAATATTTATTAATAATTTATTATAATATTTTATTTTATTTTTTTATTGGCGGAATTAATTGTTGGATAATTTATATCAAGGAATAATAAACCCTTGCGTAAAATTTGTAGCGTTTTTAAAATGCAGTGTCAGTCTGCCGTCCGACGTGGTTTTGGCTGTAGTTTTGAACGAACGTTTGGATGGTTTGAGACCTTCACTCACCACAATCACAAGTTCCGTGTTCGGGTCCGGAACACAGATTACCATCTACGCGGTCACAGGAGAAATTATCGCACTCGCAGAACGTTCCTGATATAACCTGAAAACAATTTGAACATTTTTGAATTCTCGTCAACAACCCAATTTTTGGGATTTACGTTTGAAAAAATTGTTCAATAAACGCATACTTCTTGGGGGTTGGGGCGGACGTCACATTGGCATTGTCCACAGGCGCACGTCCCTCGTCCACTGCAGTCGATCGTCGTCGTGTTATCCTGCCGGCAGCCGGCGCCGGATTCGTCCTGTTTGGTGCTCTGAGCGTCACATTCGCAATGGCGGCCGAAATGAGTGCTGTCGCACTCACACACTCCACATTTGTAGTCGCCGTATCCAGAACATTGAGGGGCATTCGCTTCAAAGCCCTGAGACGCAAAGTGAAGACAAACATTTACTACAACGAGTTTGGTTAGGGAGAGAGAATTTACTACAACGTCCAACGCATTTGACGTTTTTAAAAGTTACACACGAATGCGACGACTTACCCGATTGCCTTCGTTTTCACAAGGGCATTCGCACTGCATTTCAAGACGAACCGTCAACGACTCATTGATACCAACTGGGTAAATTTGGAAAGTCTGAACCCAGTCTTTTCGATTCGGTGGGCAGGATTTAACTTCCACTTCGGCCTGTAGAAGAATGAAAACGGATATTTAGCAGTTCCTCAAATACCACTCAGTTCAAACCAATTTTTGTCACTCACATAAAATGTCACTTTCGAGTCGACTTTCAACCCGTCACATTTACTAGTTTGCTGGAGGTTCCCTTTAGGGTTCAGACAGTTGGAATAGTACGTCAATTTCACATGCCGGCTAGAAGCGGTGTCTTTCATTTCGACTGAAGATGTAATTTTCTGGAAGAAAAAAAGTGAATAGAGAGTCCGTTCCCGCTTTAGGTGAGCTCGCAGAAGTCCTGGTCGTTCGGAATTCCAGAACCTTAGCAGTTCTGCGATCGACGGTTATTAGTCCCATGAAGAGAGCAACAAGATATCTGAGAAGGAAATGCGTGTGCGCGACATTTCACGATCGAGAAGGCAGTCGGAATCAGCTCTGGAAGTTTAAAAAACGAGCAGAACTGCTGGAGTCGATTCCGAATGATTCTAGAGGAGTTTTACGTTAGGGATTTTTAGTTCGCTGTTCACAGAGCCTTTTCGGGACTGTCAGAAGCGCGTTCAATCAGTCCAGGGTTTTTTCCAGAAGGCCCGGCGCAGGCGCAGTAAATTATTTATCCTTATGGGTTGTTGTTTCCTATCGTTATCAATTGCTACTATTGAAAGTCAATAATGGAATGGGAGGGAAATGTCAGCAACTGGGAGTGTTCGAATGATTTCGAATTAATGCTCTGAATGTTATCAGTTCTGAATTGGTTCAAAACGCGTGTGTGGTTCTGAACGGCTCTCTCATCCGCTCCGTTTTCAGTTCAATCTTGAACCAAGTTCGATTCTGAACTGGTCCAAGACCGCTTTAAAGACAAATGTAAAGCATCCGGTCGTGAGGGCATTATTCCTGGAAGCCGAGGTACAACCCCCTCTCGTCCCTTGCAAAAGGGCCTACTGCGCTTGCACGAATCGTCCAAACTTGCTCTGTGAACTCACCTTTCGACTGTTGCTACTAGTCCAGTCAATATATCCTGAAAAAAGGATACCGTTTGCAAAAAATCTGAACTTTCCGCCATTTTGGTGGGCCGTTTCGGACCCTAAATTCAAAAAGCCGGACTGATTAACCCTGTGCTAACTGCAGGGGGCCCTTCAAACCACGATTTTTCGGGACGTTTTCCAGTTTTCCTATGAACCAATCGAAAATTTGATCGAATTAAACGTTAAAGAGGACAAAATTCTGAACAATTTGCACTACTTTTAAGTTAATTTAAATTTTTTTAAAGTTTAAATTTCGATCAAATAGGTACCAAGTTAAGTAGGTTCAAAAATGGGCCACGTTTCCCCAAACCGGTTTTTAAAAAACCTTTAAACTTGGTGTTTTCAGTTTGCAATTAATTTAATAAAATATTCAATGACTCTATGATAAAATGATACATAGTTGTACGTCAGTAGACTACCCCCCGATGAACCCTCGCCTGAGTGAAAAAAAGTCCCAAAAAATTGTAGTTTTTAGGGCCCCCTGAAGGGTTTAATAAATTATTTAGGGTACTTGATGGGTCTCAAACGACCCACCAAAATGGGGGAAAGTTCCGATTTTTTGCAAACTCAAAAGGGTATATTGACTGGACTATAACGACATTGATTTTAATACTCACATCGTACTGGTCCTTAACCAACTCTACGACGTTGGACGAGTCATTTGAGAGAACTCCGGCAAATGACCCTTCAATGTGATTCATCAGGCGGTTATAAACGTGGATCTGCTCTTGAGTGACGGCAAAAATCACGTTGATGGCGTTTTCCTTGACTTTGAGATTAATCTGGAATTTTAAATTATTTTATGTAGTTTTACATCGAGACTTGTTGATGAAGTAGAATATCCCACGAGCTCACCTGGGACACGGAAGGATAATCTTGAGTAGTCGAATGAGTGTAGAGACCAGTTGAGTCCAAGTGACAGTTTCCATCGTTGGGTTTAACGATGCCACCAAGCTGTGGATGAAATCAATTCAACAACTTTCAACACATGAACAGCGATCGGGTGTATTTAGGTGAAATGTAGTGTAGGCGATGTGGGTTTTAGGCGAAAATTTTTTTGGGTGAAAAGGCAGTTGGGCGAAAAAATTTAGACGAAAGTGCATTGGGCGAAAAAAATTGGGCGAAGTGTCGTGCTACCATAGCAGTGATAGCTGAACCAGATATGTTACAGATATAATACTTAAGTCATCAGTTTACCTCCAAAGTATGCCCTTCGTCCCGACAATGAAATTAACAGATTCCTGAGCCAAACTTCCCTCTTTTTGTATCCTAAACCTATTGAAAGTAGTTCACAGAGGAATTTTTTCAAAGATTACTTCACCCAGCAACTTGCCTACTGAGTAACAAAGGACCATACAAACCTTGCCATCTCCAGCGTAATGAAAGCCGGCATCGGTAGAGAAAACAAGCAACCTTCGAGCTTTTTCCCTCCAACCGATTTTCTCGCGACAGACAACCGCCTGCATGATCGCGTCGAAACCACCTTCGGGAGCGTCCAAGTTGCCAGACACAGCAGCACTCTTCACTTCATCCTATAAGTTCGGAGAAGTAATCAACAACAATGATGGTGACAATGAAAAGTAAGTTTCAGACCTAAACCTAGAGAGGAACCATATGTTTTCATAAACTGGTAATTTTTATAGCTCAAAATTGAACGAAACGTAGGGATGGGTATCGAACAGCAATCTATCAATATTTGGTATCGATAATATATCGAAAGAGAAGAATCGATAAGGGAAAACAACATTCATCAACCTATCGATTTAAAAAAAAAATCCTTTCAACTCTTCCAAGTCCAAACCTATCAATTCCACCAAACATAACAGTAAAAAAAGAAGGTTTTAATATTGTTCTTTATCAGGATCAAGGCTCGCTATATCAGTGATATATTAACTATGTCCTGATAGATCGAAATATCAATTTTTCATCACTGATCAGAGTATGTGAGAAGGCGAAGCAAACCTTCATGATGATGTGCAGAGCCTGCAGGAAGACCTGGTGGCTTTCGCCCAACCTGGTCTTCTGGATTTACACGACAATTATCAGATCGGGAGTCACGCACGGCTGCGTTGTCTGGTGGAAAAAAGTCGAACAGGGGCCATGGGGACAGCTCCTACGGCAGGTATGGAGGTCCTCCTAGACCTACCACCCCTGGATATCTGAGTAAGATCCATAATATGGATATATATATTATACGGCATACCGACTTAAATGAGAATGGAAACTAAATTCTATGGGGAACCACACAACTTTTCTTGACAAGCTGGGTGGGAGCCAAATCACTCTCATGTCTGCAGACTTGGTCAAGACGAAACCGCTGCTATTTGAGAACTTTAAAGTTATCATATCTAGCAGGGAGGATTGAAAGAAAGGTTCACCAGGAGTGCGGTCTGGGGACGTAGAATGGTACACAGACGGCTGGAACGTATAGCAGGCAGCTGAAATGAAAGAGTGCCAGCCTGCTGGGCAAATGGGCTACAGTTTACCAGGCCGAGCTCTATGCCATAAAAGCATGAATGGCTGAGAGTGAGAGGAGAGCCCTCAAGAGAAGGCGAATCCACATATTCTCAAATAGCCAAACTGCTCTGAAATCACTAGCAGGAACATCTACCAACTCAAAACTGGTACTTGACTGCGGGGTGTCCATCAGGCGTGTGGGAAGCAGACACAGCAGACAGGAAATCAGCGAGGACCTTATAGGACCCGAACCCTGTCTAGGTATCATGGGGGCGCTTTTCCGCGAGGTTGTTGGCCAGTGGCAGCGATCACAACACAGCCGGAGATGAGAAATAACCCCGCATCAACTGCATGGACACACCATGTTGCCTGGGTTAGACTATAAAAGGGCAAATATGTGTCTCCGTTTAGGGCGGACATAACTGGGATTCATAGTGAGTCTGTATACAGGACACGGGAGCAACACGAAGCATTTAAACAGGAGAGAGGGCATAAACGATGAACCCGCCTGTAAGTTCTTCAGGATCATCTCATCTTCAATTGTGAGGCCCTGGAGCACAGTAGATCTTGCTCTGGGATCAGTGAACCGGGGAGAGATACTGGCGCAACAGGACCTGGTAGGAGGACTATTGAACCTCTTCAAGGGCACAGAACTCCTACCATAGTAACCCCAAGAGGCAGCACAGCGTGTATACAGGTGTGGGAAGTTGGCCACCCTTCAAGAACCCACTTCCATACCCCCTCTGGTATTAATCTAATCTAATCCTGAAACAACTCGTACAGGCGATCAACAACCCAGTATCAATGGTGGGACAATTTAAATATCCCATAAGTTGAACAGTATCAATAACATAATATCGATAGATCAGGATACCAATGCCCATCCCTAACAAAAACTTTAAAAAAATAAACAGTAAAAATTTAACAATAAAAAAATTAAATTAAAAAACTGAAAGTTTACAGTTATTTTAAATACTACACAATTTCTATCAGCTCATACCAGGCTGGCGTTTGAAACTTTCAATGGGTCCAATTAGGAACAATTGAACGCGGCAAACCATTGACACTAAACAATGGCGAGTTTTGAGTTTCTTAACGACAATGTAACACAATAAACAAATGGCTGTATAGCAAGGAAGCTTCGTCACGTGCTGTTAGTGGCAGACTAATTACCATAAAAATGGAACACATTTGGTTAATATATCCACACCATTCGAAGAGTTAGTAGCGCATTTCAAAGCTAAGAGAGCCATGCAAGTTGTACATACTTGTAATAACCGTACCTAGTCAAGTTTTAATGACAATATACGCAACTGCTACGAAAGTTGGGAACGAAAAAATTATGAACCGAGTTTTAACCCATTTTAGTGAAATTGAGCTAAAATGAGTCGTGACGTTTTGGATTTAATACTATTTGAATGTGTAATAGCATGAATGCATGAACAATAAAGTTTGTAAGTATTGAAGAATTGAATCCACTTTTAATGCCTGTTAGCGTTGTGGCAAACGAGTTCCACGTAATGAAATAAGGCAAAACGCCCGAAACAGCCTTTTAGGCTTGTTTCACTCAAGAGCTCCCTAATAAAAACTGAGAGTAAAAAAGAAATACCTGCACGATCCAAAACGAAGAACTTCTCCCAGCAAAGACATTTGCACTCATGCTATTCTTTTTCAATTAAGGGTTGAACCTTTATAACAGCAATTACGGTTAAAAGATATGTAATTTGACTATTAGCAAGGATGGAAAAAAGTGAAAGCAGATTCATGACTGGGGAGAATAGGTTAACACACATTGTTTTTCTTTAGCTCCATCACTCGGTCACTTACTGCGAAACGGTCGGTATCAGTGCTTAGCGACATTACGTTTTGGTAACCGTAAGGTGCTTCACAGCCATTACATGGCTCTTTCAAACTGCGCAACACGAACATCCATCAATATACTTACAAATATCATTAATCACAAAGAATGGAACGGATCCGAGAAACGACGCCGCCCGTTACCAGCCAGAGTGGATACGGTTATTCATTATTTACATAATAGAATGTACACATCTAGGAAAGGGTTAAAAAAAAATGTGAAGAAGTTGATAAAACAACGAAGGTGATACGGTTTGTTGATAATTTTGAAATTTGGTTATGACGGCATCCAACGAGATGCTGACGCGACACTTGGTTAGGCCTCAGGTTGGTTTAGAGAGAACTCTTTCGGTGGTTTCAGTCCTGAATGGGTCAATATTTTCAAACTGTCTTTTCAGGGTAACAACCACAGACAAAATTGCTCTCACCTACACAACCGCCTCTTTAGTACATCTAAAGCCATTCCCAATTAATACATTTGCTGGCAACACAAAGGCCACATCGATTCTTTAGTGCAAAGTAACGATGCCAAAGCCATTTGCCAGTGCATCTAAAGGTAGAGATGTTCGGTCAAAGGAAAACTGTTCAACGTTTAGTAATAAAACCCTTCGTGATCCTCTAAAATCCCAACATTCCACGGCGCGTACAGCCCAGGACCAATTCTAAATGGTCCACTAAATCATAACATTTCGGCTCACACCATAACCCACATGACAGTATTATAACATGACAAAGACTCCATGATAAATGGTGCATTCATGAATTCGACCCCAGCGCATATCACCGAACCCACTGCAAGGATCCTGTATTGGCAAGGCTTTAAGCAACCCAGTGAAGACACCGAAGGCGACATTGGACAAGCGTAGCAAATCTTTATCGAAGTATCGATAACATGACTACTAGGAAACATCGAGAGAAAAGTACATATTTACAATATTTAATACGTTTCGTACAAGGCAGAGATACGATAGCAGCCACTTGCGTTAATGTATTTTTTTGAGCTTTGTACAAACGCTGGGTGTGACTTACAGCAAATCTATATGTATCGCTATCAAGGGCCATGTGATTTCGATAACCGTAAGGCTTTTTGCACTGGTCGCACGGTTCCTCCAATCTGTTTCAATCCCAAGGAAAAATTAGAGACAAATAAATTCTTAAAAACACAGTTTTGTACCTGCACCAAACGTCCATTGAGGGAAGACAAAATTGATACGAATAAACACAACAAACTAACAGGAAATTATATAGCGCATGTTGATTCCAGACGCCTTCCCCATCAACCTACCAGAGTGAATTCATTACACATTTAGATCACGAATTTCAATTGCGGCCAGCGTATATTTTATCGCCTATGATCTAAAACTGAACGTAGAGATTTTGAGGGTGGTTGCATTCATGTGATTACCCCAAATGTTCTCCATTGTGGCGACCTGGGCTACGTATATAATATGTTTAACATAATTACAAATATAAGCAAATGATGATGAAAAAAATACTTACTTCTTCGGGACGACTGATACATAAGGCATAACAACCTTGTCAACAAATGACCCGAAGCCCAACCTGAAGTTTGACGTGATGTTCCTCATGCTTTCTGCGAGAGTGTCGCCCAGAGCGGACAGTTTCTCTTTGTCGTCTTGCATAGATTTTGAAAGGTCCATCAAGTAGTAGAGGTCAATGGGGTAGGACTGAGCTTGCAAGTAGTCCACCGATATCCTGTAAGCCTCCTCTGTTGAGAAAGAAACCAGATTACTATTGTTGATCTTGAACGATTCACAGTAGAATAAGCGAATCACTCACTAGTCCTGAGCTTCAGTCGAACCTCTTGAGGATACACTTGTACAGCCTCTGAACTTGAACCGCCTTTGGAAGAACTTGATGAAGACTGGGATGAAGACGAGGACGATGATGACGACGACGAGAACGAGCCGGATGCAGAACCCGATTGCTGATATCGGGATTCGTCGACCTTCGACAGTTCGACGGCTTTCATGATGCTGTATTCATTATCGGGATTATACACGTACGCTTCATCACATTGGTTTTGATCGCTGTTTTGGTTGGGCTGGAAACACCTCTTTTGATCTTCGGCGAAGTTCTGGAAAAAAAAATAAGAAAAAAGCATTTATGCGCATTGGATAGAAAGAAGTATCTGATAGAAAAGGGAGGAGGTGAGAAATTCACTTTCGGAGAAAACTCTAGTAACAATTGAACTGATATGTATTAGGATATTCCCGGAGACCTCAGGAGCCCGTAAAATGTCAACCCAAATGGGTATACATCCGCTAGAGCTATAATTTATGTAAGTCAAGTGAGAAAAACTAATATTCTTGAATTAGGACGGGCGGGATTCAAGAATCAACTCGAATAGACAATAAGGCAAAATTTCTTACAGGATGAAAACACCATGCGCAGGTGGGAGTTTGGATGCACTCGTGACAAGTCTGTTGGCCAGCGCATGGGTTCTGAGATTTCTCGCTCTGCTGGCAGACGACAGCTCCGAACAGGCACAGCCCCACCAACCACCTCGTCTTCATCTTTGCCCTGAAAAAATATTTTTTTTTTTTTTTTAGTTAGGTAATAAAATATTTACACAGTTCAGAACATTCCGTTTTTCATTATCTAGTCTCACAATATATCCGTTGGTGGTCAAAGTGATTGGGAACCTTTCCATTACCAATAAAGAAGAAACAGCGTGGGTAGCAAGTGAGAACTAAAATGACGATGTATCACGGGCGGGTTCGATCAGACCTAATAGGGGCAATGAGAATCAGGCACGCGAAACTCTCCTGAAATGGCATAGACGGAAGACCACTAAAGAGCTGCCCACAGCGATATTAGAACACAGATCAAGAGGTGTCTTTCCAACGAGTAGCTTCTTTGACTGTAATTTATGAGCCTCTCGAAGCATTGAATGAAATTTTCACATGTGATTTTGACCATCTCGAAAAATGGACCAAAAAATGATCATTATAAAATTGACCATAAAAATCCATTGACAAACCATATATCCATAAAACTGAACATAAAAAAAAAACCTCTAAAAAATAAACCATAAAAACCATAGATTCATAAAACTGACATTTAAAAGAAACGCTGCAAATTTTACACAAGGGTTTATTATTCTCTGATATAGGTAACTTGTGCAGAAATTAATTCAGTGTCAATGAAAAAAATTTTTAAAAAAAAAGGGAAAACTACATTTAATGTAGTTTTCACTTTTTTTTTTTAAATTTTTTTGCTCGGAAAATACAACCAAAAAAACAAATTGGACGTATTACAAAAATTCATATTTGACCTTTCTGGATCCTTCAAAAATAGCATTTGTAGCCCCATGAAAGCCCTATAGATCAAATTTTGAGGCTGATCGGAGTCTTCGACCTCCGTCGTGATTACGTAGGTGTATTATTCCAAGAATGATAAAACAAAATGTAGAGCTCATAAAAACAACGTCTAACCAGACTGGAGGCTTCCCACTAATTAAATGGTAGGGGAGTGTGTTCGAATAAAAATCGCTGCTATCAAATGATGTGGTTGTTAAGAATCCAGACGATCACGCACGCTTGGTTCATTTAACGTATTAATTGAGCCTCTCCCCACAAACTTCACCCTTCAGCCTATGAAGTGAAGACAAAGGAGAAATGAATGGTTCGGAATCCGAATTTCGGATTAGGTCAGGGTCTGCCCGCTAGTAGTATCGACAATAGCCGCCAGCCTGGTCGAATGAATATAATACATTCATATAGATACATCGTGCTTGGCGTCGTTTTTTTTTTTTTTTTCAGAAGTTGGTCGCCTTATCTATCGGTGGAAATTATTTCAACTTCAATTCAACAATTATTCTCACTGTCCGGTTGGCGGCTATTGTCGATACTACTAATATTATCTAGTTACATGTTTATAAAATTATATCTTATAAATCTTAGATGTAAGATTTAATCTTACATCTAAGATAAGAAGACGTAGGTATACGACCTATGTATCAGTATATTAACTTCATGAGAATATTATGGGCAGGTAATACCTATGTATAACGTAAGGTAGATGCGGCGAAATAGTGGGAATCCATCCTATAAAAAGACGATTTCAGACGAAGTAGTCTATTTCCACGATAAATAAAATAACAACTTGTAGACGCGTTTCGGTTTACTAAACCATCATCAGTACAATACAGAATGAGGAAGTTGTGAGAAGTTCCTTATATACAAAAGTGAATGTGCCTTCTTATGGGCGTGGCATTAGAAAGGTGGCAAGAAAAGAGAATGTGAAAGGCAAATAGGTGAAAGGAGAACTCACAGGAAAATATCGATTAGAGGGGAACGCCTAATTACATCCAGGTCATTTACTGATATTCCTAAATTGTAAACTTTCTGAATTTCCAAAGATTCTAAAGCATCTAGTTTTGGACCTTTTTGGCAAACATGAGCTATCCCAATGGCTGGATTATTATTACCTATCTCATAACTGATTCTATGGTTTTCTTCTGACAAATGTTTTTCAAAAGCTTCCCTACCCCTTCCCAACCTAAGATCATCACTATGTTCCTTCAATCTAATTTTAAATTTTCTTCCAGTTTGTCCTACATATTGGATCCCACAATCACATTTTAATATATACACACCCCCTTTATCCTCTAAAGGAATTTTATCTTTCACACCCCCTAGTAATTTCTTTGTAGAATTCTGTGAATAGAATCCTACTCTGAAACCCCTATTTTCTAAAATGCGACCCACTTTCTGAGTTACATTCCCATAAAACGGTAAACTAACCCACTTCCTATTATCTGGTTCCCTATCTTCCCTTTCCAAATTTGTGACTGCTAATTGAAATTTCTTCATACCAATCTTTCCCCAAATTCTATCTATAGTAGCCCTATGATAACCATTACTCTCCGCTATAGAGTAAATTACTTCTTTTTCTTTTTGAAAAGCTACTTGATTCATTGGGACCGATAATGCCCTGTTAATCATACTGTAAAAGGCTGCAAATTTATGAGATGTTGGATGATTGGAACTATTATGGATAACCACATCCGTATAGGTTGGTTTCCTGAACACAGCAAATTTATGCCTACCCCCCTCCAATTTTATAGTTAAATCTAGAAAAACATTTGTCAGAAGAAAACCATAGAATCAGTTATGAGATAGGTAATAATAATCCAGCCATTGGGATAGCTCATGTTTGCCAAAAAGGTCCAAAACTAGATGCTTTAGAATCTTTGGAAATTCAGAAAGTTTACAATTTAGGAATATCAGTAAATGACCTGGATGTAATTAGGCGTTCCCCTCTAATCGATATTTTCCTGTGAGTTCTCCTTTCACCTATTTGCCTTTCACATTCTCTTTTCTTGCCACCTTTCTAATGCCACGCCCATAAGAAGGCACATTCACTTTTGTATATAAGGAACTTCTCACAACTTCCTCATTCTGTATTGTACTGATGATGGTTTAGTAAACCGAAACGCGTCTACAAGTTGTTATTTTATTTATCGTGGAAATAGACTACTTCGTCTGAAATCGTCTTTTTATAAATACCTATGTTATATAAACTATATTTTTAAACACTAAGTGAGAACAGCAAAACGTTTGTTGAAAACGTTTATGACAGGAAAGTACACATGTTTATGTATTCACATCCAAAAATTATTTTTGAACACTGTGCACGCCATTTTCTCCAGTAGCAGGATCTATATAGCGACCCTGAACCCACTATGATAGCTGTAAAATGCCATTATTCTTTCCACAACAAAAATTATGAAACTTAGTCAAAAAATGAATGAATAAAATGACATAATTTTAGGAAATTTCAATGTTTATACAATTTGTATGAAAAATCCCTACGCCCTTCTCACATCCAAAAGTTCCTACGAGCAGGGGAAAACCCCTACGTCTGGCATCACTGGTTTCATACCTAACCAAGTAGGTAATCTCCCTCCTTCTTCTTCAGCTCGATTGGTTTCTATTTCCCCCAGTTGCTGCATTTGTCCCTAACTGGTAGGTACTTGCCTGCTTACCTACCTCCCAACAGGCAAAAAGCGGGACAAAACTGGACTCTCTCAAAAAAAATGCAGGACATAACGCTTTGGCTGGACGAAGGTCTAAAAAACAGGACTATCCTGCCAAAAACATTACAGTTGGTCGCCTTACCGATAAAGTAGAGCAAAGGAGATGAAATAGTGGCTCAGTGGAATAGCAATAAATTGGAGAGTACGATCTGACATGTTTCGGAGGAGGTAAAAATAAATTATCATCATGATCATTTTTAATGTCACTTGTGTAAGGATGAGCCATCATCATAGGTTGATTAGCATCATTTAGGCATACCACCACCTGCTAGCCATGTCCACTGAGCCGAGACACTCCGAAGGGGGAGGAGAGAGTTGCGGTGTAGAGGACGGAAGGCCCCCAAGTTCAGCCTTGAGGGTACTTTTTACTGTTACATCCAAGTGTCCATATAAGGGAGTGGACGGAGGCTTACACGCCTTTGCTCCATTCTCAACGTGACTCGGCCAAGTGCGAGCCACCGTCTCCCGTAATGTCCCTCAGACGATTGACATACATTTTTGCAACTGCAAGGGAGGAACTTCAGGCGGTCATACTCAAAACTGTGGGGGGGGGGGGGGGGGGGTGACGTAGGAGACAGGGCGTACCTACTAAGAGTGGGTCCGCTGAGCAGAAGCCTTCTGAGTGACGTAGTAGCAGAGAACAAGACAACAATTATTCCAACGGTACAATTTCATCGTCAATGGACCATCTTTATGTACTACCTCGAGTGTAAACTTGTATACAACTATCATCAAACCAACTGCGGAGACAGTGATTTACGAGTTACTGCAAATGAAAAGGGACTCCTCAGTTGATGCACGATTTCTCTTGGTCTTTTTTTGCACCAGTCAGTTCGCTTTGAACTTTCTTCCATAGATATGAAACTGTACACGTTAGCATCACAATAAAAATCTTTCATTCGCTATTCCAAAATCTTCTACCTACCTAGATCTTCTTCAAGTTTCAGTACGTTCCCCTCAAACGGTTCCTTACTTCCTCGAGTGAGGTTCGATAGCGCACGGCGATAGGCAGTTTGTAATTATATGCGCTTTGTGTGAACATGTGTTCCTCAAAAGGAAAAACCAACAGAGAGAAAGAACCGAACAAGGTTCTGCAAAGCCAGGTGAAGGGTGCGTGGGTGTACTGGATGTACACACATGGGTGCTTTGGGTACAAGGAGATTCAAGTATGTCTGTCAGCCACTTCACCACCAACGCGAAGATTTAAAACATCGAACAAAATGCAAAACACCGACAGAATGGACTGGTGGGTAAATAATGTCCATTGGTTCGTACCGCTACGTTTAAAAAGAGCGTTTTCAGGTGAAAACCCCGCTGCATTTCAACACAAGGGTTTAATAAACCCGGTTTATTATTCTTCGATATAAATTGCGAAAAAAATTAATAATTAATTATTTGGTGTATTATTCTAAACAGCAACTTTTGATTTAATTACTACCAACCTATTTAAAAAATAATTTTTAAATTTTCTAGTAAAGTTATTGGACGGATGTGGGGCCCCAAAAAATGGATTCTACGTCCAAAAATACTTCGAAAACGACACCCCACTCGAGATTATACCCGAAAACCTGCAAAAGCTCCTCCCATAGCCCTTTTTTAGCCCCACGGGTGTAGGAGATCGGGCTGTACAATAATGAACCAAAATAGCGTGGTTTTTAAAACAGTTTCACGAAGCGACTATTTTTCAGCGCGCTCTAACGCCCTCACCGATATTCAACTTTGATAGATGCATTTTGAAAGAAATTTCGTCTACTTCAATTTCGCTAATATTGTGTTTCCACTAAAACCGCCTTATATATTTTTCGGGATAGGTGTAAGGAAAAAACTGAAAAAGGTCGAAAATGTCGAGGTTTTTTCAATGTTCGAGGTGAAACCGTCGTTTATTGCGGCGGCAAACTACAGATTCGGATTCAGCGCCCCGAAAACCCCGAGCCAAAGTCACATTGTGTTCATTTAGAACTTTTCATCGGGAACCCCCGCGTTCTAGGTTGTGATAGAATACGGGGAATCCCACGAAATCAGTCAGGTCAAAACTCTGATAGGCCTGGCAAAGGGCCAAAATCTGCGTGGAAGCAGCCTGAAGCGTGAAGGCCTACTTTCGTAAACTATTCCACATTTGAATTTTTTTAAACAACCCCTCCTCAACCAGTTTTTCAGAAGACGGAATTACACGTCGAAACCCTCGAAAAAGGGATTGAGTCAAGCGAGAGGTGCATAGGTGTCAAGGTGAATCTCCGCGACACCTATGAGTCATCAATTAAAATAAACATGACGGTCGAAAATCCTCCAATCATTTTTCTCAATTGTTCAACATCCTGAGTGACTATGGCGAGCCGAAAAGAAGAGACAAATTCCCTAAACAGTCGAAACGTTGCACATAATATGATCCATATAATGGATTAGAAACGGTGATGCCACACGCTATTGCAGGCTGAATCATCAGGCGTCACCATCTGACTACAGAATCTCGAACACAGTGAAAACCCAGCCGTTGGAGAATGATAGCATTACGGGATTAAAAATCATACCCCATTGTTAATAATTAACGATTAATAATCATTCTAATCAATTGTATTTAGCCTACAATAATTAATATTGTAGGCTATAAAGATGCGATTCTGATGCCAGTAAAGGTGACAAGAACCCACCACTCATACACTTCGGATACATCCACTCGACAAAGATTAACATTACTTCAGAACTTCCACAGAAGGAAGAGTAGAGAGGCATATTTTTAGAACCCAAGAATGACCTAATATCTCGCAGCTGGCGCGTCCGACACGCGCATCCCAGCAGTGTCACGCCCCGCCTCAATACGTAAACAACGGAACAAAGCGAGAATAAAGCGAAATTCGAAGAGGGAAGAAATGTATTTTGAACGCATCGTCGCCAGACGTAAATTGAAATTCTGGTCTTTAAGCGGACAAGGTTTTTTTTTTTTTTTTTGCATTTTCTAATAGGGTAAATGCCACGACCCGAATTTATGAAAACTGGGTGAATCAATAGGGTGGCGGAGAAAGGCAAGGCGGAGGCCGTCCTGGGTTTATCGAAGACGGAATCATTATGAAAATGAAGCCAGCCCACGAATTTCCGCTCAAAATGGAGGCGCAGGCGAAGGTATCTGACCAGGATCAAAAAACATCTGGCCACGAAAGCATAGTTGGTGGGATTTGGAACCTAAAGAGAAATCGTGATGAGAAACGATGACACCTTCCTATCAATGGATTCTAGTCGGTGAAAGAATCGTCACTTCTCTGTTTGGTAGAAGTAGAGGTTACATGACACCGTTTTTATAGCAAACAGAAGAGATAGCGTTATCTGAGACAACAGAGACGTAGCAACCAAGGTAAGTACATAACGTGAAAACAGCCAAGTTGACACTGAGATTCAAGTACCGTAAAGAGGAGAACAGTTCTCAACAGGAGTACATAACTCCTCTTTATTTGAGAAACGTGATATTATTGGAGAACGCAACTTTTTTCGAGAAAAAAAAATCACTAAGTAAAAAGGAAGTTCTAAAGCATCAATAAGCATCAATGCATCAATTGATCATCAATTATTGATGTCTAATGCCCCTGAATTATGATGGCTTATCACAATTTTTCAGTTCTGCCAGGCGGTCAAACTTCTCTTCCTATACCAAGCTGTGAACAATTTGGGGTTACATAACTATTGTAATTTTTAAAAGTCATAGAGATTGTTTAGACCAATTACCAAATGCCTTTACCCTAATCGTTCTATTTTTATTTGTTTGATTTTATTATAATATATTTTATTTATCCAAGAAGTAAGACAAACAAAACGTGATCAAATTCACTCCTAAGGCTGTTCGTATTAGTATATACCTACCTACGTACTAAGAAGAAAGTGATGGTCAATTTCGAAGCTCAAGTGCAGTAAGCTAACAATTGAAAGTTTACGTAATATTTTTCTTTTTCTGAGCAATAAGGTTTCTGCGTTTTCGACTTGATTATTAGACAAACTTACGTTTCCATAACCTGGCAGGTGTATCAGATACCTACCGTCATCCTACTTAGTAGCCATCAAGCTGGCAAAACGAACATCAGCCGCCCGTCATTGTAGCCCAGCAAATTATCACCATGGTAGACCACAAAAGAGGTAATTTGAGAAAAAGTTCAGTGGCTGGTTAAGAATGATAATATCTTATGTTATGATATATTATGTTAGTGCTTTTTCGGCATTCATGCAACAGTAAAACGGTTCAATACTATAAAAGGATGTACACCAACCACCAATAGGCATTCAAGGGCATTCCTCGCAAAGGGTGTAGTCCATAAGCGCTAATCCCGTCTAATGATGCTTTAATCTCATTAAATTAGATTGTCAGAAGCGCCAGCTCATCCAGAAGCACGGAGCAGATATCCCTCTCATTTGTGGGCAAGTCCTCCCGATTCGCTATCAAAGAAACAAATGGTGCTGAGAGTTTCCACCGACACCAGTTTCACGCATCCGTACATTTAGTGGAGGACCGTCTTGAAAGGTGTACAGGCCGAAACTGACATTAAAATGCACGAAAATTCAAAAGGGAGAGACCCAAAAAAAAAAAAAAAACTGTTTGGCTTCAATATTCCAGTGGAACCAGCTCTCGATTGTGGATTTGCTGCAATTTCTTCCTGTCAAACAGTTGGCACTTTTGACAAACGGGCTTTCCCGCTGGTTTCAATAACAAGGGGAGTTTTATTTTCAAAAACATTTTATGGTTTTCACTCGTTTTATGAACAGTGTGGTATTTTTGGCTCATTTTCTTCAAGATAAACCACGCCATTACGTCCAAATCAATATTTTATACGTTCAGACGCTTAAATTGAGACGTTAATTGAGTGAACACAGCTTTAAGATGCACATAATCTAAAAACTCTGGGAATGATGTATTTTTAGTAGTGACTTTATTTAATAAAACTTTTAAGAAATTCAAAACATGTCAGAAGGGTTGTATTTCAAAATTTGTAATCGTTTGCAGTTTATAGCTACTTTCGTCGATTTTCTAATAAAACGTTCGTTTTTCGTTCAAAAATGTTAACTTCCCACAAGCTCAAAATTGTTTTTTAAACATTTGGAATGGTGTCTACAACAGTCCCATTGCGTAGCGATTTTAAAACATGCGTTTTTGAGCGTATTCTCAAATTACCTTCTTTTTTACTTTTGGAGGCTATTTGAGAAAGTCACAAAAAATAAATAAATAAGGGCTCACAGGCTCTTCTGTCCAAAAACAATTTTTAGTAAAATTGAGATAGAATCAAAGTATTTTCTCAAATAGCCCCACTTCACGGTAACAGATTAATATCATCCCTCGAATGAAAAATAATTTCAGACGTAAGGGTATTTGTTTCTGCGACAAAGAGATGACATGCCGACAGACTTTTTACTTTCCGTTTCCTCGGGACAATCACGATACCTGAATGAAGGGAGAAGTCGCTTAACCTGGCGCGTGTGGGTGAACCGGCCTTCCCACACAGTCCCTTAAGGATGTAGGTAGATAATAAAATACAACCACGGATTTACAAGACGGTCCTGTAAACCAGACCAGAATGCGAGCGTCGCCAAAACAAACGGAAGTTCGTGATAATCAGAGGATTATGTAATTTTAATTCACCACCGGCATACCAACTGACTACAACGAAAGAAGAGATTACCGCCGCTAAAAGAAATGGATGTGAATGGTTTTACGTTTCGTCTGTGTTCTTAACGAGGTTACTTGAAAAAATACTGTAATTCCCTCACAGAACAGGTAGCAAGTGAGAAATGTTTCTGAATCACCTCGGCCGAAATACTCCCCGGAGCTGGGCTGTTTAAAGTATTTTAAACAAACATCGCAATAAAAAACCACGGCTTCTAAACAACAGAAGAGGATGTGCTAACACTCAACAAAAAATCCACGAAAGAGCTCTTTCTAGCCAACTGATTGGCACCGGCGTTAGGAAAATGCAAAAAAAAAAAAACTGCAAATTTTACACAAAGGTTTATTATTCCAAGGTTTATTGAAGATGAGCGTGTAGCTCGAAACCGGTCTCCAACTTATGTATTTTGCCTAAATACAAAGTTAAAAGGAAAAAGCAGAGAAGTCACCTTCATTGCCCATCCGTTCTCTTGGGTTTATTATTCTTTGATATAGGTTACTTACTTGAGCAAAAATTAATTCTGTCAATAAAAAAAAAATTGTTGAAAACAAAAAAATTCAGTACCTAAGTACATTGATCGGACAGATGTAGGACCTCGAAAAATGGATTATACCTACGTCCAAAACTACTCGGAAAATATTTGACCTCCTGGGACCCTTCAAATATGCGATTTGAAGCCCCATAAAAGCCCTATAGATCCCCACGGTGAAATCGAATCGTTCTGGGACCCCGAAAACGGAGTCTACGTCCAAAGATACTTCGAAAACGACACCTAACACGACCCCACAGCCGAAACCCTTTTAAAAAAGCACTCCTGTAGCCCCTTTTTAGCCCCACAGAGCCACATGGGTTTGAGCGATCGGGCTGGCACTGCGGGCACAACTAGATGGTAAACGGAGTGTTTGTCAAATTTTCATATTTAAAAAAGATTCCTACTGCCCAAACCGGCTCGGACGCGGAAGGACAGCTCGTTTTTTTGGAATTTAGACATCTTGAAACGTATAGGTCAAATTATCAGGTCGATCTTAATTTTCGACGTAACTGTAACGTATCGGAAGGAGCTCAGCGGACTGGGGACTTTAAATTGGTCGTGAAAGATCCCCTGTCTGCATTCACCTATCGTGTTGCCGTCAACAAAACGTTTCTATCGATGGTAAGTAACACGATCGCTCAAGTTAGCCTTTTTACACCTAGTGACTCTTAGTAGAGTCGCTATCTATCACGGTTCATGTAATTAACAATTAGAAAGCTATCAATAAATATATAAATTAACATGAACCGAGTTAGATAGGCCCATCTGACCTAAAGTGTGTCTGTACTCAAGGGTGGAGCTATCTAAAAGCCTGGAAATGAACCGAACTCTTCTAACAATGACAGGCACAGCTGTACTCATAAACTGTAATTTTGCTGTTCACACCGAAACAACCTACCTAACTCCATATTATCTTTACGGTGGCGGAACTAGCTAAGTAGGGCCTTGGACAGCAATACATTCAAAGGCGATTTAAGCATAACTAAACGTCAAATTCCCAAGTAAATAGCGATTCCTGTGGGAGTTTCATGTCCGACGGTATCAATTAGCAACATCTCATGTAGCATTTTCACCGTCGACATAGAAATTTTGAGCTATAAATATGCAGATGTTGGAAGCTGCGAGGAGGAAGGGTAAGTTGAGTCACCCTACCCACAAGCTCCTCGAGTGGATGCACTCACGCGCTATTTCGAACAGAAAAGCAAGTTACCTGAGTGGAAATGAAGCGAGGAACTCTCTTATCCACAAATTGGATGGTTAGAACCGTGGGCCAAATCACAAACTCACACCGAACATAATTTCAAGCTCGAAAAAATTCCGAACCACTAAAAACTCCCTATAAGGAACTGTGCCCGAAAGGTTTGGACGAAGGGAAGAAACTGAAAGCAACAAGAGTAGGGCTGGGTGTAATGGCACTTTGAAGTAGCAGCTAAGGCATGGTAGCTGCTACTTAGAACCAATCCAAGAAAATGTGTGATGCTGCTACATACAAGGTAGTTATACCGATACTCCCACCATCAAAACTTCTTTACTTATAAGTAGAGCTCGGATTCGAGCGAATGTGCATTTTTTTCTCTTGAATGGTTCGCATTGATAGAAGCCTCTTAGTAGTATTAGATACTTTTAAAAAATTTTCACCTCTCTGGGGCCAATAGAATTTGAATTAAATTCTAGAAAGGGGAAAATACTATCAAAAGGCATCTTTCAAATTTTATCGAGCATACTTATGCTTAAAACCGCGGTCTTCAGAATAAACATGTATAAAATTTATGCATTTAATGCATATTTTTGTCGAGGTTTCGCCTGAATAGTTTGTCTTTCTTTACGTTTTCATTGAATTCGGACGCTGTCTCGTCTTTGAAACGCGCATGCATGTTATGGCGGGGAAAGTTCATTTCCTTGATTTTTAGACCAGTAAAATGAGAAAAACCAAAATAACTGGCTGAAAGCTGGAAATGGGTTTGTTCGCTCCTATTCAACCCAGATGTGAGGAATCGGAGTTAGCACCATCGTGGGAGGTGAACTTTCGACAGTCTAAAAACCGCTAGTTTCTTCTTCTTTTTTGGCCATTTTTACTTAGAAGGAAACGTCTGACAAAAACCAATATTCAGTTCTTTTTTCAAGAAGACAAAATTCTTCGTCTAATAAATACACCATCGACCGAAACCCAACGTCTAAAGTTTGCATTTTTTCCCATAACGAGTTATAGGCGAGTGACTTTCAACGCCCTAATCATCATAAACCTGGTTACACATCAAAATGGGTCTGCTGACCAGGAACCCGTTTTTTTTTAAATTCCAAAATTTACCATCTGGCCAACTTAATACACCATTTCTCGTCCTCAAACGTATTGAAACCCATGTTTTGAGCCAATTTTTATTTTACAAACGGACGTGGTTACGCTGACTAGGAACAATAAAATTGAAGAAATTATTTTTCCCGAGGCCGAAGGGTCGGTCAGTTCATATGTCAATTCCTATTACCGGTCAAGGACAAGGACACGGGGTCATGAGAATAAAATTTTAATGCGGAGTGAAAATTTTTAAATTTTTTTATTGAGTTCTAACCATGAGAAGGTACATACTAATGGCGGTATTAGCAATAATACTGAAATAATTAATAATGTTCATTTAATAATTGAATAAAACGGACTACAGGAATCATCTAATTTGATGATTCCTGTAGTGCTTATATAGTCCGTTTTTAGCCCGACGATGAATTCGCTTGGCTCTCAGATCCCTCATAACAGTTACTGGATTTTGAGTCCAAAAGTATTTCGGAAACGACACCTCATTCGACCTCCTGGCCCAAGTCATTCAAAAACCCTGTATATTATAGCCTCCACAAGTTGTAGATTTTTTTCTTTACACTTTTCTATCTACTGATTTCCAGTTTTTTTTTTTCGAGCATACCTACCTACTTATATTATAGTGGGATTTTCGAGCATATTTAGAGATTTTATGGAGCTTATAAATCCGAGCCCTACCTGTTGCCAAAAGGCAATCCGAAAAGGCGGGAAAAGAAACTAGTTGTTGGGAGCGATCTGGTGGTAGTTGGTGAACTAACAACAAAGATGGCGACTCGGCTTTTCGGGAGAAGTTGCGTCAGTTACTGTAAGACTGACTGAGGAGTAGTTTGGTGTCGTGATCGGAGTGACGCAGGGAGACGATGCGGCCTCGCAAGAGTTAAAAAGAGTATGTGCTAAATTGATATCAAAAGGGGGTGATCGGAGTGACACTGGGAGACGACGCGGCCTCGCAAGAGTTAAAAGGTATGTGCTAAATTGATATCACAAAACAAATGGTTTTGTGATCCAAATGTCGATGAAAGGCCGCGGATACAGTTAAAAGGTATGTGCTAAATTGATATCACAAAACAAATGGTTTTGTGATCCAAATGTCGATGAAAGGCCGCGGATACGTGGTGAAAGAAACCATAACTGGTTTATAATACCGTGAGGTAAAGGGGTAGACTATAAGGGGTGGTGGAGGTCTACTGGACAGCGGATCCATAAAGGATTCAGGAATAAAATGAATAAAATTGGACCTTCATGGTCACTGAAAGGGATCCGGAATCCAAACTTAGACGAGGATTCGAATGTCACTAACTAAAAGATTGAAAAGAACGTAATAAACCTAGGCTAGTAAACTTGCAATAAATAAATGTTATATTGCGTGAATTTACTATAAATCTTGGAGATTCATGTGATTTCTCTACATGGTGGAGATTACTGGGATTTTGATTTTGTGAAACATGTTTTATGTAAATACGTCAAATACTATGAAACGCAGTTTTGTAATGACGCGGTCGGTCGCCAAGGGTGGAACCTCCCTCCCCTTGCATCCGCCACAAGCTCAACTACGCAATTGCCGAGCTCCTTTGTTATCGGGTATCTTATACGGAAATGATGACTTCTTACATGGTTTAAGCTGTGGAAGGTAATAACTGCAGCGACTATCGGCACCCAAGAACATGAAAACACCATGCTATCTTGTTTCACTCTAAAGAACTAGTGTAAATAAAAACCCCAAGACTAAAATCATCAGCAAACTGATGACGAGTAGGTATCTACACTATTGTAGCTAGCTGCGTACACTAGCTGCGTGCAGATACATCTGTACAAGGATAATATCATGTCGTATGATATATAGTTGTTATTAGACGGGAATTTGATAAAATCACTACGAGAAACTAACAAGCGTTGTTGCTATGAAAAATTAAGTTGACGGGTTGCCATGGGTGCGGCCAATAAAAAACGTTGCATTTTTTTTGTGTGTCGCAAAATTTTGCAAGACCCCAGAACTAAGACATAACCAAGACAAAAGAAGGACCTGTGCGAAACTATCCCGATGACCAGATTTCTAACTGTGCCAACTCTCCAGCCAGGTTTCATGCCAATGTAGAAACTTTTGATCGTCCTATAATGACGCATGATAAATTTCTTCTCCAAAATGTTTGCTCATACCTACCTATCAACAAACTGATCAATCGAAATAATCGATTTGTTAAGTAACGAAAATCTCGATATAATTGAATCGATCAATAATCGATTGATTTCGTCTCAAAATTTTAAATTGTAAATTAAAAGAAACTCGATAAAACTAAAGGACGTTGAAATTCTGTTCATGTAACTAGGGTCATACATAAGGTTTAATTTGCTAAATGCTGATTGCAGTTGTGTTGTAAAATACATCCAAAAGTGCTGAACGTTAGAAACATTCCCTGCGTTTCTAAGAGCAAAGCTGCGGAATACGGGATAAATTTCCTGTGTTCTCGAACCAAAAGTGTTGAATACGGGATTCATTTCCTGTGTTCCCAAATCAAAAGTGCGGGATTCACGTCCTGCATTCCGAAACCAAAAATCAAATCAAATCAAATTAAATCATTTATTTACCAGAAATACATAATAATTTAAGGGCAATTATTACAGCTGAAATATAAATAAAAAACATTTACTAGAAAGAAACTGATACACTTAGGTAAAAAACAACCAATACAAGCACACTATATGGACCAATTTACCACGTCTGCCAAGAACAGTTGATGAGTTACTCATCAAAGCTGTATGGAGCCAGCTTGATGAGGTACCGGGACCAGTTAGAGCAACCCAGATATAAGCGCAAAGGTAATGAGCACAGGATTTATTCGTACCTAAATAGATAGTAGTAACCTATGTTCCCAAAACCAAAAAGTGCTGAACGCGAAAACATTTCCTGTGTTCCAAAAAACAAAAGTGCTGAATGCAGGATTCACGTCTGGCATTCCAAAAACGAAAAGTGTTGAAAGTGGGATTAAGTTTCTCCGTTCCACAACCAAAAGTGATGAATGCAGGATTCATGTCCGGCATTCCAAAACAAAATGTGTTGAATTTAGGACTAAGTTCCTATGTTCCACAACCAAAAGTGCTGAATGCAGGATGCACATCCTGCATTCCAAAACAAAAGGGAAAGGACACAAAAGGAAAGAAAAGAAAACAAAAGGAAAAGGGAAAGTGTTAAATGTAGGATTAAGTTGCTCGATACACGGTAGGATTCACGTCTGCGTTTCAAACCAGAATTGCTAAATGTAAAATTAAGTCTCTATGCTACAAAACCAAATTGCTAAACGTAAGATTAAGTTCCTGCATTCCAAAACGAAATTGCTAAATGAGGTAAAATTCTGAAAATTTGAATGGCTAACTGTTGGATTCTGTTTCCTGCAGTCCGAACGAGTTATTGGTAGTTCTATGTGGGTTCTGTTCCTACATGTGAAATAATTTGCTGAGTGTAGAATGGAGTTTCTACTCCCACAACTTTAACCGTTAAATGTTTTCCTGCTTGCTGTACATTGAATGGCTAAATAAGGGATTTTGTTTCCGGCATTCGAAACAAGTTATCAGTAAATCTATGTCGGGTTCTGATCCTGTATATTTACAAACTGAAAACCTGAAGAATTAACTTTGTTTCTGTGGTCCAAAATGAAAACTTGAGATTGCTGAAAAAGAGATTCAGTTCCATGCTCCAAAAAAACTGAACAACAAAAGGTTGAATTTCTTCTGATAGGTAGTCCCGGCGTTTTACATTAAAGGTGTTGAAAGAAAAGGTGCAGGAGGGTTTTGGAAGAATACACTTAAAGCAGATCGGCAGATTGGTCGATCGCCTTAACAAATTTTTCCCCTTTTGCTAACAAGAAGGCCGGAAGGCACAAAATTCGTTTCTCCAAAATGAAAGGTATAATTTTTAAACGTTTGGCAGCATTGGTAAAAAAGAGTGGATAAAAGGTTTTTTGGGTGTGGAGAGATGGTGGTGAAAATAAAATTGGAAAGAACGTACACAAAGGAACAACAAGTGAAGGTTGCCAAACTAAACATATCGATTAAGAAGTTCATGCCCGAAAATTAAGATGTGGTTGGTTCACATTACACAAAACGTATCATATATAAACAAGAAAATACCTACCAAATAACTGAATAGATAGACTAGAGTTTTGTCTCTCAACGTCAAAAGATGTGGGTGACTCCCATTTTGGTGTTACTAAATTTAGAGCTAGGTACCCCATTTCGAGAGTGAAATGGTCACGGCTTTGGGATCTAGTTAAATCCCACATTGACCGCAAAAACGATTTAAATGAAATAGAAAGGCTCTCGTACCGTCTGGAGTCCAAGGCGACGGTTGGGAGCTAGTTAACAATGAACAAAAACTACCAAATTGTGATTTAATAACTAACTTAACAGTGCGGAAAACCTGATAAAACCATTGAAGCCCACTACAAAGCGTTAAAAAAAAGTCAAACCTTAAAATAAAAACATCTGCTGTCACTTTGAACCTAACGGCTAAACGTTGGGCGAACGTGGGACAAGTTTCATTAAATGAAACCAAATTTTGAGTCCGTATTAACAAAATAAATATTGGCCTTCAACCATTTTCAATGAATGAAAATGTCAAAGAAAATACCTGCTGAGAACGGCGGTGATGGTCATTCGTCCATGAGGGTATTGACCTTCGTGAAGTACGAATTTCAAAAAGCAGTGGAAACAGATGGTTATTCCAAAGAGGTCATCAAAAGATAATTGAAAAGAAGATCATTGAAAAGAATAGTTTCGGCTAGGAAAAACTCGATGAAGAGTCAGAAACCCCAAAGAAAGTCACAACACATTCACGGCAGAAACTCATGTGCCAGCCTTCTACATAAAAAAGTTTTGGTGGGAGACAAGGCAAGCATAAAAATAGAAGAGTCAAACAAAACAACAGCAACAAAAATTCCAAACAATAATTTGCAAATCGTCGAGGTTTTTTTTGCAGGACCCCCAAGGAAAACGGTCACAATTGCAAGTATTTTCTGTCAATGCAGCCACTACAATGATGAGTGCAAAAGTTTGCTACTGTTGACAAGCGGAAGCCCCGACTTCAGGGTCGCTGTTTCCTCTGTCTTAAAAGAAAGAAACACAACAGTCTAAAAAGACAACATTTAGCGGAAAATTGCCAAAAAGGTGTTTCCATTGCAAGGTAGTAAGTAACCACGATGGCAGCCTGTGCCCAACAAATTTCGGAACTACACCGAAAGGGAGTCTTCTCGTATGTGGGTACATTGGTTTTCCAATCCGCCAATGGCGCCATCCTTCAAATTGCCCTGGCTCATCTGATTAAGGCGATGCCTGTGAAGTCGTTTTGGTAGGTAGGTGGTGAATACCACTAGGTAGGTACACAATCCTGCCTGGAGGTTTTCCACAGATGGGTGGCGATTTGTTCCTAGTAAAAACTGTTTTGGGGTGTATTGTGTATCACGCCAAACTGACGAAATTTCTTCTGGGAAACACTTAGGTATCGTTTCTCATGTGTGTACATACGGGCTGAAAAGGAAAAAGGGTTACTGTCGGTCAAACCGTTTCGCTGTGCCTGACCCTCCTCTAAATGATGGTGGGTACCAGAAAGGATCTAAGGAAATTCGAAACCAAAGGAATTAAAGATTATCCAACTATACTTGGACAAGACACTACCAAAAAAAAAAAATAAATAAATAAAAAAAATAAATAAATAAATAAAAAAAAATAAATAAATAAATAAAAAAATAAAAAATAAATAAATAAAAAATATATATATATAATAATAAATAAATAAATAAATACATAAAATAAACAGAAACATAAATAAATAACAATAACAAGTCCTAAATCCTCCGGCGGGGTAGCCCTGCTGGTGGGCCAGCTGGTGCGTCGGACGTGGCTGACACAGTTACACGCTCTGTCCTGGTTTCTGAAAGCATGCCTACCATTGGCTGTGAGTTGCAGGATAGTTTACAGATTTGGCAATGTATCTCCGTTTTGTTCATTAGTGTTCCCCACGCGGTCTTGCTCTGGTTCCTCTGGGCCGGGGGGGAGGTGGCCAAGGTAATCCATAAATGCGAACGAAAAAGGAGGACCTGTCAAACTTCCTCAAATGCCAGAAAACTGCCTAAGCAATCTAGAAGTGTGAACTATGAAGGAGGGCCTGTCATGCCCTTTAAATGCATTCATGGTTTGGATTACCTTGGCCCTCAAACAGTTCGTCATGATGAAACAACCCAAAATTTAATGAGGAGGTGCTGCCTATTTACATTCATGGCAGTAAGGACCATAAATGTTGAGCAAATTCGGGGTATGATTGCTTTGTTGCGTCAAAAGGGTTGTGGTTGTGTCTGGCAATGCAGCACAGTTTAAGCTAACCTCATAAGTTGTGAATGTTCCTTTTAGTAGGGACAGCAAAATATCATAAACAAATATACCTGTAACAAAATACGACAAAATAAACAAAACAAAACATACCTAAACACTTACTTAAACAAAATACAAAGAACCGATTCATACCTAAACTGTCACCCTGGTAGGTTCGATATCATGAACGACTCGTCGGTCTTGTAAAACATCGCCAGCATGTGCCAGACAGACACACAACCACGAACGAAGCTGAAAGAAATCGTCCACTGACCACAGTTGGACGGGGTTTAACACAATCGAACGAACATAATATGGATATTATCCTAAAGGTCGCCATTCTTGAACAGCTACAGTCAGAAAAGTCAACTTAAAATGAGAACTGGAAGAAAGGCAAGTCAGCATTGGACAAATTTCATAAACTTTTTCGGGAAGTTCAAAAGGGATAGTTCACGAACCTAAGGAAAAAACCTGCAGTTCCCCACAAAAAACCTCGGTTTGTAGTTGCTCGGACTAAACGAGTAGGGGATGTGTGCAGGTAAATGAGAAACAAAATTCAGATGAAAACAATCAAACGAAATTCACTTCAAAAACCCATTGTTCACCCAAAACCACTACCACTCTACCAGCTGCTAACCGAAACAATCCCCCTTGCCCTCAACGAAAGGCGGCTGATGCTGCCAATACAAAAACCAAGAGATGGACACGATTGCTGTTGGTAAGAGCAGCCAAATCTAAAAGTTCACTCAGCTGAATGATCAAATGGAAAACTTCCACCCTGAGTTCCATTGTTGGTACCTAGTCCAAAAGGTGGTTCTCTCGTTGTGGTGAAAAAAGCAGTCTTGTACTTCTTGTTGCAGATTTCCTGGTTGCCAGTTTGTTTTTTTTCGTTTCGTTTGTTGTGGTTCTTTGTTAATATTAGTTTGCTTTAGCTGTTCGTTCTGATTGGATTCGTGTTTTGTGCGATGATAGTCTCTTTGATTAAATAACGGACTAGTTTTCGATGACTCCTTGATTTTCTGGAATGTAACATGCGACCAAAGCAAAAGCCAACTGAAATAAAACACCCAGCCATGTTTGGTAGAGTAAATGAGTTGAAAGCACCTTAGGGTGAAATGTGTAAAGGTATGCATCGTTTCCAATTCTAAACACTCTTAGCTAACCCAGTCAAAATTATTGTAAAGCTTCGCCTTGGGGAGTGTTGCCAAAAGGCAATCCGAAAAGGCGGGAAAAGAAACTAGTTGTTGGGAGCGATCTGGTGGTAGTTGGTGAACTAACAACAAAGATGGCGACTCGGCTTTTCGGGAGAAGTTGCGTCAGTTACTGTAAGACTGACTGAGGAGTAGTTTGGTGTCGTGATCGGAGTGACGCAGGGAGACGATGCGGCCTCGCAAGAGTTAAAAAGAGTATGTGCTAAATTGATATCAAAAGGGGGTGATCGGAGTGACACTGGGAGACGACGCGGCCTCGCAAGAGTTAAAAGGTATGTGCTAAATTGATATCACAAAACAAATGGTTTTGTGATCCAAATGTCGATGAAAGGCCGCGGATACAGTTAAAAGGTATGTGCTAAATTGATATCACAAAACAAATGGTTTTGTGATCCAAATGTCGATGAAAGGCCGCGGATACGTGGTGAAAGAAACCATAACTGGTTTATAATACCGTGAGGTAAAGGGGTAGACTATAAGGGGTGGTGGAGGTCTACTGGACAGCGGATCCATAAAGGATTCAGGAATAAAATGAATAAAATTGGACCTTCATGGTCACTGAAAGGGATCCGGAATCCAAACTTAGACGAGGATTCGAATGTCACTAACTAAAAGATTGAAAAGAACGTAATAAACCTAGGCTAGTAAACTTGCAATAAATAAATGTTATATTGCGTGAATTTACTATAAATCTTGGAGATTCATGTGATTTCTCTACACTACCTACTTATTGTGCACTTCGACTTCCACGCCAACGGCGGAAAAAGTGCGCAATATCCCATAATCTGAATAAATGCATCAATCAGGAGTCACTGTTCCAAGACTGGTGTTTAGGTGCCTTGAAAATTTCAAATTTAATAATGTGGCAGCATCCCGAAGCAGGTCAATAGTCCGAATATTCTTGAGGGCAACTATGATGCCTCGAAGGAGCCTGTTCTGTAATCTTTGAATAATTTTAGCGTACCTACCTAGGCCCATATATTGGTTTTAACACTTGCTCGGAGAGAATAATTTTGATGTGAGGAAGGAGCTCCTTCCTAAGAATCAGGACATCTTGAGTTTTATGTTGATCCCCCTGTTTCTTGTTGACATGCTCTTTCTTCATGTGCTTAGCGCCTAGGTTCATTCGTATTTGAGTATGGAATGGCCTGTGAGTTTAGTTTGATTGGGATGCGCTATCTGGTCGGTGAAGTTGTTTTTCGTATGTTTGTTTTCATTAAATGAAGCTAAATTTTAGCTTAAACAAAATCTGCACTGCCAAGCAACTACCGGTCCCTTACGTCTACTACAGGCAAGGAAATAACAACCCCTTGTTCCTCAGTAACAGTATAGCCCACCCCTAGAGTATAGTTCATAGTTATACGATAGAGTGCGCTGACGTTGAAGTAGGATGATGACAACATTGTGTTTAAAGTGCCAAAATTTAAAAATAAAAAAACATTTGATCAAAATTGGTCAAACTAAAACATTAATCAATTTGCGAATTTGCCAGACGAGGTAAGGAAGTTTACTTACCTCCCACATACGTTACTAGACTCTTGTGATTAACAGGACGTTAAGTTGAGTGATGAATAAAAAGTATACAACATAACACGCCACGAAGGACGTAATCGTTATCACCGTCTATCTCATATCACCAAAATTTATTTAATATTGTAAACGTCAAAGTTCGGGATTCTTTCCTAACACGAATCCATAAATTTTTCATGGTAATAAGTTCTTTAATGCCATGTGCTTTGCATTTTCAGACGACTTTATCTAACAGAAATTGGTTGAATTATTTAAATATTTATTCTTGGTGTGTGGTCGAACTTTGCGAGAACTATGGAACGTTCTCCTTATGATTTAAATGGGCCCAATTTTAACCCAGATATGTTCCTTCAGAAGATTCTCAAAGTAAGTATTCGCCTTCATTAGTTTCAAGTTGAAACTTTCAACCTGCTTTCAGCAAAGTAAACTTATTTTTTGCTGATATACCTTCTTGATTGCTGAATGTTGGAGCAGATTTGTGAGTTTGGTTCTATCCAAAGTTGTGTTTATTGATTCCCTTACTACAAATACTTCGTGTCCCTAAATTTCAGGAACAATCCCTGAAGGAAATCATGGATCAAGAAGAGAATATCGTGAGGGATACTCAAAGTCTCCATTCTGACATGCAGACCTTGGTCTACGAAAACTACAACAAGTTCATATCTGCTACAGACACCATTCGAAAGGTCAGCTGTATAGCACTAAGTTATACCTACTGTTATCGACAGGTTTAGGTTTTTCCTGTGGTATAATATGAGGTCACAATCAGAAAAATTGAATACGTTGATATTTTACCCCCTGGGATGGTGGCATTGTCAACATTTCTTCATTATCCTTGTTTTCCGTACAGATGAAAGTTGACTTCAAACAAATGGAAACGGAAATGGATTCATTAGGCAAGAACATGGACTCTATTACAACTTTCTCCGATAAAATATCTACTACACTTCAGGTACGTTTATATTATTTTTCCATTCTTCACTTCTTATATTGACCAACAAGCACCTTCACGTCTTGTATTCCGTCACAACCCGACGCCTTTTATTTCAGAAAACAAGAGGCCAAATATCGAAATTATCGGGGATCCACGCTCTCCTGAAACGCCTTCAGTTCTTATTCAAACTGCCAACTAAGCTAAACTCTCTGATGGATGAGGGCAAATATGCACAAGTAATTAGTAGCCGCTAGAATTGCATATTTGGTCCTTCATTGGACTTTTTATTCTGTTGGTCCATCATTTTCATTTCAGGCAGTCGAAGATTATTTGAAGACTCAACAGGTCCTAAACCACTACGCCCATCTGGAGTCATTTGTTGGGATTCAACAAGACTGCAATGCTATTGTATCGGATCTGCGGAACCGGCTTCATAATCAGTACAAGAGCCCAAAGGTGGGAAACTATACTGCCTAGCATAAAACAACCCTATTGGTGTTTTTGGAGTTAGGTGCATGGTTGAGTAGATTTTGTCGTGGCGCGTCTTTTGCACCAAGTTAGAACTTCCTATCTCCAATTGAAAGGTTCGGTAAAAGACTATCCTATCTCGAATAGTGTGGATGGCCTACAAAATCTCATTCAACAGCTTTTTTTTCTCGAAATAAAGAAAATGGAGATAGGGTGTTTTAACTAACCACGGCAGTATAAGTGGGGCCAATTTATTTGGCGTCATTCTATTTGTTGCTAACTGCCGCTAAGTTTCCAGGCTTCAGCTAAGGAAATAACGAACAGCATAGAACTGCTCCTAATGTTGGGTGAGCCACCTGAAGAACTGCATTCAGAGTTTTTGAACCATGCTGGATTAAGATTTCAAGAGCATGCGTACCAACTGTCTACCGGAGATGCCACTGAAGTATGAAACCACAAGCTCATTATTCTACCTGTTAAGGTACTAGGGGTCTTCATGGTCTGGTAGTTTCGACTTCAAATCATCGAAAGTGAAGTTACAATGGGAGGCAATGCCAATTCTCATGCGCTATGCCACTTTCCACATTTGATTTACCTCGATCTGAGGGCATCGTATTACTTTTAACAAAAAGTAGTGCTGCAACCGCGGCAGTTTTTCCAAGTGGGGATAACTCTTATCCCCAAGATAACCGTGGATTTGTGTTCCTTTTAAACAGGTAAATTAGGTGATAAGCACTCATGGATCTTCCACGATTCGATGGTAAAACACGGTCGTAACTTTCCACCCAAATCTCATTGGTAAAGTAATTAATGATGCGAGGTGGGGGGGGGGGGGGGATTTCTCGAGCTCCAAAACGACGCCCGAGCAAAGTGTATCTACTTTTCCGCCCCAAACAGTGTTGGGATACAAACCGCCAGCCCGCCGTCTGTCTCTCACCACACGTAAATCCGCCTTTCACTCAAGCGGATTTAGATAGGCCTGGTTCATGCCGCTTTTACTCGAACCAAATTAGAGGCCTGTAGGTTTGACGGAGTGTGAACAGAAATCGACGGAGACATGCACAGTGGAGCTAACTGCTGTTCCAGGTCACTCAGTCGGCGAACAGCCGGTCACCGGCTGTTCCAGGTCGATCTGTAGGTTGTCAGCAGTTTAACTGCTGTCGAACGGGAACCGACAGCCCGAATGAGGGTGGTTGGGAGCTGTTGAACTTGATAACCTTACCCAGTGAAACCTTCTCACTTTATTTTGGTGCTCGGCGTGTCAAGTTGTCCACTCATCTCCTCCAGATGATGATCTACGGGGCTAAAACCCATAGATCCCCAAATCAGACGGTTCTGGTACCCCCAAAAATGGATTTTACGGCCAAAATGCTGCTACCGTACGGTGTGTACACCATATGAAATTTAGTCACGTGAATCACCGTTAAGTAACGTTACAGCAGTTTGTTGACGGTTCGGCGTTCCAGTTCTGCCGGTGCGCTATTGGACACAACACAGCAGTGATTCAGAAGGCATTGGGACAGCTGGCAACTTCTGCCGACAGACGCCGTCACACCTGGAACAAAACTGGTAGGTTCCACATTGGCCGAGCTTGGTGGAGTGTGGTCCTGCGGGTTGGTCTAGCTGTAACTTAAGATGATTGTAAACTACGTGAAAGACTTTTTGTCACAAAAATGATGTATTATTATTGTGCTTATTTTGGGCGGCTTTCATGTTTCAAAAAAAAAAAAAGATGTATTTTCCCTTTTTGACTTTTAACAACACGGTACAGGATGATTTAACCCGAAATTCGGGAGCACTTCCATTCCTAATTGTGTACATACAATGACCTCAAGTCAGGGATGTTCGGGCTCGTGGCTGAAGCTGTTCTTCGGAATGAGGCCGATGATTTGAAGCCATCTTGAGTGGCAACGTCCATTTCCTGATGGTCCGAAATGTGTGGAAAGGAGTACTCTGACCGAGCAGGGTGGGATTGTTTCTGAGGTTTAACTATGATCTTGATAGGGATTTAGGCGGAATGGTCAAACTCCCTAAAAACTGAAGAGTCTCGTGAAACCCTCACTCTTCTTTTTTCGACTATTCAACCCACGAAGTGGACCATGAATACTCCTACTAAACTATTCTAGCATTAGCAGTTCCAGCACGTATTAAATAATAATGTAAAAATAAATAATGTAAATTAAATAAATTATTTAAAAATTCTATTATTTTGTTCTAGGATTTGGTTGAGTTCATAGATTTGGCAAACAATGGATATTTATGTGATCTATGTCTCATCGTTTCGGCTTATAATGACATGTTTTTGAACAAGCGCTCCCCTCATGTGTAAGTAGCGTTGAGAAGCTGAAGAAGAATTGTAGGTATCTGTTTCAAGTATCTAGTCCTGAAAACCCTTTGTTTCAGGTCTGCAACAGCCACTGCGATGGCCTGTTTGGATGAGTTTGTGGAATCGCGCATGACCGAGTGGTTCAATTGCATATCCAACAAAATTAAAACTGAGCAAGAAGACCCTCAATCGGATACTATGATCCTTGTGAGAGCGCTTGATAGATTCTACTCCAAGTTAACCAGTGTCTCAAGCCTTTTTAAGACCGAGTCCTATGCGAGGTTTGTATTCACAATCTATGATACATCGGTTTTTAAAAAATATATATATGTAATGGAAATCAACTATTATTGTTTTTTGTTTGTTTTTTTAAAGGAGAGGGTTGAATTTGGTTATGGAAGCAGGGCAGAGGCAGTGTAACACTCAGCGAGAAGCTCTTGAAGGTAGTTTTTCAGATTGGGTTCGAGGAGTTCGACAGTCCGTTGGTGAAGAGCAAAATCAAACAACTGAACTACTCGCTGGCCTCATTGTTAATATTGTCGAAAAAGTCAAAACTGCCCTCAATCAACTGTCTGTAAGTTACTGCCTTGGTGTAAAGCTAAAGATGCAGTTAGTCTTTTTAACTCGTTAACAACGTTTATCGAATGCCCCTCAGCTTTTCATACAGCCGGACCGCTCCTTCACTACAGAAAACGAGTTCTTGGCCAAGTTCTCTCTCGATTGTGTTAAATCCGGATTAGTCATCCAGTTCTTGAAACACATCGTGGCTGCTTCTGTTGCATTCACGAAACCTTCTGCCAGCCCTTCTCTTCCCACTCTACTAGTACTGGCCAAGATGTGTATGGAGTTCCAGACGACGCATGTTCACTACATTGTATGGTACCCCTGTTCGATGAATGAAATAGTTCTTACTTGAATCCGACGTTTTCCGATCAAATTGGGCAAGTTGGCATGTTTCCAGATCGGCCTTGTGGACGAGTGGTTCAGCGTGAAATTGACCAAAGAAAGGGAAGATGAGGAAGAAGAATTAGTTCGGCTGATGGAGTGTGGAGCTCAAGATTTAGTCAACCATTATGTGAGAATGCAGGGGAACATCATTAGTCAGGTACACTTCATATCTCTAATTCCAAACGATGACTTTCAAAGTTTGGGCGGCTTCGATTTCATTTTCAATTTTAGATGGTTCGGAAATCGATCGAAACAAGGGACTGGGGCCATTCGTTAGAGCCCAGAACAGTTCGACCTGTCATGAAAAGAGTCATGGAAGAGCTTGCTGCATCTGAAACTTGTCTCGGCTCCTTGTTCGAAGAGGGAGAACGACGCATTCAGCCTGGATCTGGTTCAAGGCAATCGAGACATCATCACAGGTTAACTCAGACAAAACCAAGACAAAAATTACATCTTCAAAACACTTACCTACTGTTGCCCTTCTTGAAATTACAGATCGATCGTCACCTCTACGTCAGTTTGGAGCCCCAGCTCAGCTCACAGCTATACTCACAATCTGAACAAACTTTTTTCTGACAAAATAGAGATATATTCCCCAGTCGCCCTTACGAAGGTTTCCGTGTTGACGGGAATTATAAAAATTGCTTTGAAGGTTTGTATTCAATTCATCTAACTAACAAGACTCAGACTAAATTTCCTTCTCAATCAATTTACCTGATTTTGTTTTCTTGCAGACCTTACTTGAATGTATTAGAATGAAGACTTTCAGTAAATTCGGTTTGCAGCAAATCCAAGTCGACGCCCACTATTTACAGCTGTACCTGTGGAGATATGTCGCTGATGAAAAGTAATTTACAAATTAAATATGTAAAATTTTGTTCTTTGCGTGTTTCGTGCGTTCACCCCAAACACATGCACGAACAGAGTGGAAACATTGCATTCACCTTTGGGATTCATTTACCTGTATTACATTTTACGGACAAATTATCTCCATGCCAGTCCGGGTATTCGCATTCTGTTGTTACATCCATAAAGTTCCGATTTAGTGAAAATCCTCTGGGATTATGCCAGTCAGTACCAGAAGATTTCATGTTGTTGTCACAATGTTGAAGCAACTCAATGCGAATGTGAATTCCTCAGAATGCGATTATCATGTGATTATAATCAGAATGAGATACATAATTATCTGGAGACCTAATGATTCAATACGGCTACCATCTTTATCCACCCACTTGTAAAGTCTGTATGTCATGTCTATTGACACGAGCATTTTTTTGAAATATTTTAGCACTCATACGACGTGCCCTTTTTCAAGTTGTTGTTGCTTTCAGCCTTGTTCAGTTGTTGCTCGACGAAGTGCTGAGCTCTGCTGTTCACCGATGTACAGACCCTGTCCTCATGGAGCCGTCTGTTGTGGAAATAATATGTGAGAGAGGGTGAAGTGGACACGAATAAAATGCTGGCTTCCATCGAATTATGCTGTCACATGTTACGAATTGAGTTACTATTATGTGATGTTTGTATTACCTATATTACATTACACCTCTCATTCGAGCAGTCTATGTTAAGTGCAACCTCCCCCCCACCACATGAAAGGTGCGCGCTTTCTTTCTTTCACGCCATCGCTGAACAGATTTTCTTGGGAATGGTCTCATTGTCATCAGCCAGTGCGGGGCTGGATATAACCTCTCGACATCCCTACTGAATCCACTTTATGGGGGTGAATAGGGCGTTACTGGACGATCTTTGTTTATGCTCTTCTGTACGTTACGCAATCCTGTTGTGCCAAGTTTGGTTCACCCCTTTCGATCGGCGCGAGGCTGGCCCTAACCTACTTTGAATAATTCGTTTTGAAATAATTTCCAAAACTTATAATTTTTAATTATTAAAATGAAATTTGAAAAAGAAAGAAAGAGTATTTGATAAAAATTAGTTTGATATGTATTTCTAAAAATAAGTTAATTAGTGGTGTAGGTACGTTTGGATAGTACTGTTATTGAAATTATGAGGGTGTTGATGAAACTAGGGGTAAAACGCTGCAAATTTTACACAAGGGTTCAAGTTTATTCTTATGATTCTTTGATATTGGTTACATGTCCGAATATTAATTCTGTCAACAACAACAAAAAATTTAACTCCTCCCAACCCAGGGAGACGAGGCAATTTGGGAGCCTCCAAAAAAATCTTTTTTTCAAACAATTTTTTTTTACTCGGAAATTATTCGACCTCCTGGGATGTTTCAAAAATCCCATTTGTAGCCCCATAAAAGCCCGAGAGTGAAATCGGATCGTTCCGGGACCCCAAAAATGGATTATGTGTCCAAAAATACTTCGAAAACGACACCTAACTCGATCCCCTAGCCAAAAGCCTTTAAATAAACCTCCCCATAGCGCCCCACGGGTTTTGGCGATCGGGCTGATAACCTTGCGGGCACAACTAGATGGTAAACCAAGTATTCTGTCAAAATTTCAGATTTAAAAAAATTGTACTGCCCAAAACGGCTCGGACGGCGGACAGACAGTTCGGTTTTGGAATTATACCTCTTGAAACGGATAGTCAAATTTTGAGGCCGATCCGAGTCGTCGACCTCCGTCGCGAATACGTAGGTGTATTATTCCAAGAATAATAAACCAAAAAAAGAGTTCTGTGGATAAACATCTCACATCATCATTTTAGTTTCACTTTCTCAAAAAGTTTGCGCTCCTCAATTCAAAACTTCTTGATTGCTAGTTTACTAAGTAAAAGCAAATAAGTCTTATTACATCTCTAAAAAAAATCTGCAAATTTTACGGTTTATTACGCTTTTGTAACGGGCCGAATTGTAATAGCCATCAAACCAGATTGGGTATCTATTTTACGACAGCGAAAAAAAAAACCAACATTAAATGTTGATGAAACATAAAATTTTGATTAAAAAAAACTGTATTTGTCGAGTTGTAACACAGGTTGAACAAACCCTTGAATCATCCCTCGTTGAAATTTTCTTTAATTACGAGAATCACTCTACCCCTCCAGTTCAAAGGCTCGGAATATCAATTTTACGCCCAAAATTCTATGGTAGGGAAAGATAAGATTTGGAGAGAAAAAAGAAAAGAAAAAATGTAATGCTGTCTTCCTCCATTGCGGACATTTTACTTTAAGAATGTACTCTTAAAATACAAATTTGTATTTTTAGAGTACATTCCTATTTAAATAGAGGAAAAACGATGCAAATTTTATACAAGGGGTTTGTTACAAAATTTAAGAAAAAAAAAAACTATCCTCGTATCGTGTTAGGACAGATGAAGGACACGGTAAAATGGATTCTACATCCAAAATTACCCAGAAAACTATACCTTATGAGACCTCCTGGCATCAGGCAAAAGCCCCATTTGCAGCCCCATAGATGGGCGATTGGGGATATTACGGTCCGACCCCTGCCCTGTGGAGAAAAGAATAGGGCGTATGATGGGGGGGGGGCTGTAGGCTTGATTTTGATCGAACGATTAATAATTCTGGCTCGTTCGTTCATTTTAAATTTGAGCTTAAATGAGCGATTTTCCACTGAAGATGAGAACTGAGTTTACAATTCCCACTTCCCAAAACGGCGTTACGGCCACAGAGTAACAGAGAAGAAACAGAGAGGAAACTCCCTATACTCCCTGTGTTGGCAAAGTTTGTCCGTGAAGTGGGTGGAGGGGGGTGTTTGAGATGGACAGTGGCGCCCCCCAGGGGTGATTGCTCGCAACTCGCCGACGCACGGCCCCCTCCCCTTCCCCCGCTACAAGCCGATCCCCCCCCCCCCCCGCACTACCAGGCCTTTCCCGTTCGTTTTCAATAGGCCCATCATCACCGGAATCACCCACAGAAAAATAATTTTATAATTATTATTCCGATGGTGAGTTCCTGTGATGTGAGATCCATTGAAAACGAGTGGGAATGGCCTGGTAGTGGTGGGGGAGAAGGACGAGTGAAATAATAGCATCAGAATAATTGGCATAATAAGTAATTTCGCTTTATTTTCTCTTTTCTTCAATATCATAGTGTTCTAGATAGAGGGGGAATAAATTCAACAACGTTGGTGCGTATAAAAATATCTATTGAAGAATAAGGAACAAAATAATGTACTGGTAGGTATAAAAATACAGATACTCAAACACTGTATTGGTAGGTATAAAAATACAGATACTCAAACACATTACATACGTGAAGGAATTGCAAACATTATACATTTAATAAATTAATTCCTTAAATTAATAAATTAAATTAGAAAGTGGGCATATCTCTTTACAGGAGTTCTTTTGGAAAATGGACTATAAAATACGGATTCCCACTACCTATCTCTGTGCATCAACAATGATAGAACTGATCTGAAATGATCTCTTACATTATGATAGATCAACTGAAAAAAAAAAAAAAAAAAAAAAAAAAAAAAAAAAAAAAATTGGGGTTCAATTTACTGACGTAAGTTTAACGCCTGAAATAGATATCCTAAAGCAGGTTTGTAGTCACCTGTTATGCGTTATGGAGATTAGTTCGATAAACCGGATCTGTTCCTGGTCGACGGGGCATACGATGAACACCCTGTAGCCTGTAGCCGAACACTGTCGATTCGTCCATGGGGCCTGTAGAGAAATTTAACACAAATATCAGTCATAATTGGTTATATCAGCAATAATTTCCAGCTTGCCTACTTCTGACCTAACCTATGCGGTTGTTTCAACAGGTGGGATTGATTTATCAGATAAGTTGATTATCAGATTCGAATGGCCTACTGCATAATAATAATAGTATTCTGAAAAAGTGTTAGCAACTTACCAAATCGTTGTCGATGCGGGCTGTGAAATTGAGTGATCAAAAGTGAAGCAGTTGAAGCTGTTGAAATAGCTTAGGAATGAAAACAATAATTTTACTGCTTTCGAGAGATCGAACTGATGAACTTGAACCTGAAGAAACCGATTAGCAATGAACAAAGTTTTTGAAATTGAGAACGAAGGAAAACGCGTGAAAAACTATAAAACAATGTTCGATGATGAAGCCGTTGTAACGGCCGTTACAAACCGCCCAGTTGTTGGTGTGGTACCATTATCTACGATGGAGACACTAATGGCGGACAATTCTGGACTGTGGGGTGCGACAGGGGCGCTCTCTGTTACTCTGTGGGCGAACCCTTGGGGTGACTTTGTGGCCACGCCCCTTTTCAAACTCTGGCCCTGAAATGGAGGGGAGTTTCCGCGGCCTGGTTACGGCGGACGGCCGTACCATTTTTGGAATTTACACGAAAATGCGAAATACGTTAACCTATGTAACAACGACAACTTTTGAGGCTGATCAACATTTTATAAACAAACCCTCCCACGAAATCGGGTGACCCCTGATCATCATCGATGCCGGCCTCAAGTTTGGACGAACGAGGGAGCCTGGTGTTGATGCTTGAAGAATGCCGGTCAGGTTACGTCAGCGAGGAGTGAGGACGAGGGCGTCGAGGATGACGTCAATCTGACGATGACGTCAACCCTATTTCTCCATCACCCCTTCCGAACGAGCGCTTCTCTTTTCGGACGCACGATGTTCAAATCTCGCTTGACAACTCGTCATTTTCGATGTTATAAAAACTGATGGCGGAGAAGCACTTAGAATTAACCAACAAAGACTCGCAAGAGAAATTTGAGCTACCTACGTCAAGAAAAATCTCTTACTAAATCGGTATGGGTTGTAAAATTCAATGTGGATTTCGAATTTTAAATCTAACGTTCCTTTATTCACTTCATTAATTTCCGTTAATTGTCATCATTTTCTTATGTCGCAATCTCTCTATCAATCATCCAAATCATGGATAAGTTGAGTTTTAAATAGGAGACAGAAATTGAACTAAATAGTGTAGTTCACAGTGGGAGTGAACCGCAGAGATACCGCAGTTTCATTATGATGGCATTGTTGACGGTCTTGAAGCTGTTGACGAAATTCAATCACTTTTGGGGAATTCAATTTCAGAGTGGAGGTATCAGGTACCCGCCATCAGGCACAGAGAAACGAGGCAACAGGAAGACATGATCAAAATATTCATAACGGCGATGATCGCGCTAGATGAATAGTCAGACAACAAAAATTGTTCGTCAATAAATTAGTTAGAGTGAAACTTCCTTAAAACTGAATAATTGAAGGGCGTTCTTGAAGGCGTGCCCTTAGAAGTTAATTGATAAAATTTATAGTTAAATGCCTTAAATTTTAAGGAACTTAGAAGTTAATAAATTAACTTCTAAGAGCACTTCTGTGCCAATAAAATAAATAAATAAATAATAATAATAATAATAATAATTCTGGTAGGTACATTATTCGAACAGTTGGGGGACCTCGAAAAATCGATTATGCGTCCAAAATTACACGGAAAATATTTGGCATCCTGTGATCCTTAAAAAATCCCATTTGTAGCCCAAGAAGAAAGCCCAATAGATCCCCAATGTGAATTCGGATCGTTCTGGGACCCCAAAAAATTGATTCTACGTCCAAAAATATCGCGAAAACGACACCTAACTCGACCCCATAGCCGAAACCCTTCAAAAAACCCTCACGTAGCCCCATAGGTGGCGCCCCACGGGTTACGGCGATCGGATTGAAAACCCTGCGGGCACAACTTGATAAACCGAGTATTTTGTCAAAAATTTCCGATTAAAAAAAAAAAAAAATTCTTCTGCCCAAAACTCTTCGGACGGCGGACGCACATTTCGTTTTTGGAACATCTTGAAACGGATAATGTCAAATTTTGAGGCCTATCAGAACTAGTTAACTAAGAATTATTCCTACTTTAAGTAAATATGTACCTAGGTAAATACAATTTTTAAATAATTATTTTGCAAAAAATAGTTATTAATTAATTTAAAAAAATTTCTTCACTTTGAACCTTTGTACCCGACGCCTTTCAATAGAGATCGGAAGTAATTACCTGTTAGGTATTAAGTTTGTGTCAAAGAAGTGATTTTGAAGGTGTTAATTTTCGTGATCCCGCTTTGAAATTCACTGATGATCTTGTTTTTGTACTGACACTACAACTATTGACAGTACAGGTACAAGCGGCAGTAACATGACCATAAAATACCTACCGCCTCAAAAATTGGAGGGAACAAATTTGGCCTTCGGAGTCCCGGGACTGTACCTGTAGTTGGAACGAAATACGGCAGATAGCGCCGGCGTCAGAGGACTGACTCCGTTTTCCCGCCCCCTCTCGCCTGTAATTCCTTAGTGTCCCAGTTGCTCGGTAGGTGGCGTTGGACGGGTTTCCAACTCCCAAGTTCGGCGGAATATCTTCCCTTCAGCTCTGACGTGGACACCTACGTAAGGTTTTTGTCATCCGAAGTGAGGGGAGACCCTGTACGTAAGCTTCAACGTAACTTGTGGTAAGTCGGCTTCAATCACCACAAACACACAGATTATCCCCAAGTTCTGACAAAACGCGAACCCCTCCTCTAGGACATCACCTTATGTTTCACCATGTTCCCTTTGTTACGCCCTTCTGCCAAAAAATGACCGGAGAACGGATTCTAACCAAGGTAAAAAGAATCATGGCCGCTTTGTTAGTTTCTTCAATTTTCCTTTTTTCTTGAAGGAAATTTGTTCTGTCATTCTTATCTGTTTGCTCACTCTAACAAAGGTCCAGCAGTTTTTTACAGACATTCAACTTGGATTCATTTATTGTATGTAACCTTTTCTTTCCGGTTATCGACCATTTTTATACGATTTATACTACGTCATTCCGTCAACAAAACACAAAGGTATCCTACCATACCTTTCCCTCCTAGCACCACCAAGACCCCGAATTTTCTCTTTTCTCCCTATTTTTCTCCAAATATGGATTGATGAAGGGTATCGAGCTCGTTTCGTCATTTGTATAGGACTAAGGATTATTTTGCCGTCTGTGTGCAGCTTTCGCCATGTTTATTTTCGCTCGAGCACCCAAGGCCCTCCTTATTTTTCCCCCGTTTCTGCTAAAGCGAGATGGAAACTAATCGAATTGGCGTGGGAATTTTTCAATCCGATTCATTTTTTATTTCTCCCGCATGCTATGTTTGTTGATTGCGCAACAGTGTTTACTGATATGACGTAGGTGGTGGCCGAGATGGAAGGTTGAAGGAGCCAGGGTAGCCTAGCTAGGGTTGGTTGGAATAAAACTGTTAAAAAGGAGATGCTTGCGTGAAACAGGGTGTTGTCCTCTGTTTTGGACAAGAACTTGCCGCTTATTTGCATGTCTTGACAGCGCCTGTGCTTGTACGTTATGCGCTCATACCAACACAAAATTTGTTGTCATGTTCCTGTCATGAGCCTGACATGAAATTTGATAGGTAAATCATGATTTCAAGGCCGCTACTCTTCAGCGCCAAGTTCGCCGGTCTGAGCCGAAGAAGTCTGTTCCTTTAGCATGCAAAGATCCTACCTACTTCACAGAACCAAACAGCATGTTGGCACCTATTTTCAGGGTTGAGCAAACTCAATCTACATTAAATTTGCACATAATGGTTGCATTGTTCAGAAGTTTAGGATTCCGAATCCACCATTCTATGGATCGGCTTATTATGGCCTCCGACCTAGGAGATATTTTAGTTACTAGATTTTCAAGTTCTAGTTTCTTGTTTGATAGGGATTACTTTCACTCTCTTGTTACCTAAAAACTGCATTAGGTATGTGCACACCGTATTATGTGTTATAATGTAAAACGCTGCACATTTTACACTAGGGTTAACTAAATCCTTTGATAGAGGTTAATAATTAATTATAATTAATATTATTCACAATAATTGTGAATAATTATTATAGTGAAAAAGTTCATTCCGTCATTGAGAAAATATTTTTGAAAAAAAGGGGAAAAAATCTGTCCAATGTTTGGATAGATGTGGGACCTTGAAAAAATGGATTTTGCATCCAAAATTATTCTGAAAACTACGCCTTTTCCCCTTTGGGTTTGTTCTGTGTCATTAAAATATTTATTAAAATTAAAAAAAAAAAAATCGTAGAATGTTTGGACAGATATGAGAACTCGAAAAAATTAATTTGCGTCCAAAGTTACTCGGAAAAAGGACAGCTTATTTGACCTCCTGGGATCCTTCAGAAATCCAATTCGTAGCCCCATGAAAGTCCCATAGATCCCCACAGTGAAATCGGATCGTTCGGGGACCCCCAAAAATGGATTCTATGTCCAAAAATACTTCGAAACCGGCACCTTACTCGACCCCATAGCCGAAAACCTTCAAAAAACCCCTCACGTATCCCCATAGCGCCCCACGGTTTACGGCGATCGGATTGAAAACCCTGCGGGCACAACTTGATGGTTAACCGAGTATTTCGTCAAAATTTCCGATTAAAAAAAAAAAATTCATACTGCCCAAAAACGCTTCGGACGGCGGACGCACATTTCGTTTTTGGAATCTAGACATCTTGAAACGGATAATGTCAAATTTTGAGGCCTATCAGAACTTTCAACCTCCTTCGCGATTACATAGATGTATTATTCCAAGAATAATAAACCAAAATTGACCCTAGAAAGCAGGATTTTCTCGCTCTGTGGGATATGAATGATTAAAATTTAATTCGCTACTATAAAGACTTAACCAGGGTTTCTCTGCCAACCTTTTGTAGGTGCTTTCGCGTTTTTATGACCCAATTTCTGCTGAATACATTATGAACGTAACTAATATCTGATCCTATTAAATTTTCAGTCAAATTATTCATATTGGAATGACATGTTACCTTTTATTGCCCTACTTTCAGACTCAAAATCCAATGTAACGGTGGTAGTATCGTTCCAATCATTCGGACTGTTGACTCACGTTCCAGGTCTGGAAGGTCGATGATGACGTCAAAGTCAAATCAAAATTACTAATGAGAGGAAGTTGGTTGGTAAAGGTGTCTATTGGCTGGCTAGCCTTTCAAAAAAGACAAATATATTCATGTTGGCATTAACAGGTTGAAATGAATGATGTATTCGCGATCGGCCTCAAAATGTTTCATACGTTGTCGCGTAGATTTCAAAAGTCAAATGTCCGTCCGCCTTCCGGGCCACTTTGGGCAGTAGGAATTTTTTTTTTTTTTAAGCTGAAATGTTAACAAAATACTCAGCTTACCATCTACTTGTGCCCGCCAGTGTTTCAGCCCAATCGCCTAAACCCGTGGGGCGGAAAAGGGGCTGCGGGAATGTTTTTTAAAGGTTCGGTTGTGATATCAAGTGGGGTGCCGTTTTCGAAGTACTTTTGAATGATTTTGAATTGAAACACGAATTCAATTTAAGTGGTGATACACCCTACGTTTGGCGGACTTTATGGGTCTTTTCCACGGTATTCCTTTGTGATGATTTGTACCAGTGATGGAGTGGTTTATAATCGTCAGGGCCATTTCCTTTTGAGTTTCCTCAATGTTGTCTTGAAATCAAACGTTTTCCTATCCTCATTCTATTCCCATCAGTCCAATCCTCTTTTAGAACCCTTTCTTCTCGGGCGAGTGCGTGGGTTTTCCCGCAACTCACCGTGACGTCATGATCATATTGGTTGGCGGAATGATGTGAATTTCAAGATTCCCACTTATATGGGGATCCCTCCTGTAATGTTTTGGTCAATTTCTATAATATATTATCTTATAAAGAGCTTGGCTGTTCAATTACTAATCTCTTAAATTGCCCTTGGTTGCCTTGCCATATTTACGCTTGCTCCCTAACAGTGGTTTCGCTTATGTGGAATTTTTGTCATGTTCCCAGCTGGGGTGTTTGACATCCGATGGAAGGTATGGTCGAGGAGAACGGCACATCTGGTAGCGGGTCTGGATCTGGTGGTGGAGCTGCTGTTGATCCCTTGGCGACTCCCATTGCCGTGACGTCAGTGCAGTCCGTCATCCAAGCGAACCAACAGTCCGTCATACAGTCTGCTACCGGTTCCATCCAACCTGTACTTACCAAAGGGAATGTCATACTCGTCTCAAAACCCAACTCTGTTATACAGACGACACAGGGGCAACTGCAGACTCTCCAGGTCGTTGTACTCATCACATTTTGGTGTTTAGATTACTTTGAATTTGTAGTAGTAGGGCCCCCAGGGTTGGGGAATTGGTGTTGATGGTATAGAAAAATAATGCAAGAACACATGAATTGGCTAAGGAACCGCATTTCAACTAATATTTTTTCTGAAAGAACTTCCTAATTTGAAGGAGTAACAACAAGTTTTGAGCTCCTACTGTGTAATTCAAATTTCCAGTACACTTCCAAAATTGTCAATTTTGAATTAGAGTGGGAGAATGGGAATCTGAGGATGGGCTCTCATTGGCCTTTCCAAGGTGGGGTCAGGCCTTATTCATGGCCACCAACATAACAAAACCCGAATCCGTTTTCGATGAAAGGGCGTACATCGCTTTTTTTGGCGCTATGTCGGCATTTGGCACGTTCCCCTCTCTCACTTCACTGCGAAGAACCAACCAACCAAACAGGAGAACTGTAAAAAGAAAAATGAAGTTCAGGGCGTATGTCTCACAACAGTGTTGTCATGTTAGGTCAAAAATCTTGACGTAAAACTCACTGAAATTGGATGTACGGCCTTTTACTGAAAGTATGGAAATTACGACGTACCCCCTTTTAACAGAACACCTCCACAATAGAAAACGGAAGTTCAGCTCTATCTGCCTGCCAAAAACCAATCAACAACAAGGGAGTTGTGTTGCACTGTTAAACTGCAAAATCAAGCCACCCAAATTTAAATTTCTAGTTTTCATCAATTCTACTAACTAATCAGTACAAGTGAGAGTTTTGATACTAAATAACATTTTATTGGTAGAAGAATAATCTCCATGTTGATTGGCCAGTTCCCTCGTAATCATGTGAAGCTGCAGCCTGACACTTGCACACTCCCGATCCCCTTATCAACTGATTCAAGACTGTGGGGGATCCATGAAAGTGTGTTCATGAAGTCTGCCGTAGCTGCGGTTTTGCATCTCATTTACTCCTTAAACTGCTCCAGCATTTCTGACTTATGACCACCAATTTCCTGCAGTTTCAAAGTTAGTGTCTCTTTTCCCAATTAAACAATTGGAGGTTTTATTTGATCTCTTTGATTTCGTCGTTGTAACGTCCATTGTTCTTTTTGCTTCAAACTCCGCTGAACTGTAGTACGATTACTTCGAGCGCTCCAGCATAATATGTATTCTATAGGGTTTGCGTTGAATATTCATTTCTTTTATTCAAACCCTACTCCTTTTTATGGGTTAGGTGACGTCAACTGTTCTCGGTGCTTGTTTGAATAACGTCAGAGTCATTTTACGCCCCTGACGTCCAACTTCTCAATGTCTTTTATAGTTTCCCTTTCGTGATGCAGATAAGTCGGAATAGTTAGTAACTTCTAAATATTCCCCACACTCTAGTTGACAATTGTTGGTTGGGAATAGTATGCGTACCAATTTTTTTATTTGAGGGGTTCGTATGAGTGCATTATGAACTTTAAAACGTGGTGATATATATTTCATTCGTATTCCATCATTGTATTTGTTTCTAGTATACCATTTTGGTTTCATTATCACGGCCACCGGGTGCCTGATTTTGCTTTTGTTTCGAATAGATTTTAGGCGGACCTAATGTTGAGGAGCGCTTGCGTGGTTATATTGAGTCTCTGGTTTCGAAATTCAAATTTATTCCAATTTCCCATGCAGTATTAGGCGTTAGTAATGAAGGCAGTCGAGTTGTAAACCCTTATGTTAGTGGCTCTAAACAAGAGCGATAGATTCTGCTATTGTTTCTTATGGTTCTTTTCATCATTTTTTCATTTTTACCGTTTGTTTCCTTATTTTAATCTTTTTTTAGTGCTTTTTGTACATTTATGGTTTATTTTCCATTAATGTTCTGTTTAACTTATCTCTTTGTTCTGTTTTTCTTTTGTTTACCCCCCTTTATTTCGAAAACTGCGCCATTGTGACTATGTACAGTCTAATGGTCGTGTACCCTGGCAGGTGGTAGAAGCCGGTAGTGACGACAGTCTTTCCAATGAAGAAGAGGGCGGCGTTAGAAAAAAACGGAGAGATATCCTCACACGAAGGCCTTCCTACCGCAAAATACTCAACGATCTTGGAGGTAGGTGGTGCGGATTAGTGTGGTAGTATGTTGAAAAGTGATTATGAGAATATTGAAATTGGTCTAGCCCCTTGACGTTGTGATGTTGGATCAAATTTCGTCCTTGGAGAAAACCTTGTTGTGTAGAACCTCCATAACCTACCAATGTACTCTCGAAGGAATACTGTAACCGTTCGTCGTTATTCGTAACCTTATTGCCTGTTACATCCTAGCATAATATTTTATTCTAACTTTGTTAGCGCCTGTTGACTAATTTTTATCCAACGTCACAATGCCGCCTTGTGTTATAGTCAAAATAACCTCGTGTTTCGATTTTTTGTTCAGGAACCAAAGTTGAATCTTCCGGATCCGACTGTGACTCGAACCTCGACAGCGAATTGTCTTCACACTCCTTGGGCACGCATTATCAAGCAGGTTAGAATAAACGTTCCAATGCAACGCCTCTATTATCACTCTAGTGGCTGCGAGTAATTTTAATGCAATTTACTCGTCGACGGCAATCGCCGTAACAGTCCTAGCGTGTGACCTTGAAAATCGTCCTATCTGAAAACAAGCCTTCATTAATCTAGTAGGAAGACTCATCGGCAGTCAACTGGTCATTCTTATAATTTTTGGTTCACCCTCAAATTTCACTTGCAGTGTTTTTATTGGCTCGCCTAAACAGCTTTCAACATGAAACAATGAGACTATAATATATTATGCTTTTCGCATTACAAGAATGAATAGTCTGTGGGTTTTACCTTTAATGGTGGTCAAGAGCTAAAATTATTATTCTTATTTTATATTTTATCGTCGTAATAATAATAATTATTATTCCAGTTACTTCGCGTGGAAAAGTACTCTATATTAGCTCATCTTGTAGCATGAAGGATAAAACAGTGGCATTGGGCTTATAAAGCTTGATTGAATAATAGGTTACTCTAATATCTTAAGGGATCTAAATAAATTACTGAAGCCACCTCATTATACCCTCCGTTGTAGGTAGCGTTGAAGAGGTTGTGCTTGTACCTAACGAACTGTTTGACCTTGGCAATTGGTATGTTCTTCAGTTCGTGTTTCTTCGATTAATTTCATGGTCTTTAAACGGTTGAGTTCTGTAAACTTGGCTGGGTAAATGGAACTTCACGAATCTCAAATGGGTTGTGATTTATACGCGTTTGAAACTGAACGTTTCACTGTTGTTCTTTCGTTTAATTTTGTAGATTTTAGTTTTTGGCCCGTCCAAAATAGATAGACGTGTAACTTTCTTCTTCGCTCTTTCGGCAGCAGTTTTATTTGCTGTTGAACAATGGGTAATAATAATTTTCTTATGGTGTTAAACCATTTGAAACCCCCGGATCCACTCAACCATGATAGCCTTTGAGTGTGTCTGTTCAATGGGACTTGGTAACTTTTCTTCCTCTGTCGAATTTTGTTTGAATATTCAAACTTGTCGGCGCTCGTTCAGAATCTTACCGGCAAGGTTTGGTTCCGTGGATGTTGCATCGTGAGTGTGAAATGCCCCTGTGCGACTGCATCTGCTGCGACGCCGAAATGTTGGAGTACCAGTTAGAAAACTACTCTAAATGCGTTACTGACATCCCCAAACTCCAGGACGACCCATATTTCGATCATTTGTCCGGTAAATTGCAATGTAGCTGTAAATTGTGTTAGTTTATGGTTCTGTCGGTGAAACTTACTCTCGCCGATGAATTTCTGTTAAAAAATTGATTAATTAGAGATTTTATAAACCAGAAATCGTTTCCCATCTGGCTCCTTGCGTTGAGGTTAATTCACAGCTCACGTTGTGGGAAAGTCCTTTTTTGTTTGTTTGCTACGTGGGCTCCTTACGTTGTTTTTTGTTGAAACTCGTTATCGGAAAGCCCGATATTTTTTTTTTAGCGCCTTATGGGATTGTTATATGCAGCTCCATGCTTGACCACCTTTAGCCATTCCGATTCTGATCAACAGAAACTGGAACTCGCTGTCACTGTCAGCATATGCCCCTCCATATTTCCTCCCCATTATCTCAATGCTTGCGAATGGGGGTGGAGGGCAATTTGCGACACTGCCAATTGACCGTACAGAGTCGTCAAAAGAAACATAGTCGAACCAGAACTCAAATGTGCTGCCACGAACATTTTCTGGGCCCTCGTGCCATAAACGTCAAATTATGGAATAATTCTAATCCTAGCGTTCTCAGCACGATTCGGTTGTGAATCAAAAGACAACTTTTGGGATAACGCCGTACACTACTTACTAACTGCCTAATTACTGACAGATTTTTCGGTTCATGAGGTTCTGTGTCGGTTGTACAAATTTGTCGATCTAAACAGTTGGTTGCAGATGCATTATGAAGTTGAGTTTTAATTAACCTTTTGTTGAATTTTTTTGGAACGGAAGATTTATTTTATACCATCAGTTTGTGCTTTTGTCGTTACTCATTTTGAGCGTTTTTCCCTTGGGGCTCAACGCTCTTTCTTTGTTTCAAATTCTATTTTATGGCTCCATTGGATTTCTTTACTGCCTTTCTCCTCGGCATGAGTATTTAGAGAGTATTGTTGTTATGTGTAATGCTAATTTTCCAGTTAGACGATTTCAAATATAACAGAAAATATTAATTTTTGGTGCAGTGATCCCAGCTGGCACTCTGCAGCTGACTAGTCAAGGAGAAGGCATCCACACGCTCACCATGACCAACTCGACGACGGCAGGTGGTACGATCGTACAGTATTCCTCTGGACAAGACGGCGAATTTTACGTTCCCGGAGAAATAGGTAGGTGTTTAGATGTTGATGTATTTGAACTGACGGAAGTAGCGCTGTGGGTTTTTTGTTTGTTTGATGACGTCGGTTTTGCTCAACTTATGTGCCAGGTGTGCCATTTTGATTGTCTTATGAGGCTATTCTGGGTCGTTTGACTGTACGAATGATCAAACATCAAATCCCTAACTGCCCTTGTCTCAACGCCATTTAACTCCACGTCAGCTAACCGTACTGTTTACTTCGTCGTTTACTTCCTTACTGTTTACTTCGGATTCTATCTCATACTATCTCAATTCCGAATTGATTGGACCTTGAAATATTTGAGGTTTTAAGAAAAATCCCCTTTTTTTTCAGTTGTCACCCAAAATACGGGTCTCGGTGGTGGACCAATCATAGGAGAAGACCAAGCTAGAAAAAGAGAAATGCGGTTACTGAAAAACAGGTAAGCGTTTTTCAATATGCACAATAATGAATCAAATTCAAAGCTTGCCGCTGCGAGAAACCGTCCCATACCTAGAGTTTGCAATCCCGAAAGATTTTCTGAATCCCAGGATTGAGGATTTTATTTTTTTTATTTTTTAATGAAAAAATTGATTGAAAACAACGACAACTTGTTTATTTACTATTTCTTCTCTCACGAACGGAAAATCTTACTTATGTACCTACTAAAAAAAAGGTTGCACTTAGGAAGCATAACACGTACTAGTCATTCACAAAGAGGCTGTGAGTTACGAATTTCGGTCAACAAAAGTCCGCGAATTTCATAACTCACAGCCTCTTTGTGAACCACACACTTTGTCGATTGCTGTTCGGAGGGGAGACGGAGGGCGTGAGCGCATGAGGTAGGGTTGTGTATGTGAATCGAGTCATTTTGGACCCAGCTGAATTTTCCATTTTCTCGATGTTTTCCCATTAACCGTATAAGTATGAGTAGCCCTCTAAGAAAGATCGTAACGTGGGCGCAACGTTTATCGATTAGTTTCCAAGTTATTGAATTTAGAAAATTTACCAACATTTCCACGTTGTAGGGAGAGAGAAAACCATTTATGAGAACTTAGAACAGTTTTATTTATTTATTTTTTTTTAAATTTTTTTTTTAAGTAGCCAACTTAGGCCGCCTTTGTAAGGCAATCATAGCTCAAAACCATTTTCCTAAATGTCTGTTTCCTTCAAAAAATTATCTCTCTCATCAAACTGACCAAAACATACAAAAGTTGTAGGGGACAGGTTGTGGGGAGACAGAATTTGTAGGTTATAATAACCTTCCAAAGGCCTCACCATCCACGATTATCCACACCATGTCATTGTTGACGAGTTAGTTATACATAAGTAATTCAACACTTACCGTGAGGTCGTTGTAGGAAATGAGAAACAATAAACCTACGTTTTCAAACTTTTAGAAGGAAAATTAACTCCAGTAGCTTAGGTAACCAAGTTGCTGCAGTGTTGTTTCCCCCACTTCGAAATTTCCCTTCTTTTGGCAAGGGCGAGGAGTTAAAAAAATTGTAGGGAGAGATTTTTAAAAACCTTCTGACAGACCAAAAACGTACCATGAGCCAGTCCAACTCACGTAGTTGTCTTCTTTTTTTAATTTATCCCATACCAACTCAGTCTCCGTGTTTCTTTTGCTCTCACAAATTCAATAGTAACCGTCAGTAGTTGCATCTAACGTTATTGTGTCCCACAGAGAAGCAGCTCGGGAATGCCGGCGAAAAAAGAAGGAGTACATTAAGTGCCTTGAGAACCGAGTCGCCGTCCTAGAAAACCAGAACAAAGCTTTGATCGAAGAGCTGAAATCCCTCAAGGAGCTGTACTGCCAACAAAAGCAGGAATAGCAGCAAGCCGAGCGGTCCCCCGTACTTTTGTAAATAGTGTTGATATTTTATTAATTATGAACATAACTGAAGATGAAAAAAAAATCTACAAGAATCTAATGTGCGGCTTTGCCCTCTTCCTTATCTCTCGTCCTAGTGCACTTGACCCTCTGTATTCTACATGAAATGTATATTTTAATCAGGGGATTGTGGACCGGGACATACGCGGTGTTAGGGTGGGAGTTGTACCAGAGGACTCAGCTAGACAGTCGGTGTTAGTAGAAACTGAGCCAACACGCTCATTTGTTCCTAATGGTTCAATTGCTGTAAATCTCGTATCTGATATGACCAATGAGAAGAGGGACCAGGGTTTCCTGGAGTTCGACCAACTATTTCACAGATCGCAGTATCATTTGTATTTGTCTCTTGGAACTGAGGGATTGTTCTCTGATCAACGCCTTCCTACTCTTGATTTGGTGTAAATTCTGGGAAAGTTGGTGTACACGTTTTACGATTGTTGAGCTGTTCGACTTGGGTGTATCAGTATTTTACACCCTATTCGATACTGCTGGGAATATTTCTCTCCAAAATGTCTCTAAAATCACTCCCTCAGTTCCAAATTTTCTGTACAAGGAGACAAAGTGAATTCTGTTGACCTGAGTAAACTACAAATGTTATCAGTGAGTGCCATATTTAGGAGCCGTTTTCTGTCATCAGTAGACACCTCTAACTTGCAGGCTGCAAGGAATTGTCCCCAAATGGAAGATGTTTTTATTTTTACTGTGAACAAGACTCACACTGGCGTAGGACTTGATAAGAACTTGTTTCCTACAACTAACTGTAAAACCTCTGCCACATTAAACCCTCAGTTATGGATACTCCCAAATATCAGCTTGGAATTGTAACTGAGTAGGAACTTTTAATCGGCGCATTTGTTTTTCTCAATGTGTTGTTATTGTGAGTTCGCTACGAACTTTGCTGTAATTAGCCTGCTGTTGGTGTCTCGAACCTACCTTTTGCTTATTGATTTCAAACAATTTATGGCAGGAACTTGGAAACCCTAAAAATCCACTGGGTGAATTCAGCACCTTCTGACAACCAGTTTCAACAAATTGAGCGGAAGGAAACACCTGTTTTGTACAGCCGGTTTCAAGTTTCTACCATTTGTTGCTCTTTTCTTTAAATGTTTTACTGTAAACTTGTTTGAGTGAAAAATGGGTTCCATTGACATGTAAGGAAATTTCCACGGACGAGAGAATTTGCCGTTTTCACTAGTGTACTTTTGTGTTTTATTTTCTGTGGACCCCCCCCCCCCCCCCTTTAGTCATTTAATTTCGTCTATTGGAATCGTATTGATTCAGTTACCATTTTTTTCAATTGCTTTCTATTTGTAGATCAGTGATAAGCTACCTCGAAGAGTACGCGTTGATTCTTAGATTAGAATTAAGTTTCCTAAAACTTGAAAAGTTCAAAATCTGTCAAGATTTATTTTTCATTGAACTTTGAAACATGGTTTAAGTTCTGTGCTGGAAAAAATCGCTGTTTTCATGCGTTTGACTTCGATGTAAATGTTTGTACATAGAAAATACTTCCCACGTTCTACGAACGGGAGGAAGGAAATTGCATCTTAATTTTAGTTGTAATGTAATATTATTATGTTGCACATAAGTGCCTTATTAAATTAAAAAAACAAGAAAAGATCATTTTGTTGCTTGTGCTTTTTTTTAACAATACAATCAGTGAATTGGCGTCTAGGAAAACATTTGAAACAATCCCCTCATTCGGGTAAATCGGGATTATTCCTATATTTTAGATTACACGTGTACCTACCTATTGTTCTGGCACTTTGATCGTTGACAGATAACACTGGGCAAATGTAATATTTACTTGGTCAAACGTTTTTGTGTCTGGCTTCAAGTAAGTTTTAAAGGAATATGTCTCGATGTATTGCATAGATGAACTGCAGGTCTTTTTCGTCAAATGGCTACTGTGAAAATTACCTTAAAGACCATGGATATAATAGTATACTCCCTGTTTGTATAGGATAAATATATATCAAATATATTTTCGATAAATATACCGTTGGGTGTTTCAATTTCATGACCTAAATGTATACTGAAGCCGTAAGAAAAATGTTGAACCATGCGGCTTCACTTTCGGCTATCTTGAAACAAATGTCGATTCTTCATATTGTTTTGGTTGGAAACCAATAAAATGTTGTGAAAGTAGTTGAAACGTATGTAAGCACGTTTTTCGCGAGGCTAGTTTCATACAAGTATGAAATGATCTAGATTGCTGTCGACGAAATTACACCATCAAAAGTATTCAGGCAAACTTAAAATTTCTACTATCCGATGCCCGTTCACGATACTTGCGAAGAAAACAAGGCGGCTGTATAACGATGAGTCGACAGGTTGAAGAGATTTGAAGGTTCTTTTCTGCAAAAGAAACAAAAAAAAAGTCCGTCGTCGTCTAGCTAAGAAATACCGCCCGTAATACCGCAATGAGCAATCTGAGACCGAAAGCCATACAGGGGGACCGTCGATTCCTGTATCGCCTCAGCACCAGGATGGGGTCCGGATCTTTTGGCGAGGTTTTTGCAGCGACTGCCATCCCCAGGAACAAGGATGTAAGTTTTAGTTTTCATGGATGATGACGGACCTGCTTTAATGGGGTTATCACACTGTCGGATACAGCCGGACAGCCGACGAGCGGCCATTGACGTGATCCCTCAACTTATTGGAGTTGTGGAGCGGAATACCACTCTGTTGTAGGTAGACAAAGTAGCCTAAATAGGTTGGTGTGTTCAGATGTGCTGGCCTTATTACCCGTGGCGCTACAGCTCGTGAAGAGCCCTATCCCCCTCCGCTCCTGCCTGTCTGCTGCTTTCCTCCGCCAGCATCGAACCCTCGGGTCCTCTTCCACGTCGTCCTTCCATCTTTTTCGTGGCCTTCCTAGGAATCTCCTGCCTCCCGGATGTCCGTTGAAGATCCTTTTGCATGCCCTGCCACGCGGCATACGTTCTACATGCCCATCCCACCTGATTCTCTGCTTTTTGATGTCGGCTATTATGTCCTCGTTGCTCACAGTGTGGTCATTTCTCACCCTAACCACCTCATCCTCGTTGCTCATCTGTTACAGCTCCCTGTTCTTCATAATCCTCCAAGTTCCGTTTTCACAAACGGATCCGAAGATTTTACGGAGTATTTTCCTTTAATTTTTATGTGTGGTGCCTTCGCTCTTCAATCTGGAGGGGTATAGACTATTTCAGATTTTACAAAAAGCGTTGTCGCCAGTGGTTGTTATAGCATGACGCATGTATTCTATTACAACTTGCCTTAGGAAACAGCCCTAGACCCCGCGTCATTTCAGTTTAAATCAAGGATCAAAGTACATGGCACTTGTTTTCCTATTGTGTACTTGAAAGGCTTGATGCATTTTTACAAAAAATAAGTCAAATACAGTTTCTTATAGATTTTTTCTCACTGGATTGATTGGAAGAACGTGAAGAAATGAAGCTGAAGGATCATAGTCAAAACGTTCTTTACCCACAGGATTGAGCACGTTTAAAAGTGACGTTTGGATACTTACCTGGGGTGTCCTCTCAGCCAATCAGAACCAGGCGCTCTTACGTTGAAGGTTAGAATGGACATGCATCTGAATTTTGGGTTAATTCATCCAGGGCCGTGTTCTTAAAAGTCGAGAGAGGGGGGGGGGGGGATTAAAATTTCTGGATCAACTAAAAAGGTGGGCTCTAATAGGTTTAAAGTTGGGTTTTCCAGGCGCTACGTTTTGCACAAGTCTGCCCAGTCTTAAGACGGAATGAAAACTGGAGCGTCCAGATGGTGCAGTCGTACCTAAGTTACTTGTATTTTGCATTTTGGTCTTGTGTGATGCCTCTTGCTAATTCTTTACGATAAACAATTCTCATATAATAATAATAATTTTTTACAACTGTTTCTCTGTTTGCGGTTGCATCAATTTCTTCGAATTTTTCCTCTAATCTCTCATAAACCTCATTATTTAGGTATGAGACTAGTAGTCCTTCATGCTATGGATATTTATCAAAAGATGTTCTGAATGATATGAATTGCTGGCCTTGACGTCATCACCACTCATGAGGGCTCCAACCAACGAGGAGCCAAGTTGACTGGGAAGGGGCCATGTTGACCAATTATGGCCACTCAGCCTCCCTATTATAGTGAGGCTGAGTCGCGCCACATAGGGGTGTGACTTCAACCAAAAATTCTTCGTGCGTTCCTTTAATTGCACTGAACACAGCATTATTTAGAAGAACGAATTTACCTGTTTCATGCATCACAACAAATGGAAACTTAATGTACAGAAATTTATTGTGGTTTTGGGGTGAACTTTGGAATTTGAGGATTACTAGTTTGAATCAAAAAGTACGGATTCCGCATGAGAGAATCCAACTTTTTTCCTCAATATCAGTGAACAACACATACAGCAAACAATTAATTACTACATAAAGGACTTAATTATTACATAGAGTGATAAAGTTGAATAATCAGTCTCCTTGTGAGGGGGGATACTGATATCGACGGGGTGTCAAAAATTTCAAGTGAATGGTATCTTCTTTATTTTTTATGCACAATCGCAGCCATTGCTAAATAAAATTACCATCTAAATAGTAAGGAACGCGGGAAACAAGGAGGGTGGCAGTGATTTTTTTTCTTTTTTTTTCTGAAGGGTGCCCCACTTCTCACACCTAGGCCTGGAGACCCATTATACTACCTCTCAGAGTTACTAAGGTAAGTGGTCTATGACCTTGAAGAGATTCAATAGCCCTCCTACCAGGTCCTGTTGCACCAGTATCTCTCCCTAGTCCACTGATCCCAGAGCTTTTGTGCTCCAGGACCTCACATTCAAAGATGAAGTGAGAAGCTTTCTCTTCTTCATCTCAGACTCTTTCTCGTCCTGTGTATAGGCCCACGATGAATCTCAGTTGTACCCGTCATAAATGGAGACCTACATTCGTCCTTTTACGGTCTGGCCCAGCAATCATGATGTGTCCATGCTGCTGGTGGGGGGTTCTTTCCCACCTCTGGTTGTGGTGTGTTCTCTGCCACTAGCAGACAACCACGTTGAAAAGCGCCCCCGTGATACCTTGGGTTCAGCAGAGACCAGGGCGTCTGCTTTTTCGTTCCCTGGTATGCCAGCGTGTCCAGGGACCCATCTGAGAATAATCTCATTGGAGGCCTCGACGCGCCTAATGGCCCAGCAGTCGCGAACCAGTTTTGAATCGGTAGACGTTCCCGCTAGCGACTTCAGAGCAGCTTGACTAGGGGTGATAAGACAGCCAATCGAAGGACTGCCCTTGACAAGCGGTGTGTACCGGGCTTTTGGCAAGGGCCGAAGTGGTGAGACTTAACGCGAAAGTAGGACAAATCGAGTCAGCCCCCATAAAACACGTATCACGTTAAAAGGCGTGGGCAAAAATTTGCGGAGGAACGTATTTTTCGAGTCTACCAGTCATGTTGAAACTTATCAGGAAACCATTTTCTCCTCTTGTCGCTAAACCATAGGATGACTATTCAAATACGAATTTGGTGTAAACTAAATTTTTGAAAACATTTGGAACGGTTCCACAATCATTATGATACTGAAGGATGGAAGAGTGTAGCAGTGGAGCACTCAAATCTACCACAGTATTAAATACTATTTACTACCACCCTACCAGTTAGTAAATTTTACTACCCTACCAGGTAGTAAATTTTACTACCTGGTCGGGGCTGAAATTACTTAGGTTGAGCGAACAGAAAGATACAATTTATGTCCCACTAGCTTAACATAAACCACTTTTTAATAATAATTTAATTTTTTATAGTATTAAATTTTAATACTAAGCTAGTAGCACCAGCCATGCTCACAGAAACTGCTGCGAGCGCCATCAACCCTAGTCCTTCATGTAGGATGGAGGGGATAGAACCTTCGCCCCCCCCCCCCCCACCCCCCGCCACCACAGTTTTCTGTCATTTTGACTTCAGGTGATCACTGTTTCTTGAGGGATGGTGGAGGGATGCATTGAGACCACAAATCCTTCACATCTAATTATGATTTCCAGCTTACAATCAACCTGACGCATAGTTAGAACTGCTCAGAACGGTTCATTGCTGTGCACTGGCTGCTGATTTAAATAGTTGTTTTCTAAAATAGAAACGGGTTTCGATAGTACAATTCCAGATTGTAGCAATTGTTGTAGCTGTTGTTGTGGTGGTAGTGGTTGGAGCTGCTGCAGCTGGTGATCTTGTTGGGATATCGGTTGCTGTGGCTGTTCTTGCAGCGTCAGCGGTTGCTGTTGTTCTTGCAGTGTCAGCGGCTGCTGCTGGTCTTGCATCGTCATCGGTAGGTGCTGCAATAGGTGCGGTTGCTGCTGCGGCAGTTGTGGTTGTGGTGGGGGTTGTTGTTCCATCCTTTTGCGGAACCACAGGTCCCCCTTTTCTCTCCAAAGGTCATTGCGCTGCTTCATCAAATCAGCAATCTGTAATGATTGTTTGATTGTCAGATCAGTCAACTTCTTGTTTTCCCTTTGCAGACGAAGCAGTTCGGCAGACGTGTCTTCTGCTTGTTTATCTGAACCAGTTGTACCGTTTTCATTATCAGTATCTCGGTGTTCAGAGTCAACGTCAGGCTCGTAGGTTTCATCGTTGCTTTCAGAATCTGCAAAACTAACTTTCTTCTTTTGATCACTGCTTTTTCTTTTCACATTATTCTTGTTTTCTGTTGAAGGTTGAGTCTTTTTGTTTCTCTTTTTAGACTCTGAAGAACCGCTCTTAGTACTGGGGGGACTGGAGTTAGTTTTAATTTTTTTAGTTGATTTTTCCTTATCATTTTTACTGGTTTTGGTTTTCTTACCAGAAGAAATTGATTCTCCCGCACTGTTTGTCTCAATTTTTACAACACCCTCACTCTCTTGTTTTTCTTTTTCGGCAGCGGCATCTTTCTCACTCTGCTCAAGAAGCTCGGCAACTATTCTGCTATATTCTAACTTCTTTTGCAGTTGTTTTTTCTCATCCTCCTCCTCTTCGTTTTTCTTCTTTGGATTGCGTATCGTAGGAACGGCATCCTTCCTCAGCATTCGCATATTCTTGGGCGTGAACTGAGGCAGCAATCTGTACTTGAGGGGTATCTCGATGTAATCCTCTTTGAAATGGATGGAACAAATCTTGGGCGCTCTTGTCAAAACTTGTTCCTTGGTGAGGGAATCCTTGCGACAGAATTTGATCCATTTTTCAACCAGAGGCGAGGTTTTAGGGAAGGTAAAAAACTTGTGGTCGGGATCTGAAATTGGAAATTCGGACAGTATTACGAATCTACGAGGCAGCAGGTAATCTACAGAAGAAAACTAATTTTTTTGCCTGTAGATGACAATTTTTGCCAGAATGATCAATATTTGGTGCAAAACTTACCAAATTTGTTACGTTTCGTTCTCGTACAACCCGTGACAGAGCAAGTAGGCATTTTTTAAAATTTTAGTGTGTTAAGCCTATTCAAAAAATGTACCAATACCGCCTAACACGTAAGGCAAAAAATTAAAATGCCATGATTTATATTATTCAAGAATAATTCTTGATAGGCACAACATTGAATTTTTTGTGCACCCATAGAAAAACAATCGAGACAAAAAAAGGTTTGTTCGTGTAACGTTGATGGCCCCGAAAACAAACTATGGTGGACGCACCAGAACCGTAGACATACCAGACGTTTACTGAAATTTTCTATGCTCTTAGTTCTATAATACCTAGTACCTACCAGACAAATTTTGAGCAAAGACGTTCTCAATATTATGATTTTTTCATATTTGTCTCATTATTAAGAAACTGTCGTCTGTTTCAGGGGGCTGTCACCAAAGAAGAAGAGAAGAAAGGATTCGTACGTTAATAAGTTTCAATAGTTTTTCAAGTAGAGATTTTAAACATTTGCAGCATGACACGCAAATTTCTGAAATCAAATGCCCGTCCGCAGTTTCAGAACGAGATAAATTTATTTTATAGCCTAACAACTAAAAAAAAAGTTTGTAGCACAAAATTAAGAAAAATAGCCTTCAGTTCAATGTTATGGGATGTTATTTGCCAGTAAAACTCTTTCGGGGCTGTGAATATGGGTTTTACGGGGAAACTTTGACGATGATAACCAAAATTTGGGGCTTTTCCCCCCCAAAATCGGGGGTTACACCCCAATGTGTCCAGCATCCGGGCTGTTTTGGGTACCTAGTAGAATTTTATTGATCTGAAATTTTGACTAAATACGCGGTGTACCATCCTCTGCTCTCAAGGTTTTCAGCCCAAATTCGTGGGGCTAAAAAGGGGCAACGGTTCGGGGTTTTGAAAGGTTTCGTTTTCGAAGTATTTTGAACCCATTTTTGGATGTCCCAGAACCATTCGATTTCACCGTTGGGCTCTATGGGTGGGAGGGGGGGGGGGGGGGGGGGTCAAATTAGGTGCCGTTTTCCTAGAAATTTTGGATGTAAGTTTATCTGTTTCATTTTTTGAGGGTCCTGTCAAAACACTGTAGGAATACAGACTTTTTTAAACATTTTTATTAAATAAAAATAAATTTTATCATTTACATTTTTTATTGACTGAATTACGTTTTGAATAATTTACACCAAAGAGTAATAAACCCCTGTGAAAAATTTTGCAGTGTTTTTCTAACTTAATTTTCAAAATTATTGTAAAATTTCTCCCAAACACGACCGTTTGCCTTGTTCAGTTGGCCAACCTGCGGTGGATGAGTTTCGGCCGATGTGATCTAGTCAGCACTGGTCTTTTGCGAAGGAAAATGTCGGCTCGTTGGTTTTAGAGTAGTGCTTGTGATTTCGTGTACTCGATTTATTACTTTGTGCGGTGGATATAATCCCTTCCGTTTATTTTAAACTGTGAATAAAACCTATTTATGATACTTAGGTAGGGTTAATTTGAAGTGCGGGGACCAGAGACCATGTCTGTGATCAAAAGTTTGGACTTCGTGGTTGCGGGTAGATATCGCCTGGTTCGTAAGATCGGTAGTGGTTCGTTCGGTGACATTTACTTGGGTATCAACGTTTCCAATGGCGAAGTAAGTTATTGGTTTCTTTCCCTCCGTCGCATCCGTTGGTATTTTGTTAGACGGATTTAACTCATTATTGCTAGAATTTTACCTCCCCTCTGATTCCATACGCTCTCAAAGTTCATGTTACACAATGATACTCAAACCCCTACCTTTGCCCTACTTTGGGTGTTAACAACTTTTATGTAAGTTTCGTTTGTTGTTTTCTTCGCTAAAATAAAATTAATCGGGTTTTAATTTGAATTTGAGCCTAATTTGTCCTATGAAAAACAAAAATGTTGCCGTGCGACTTTCTTCTGGGTTTGATTTATAGACCGACAAAAGATTTACCCACTCGTTTTGCTATAATAGCAATGCAATAATTGCATCGTAGTGCCTACTATGAAAAATGTTGTAGGCGAAAGTGTTTAAATTTTGCGTTGTTCCACGAATCAGAAGGCTTTCTATTGCCTTGCCCTCCTTTTAGTACTCTGAATGGGCCATTAATTTATATACAAGCTGTGGCGCATGGATTAGTACCTTTCATAATATAAAAAAAAGAAGACATTTGATAGGTAAGCGCTATTTATCGTGGTTGTCTTTTTCACTTCACCTCATCTGCCTGATTCTACGAAACGAAACTTTGAAGGCTTTATTTCTTCATAGGCTACTATCCTCTGAGGAAAAATGACTCACGTAGGATTTGATGATGACGTCGAGAATCTTGTCCGTGATGGGTTTCGCGAAATTGCGATAACGGCTGCCGACTTTGAAAATCGTTTATGCGTTCCGAACGACTGTCTAATGTTCCTGTGATTGCAGCGATATCAATATAACACTGCTGTACTGCACATTAGTCATTTTAAGTGCCTTCATCAACGAATGATTGATAATGTTGATGTGCTCATATTTGTCAAAAATAATTAGTCGATTAATTACTCAACTAGAAGATCAAATTGTAGGTTCCCCTTCAAATAACATCCGTCTTTGTCTGTTTCCCTCCTCAGGAGGTAGCTGTCAAATTGGAACCCGTCCGTGCAAGGCACCCGCAACTTCTTTATGAAAGCAAGCTCTACAAAGTTCTCCAAGGTGGTGTCGGGATACCACACGTAAGGTAAGCAATCATTCGAATGAATAAATCGCTTAAGAGCAACTTCGTATCAGGTGATGGGTACCGGAAATTTATCGGGAATATTCCCCACAATGTACCTACCTACATTCCCGTCAAAAATGGGGAATTTATTTATTTATTGTGGGGGAATTACCTACCTATTTAATAATTTTTATAACAAAAAACGCAAATTTTACGCTAGGGGTTATTATTCTTTGTGCAAAGATTAATTCTGTCATTAAGAAAAAAAAAATTTGAAAATTTTTCTGTACGATGTTTGGATGACATTTGAACGGATTTTGCGTCGAAAATTACTTGGAAAACGACACCTTATTTGACCTTGGAACCTTCAAAATCTCATTTGTAGCTCCATCAAAGCCCCATAATATTATATTATTACGGTGAAATCGGATCGTTCAGGGACCCCAGAAAATTGATTCCATGTCCAAAAATACTTCGAAAACGACACCTAAGTCGTCCCCATAGCCGAAAACCTTCAATTCGCGTAGCCCCATAGTGCTCCATGGGTTGGGGCGATCGGGCTGATAACCTTGCTGGCACAACTAGATGGTAACTCGAGCATTTCGTCAACATTTCAGAGTTAAACAAAAAGTCCTTCTGTCCAAAACGGCTAAGGCCGGCGGAGGGACATTTCGTTTTTGGAATGTAGTAATCTTGAAACGGATAATGTCAAATTTTGAGGCCGATCTAGATTTTCGACCTCCTTCGCGATTACATAGGTGTATTAGTGTTATTCCAATAATAATAAACCGAAATTTAAAAAAATAAAATAAAATTTATTCAAAATCTTCGCTTCTAAATTTTACTTTGTTCTTACGTTTATTGAAGTTTTTGTAAAATGGGCCATTTTATCGGATTTTTTCAAGTAGGTACCTTTGAATAAATTTCTCATTATGATAATATCTTACATATTATGTTTCGGGATCCCATTATCACTGGAGTTCTGCACTATGATACAAGATCCATGAATTAGTCCATCAACGATCATGGAAAAGTAAAAAAATTTTAAAAGAAGATGAAAGATAAATCCCAGGAATTTCTCCATCACTGCTTGCAACCGAGATGAAGGGGGTGAAATCGGACCAGGTTGAATGTGAACGTTTCCCAAATGGAAGCGAACTGTGACCGAAAAATGAAAGCGATGGCGTACGAGCTGTAGTTGCACACAATAATTACCCACCAAAAATGTATTCAGTCATACTCATATTTGTACGTCAAGTTTCACGCTGAAGATTCTGTTTGGTAGGTTGGGTTCTACATCTGGAAATAACCATAATTGATCGCGGATCAATGTTAATGATATTTTGGGGGTACATATTACTTTCGCGGCTATTCTAGTTTTGTCCATCTGTTGACGCGAGTGGGATCCTGAAGCTCATGTTCCAATATTGTGTTTGATCTTCACGCGTGTGATCCTGGAGGCTGAAACTACCTTTGCCCTTTTTAGAGTGTTTCGTCATAACTCGATTAGTTTCCCATTGTTACCGACACTCCGGGGCGGAACGGATGAGCGATACGTTCGAAAGAGCTAAGGAGATTCACCTTTAGCATCTCACGACCGTAAAGGGTAAACTCAATCAGATCCCAACATATGCCTTGTGGTGTGGAGGGGGCGATATCAATCTGTTAATGTTGGTTTCATGTCTATAAACCTCTCGCTTCCTATCACACGTACCGTCTACGAACCTGATCCAGGCAAATAGCCTGACAGTAACTATCAGACTATTTGCCTGGATCATTTTCGTTTGTAGGACTTTGGTTTTGTGATAAATCACAATATGTCATATTATGTTGTTACGGTTAGTATCAGTAGCACGAAGCTACCCAATTTTGCTGCTTTAAAAATCGGGCTTAAAAAACGTTGGAAACTTAGTGAGCAGCTCGAAAAACCGCGATAATTTCCCACTTGATTTGGTTTTTTTGATTTTATCTCCTAAACTAAGCGTTTTTACGAATTAGTTATACCTTCTTTTTCCAAAGTACTTACCTACATAAAATTTGCAATACTTTGAGCACAACTCGAGCTCTGTACGATTAACGGTTGTCAAGACAGCCTTTTGAAAATGGGCGATTTTTACAAAAAAAATCAATTTTAAGTTTTTGTCGACTTCAAACTCAAATTACGGCCAAAATACTTATTCTACGAGGATATTAAATATCCTTCAAACATTTGTTTCGAGTGAAGTTGTCAGAAATCTAATTCGATTTCATTTGAGCCCCAACCAAATCTTAAAATTGAAATTTTTTCGAAAAATCAACAACCGTCGATCGTAGAGAGCTCGAGTTGTGCCCAAATTTATACAAGTTTTATCTACTTCAGAACATTTAATTCGTAAAAACGCTTAGTAGATATAATCAAAAAGCCAAAACAAGTGCGAATTTCGCGGTTTTTCGAGCTGCTCACAAAGTTTTCGAGCTTTTTTTTTTTTTAAGCTGCAAAATCCATTCCGGCGTTGTAAATTACCAATCGCCAGGTTAACTTTGATTGGTTGAAAAATGAGTAGATAGTGTATTAATTTTACACCTTATTTTTCACTACTCCGTACGAAGTGAATCATCGACCCCCGTTGGTATATAAACGAGTGTTGTGGGTGCATTCATTTGCATTATTTGTGGGTCTACCCTGGTCGGGTTATTATCCTACTAAGTTGCATAAGAAGTGGTAGGGAGGGGGGGTCTCCTCTCGGTTCAATTTCCTAATATGGGGATATTGTCAGGGTGCGTGCGCCGGGAGAGTCAGGGGCTCTGTCGTGAACTCATGAAGCGGTGGAAGGAGCGTTGGAGTGAGCGGGGTCAGAGGAGCTTTTGGTCCCTGCATATTCTGTCACGCTTTTTGTTAGTGTAATACAGTAACAAATCGGAATGAAGACACTATCTTCATTCTGAAGCGGTTCTAAAATTGTCCTTCTGTCTAAAATAGATGCTGTTAATCTTTAACGTTGGATGGGCTTACTTTGTAAATTTTATCGCAGATTACTTGTCACTCAGTTCTGTCATTGTTTTTCCCTTATAATGAGTGTTTCACCCGGTTATTTTTTCATTGCCTAACCTCCTTCACTTGTTTATTCCCAATAGCTGAGAAGATAGTATATTTTTTTATCCACCCCGTGACCTGACTCGCAGGTGTTTGATGCTCCTGCGATGGATCTCGCGGGGTCTGGTCCTGGGGATGGACCGTGCGGGGAGGTGCGCTGTGGGAAAACGGCAGAGCTTCAAACCACCTCCTCTCTGTGCTCCCAAGAGCGGAAGATCCGGCAACGCCGCGCCCCTGCTGGACTCGGGGGTCTGCCCTCCCGTTTTCTTGTCGGGAGGGTTCTCTGGTGAGGTGGGAGGTCACGGGATGATCCGGGACGTTCCTGGAGAGGAGGAACTGTGCTCTAAAACTGTTCCTTGGGGTCACTTTTGTAATTTTACTATCGCGTTCACTGCCCAGAATGTAAAAATGCCAGTTGACCGATAACGTTCAAAGCATTTCGCCCCTATTTGGACTTCAGGCGTTCCTCGGTCCCTCTTCCACTAAATAGATCCGTCTCCTTTCCTCGCGCTTTCTTGGAATTCATTTCTCTGCCCTCGCTTCTAGCTGGTAAACAGTCGAGAACCGCTGGTGGACTGTATTTTTAGACCTCCGCCCACCTCATCACAACTCGACCTGGTGTGACGACACATGCGGCCCGACGATTATCATAATATTGCTCCTCTCCAGTGCGTTGTGTTCGGGATCACCGAACTTTCAAGTGCCACTGAATATTGCGCTTTGAGTAGGGAATCGTTTTGATATACAATGTCGTCAAAAGAAAAGTATCGATACTTTGAAAAAATTTTTAGTTTTTTTTTACAGGAACGTTACAATTGAAAGTATTGATGTTTAATATAAATACTTTCAATTGTAACGTTCCTGTAAAAATGATAATAAAATCATCTAACACGAAAACGAGATTATGGAGATGTTTTGTAGGTTGACGTGCCATTCAGATTAAGGAAACCCGATTTCATTAAATGAAACTAACAATTTTTTAATTTGATCCTACTGCACTGATCATTAAATGAATAGGTTTTTATTTAACAAAATTTGTTAAACGGTGTTAAATTTTAAATTATTTTTGTACCTAAAACTAAAAATTAATTTCAAATTTAACGCCGAATGTACTGTACAAATTTTTTGCAGTAAGTTCGATGTTAGACTAAATACACAAGATTTATCGAGTCTGATTGCCATTCATTACTTATTCTTACTTGCAAATTAACACCTGTTCTGGCTAATTCTCTCTTGGAAGCAAGTTCATCGCTATTCTAGGCTCAAGACTTTGTTTATACGAGAAAAAACCTAACTAAAATAACCAATAGTTGGTTATTTTAGTTAGGATTTTCTCATGTTTTCATAGCTTACATCTTACATTTCAGCAATAAAATACTAGATAGCTCAGTATTTTCCAACAATTTATCTTATCCTTTTTCGTAGCCGTAGAGTTGTAAGTGTTAACTCACCAATTTCCACGAAGGAGGAAGTGTAAAAAGTTTTTCCTTCCAAGTTCCCAAGTATCGAATCTTTCTGATTTAATCGGAGAAGAGTATCGATATCACTATGTATAAAACGAATTATCGTAACGTCGCTAGCAAATTTCCTAGGTCTGCACTTAACCCTTCTGCGTTACTTACTATAAAGATTATAGTAACGCAGTACGACTACATTTCTACCTTGACCATTTTCTCACTACTACTCTCAGTTTCATAATAACCTGGGCAAAGGTTTGGGACGCCCCTCAACTGTCTGCTGTAATGACAAAAATGTCTGAACTTACTTGAAAATTTAAACAGCTTGGCCTCCACCCAAATAGTCCCAGCAGTTTCTCTGAATGAAACAAATGTGTTCACTATTGGCTCCTATTTTCGTGTCTTGACCAGTGATCAATGACCTTGACATAACCCTGGGTGTTCTTCTTGACTCGCCTTCAACCTGGTGGGGCGTTTTCTTATCATATTTAGACGCCCCACTTTCCCAATTTCTTTTACCAAACAACTGTCTTCTTTTGACTATCATTATATGATAATGAATATTATTCATTAACATACTTATTAATGTAACACTCTCTCAGAAGCCTCCCTCAGAAGCCTCTCAAATAAGGCTGCGAGTTGTTTCCTTTTGTTGAATTTCCAAACCTGGCTGGTGTCGTATTGTTTTTGTCCATGTTTACTCTTCCTGGGACGACAAGTGGTTTTGCGTACTGCTTTATCTTTTTGACCATGTTCGAACCCGAAGATAGCGTTTATCTCGTGATAATATTGCTTTAGATTGTTTACAAAGTGTTTCGTTTTTCTCACAATCTTGTACCTGGTCTTGTCAATAGTTATCCGAGCGTCATTTTGTTTTGGCAAAGATGCATTGCGTTTTTAGAGAATTGGGAGTGCGTGTGATTTTAATTTTTCGAAAGCCGACTTGATCGGCCTGAACGAGGTATTTTCCTGATGCTGTTTCCTTAGACTGGCAGCTGGGATGGGGATATGAGGTCTGGCCAGCTCAGTTCTCCTAACGGTCCTCCCGCACTGCCTCCTCCTTAAAACCTGCATGTCCCGGTAGATTCCCTTTCTGTTCTCGCTTGTTTTGTTGTCCAAGCGGGTTTTCCCCCATTTGGAGTCCCTTCTGGTAGGACCGGAGATTTTCTGGCATCGAATTGCAGGCGCACAATATTGGATAAATTGGGTTTACTTTGATTGTTTGTGGAATTGATAAGTCGAAAGTGAATCGTGAGCACTCCCGATGGAAACTGCGCGTTGAATTCAAATTAGATCAATAAAAGGCCCGACACCAGCTACACGTTGAGGCGGAGAAGGCTACGTTTTTAATTGGATGGACTGTTTGTCATTAACGACTGATAATTTGGAGCGGCTTAATGAGAACCGTTTATCTACTCCATATATTGGGGTCGTTAGTGATGTGGGTGTTTCCGAAAATTCTCAGACAAATTTTCCCTTATCAAATGGTCTCCTCTCTCAATTATTTCGTTATAAAATGCAATAAGGAAGAGGTCTTGTGCTTTCAGTGGGGTTGAGTCACTTCGGTTTCCGTTTTCTCTCCACTACTCTCCGCTTCACTACCCTGCCTGGTTTCATTAGCATTTATTTCTCTTTCGAGAGCGTTTTCCGTGATAACGCCACAACGTTCTGGTGTGTTCATCAGCTTGGGTTTGTCATTTGATTAGAAAATATTTCAGCTACTGAGTGTTTAAGGGTGAGCAATCAATACATTCGCCCTTTACACCTTGCAACATATCCGCTGTATATTCAGATTTTAATATTACCCTATTTGAATGTTGCTTAGTTGGAAGTGTATTTAGTACGCTACATTCGTTTCCCTTGCAATAGTGTTGGGGTATTGAGTGAAGGGCCGATTCCAAAAATAGATTTCGGTTGGCTGGTTGTCTATTTCCGCCGAGTCTTGGTCATCAGGGAAACTACCTAATGGTAGACGATTGGTTTGCATTTCCTACTAATGGACGAAGTCTCTAATAATTTGGGGTTCAATGCATATTTTAGGTCGTTTTCCCCATCCGAGTTTGAAAAGATAGGTTTTCCTTTGTCATTTCTCACTTGCGTGTTTGTAGGCTGACTTCGGTAGCGGGTGTGTCTCTTGGCGCAGAGGATATTTCTAGCTTTTTTGTCGATAGCATCTTGCTGTGCTGTAAAGCTCTAAGTAATTCGGCGTCTCCACGTTGAGTACCTACTATGGGAAATTACCCCACGGTGCGGGTGTTGGGTGCGCCGACGTGTGGGATCCTAATTCGGTAATTGATGTGGTGTGATGGGCGGAGTTCCGAACGCACTCCACCGCTTGTGGTTGGCAGAATGGGAGAGTGATAGGTCAGGTTAGGTTTCCCAGGGTCCACACTGGAGATGTTAAGGGTTCCCTCTGGGTCTGCTGCTGAGGCCCTTGATGATGAGGCGATGTGGGCAAGTAGTGTGTATTCAATAGATGTCCAGATGTGGCACACCTTGCGGTGCCGTCTCGATGCCGCCTCCAGCCTTCCCCGGAGCACCAGATGGCCCTGGGCCCTCAACTCCGATTCGGGATTTTCCCCCCCTTTCGAGCCAGATAGAGTCTAGATCAGCCGCAAGACACCTTCCTCATACAGATCATCACTTCTCGAAAGGCAATGGCAAACCACCGTGAGTATCTTGCCCTTGAAAACCTCTCACATTTGCCGTTTGGAGCTGGCGTTGAACAAGGTCCCTACTACTTCTGTAATAACTGGTCAACACGCTCAACAGAAGTTAGTAGCGAGAGGTCGCCAACGCCTGGTTACAGGTATGGCACCCAAAGAAGAAGAAGAGTAAAGAGCCACCTGTTTGGTATTACTTCAGCGTAGCATTCCTGCTTTGCTTCCAAGGCTCTCTCGGTTTCTTACAGTTGTCCCTATTCCTGCTCCCAAGTTCAGTCCATTTCCTTGGACTAGTATGCCAGTTCTCACTGGTCTCCAACAACTTGCTCATAATGGTTTCTGGCGACACTGCCCCCAAACTCGCGCTGAGGTCTGCGGTGGGTGTTCCATTGTGAGCACTCAAAGAACGTGTGGCACTCGCCTCCTTCACAGTACTTACAGGGTTCATCAAGCTTTTGGATGTGATTACGAATATTATATTCGTATGATATGATAGTAGAGTATGATACTAGTGCGAGCAAAACTGGCGAATGACCGTTGGTTTTGACGTGCAGGGAAGGACGTGGTCCGTTTTCCCACGCCTGTGAAATCTAACTGGCGCGCGTTGAACCGCGCTGTACGCAATTACTCCGGCTTTAGAGTCCCCGCGTGTGAGAGAAATTCCCACAAGTACTACACTTGATTTTAGAGGTATGATCAAGAGAAGAGCCTATATTGGGAACCTCACGACCTCGGCAATGTTTGCAATGTATTTACCACCAATTTTTAGCATCATAATTTTATCACTTGGTAAAATCTTCGGTTCTTGAAACGTCTGACGCCCCTTTCTCGTATATCTCGGAGGACCTAGATGAGAACTCCTTGAAAGAAATGAATCGCGTAGGAACAGATAAGAGCGGGTTGTCCTGCCTACGTGTGACGCTCACGTCCTCGCAGCCCGCCTTGTTTCTTCTCTTGTCCGGAAATAATAGGTTTGCGGGGTAGGGCCTTTGCCGAAGCGGACTCCAGGGCCGCAACCTCGCTCACACCTGCGGGTTTTTTGGGGATCGAACCGTCAACAAAATAGCTACTGACCTCAAATGTTTCAATACAATGCTATGAAGAAGGAAACTACCTCGCTCCATTCACCATCATTTGATGGGAAAGGATTTCGTTCTTCGAGGCCGTCGATATTTTATGGAAAGATTGGTACATGATCTCCGCACTTCTATCGAAAACACTTTTCGAAAGCTACTCGTCAGGTTGGTACATGAGCTCCACACTTCGCCGAAAATATCATTTTCGAAAGCTACGTCAGGTGGTCACTGTACGATGAATATTCGTTTCAATCAGTTCTGCACATGTATGTTGTAGGTATAACGAATTCATATTATTCATAACGTAGTCGGCTTTTCTGTACCGAACATAAAAAGTATTTCCTCTTACTAAAAAAAATCTTTCCTGGATTCGTGCAAAAAGTGGCAGAAAGAAATGCCTGTCCTGAGGCCGAGTTCTTGCCCGAGTCATTCGATATTTCCTGAGAAAATGCACCCTTGAAATTACCGTGCGGTCAAGACATCCTCTGCCTTCCCTCCTGTAGGTTTTCTTCACATCCTTTGTCCGCTGGGCCAGGCCTATCTCACTTCCCTTGCTTTCCAACATAACACCAAACATCAAGATTGCACGGAACGAATTTTCACATGTATTTTTCGTTCCTGGATGTGTTCGTACGGTTTCAGTAACAGGTTTTAGCGGAGCTCTCGATCAGTAAATGAGTTTCTTCTCTGAGTATCGTTACAGACTGTTGCTAACAGTTGCTGGCCAACAGGTGTTTGAGGGTTGGTGTCTTGCAGGTGCTGGTTGCATGGGATCAGCTGTTGTAGAGGTATTTCGGGTCCCTTCCTGTGTCATTGTCCTGATGGTTCATCGCTTTCAGAACCAGTTGCAAGATGCACGTTGTGTTGCGAAAAATTGCAAGTGCTTCATATCCCATTAGTCACCATTCTTCAAAGTTCTCAGTGGATTTATTTGGGACCACCACTCGCGAATCGTTTCACTGCTTGTAGTTTTCGCTTTCATCAAGTTCTTTGACTTCGTTGGATCCGAGCCCGAATCTAGCTATTTTCAGATTATTATAATTATTGGATGTTTGTGTTCATTACTGTAACCATCTCGTTTCCTGCGGTTGGGTAGACGATTGAGAAGTAGGTTTACTGGAGAGCTTCACGGCGGAGGTTCAAGTGGCGCCACGCTCGAGGGTAATGAGCTCTCATCACTTCAGCTATTGACGATAGTTTGATTTGTCCGTTGGGGATAGACGCGGCGGAATTGGGCGGGAACAAGGAGGTTATAAAGGAGCGCAAAAGTTCCGATGGTTTCTCGAGTTTTCTCTCCAGAAATTCAATGTTTCATTTTTTCCTGTGTATGTCACACTGCACCATAATGTTTTATTATACAATATATTATATTTGAAGTCCAACAGCAAACAATTTTCCTTCCCGTTTTCTTTACTTCCATGGTTTAATAAACAAATTTTTATATATTTTCAGTATTTTCGGACAGTAGGTAGTTGATTAATTGCTACATTATAGCACATGCCTTCCTGTTGTGGGGTCCATATATGTAACTTTCTTGGGTGGCACCATCTCCTTATCTTTCTTCCCTCGCCCCCTCATCCATTTCATTGCTCCTTCTGGATGACTAATTTGTTGCCTGGTTTTAGGACCGACTATACCCTCTAGCTCGACAGCTTTTTTGTCTGACTGTACACCTCCTTCATCTGTGGACAAGTCCAAAGAGGTTGTTGTTGTACTAGTTGGTCCATGCAATCTATCTTGAGCCATATCGTGGATAAATAATATTTGGAATAGATAATCGTTTAGTGTGGCCTGCACGATTCAGGGCATTTAGCAAAGTTATAACGTGAAATTCTACAGTAAAGACTCCAATACCCACCCCTTCGTCTTTCTCGTCCGAGTTTCCCAGACCAAGACATATCTGTGATTTTATCGGTTGAATGCGGTTCACCCCGCGGTTAATGCTCTCCTGAGATTCCCACCAGACTGAAGGATTTCCTTTTGATGAACCACATGACGTCTTTCTTCTGGATGGAGATCTATACGATTGTTTTTTTAAGGTTTCATTAGAAATAACCGTTGAAACTTTTTTGTACTCTCTCGCTTACTTAGTTATAGTTCCCTTCGTAAGGAAGTGTATAATTACGTAATTATTGGTATTATAATTAGTTTATCTTAATTACCTCGGTACTACATTCGCAGCCGTTTCTTATTTCCGGCATTAAAAAAAGTTTTTATTGATAATTCTCCTGATGCTCTGAATCATACCTCCTGCTGTCCCGTTTTAAAAAAATAATGTTTTATATTATTTAATAAAAATCTTTTTTTGTATTTTTGTTATTAGGTATTTTTAATTAATTTTATTTACAAGCCTGCTTTCTCTTCTGACTACAGGCTAAGCCTGTAGCTACAGTAACTGTTCTGGTGAAGGCTATTTTAATTACTAATTAATTTGTAATTCGACGAGTACACCCACAATTTATTGTATGATTGATAATGAACGTAATAATAATGACATTAGAGTACTCAACCACAGCGATTCACTTATAAACATATTATGTTTCGTCTGGCGTCCAGGATGTTTATCCGAGTCTACAATTCAAATAATCATTGTGATTAGCTCTGATAGTTCTACGTATATTCTTATCTCTTCGTTTGACGGCTTAAAAAAATAATGCTGGAAATATTTGAGGATGGCTGATTGTGTGCATCAAGATACAAAACGATGGGAGGCTGCAGGCTTCAGCGACGGGATGAATCAGTTTGTGATAGTCTAGACTAGATCGGTCACCACACGTGTCACTTTCTACTTTTATCAAGTCTTTATAAAAATAGACGGGAAGAAAAAAAAAAAAAAAAAAAAAGGCTCCTCGGGGAATAAATGTGCTTAGAGAGAAAAAACAGATTCTGATCTGTGATTTTGAGGCTTGGGTTTGACGTTTCGTAAAGTTGTGAGACAATTTTCTTGTTCGTTTTTTTGGATTAGCAAGAAATCCCAGATCCCACTGGGCTGTGTAGATTTTTGTTTTCTGCGTATGATGCATGTATGATTTCACCCTTCCCATACAACCAGATTGTCTAGGGAAGCACTCAAAAGCATGGGTTTGGGTGCAAAAAATTGAAGACACGGGTGTTGTCTTTGGGCCAATTCATCAATTTTCGTTAGTACCTATTGGTTCATTAGGTTGTCTTATTAAATGATCTTACAAATATACCTAAAACTATTGATCCGTCAGTGGCACTATTTCTACCTAAAACTGAAGGTTTGGGTTTTTTAAAGGGTTTTTTCCTTGCGACTCGGGGTTTTTGTGCGGGTGATTTGGCAGCACTGAGTCACCCATCGTGCGGCATTCCGTTAATTTAAAGTTGTTCACCACAACCTTGACTTTTCGGGTGTGAATCTTGCTCTGGGATCAGTGGACCGGGAAGAGATACTGGCGCAACCGTGTCTGGTAATGATGTGCCAAAGTAAAGACATAAAATGTCAATTAGAGCTGTTGGTATGTCATAGTTACGTCAGAAACGTCCAGTGTCATGTTCCGAAACGCCCCATATACAAGAATTTTAATAATTTCTGCTTCAAGTCAGCAACTATTGGCTCTCAGAAAGCGATTTGAGATTTGAGCGCTCTTTAATAAATAACTCTCTCTTCGTACCTCTCAGCGCATTTTCCTGGTGAATTAAATCCAATTCATCGTGGTACAATATAATATTAGAAGTTTATCCTTCGAAGTGAATTGCGAAGCGGGAGGGGTGCAGACTGTACCAGTCGCAGCCACGCTTACGACCTGGATGGGAAGGATACGGTAAACGGATAAGACGTTGAGCGAAACTGGGTTACTGGGCCACTCTCTCTTTTTAGTTGTTTGAGGCGAGTGTAAGCGAAAGTTCTGACCCTCACAGACATGGTAGTGATGGCCTTCACGTCGAATTTCGGTTAACTAAATTTAGCTTTGTGAAGCACTTTATTCAGAAACGATAGGCATACATTTTGACGTGTCAGAAGAAAACATCTAATCCTTCATGTTTCGGTTAAGTTGGCAAGATGCAATTATTTCAAATGTAAGGTTTGATCCGTATAAAAAAATTATGTACAGTATCGGGGATTGGGATCTGAGCCTATAGCGCACGTCTCCTTGGATCGATAGGACTGCAAGTGAGGCTGCCCTCCCCTAGCTGTACAGCCACCCCCTGTTATCCCACCCCCTTCGTGATAGCATTCAACAGATTCCCTGCGTTTCTCCCGCGCCCAAAAATTCGGACAGATCTCGCCTTTATTTTGTCGTGGGCCATGAGACAAATCCCAAGAATTAATTTGTGAACGAATTGGGCCAAGGGTAAACTACGAGTATCGTATCAACTGTCGTTGTATTAGGCACCCCTGGGGACATAATGTCCTACATTTAATCCCAATCCAATGAGCTAGTGCAACTGTTCTGCTTGTAAAAATCCCCAACTCTTTTATTTTGGAAGAAGTGGGTACCAAGGATTTACCTCTCAAAAGTGATGACGAAAGTTCGAGTCAACGCTATTTGAGGCGCCTCACACCTACCATACCTTGCTCTAGCTCTTGACTTTCCTGGATTTGTTTTCTAAATGTAAGTTGTGTTTAGGGGATTTTTTTCCAGAAGATTCGTTGACCTAGCAACTTCTCAATTTCTCCATTCATAGGATTCTCATTGCCCTCGTCTGCACTTGGGGATATTAAGGAGTTATTTTAGCGGGAGGTTTTTGATCGTTCAAGTATGAAGGTGAATAGATTTGGTGGTCACCGCCTTCGCGATCTGTGAGGCCGTCAAACCGCGAAGGTCGTGATTTCGGAGACTCGTCTTCGGGACCTTCGTATGTCTCCGTCACGATCATCCGAGTGCTGAGTAGACTTTCCTTGGGACTTGTCCGATTTGCCTGTGTGAGCAGCTCCCCGAATGGGACGGGTAATTGGACTTCCTGTCGCTCGCTCATTGTTGATTGGCATTCTCAAGATGATGGACTTGTGACGGTTAGAATGCCGTCGAGTGTATTGTTCCATATTTTGGTTTATTATTCTTGGAATAATACACCTATGTTTTCGCGACGCGGGTCGACGACTCCGATCGGTCTCAAAATTTGACATTATCCGTTTCAAGTGGTCTACATTCAAAATCCGAAATGTCCGTCCGCCGTCCGGGCCGTTTTGGGCAGTAGGAATTTTTTTAAAAATCTGAAATTTTGGCAAAATACTTGGTTTACCATCTAGTTGTGCCCGCAAGGTTTTCAGTCCGATCGCCCAAACCCGTGGGGCGCTATGGGGCTAAAATGGGGCTACAGGAGGGGTGTTTTGAAGGCTTTTAGCTATGGGATCGAGTTAGGTGTCGTTTTCGAAGTATTTTTGGACGTAGAATCCATTTTTGGGGGTCCCGGAACGATCCGATTTCACTGTGGCGTTCTATAGGGCTTTCATGGGGCTAAAAATGGGATTTTTGAAGGATCCCAAGAAGTTAAATATTTTTCGAGTAAAAATTAAAGAATTTTTGAAAAAACATATTTTTGAAAAAAAAATCCCCCCAAAAAATTTTTTTTGAAATATAAAAATCCAAAAAAAAAATTTTTTAATTTTTTTTATTGACAGAATTAAATGTCTGTACAAGTAACCTATATCACAGAATAATAAACCCTTGTGTAAAATTTGCAGCGTTTTTATTGTGGAGGAAATGCAGCAGTCTTTTATTCATGACCGTTCTACGGATTTCGCTCTTTGGAGAATTGTTAGAGCGTTTGTTATTGAATTATGAATAACTCGTGAAGCGATAACCAGCTGTTTGCGACGCATTCCAGCTAGTTGTTAGAAATTGTGTCTGGCAGGGTTCCTACATCGATAAAATTTGGACCCAACATTTAACCAATCCAACACGCAATGCTGCTCTTTTGAGCCAATTATACAGTCATTATTGCCACGCTGGCCCGTACTATAAGAGGAAATATTGATCTGAGCATTACGCCAGGGTCGTTGAATTGTAACGATGAATCTACGACTAATTGCGCGTTTCATCCAAAGCAGTTGAAGTGGTCTCCATCACCTTGCCCATAGACGATTCACCCTTGATGATTCATGGGATTCAATGACTGGGCAGAGTTAGTCACATGTTTGATACAGTTGATTAGTAGGAATGGAACATTGATGTCACCATCGCACAGAAATGATTGATGTTGGGGAAAAATCGATGTTTTGATTAGGCTACGTAGGTTAAATGTTGAAAAATGGCGTCACTGGAATAGCAAACGGGAAAACCGTTCGCTAGGAAAAAGAGATTTTCTTGCACCAAAAAGTGGAAAATTAAACATTTGCAAGACGGTAGGAATTTTTATTTATTCACAGACTGTTTTTAAGCAATGAAAAAATGTTGTCAACTCATCACATGTCATCAGAACGTTGAAGAGGAAAATAATTTTGGAGGCTATTTCCCCTCTAACCTGTTCCCAGTTTTGGTCAGTAGGTGGACTGCCTTTGAAAACAGTCCTGATGTGACACAGACCTTCGTACCTAATTATTTTCACTATTTTCATTATAGAAAAAATCTTGAATTAGATACATTGATGAAAACATCGGAAAAAACCTTCGATGGTCCTTAAACATCAGAAGTCAACCATCAAGGGTAAAAGCATCGAACATCGAACCAGAACTATCAACATCGATGTTCCATCCCTATTCATCAGTTGACAATAAGGAATGGATGTGCGTCTGAATTTTGGGTTAAATTATCTGGGGCCGTATTATACCTATAATAGGTACCTATAATAGGTACTTATAAGTACCTACTGTAAAATTCAAAAGGTAGGGGGGAAATTTTTTTGTGACTGTCTTTCATGACGTGGATACGTATTAAAATATTATTATATATAATATAAATTTTATCAAAATTTGATTATTTAATGATGTTCTGAACGATTTGAATTGCTGGCCTTGACGTCATGACCATTCATCAGCTGTCTGACCAATCTGAAACCCAAGTTGCTTGGGGAGGGGCTGAGTTGACCAATAGGGAGGTCGTTGAGGTGTAAATTCAACTCTATCAGCTGATTCCTCGTCCAGCCGCAAATTCAAACTTCGACTTTTCCATAAATAATATAAATTAATATGAACTTGGGGTCAGTTTTGATCCTATTTTCAGTATTATTTGTTCTAAAATCTGAAAGCATGTCCATTATTGTATGAGCTGACGTATGAAGCCTTCGGTTTGAGAGCAATGGATTTATGGGTCTTTTCTTGGAGTTCCGCTCGACCTGAATTCTACACTCATTTCTACAGTTCTACATTATCCCTTGACTTCGAGTAATTCGCCGTTATTCAACCCAAGATGATGGACGCAGACAAGAATCATCCTGCAGACTAGAATAACACTGGAAAGAGTCGGCCGGGCCTTCAAGGTTGTAGCTATTGTTGCCCAATGTCGACATCAGTAGCTGACGAAAGGTCGCCACTTTTGTCCCTGGGCTCAAGAGTTCTCGTGAGCCCTCTCACTTTAACAAACTTTTTATGCTTCGTATTGACTATAGTTCGAAACTTTTAAACTAGTCTCTGCGTTCTGATAATCGTCGTTCATCCGTGTGATGGGTACGTACCTATTGAATGACATCAGAGGCATTTGAATCGCTCGATAAATTTGTTTAAGAATTTTTACGGCTATTGCAGCCGCTTTTAATATCTTACTTCTCTTATTCACGGCTGCAGTGAGATCAAGTTTTTTAATCTGAACTCATTAAGCTAAACGAGATCAGACTTGAAGACTTCAAGTATTCAAGAATACTAATAAGTACTACTTAGTATTCTGGGATTTTGAATTTGGAAACTTTTCCTTTCTGCGAGATTTGTGCTCATTACCGACTTTCGCATTTTTTTGAGTTGGCCACGTGAGAAGATCCTGTTGTCCGAAAGACAATGCATAGCGGTAGTGACAGTTCGTGGTCATGATAATGGTTTTGTCTCCGTGACACATTTTTTTTAGTGCCGGCGCTAGTTTGGAGTTGTGAAATTATTTTGAGCGATAGCATTCTTCAAACAGGATGTTCTGTTTTATCGGCGTACGTGCTAAAACAAGCTTTCAGGATTTTTCTTATTTGGTAGGCACACTACGCGATTTTGACATTTCCTCCTCTAGATAAAAGTTTGAATAGGTACTGTTGTCAGACCTTATGGGATTCATTGTTGGCGATCTTTCTTAAAGTGTCCCTGAAATCGATTCAACCCTCGTGGTCAATCTGGCAGCCTGGATAGACGATCGTCATCCTCGTGAATGATCCATCAGTTTCCAAGAGGTCACATGCCCCCACCACGGTACCTATCGTGTGCAGTGAGTTGAATTGTTCGACCAGTCATCAGTTTAAATCATACCGTCATCTATACCTACCCCTAATATCAGGCCGCAGAGAACTTTTTAAAACGTGTTTTTCTCTTGAATTTTTTTCTCTCTTTTCACAAAACTGCTTTTTATATTAGTACCTATTCCTTTTTTCTCAACTTAAAAAATGAAATAAATTTTTTTAAATACCTTACGCTGATTCAATCATCATGAAATATATATATGGGAACGTAGTAGGCCGGACCCTCATAATTCCTGAAAATGTGACGAAAATCGGATCAAAATTGTGGAGGCTATCTGGTTTGGTGAAGTCTGTCAGGTGATAACCCCCAGCCCCACCGCTTTCATACCGCGCGCCCGCTCCATCACAAGCTCCCTTCCCTTCCACACACTCGCACTCATGAGATATCTCGTCGCTGGACGTGAAAGGGTTAACAATCTTGGGGTCTGGGGGTGTCCTCCAGTAAAAACATAGTTAAACATACTTACATAGTCACAAGCGGCACATATAGTCACAAACTCCTTTCCTCCTCAAATTATTCGTTATCCTTCTCAAATTCCTCCTTTCCTCTGTTTTTAGGGTGCATGGCGCCTGTAATCAATCCGCGCATTCGGAGTCGATTCCTAAATTGAAACAGTGGTGTTGTTCTTGAGTTTGAGCCTTTTAAATCATCTTATACCCCCATTTTATTTTTTCCTCCATTCCAGTTCATTTGTTCAAATACCTCGTCGATGGAGCTGCCGATAGAAACTTTCTAATTTTCCCTTTCTAGGATGGCGATAGTGGACTCGGAGGGGCGGCAAAAGGGTAGCCGGCGCAGTGCGTAGACACCGTCTTGCCCTGCTTTATATGGCTTTGATTCGCCGATTCATTGATTGGCCAACGACCTGGAACGCGGCGCAGTTCTTGATTTCTATCCCCCCCACCCCGAGAAGGCTACTTTTTACGAGTGAAAAACAAGCTTGGTTGAAGTCGAGTGTAGTTGTAATGATATTTGATGAGTTGGACTTGTAAGGATGTTGCACGGGTTCTCTGCCCATTTTAAGTAACTCAAAACCATAACCGTTGTAAGAATCCCTTAACGAAGTGGCAGTGGCTCAAATATTTATGTAAAAAGTATGGAGTGTCACAGAATACTGTTTTCAGTTACCTTCAAACACTCACGAGCATAAGCGTATAATAAAGATTACTGGACATGATCCAGTTCTAACCACGCAGAATGTCCGAACCGGCTTTCCTCTAGGTTTTTACATAACAAGCAGCCAGGAAGAGTATTATGCTATTGAAAGATGACAAAGCGTTTTCATCCTACCCGTTTGGAATCCCGCCAACTGCTTGGTAGGAAGGACGTACTGCTCTAAAGGATTATAGCGCCTAAATTGATCACATACGAGGCCCCTTGCCGACAAAATACAGTCCGTCAATGACTTTTTGCATAGGAGAAACTGCGGAGACTTTATCAGGAATTTAATTATTTTCCTTTCTGGAGCGGGCTTTCAGAGTATAGTAACTTTCTGCGGGCAACTCCTGTTCTACAAGATTCAATTGGAAGGGCAGCTTTCTAAGAAGTAAAGCGGCCCTGCTGTGAAGTGCGGGTGAAAATCATTTGGCACTAAATAGCATTTGAGGAGGCTGAGGCCCCTTGTGTTGAGGAAGTTAGTTGATTTTGGGCAAGCTATAAAAAAATTGAATGGCTCTGGTCAAAAAATACAGTGGGTTTGTCCTAACGCTTCTGGAAAAAGGAGTGAGTTTGAGCAAATTCGTTAGTACGTGGTGAAAAGTCATAAGTTGGGTACTCCAAATGAATAGGGACACTTATTTAAATACTTGTGAAGTTCGGCATACGTCCAAACAAAGAAAATGTTTCATAGAGTAGAGAGTAGAGTTTGGCGGAAATCAGCTCCTGTTTTTTGGCAGGGCGATAAGTTTCAAAGAGTAGAGATTCAAGCATTCATGACGTGAGCTTTTCCATTGAGTACAGACACAAATTCGAATGCTCTCTGTACTTTAGCATTCGGTAGTGATGATATCATTAAAAGTGCCAATAAGGCTGCAACGTGAACGCCCTTTGGAAAATTTAGCATGTAGTAGTGATGATTTTCAAACAGACAATTTTTCATAGAGTAGGAACACACTTCGAGAATTTTCGAAACTTTTGGCATAAAGTAGATATTAGTTCAAATTTTATAATCCGTCGCATAGAGTAGGGACATGATGTATTATATTAGCGGGGAAATTCCTGTTTTTGAAACTGTAGGTATCACAGTAATTGTGAGCTTTGCCATTGATTACCGACATAAATTGGAATGCTTCTTCGCAATTTAGCATTAGTTAGTGATAATAGCTATAAAAGTGCCAATTTATTCATACAGTAAGGCTACAACGGAAGTTGGAAAATGTAGCATACAGTAGGGATACGCTCAAACAAAGTAAAAATTTTCATTGAGAAGGAACACGAATTCAAGGATTTTCGACCAATTTTGCATAGAGTAGGTATCAGCTCAAATTGTATAAACCGTTGCTTAGAGTAGGGATATTTGCAGGGAATTATGATACAGTTTCAAAGAGAAGAGATGCACATGATGTTAACAGTTAACTCTTCCATTGAGTAAAGATAGCATACTGTTGTGTTCCAGGGGTTTCAGGAAATTTGGCATTGAGTAGATATTAGCATCGAGAAGGGTCACCGAATTGAAGAATTTAGTGACATTGACCGTTGAAATGTGATGAAAGCTCGAACAGCTTAAAATTTGTCCTTGTAGTACGAATAGAACTGTAAAACATTCTTGGAGTGGGAAAACAAAATTTCCTAAAAACATTGCCCATCGCAACGACCTCTCACTTCTCCTCTACGGGCAAAAACCTAAAATAATTTTTTTTTGCAACTTGTCATTGTTTTTCTGTATGCTGTTCAAGTTTTTGCATTCTGGTTAGACTTGTTAATCTAAGCATCTCCAAGACAGGGGTTATTATTTGCTATTGTTTGCGAGTCAAGTGTCAATTCCAGTAGGTTTGGGTTTCACCCTGCAGTTGGGCCTTTGCCGTGGCAAGGTTGGGGTGGCTCAAGTAAACCAGGTCACCCTGCGATCTAATCTCGTTACAATAACAAGAACTTTTTCCTTTGAAGAATAGGCAAGCTCTTGTAAGAATTCACGTATATTGACCCCCCGAAAAATGCCTCAAGATGCTGTTCGTGGACACTTGGTGTTTGTGTCTCATGATGATTTTATTGTTTCAATTAAAAATGAATTTGTTTGTTTTCAGATGGTTCGGCCAGGAAAGGGACTTCAATGTACTGGTCATGGACCTACTCGGACCCTCGCTGGAAGATCTCTTCAATTTCTGCTCCCGCAGTTTTACAATAAAGACTGTACTCATGTTGGCGGACCAAATGATTGGTCGCATAGAATACATTCATTCACGATCGTTCATTCACAGGTAAATCAAATTTCATTATCTCATTAAACTCGAGCCAGGAGGCCCTGACCCCTCGGCGGGTTGTAGCGCCATAGTAGTAGTAGTAGCATTAAACTCGAGTTATGGAAGATCGGACTTTGCAGCGTTCTTTTTGGCGTCCATACCAGACGCTACTTTGAGGGGAAAGGCTTGTTTTATGATTTCTGGGAAAGGCACTAAATCAGATTTCATATCGTTTGAAATGAGCCTTTTGTGGACTAGACGAGGGTGGGCTTGACTCATCACCCAAAAACTTTGAATGGGATTTACTGAAAACTTCGTTAGTGACTTTTTTAGTTCCTTACTCATGCTGTCGACATGTTAGGAATCATCAGAGGATTCGTGGATACTTTTTGCACCTTAAGTTTTCAAAAGTTTTATTTTCTTTCTAGTCTATTGCGTTGTGCAACCAGTGGGTTTGCAGTGAAACGACGCATTAGTTAATGCCTTCCTTCCTCGTAAGACCAATCAAATAAATTATTCGCCATTGTCCCAATTTCGATTATTTTCAGCGGTGTTTTTGGGGTTTCTAGGAAATGAGCCTCAGGCCCAAGGAAATTCTTACAAAACCGCGTTCCACATTCGATTCTTATTCCCACGACACCTTCCACAACCTAATTATTCATCTTCCTTTTTCTCTTGTTTTCCTCCTCTTTCCATTCTGTCGGTAAGTCCTGTTTGTTGGCCGGGGAGTCAGTTACGTAGTCATCCTTGAATCGAAAGTTTGGGAAAAAGGCTGACATCGTTTCGGGGCCCGTGGAAAAATAATTATATGACCATCATTATGTGCCGAGTCACCCCACCGCCGAAATTCGGACTTCAACGTGGTTCAAGTGTGTATTGCATGCAGCAATGCGTCATTACAATAACATTATTGTCATTACAGAGACATCAAGCCCGACAATTTCCTCATGGGGATCGGCCGCCATTGCAACAAATTGTTCCTCATTGATTTCGGACTCGCCAAGAAGTTCAGGGACAACCGCACGAGAAGTCATATAGCCTACAGGGAAGACAAAAATCTCACAGGGACTGCCCGTTACGCTTCCATAAACGCTCATCTAGGAATAGAACAGAGGTAAAGATGTCACAAATTTTTACTGACGAAGGGAAAATCCTGGTTTCTGAACCCCTGAGTTATTCTCATCTCTCGTGAATTGCGTTATGATGATTCATATGGTTTGTTCTAGCCGGAGAGACGACATGGAATCCCTTGGCTACGTGATGATGTACTTCAATAGAGGAAGTCTCCCGTGGCAAGGCCTCAAGGTATGTTAGTGCCGATGTACCCAGCCAGGTGCCTCATCAGTTTTCCAATAACATGAGATCTAGCGGTTACTCACTCAAAACTATCATTGAGTTTGGATTTGGGGGAGGTTATGACCCAAAAGAGGGAGTTCAGGGGAAAATGGAGATCCTTGGTGACAGAGGTCCAAAATGGCCCAGCACGACGGGCATGGTGAGTTCCACGAGAGCGTTCCTGCAGGTTTTACCTACCTCATTCACATCCCTCCCTTGGGTCCAGAATCATCGACGGATGTTAGGCAGACTTTTGGGCTGCTTAGCTTATGAAAAGAGCAACAACAAAAAAGCTGCAAATTTTACACGAGGGTTTATTGTTGATTATTCTTTAATATAGGTTAATAGTGTAAAAATTAATTCTAAGTAAATAAGAAAATATTTTTGAAATATAATTAAAAACTAAAGTTTTCTGTACATTGTTTGGAAAGATGTGGGACCTCAATGGATTTTGCTTCCGAAATTTCTCGGAAAACGACACCTTATTAATTGTCAGATTTTGACCTCATGGAATCCTTGAAAAATCCAATTTATAACCCCATAGAAGCCCCACAGATTCCGACGGTGAAATAGGATCGTTCTGGGACCCCCAAAAATGGATTCTACGTCCAAAAATACTTCGAAAAACATTCACTTAACTCGGCCCCATAGCCGAAAATCTTCGCCAACCCCTCCCGTAGCCCCCCCATTTAAGCCCCATAGCGCCCCATGGGTTTGGACGATCGGGCTGAAAACCTGGCGGGCACAACTAGATGGTAAACCGAGTATTTTGTAATATTTCAGATTGAAAAAAAAAAAATCCTGCCTAAACCGGCTCGGACGGCGGACGGACATTTCGTTTTGGGAATCTAGACCTCTTGAAACGTATTATAATATAATCAAAATAATCAAAAAATTTATAATATAATATAATATAATCAATATAATCAAAAAATTTCCCGAAAATTTGACCATTATTATAATATTATTATAATAATGGTCAAATTTTCGGGAAATTTTTTGAATTGTATATTGATTTGAAAAGAACGTCGATGATAAGAAAATTGGATTTTGGCTGATATTTGATATCATTCTAAAATATCGATTCGTCGAGTGAAAAATATCCATATTTCGGTCTCTTCATCGATATTTTAGGAACATCCCTACCTTAAACCCTTGGCGATTTGTCGGGAAAATTTAGGAAAGAAATTCTTAAAGAGGATCGGAACTCTTTCTCATTATTGATCTCTTTTGCTCCATTGCTTCGTCTCTTTGGGTTGAGGGGATACGCCGAATGAACGCCAAAAGTAATTCTATCGGAAACTTCGCTCTGCATGGTCGATCACCCATCCATATACTAACAAAGCCCGACGTTGCTTTTACTTTGCTGATCCAAAGAAACGCTACATTTCTCAAGCAATTGAAATTACCTACTTGGCTGTTATACCGTTTCCGGGATTGTTGAATAGAATGCCGTTCGGCGGAACGCGATGTTTAGTAAACAAGTCGTCCATAGCCTGAACGGCGTCTTGAAATAAATAGAATTTCCGTTTCGGGCTCCTTGAACCTCAGCCAACTTGATTTTCGTTGCTCTTTGCAGCTATTTCATCATTTCTTCCAGATTGGAATTCGTTCATGAAATCCATCACTGATTATTTGTTCTTCTTTTAGGCCGCCACCAAAAAACAGAAATATGAAAAAATCAGCGAGAAGAAAATGTCCACGCCTGTTGAGGTTTTGTGTAAAGTAAGCGACTTTTCAACTAGGTTGATGATTTATGAATTTGTAACAAATTTTTAACTGCTTGTGATATTACAGGGATTCCCGGCAGAATTCGTACTGTATCTAAACTACTGCCGAGGCCTGAAATTTGAAGAAGGGCCGGATTACATGTACCTTCGGCAACTGTTCAGAATCCTCTTCCGCACCTTGAACCACCAGTACGACTACACTTTCGACTGGACGATGCTCAAACAGAAAGCCACCCTCGGGGGCTCCGGAGGCTCAGGGATCCCCTCGATGTTACCTCAGGGAGGGGCATCCGGCGGAGCAGGAGGAGCAGGCGGCGCTGGTATGCCTGGCGTCGCGGCGACGCCGTCCGGCCGAACGACTACAGGAGGCGTCCCAGGCTCCACTCCAGTCAACCAGGGACAAGGTGAGCCGAGGCATTCATCTCAAGCCCGAAAGAACAGACTGTACTATTGGTTAGGCTCCGGCGCCGACAAATAGCCAACCCAAAATCCACTGATATAAATAAAATATAAATTCATCGTAGTAGATGAACAGAAAAAAAGAAAAAAAAAAAAAAAAACGAAAAAGTATAAGTAATGTAACTAACCTCGTTACTATTCTCCACATTTCACTTCATTACCTTCACTCGTTTTTAACCCTCCCCTCCTCTCATAACCACAATGAAAACCTAATAAATTTCTGTTTTCTCTTGAATGGGGACTTTTTAATGTGCAGTGTGACGATTTAAAAGCATTAACGAAACTAACCTTATTAGTATTTTAAGACTCATAATTTAATTGGGGACTAAGAGGAAGGTAATAAGTTTTCAGTGATGAGTGGTTTTTGTTCCCACTGTGGGGTTTCAGAAGGTTTGGCATACTCGTGCTGTTCTGGGCTAAGCAGATTGAAACTTTATTGTGATATTGTTTCAACAATTGTACGTATTTCGAGTAGATCGGCCTAGTGAGACTGAATTTTAATCTCTCTAGTCGCTGATCAACTGTACCTTCACAAAAGAATCACATGACTCATGGCCCAGATTTGGAAGAGCTCCGATGGCTAGCTAGATTCCATTGGTGGTAGGCCCTCTCGTTTCACAATAAACCAATACGTAGACTGGGCACAATCTGCATAAACTAGTGCTAACTTGTGTCAGCGTGCAACAACAGCCCTCTTTTTTATCAATATAATTTTTTTTTATAAATCATTAATCAGGCTTGTCAGCATTACTTCTTTCACTCAAAAGTTTCCTCTCTTTGTAATCATCGTTTTTGGCAGGACGTGTGAAACGTTGACAAAATACTCGATAGTTGAGGCCGCAGTTTTTCTGCCCCTTGGAGTTGAAGGGTTTGGGCCACTGAGTCGGGTGAGTTGTCGATTTCAACGTATCGATGCCTGGGGTTCTAGGGGGGGGGGGGGGGGGGGGTTAATGGCCCTCCATAAGATTGACGAGGGTCTCCCCAAAAGTTAGTTTCCCGTTTTCGAAAAAAATTCTCGATGGGCGTCCACTGCGCTGCTCCTCATGCACTGCAATACGTCCTTTCTCAAAACGTTTACGCCACGCTTTCGGACCATTTGGACACTCATCACATTGTTACTATTTCCTAAACAAAGTCTATGGCGAATTTCGATAGCGGTAACCCTCTCATTGCTCAGGAATCGAACGAAATTGCGAGAGGGGACATTCATGTTTCCTATCAGCAAACCAACACCGCTTTACACCAAACATTTACAGGGCTACCACTACATCCTAACAAAAAACTTGAGACCAGTTTTCTACGACTTTGTTGTCCCCATAGAAAGTAGGGTAACTTACTTTTGGGATGACCCTCATATTTGTGTATATTTTTGTATCTAACCTATAAATACGTATACATAACGAAACGTGCATCCCAAACTAATCAAGCTGTAGATTTAACTTGTGCTTTTTTGAGTTCGTTGTGATACTGGCCCACGACCTCCAAGACTGCGAATTGTTGCAAGATTGGGCTCCAAAGTGATGAAACGAAATCGTCCTGTTAATCATTAAATGATAAAATTAATTTGTTCTGGTACGATTTCCACTCAGAAAAACTAGTCTCTTTGAAGTTTTGTTTTTGTTTTCACTTTACGACCCTAATTGATCCACCTATTTCAGTTCATAGAAACGTTCGGTTTTTTCAGGATTGTTCAAATTGTCGCAGTGACGGGGAAATTGAGAGGTCAGTAAATTTCCGGAAGTTGGCGGCGTTGAAAATCCCTGTTTGTTTTTTAGTGGGATGTTTTCTTCTCCCCCTTTTTTTCTCGGTGTGGCGGGAAGAATGTTGGGAAATACAGTATTTTGACGCTTGGTGGTATCCATGGTGAAATTGGTTTTATTTCTCAAAGGCTTTTCGGATTTTTTTTTTTTTTTTGCATTTGGAAATATTCGGCATAAACGGGTCGTGTGGTGTACTTGTTTTGGGGGCTTCTTTTGTCTTGCTGGTTGTGGTGTTTCTCTTCTCTCATGTTGTTCAAATGCATCATTTTTCTGACAAATGCGAATAAAAAATACGTTTCTGCATCATTGTTTTCGTTTCTTTGGTAGAGATTTATTCCAATTGGGTGACGTGTTGTATTCACTAGTTGACAGCAGGCTAAAAAAAGTCCCTTGCTACTGTTGACACTTGGCTGCAAGCGAGGTCTTCGAATTTCCTTCGCGCTTGAAGCTCCCACTTCCCCCGACGTTTGAAATTGAAGCCAATTGAATCCTCCTTTTTTTTTAATCAGATTTTGTCCCACAACAATTTTTTGTGAAAATTACAGGTGTATGAATGACGTCACAAATATGAGCGGTACCTATCCAGATCCACGGGTGAGTTGACGAAAAAAAAAAAAAAAAATCTAACGTGTCAGCAAAAACCCTACTGCTATTGAGCTAAAACACTAACTTTTCCTCCCTGTTGCACTTTGTCGTTTTTTACATCATTAAAAAAACCATTGAGTAAAACTGCATTTTTACTAGCTGTGTTATTAACTCCAAACTAACCATATAGAATTTAATTTGAGCAAAATTGTTCTTGGGAGAAAAAATAAAATAAAATACAAACTAAATTAAATAAATTACGTACTCGGTTCTTCTTACTCATAGTTGCTCTAGTGGTAAAATTATTAGTTAAATAACAATTTTGAATCATTGACCTTGGATTTAAAATTATAATTGTTTCATATTCTGACAATGGCTAGCTTAAATGTGAGTTTACTTGTGCTCATTCATCCACATCATTCCTAGTACATCTCCTACCCAGTTCAAACGGTTCATTTGAGATTTTTAATTTTCAACTGCTTGTCTGAATGTGCTGCGCTGTTTGTGTTCGTCGTCAGAATTAGCTTTAACGTGGAAATGCTTGAGGAAGCTTCGAAAATTATCCACATAGTGAATGTGCTCTTCGTGCATCTAGTTTGTTTTAAACGATGATTCATGATGAGTTGAAGACAATTGTTTTATTGCTCCGAATTTTTTATGTTCTAAGTAGAGACTTTAAGAACAACGCAAACGCTCTATAGTTGCAGTTATTTGGGGCTTGGCATTCTCAGCCTCTTTTGCATTAATATGCAGCTAATTGCGGTACGGGGTTTAATCAATGTAGCACTACCATTTGCAAGTTCACCTTCCTCACTAACGTTCATTCTTTTGCCTGATTTGTTCTTAGAATGCTACGTGTAAGGTAAGAACACAGAATAGTTGTGTAGGCTGCTTTCTACCCGCTCACCCTTCCATTCATCTATCGCTTTCCACAGCTTTGCAAATTCTTACTTTGGCAAGACTAATTCATGTCTGAAGTATCAAATACTTTAATTAAAATTTTATGACAGTTTTAATGTAATAAACTCAAAATACCAGTTTGAGCCAGGGTATATCAGGGACTGCTGGTTTCTCCCTCGTCCAATTTCTTGCTTCCCAATTGTTAATGTCGTGTCGTACTTGATGGCGACTTTGACTCGTCTCTTTAATGGTCTGCTTGGGTTGATTGATGCATGTTTACGCCTGAGCGTTGAGCAGGCTAGATCAGTAGAATCGGGTGAGTTTTAAATGCATGCAGTACAGCTTAAAACGGTTATTTAGCTGATTGATAGTGAAATGGTTTAAATTTATCTGAAAATATTGTAAAATTCTACAGTGTTCGATTGGCTCCTTGAATGACTCGTGTCGCTCAGGAGCCGCATGGAACACTCGATTTACGACGATTCGACGGGCACCATGGACCAAGTGGACCATCAATACCACTTCCTAATAATTAGGACAAGCGTATCCATTATTAAATGTTATGGAAGCTTTTCATATTTTATAGGAAACTACTTGAATCTATCGCTTGATGTGACAATAGATGTTTCCCCTATTCTTTTTGGTCGAACCTGTACTCTACGTCATTCACCTGCACCTGCATTAAATGGTGCTTCCGGTTACCATAAAATTTGTATGCCTTTCTGACTTTATGATTATCGAATGTTGATGGGTCACTTGGCAGACTATAATATAACATATTATGTTTCGTCGTCTTCATCCTATTTACGAACACGAATACACAACCTTTTCGTTGCAATTGACCAGTTATACGACCCGAACAATGCAACAAACCCCAGTGTTTAACTTCAGTCCTCAACAGCCCGATACTTCGGACGATTAATTCCAAGGTTAGTTTTTTTAACTCTCGACTAGCAGAATACCCGGGCGTTGCACGGTAGGGGGCGAGGAAAAATTAGATGGGTTGAGTATGAGATGAAGCCTGCTCAGCTTATCTTGGTGGAACACACTTCTTCACATTCCAATGCAGCAATCCCCGAGATGTTCCCAGCCCAATATCCGAACAGGTGCAGGCGATTTGAAACGTAATAAAAAATTAAATCTTAGAAGCAAAGCAAAGCAAAGAAATAAGTTGGTGGCAAAAACTGTAATATACCTAACGTGGAACTTTCACCCTCCACTTCGCTTTCAGTCTCCCGTTTAGTGCGTGTGCACTCGTTTAACAGTGCTATTTCTTGGGCTAGCGATTTAAGGATCTTGTGCTTCGCACGAAATATCAAATTCCCGACCATCACCTATCAATAATGAAACAACTCCTAACTTTTCTTAATTGCAGCTGGGACACCCTTCGCACCGAATATGTAAATCCCGTCCATCGTCTATCAATAATCCATCCTTCACTCGAAGACCCGTAGCAACCCGTGCTTCCGACTACGCTTGTTGCCTAGTTTCTCGTCTTGAAGTTTCAAACTACCTCGAATCGAAGGCTCACAAATGAAACTCCTAACCATAAGAGAGGGTACAATTACACCTGTCCATGTAGGTTCACTTCCATTTATCCTCAAGAAGCTGTACCCGTACCCAGCCCCTTAGATTGAGGGGGGGGGGGGGCTGGACCCGTTGCCCCGGGCCCGGCCTTCGTAGGGGGGCCCGGATTTTCTTGAGCGATTTTTTTTCCCTTCTTTTTTAGGGGCCCGATGAATTTTGCCCCCGGGCCCGGATTTTCTCTCCTCGGCCCTGCCCGTACCAAATTTTAGCGCTCTGGGATGAGCAGGAGAGAAATTCATTTTTCCGCGAAACCCCCGTTCTTTCCCAAACCCTGATCGGATTTTCTCTTAACTGTTGAATTCCCGTGACTCATAATTTTTCCTAGTAACGTCGTGTCACAATAGCTATGAACCTGTTAACCAGACAATGTTATGTGTTTTTGAAGTTCGTGAAGTATCAAACTTCCTCGAATCGAAGGCCTGCATAATAAACTCCCACCCACCTACGTTTGGGCTTGATGTTCGGACGTTCATAGCCACAAACATTGTATATAATATATACAATCTATATTATAGATTTGTATGCCTTTCCGACTTTTTATTTCATTTATTTAATCATTCCAACTACCGTCAGAGTAAGATATTTCAATTACATAGAAATTGCAGGTGAATGACGAATAATACACAAGTTTAAGTTGGTTTGGGTTGCCAATTTTCGTAAATTACCGGGTCCAAGGAGATCCTCAGGGTGGTTTTAACTAGGCCTAGTATCGGCCTATAGGTCGACAACTTAGAGAATAACTAGGGGAGTCACCGAGCCTCCTTCGGAGGGGAAGTTTGCCTTCCCTTTCCAGGTAACCACTTTAAGCTCGGAAGGTGCGCGCGTAATTCGAAAACTCAGGCCTCAGGATCTCTGACCGCTTGGCGAGTGTGCCTAATTATGAGTATTTCAGACCGTACACAAGGAGGGGTCAAAAGTGATTCTATGTACCTTCATGAAGATTCAATTAAAAAAAAACAAAAAAAAAAACAAACAGATTATGTATTAACAAAAGAAAAAAATTGTATTGCCTGGTTTTAATAGGCAGGTACCTATTTAAGTGTGTGGAAGAAAAAAAAGGGGCTTCAGAGAAAGAATGATCACCTCACAAAATTAATAGATGTACAGTATTATTATAGGACTAGTCTCACTGGCTCGCTTCGCTCGCTCCCCTAGTGGGGTGTATTGCCGCCTGTGGGGTGTATTGCCGCCTGTGGGGTGCGTAGCATCGATGGACACGTTCAAACCCCTACTCAGACATAAGAGCGCTTATTCGGACAGGGGGGTCTCGCCTCGCTCGGCGAGGGTCTCCCTGGACCCTCCGTTTTCTAAGATCCCTGGCCCCGCGCGAATTAAAACGATCCAATTGTCTTCTCACCGTGAAATCGCCCCCTCCCCCTCGTTTTTTTTTAAAATCCGACTTCGGAATCGGATTGGCCATATTTTGGCGCGCATTTGGCTCGCGGATACCATACCCAAAAAATGGCTCCTTACTGGGTATTTTTGAACCCGAAAAAACGTGGGACAAACGCGAGAAAGACGATTTTTCGACGAATTTCCCGGGCGAATTTCCGAATTACGATTTGACCGACGTCTTCCTCCAGGTCTGATCTATACGGCTGGTATTTTTTCGTAATTTTTTCGACCCCTTAAACGGCCTTTGGCGCGAGTTGAAAGTGGAAAACGTAGGACAAACGGGAGAAAGACGATTTTTCGACGAATTTCCCGGGCGAATTTCGGATTTTCGATTTGACCGACGTCTACCTCTAGGTCTGATCTATACGGCTCGTATTTTTTCGTAATTTTTTCGACCCCCTAAACGGCCAGCGAGCGTAAAGTGAAAAAACTCACTCGGGAACGCGTTATCCCGTACCAACAAACCACACGGCTACCACACGGCTTACGGCCGTCGGCCAACACAATTTTATATTATTGTATGATATGATGATATGATATGATATGATTATCGCTTCGAAGCGCTATAATGACAATGAAAAGAGAAAGGGTTCGAGAAGCCCATCGGCCTGGTCAGGAGGCCAATTTTTTGAAAAATGCGGGACGTGAGCCCCGGCGGTGTGCCTAGGAAGGGGACAGATTTCACTCTCGGGATGCCGCCAGGTTCGCTGCACGGTGTCATTCCTTAAGTTGTCGACCTATATTTATTATAAATATATAATTATATATAATAACCACCCTGAGGAACTCCTTGGACCCGTTAGTACACAATTACCACATCCTTTTACTTCGTTTCTGCTATACAACTGTAAAGGGAGGAAATGCTTCCCTCCCTGATGAGGAAGGCCGACTCGTCGGCGGGAGAAGAGGCCGCGACCATGGCGCGACCCGCCCCTCCCGCCGGTACTACCTCTGGCGGCCTGGCGAGAGTGATGACAAAGGGGGGTAAAGCCCCCACAGCTCTCTCCACATGTGGATTTTTGTCCTGGAATTTTACTCGAGAGGGTTGAAGGACTGTGTTGAATTCGACGTGCAAAACTGTACGAAGACAGAAGTGCGAAACCTTCTTTTCATGTAGCCGGGTTCCCAGCGCGCTCTGCCGTGTTCCAGGCTAAATTTTTGTAAGATGTTCGTCTGTAAGGAATTTTGAATTGAAAATTGAGGTTGAATAGATGTCAGTAGTGCGAAATTCCGCCCTTTTCAAGGAGCCCATTGAATGCGTTGAATATTGTCCGTTACACAATCCACCTCACTGGTTGGATTTGAACATTTGCTACTTCTGATTCTGGCTGCTGTTTGTGACCGCTCTAAAAGTTTGTCATCTTGTGCTTCGTAAATGTATTAAATCTGTTTTGTTTTCTGTTAACTGCAGGAGCACGTGAAGGAATGCGAGCCCTCTAAACATCCGCCGCAGGGAAAATTTACAAAACCTTTTTTAAAACAAAATCACAAAAAAAAAAATATTGCTGTGTAATGTTAACAATTCAGATGGTGTTGAAATGAACATTGATGTAAGCTCTAAAAATTCTAGGAAAAAAACAGTAAATTTGATCCTGTACCTACGTAGATGTGTTTCGTTTGGTCAGCAGCTGGATCTCTCTCTCCTATACCTCTGCGAATGGAATACAGAATGAAGTGTGGAATTTATGTTTTTTTAGGAAATTAGGTTTCGACAGGGAAGCGTAGAGTATCGAGAGCCGGGTTACTAAACATTGATCCAGTATGGTGTTTTTGCCGCTCTAGATAAGCGTGTAGATAGCGCTAGAGTCAAGCAGAAAACGTTATTGAACTAGGAATGTCACTTATGTCCTCCCACCATTACATTTTTTTTTCAATTTTTTATTGTACGTTTTGCTCCCGTTAGTATTATTTTTACGTTTTACAAGTTCGCTGTTCATTTTATTGATTTTCGTTTGCTAATTATACGCTCTTTCACTCCCAATTGTGTTAATCCATCCAAATTTAGTCCGCTTTTATACAACGGTTTGTCGATGATAAATACGACTTCACTTTGATATTCGGTTCAGTTTTATTAACATTTATTTGTGCGACGTGCCAGACAGAATGAGACGTGTTGAAGTGAAAGAAAATAATTTTGGAAAAAAATATCTCCCGATAACTTTGGTTTTATTGTAAATAGTTAGGCGTATGTAGGTTATGCAATTTACAGATAGTTTTTACGTAATTGCTATGTATACTAAATGGTAAAATATGGTAATACAAACTTAGGGCGGTTCTACGTTTTGAAAAAGTTGGCTTCTTCCATGTCCCCCTTGAATTACAAACTAAGTTACGTTTCTATACTTGAGTTATTGAATTTGAGTTAAGGCTAGTTAGCCTTCTTACCGGCCCGGCTGATTTCTTCCGTCGTTACCCGAAGGTATTTATTTATTTATGAATTTTCATACTTGAGTATTATTTCATTCATTCGACGAAGCCTTGTTTTTTACGACGGGAACCACCTTGCGGTCGTCTCATTTGTTTCATGAAACTAGAACCAGTGTAGGGGTTGTTAGCGTACGGAATGGCGGATCAAACCAAACCCGAAGTTTTTTTTTTGGTTTTGGAACAGCAACCCTTGACCGCGGTAATTTTGGCCTATTCCCTTCCGAAGCCCGCTATCCAATTTCTTTTGTATAGTCTTCGTGCCCTTTTGAAAAACTTAGCTTGTACATAAATCTGTCATTTTGTCTCCTAGTGAAATTTCTCGGTATATATTTTTTGAATAAATTCAGTCTACATTCTCCCTGAAAAGCAGAACTGCTCTAAAATTGAACACTGGTTCTTTAATTTTGTATAGCCCAGAAGTCAGTATAGCTATTTGTCAAATCGTGTAAATGTAACGTATTGAAATAATAACAAACCCTTATGCTCTAGTTTGTACTTTAGTTTAAAAGAAATTATGATAAAAATTAAGACTAATTTTCTAGGTTTCATTTTTTTTGATTTTTTTTCTTTCTCGGAAAAAACTCGAAAAATTTCATACATTTTTACATTTTGGTTTTCTTTGTATTTTCCCTTATTCTTTTGCTAATTAATAATAATGAAATGAAAAGCGATCGTGCTGATTTTATGACAACCGTAGACATATTAATTTATAAAAAAAAACAAAAATGAAAAACTTAAAAAAAATGATGTGATAAGCCGCACCAATTTGGCTGAATTTTTAGTTTTCGTATGAATTCTTTTAAAATGAAATAAAGGGTTGATGTGTTATTTTGCAATGCCCATTCTGAAGGCGGCATCTCGTTTATTTATGATCTTGTCTCATTAATGATTCGCGTATATCAATTCTAAAAAGAAGAACTCGACAAAATAGCCAGAATGGACAAAATAACTGTCATGTATTTTGAATGTTTTGAGCGTTGAACACAAACTTGGATGTTCTGTACATAAAATAAAATCATGTTGATATGAATTATCACGTAAATATGTGAAAGTAGTTTTTCTGTGACGTTAAACAAAAAGATTCAGAAAGAACAAATTTGAAAACATGCAGAGTAACTTCGTTTTTTCTATATTTGATGGTTCATTCTTTTACTACTATGCATATAATCATTATACCCTAATATACATAATGGATACGAGCTCTGTTAGTATTTTGAGGGCTCCCTCGAGCCGAAGAGATTCTTCGAATGTATTTAAAAAAGAGGCGGAAGAAAATATATGGAAGATGTGAAGAACTGACATGTTTTCGTTGTTATTGTGGGCAACCTGTCGTTCATCGGGTTTGGCGAGGTTGTGGGAATAAATATGCTCACATGCTAATAGCGGATGTATTTAAACGAAAGATTAGGTTTTGTGTTATTGTATTTTTCGATAAAGAATGCTCTTTTCGGGGCTAAGAGGGTTTTCAGTTGAACTGTCGGCATTCAGCCAGCTCGGTGTCATGTGGCTCCATTTTCGTCTGGATCGATGAACGTTCAATTTGTCGAGGAGTTGTTTCGAGAGAGAAGGGACTATAGGTGTTAGAGCGATGCCTGCAAATGCAATGAAAATGAGATATAAATACAATTTTTATGTAGATAAGGACGATAGACATTTTTGGTTGACATGTGGACCCCAATGCGGAATGCAACGAGGTTTGAACCATGGGGCTCTGCAGGCTCTTGGAGGGAGCTGAAACCAGTCTTTAGTTTCTTTGCTCAACCGATTTTTAATCAGCAGAAACTAGTTTTAAATGAGCAAAACCTTGCTTCTAGGGAGTACCGGTTTTACCAGCATAAACTTGTTTCTGAGGAGCAGGCACCGGTTTTAAATCGGCAGAGACTTGTTCCAAGGAAACCTGCTTTCAAATCAGCAAAAACTTGTTTTTTTTTTTTTTTGGAAGCAGAGGCCAGTTTCAAATCAACAAAAACTTGTTTCTAAGGAGCAGGCACCGACCATCAGCTTTAATCCGCCCAACACGGTTTTAAGTCAACAAACCGAAAGGTGGGGCTGTAGTGAGTGGTCTGTCCAGGGAGTCGAACAACTTGCCTCTGGTAAAGTATAAGTACCCCCATGAAAGCCCCATAGATTCCCACGGTGAAATCGGATCGTTTCGGGACCCCCAAAAATACTTCGAAAACGCCACCTAACTCGATCCCATAGCCAAAAACCTTTAAAAAAAACCCTCCCGTAGCCCCATTTTAACTCAATAGCGCCCCACGGGTTTGGGCGATTGGGCTGAAAACCTTGCGGGCCCAACTATATGGTAAACCAAGTATTTTGTCAAAATTTCAGATTAAAAAAAAAAAATCCTGCCCAAAACGGCTCGGACGGCGGACCGAGATTTCGGTTTTGGAATCTTGACCTCTTGAAACGGATAGTCAAATTTTGAGGCCGATCCGAGTCGTCGACCCCCTTCGCGATTACATGGGTGTAATTATTCCAAGAATAACAAACCAAAAAGTGACGATTCCCTTCAAGGCCACGCGCCGTGTGTGCTTTTTTTTTTTTTTTTTTTTTAATAGACCCACCTGCTATTCTGAGGGTTTCCATGGTAAGGTGCAAGACGGTTTCCAGATTTTGTTGGTTCTCCGGCGATTTCCTCAGTTCCCAGGGCTTGGAGGCTTCGAAAAACCTGTTCGCCTCGTGAAGAGCTCCCATGAGTTCAGAGATGCCCCGGTAGAAATTCATGTTGCTGTAATGCTCGTCGACGTCTTCTGAAATGACCAAGAACAGCCTCGAACAGGATTCGCACATTTCTCAGGAAACCGCCCTTTTACGAACTTGAACTACCCAGTCGCATTACCTTCATGGGAAATCATCGACTCACTTTGCAATTTTTCTACAGCGTTCATCAACTCCATCGCTGATTTAGCGCAAAACTTGTCCAGATTGGTCCTTTCAAGTTGAGGGTAAAATTGTTTCTGATTTACAGTTTTGCCGCAACTTCGATTCAAAAGGTTTCCTAAAGTGTCAGCCAGTTCAGCGTTCAGGATCCTCTGAATTTTCGTAGAACTGTAATCTGGAACAAGTCATTTAATGAACAGTCGAAAAAAGCGCTCTCCCGGTGTCAATCAAGTTAACAATAGGTTTGTTCCAGGTTTGACGGAATGTTAACAGAAATCGCCGGAGACATGCGCAGTTTAGAAACTGCTGTTCCAGGTCGATCGTAGGTTGACAGGTCGAGTATGTGCGGTCGGGTTCTGTCGACAGCTGTCCAACTTCTGTCGATAGACGCAGTCAGACGTGGAACAAACCTAATGATGCCATACCATGACAAAGTAGGGTCATTCCGGAAGATAAGTACCTTAATAGATAATTACCTTAATTTCATTCCCGACAATGCTATTCATTCTCAGTTGGACTGGCTCAATTCAGATGTGAAAAAAAAAAACAACAAAAAAAAAAACACTAAGGCAAATAATATTAATACTATATTATAGGAGTACACATACTAAGGTAGGGTAGTTGACACTTCAAGACATTTTTCTACTTCACGTGTATATCTAGCAAAGTTCCTCAAAGTGTGATCTTGAACTTTAGTTCCTTCCCTATTTGAGGTTGAATTTACATTTTCTTTAGAATTACGTTGTTTCCAATTTATGGATTTGCGCCCGACAAGGCAAAATCGAGAATTTGCCAGATTTCGAAAGGGGTGATGCGCCAATAATCGACATACCAATCGCCGACGGCAAACTTAATTTATTTTTACAAAACAAAAAAAAAATAATAATAAAAATATTTTTGAAGAAATTAAAAAAAAAAATTTAGAAAAATAATAAAAACTAGAATAGCTTAAAAAATGTCCTTTTTCAATGTCACAGCAAAGAAAAAGTACTTTCTGGTGCTGTAAGTAAAAAAGTGCTTTCTATGAAATTTTCTATTTAATGTTCTAGATCGCATAACTGCGGTGGGCTCCAATGTATAAAGAAGAGGAAAGACTTCGATTTTTCGATAGTGGGCTACGACTTACGCGAAAGAGGTCAAATATTAAAGATGGAATTGGGTATAGTAGCAATAGTAGGATAGAATACTAAGAATCTCTTTGAGAAAATAGTAGAAATTTTGATTTTTCTGAATTATCTACTTTAATATTAAACCAATTTTGATAAATTTGGTTCAAAACGGTCGAAAAGGTGTCCCAATAATCTCTCTAATACCTATAAAGCCCCTTATTAGCCCCACGGGTTTGGGCGATCGGGCTGAAAACCTTGCGCACAACTAGATGGTAAACTTAATGTTTTGTCAAAATGTCAGATGTTTAGAAAAATTCTTACTGCCCTAAACGGCTCGGACCGCATCCGTCGTACAGACATTTCGTTTTTGGAATCTCGACATCTTGAAACGTCAAATGTCAAATTTTGAGACCGATTAGAATTTTCGACCTCCGTCGCGATTACATAGGTTTAATGTACCAAGAATGATAAACCAATTTTTTTTTTTGAATTTGAACTTGATTTTTCCTTCAGGAGGAAATAAAGCTCTAAATTTGGGTATTTTCAAAGAATGACCCAGGTACGTATGTTTTATATTGTTAACGGGGTCTTCGTTCGACCTAAAATTACATTTTGCTCCGCCATTCTCGAAATACTTACTGCTGTCTGAATGGAGCGTGCCCTCCCTCAACAGAAAATAACGGACTCCGTCAACTCCATAAATCTGGAATTTTGAAGTTGAAGTTTGAAACAGCACTTTTCCCCCATAACGTATTAGAAGGGGCAGGAGGGTGCGAGGGTTCAGCATTTTGAAGAGGATTTACCACGGTTTCTTAAGACGTAATATTAAAAGCCTAAATTATCCCATTTAACATTTATTTAACCAACTTTTATATAATTTGGCTCGAAATGGTAGAATGATGTCCCCAGGATAGCATAACCTCCTGGGGACATCTTGCGATATTATCTTCATCAAAAGGCAGAGCCCTCCGGCACGCCCTCCATCCTTACGGACTTACTGCTGAAAGTTCAGAAGGGGATACCACGTTTCCTCTGGACTTCGACATTTTTTCACCTAAAACGATTAAGAACAAGTTGTTTATTATTTGTTCCAATTGTCAACATTAGTAGTCACTCATTTAATTCCTAAGTGGATTAGTGAGGAGGAGGCTTTAAACGTACCATCGACCATCCAATGCGAGTGAATCATTAGGTGTTGGGGAAGTTCAAGTTCAGCCGCCATGAGAAAAGCTGGCCAGTAAATCCCGTGGAATCTGTGAAAAGCAAAACGTTACCCTCCTTTATCTGCCGCGTTAGTATAATAATTATTATCCCAGGATTTTTCTATTGCACTACTGTTCTGCACCAACCTTGTGTACTCACTTGAGAATATCTTTACCGAGGAGCTGAGCAGTAGGGGGCCAACTCTGCGGGTGACCCACGGTTAGGTAGTTGGCTAGAGCGTCCAACCAGACGTAGACAGTTTGAGAGTCATCGCCCGGCACCGGAATCCCCCAATGGACCCGACTCGTGGGACGTGAAACCGACACTTCCCTGTCCGCTACGCCTTCGTCCAACCAGAACAACAGCATCTGTCGGAACTTATCTGGCTTCACGCAACCTTCTGGAAAAACGGTAGACGTGGAACAAGTGCCTCAAGAGCCTAAAACCCAAACTCAACATAGCTCCAAGTGCTCAACTGCCTGAAATGTTTGAAAGTCTACCTGTCTTAAGCCATAATCTTAAATCCTCTTTAAACGCTGGTAAGTTGAATTTGTAGTTAGCCTCTTCCACCCAGTGAACTGATCTGCCAGATTCTGCACTGAAACATGAGCAAGGTTTGAGTTTTAGCAACAGTCGGAAGAAGATAAATTTCAAGAAGATTTGCAAATAACAATATTTGTTGGCTAAGACGAGAAACCTATGCGAAACCTCCATTTATGCGAAAATGGATTTGTGATGGCAACCGACCAGGAGGTAAGTTGTAGATTTTGAAGCCCTCAGTGGTAAAATATATGTAGAGTGACTCTTAAGTGATCTGGTTGTATTACTTTATCTAACATTAAGCCATACTAAGGAAGATGTCCTGCAAATTGAATCTTCTGGAATTTTGCGTGGTTAGGAGGAGAAAACCTCATTGGATTAGACTTCTGCACCGTCGGCAAACAACCAAATTTTGCGGAGAACATTCTGAATGAAAAATGCGTTTCGTGAATGATGTATATCTAGCTTTGGACACCAACGAGCCTCGTTGGATAGGACACACGCCCTTCCCAGTGGCCAGAGATCCTACTTTGGATGATCATCTGCACCATATCGTGGAAAGTGAGGATTGGATGGACACTAGCCCCTTGCTCTTCCTAAAATTAGTACCTGCATTGAGCAGCCTGCCCCTCCAAACCCCGATGAAGAGCAGCAAGTAATCTCGCTTGAGAGTGATGCACGTGATTTACACTAATGCCATAAAACGGAACCGTGCTATTGCACTGCATAAGCACAGTGCAAGCTCTGCTCTGGTTAGACATTGCAGAAACGGCATCTCGGTGGACAATAGGAAGGTGATACCGGAGCGTGTACTGGCTTGTAAGAAGGCCAACAAGCAATCGTCGTCAGAATTTACCAAGGCGTTCAATGACGCAAATCAGTTCTATACCCTCCTGTAGGGATTTTGGAGATAGGGTTCTTGGCTTCAAAGTAATTCAACTTCTACATAGATTTTAGTGTTTTGAGTTGAAGTTTACCTTACGACGACCTCCTTCCCTCCTTTTGATTCTTTTTTCAACTGAGATTCAGTCAAGAACATCTCATCAGCGTCGCAGTACCAGCCAGCATAACTACCAGTTGTAATGTGGCCTCCTTGAAGTAATCTGTTCTGCAGTGAAAAATTAAGGAATCAACCCAGTTATCTCAGCTATTAAGGAGTAGTTTACCTCTGTAGTCAAAAACATTAAAATCATACCCAGAGCCAGTGGACTTTTTCCTTATGGTTGTCATCAGTCGTGCGAATAAAGTTACTGTACTTTATGTCAAAATCGTCAAATAGTTTTTGGTACTGCGATGACACGGTGGTGCAATACCTGGAATCACGATGAAAACCATTGAACTTCTAGGTCGATTTCAATGAGCAAAAGGGAGTACTGAGATCACCAAAGATGGCAGCAGTGTAGTTGTCACAATGCCATACTTTAATGTCCTATCAAGTTTCATTGTAGTACCAACGTCGGCAACCAGTTCCTGATGAACTCACTTTTCAATAGGGATCCCAGCCGCTGCTGCAGCTTGCTGCACTTTGGTGCCATGCTCGTCCGTTCCTGTGCAAAATGTTGTGTTCGAATCGCCTTTCAAGAGTTGGAACCGATGCGATGCATCCGCCAGCAAAGAAGTGTACAAGTGGCCAATATGAGGAACTGAAAAAGGCGAGAAGCCACTGTTCAGGATGTCTACTTGAGGGCATCTTGTGCATTGAATGAGCTTAGGAGCTTACCGGCGTTCACGTAATAAATGGGAGTCGTAATGAAATAGTCAGATTTCCAACGGACGAACCGGGCAGAGCTGCTGATTGTTAGAATGCGCCGGAGATGAGATGAATGCATTTCGCCAAACGCAACTGATACGTACTTAGTCAAATCATGGTCTTTTCAATCCAAAAGGGACAGTCGAATACCATGGTACCTATTTCACAACATGCCGAATACCACTAGTTTATTGCGTTAAGGAGAAAACGAGCTGAAGAACCTAACATTCAACAATGTTAAAACCAATAAAAATATCAAACTATTGCGCTCGAATCGATGGCAAAATCTGAACTCCCAATGAAAACAATCGTGGATTCAATTGTCACATTAACGTCAACGCAGCTGTACAACAGTGCATTCTCTTCTTAGTGGTTGTTGTGTATAATTTATGTGCGCCAGCGATTTTCTACCCAACTCTTTTGATTTAGGTAGTTAGGTACGACTAGGGGTCACGATCCCGCGGTGTTTTTTCAATCTTGCAAATGCGGGATCCCGCGGGATTCCTCTCGGTTCAAAAAAGCCGCGTTTTCTGAGGTGTGAATCACAGCCTGCACACTATGAATGGTAGGTATTATTCACATCGCTTGTGATTCACATAAGTCCTCCGTATGCCTGTTGTGCTGTAATTCACAATATTTTGGCTAGTCTTGTGGTATCAAACCTATCTGTGGGGAAAGAGGGGGTACTATCTCCAGTTTGCATAATATGCAGTGGATACATTATACATTTTGTTTGACGATTCCACTCACGAGAAAGCCTTCTCTAAATCTGGGTATTTCAGCAATCAGCTCCGATAAATTTGCGTGATTAAAACTATTAACTCACTGACCTTCACGAGGTTTTTCTTTCAGCAAGTTCTCCCTTCCCAGAGGGGGGATCCACCCAGCTCTAGAGCTCCATTCACTCCCTTCAATGCCTACATTTATTTCTTCATATTTGTTTACATATTTTTAAATATATTTTTGTAAATAAATGGCCTTTTTTAAACATTTTAATTCGAAACATTAAACCAAACCAAATTTTCTGAAGTGTGTTGTTCTCTGGCCCACCACCAACCCAATTCCCTGTCAACTGCTCCAAATCCTGATTTTTGCTCCACTTTTGGAGCTTAGATGCTCCTCGTGGAGCAACGTTTTGGTGGTTTCATATTTTTCTCGTCATCTACTCGCCAAAACGGATTTTTGGTATTTTTTCAACTTTTTTGAAAAATTTCAAGTTTCCGTTTTCCCACTTTAGGAGCTCAGATACGCCTCATGGAGCTACTTTTTGGTGGTTTCAGACTATTCTCGCACTATGCTCGCCAAACTGGATTTTTTAAGACGAATTTCAGATTTTTCCGACATCTGGAAGTGCCTTAGAATAAAGATGACCAAAATCGTGTCACCCTCCTCCTCCTCCTCCTCCTCCTCCTCATTAGATGTCTGTGTCAAGAAAATGTTTCTTGTCTTGTCTTGTACTAATAATTATTACGTGAAATATGACTGTGGAGGACCTCCTCAATCACTCATAAGCTTTCCCAATGGGCATAATCATTTTTATTTTTCAAAACAGTTTCAAGTAGGTATTAAAAATACTACTTATCGAGTGTCTCAACAAGTGCTTGTAATGTTCTAATCTCACTTTCAAATCATGAAACAAAAACGTCTTCAGCACCACAGAACGTCTAGTGATCCACAGCTTCGGCGGGTTTTGTTATTACTAAAACCAAAATGACTCCTTTCATTTAGGGTTTTCCTGAGTGATTCCTGATTGATAGAATGTTTCATCTGGAGATACAACGGTGTGCAATGAAACGAAGAGTCTTTTTTAGGTATGTATTGAGAAAATAAAAAATGGCGTTCTTTGGAAAAATTACAATGCCACCTATATTATTAATCTAGCACCATCATAATATTATGACACATAGTACTGTAGTAGATTGATGGCAGTTTTTTGAACAAGACAGCATGCTCAATGCATTGAGCTATGAAGTCCTATTACAAGGCGATGCCTTGTAATGCTTCATAAATTTAGTAGAAATTCCTTGAGAAAATATTTTGAAAATTTAGCGTTTCACTGCAAGTACAGGAGATTTTTCGCATAACTTGCGATAGGGTCTACCAATAAAACATCACTCTAAACCTTAAGCGTACTTGGTGACTAGACCATCAACAAGTTCTATGTAGGATTTCATCGCATCTTCTTTGCTCATCCCTTTCCTCTTGTTCCAGTTTTCCCATTTGTACTTTCCTTTGAGGTCCAGCATGCCGGGCTTACCTGCGGTAGAAAGAAGAAAGATGAAAAACAATTCCTTGCCCAGGTTAATAGTGTGTACAATTTATTTTAATTTTTTTTTCGTTGCGTTGGCGGCCTTTTTATAGGGGTGAATACTATGACCGACGTATTATACGTGTGACGAGATTCTCATATACGTCACGTATATGAGAATCTCGTCACACGTTTAATGGAATTGACGTTTCTATAGGTATGGGCATGCAAAATCCATTTCACGCCTGCTGCAGAGGTTTCTAGTTTTGGTTTATTATTCTTGGAATAATACACCTATGTTTTCGCGACGGGGGTCGACGACTCCGATCGGGCTCAAAATTTGACATTATCCGTTTCAAGTGGTCTACATTCTAAATCCGAAATGTCCGTCCGCCGTACGCCGTACCCCGTACGCCGTACGCCGTCCAGGCCGTTTTGGGCAGTAGGAAATTTTTAAAAAATCTGAAATTTCGACAAAATACTTGGTTTACCATCTAGTTGTGCCCGCAAGGTTTTCAGTCCGATCGCTCAAACCCGTGGGGCGCTATGGGGCTATAATGGGGCTACGGGAGGGGTTTTTTGAAGGCTTTTAGCTATGGGATCGAGTTAGGCGTCGTTTTCGAAGTATTTTTGGACGTAGAATCCATTTTTTGGGGTCCCGGAACGATCCGATTTCACTGGGGCGATCTTTAGGCCATTCGTGGGGCTAAAAATGGGATTTTTGAAGGATCCCAGGATGTTAAATATTTTTCGAGTAAAAAATACAGAATTTTAGAAAAAACACATTTTTGGACAAAAAAATCCTAAAAAAAAATTTTTTTGAGATAAAAATAAAAAAAAAAATTTTTTTTAAAATTTTTTCATCGACAGAATTAAATTTCTGCACAAGTAACGTATATCATATCAAAGAATAATAAACCCTTGTGTAAAATTTGCAGCGTTTTTATTTTATATTTTACTGTCTGAGCCACGTGACATCAGATGATCTGGCTCGTAAAAGACGATTTTTGGTCTAACGACAAACTCACTCGTATTGTTATCCCCGACGGTTGCTTGTTTGAAAAGGCCGTACAAATCGAGAAGCTCTTCGTCGGTAGGTCTTTTCGTCAGCGATTTCACTTTCTCGGCAGCAGCGTTGAAATCCTGCCGAAAAAAAGAGGGAAAATATGTTTAACGATCGCCTTAGGTCGTACAAAACTAAATTTTAATAGGAACATTCCTACTCTAGATCATTCCAACGTTTCGACGCATGGAGGAATAGAGAGGAGAGTTCACTAAATAGGACTTCATGTGCCGTAGTCGACGGTGGCGCTATCCCTACGGAACGTAGTGAACTACACATAGTACCTTCAAACCCGACTAGAGTGAGCCACTAGCCCTTCTTACGAAGGAAAGCCCCAAATACCTCACTAAACGGATTTATCTTCCACTGTGGTGCTACTACAATTAAATTAAAGGAAAAATTGAAGGAACCATATCTGAATAACGAAATTGATTGCGTAGTTGTGTACACTGTGAATGCAAACGACGGAATTCTGGACGGAATTCGCAGGGGCGCCATCTTCTGGTTCAGTTTTGGTAACTTACCACCTTCAAAGTTCACTACGTCTCGTAGGGGTCGCGCTGCAGTCACAATCCCACCCGCCGTTCCATCACTGGGTTGGCGTTTTGGGCACGCGGTTTAACACAGAGTGAGCTCTCCTCTCTATTCCTCCATGGTTTCGACGTTTACGTCAGGCTCCTGAAAATTGGTTAGAGCTCCTGTTGTCTCCTGTTCTCCTGTTCCGCAGCTCACCAAACGTGGGGTGAATCGGATCAGTCGACTTTACTTTACAGCTGGCGCCGCCAGCCTGGCGGACCTCTTTACTCGAGTATATCACTACAAGATAGATCACTAAATTTGTAGTTTGTGGTAAATAAAAGTCTAGTAAATTAGCCAGGCCATGCCTAGTGTTGGGGGGAAAACAAACATTATGTCTATGTCTATGAAGTGGTGTCGTTACATTTCACTTCAGGCAACACATTCTTTTAGCTAGTTTACTGCACATGCTAAAAATTCAACAAGTATCAATTTGATACTTATTTGTTTATTTTCATACAAAGAAGGAAATTCCCCAACATACCCTGACGACATCGTCCCAAAACCTCCCAGAGACCAAAGAAATCTGCAGATTCCCCAAGGGGACTATTTTACCCATCAACTGGTGTTTTCAATATTCACGGTTATTATTTTCATTTGCAGTGAAATAAATTGTATTAATTTTTGTAAGAATGTATCGGACCACAGTTTGGGAACCTACATTGTAGGTTCTGCATTCCTTGTCCCATACTTGACATCAATAATGGGATTTTCACATCTACGTTTATTTGCTTGCATACCAATCACTAATAGGAAGTAATGCCGAGTAAAGACGTACCCTCAACGAAGGCCGTCATTCTTGGTTACGTTGAACGATTTCTCACCTCCACCACCGTCTCCGAGGATGAGGGTGGCCCCTATACTGGTCATATAGGCTTTTCATAATTTATAAGAACTCCTGTGAGGCCCAGCTGGCCTCGCAATCGCGCCGGGTTTCACGGTCTCAAGGTGTATCCTCCAGAATTACAAAATCCGTGGGGCCCCGGGGCTTGTACCCTTTTTTTTAACCGTCTTCAAACAAAATACAGACCACATCGTCCATGACTTACTTTGAGCGTCCATCAACTCGGCAATACCAGTTTTTGTGTTTGTACAACCCACTTATATTTTTTTTTCTTCACATTTTAAGGACATTCCAGTCCAGCGGGATATTTTTCTGGATCCGCGTTTCAATGGACGTACGATCCTCACATCTTCCGTATCCTCAAAAGAGTACCAGGTCCCAGTCCCAGTCCCAGTCCTGTTATATACTACGTGCGATAATCTTCCATCCTTGGGTTTTGTTGAAGAAAACTTTTAGATTATTAATATTACCTACTCTAGATTATCACCGTTGTATTCCATAAGAACCTAGTGATAATAGAGAGTTCCTAAAGCCACTTTTTGCCTAACGGTGATGAGTTACGGTCGACGTAACTCGAGATTTCGCGCATGCGCGGAAATAACGGTGATAACTTACGTCCTTATGCCTAACGTCGAACGTTATTGCCGTAAAGTTACGGTAATAAACTTACGGTCTTAAGGATACCGCCGTTAATTTCGAGCAATAGAACGTAAATAGCGGCACTTTAAATTTAGCGTGACTTTTGATAAGACCGTATCTCTGTTACGGTCTTATGTGAAGTTAGCTTTTCTTTGATTCTCCCTAGACAAATCCCTTACGGTGATAAAAATTAACGGTCGACGTAACTCGGATGTTTCTTTAGGAACTCTCTAATCTCTACTCTTTGAAACTGTATCACAATTCCCTGCAAATACAATGTAGTTTCAAAGAGTAGAGATTCAAGCTCACAATGTGAATCATGTCATGATGTTAGGGTTTCCATTGAGTGACACAAATTTGAATGCCACTGTGAAATTTAGCATTAGGCAGTGATATTAGGTCTCCAAAGTGCCACTTTTAAAGTAAGGCAATAAAATAAAGGTCTTTTGGAAAATTTCGCGTAGGTACAGTAGTGATACGTTCAAACAAAGACAAATTTCCATTGGGTAGGGACACACACAGGAAATTTGGCATAGAGTAGATAATATTATTTAGTTCAAGTAACGTAAAGTTTAATGTTTTATTCGAGACGGGACCCCAATTTGATGAATTTTGTGAAATAAAGCATTGATGAGTGATGACAGTTCGTCCAGCGTTAAATTTTTCCATGGAGTAGGGATACAACTGTAAAACCTTCTTAGTGCGGGAAGGCAAAATTTCTCAATTCATTGTCCACCTCCTGCTTCCCTTCTTCGGGCAAAAACCTTGAATGATTAAATTGTATCCAAACGTTTCATTGTTTTTGTATAATAGAAAAAAAGCAATGCATCAGCTTATAAGCATTAATCAGCATTGCGTTCGCGGCGCAATTTGAATGCATCTGTGGAATTCAGGACCATTTCAGATAGTGATAACAGCTGTAAAAAATACTAATTTTGGTTTATCATTCTTAGAATAATACACGTACGTAATCGCGAAGGAGGTCGAAAGTTTAGATCGGCCCCAAAATTTGACAAAATGTCCGTCCGCCGTAGGTACAAGCCGTTTTGGGCAGCAGTAATTTTTTTTTTAATCTGAAAATTCGCCAAAATACTCGGTTTCCATCAAGTTGTGCCCGCAAGGTGTTTCGGCTGTAAAATAGTGTTAGGTGTCGTTTTCGAAGTATTTTTTGACGTAGAATCCATTTTTGGGGTCCCAGAACGATTCGATTTCACCGTGGGTTCTATTGGGCTCTCATGGGGCTACAAATGGGATTTTTGAAGGATCCCAGGAGGTCAAATTCTTTCTGAATAATTTTGAACGCTTGAATGCAAAACATTGGTGATCGGTGGTAATCTTTTTTCTACCCGAAAACATCATTTCATCTGGGTACAAAGTTCAATTTTGCATTTTTCCTAGAGCAAAAAAAAAAAAAAAAAACTCCTAGTAGGGAACAATAGCTTGTTACGCCGTAATCTCGACGCGTTTGACGCCATACCGTAAATTCAGGTTTTTATGTGGTTTTTTTTTTCGATCACGATTCAATTTTTCGGTGAGATACGTTCGGTAGTCATTACACCAACGAGTTTTTCTGATGCAGGGGAACTTACAGCCATTGTATTCTAATAGGGGACTGAATTCTCAAATATTATTGCTAACGTCGTTGCATTATTCAAGCCGAACGGTTAGACATTGACACAGGAGTTAATTGTGAAAGAAGGGTCATTATGTTGCACGTTCGCACGGCTCATGGATCGTAATTCAGTCGTGGATTACGTGTTGATGCAATTCAATATTAATGGATACTGCTAAGTGCTTTAGTTCTTTGGATTTGAGAATGTAAAATGTGTCAAGACAAGTGTTCATAATCAAAAAATGTCCTTGCAAAATTTCATTTTGTTAAACCAAAATGGTTGTTTGCCGAATATGACGAGGACAACTAATATGGAGATTTGGGAGACAGATGACTCCTCTGCAAATGTTACATAAGTAGGTAGAGGAGACATCTTTCTCTCTAATCTCCAAACTAGTTCATCGTTGACTTTATACGCGTGACTTAGTCGGTACTTGTTCACCTTTGGGGCACTTGTCGAGGCTGAGCGTTTTGCACGAAATGCATGACGTGTTGGCATCTCACTTTACCAATTAGGTGTCATTATCATAAATCTAGTCGCACAAGATGAAACGGCGAACGACACGTTCATACTTCAAACACTTTAAGGTGCTCACGAGTGAGTACGAACGTCCACCGACATCTCTTATTGTTCCTGTAATCGCTCTTGAAAAACCAACAAATTGAAATGTTCAGATAGCACATTCGCTTCGGTCTGTTGACTTGTTCCATTCACTCTGATAGCAATTTACTACTATCCCGTCGACCGTGTGATATCCATTTACCGCTCGTAATATAAATGTACTGGGTATGATTTCACTTTGGTGAAATGGAGTTCACTTCAATATACTGAAATACTCGTATTAGGTCCTTCAATGTGTGTTTCGGCATGAGATCAAAAGTGTTTGATGTGTCATAAAATGGATTACATAATTCTATCCGATGGAAAGCCATATCATTCGCTATGATGTATCATGTCGATAAACAGAGGCGTGTTAAATGAGATAAGATTAGCTTGCAAGTTATTTCCGTAACGTTCAAACAAGTAGTTAATTTCGATTAACCACTATCGGGGCAGTCGATTGTCGTTAGGTCAACTTCAGAGCCGTTACTTAACTAGGAATGTTTGAGCTAGTAGGGTTACAAATGGAGAAAGCTTCTTGTATCTATAACAGGCCACAGTTTTTAGGTGAAAGTTAGGAATCCACGCAGTGATGGTCGATAATGGATTTGGTTTGCCCGAACACAAGTAGCAAACTATGCCAGACATTGAATGGATATCGACCCTCGCCTAATTCCATCGTAGCTTCATCCCATCAACAATAATGCATGCGGGACGACAGTTTGTTTTTTATTCCTTCAATACGCACTTTCTTCCCTAAAAAACTTGGCGTATAATATACATAATATTATATATACTTTTCACAACCATCATTTATGCATTTTCAATCATAGGTCCTGTATAATGTAGTGTATTGGACTACCTAGGCATCAAGATGGTAAAATTTAGCGACTTTATGTCGTATTTAATACCTCATAAAGCGTCTTATAATAATACAAGCGTCATATTATACAATTCATCCAAATCATTCATTACAATAATCACGTGTCTTAAGCATAATCGAAATCCCCAAACTGAACCTGTGAATCATAATAATAATTGTGGTAAAGGCTGTCCGTGGCATTATAGCCGTGTGATTTGCAGAAATAGAGGAAGCTTCGTTATACGTACGTTACATATAATATAATTGGCGTCTCGCTCTGTAGCGTTGATTAATTACCTAAAATTTAAGCGTACGCTATTATACGAGTAATATAATAACCTACGCTTTTATATTATTCTAGAGGGGATAACTGGAATCAAGGGAAGATCGTTATACTAATTGGTCTGAGATTGAGGATAACACGTTGTGAATCAGGTTGTGAATTGAAAGAAGAAATTAAGATGTTGTCGGGCGGTGATGGGGAATTGTGAACAGTTAGTGTTCCTGATATAGTGTTCCTTCATACTTTCTGACAGTCAGGAGTGGAAAAGACAAATCGATTAATTAGTTTTACACCTTCGACCTTAGGAAACCAACCTGCAATGCGGTAAAACTACGGTTTTGCTTGAATAAAACTTACGTTGTAACACAATAGGTACTCATAACATGTAAACATTTCTATCACAGAACCATGAAAATTATGGTTTCGTTTGAATAATAATTATTAATTGAGCATGTTGTTTGAAATTAATTATTAATTGTGCATGTTGCTTTATCAGGGACAGAATGTTGATTCGGTGCATTCAAAATAAATTGAATCAATTTGGAACGATCATGTCTTACCTCTTCGAGTCCCATCTCGGATAATATCCCACAAAACTATGTATCGCGAACTGGAGTTGAACGATGACTGGGCTGAAGTTAGGTTGTCGGCACTTATATCCCCGCCGTATCAGTTGGTTAGCCGCTTCGGGAGACGCGGTGTTGGCAGCCTGGGAAGGGGGGGGGGGGGGTTATACAGTTGTCATGGAGAGTATGAGGTGATTCTCCATTTGCACTGCATTTATTTGAAGTGATCTTGAGTTGGGGCAAAAGCCATATTGAATGTGCACTTCAGAACACTGCTATCACACACCTGAGGCACACACAACGAGGAAATTCGTGAAAAAATTACGAAAAAAAAAAAAAAAAAAATCTTTGGGTCGTCTATTTTTGCATATATATTATACATCTTCTATTTCCTGAAATATATTTCCAACAAAAAAATTTGGATGCTCCCTTATCTATACCGATAACGTACTCACTCATAAAAGTTACCCGGAGATATATTCGACACTTAAGTAATCGTGTTACCTACCATGTGCAGTATTCGATACGATTAGTGTCACTGGCAGTGCTCACTAATTTAGTGAATACTGCCAGACTTGTGCTACCAAACCGCACGATTTTTGAATCCTGCAGGATCCTGCATCAATCCAGTTAGCTTTTTCTAGAGACTGATTGCAACAATTTGTATTACTAGCCGTAAAAAATTCTCAGACTTGATCATTTGAATAAAGATTCACGTTATCAGTCAAAAATTACTACCACGGCATACGGGAAAAAAACTTAAGCGAGATTTTCGTGAACTGAAAAATGATGAAAGGAAAATTGCTAGAACTTAGTGCCAAAGAGCGTTGTTTGATATTTAACTGGGTCTGACAGAACAACCGAAGATTAAACAAAGCGTTTTGAGAGTCATTATTTCGCCATGATTGAATACAAAGAGAAGGTAATACTAGGACATTTTCCTCATCATTTTCGAAAGTGGTCGTTAGGAGATAGTATCTTCTTCCACCAAGAAACTATCCTATGAGTGGAAAAGAGGTCGTTCTTGCTTGGAGGTTTGAGCTTGTTGAAGTTTCAATGAGGAACGGGTATGGACCTGCATTTCGGGTTAATCACCCTCAGCCGTGTTCTTAGAAGTCAAAACGCTGCAAATTTTACACAAGGGTTTATTATTCTTAGGTATAAATATGTAATTTAGTGTGTAAAAGTCAAGTCTAAGCCAATAAACATTATTTAAAAAAAAAAAAAAAAAAAAAAAAAAAAAAAAAAAAAAAACAGTAGTATTTGGATAGATGAGTGACCCGAAAAAATTCCACGTCTGGCATTACTAGGAAAACGACACCTTATTCGACCACTTGGTATCTGGCTAAAGGCTATTTATAGCCTCAAAGATCCCCATGTAAAGATCCCAATTTCGCCATGGCGATCATCTGATCAACAATCTTGTTGTGGGACCCCAAAAAGTGGATTCTACGTCCAAAAATACTTCGAAAACGACACCTACAGAAGTTGACCCTATAGCCTATTGGCCTTGTAGCCTTCGATTCTTTTGAATATGTCAACCGCCTGGCGGTGGGGTCTCCTCTCCTAGTCAACACGTCAACCCCTCCCCCTCCTCGTCAACATTGGCACTATTTTTCCAATGAGGAGGGGAGGGGAGGGGGTTATTAGAACCGCGTCGCTAAACTTCAAGTTTGCGGAAATCGTCAAGCGGTGACGGGATCCTGTCGGAATACTCTCCCACCCTCTTCACCATTTTTCTTCCCCCCCCCCCCCCCCCCCCCTTACCGTCCCATCGCCCCTGATTGAGGAGCTATGACTCCCCTCAGCGGAAAAATGGGTTAACTTCTCGTGATAGCCGCCCCTTTTGTCTTCCGACGATCTCCCCTCCTCCTTTCGTTTCCCCGACCCCTCTTCAATCAAACTTTTCCCAACATTATTGTAAATGGAGCCTTAAAATACATTTGTGAGCCATTTTGAGCGGAATTTTTGGTTGTTTCAAACTTTTCTCGCAGTAAGTATGCTCGCCAATATGGATTTTTCAAGACCAATTTCCAATTTTTGCGACATCTAGTCTAGATCTTCTAAGAAGTGTCTTAGAATAAAAATAAGCTTTCCTCCTCGGGCTGCAACTCCAATCATATCATCATTCATACAATAATATAAAATTGTGTTGGCCGCCGTAAGCCGTGTGGTAGCCGTGTGGTTTGTTGGTACGGGATAACGCGTTCCCGAGTGAGTTTTTTCACTTTACGCTCGCTGGCCGTTTAGGGGGTCGAAAAAATTACGAAAAAATACGAGCCGTATAGATCAGACCTGGAGGTAGACGTCGGTCAAATCGAAAATCCGAAATTCGCCCGGGAAATTCGTCGAAAATTCGTCGAAAAATCGTCTTTCTCCCGTTAGTCCTACGTTTTCCACTTTCAACTCGCGCCAAAGCCCGTTTAAGGGGTCGAAAAAATTACGAAAAAATACCAGCCGTATAGATCAGACCTGGAGGAAGACGTCGGTAAAATCGTAATTCGGAAATTCGCCCGGGAAATTCGCCGGAAATTCGTCGAAAAATCGTCTTTCTCGCTTTTGTCCCACGTTTTTTCGGGTTCAAAAATACCCAGTAAGGAGCCATTTTTTGGGTATGGTATCCGCGAGCCAAATGCGCGCCAAAATATGGCCAATCCGATTCCGAAGTCGGATTTCAACAAAACCGAGGGGGAGGGGGTGATTTCACGGTGAGAAGACAATTGGATCGTTTTAATTCGCGCGGGGCCAGGGAAAATTCGTCTTTCTCCCGTTTGTCCTACGCTTTCCACTTTCAACTCGCGCCAAAGCCCGTTTAAGGGGTCGAAAAAATTACGAAAAAATACCAGCCGTATAGATCAGACCTGGAGGAAGACGTCGGTCAAATCGTAATTCGGAAATTCGCCCGGGAAATTCGCCGGAAATTCGTCGAAAAATCGTCTTTCTCGCGTTTGTCCCACGTTTTTTCGGGTTCAAAAATACCCAGTAAGGAGCCATTTTTTGGGTATGGTATCCGCGAGCCAAATGCGCGCCAAAATATGGCCAATCCGATTCCGAAGTCGGATTTCAAAAAAACCGAGGGGGAGGGGGCGATTTCACGGTGAGAAGACAATTGGATCGTTTTAATTCGCGCGGGGCCAGGGATCTTAGAAAACGGAGGGTCCAGGGACCTTTGATAGGTGGAGAGGCGAGGAAACTGGTCGGCCGAGTATACAAGTGATTTCACTAGCACTCAGACAGGGGGGCCTTACTTCGCTCAGCTAATCATTTTATTGGCCAGGGGGCTCGCTTGGCTCGGCCGAGCGGAGCGAGGCCTTATGTCTGAGTAGGGGTTTGAACGTGTCCATCAATGCTACGCACCCCACTAGGGGAGCGAGCGAAGCGAGCCAGAGAGACTAGTATAATAGATAGGTAATGACAAATTTTGAGGCTAATCAAAAGTTTCTACTCCCGTTAGGAATACATAGGTGTATTAATCCAAAATTAATGAACCCAAAGTACGGGAATAAATAATTTTTGGTTAATATTAATCTAAAGTTCCTGACCCTGACGGCATGACGGCAACTCGTGAGTTTGTCAAATCACCGACCAATTAGGGGTCGAGTAGCGAACGTGCAGGCAACCCAAACAGACCCACCAATTCAATCTTTGATTTTTCCATAAATTATTTTAATTAATAAGAATTTGCGATCTGAGTTTTGATTTGAGTGTTATTTGGAAGCCTTCTAACGATAAAAAAATCTATAAGCCTGTCCAGTGTCCACCTTCATTCGATCGAATTAATTCACTCGAGTGTCCGTTCCTATTAATTTACACTTTTTGGCGTACTTAGAGATCCGCGCTTTTACAAAATCTCCTAAATCCTTTAACGACTAGGGTTTTCCTACATTTTTCATGCACCAAACTGTTCTCTGCCTGCCATTACTGCAGTGGTTCGTTTATATGTGTAAAGTTTTTATCCGACTGTTAAATCAGATTTGTGAAGTACCGGCGGAAACTACATCCAAAAAAATTTGAACTGTATATCCAGAGTATAGAAAATTACCTCAAAATTACTACTAAAACGACACCTCATTTCGCCTCCTGTCTAAAGTCCTTCTAAAGCCCCATTTGCAGCGCCCTGGGTTTGAGATCCCTTTAATAAATATTTAGGTACGCCCAAAATAATTCGATAACGACACCTCTCTCGACCCCCCTTAAGTCCTTCAAAAACCCCTCCTGCTAACGGCAAAGGGGATCGGGCTGAAAACAACCAGATGGAGAGCCGCTGATATTGTCAAAATTTCCGATATTTAAAAACGTCCCTACGGCCCCATTTTGTGTGGACGGCTAACGAAGATTTTGTTTTTTAAAGCGGTGACGGGAACAAAATGAAAAATCATTGAAGGGGTCCGTTTTTTTCCGACTATTCATCACAGATAATAATAGCCTAATCTAATCCGGGATTATTTGCAGATAATGTCATGTTCGAAGCTACTTTGTTTTCTCCTTTCAACTCACTTCTCCTATTTCACCCATATCCAATGAAAAGTTTTTGATGTCGATAATTTCCGGCAGATCAGTTCCTGCCAGTCGAAGGGAAACCGAGGGTGAAATTCTCTTGTTTAACTAAATGTAATTTCATAACCTATGGGTATACATACATACCCATGGAGCTTACAACTTACAGGAATGAGCTCTTTAAACAGGTCGGTATTTCAACATCTTCAAATCATTTGTTTATGACTCCTCTCCACCTCTTTTGAGTCTTGCAACAGAAAATTAGCCTTTCTGAGACATTGAAATATATATATTTCGGTAGGTATACCTACGGAGTTTGAAAAACAATAAACACGAACCAGAAATTATGACTTGCCATTTATGGCGATTTTGAGTTCTATTATGATGTAATTTACGTCATTGGCTCTTGTTTAGTATTTCCGTTGAAGTACGCAACTATAAAGTGTGTTGCCCAGGTACACGCCCACGTAACGGGAGGTTCCTGGACCTTCGGGATTCAGTCGAGGGGTGTATCCGTGACGTCACTTGGAGATCCATGACGTCATATCGACCAACCTCGGCTTGCATCGGCGCTCATCGAATGACCCGAGTGGAGCGGGTTGCCGGTACTCCTGCCCCACACCTCTCCGGGGCCTCGTGAACTTTGTCATTACTACAAAATGCAAAACTACCTTGTGGGGTCGTAAGCTGGGTGAACGCCGAGGGTAGTTGAACACAATATTGGGCAATAAATAAATGAATGTACGAGCGGAGGTGGGGCGTTAGAACCGCCAATCACGGTGTGATACTAACCTTCACGGCTTCTGGGCATTGAAGGGGAGGTAGCCCCGAAGCCTACAACAACTTGGAACAAAAACCTAATAATGTAGGAAAGAATGTATGTAGGACCTATGTAGTACCTGGTACTGCACTCTACAAGCAGCTGTCCTGTCCTGAGATTAAAGTTGTGAGAAAATTGTGATTTAGTGGATGAGCTTTTGATCCTACGAATTTCAAATTTTCAGCATTTCTCCTGAACTACATAATTCCACAAATTGATTTTGAAAGTTCGAATAGTCGAGTACCAACCAAGTGATTAGCCAAAGGTATGAGAAATCCCCTTTTTTGACCTTTTTACGTAGCACGGGCTGAGTGTAGGACATGTTTATCTATTGCCAACCCTGATAGGTCATTTTTGCTAAGTGAAGGTACTTGGTGCAGGTTACAAAGTAAAATGGTCCTACGTGGAGGTACGAACTAGTTTAGAACGCCCTAACGGAGGGTCAAATTGGGCTGACAGGACGTACATATTTTAGTGGTTTCCTGAGCCCGTCTAACGTGGTTCTTCAGATGAAGAGCGTCGAGAAGTAGGCACTACTAAAAACTGTCAAAAGTCCGGATTGTTCTTTCCTCCTTTAGACGGCAAGAACAATTATAAAGCAATTTTGTGACAAAAGATTTTCGTGGTATACTTTCATAATCTGGCGATTCATTGAAAACCAGCCTACAAGGTGGGGGGGGAGGGGGGGCTCGCTTCGCTCGGCCATTTTCGTACAAACTCACTCCACCCCGTAGGAGGCAGAGATCCCGAGTTGGTCCCAAAAACCCGTAATTTTATCCAGTCAAATGGTGTTCGTAAGTGACGGGTTTTCGGAGTTGCTGAATCCGAATCTGAAGTTGGCTGCCTTCCTAGCTGGTCGAAAAACGCAAAAAACCTCGACAATTTGGACGTTGTCTCGGTTTATCGCTTAGATCTTGGAACCGAAGGATCCTACGTAAATGCTCACCATGAACAAACATGAATGGCATAAAATTCTGCGTCGAATGACCTCCTCACCTTTCAATTTCGACCGCTTTATAAGGCCGCAATCGGCGTTGGAAAAAGTTGGTTTTTTTGAACGCCGATTGCGGCCTTATAAAGCGGTCGTTCAAAAAAGCCAACTTTTTCCAACATGTGTACTGCAGTTAACCCGTTTGAAAGGAGTGAGCTATAAATTATATTTATTTATTTTTATTTATTTATTTATTTATTTCCATTACAAGTACAAAACATAGATACATTCAATAGTACTTGGTGGGTAAATGTTTGACACTACCCACCAACATGAACAGGTTTATTGTATACATCGGGGCACATCAACTAGTACGAACCAGGGAAATGGGTACCCATTTTCCAGCCCCCCCTATGTGCCTAAATGCTATTGGAAAAATTAATCCTCCATATGAGCCTAGGCTCGTGTTGGAGGATGAGTTTTTGTTCTCAGTCGACCCACTCAATACAATAGATAGGTATGTCATATTAATAATTAATACAGAGAATTTAAGGATACAGAATACACAACAATATTATCAGAGATAAAAGATATTATGATATAAAATGTATATTAGGTACATTCTAAAATAAAGCAGCAATATAATGGCAGGCACTTAGAAAAAGTAATCATTAGATAATAGAAAACTGACAATGGCTTTTCTTAAATACTTGTTGAATTTTGAATGTAATAGCTTTTCTCGTAGCTTTGAGGGTAGAGCATTAAAGCATTTTATACCTTGATATATATAAGAATTTTGGGCAAAAGAGGTTCGATAAAAAGGGTATTCAATGCGACTGTCATTTTTAAATATGGTGTTTTGGCTATGAACAGGTAAAGTATAATGTTTCGTTTTTATTATTTGTATAATGCCATTCAGCCGAACAAGCATAATACCCGAACCCATAATATTGACGTACGTAACCGTAAGTAACGTACGCTATTATAGTGACGTACATAACCCCACATGGAGGGCACGTAGGACAAGTAGTGGTATCGATATTGAAAAAGCTCCTACGCAGCTCCAAGTTTAAAATTTTCCCATCATGACAACCTGTAGGTACGGAATTTTCAACCATCTATCCTGATTTTTCCACGAAAAAATCGTAACAAGTAGAATGGAATAATAGTTTTTAATCACTACATAAGGCCACTTCGCTCTGATCCAAATCCAATGGGGCCACTAAGTAGAGCTGATCCAACCCCCCTTCTCCGATAACTAAAAAGCCGCTTACCCTAAAAGATCCGATTCGTACAAACTTTCCCTCGACATTTCCACTTCTCTCTCATCCCCCTACGTTTCTTTTGCGGAAAAAAGTCCTCGAAAGCGGAAATGAGACGGAGCGGCCGTCGAGAAAGCGGGTTTCCAACCCTTCTGGGGATATTTCGTTTTACGGCAAACCCGCTATTGGCAACACTGGCTACCTGTACGTTCAACCGCGCGTTCAGTCGCGAGTCCAGTTCCGTTCAGTATTCCTCCCTCCAAAAACACTCCGGAGGGTGATACATAATTTACTCAATTATTTTTCCCCCTCCTTAAATTAAGTTTAAAACCGTCTTGAGAATAAAACGTCCCTAACTAATTTTTCACGTCTCCGCGTTCGGTAAAAAAAAATTGTGAATGTTATTTTTCTTCAAATTAGTGATGATTTCACGAGTGTATCAATGAACAATTTCCCGTGGGAGTAAGTATAATTTCTTGTTAATTTATTTAATCAATCAGTTTTTTAAATGTTCAAGGGAATGGCAATTTTAAATGCACTTTAAATTATGAGAGAAAACATAATTTGCAATAAAGGATAACAGCTAACTTTATACAGCGTTTTAATTTAATTATATTACGATTAAATATATAAACCTTTCCTGATTCCACAAACGAAATTTAAGTCTTAATTTGGAGGTCCTAATTGTATCGTTTGATCGTAAACTTTTTCAACTATTCATCCTCAAGTATTCAGTGAATTTCCATTATTTCTTGATTGAAGCAGTCAAGTCAATTGGTAGGCCAACAACTGAAGGAGCTTCCTCGTTGGAAAGAAACGCGCTCACAAAACAATTTTTCGATGATCGATAGTTTCCCCTCCTGTAAGTCGTTTCGCCTTCCATTACATTAATAACATGGGCTGGTTTCTATCGTTCGAGGGAAAGTCATGTCGGGTGACGGGAGGGGGGGGATACATGACTGAATTTATCAAGTGATTGATTGTTTTCGGAAATCATCTCATAAATGGCGAAATAATGAAGTGAGGGCCTCCGAAGAAAGAATTTCACGACTAAAACATCGGACTTGCTATAAACCGGGATGAGATTCAAATTTTGAAAGCCTTTCCCATTCATTCAAAACTTTTCCCGAGTTGACGCCGAATTATCCGATTTCACGGTAAGTCTTTGAGGAAACGTGGCTAACTTCGTGCAACGATAGGCGGTTGCCTTCCACATTTCAGCTCGATCCGAACTTTTCGAATTGCCCAGCGAAATGCTCATTTTAACCTTGAAGTGATCTTATATGCAGCAATTCATACAGCCAGACACTTAGTTCGTCTGAACAAGGTAATTTTTCATGAATCAATTGAAAAATTCGCTAGAAACGTCGACTTCAAAAAGTGATGAGTATGAGAAGAATGCTTTAGCAAAACTATTGTGAAAATTGTGAAACCTCCGGCAAATTGTAGCTTTGTGCTACTTGAGCATTTTTTTGCTCCATCGAAGTGGCATATGGCGTTGATAATTCGACTTGTAAACTGCAGATAAGATTATCGATCAAACGTGTACTCGTGCAGTGAGGAAAAATGCGTAAAATTTTCACAGTTCGTGACCTTTTTTTTTCTCGTCGCGATAAATACAAAATGTTGGAGGGGCACTTAAAGGGAAGACATGGAAGTAGTGTCGGGCGTGGTAGGATCGGTCATAAGTTATGAGCCATCCGACTTTATAATTTGCTCTGCCTTCAACGGGGAAGCTGCAAAGGTGAGATTCCTTTTACAGTCGACGACAAGTCAACGAATACGGAAACAATTTATTGCTTTGTTGCGAAGTAATTCAGATATGCTGAACAAAACAGGGAAAGTTGGTAGAGCCCAATCAAATGAAACGTCTGGTTCCTGAAACTTGTTTGAAACTATTTTAGGATAGCGAAGTTTCCTTTGATTTGTCATGATTCGTTCTCTATCTGAAAACGAAGTCAAAGGGCTCCAGTTCAAGATAAATCACCGTTGTGCCTTCCTTTGCTGTGTGTCTCCCCTGAACATTCCTCGTTTCAGAAGCTTGTTAGTTGACCTAGTGGAGTAGGTAGGAAGTGTTTCTCGATATCTGATCCTAACGGCATTGTTCCTAAGACCAACTTCAACGCCTCCCTTCGCCAACGGGCCACCCGAAATAGGTACCTTTCAACGCATTTAGGCCCAAAACGTTGCTATCTGCTGAAACTCGCGTCTAATTTAATCATGGCGGCGTTAGTCCCGCAATGTTAAGCAATAACCAATCTTGTAGAAGCATCACAGCGATAGCAGGATCGACCCGATTTTGACCAACAAGGCATTCAATGATTTACGTCCTTTAATCCTGCAGGATTAGGTAGCCATGGCTACCTAGATAACATTTGAAAACAGACGGAAAAACGCTGCAAATTTTACCCTAGGGTTTATTATTCTTTGATATAGTTTACTTGTGCATAAACGTAATTCTGTGCCAATGAAACAAATTTTAGAGAAAAAGGTTTTTTGGATTTTTAGTTTTCAAAAAATAAATTTTTTTGGATTTTTTTTTAATCAAATTTTTTTGTTTTTACTTGAAAAATATTTGACCACCTGGGATCCTTCAAAAATCCCATTTGTAGCCCAATGAAAGCCCTACAGATCGCAACAGTGAAATCGGCTCGTTCCGGGACCCCCAAATAAGGATTCTACGTCCAAAAATACTTCGAAGACGACACCTAACGTCGTAATAACGCGTAAAGAAAGTTTCTTTACGCATTATTACGACGTTAACAAATCGATTTGGCTCAACAATTCGGTCTTTGAACCATTCGTGGAAACGAAGCGGGTTTCCTTGCTGTGTCGAGCGTCGTACAAAATACTCGTTTTATTATTCATTGGCCTCATCCATCGGGTATTCCGATAATTATGTGAGTAGAAGGTACCTTGTTCGCCTGCCCGTACCGACCAACAAACCTGCCGGTCATCGATTTGCCCCTCCGAACGTAAATACACCTCCATTTTCTTTGTGACCAACTAGAAACTGCCCTATTCACGTCAGGGGTGTTTCCGGTGTCTCTCCACTTTCGCCTGTCGTTTCTTGTCTGCGTGTGGCGTCTGAATATAGGAAGCAGTTTATTATACTTGTGTAGGTTACTTGGAACTTTAGTTTGTGAATGGTTTGTTCGGTGGAGCATTTATACGTCTCACTATGGTTTGAATATGAATAGACCTATTCATACCTGTACTCCTGCCACCACTTCCATGACTTTGTGTTGTCTTCAAGAGGAGTTTTGTTATTTGACTTCAATACACACAAAAAATAAAAAATAAAAAGAACTGCAAATTTTACACAAGGGCTTATTGTTCTTTGTTATAGGTTAATAATTAACCTATAATTAATTTAATCAAAAAATAATTTTTGTATAATTATTGTACAAAAATTAATTCTGGATCATTAATAAAAAACGCTGCAATTTTTACACAAGGGTTTATTATTCTGTGATATAGGTTACTTGTACAGACATTTAATTCTGTCAATAAAAAAAATTAAAAAAAAATTTTTTTTTGGATTTTTATATTTCAAAAAAAAATTTTTGGGGGGATTTTTGGTTTATTATTCTTGGAATAATACACCTATGTTTTCGCGACGGGGGTCGACGACTCCGATCGGGCTCAAAATTTGACATTATCCGTTTCAAGAGGTCTACATTCTAAATCCGAAATGTCCGTCCGCCGTCCGCCGTCCGCCGTACGCCGTCCGCCGTCCGCCGTCCGCCGTCCGCCGTCCGCCGTCCGCCGTCCGCCGTCCGCCGTCCGCCGTCCGCCGTCCAGGCCGTTTTGGGCAGTAGGAATTTTTAAAAAAATCTGAAATTACGGCAAAATACTTGGTTTACCATCTAGTTGTGCCCGCAAGGTTTTCAGTCCGATCGCCCAAACCCGTGGGGCGCTATGGGGCTATAATGGGGCTACGGGAGGGGTTTTTTGAAGGCTTTTAGCTATGTGATCGAGTTAGGTGTCGTTTTCGAAGTATTTTTGGACGTAGAATCCATTTTTTGGGGTCCCGGAACGATCCGATTTCACTAGGGCGATCTTTAGGGCATTCGTGGGGCTAAAAATGGGATTTTTGAAGGATCCCAGGATGTTAAATATTTTTCGAGTAAAAAATACAGCATTTTTGAAAAAGACACATTTTTGAACAAAAAATCCAAAAAAAAAAAATTTTTTTGAGATAAAAATCCAAAAAAAAAATTTATTTATTTTTTTCATTGACAGAATTAAATTTCTGCACAAGTAACGTATATAAAAGAATAATAAACCCTTGTGTAAAATTTGCAGCGTTTTTTTTTTCAAAAATGTGTTTTTTCAAAAATTCTTTAATTTTTACTCGAAAAATATTTAACTTCTTGGGATCCTTCAAAAATCCCATTTTTAACCCCATGAAAGCCCTATAGAACGCCACAGTGAAATCGGATCTTTCCGGGACCCCCAAAAATGGATTCTACGTCCAAAAATACTTCGAAAACGACATCTAACTCGATCCCATAGCTAAAAGCCTTCAAAACACCCCTCCTGTAGCCCCATTTTAGCCCCATAGCGCCCCACGGGTTTGGGCGATCGGACTGAAAACCTTGCGGGCACAACTAGATGGTAAACCAAGTATTTTGCCAAAATTTCAGATTTTTAAAAAAATTCCTACTGCCCAAAACGGCCCGGACGGCGGACGGCGGACGGACATTTCGGATTTTGAATGTAGACCTCTTGAAACGGATAACGTCAAATTTTGAGGCCGATCGGAGTCGTCGACCCGTGTCGCGAAAACATAGGTGTATTATTCCAAGAATAATAAACCAAAATTGTTTGGAAAAAAAAAAAAAAAAAAATTCTGTACATTGTTTGGATGGAAGTGGGACTTCGAAATAGGGATTATACGTCAAAAATTACTCGGAAAACGACAGCTTATTTGACCTCCTGGTCAAAATTCCCATTTTTAGCCCCATGAAAACCCCATAGATCCCCACAGTGAAATCGGATCGTTCTGAGACCTCCAAAAATGGATTCTACGTTCAAAAATACTTCGAAAACGTACCCCACTCGACCCAATTGCAAAAAATCAAAATACCCCTCTTATAGCCCCATAACGCCCCGCGGGTTTGGGCATTTCAGACTGAAAACCTTGCGGAGACAACTAGATGGTAAACTGAGTATTGTATCAAAATTTCAGATAAAAAAAATTCCTACTGCCCAAAACAGCTCGGGCGGCGGACGGACATTTCGTTTTTGGAATCTAACATCATAGTGATAATGTCAAATTGTGAAACCGATCAGAATTTTCGACCTCCGTCGATGAATAATTTGATGACCAAAACTAGATGTTTTTAGATCTTAAAACATGCTTTTAATTTCAGGCAAAATATCTCAAATTGATATTTACAATTTTTAATATTTTGATTACGTCGCCCTGGGGACTGTCCTTGTTTGTTGACCAGGTTAGTTTTGCCAGAGTCCTCGCGTTAAATGTCACGGAATCCCCCCTGGGTTCGCTGTGCTGGCTTGAATGGTTTTGGCACGGGGATGAGCAGTGTACTTTTACTAGAGCTGTCCAGATATATATTTATATAGTTATGGGGCGACTTGGAATCTCACGAGATTCCCTGCTCAGGTCCGGCGTTCCCCCTTTCTTAGCGTGAGGTAGCTTCGTAGATTAGCTTCACCTGGACTGTCGGAGGCGGGAAGCCTGGTCAGCTTGCGTTCGCTAACATTGTCTACGTACAGCATGCCTCTCAGCTCCTGGTGGAGCAGTTCGGGGTATTCTACGAGGACGTCCTGGCTTACCTAGCTCAGCAAAGCAGTGCTAAGGAGCTGCCCTGCATGCGAGGGAGAGGGCTAGCCCGTTGAGATACAGGGCGTTTACTGCCCAACGGCTGCCCTGAAGGCCCTGGCGCCAGCTAGGCCCCGGCAGGACCCCTCATGCCTTAGAGTTCCTACTCACAACGGGTGGTTGAGCGGATGCTCAACCCCACTTGGGTTGAGAAGCCCCCTCGCCCTATTCATGAGTGGCAGGAGGTGCACCTCCTGAATGGAGCACGACAGTAATCAAGATGGCCTGCTTGGTGGCGCTCCCTGGGTCCTAACAAGGGCTATTTTGCATTTGCCACTCAAAGAAGGGGAAATCGTGAACTGCGGACAGCGATGCAAAAAGAATGTGAAGTGTGGACGCATTTGATTTGCGCACATGTGATATGCGGACCGAGGATTATCCCTTAACTTTTTGGCCTGAGGACCCCTTTCACTGCGGACCCCTCTTACTATTTAGATAAACATACATGACACTACATGAAATATTGTACTTACCAAAAAATTGGCTTGAGAAAGTGAATCTGGGGGTTTTCTATTTTTTGGCAAAAAATAGCGAAAAGTGGCATTTTTTCAGCGCGCTCCAGCGGCCTTACTATTGTTCCCATCTTCAACTGTAGTATATGTATTTTGTAGGAAATTTTGTTTGCTTTAATTTTGCTCATAGTGTGTTTCCACGACAAACGCCTAGTTTTCGAAATATGAGCAAAAAACCAAACCTGGGAGTCCATCACAACTGTATCCACTACTTCCGTCCGCATAATATTATCACAATCAGGAAGTCAAGGTCCTAAAGGAGATAAGACGGTTCGCCAATAAGCCAGCTTAGTCCGCATTTCACTTCTGATTAAAAAGAGGGGATCTCGCTGTCCGCATATCACAATCAGCCAAAGAAAGTCTGGGGCATCCTCGTTTGGCTTGAAACGTCATGCCTGTTCACACGACCAAATGCGACGCCGAAAGCGTTTTATCATCGTCAGACTGGTCTGCAGTACTTGACCTCTGCATTGCAGCAGTCTCCACAGCACTAACCTGAATGGCAGAGTTTTGTGCTACTAAGTCTAACTGCTCAAGTTGAACCGCGCATTCACTCGTGATCTTCCCGCTAAAACGGACTTTACACCAATTGGAATTCGCCAGAGGATAGACAAGCAGATCTCAACTCAATCAGCCGTCAATACCTCGCACTTGGGTAGGGGTTACCTATCTGCACGGCAACCTGATCACATTGCTGCTCTGATCAACCGGCAGGGGCGGAAGCGCCCAGGAACGTGAAAGCTCTTTGATTGAGGGAACACAAGCATGAGACATGAGGGTGGAGAGGGGTGATCGAATTATTAGGGAAATCGACTTCACCTGTTTGGCGCACAGGAATCTCTTGTAACTAGATTCGAAACGGTGATACGGACGGTTGTCCAGCAGGCAGGATCAATGGATTAACGTTTCCTGACCATTCAAAGCGTTTGAGAACCTCAGGTGCTGGTTTCCCTGGATGTAGCGACTGCAGTTCGGGCTCTTATGATTTCATTCAAGTTTTGTTGTCGGATAAATTATGTACAAACAACTTATCTAACAACTCAGTGTAGTCCGTTTTCAAAATAAATATTCATGAAACAAATAACGAGATTCTCTAGAGGGATAGAACTATGGCACGGAATGGAAGAAAGGCCAATTACTTTTCTTCTGAGAAGAGATCTTTTTGCTTGAATCGGTAACAGGTAATTGGCCCCTTTAGACCAGAAATTTGCTTTCAAAGAAATTCATAAAGGCCGCGTCATTTTTTATATGACGATAGCAAAAAGGGAATAATCAACTGATGATAACTTTTGAGCAGATCTATCACAGCCTCTAATTATTGGAGGAAGGGGATTAAAGAACAATGAGTTATAGGGGTGGGGAAGGCACTGTGAATCCCAGCCGAATGAGATAGAATGCCGGCAAGAAAAGCATTGTTCGGGAAGGATAGGGACCAATAAGCAATGGTTGGCCTATTTCTCACTTTAATGAGACCCGCCAATATCCGCCAGCCTTTGAAGAGTTATCTCTGCTCGGGTTTAGAGCCACCTAAGCGCCTATGGGATGTTAAAAGGTCAAAGGTGCGAGATGTCGAAATATCATTGTCTTTTAAAGACAGGAGATAATTTCCCCGTGAAGTTGCTACCTATATAAAGCGGTTTTGAGTTACTCATCTCGTTTTAATTAAGATCGTTCGGAGGATTGTCATCTTCAATACGCAATCAAACACCCTGTATAGTAGTCTTTTAGTTAGGTACTCTGGTAAACAAATCCGAGGGTGCTTTGCACGACAACAAATTTTTGTTTAATACTACAACTCTGAGAACTCCTATCAAAAGCTCCTTGCTCACTACTCTGCTGATTTCGCTCCTCGCTCACTTCTCTTCTGATTTAGCGCTTTGCTCCCTACACATCTGCTTCAGCTCCTCATTCTCTATAGAGAATATATTCTGCCAATTTGGCTCCTCACCCATCACCGTTTTTTAATGACCCTTATCACCCCAAATCTGAAACGCTTGCCATCGCTTTAGTATTCATCGCGTTCAATTGTGCGATAAGGTTTACGCCATCGGTGTTATGCAAGAAGGGTTAATGCTCCGTTCAACCCTCTTAAAAGCCCTAAGACGTTCACATAATACAAGTAACGACGCGCCGTTCCTCGAAAATCATCTTGAGTGAGGGATTGAAACGCCAAATGTTCACTCAACAAAGGGCGTCAGTTCGGATGAGAAGTCCCGGAGTGCTGTTTGAAAGAGAAGGGATTTTATTGTTGCATATCAAAAGGGACCGGACTGATCGCTGTGAGGGTAAGAAAACCATCATGCGGCCAGCTAGACCTCTTCCACGCCTCGAGGGACGTCTGAATAAAATAGTTTCTTCCCTGTTCGCTCTTTTTTTTATCCCCTCTTTTTCCGTATTTTCCGCATTTTCGGGTTCCCGTTTCATACTGGTTTCTCTCTCTTTTCTTTTTTCTCCGTGAACTAAGTAGAAAGAAACAACCAGAAAGCTCCACTGAGGAAGATTGTTATCAGCTACATGAAGCCGTATAAAAGTTAACGATGCTTCGGATTGAATTATGCCTTCCGTCCGTTTTATTTCAAATGAAAAAAAAAGTCGTTCGGTGTTGTTTTAAGGCTCAGATTATTTACGAGGGTTACCCGTCTTTCTGATAATGTCGAAATTTTATTACCTACTCAGAGGCTTTTGATTGATACGCGTTAATTGAGCTCCAAGTGCAAAGTTCCAATTTCAAACAATTAGGAAGCCTATTAGGAAATGATGAACCTTGAAAAAAACTCGTGAAGCATCCTGAGATAATAATGAATTAGACATTGGTCAGATGTTGCTCAATTTCAATTCGTGGCCTTGGAATTTACAAATTAACAGGGTGGCGGTAATGAGAACTCCAAATTTTTAAGACAAAGACATCGCGAACGCCATGAAAATGATGAATTCACTCATAATGTTCTAGAAAATGCCCATCTAATTTTCACAATGCGCATCCAATACCCCTTCCCTATCACCATTAATGCAATGTTGGTGATAATTAGAGAGATTAATCTGTGATAGTGAAGCCCAAAAATTAATATTAAAAAGAATTATACCAAGTCACCGCCATTGTGAAGGCCTTAACCAGTTTACACAAACATGTAACTGCGAAAAGTTGATTATTATAACTGCAGAATAACGATTATAGTGTGGTTTTGAAACCAATTCACTTAGTATTAAATATTGGACTCGTCCTCTTCCTCCTTTTCTATACTAAATGCCTGTTGCGTGACCCCTGCACTGCCACGAGTCTAACTTTGACCAAATTTCCCGCTTTGCCGTTCAAAGAGGGGAACTTTTTATCGATGGGCGGTGAAGAGATTTATTCCTGCTACCCACTCTTTTTAAAATAACTGATCAATATCACAACAATGTTCCGAGAAAGGTCAGATCAGGTGTTTTATTTCAATTTCATAATTTTAATTTAAATCATTTTATGGGTTTTACTTTTCTATTTTCCGAAGCCATGTAGAATACTTTGAAGGTACAAATTGTGTGTTTTGAGACAAAGAAAAAAGTTACCTAATCAATAATAATTATTGTAAATATTACAAAATAATTGTAATTATTACAATTTTGGAGGCATGTGAGTATTTTTAAATGGTTCTCATAGGAAGGGGCTAAAAAAAATTTAATTTTTATTATTATGTAATGTTGATAATAATTATCAACAATCAATAATTATTATTGATACAAATAGAGACTCCCATTTGGAGGAACCCTTTGTGTTTGAAATTCACCCAAAACGTAAAAATGAAGTAATTTTTCCGAGCGCGATCATGCATCTTATCATGCATCATGTATTGCACTAGTTAATAATGGGAATCCTACGGTCTAAGATTCATTATTAAATATCCGGTCGGTGGTCGTTCCCCTCGTTTTAATAGGATAACGTCGCTACGTTATGAACGGAGTAGATTATCGCCGTCCCGGATTATTTATCTTGATGAAGAAAACCAGCTCTTTGAAACACCACAGCTGTTTGCTACCCATCCGCGTGAAGCCCTTACAACTTCGGGGCAAAAGCAGATGATTCTCATTTATGGGCCATTACCTGCCTCCAGCTCCCCTTGTTCCCTAATGTACCTTTGGAGTGGTGAATGCCTTGTTCGAGCTAACTGGGGCGTGAACACTGAAAGTGACGTTTAATTGATAAACGTAATGTTCTTCTAGCGAAAATGATTAGCGTTTATCTTTAAATATCGGATATTAAAGCCTAATTAAGCACTTGTTGAAATGTTCAACTTCATTTTCGTGGACGATTTTAGTTTATTATTCTTGCAAGAATAATTCCATGGAATAATACACACACACACGGAATAAAACTACACAAATGTATTCGTGTCGGAGGTAGGAAAATTTGTCATACGTTTCAAGGTAGAAATGTCTGCCGCACAGTGGGGCGTAACTTGAATCTAGCTGGTCAAAAGTCTGTATTTTTTGACGTAGGATCCATTTTCGGGGGGCCCAGAGCCGTCCGTTTTCACCGTGAGGATCTATGGGGCTACAAATGGAGCTTTTGAAGGAATGTTAGCTTGATGAAGTCAAATGGAGTGTTGTTTTCCGTGTAGTTTTGGACGCGTAATTCATTTTTCGTGGTCCTAAATCTGTCGAAACATTGTACGGAAAAAAGTTTTTTTCCTTTTATTGTTTAAAAAAAAAATTGTTTATAGACGTAAAATTAATTTTTGCATAATTATCCGATTCAAAGAATATTAAACCCCTTGTGTAAAATTTGCAGCGTTTTTGCTATTTAAATTATACAAGTTTATGGAGTAATAGTCAAAATGTCCCATTATTTCCAGCAGGAACAGGAAAAGATGAGGAAGGTTTTTCGCAGTTCACTGATCAATGTCCTACGGTTGTAAATATACAGCGATGTTTCCCCGTCAGAGACTTTTTCCGTTGTCACCATGGTTTTTATCCAAACATTTCCGGTTGGTTGGTAATAAAATCTATATTCAAGATGTGTCTACCTTTGTGGAATATAGCAACATTTCATTTGGTAGGTATATATACGCAGCCAGGTGTGAATATTTTTACATTTAATAAGAATATTCTATTGGAAAGCTCCTGAGGGCCTGAGAAACTCTTGATAATCAAATGTTGAAAGGGAGATCCGACAACGCGTTATAAATTCACGCTCCCACTTGTGATTGAAGGAACTGGGTTGTGATTTCCCAGGGTCCACACTTGAGATGTCGAGGGATCCCCCTGGGTCGTCCGCGTAGGCACCGCGTGTGGTGACGAAGAGTGTTTTCACTGAAGACGTCCAGCTACAACACCTATTTTGGGGGGGGGGGGGGCCTCGAAGCCTCCTCTGATTCCTTGTGGATGTGGGTGCACCAGAGGGTCCTGGAAGCGGGTCTTTAGAAGGTCCTGGGTCCTATCCCACTCTGAGATCAGACACTAGGCCCTCTACTCCATTCCAGAGTTTCCCACTTTCACAATGGAGATGTCGAGTGCTCGATACTGCACCCATGGCTGCCGTTGGCCATGACGTGTAGGAAGGGGCGTTCACATTCGTTCACATTCGGAACCGTTCATTCGTGACCTGGTGGGTGAGAGAGGAAGCACTTCCATCGTCCATTCACTGACATTCGTAACATAGTCATGCGTGAGGGAACACGAAATACAACTACAGGCTACAAACTACAATCATTACGTCTCGCAATTTGAGCTCTTTGACTATTATAATATACTGCTATGAAGTATGTAGGTATGTATTACATTTTTCGATGAAAATAATTTTAATTTTCACTTCAATGCCAAGGCGCCGTAAATAATCGATCCACCTTTTAGCCATACCGGTGTCGCTTATCTCTCTAAGCGCCGTGCTCCATAATTCCTATTGTGGTAATCCCCTTATAAAAAAACCTGGAGTTTATTCTTCAAGGAGGAACCTTTACTCCGGCCCTGCCATTTCCGCGACCGTGTTTGTCTGGCTAAACATCTTCGGCGGGATAAAAGACGGTTTAAAGTAGCGCCCCGACCTTTTCGAGGGGGGAAAAAAAATCACAGCGGGGATGGAAATGAGGGAGAATCCTTAAGGGTGAGCAATAAAAATGTAAATTTAATTTGTGAAGTCTTCGGGAGCACACTGATCTCCCGGATATCCGGGTCGTTTCTGTCGAAAATCCTGGCATGAGATTTTTCCGAGGATTGATTCTCTTACCCTCCCCCTTGAATCGTCTAAAGCTACGCCTTATGTCATAATCCGCATAAATTCTTTTTCCATCACATTGCCCTAAAACATTTCTACATCAACGATTCAATCAGAATCTCTTGCAAGAGAAAATAATATCTCCAGTAATGTTTTCATTGAAAATATAAAGTCTTCCGAAATGTTTCTGTAGTTTTTTAGCTTGATAAAATGTGTCGATTCATTATTGTATATTTTCCGGCAGAAAAAAGTGTGATATTAATGGGCTATAGAGAAAAAAAAAGACCTGAAACTCTAAGATCGACAGGTTTTCAAAGTGTTGGGACTGTAATAACCTCTTGAAAAGTTACGGAAGCAAACGCAACAAAGCAATTATTCAACTTAATGCTCCAGCTTGTTGAAGTTAATAGGATTAAAAATGAACAGAAAGAATCGAATTGAAGCCAAAGAAAGCGTTTAACGTGGAAATAAGGTCGAATCGTGTTTGGAATATTGCAAACTTCTGTGATAGAGCTTTGTTAGCTTCTGAAGTTTGCTTAGGGTAAAATTAAGACTGACAGGGAGCGGGCGTTGAGGGGTGTGGCAAAGTGAGTTGAGAGTGACGGAGGGCCTCAATACAAAACGAACGGATACAATTCAATCTCAAACCTCGTAAAAGTTTTTTATAGCTCCATGAAACTGATGAAAATCTTGGAACTGCCCTACCCCAGTTTTCGCTCTCCCCTCGCCACCCCGGTTTGTCGAATTATAATTTCCAGGGTCCCCGTTTTTCTAAATGTTGTTGCAGATAAAACGGCAGAGGGTTGAGACGTGGGGATTTCTGCGGGGAAAAGAGTCCGAAAAAAGGTCAGAGAGAAGGACGAAAACGTTTTATTGGGTGTCGACCTCAACTGGCATTGGTCGACCAAAAACAATTGTTTGCTCGAGGAGAAGAGAATTTTTTTTCTCTCTGACATCTGGATAAGGTCAGGTTTGTAACAACTATGACTAACAAAGTTTTACATCCCACCTAATAAAAACCGAGAAATGTCTATCTGTCTGTCTGTCTGTCTGTCTGTTTTTTCCCTTTTCACGCCTGAACGGAATGACCGATTCGCGTGCCGTTTATTGCGACCTGTTCCAAAAACCAACGCGATGGTCATAGGCTACCTTGATTTTTCCTCCCACATCCCCTTCATCGGTTTTCGGGTGTTCCTTCGCGACGAGAGACGGGTCAAATAGCGTCGTTACTAGGGATTACTAGGAAAATTTTCGAAACGCCGAAACCCGGTACAACTTTTGGCGTCGGTTTTGAACGAAACTACGTTTGTTAAAACGAGCTTTTCGCCCTGATTTCAACGAGCACAAAACGATTTCTGTGCGATAACCCGTTCGCAAGTTATTCGAACATCGTCGGTAGGTGGGTACGAGTATTTTTTGCAAGCCTTCGATTAGTTTGATAGGTACTAGGTAATTTCATTTGGAGTTGATGGTTTGCTATGGGCTGCATATTACGCGAACGGAGCTTTCCTTCGCAACGAGAGACGGTCAAAAAGCGTCGCCACGGGTGCATCGTTGATAGGTGATAGGCGGAAATTTGACATTTCGTGCGAAGCACGTGCGGGCATCTAGTTTTAATATAAAAATTATTATTTAATATTCTATAATAATTTTATCAAGTAAAAAGGTTTTGAGCCTAGTAGTAATGAATCACTAAGAGACGTTCAAGGGGTTGGTTCAGGGAGAATAAATTAATTTTCCTTCATCAGTGAAATAAAGTAATTATAGGAAACTGTCAGAACCTTAATCAAGTGGAGTGTACTAAGAAGCTTGAATGAGTCGTTATCAAGGGACCCTGAGCGCAAGAGCTGGCTTCTTGAGGCAACGTCTTTCACTTTGATTTTGTTTAATTATCTTCGTTTTCCATTCTCTGCTGATACGCTCACAGGACCGGATTGTTTTCCTAAAAACACAAAGTGGTTGTTTGTCGATGGTGCAGAGGTCTAATCCAATGAGGTGGTTAGGGAGAGAGAACGACTCCAGCGACGAGAACGAAATCAGCAGAGGAGTCGTTCTCTCTCCCTAACCACCTCATTCCAAAAAACATTTTGTAGGAATGGGGATGTGAAAGTTACGTGGATGTTATAACACTCCTAAGTAACTCCATAAGTTTAAAAGGGTTATTTAAATTTACGTTCGCACGATTTACATGAAAACGGAGGAAATTCCTTTCAAGAATTATAAATATTAAGATCAATAGGTGATTTTGGTTTAATATTTTAGGAATAATACTATACTCCTTGGCTCTACAGCTCGAGAAGAGCCCTGGCCTCCTGAACAATCCTTCCCCACTCCTGCCTATCGTCTGCCTTCTTCCGCCAGTTCTTGACCCCTAGTCTTCTTAAGTCCTCTTCCATGTCATCCCTCCTTCACTTTCTTGGTCTCCCCCTCTGTCTCCATCCTCCTGGATTGCTATGGAGCACTCTTTTGCAAGCTCTTCCCCCAGACATTCTTTCCACATGCCCTGCCCATCTCAACCTGTGCCTTTTGATGTCTACGACTATGTTTTCATGTCCGTTCAAAATGTACAGCTCTTCATTTTTCCGTATTCGCCATATGCCGTTCTCATACACCGGTCCGTATATGTTCCACAATACCTTCATTTCCCAGATGCCCAGCATCCTTTCGTCCCTCTTCGTCAAAACCCATGTCTCTGGGTCGAATAGTACGACCTGCATGATCGTTCTGTATATGACCATCTTTGTCAGATGATGACAGATGATCTCAACATCGGCAAAGCGGTGAAATACGCCCGATTACTCCAATATTTCCCGGATGGTGAATATTTGATCCGTGGTGGATCTATCTCTGCGGAACCCGCACTGATAATCACCTAGCACAAACCACATAAGCATTCAAACGCGTTGGCAAAACTGTAGTGAGTACCTTGTACGCTGCATTCAGGAGAGAAATGCCTCTGTAATTCTAGAATTACAGCTGACAGGCGAGCTTATCTCCCTTCTTATGTATAGGGAGGACAAAAGCCGTATTCCACTCGTCTGGCATCTCCTCTTCGGCCCATACCTTTGCTATTATTTGACGAAGCGATCTTCAGAGGGGTTCTCCACCGTACTTGAGCAGCTCTGCGCTAATACTGACGCCTTATTGTTTTTGAGCGAGCTTATGGCAGCGTCAACTTCACCGTATGAGGGATCCTCTACATGGGTTTCGCCATCATCTTCGGAGGGTTCTTCCAAGTCCGGCGTTGAAGGCGAGCTTGTGTCTACTGTTTTGAGGAGGTCACAGAAGTATTCCTCCCATCTCTGTACCATCTCATCTCCAAGGAGGTTGCCCCTCTTATCCCTTGAAAATTTGGTTCTTGGAATAATACACCTATGTAATCGCGACGGAGGTCGAAAATTCTGATCGGCCTCAAAATGTGACATACGTTTCAAGATGTGTAGACTCCAAAAACGAAATGTCCGTCCGCCGTCCGGGCCGTTTTGGGCAGTAGGAATATTTTTATTAAATCTAAAATTTTGACAAATTACTCGGTTTTTTGCCCGCAAGGTTTTCAGCTCGATCGCCCAATCCCGTGGGGCGCTGTGGAGCTGATAAGGGGCTACGAGAGGTTTTTTAAAGGTTTTTGACTACAGGGACGAGTTGGGTGTCGTTTTCGAAGTGTTTTTGGACGTAGAATCCATTTTTGGGGGCCCCACATCTGTCCAAACTTTTACAGAAAAACATTTTTCTGTCCTTGTGTATAATTTGCAGCGTTTTGAAGTTTTCATTGATTGTTGTCATGTTTCAGATGAATATCAGCGGCTGCACAAAAATGACAGAAGCTATACTAAAATGTAGTCACGTTGTTCACCATCACCCTTCGAAGGGTCCAGCCCCCACTAATTACCTCCTTCCTTAGTTCCACGATAACTATGCTAGTGGTAATGAACTAAAAGTTGTTAAATGTAAGCCTTACTCGGCAACCTTGTAGCATCCGTTAATTTGTCCCTATTTTGTGGTGCAAGCTCTTCATTACAGCAAGCTTTTGTTACGAACCGTCAACAGACTCGCCCTGCACAGTTTTCCAACTCTCAACGAAGGGATTTTCGAATAAATGTTTTCACTTTCCCTTTAGGGCTTCACGTGAAGGCTAATGGATTTGGTTTTTGGTATTAAATGATTATAAAACATTTCACGCGGGGTGTATTACAAACATCCACGTGCAGAGCTCCAGGGACTGACAGAAAACTAAGCATATCTTGGCCCTAATGATCCCCACACAACCCAATTCAACGGCAGGATCCTTGAATGGTTTCAACCGATCTCGTAATCTGCTTGAAAATCCCACGAGAAGTCGGAAAAATTCGTGTACGAGCGGCAAGCAGAATGAGATGAAAAAAAGAGAGGCAAAACCATATGAATGGCAAGGTATTGTTCGGATTCCGTTAAGGTCACGGGGTTCCCTTGTCACGAATTTTTCTCTTCGCCTCTTCCCACTTTTTTTTTTCGCTACGGCCTCTTTTTATTATTTTAACCCTAGATGGAATGGGCGGTTTTGCAGAACTTAATCCAGAGGATCCATCAAACCAGAATCCCTCCAATCACGCGGGTTAGCCAGATTGACACTCCGGATTTCGCACAATACCGCCCAAAGTGAAGGCTGAATCCCTTCCCTGTTCCTGACTCTATTATCAGGTGCCGATTCATTGCGGATAGCATTTCTGACGGGGCTTTCCTTGAATGTGAACGCTAAATCTTCGCTTCAAATTAGACAAGAGAAGACAAATTTAACAGATCGGTAATTGTAGATCCAAAAACTTCATCGCGTCAGGCTTCCGAGCGTTTTTGCAGCGTGAAAAAAGCCTTCGCTCTTTTAAACCTAAATCTCTTTCAGTTGAGCCCCCAAATGTCCAATATACAGTTTCAATTTGCTTAATGCACTTGATGTAGATCCTGGAAGTTTGGAATAGACCCAGATCATTACGAGACCGTTAATACCTTCAAAGCCAATAACTGTCGCGAACTTGTCAAAGTGTATTCGCCTCTGGAAGAGAAATTAGGCATTCAAGTATCATCCCATTAGTGCACCATAATATTATTACCCAATTTGGTGATTTCGTTGGTGTTTCAAAAGCTTCTTTTCTAAAAGCTTCATCCCACGATTTCGAAATTTTTAGCACAAGACATCCAAAAAAGTCGAAAAAATCAATTATTGCAGGGAAACTCAAACGCAAAGTGTTTCATTTCACCCCGACAACAACCAATTTCTTGCATGGTGTCAGAGGTGGAAGAAGACGTATCGAAAATTGTTTTGGGTTGGCCTTATGCCGATATAAATTATTCATTTTGGAGTCAGACAAGTCTGATCCACCTTGAGAACACAACCATCCCCCCCGCACGGTCCTCCCTACCCGAGACCGTTCCAACTCCAGTTGATTATACCGTATCAGTCAGCTGTGCATGCGTAGCTCCGATGTTCACTTGAGCGTCGTTATGAAAAAATCAGTACCCACCAAACTTCACGTACGTGTCCTCCCGTGAAGTTTTTTTTTTGTTTGAAATATTTAGGTTCATTCCGACGTGTGAAGTCAAATAAGTGTTTATTTCCGTCGGATGAAATATTTCTTAGCAGTGTTGATGCTGGAGGACCCGCGGGCTGCGCCGTTTTACAAAATTACTTTTTGGCTGTTCGTTTTGGATCCCGGAGTCGGGGTCGGAAAGGGACGCTAGTGTCATTCCGCGGGTCCTTTGCACCTTTACTTGACGTTTCCAACTCCGGTAAAATTAATTGTCTTGCTTCAGGTTTACATCTACGGTTACATCGCTGTGGTTTCCTTTTTTGTTTTTTCGATTATTCTTCTGGTGAGTCTTGTGTTACTAATTTTCTTGTCAGCATTAATGCTAATTAATGGTAATTACCTCATTGGATAGAACTGCTCGGCGAATGGAAACGCTGGGCAGGTAGAGGGCCGTTCCCTGACGTCCTCGTAAACCAAATTATAAGCAGTCGCAGCATGCTGCGCGCTGGTCTTTCAACATGTTCCATGGAATGCTTGTCGAGCAGAGGGCCGCTCCCTGGCGTCCCCAACAACCGAATTGAAAGTAGTTGCCGATGTCTCTCGTGAGTCTTTTTAACACTGTCATGTTAAGACATGTCATGTTCTAGGAAAGCGCTCGGCAAGCAGAGGGCCGCTCCCTGGCGTCCTCATAAACCGAAATCGAAGCGGGCCCAGTCCCCGTGAGTCTTTTAACATGTTCCATGGAAATGCTTGTCGAGCGGAGGGCCGCTCCCTGGCGTCCTCATAAACCGAATTCGAAGCGGGGCCAGTCCCCGTGGGTCTTTTAATATGTTCCATGGAAATGCTTGTCGAGCGGAGGGCCGCTCCCTGGCGTCCTCATAAACCGAATTCGAAGCGGGGCCAGTCCCCGTGGGTCTTTTAAAATGTTCCATGGAAATGCTTGTCGAGCGGAGGGCCGCTCCCTGGCGCCCTCATAAGTAAACCGAATTCAAAGCGGGGCCCAGCTCCCGTGGGTCTTTAACATGTTCCATGGATACGCTCGGCAAGCAGAGGGCCGCTCCCTGGCGTCCTCATAAACCGAATTCAAAGCGGGCTCAGCTCCCGTGGGTCTTTTAACATGTTCCATGGATACGCTCGGCAAGCAGAGGGCCGCTCCCTGGCGTCCTCATAAACCGAATTCAAAGCGAGCTCAGCTCCCTTGGGTCTTTTAACATGTTCCATGGAAACGCTCGGCAGGCAGAGGGCCGCTCCCTGGCGTCCTCATAAACCGAATTAAAAGTAGTCCCAGCTATCTCCGTAGACCCTTGCACATGTTTGGTCATAATTATTACATTTTTAGTTTTTCTTCTTTGGCTTGTGTGATCGATTGTTTGTTCAGCTGATGATCTTCCTCTCTCTGGATTGACTGGATTGACTGGTTGTCTGGTTGGATAAGTGGATTCAATTTAAAAAAGTCGAGCCGAGGTCTACCCCATGGTGATCTCGTAGACCCACGCTCGCTCCTACTGGTCTGTATCCATGGATACCTACCTACGCTCGCCGTCTCCAGGTCTGGTTCAAGGTTGGGCGGTCTCACACGAACCGCCGGTGGTCGGTCACCGCATCCCACGGAAAGTCTCGACGAGCTGAGATTCAGGCAATCTCTTGTACCAGATTCAGGCAATCTCTTGTACCAGATTCGGGCGGTCTCACGTGAACCCCTGATGGTCTGTCAACGCAATGCATGAAAAGTCTCGACGAGCGGTCACCCGAAGCGACTCTCGGGATATCTCCTTCTGATCGCGTTCTGGTGAGTTATGTTTTGATAATTTTCTCCTCAGCTAACCTTCCAAGAAATCCCAGAGAGTCGGAGAGAGAAAAGACGCCTTCTTGATACAACGGAAGAAAAGGAACGTTGACTGAGCTCTCTGGTGACCAAATTCGGGCGGTCTCACCTGAACCCCCAATGGTAACGCTCGACGAGCTGAGGTTCACTCCCAGGTCCGGTGAGTCACATTTAACTAATTTTCTCTTCAGCCAACCTTCCAGGGAATCCCCAAATGGCTACCTACCTACCTATACGCTCATAGTTAATCAGACGGAAATGCATGGTGACTGAGGTCCACTCCTTGGTGACCTCTTGGGACAAAGTCAGACATCCTTTGTTCTGTCAACGTATTTTATGGAAACGTTCGGTCCGGTGAGTCACATTAAACTAATTTTCTCTTCAGCCAACCTTCCAGGGAATCCCCAAATGGCTACCTACCTACCTATACGCCCATAGTTAATCAGACGGAAATGCATGGTGACTGAGGTCCACTCCTTGGTGACCTCTTGGGACAAAGTCAGACATCCTTTGGTCTGTCAACGTATTTTATGGAAACGTTCGGTCCGGTGAGTCACATTTCACTAATTTTCTCTTCAGCCAACCTTCCAGGGAATCCCCAAATGGCTACCTACCTACCTATACGCTCATAGTTAATCAGACGGAAATGCATGGTGACTGAGGTCCACTCCTTGGTGACCTCTTGGGACAAAGTCAGACACATCCTTTGGTCTGTCACCGTATTTTATGGAAACGTTCAATGAGCGGAGTTCTTTGGTTCGTCTTCTGGTGAGTCGTATCTTTATAACCTTCTCTTCAACCATTTATGGGATGCCATCTTATGGTGCATCAGATGGATTTACTTGTTGATCGGGATCCGCTTCCTGGCGATCTCTTTGGCAAAATCCGGGTGGTCATGACGGCTCCTCTGTCAATTCATACGGATTCGATTTTCACTACCAATTCGGTTGCACTCATGTCTTGGTCAATCAAACTTTGAAGCTCGCTCTTCCCGTGTTTTGATCACTGTTCCAACACTGATCAGGCGGTTTTTTTAACAATGAAAAGTTCGGCTGCCTTGTATCTAATGCCCCAATCTGAAATTATTATTGTTATTAATCATGGATAACTGACCAGGGAGGCCTCCTAATGTTTGTAAAATTTCCCTTGGATCACTGGAGCCCGTGGATTTCTCTTCTTGGATTTTCTCTTGGGTCCGTCTTTGATCAGCCTTGGATTGAATTTCTACTGTCTTCGTAGTGCCCTTCCTGTCAGCTGGCGAGTCACTCAATTAGTTTACTCTCTGTAAATGCCGGCTGTCTTTGTCCACCACCACTGGTGTCTTGGGATTTCAGTGTTTTGAATTGGCCACTTGGATGTGGAAATTCATGGAAATACTGGATCGGGGCATGAGGTCCCAATTATTGCCCATGCTACGCTCGAACTTGGCATATTAAATATTGCACACATTTTGTGCAAAAGTAAAGTAATGTGGATTGTGTTGAGTGGACCTTGCTTCTGGGAGCCGCTTCCCCCCCTGGGGCTGGGGCTTCATGTGGTCGGACGGTTGGACGTAAGGTCACTAACTCAGCTGATTGTTTGGATCAACAATTTTCATGTCGACTGCGACTTGGAAAGGCACCGCAAATGGGGGTTCTCCGTTATCAGTAAGTTCGATTTGGGACGTACCTATTAAGAACGCATGGTGAGTTAAGGTCCCATCAGCAGTCTTCCAAGGCTGTGTAAATCTGACAATGGTGAGTAAAACTCCCAGTGATTTACTAGCTCGTTTTATCTAATGCCAGCATAGGGAAGATCAAAACTGTATGTGACTAGCACTGAGGATCTTTCTAGGATCTTTTGAAGCGAACTGGAGGGAGAGAGACAAATTTTATTACTTCGCTGTTTGGGATGCAAGGCAATACCTATTTGACACATAAACAATAGCTATGTGCCCACTAGCACACACAATATTGTGGTCTGCAATAGAAAGCTCTTCCGTATAATCCCGATCATCAAAATCGTCGTGATAGTGCGAATCTACCGCCTCACATTTGAGTGGGCTGTCTCAAAGAATATTGACCTTCTTTTTATCAACACCTTCAAGATGACGAGATTCGAAACATCCTGGATAATTAGGAAGTGGAATTCGATTATCAGCATCCTTTTCTCAAAATGATGAGCTCGGCTACAGATAACTTGTGCTTAAGCCCTAAAAGATGGGCGCCCTGGTTTCAACTTTCAATACCGCTAGATGTTTCCAGTGTCGGACAACCCCAAATCACTGAATATATTTCGAATTACCTGCGAAAAGGAGGGAGGCTGTCCATCACAGACCCAGGACAAACCTGTTGCCTGACCCGACCTATTCGCTACCAGTGCATACTGATCACAGGGGACACCCAGTCCCATCAGCTTTCAACCAATTGACCTGTGATTATACTGCGGTTTACTTAAATTTCAAATCTACCCAGGACCCTGGCAGCTCTTCCAGGTGGCTGGTTGCCGTGTTGCGCACTTCCTCACTTGTCAAAACACCTGAACTTAAAGGGTCCGATTAGCTTTGGGGGGCGGTGATATCAGGTATCACTTGAATTGGTATGGGCTGTTTCCTGTCCTGTATCTGGATCGTTATAGCCCATCTGGCACACGGTAGCAACAGGAGGTGAAGCCTTTACAGTTTGGAGTGTACAAGTTTTGTCCATGTTGGATGGTTTCACTTACTGCTGTTCTGCTTCCCAAGGAAAGAGGTCTCTACTGCTGACAGCTCCTGGTGTTAGAGAGTTCCAGAAATCGACCAGTTTGCCTCCCAAAAATCAAATGTTGTGGGGGCATCACGAAATTCAGTGCACTGAACTGAGTGCATTGTGCATCTATAGATACGTCGCACCTCAGCCCAGCCACAGGGCCGTCACTGCATCAGTCCGTTGCTGGAGTCCCTCTGCAGTTGACGAAGGATCCTATTGAAACAAGTTTTGGATCTGCTGACGTACTTACCCTGGTCTCGTGGCAGGCTGAGATTACCTCCAACAATGTGGGCCTTCGCAATCCATCTTATCATCATCTACGTAATCTTCCACATCATTCTACTTCCTCTCTGCACGTCTACGCTAGTGACAATGCCCAATTCAGTTTTGCCTGCTGGGCCATTTTGCAGATGGTCGATTTTCAAACCAGAGAGGCTTTGCATCTCTCACACTGTCATTTCTTTCACTGTTTCTGGCTGGACGACGAGTTTATAATCGCAGGCTTCTTACTTACCTTGTAAGTATCTTACCTGTACTTACCTCGTAAGTACCTTGTTGTCGTTCGTTACTCTTGGTTTCACTTCAGTTCGATAATCAACATTTCTGGAGTTAAGTACTTGGGATCCAAGATCGTTGCAGTTCGATAATCAACATTTCTGGAGTTAAGTACTTGGGATCCAAGATCGTTGCAGTATTCAGTATTCCTCAATTCCCGTCATCCCAGAATAACGGGAGTTGCTCATGGGTTAGAAGCAGTCCTCCCAATTCATTCAGACTTCGGTGGCTTCGTCCATGCCGATCTCTCATTACTTTTCAACATTGAGGCTGATCGGGAGAACCGTCCTATTGAGGAACAGGTCGCGACCTGATCGGGGGAGCCGTCCTCGGTTGGGGGCGTCGTGTAAAGTACCTATGCACTCAGTGGTACTTAAGGAATACGGTTTCATTATGAATGTACCAATATATTTGCGAAACAACAATTTCTTTATGAATTGCTTGCTTTAGGAATGCTGTTTTTGTTTGCTGCCGTATGTGACATGCTCATACTTGGTGAGAGGTAGCATAAAACTGCATACAATGATCAATAAATAACATGAATGGCCAATACATTTTGTTTGGCCCAATGGAATGCAGTCTCCTTGTGGAAGCGCCAGGTGCTGGCCTGGTCACGTAGGCACATTTTGTTCTTTTTGAGATTACTAACGCATGTTTATAGCAAAAAACGTTGTTTAATGAAACGATCACTGGTCCTTTGATATTCAAGGTTTGAATATGAACCATTCACGAGTACCTATTACTAGTTGTTTTCTCCGCATTTTTCACAGTACCCACTCCTGTTCACTTGAGCTGTCAGATAACAAACACGTCTCAAGGTGGATCAGACTTGTCTGACTCCAAAATTGAAAAGTTTTTCCCCCGAAGGGAATAAAAACTATAATTTTGGATCAACAAGTCTGATCCACCCATTTTATTCACTTGACAGCTCTGGTACTGATTTTTTCATAACGACGCTCAAGTGAACATCGGAGCTACGCATGCACAGCTGACTGATACGGTATAATCAACTGGAGTTGGAACGGTCTCGGGTAGGGAGGACCGTGCGGGGGGGATGGTTGTGTTCTCAAGGTGGATCAGACTTGTTGATCCAAAATTATAGTTTTTATTCCCTTCGGGGGAAAAACTTTTCAAATAAACTTTTGGTGAATGAAACTTGTTGTGTTTCATTTCACCCCGACAACAACCAATTTGTAACATGTTCCTGGGGCTATAAATGGGACTTTTGAAGGAAGCGAGGAGGTTGACTGAAAATGTATAACAAAGAATAATAAGCCCTGGTGTAGGTAAAATGTTTTTATTCAGTTTTCGACTTTTTGACGCCGGGAGCTTTTTCGACCATTGCCAATCGCGGAAGTTTATAAAATAATAAATACCTCAATATTTAGGGGAGGTCCTGGTTTGGCGCTGAGCGGCAGATCACGCATCGGTTTTGGGCCAGAAACGCACCGGATTTGGGGTCGCTGGAATCGGGAAAAGTGACGGGTTTGGGCTCGCACAAAAACAACAAAATTTCTGTGTACATCGATAAGTCAATAAGTTAAATCATCGTAATTCGTTAATGTAAATAGCTACTCTAAAAAAGTCGTCCGAAAAACAATAAGTGGGATTTGAGTGGAAGGTTGTTGAGGGTAGATGAAAATTTTTATTTAATAAGACGAAAATATGCCATCGTTTCAGAAAATATATTCTTCTACGCGTTCTTCTCTTATCATCAGGGCCTAATGAAAATCTTCTTTTTTTTCTCCCTGAGAGTTTTATTGCTCCAAGTAAATAACAATATTGATTTGTGAATAGATAACGCACGGTCTGTCGCTTAATGGTTTCATTGACTGTTTCGATTTTCTCAGCTATGAAATGACAGCAATCTGAAAAATAATTTAGGAGGAGATTGGATCATAGTCTAAAACGGATATATACCTATAGGCATCGAAAAATAATGAAAATATTAGGATATCTAGAAACTTAATATATTTGACAGATTGTAATTATTACCTACAGAAAAATGAGCTATTTAGATTAAAACAAGCCATCAATTGAATTGAATAGATGAGCGCAACCTTTTTGTTATTACGATATATTTAATGAGCGAGAGAAACTAAGAAACAGTAGGTATCTAGCGACCAAACTATGCCACACAACACATCATCCACGTGATGCTCATTACGTAAACAACTGCACCCTAACGACCGATGCGTAATAAAACCTTATGCCGATCAGAGGTAACGAACGGCTCAGGCTGCAAAAATCGTTTTGGAGTCGTTGGAATCAGCCTAAAAAGCTCATTCCATAGACCCTTGTACCAACGAAATCGGACAAAAACTTCCGTCCCCCTTTTGAGGCCTCCTTAGTTACACATCAGAGATAAACAACTTTCGTCGTGAAGGACCTCCCGAAAACCGATGAAGGGGATGAGGGAGGAAAAATCAAGGTAGCCTATAACCACCCCCGGAACTCGCTGATGACAATGAGACCACCCTCATGAAAATCTGTTGAGCCGCTCGGGCGTGATGCTCTGTACACAAACAAAAAAAAAAAAAAAAAAACACATGTCGAAGAGGTGAGCGCACCTTTCCATTTTTTGGAAAAAGGTTGCGCTAACAAACAAAAAAAAAAAAACAAAAAAAAAAACATACATGTCGAAGAGGTGAGCACACCTTTCCATTTTTTGGAAAAAGGTTGCGCTAAAAAGACGATTTAAGACGAAATAGACCTTAGCCAGGTGATTCTCACTTTGCCAGGTAATTATCACTTATCCAGGTAATTCTCACTTATCCAGGTAATTCTTACTTAGCCAGGTGATTCTCACTTAGCCAGTTATGGCAGATTATTCCAACAGGATCACCTAACCATCCCTAACCCTCCCTAACCATCTCTAACCAGTCAGTGCTTTCCATACGTGTTTCTACGCCTTTCGACTTTTACACGTTTCATTCTTTTCTTGGGTTACTAGCTGTCGTTTTCACCCATATTTCCTTACCAAGGTTTAGATCTATCGGTAACTGTCCAGTCATCACGTGCAATGCTTTGTGTGAAATCGTTCTATATCCTTGTGTTACCATCAGAAGCGCGCTTCTCTGAGCTTTCAACAATTGTTGAAAGTAATGCTACTTTATTGATGTCAGGTAGGCTGGGCTAGCACAACTGACTCAAAAAGCGCTTTGTACATCTTTCTTTTAGAGTGGAAGATGATTCCCCAGGTGGCGCCACTTAGGGCCTTAGTCGATCCAAACTTAGCGAGTGCCATTGTGCACGTAGTCTTCACATGCTAGACATGTTGAAGTGCCGACCTATTATCACTCCTAGATACTTGGGGATCACCTAACCATCCCTAACCCTCCCTAAGCATCCCTAACCATCTCTAACCATCTCTAACCATTCCTAACCATCCCAAACCCTCCTAACCATCCCTAACCATCTCTAACCATCCCAAACCCCCCTAACCATCCCTAACCATCTCTAACCATCCCAAACCCCCCTAACCATCCCTAACCATCTCTAACCATCCCAAACCCCCCTAACCATCCCTAACCATCTCTAACCATCCCAAACCCCCCTAACCATCCCTAACCATTCCTAACCATCCCTAACCATTCCTTACCATCCCTAACCATCCCAAACCCCCCTAACCCCCCTAACCATCCCTAACCATTCCTAACCATCCCAAACCCCTCTAACCATCCCAAACCATCCCTGACCATCCCTAACCTGGATAAGTGAATAAGTTGAACTAGGTAGTAATGAACAAAGTACTCAGTACAGTTAGCACTGAGAAATTGCCTTGCTTATAGAGTGTCTCAACACCTGGAGTGTGTATCTTAGGTACTCGGAACGGTCATTTTGGTTTATTATTCTTGGAATAATACACCTATGTTTTCGCGACGGGGGTCGACGACTCCGATCGGGCTCAAAATTTGACATTATCCGTTTCAAGAGGTCTACATTCAAAATCCGAAATGTCCGTCCGCCGTCCGAGCCGTTTTGGGCAGTAGGAATTTTTAAAAAATCTGATATTTCGACAAAATACTTGGTTTACCATCTAGTTGTGCCCACAAGGTTTTCAGTCCGATCGCCCAAACCCGTGGGGCGCTATGTGGCTATAATGGAGCTACGGGAGGGTTTTTTTGAAGGCTTTTAGCTATGGGATCGAGTTAGGTGTCGTTTTCGAAGTATTTTTGGACGTAGAATCCATTTTTTGGGGTCCCGGAACGATCCGATTTCACTGGGGCGATGTTTAGGGCATTCGTGGGGCTAAAAATGGGATTTTTGAAGGATCCCAGGATGTTAAATATTTTTCGAGTAAAAAATACAGAGTTTTTGAAAAAACACATTTTTGAACAAAAAAAAAATTTTTGAGATAAAAATCCAAAAAAAAATTTTTTTAAATTTTTTCATTGACAGAATTGAATTTCTGCACAAGTAACGTATATCAAAGAATAATAAACCCTTGTGTAAAATTTGCAGCGTTTTACTACCGTGCTAATGACGACTTTGAGTTCGAAGCGTAATCCGACCCTTCGTGGGTCCGACCTAGGTCCCAAGCCGAATTAAATTTCTGCACAAGTAACGTCTGTCAAAGAATACCCTTGTGTAAAATTTGCAGCGTTTTTTGTTGATCTGTGTTATTGATGTAAATCTTTGCGTTTGAGTTTCCCTGCATTGTAAACATTTAGTATTTCGGTGAAGTTTGAACTCTCTGCCTCCTATTCCTATTTTTCTAACTGCTGAGCTCATCAGTGTTCGATTGGAGGGCGGCCAAGGGTGGGATCCTATCTGCCCAACTCATCAGAACAGGTCGAAAGTGGTCAATATTTTATGTAGATAGACCCTCCTGTATCATTGATACCTGCGAGCCTTTGTATGGGATTTCTCGCTTCAATAAATACTTATTTTGCAACGCGGAAAAGATTTCCTATAAGAAGTTTATTAAACGTTTTGCATATCTTAATTTATACAAATTACTTGACACGACGAACATGGTGTTAATCGCATGTTTTCCAGTCTCGTGAAATAAGACTTTCTCATGCGTCTCGGTTTTTCATTCCCTCAACATGAATTACCCCGTGGAAACAAGAATCCTAGCGTGACTCCAAAGGACGGACAAAGGCGTAATGGGAAGAAAACAACCTTTTTGCGAGCTGGATGATTTTGTCGCGTAATTGAAAAATTACTTCATCTTTTGTCGCGGCATAATTTTGAGTTCCTCTTAAATTTGTCTCTCAATTTCTTCAGGGCCACGGAATGAGAAAAGAAATTCCATTAAGTGGCCTTTCAAAAGGGTTTGTAAGATTGAGGCGAAGGAAAAATAATAGGAATGTCAAGATATTAATAGGCCGTCAAACGAATTTTTGTAGCCGAACCAATTAGGCAGAGATTAAAAACGAAAACACGATTTTAACTCGATTTACTCGCCAGTGTCGTTACGTAATTTCCATTTTGATGCAAATGTACAGAATAAATCTAGCTTTCAAATTGCTCAACAACCACAATTATACCGCAGTTACTATTAGTAGATCAAATACAGTAAATATTCTTGTCTATTTTTCTTCAATAGTTTAGTATCGGCTGAACTCCGGCTGAGCGATCGTGCAAAGGTTGTTTTCATGTAAGGGGTTTATCGGCAACCAATAAACTAATTCTCCAGCACTTAACTGGGCACGGGGAATAAACATGATTAAGCACTTAGAGGAGGCCACACATTTAACCCGTCGGATGGTTTCAATTCATCATTTCATTTGATACGATCGTAATTGAGCCATATGCACAAAAAAATTAAGGTCTGCATCGATCGTTTGTTTCTAATTATCATTTTCTTCAGAGCAAAATGATCGTTCGTTGAAATATATTCTTTGGAATGAACCTGGTTGAAAACCGAGCCGAATGGAGTAGCCTATGGTTCTAAAACGACGAGTGTACCATTCATTGCATGGTTTATTCAGGCAAGTTTTATTGTTGACAGTATGGTAGACGAAAACCTCCCTCATGACAAAGTCAGTGGAATGACACAGTTTGGCGCTTTATTGTCGTTATTCGAGAGGCAATAGTCCGTTGAAATGGAGGGGAGTTTTGGAGTCGAATTTAAACCACTGTGAAATGGTTGACCCTATGATTTTCTATTATTCACCGGCTTTCGAGAGGGTCGAGCTTACGGCAGTAGCTACGCTTTCGATCCAGTCAATACTTAATGCAAATTTGCTTGAATGAGAAGCCAGGTCGGATTTAACAGGGCAGGCACTCTGCTCTTTGTGCTTTGTTTACTTTGATTACCACCAATCTTCCAGGCTAATGAATACGAGGGATTGTTTTCGAGTCGGGCAGGTGAAAAAAGAGATTAAAAAAAAATTAATAATAATAATAATGACTTTAGGTATCAGAGGGTTCCCAACGTTTTAGCTGGCGGATCTCTTTTTCGGGAAATGATTTTCAGCCAAGGGCTTTGGTAACCGTTGATTCCCAGTAGCTCATGACCCGAGCACAAGAAATCGAATGATCAAGTATCGAATTTCCAGCCAGTCCTCCGCATTTACGCATACCATGAAAATAGAACCTTTGGTTTGAGAAGAAACAGTAAAATTTACTTTTTCTTTTTACTACATTTAATGCAGCAAGCAAAATGGCAGTCCCCCACTAAACCGATGGGGCAGCCCAGTGGCCCCTAGAAGTGACTGAAAATCGGTTTGATGTGATTGGCGATCCATTAGAGGTGGCTTAAAACTGGTTTGAAGGGGCTGAAAACATGTTTGATGTGGTAGGCAATCCGCTTCAAGTGCTGACATAGGTTTCATGTGGTATGATAACCATTTGAACTTGCTTAAAACGTGGTTGAAGTGGTTGACTGATTTCTCGTGACTGATAAGGCACGGATTCGGGTATATTTGCATATTTTCCCCAGTATACCTAGTTAAGATTGGAAGAAGCCTTTAGGTAGTATTTTCACCTCTCTGAGACCAACCTAATATAAATTTATCGAGCATAAATGCATAAAACCGTGTTCTTCAGAATAAACCCTAAAATAATTTATAGAAATCTGGGTCTGTAGTTGGGTCTGTAGTAGGGTCTGTAGGGTAGTAGGGTCTGTAGGGTAGTAGGGTCTGTAGGGTAGTAGGGTAGAAGGGTCTGTAGTAGGGTCTGTAGTAGGGTCTGTTGCGTTGTAGTAGGGTCTGTAGGGTCTGTAGGGTCTGTAGGGTCTGTAGGGTCTGTAGGAAACAACAACTTGTGGGAACATTCTTGTGCTACAAGTGGCACCACTGAAGCCCGTGGCTTCAATCCCTCACCATGAGGTCTCTTTATTATCCATCTTGTAGGCCTCCAAACAACAGCTCTGGGAAATATCAGGTGCGTGACTTTTTTGTGAGTCATTCTTCTGGTCATGGTTGTGGGTGTTCCAGTAGATCTATCAAAACGCTCGAAGTCCATTTTTGTACAAACACCTGCATAGATTATGATGAGCTCTTTGTTTTTTCTGTTTTACCTTTATCTACTTGTACAAGTGATTTATTGTAAAAAATTTCATTCATCTGGTCTCCATTCATCTGCCCAACAAACATTCTTGTGGCCAGATGAATGAATAGAGACCAGATGAATGAATATCACAGCAAAAGAAAGCCAGCAAATGACAGCACTGGAGTTTGCCTTTACTCAAGATTTTGACACTTTTCGTTAAAAAAATTTATACCATGGTTTCAATTCGCTTGATTTCTCTTTTAAGTTCCGTCTACACTCTCATTTTTCATTCATCTGGTCTTAATCATTCATCTGGCTGTCAAACAACAGAACGATGAAAGTTGCTGCGTAGCCACTGATACACAATAATCACCAAGGTAATCTAAGTTTATTACCATAAAAAAAAGTTCGGAATTTCTCGATTTTTAAATTTTCAAATAATGGCACTTTTCGAAGATTCACCCTATACCCTAAATTATTTATATGCTGCATTTACACTATTTATATGCATGCACTTAATGAATATCCGTTTCAACTTAATAACTTGTTTTTATTCAAACTTCCGCTGAATTCGGGCGCAGTCTCAGGTTCGAAAAGCGCATATTGAGAGGGAAAGTCCATTAAGTAAATGGATTTTGCTTGATTTGCATCTCAGTAAAATTTAAAATAACGGAAATATCTGGCGAAAAGTTGGAAATGGTTTTGATCGCTGCTATTGGGCCCAAATATGTGGAATCTGAGTTTAAACCATGGTTGATGCGTCGTGGGAGGTGAGCTTAACTTTTGGTAGCCCAAAAACCGCGATTTTTTTTTTTTTTTTAAGGGACCAAAGGGCATAAATGCCAAATTAAGTTTTAATCCAAGAATCAACTTTAATTAATACTTCTTGTAAATAATAAAAAGTTTAATTAACTGAACTATTTGAATTAATTAAATTTTTTGCATTAAAATAATTGCAGTGAGTTATTAAATTATTTAAATAAATTAAATTCACTTATTATTACTTTTAAGTATTGATTGAATTTAATACATTGATTACAATTTAATTTGGCATTTAGGCTCTTTGGTTCCAAATTTTGGAAGAAATTTTCTAAGAAATGTCTAAGACATTTAATGTCTTCAATAATAATAATAATAATAATAATCATTATTGTCTGACGAAAAAAGTTATACCTACCGATCTTTTTTCAAGACAGCATGGCTCTCCCCACATAACTGGATTTTGCGTCCAAAATCACTTCGAAAACAACATCTCTTTCCACCTCCTGGCTCAAGTCGTTCAAAAACCCCATAGTTTTTAGTTTTTTCGTTTCTCTTTCCTTTCTACAGACTTTAACAGTGTTGTTCGAGCTTATTTTGAGATTTTATCATGTATCGTGCAATCCGATCTTTACTTATAACGACGTTGTCCAAATGATTGGGAGCGGGGTCAGTCAGAAACTATTGCTTTCGCCGAGCTTTCGGCATTATATTATGCCTTAGTCAGGGCTCAGCAAAGGCGGAAGGCATAATAGAGTTTCTGTCTGACCTCGCTTCCAATCATTTGGACATCATCGTATTGTGGGTCGATCGCCACTTCATTGTTCACTTATAATCAATCTGAAGTAGGTTGAGAACTTTTTGAAGGAGTAGGAATAATTCTTGATTCATGTACAAACTTCTCTTCTATTAACTTTATCTCAGGTTGACTCAATGATGAGCCTTTCCAGGGTTATCCGAGCGCTCCTTACCTGTCTCGATTTTAAGATTCGCTGACGCCGTCAATTTTCCTTTAATTTTTAATTTATTTTTATTTTTTATTTGTAGTATAAAACTAATTTTTTAAATAAATAATATTGTATTGATAGAATTTTCCTTTTCCCAGTCTTCAGATTATTTTATTTAACAAGATTTTTTTAAATTAATTTTCATACAATTTTCAGTTTTAGTTCACGGTATTTGCGAACCACCATAGAAAGAACCAGTGCACCACACTTTAGGAACCCTACTCTTTAGTACAAGAGCCAAGTCAGGTGAGCATCACTTGAGAGCCAATAGGTGCAGCATAAACATAACACGTTAACAGGCTTAGGTGCTCCTTCAGATGAACTGATAAACACTCAAACTTTGTCCTGAAATCTGAGCCTTCGCCTTTTCTTGTACTATTGCTTTGATATTAGATCTGATTCTTCTCCCAACTCCAATCCATCAGACCCTGTGGCAGCCCTCGTCTTTACGAGCAAACCCACACTGATGGTTCCAGCCCCTAAGGATGTGGAAGTTTTCAGTGAGAGCACTCGTAAGGATCCTTCCGCCTGAGGGAAAGTTGGCCCATGAAGCTACTCTTCGGACAGGCAACTTGGGAAACCTCAAGACTAATGTTTTAACTTTCTCCAACACACACGGCAGCAAGAACTGAGACGCTGCCTGCACCTTCTCACCAGACCACAATCACAAAATTTGAATTTATTGTAATATCAACTACACTACCACATTTAGTCACAATGAATGTGCAGTACTCCAATCCTATACGGGAGATTACGGAGAATGATGACTCCTCTGCAGGACTGTTCGTCAATAATAATTATTGATAATACGAACTGAAGGCTGTTAAAAATGTGGTACGATGGGGCAACACGGAAATCAACAGTTGATCGATTTCAGTGAATGGGTTTTGACTAGGGGTCGAGTGAGGTGCCGTTTTCAGTGCGATTTGGTGCTTAGAATCACAGACCTGTCCGAGCTCCTGATAACGTTTTTACGGGGCTACAGACGGGAGTGTTGAAGGGTTTTGGCTAGTGGTCAAGTGAGAGTACTCGTACAGGGATTCGGCTTAAGAAGTTTTAGATTTTACATACCTATATTACTGATTTTCCATTTTACAACATTTTTTAATCATTGTATAATATTCAGGTGTCTGAAAAGGAGTTTTTTCGTACAAATTTGTACGAAAAAACTATTTAAAAAACGTACTTATACGTTTTATTCTGTAAATAACGCTGTTTATTAAAATTATTTGAATCCTGAAAAGTTGATCTTTGTTTAAAAGGGTTATGTGGTCGAAATTAAAATTGTAATTTGATTCACTTCCCCCCCGATCGAAAAAATAAGAAAACTTCTCTAAGTTTGTAACTTTGCCGTATTGAAATATCAAGCAAAAATAAGATATTAAATATTAGAGCGTTTTAACGACACGGAACAGTTTTTGCTCGAAAGTTTCAAAAACGCAACAGTGTTGATGTTCTAAGTCCTGCTGCTATTTCATAGCTGTTTTTTTTTAACAATGCAAATTTTGCATTTATTCTTTGATATAGGTTACATGACATGCACATTGTGCAAAAATTAATTGTGTCCATAAAAAAATTTTCGAAAAAAAAAAAAAAAAAAATCTGTACGTTGTTTGGACCTCGAAAAAGTGATTATACGTCCAAAATATTTGACCTCCTGGGATCCTTCGAAAATCCCATTCCTAGTCCCATGAGAGCCCAATAGATCCCCACGGTGAAATCGAATCGTTCTGAGACCTCCAAAAATGGATTCTACGTCCAAAAATACCTCGAAAACGACACCTAACTCGACCCCATAGCCGAAACCGTTCAAAAAAGCCCCTTTTTAGCCCCACGGGTTTGGGCGATCGGACTGAAAACCTTGCGGTGACAACTAGACGGTCAACCGAGTATTTTTTCCAAATTTCAGATTAAAAAAAAATCCTTACTGCCCAAAACGTCTCGCACGGCGTACGGCGGACGGACATTCCGTTTTTGGAATCTTGACACTTTGAAACGGATAATGTAAAACTTTGAGGCCGATCAGAATTTTCTATCGCCGTCGCGATTACATAGGTGTATATTATCCCAAGAATAATAAACCATAAATTAGTCCTTGATAGCGTAAATTCCGTGTTAAAAAACTCCATATATTTTCTCCCTTGATGCGAAATACAATTGATCTGTCTAGGTAATAAGGGTTGTTTGTGATGGACGGTAGGTAAACGAAATCGTTTCCGGGCTGAAAAAAAAAAAAAAAATCTTGGTTGACCCCCTCGTAAAAGATATATCCATGTCAAAAAAGGAGGATCAATTGCCAATTGTCGTCATAACTCTCCCTAATCTCCAGTATTAGACGACAATTTTCCAAGTCCCAATGACATCCGACCTCATGCATACTGTACATTGTGACAATGATCCAACTAAATGAAATAACTCATGTGAAACAGGCTCCACGTGACAAAATGAGTGAGGTAACGGGTGAGATAAAGTTAATAGGTTGGTGGTCGAGAGGCTGGTGACACAGTATACCAGGCCGGGCCATTAAGTGTAATGAGTAGGTACTGCTTTTCAGCGCATAATATGACGTATATTATAAGTCACCAACGACTTCACGTAATTTATAGTATTCAAATCCTAATTGAAGGGCCTACATTATTACATTGAGAACTGTCCCTGCTCAGTAGGTATGTTCTTTCGAAAATATATAAAAATCGTGGTGTAAAAAGTAAATTTATTAGCGCAACCTTTTTCCAAAAAATGGAAAGGTGCGCTCACCTCTTCTACATGTATGTTTTTTTTTTTTGTTTTTTTTTGTGTACAGAGCATCACGCCCGAGCGGCTCAACAGATTTTCATGAGGGTGGTCTCATTGTCATCAGCGAGTTCGGGGGGGTGGTTATAGGCTACCTTGATTTTTCCTCCCTCATCCCCTTCATCGGTTTTCGGGAGGTCCTTCACGACGAAAGTTGTTTATCTCTGATGTGTAAAACTAAGGAGGCCTCAAAAGGGGGACGAAAGTTTTTGTCCGATTTCATTGGTACAAGGGTCTGTGGAATGAGCTTTTCAGGCTGATTCCAACGACTCCAAAACGATTTTTGCAGCCTGAGCCGTTCGTTACCTCTGATCGGCATAAGGTTTTATTACGCATCGGTCGTTAGGGTGCAGTTGTTTACGTAATGAGCAACACGTGGATGATGTGTTGTGTGGCATAGTTTGGTCGCTAGATACCTACTGTTTCTTAGTTTCTCTCGCTCATTAAATATATCGTAATAACAAAAAGGTTGCGCTCATCTATTCAATTCAATTGATGGCTTCTTTATAAATAGTTCAGTTATTTGGTTGAAAAAAGGTTTACGTTGACCCACATAGTGAAAATTAATACACCAATTCCTCATTAAATTAATTGGTTCCGTTCTGTATGGCAGGTGAGTATGAAGGCCCCATTCGCCTCCCACACGAATGACGTCATGGGTATCCTGTAGCCATACCTCTGTACAGGGTTCTCCTCGTCCTTTCAAGAGGTAAGTCTTAAAGCTGATCTACTCTTTCTTGAAAAAGTGTACAAAACAGATTTTTCTAGGCATTGTGGTTGTCAATAAAGGTCGCACAACGTTCGGCCCAACTTAGGCAACAAGAGGGTATTCATTTCCAGGGAAAACGTCCGAAGTCGTCAGGAATTTCCCTAACGAGTTGGTGAAGTAGAAAAGAACACTTGTAAATTATTCCGGGAAAGTCACGCTAGTGTTCCGGCGATTAAGATCGGGAAACGAGAGAGTTTGATGAGGGTCCATTTGTGTTGGTGGTAACTCGCGCTGGAGAGGAAGCTGATATTCGTTTGTTGTCATTCCTTTTAGTTGGTCAGGTACATTCGGTAAAAACGATAAAAGGCCGTGTACCAATTATTAGGTAGGCCTTAATCGATAGTTAACATCGAGTAAGGGCGTGTATCGATCATCGGGTCGGGCTGTTGTGGTTGAAATATTAATATTCCATTCGGACTCGACTCGGCCGTTCGATATTCCTACCGGTCGTGAGCTCCGGTTGGAAAGAAATTAGGATCTATGACATTTCCGTGAAAGAGGACGGTCAAAAGCGGAGAAGTCACGCCCACAATGGGAGGAATCCCCAGAGGTGTCCTCGGGGGGTGAGGCTTACAAAATTACAAACTTTCAGTCTGTGAAAAAAGTTGTACAGAATTGAAGAAAAAAGTCGTAGTTCAGCTGTGGCAAATTTTCATATTTGAGAAAATCTGAATTTTAGAATTTTGAAATTTTATCGTCTCACCGGAGTGTACTTCAGTTTGAGCAGAATTCTTCCTTTCGCATAAAGTTGAGAATTTTTTTTTTTTTTTTTCTCAAACCTGTCTCATTATTCAGAGCAATTCTATGGAAGCAGGTAGGGGAATTCGATCGTACGGAAAAGTACCAGCTACGTATAAATTTACAATCAAGTAATACTCAAGAAGGTCACTCGACAAACGTTACTTCATTTGCAGGCTTGTATGAAGTAAAATCGCGTGTTGCCGTAACCCACTGCAGCGGAAGTCAGTCTCGTAACCGCATAAAGCTTTCGGCATTTTCCCCGCAGCCTTGACGCTAACTTCAAAGCTCTCCGCCGTCTTCTACTCTATTCACAGTTGTCATGAATTAATAGAGCGCCTCCCGCCTCGAAGAGTATGGTTGTAACCGTGTGAGGACGTTGAAAATTGAAATACACTTTACGGCCGTAGTTGAGTTCTGAAGGTTTTGAGAGGTTGCGTGTCACGTTACGTGAGCTGTAACGATGGAATCACGTACATTGAAGCCAATTGTGGATCTTCAACTTCCGATGAACTAGAAACTGGAGGGGGCAGGATAACATACCAGTGGCGGGTTCACGGTTGGGGGAAGGATGGGTAAGATGGGATACAATAATTTTTTTGGACGATTGTGACTACAAATTCATTCAAATGTCGCTAAAAATGACCCTGTTTTATTCGTATGGACGTATGCTAATGAGAAACTCAGGGCCCCACTCTATGAGTAAATTCGCCAGCCCGCGTCAAATGGTCCAAGGGTCTCAGAAAGCGCTGCGGTCGACGGCGAGATTGGGCGGTCCCACGACCCGATAATCATTTCACAGACCGTTTATTCTAATAATGTCTAATCGCAGTGCATTTTTGGTGGGACACTTGGTGACACTTCACCTGAGGAGGTCAGGTCAGTGGGACCAATTATTTCGCGTGGGTCCATTGCACAGGCCACTATTGGCGACACTTTGTCTGCGGTAGCCGGGAGATCGGACCTTCGAAAGGCTCGGTCAGCTGGCCAGGCCTCCATTGGTTACAATTCATTTTTGAAAGCCAGCCAGCCGATTTCTAGTAAAACTGCAGTTTTACATGTGAGCTCAGGGTGAACTGATATAAATCCTGACACTTCATGTTTGTTATCAGATTCCCCTCAGCACCCTTCCGAGGATCTACCACTCCAGGTCAACTCGACATTTCGTGCCAACCTGGAGCTCGCTAACCTTCCAATTATGCATCGATATCACCTTCTCGGTCAGCAGATCGCGACACCTTGCGTTATGCCCTAGGTATATTCATGCACTCCCCTCCTCCAAAGGCAATAGCGGCGAATCCTAGATATGACACTCGAGGCATTCCGCCACCCACACAAGACAATTAATGATGAACCTAGCAATCAATTAGGAACACATTATTGTCATGTAGGTACACACCAAACATCCTTAGTAGGGGGGGTCCCACATACCCCAAGTCCCTATTCCTAAAATCACTCCTTAACCTTGATTTTTCCAAAAAACTCCAAATACCTACGTTATCTCATATATTTTCAGTGTGGAAGCTAAACAAGGATTTGCGCGAACGTAGAACACAAGATAAGTTGTAGAGTAACAAATTTTGCGTCGGTTGAACACCCGAAAATTGAAAATTCGTCCAAAAATAAGAGAACCGTGGACGGTCTCGATTGAACATCCTAAAACTGACAATTTCTACAAAAATACGAGAGTAGTTATGTGACTTATATATATCGATATATATATCTTGAAAACGTATAGGTCGCTACTTTTGGGAGCACCCCTACAACAGACAAATTATTCTGGTGAAGAAGCTACTCTTCCCACTCTTTATCAACTAATAGTAGCTGCTAGTACCGCGCAGGAAAATCAGCGAAGCGAAAATTGCGGTCGACATTAACCCACGTTCTGTTCGAGGACAGAATCTGTTCTATCTGATAGAACAGAAGATTTGGAGAGTCTGTAGCGGTTGATAGTAATTATTTCTCTCTCGAAACCGTCGAATTGTGACCCGTTCACTAGAAACTTCTTTCTTTTTCAAAGCAATTACAGCAGAGTAGTGCATGTCGTTGTAGAAAAATAATCGAAAACCCGGTAAAGTCGCACAAAACCGTGTATATGCACTAACTAGGACTTAGGTACTAGGAAACTCAATAAACTGGAGGTTTATTTAAAGCGATGATGGTGAAACCCGTCTTTCAACGGAAGGCAACTTAATACGGCAGCTTAGCGTTAAATCTCAGTTTTTATTCTGAGGGCCCGTAATGTAAGAATAAAACAGTGTAGGATGTCATTTTGGTCTCTTACCTACAGTGCTCGGCGAGCACTGCTCGTCCTCCATTATATTATTAGTCAAGCAAACTTGAGGGAACGCGACAAACGACAATGAGAAAATGCCAAGCTACAACAAGAGGGAGCAGAGTACCTATTGGTGCTGTCTTCGGACCTATATGTAGTAACCATGAATGAGCAACCAACAAAAACCCAAAAACTGCAAGATACAAGAAGAGGCAGAAGAAAAGGTTTGTTGCGTTCGGCAACAACTGACGATCTGAACACCTTAATAGGCGGCGTTGTGCGATGATTCCGGTCCTTGGCAAAGCCCAATCGATAAGATCTCTGCAAAACCTGGCACCTCCCCTTGGTCCATCCTGAGCACTGACTGATCAGAATTCTGTGGCTAACTCCTGGTCAGGAGTGTCTGCCGTACATCCCGGAGGAGTGTTGAAGTTCGAGAACGACCAGGCACCAATACCGTAGAAGATGGTGAGATGGCGATCAAGAGCCATGAGCGACAAAGCCAAGAAAGAGCAGAAAGATTTTGAGGCGCGGAAAGACCAGAATAGTATGTATTGGGCCCCAGAAACAATCAAGTGGCTACAGTAGGTCTCCCCCCTCCATTCTTTATACCGCTAATTTGATATCATAAAAGCGCTCGGTGTTGGAAAATAGTGTGTTATTGTCTCGTTTCAACCACTTGGTGGCTTCCTCCAAGGTTTATCGTCTCCGCAAGAACACCCACACGAGTGCTTCGCGGGGGAATTCTCTTGGTCGTTTGAAGGTCGACACGGATTTTGCGAGATCGTCGGAGGCCGGTTCGGAAGATCGCAGATGGTACGATTTGCGGGATTTTCAATTATCCGTTGGTCTTTTTTCGGTTCGTCGATCGGTTTCATCTCCCTACTGCATCTCATTGCGTCTATCAAGCCGACTAGCCAGATCACAACGGCGTTGTCGGACTGTCGCATTCTTTTCAAGATGTACTCCGTTCGACTCATTTCTTCGGCGAAAATGAACGCAACGACGCGACTTGAACCAGGCACCTTCCGTTCAAGCCATTCTCGAAAACAGGGGTTATTTCTGGCGCCGAGTGCAAGAAAAACTGGTGTGCCGATTAGCAAGAGCATTAACAGTTTGCGTAATCGGCGCTTTGGTTTATGTGGATGGCCCCAACACGTACACCCACAATGTGGGCATGGGTGCGGTGGTTTCGGGCATTGTTGTTGTGACGAATTTTGGTAGCTAGAATATGTTTGAAAGCGTCTGAAAATGCAAATCTTTTTACACTTCAACTGATTGGAATGCCGTGCAATGTTCCTCAACGCGATAAAAGTGTGTTTGTTCATTTTTGATTATTACTGGTACTGTTTTCCTGTTATTGCTTAGTTGCACCACCGGTTGATCAATTTTACAATGTTTTGGAGTAACTTCCTCATAACTGCCGAACTCCTAATTCTTGCGAGGGAGATTTTTTACTCTTTTTTCCATCAGGTCTTCCATTTCTTTGACCAGAGGATCAATATTTTTGGAGTTTGACTTTCGGTTCGCATCACAAGGGAACATCTCATTTGTTTTGGCGTCTTTCGAGAGCTTGCTGACGTGACTATTTCTCTCGAATATGTAGTAAGCTACGAAGGCTGTTGTACCCATGGCGATGGCTCCAAGGATTTTGATTAAAACGCCGCCAGATCGAATAGGTTCGCGAAAATAGTACCTCAAGGTTGTTTGAGCGAGATGGTTTTTTGCTTTGACATTTGGATACCGTGTGGTGTAATTGGAGCTAGCGTTCATTTTGAGTTTGGGATTCGTTTGATGTTTCCGATTTTGGAGCTATGCTCCTTTGAAAATCTCAGCAACCGTTACTGCGTTGGTTTTTGAGGTGAAGAAATGTAATCAGTTTGGTGTATTTTTTGTGTTTTCAAAGTGGATTTGTGAATTGAATCCGAGGCGGGTGTAATTTGTGTGTCAATATGTTCAGGTAACTACCATGTTATTTTATTTGCAGACACCCAAATATACTCCAAGACCTTCGGAAGGGAGATCGTCTTTAGCCGTAAATATGGGAGCTGCTGTGGATCCATTCGATTGCGCTGTAGTAATGTAGCCTGACTTCCAAACGTCCAAGACAGAATTCAAAGTCGGAGTTTCGTATGGTTCTGACAAAAATCACGACATTGTAAAAGTCGAAAATCAAATTATTCCAAGGGTTCCCAATTTTTTACACGGACAACCTTTTCAGAAGCAAATCCTCGGTGGACTCTCTGCTTGGTAACTGTTGAAACTCAGTAGCTCATTTTAAAATTTAACATCAAGGCACTAAATTATTTATCGCGATGATGAAGTTGTGATTTAAAAAGAAACACCGGGTCCTGGTCCAGCAACTTCAAGCAAATGACTGTTTGACTAATCCCCCACCAACCCTTTGGGACACTTCCAGTAGTCTCGATTTTCAAATTAGGCGACCCTGTTCATCACTTCCGGTACAATCTCGAATCTTGAAAAAAGTTATTCAAAAGTTTCAACAATAGGTACGAATATAAATCTCTTCTAAATAGGTACTAAACGTCGTAAATTTGATGATTTTCCATCGTACCAACCTAGATGGAGTTATGCAGTAGGTACTTAATGTGATCACAGTGTCCCAAGCCAAAGTGATTACATTAGGGACAACGTACTATTTTCCCCACGCCAAAATAAAAACCGAGATTTAGCTGTTTAAAGGAGATTAAAAACCAGTTTCGCTGCACTTTATTGACTGCACTTTATTGTGTTGGGATTTTTCCTATGATGAGTTTTCAGGGTTCATTTCAAAACGTCGATGTTGTGATGTAAATACGATGGCTTAGGAAAGGCCGTCATCGATCCATAGAGGTAGGTACAGACAAACAGGAACTACGCCATGAAGGGAGCCATGGAGGCTCGGTCTAGTATTGGGCGAACCAAGGAAAACTCGTTTTTGTGTCAAGGGTAAACCTCTGTAAACATCGTGCAATGATGGATTGTGGCGGTTGGCCCTTAAACTTGTAAAATGCAATGAATATTTAAGGGATAAATAAACGCCAGCTAAAAGCATTTCTAAAATATGAAAGAAGAAAAAAAAAAAAAAAACACCAAGCATACACGTGTCTCATGTAGGAAAGGTGATAAGTGTGATGGAAGAGGAGGATTATCATCTTGAACTGTCCATCATCTGCTGAAAAAACGTGTTGCACTTGTCCACTGTCCTATAGGGGACATGACCTAGATCGTAAGCTCTCACTAATATACATACTACCAGGACGTATCACGAGGGTTCATGTCTCCTACACGCACAGCTTTGAAGGAAATTGGGGTGATAAACCCTAGAGTAGTTTGGTAAGTCCGGAGTCATGACTTTGGGTTAGTTCTCCATACTTTAATCCATACTTCTCTCCATACTTTTGTAAATGAACTGACTGTTGCAGTTTTCATGAACTCTTATAAAAATTTCACACGGGATGTGACGTTTTATGGTAGATATATATTGATAGATCGATTCTGAACAAATACTGCAGCAATTCCAGGTGCGGTGTACGCAAGCTCTTGTTATTGGAAGTGGATATTGCTTCAGCCAAACCAAGGCCATTATTTTAGCTAAGGTCAAGTTCAAACGTGGGCCCTTCAACCCCGCATTAAAATCAGGATGGGAAGTGGAGAAGTGTGATCTCTGCTCCATTCTGAACTAACTTGGTTGCGGTAGCCCGCATTCACCACTCCAGCCAAGTACAACCCCTAAGCCACAAAGTGAGGACGAGGGGGTGAAAATGATCTTGAAAACGGCTCAGATCGACCAATGAAGGGGCAAAGGGGGTTCCCTTGTTTGTTTTCTACCTGACACGGTTTTCGTTTTTTCGCCCACCCTTTCTAGATCCCCCTTGAAACATACATTTACATTATTGATCAGCCTTACTATTCATACCACGCTAAAACCTTCCCTTCCCCTTCTACAGTTTGACATTTGACACATCAACAAAAGGTCATCCGGCGAAAGGGGGCCCTGATTTTTATCTACCCCTGATGGTAATGACCGTAGTTTTTTTTTTGTCCATTTCGATGATAGATGGCCGGGAGCAAGTTTAAATTTCTCCTCAACTCTTCACCGAGATAACTTAGTGTAATCTAGTCTAGTTTTTTGTACGTCCACGCGTTCTGTACTATTGGATTATTTAAAACCTACACGAGGGAACCTTTCCCAATACGGTAGAGTTAATAGGAAAAGTCCATTTATAATAAGTTTGGGATTAAGGTAATCAACACCAATATGGTGTACTAAAACATAGTATGTTGTTGGTGACCGCACATTTAGCTTAAAACCAGTTTCTTCTCCCTCAAGAAAGAGGCTGCTTCCTCGAATCCTGTTTGTACTCCCTCAAAATCAACTCTTCCTCAAAAGCTTTTTGCTCGTGGCAAACAAGAATTTTCATTTTGAAAAGAAGAGCATAAAAGTCAAGTATGAAGAGCGTGGATTTCGCTCACATTCCATTTGATACAAGATATTAATTTCGGTCTCAGTTGAATGAACGAACTTAAGCCTCTTGAAATGGAACGTACCAGTTAAGTCAAGTTAAATATGAAATGAAACGTTTCTTCGGATCTCACGAGATTCTTTACATCTCTCGCGGCAAGAAGAAACAATTGGACTGTTAATATAATACATTCCATGTTATGTTTTTCCGTCAAATCCTTCCAAAAGAAATGACGAAGTGTGCACTTAATAAAAGTTGAAGAGTGCCGATAATATCTCGTCTAAACCAAACTAATTCAGAAAGTGTTTGTGGGTAGAAATGCACAGTGTAGGTACGTGCATGTATAGTAGGTATATTGTCACAAGCTTTTTTCCTACCAACTCATCCCTGTCCCCTCCTGATTTGAGATCCGAAAATGCGCGCGAATGAGCTCCTTTAATGATTTTTAACAATGTTTTTCCTGCAAAGGTCGTGCTTCAAAAGTTACGAAAACGGGTCCATATTGCAGAAAACCCGTTTCAATTATTTATAGGGCCTTAGGAAAAATATGATATTTGAATTCCGAGGTCTGGAGAGGGTACATGACGTGGGCTGCTTCGTCGTCTTTTGATTGGCCGGGAGATCCCTCTCTCTCTCATCTACGCAAGTCAGCCAACTTTGCTACGCGAAAATTCGACCCCAAAAATCGAAAATCGGGTTAATCATTATTGAAGGTCATTCGAAAATTGAGCATCGAGGTTATTATCAAAGAAGATTGTTCAAAAATCGACCTGGGCCGAGTGTTTTTATTCCGATTCTGTTCAGATTTATTATTTAGCGCTCTGGCGGCTCAGTGCCCAACTACTCGACGCCCAGCCTGGCGAGGTGTGACGTCAAATATGCCCGGCGTTCATTTCAAAATCTCTAACATTTCGAAAACAGCTCAGCACGTACCTATACGGATTTTCGAACCAAAAATTGGGGTTTATGGGTTTTAAAGGGTGCTGAATCCGAATGTGTTGTCAGAAATGCTGAATTCTGACCTTTTCAAGAAGCCCATTGGGGTATTTGCGCTCAACTTCCCTATTTCAAATGAGAACACCTACATTTTTTGTCGGTTTTCGATTTCCGAGCAAATTTTACATCCGATAAGCCCATTGAGCGCCAATTTGCAACTCGCGCAAACTGGCGCGACTATTCCTATCTTTGATGGCATTCATCCCTATAAATTATGAATATTTTCAAAAATTGGTCATTTTCACTTTGAATGAGTCGTCTTCGTGCAGGTTAGGGTGTGAACTGTAAGCAATTATTGTGGTCTCTTCAAAATTAAAGTTTGCATTAGGATTTTGAATATTTCCCGGAATTGCAAAAAGTTGCAGCTGAAATTAACTAAATTTTGGTGGTATCATTTCCAGCAATGAGCATGAGCATACGACGAAGGATGTACATTTCGGTAGTTGTCCTGGTGGCCCTGTTCTCAGCAGCGTATGCAAGTAGAGGCGTGCTTTATAACAACGGCGAATTTCTCGACTGTTGAGTCTCAGAAGGCTCGACTCAGAAATTTAACGAATATGAACATTGTTCGACAAAATTTGTACTACTTCGACATTTAGACCTAATGTACTTCACCGAAGAATAAACATTTTATTTTTTTAATGAGTTTGAAAAAAACCGGTGCCCAAGTTGACCTCTCGCAGCAAATCGATCACTTTCCGCACGTTCTGGTGAGGCGTAAAGAATATATTCTACAATTATTGTGAAATGTAGTGAGGATGGAACGCCTGCGGTCCATTGGTTGTTTCTGGTGCGCTGGAGATGGGTGCGACAAACCAAAGAAACTTTTCAGCCACTTCCCACATTCCGAGTCTGATTTGTAGTGCCGGAGCAAAGCGCCTGATCGCTGGATGCGATGGAACCAACCCCAGGTGAAATCTGCACCCAAAAGTAGAGCAGTCGAGAAGCACGGATCTTACTGCATCATGGGCATCTTGCTCAAAGTCCAAACGACTTAAGTTGAAAACTGGTGAGTCGGCTTTAGACTGTACTGACGAGTCGATTTATTTACGTGCACATGCATCGACACCCAACTCGACCCCATAACGTAAAACCTCTCCCGTAAAACTCATCCCACAACCCCTTTTTACCCCACAAAGCCCCACGGATTGGGCGATCGAGCTGAAAACCATGCGGGCACAACTAGCAACGAATCAAGACAAATTTTGACGAAGATTTAAATTTTCAACCCCCGTCGCGAATGCATTCCAAGAATAATAAACCAAAATGAAAACTTAGTGGATTCAAGACCAGTTAAACCCCATAAGCAACGAATTAGCTAATAATCACCTTAGTTACTTATCGGCTGATTTTTCATTGAGATGAAATATCAATTTTTTATTATCAAGATAAAAAAATGTGAATAATCATAATTACAGCACTGTGGAAGTTCATTCTGCAAGGGGTACAAGCGTTCAAATGACTTGGCGGAAAAGTACTTTTGGGGCATTCTAAGATCATGTTGTTCTGGATCCATGTCAGGATGGTAGTAACGCTCTGGAACACCGTAGGCAGTAAAGATCGTCTAGGGACTCCGAGAGGGCCGAAGTTGCTGACGACACCAACAAGAAACCCATTGCAAACGAGAGGGTCTCCGAAATCTCCCGTAAATCTGGTTAAGGTGAGATCTTGGAATTCGCTTATGGCGCAGAACTGCTGGTTTTGAGTGAAATCAAAATTGGCGTACTGTTTTGAATAAAAGTACCGAAGCTGTTTTACACACTGGTCGTTATTCAGAGGGATCATTCTCACGGATTGTTGACCGGTTTTAATACTCGAGGAATCACCGGACCGATCCCACCCTGAAACCCTACAGTCTGGTCTTGGAGTTTGATAGAGCATGGAGGAGATCTGCTGCTCAGCCGTTGGAAAGTGAAGGCTCAACAATTTAACAGGGTGAATCGTGTCATCTACTTCAAAAGGTTCTTCCATTTCTGCCGCGCCAATGTCGAACCCGCGCAAACCTCCGGCGACCTCACACGAAGGATGGGTGTAGAACTTATTGGGCCTCCTCGTTTGAACCGTCCGATTGTCAACTGGCCACAAGTGAATGGCCCCTGCGATGAAAAGGTAATCCTTCAGAGGCACTTCGCTCGGTGTGGCGGGTCCAGGCCCGTCGAGTGAAGCCAAACAGTTGCAAGCCGTGATGACGAACCGAGGATGTGAAATGGTTCCGCCGCAGGTCGGTTTTGAGCGCACTAAAACTTCTACCGCGTATCCCACTGAAGGGCTGACGTTTTGCGATACTCTTAATGCGGAACAAAAAATGATCAACGACGTAAGCCGTAAAAACATGAATGAACATCCGTAGCGTTCTGCTACAAAAATTAACTTGCCGTAAAAGTATACACCAACATAAATGCATTGATAATCACGGTTTAACTTATTTATAAATTTCGTTCTATGAGTGATAGCCATGTAAATACCTACCATGTTATTGGAGAAACCTTGGCTACAATTTCGTCAACAAACTCTGTGGAGTTGCAAGGTTATAATTCTTTGTGGGTTCGGCAATTCTTTGTTATGACGTATTTAGAGGTATTTTTTTTCCTAAAATTTTTAAAATCCAGTCTTATACAATTTTGATAAATCATGCTATTAGATTTCTGATCGACCTCTGGTTTCTCCTGAAAATTAACCCGCAATCAGGGTTTTTGTAGGATTTTGATCAGAATGTGTTTGAAGGGAATGGAAATTCCCAATTTTCGGGCTAAAATGGGGTTCACAATTTTCAATAATCCAACGTTCTCCAAAACGCCCAATTTTGGCTGAATGTTCAGCGAATCGGCCTCAACATGTTATCGTTTATGAGAAGATTTCAAAAATGTTTTTCTTTTCGTCCACCGAGACACAGGTGAGAGGTCATACGCTGGCTATTACTCGACTCCTTTAATACTTTTCTCAACGTTTCACTATGGTGTCACATATCATCTTCAGGGGCATGAGGAAAGATTTCCTCCCCTGCAGGAAAAAAAGAAGATTTCCTTCTTCCATGGCCCCTAAGATTGAATGTACCGACCTGAATGTGGTTACGGAATTGTGAGAAAACTTAGGTGTTTTATTAAATTTTAAGGTTGTTTCCCTCAGCCCCTGAGACACGATTATGTCACGTTGAGAAAAGGCGGATTACAGAAGTCGAGCGTAAAAATCTCTTTTCGAGCGACGACAATTTGTCATACCTAGTTGAGGCTAAAAACGAAATAATAATCATTTTAAAAAAACGTAATTGCCGTCTCATGCATTTACCCGCGGCATCATATAATTGCCAACTGAAATTTTGAAAATATACCTACTCGGCTTTCCATCAATTTGTGCCAGCAAGATGTACAACCCAATCCGCGGGGCTCTGTGCTGCTAAAAAGGACCCGCTTTTTAAATAATCAGGGTAGGAGTAATGTGGTACATAATGTTTTCGAAGAATTTTTGAACCTATAATCCAGTTTTGAGGGTCTTTTATTCGTAAAATTTCTTACTCTTTTAATTACTATTTTTTTATTGGCACAACTAAGTTTTCGCACATTTTATTCGAATGTTTTGGTGGGTCCAGGGCTTCGTGAGCTTACTTTCTCTACATTGATTTGCTACCATTTCTTTATAACCCACTAAAATTGATTGCAATTGAATAAAAGAGCTCAGATTGGATGATAGTATGGGACGGAGAGGGCTGATCAAGAAGGGGTGAAACCCTTGAGGGCGCTCTCTGGCGACGAGTTTATCTATGATTCCGAGTTTCCACCCTTTCCGGGGGAGTTGAACTCAATTCCATCCCCTTCTCCATTTCTATAGTCCTTCCCGCTTCATTCCTACTTCACGTAATCCGACGTTTTTTCCCCCACTCAAAGCCCGGGTTTCTCCTCTCTACTTGACTACACGAGCCGCATTAAATGCGAATTTTGCTATCCCGATACGAGAGCAGCCCTTCTCCCAGGATCCAGTCATGGTTTATTTTGAAAGAAAACTTCTTCCTTAATAAACGCGGATCAGGTTCAGTTGCATGCATCACTGCAATTCTTTCCAACTCTTTCGCCGTCGGGGATGCACTCTTGGAGGACCTCCAGTAGAGGTGCCGTTGAGATCCCTTACGACCTAGATGTAGGAGCCTACGTTAAGGAGAATATCTACGGGGCTTTTATGGGGCTACAAATGGGACTTTGGAAGGATCCCAGAAGATCAAACAATTGTAATTTCGGCCGCATAATCCATTTTTCGGGGTCCCACATCTATTCAACTCAGAAAATTTTCTACTTTTCTTTAAAGTTGGTTTTTTAACAACTTGGGTGGAAAGTTCATTGAAACGGTCAACATCATCAACAATTGACAGAATTTATTTTGCCAATTTACCTACTTATATTAATGAATAATGAACCCTTGTGCCAAATTTGGAGCTTTTTCTTTAAAATTTAAAGACTTTCTAAATTCAGAATTGTTATTTTGATCCTATGGTGCACGACGCTGATGAACGCCGTGAATTAACTTGTATCCAAATTATTGAATCCAAAATCAAGAGAACAAACGAACGAGCGCGAAATGTTTTGAAATGTCTGTTCTGTTTTGAAACTCACTTTTTTTTTCACTTCAGAGCGTCTAGCGGTACTAGTAATTCGAAAATCGCCAAAAGCATCCTTCTATCTCTTCTCCTAGGTCTCCTTAACAAAACAAAAAAAGTATGTAATTCGGATCAGTACTTACCTACCGTGAAAAGTCGCCGAGAAGTCCAAAAACCCTATTTTGAGAAAAACGAGAAAAACAAAATCGATTGTGATTTCAAGTGAATTCGTGACGATTTTCAGCTCCTGATTTCTAATAATCGATTTTTTGGGGTTATTAATGTGAAGAAGTCATTCTTGTAAAAGAAGTAGGGATGGGAAATCGGTAAGAAGTATCGATTTTTTTGAATCGATTCAGAATCGGATGCTCCAAATCGATTTCCCAAAAAAATCGCCACAAAAGTATCGATTTTTTGGAAAATCGATTCAAAAATCGGTCTTACAAAAAAAAAATGTTTTTTTAATGAGTGATAACGGTAGATATATTCAAAGTAGGTAGATTCAAGAAAAAAATTGTTAAAAAAAATTTACCTATTTAAAATTAAAATTGTATTAGTTTTCAAAAATTTTGATAATAAACATTTAATCAGATGAGTTATCAGTTTCGCTGTCTGAAAAAGCCATGGCGGACGTCGCTCGTAACTAGTGAGTTTTGTTGTTATTACGAGGGCGTCAGAGCAATACCCCACATCGTCATTTTTGGCGAAAATGAGTTAAACTCATTGAGTTTGGGATATCGTTGGACGCGTCCTCTCGTGACGAATTGATCAAACTAATAAGTTCCATGAAAAAATCGATAGGCAGCGCGTACATCGTCTCTAAGTGAATACCCCTCATCGTCATCAGGTGTTTTATACAATTTCTATAAATTCAACAATTTCAACACCCCATAACGACTCGTTTTTTAGAAAACAAAGGGTTTTTCCGAATATTTTCTTATAAGTCTATAGAGATTGGTGTTCTGAATGAGGAAAGCACAAGTATACTTATATCTGTGGTGATAGAGAAAAGCAAGTCATTGGCAGGTAGTTTTTTGGCTCGCCTGAAAAGTTGTCCAAATGACGATGTGTAGTATTGCTCTGACGCCCCTAGCTAATGCTATTAATCATAATTTTTAATCGAAATTTGCATGAATCACTTGAAATACAGTGGAAATCGTTTATAACGGATCCGGTACTAAACTAATTTTTATAAATGACGAAAATCGATTGAAGATTTTTTTTTTTTAAATCAGTAGTAAAAAATCGATTCACGATTTTTTAAAAAATCGGAAGTAAAAAATCGATTCACCGAAAAAATCGGAACCTGAAGATCGATTCAAAAAAAATCAAAAAATCGGAACGAAAAATCGATTTTTTGAAAAAATCGGAAATCGATTCCCATCCCTAAAAAGAAGAAGAAGTAGGTAGGTAAAGTAGGTAAACATAGGGAAGGGAACTGAAATAGGACGTTAATGTTTGAAGTCAGACTTCAGTTCTTGTTTTTACTTGAACCTGGTTTTCGTGCGTTTCTTCGTATTGTTTCCCAAGGTTGTGTGTGAATCGTTCGGTTTGACGATGCTGTAATGGGGAAATCAAATCGTATTTTTAAAAAACAGAATGCCCCAGTCCGATGACCTAAAAAGGACGTGGAAAATATTCCTTCCGGTTCATAAACTCCTGATGTGCCGGCTTTTAACGACTTCGGAAAGAAAGTTGAAGCATTTGGATTACAGTAACTACGATGCCAATCATAATATGATACATATTATGCATGACATTGTCGACATTGGTGATATATGGAATTCAATCTCCCAGTTTGCTGTTTGTAAAGTTTATCAAGGTGAGCTGTCGTTTGGGGTCGAGGCGGAAGTGGACGACCCATCTTACGGCTATGGAATTCACTTTTGGCAATTTTTAAGTCCATATTTCATGTAAATACTATTTTATCTTGTGCCTTTCATGTTTCTGAGGTTAAAAAAAAAAATTCGAAAAAATGGGTTTTTTAGCTACCGAGTGCCCCGGGAGCAGAAAAGAATCGTCTTTCGATTCTGGAAATTTAGAATCGAATCGGGCCGACTCTTAAAAAAAGAAAATCTAAAAGTATCGATTTTTCAAGAATCGATCTTTTTTAGCATCCCTAGCTTCTCTCCGCTCGGAGTGTGAACACCCGTCGCTCCCTCCCACTCAAAATAATTTTCACTAGCGATTATGCGCGAATAATTATTATTCGCGCACAGAGTTGGGCAAAAAGTAGTTCTGAAACTAAAACTAAAAACTAAAACTAAATTAGTTCCGAAGTGGAACTAAAAACTAAAACTATTAGTTTCAGTTCGACCTTTGAAACTAACTTTTGGAACTACTTTAGTTTCATTTTCAACTGTTGAAAATGAAACTAATTTAGTTGCAAAAGTTAGTTTCGAAGTTGCGAATAAAAACTAAAGTAGTTTCATCTTTTATTCGTAGTTTCGGAACTAAAAATGAAACTAATTTTTTTTTCCTCGCGTTTTTTACTGATTTGAAGGGGATGTGTGTGTTGTGTGTGTTTCAACGAAATGTGGGTGCTGGGTGCGAACAAGTTCCTTTTTTCAGGGTCGTAGAAGAATAGATTAAAGTTTGCTCCCCTCCCCACCACTTTTATATTTTATTGGCTTGAAAAAACTGTTCGGAAAATGTAATACTCATGTCATGTCATGTCATGAGATTATTAATTTCACTTCCAAACACATCCCCTTCAAATTAGTAAAAAACGCAAGAAAAAAATTTTAGTTTCATTTTTAGTTCCGAAACTACGAATAAAAGATGAAACTACTTTAGTTTTTATTCGCAACTTCGAAACTAACTTGTGGAACTAAATTAGTTTTAGTTTCAACAGTTGAAACTAAAACTAATTTAGTTCCAAAATTAGTTTCGAAAGTCAAACTAAACACTAAATTAGTTTTTAGTTTCACTTTCGAAACTAAAAACTAATTAGTTTTTAGTTTCAACTTTAGTTCAACTAAATTTTTATTCGAATAATCCCAACTCTGTTCGCGCATAATCGCTAGTGATGGCTTCGCCCCAAATCGCGGTCAGTGTGAATTCACCCTTAGTTACTTTACGTTCGTTCCATTACACCGAGTGTTTTATAAAGTGTATTTAGTGTGTCTAGTGTATTCTAGACTCTAGAATCTAGAGTTTTTACCTAGTCTCTTGGTGACATCACACGTGTCAGGAGTCGGACAACAGTCAAGGAGTCTGACGTGGCCTAAGCCAATGACGCGCGGTAGCCACGTTCTTAGGACTACGAACGTCAGATCGCGACCTCGCGATCTGACGTTCGAGATGAAGACGTTCGAAACAATATTTCACAGCTCCTTGTTCCGGAATCTCAGGATGATTAAACCATCCTAAGGGAAATTTTCCCAGTTTGACTAAGCTGTACATCCCCATGATCGATTTATCTTGCTTATGGAGCATTACGTATGATTGGTTTTAAATCTCACTTGCACTGGCTATAATGGAGTTTCGGATTAAAACGTGGGAAAAATATAGTTTCGGACGAAAAAAATCTTCAGAGGTATTAGGTACACCTCCTCATATTTGCCATTGCTCACCATTTCGGTATGTCGGTCGGAAGGGGCCGAAATTCGCATCGTTGAGCATTTACTTAGGGAGGCACTGTGCCTTCGTATGAAACGGTTTATATCTGACCAGGTGCAATGCGTTGGCCGTTTTGCTGCCTCAGCCCCCCCCCCCCCTTCTTGGTTGAGGGTAGTGTTACTCGAGGCCAAATCATCCATTATTGGCGTTTGACGGCGATTCCGCGGGGACTCCGACTAATTAGCGACGGACACCGGTAAACAGACTCTAAACGTCTCCGTTACGGTACATTGGTTTAACGGGGGTTCTCAATCGGAATGGCACATAAATAACAAGTGCAGTACCGGGAATTATTCGTGGCGTAGCTCAACTGTGTTTTGCCTACGTGGGAAACTACCAGTGTTTCTACCAGATGTTGAGCCCCAGCCACAGATTAAACTACTGAGCCCCAGCTTACTTACCATCCCCACAATTGGCACGTTGTCTTCGTTATATAACAATAACAAAACTGTTCATGTATAATGGATTATTTTGAAAGTTTCAAAACCTTATTCAGTAAAGTTTACAACTTCTTAACAAATTTTGGGTGAGTAAAGTATTTTAAAATCTTTTCAGGAAGACTCTCCTGCCGTGTAGGCCTCTTGCTTTCCGTAAACGCCATTCCTCTTTTCAAGTACTTAATGAAGTTTGTTTATTTGTTTGAGAAGAAAAAAGTCTGAATTCGGTTGAAGGTCCAGGAGAAGATTTGCAGTCCTTGGTATCCTAGACAGTGGTTGATTCAGGATTCGTTCGTCGGTGAAGAGGCTTGAAGAGCGTGCTGAAAACTACGGGAACTTGAAGGAGAGGCTGGAAAGAAGTCTGGGGAGTCGATCAAGTTGTTTAACACCTTGTACAGGAAGATAATGTCCGCAGACCTCCTTCGCTTGTCCAGTGGCATCAGATCAAATCTGTCCAGCTAAGAGCTGTAGCTCACCTCATTGCTAGGAATCCCCAATATAAACGCCACATGTCGAAGAAATCTAGTCTGAATCCTCTCCTAGGAAGCCTTGTGTACCTGGTAATACAGAGAATACATGGGAGAATCACAGTCCAAGATCAGGAGACTTATAATTTACAAATAAAGCCCAGCAGGCGGAGTCTGGTTGCCCTCCGGATGAGCCAAGCATCCTGCGGGCCGGATTTGCGGTCCTGCCAGGGGAGCGCCGCAAAGGTGGTAGATGTAGGACATGAGATTGATGGAACGGCTGAAGGAAAGGATTGAGCACATCGATGGATTCAGGAACAACATTGCTGAGACACCAGATTTCCAGCCGCCGGATAGTCGACTGCAATGATTCGCAGTACAAGGTGTACCTACTGTCCCATCAAGGCGATACTGCTTCTCTTCTTTATTATTGGGGCACTAAGATATTTTGCTCCAGGCCTGCAAACCTTTACCCCACTTTTGGGGGGGAAAGAACGCAAATGAAGGGCCAGGGAAAATTGGTATTTCTCCCGTAATAACGATCCGATTTAGTTAAAATTTGAGAAGTATGTTCCCAAGATCTGTCATTGAGAGTTATTAACCGGAGAACGGAAATAATGACGGATGATAATGATAATGTTTTTCTGGAAATATCCATAAATTAACAGCGAAATTCTACCCCCACCTACCCTATGATTTAGCAAACTCTTTTGGAAGGTAACATTGTTTCGAATACAGTGAACCACTAGGATTGATCCTAACGGCTATAGTAGGAGGTACCTTAATAATTAATGCCCCCGCCCCCCCTTGCAAGACCTCATCTACCTCTTTTGTCGCTAAAATAGCTCTCGTTCCACTTCCGGATCGATCTTCCCTCAACCCTACTAAGCTTATACTATTTTCGCTTTTTCACCAAATCGCCAAGCTTTGACAGGCTCGTTAAATGCAAGGAAAGGTAAATAATATTAGTATTATTATATCAAGACAGGTACCTAACTGGAGGTTTAAATACGATAATTTAAAAGTTTTAAATTAAAACACCCTGATACATTGAACTAAAACAGGGTTCTCTCCCCTATCAACTCGAACTAAAAAACTGGGGGATTTCGAGAGCAAACGAAATTAAAATCTGAGCGTACACACGGAAAGCGGTAATGGGTAATGAATATTAAAGTGAAACTGCGGGCAAAGGGAATGGAAAATACGGTAACTTCTACAGTTAGAAGAAGACTCGAGTAGTAGAAATCAAGGAAAAAGTCCGTGGGAAAGCATAATTTGAGCTCTTGAAAAAACATCTTTGTATGTGTTGTTGTTTTATTGTTCAGTTAGAACTGGGTGGGCTGCAAGTTAACTTGCGATTAATTGATGCTTTCGCTGGAAGTTTTAGCACTGCTAAGGAGCGAACCGTAACGGCTCGAACGAGGGAAGGAACTTTACTTCAACAGCTCACCGTTTATGTTGGCGTAAACCACCTAAAACGGCGTAATTCGTTAAAAATAGATTCTTGCATTGACATGTTGTTTGTGTTCTTCATTGAATTCCATTTTGATAAGTTATTATCGAAGTGTTTATCTGACAGCGTTTACAGGGGGATTTTTTCATTTGCCTTTTTATTTTTATTCGCGATGGACGAGCCAATATCGAATAATAGTGTCTATATATAGACACTATAATAATATATTATAGAACAGTCAATATCGCCAACTCCACCAATTTTTTTTTAAATTTTTTTTATTTATTTTGGTTTATTATTCTTGGAATAATACACCTATGTTTTCGCGACAAGGGTCGACGACTCCGATCGGCCTCAAAATTTGACATTATCCGTTTCAAGAGGTCTACATTCAAAATCCGAAATGTCCGTCCGCCGTACGCCGTCCGCCGTCCGCCGTCCGCCGTCCAGGCCGTTCTGGGCAGTAGGAATTTTTTAAAAAATCTGAAATTTTGGCAAAATACTCGGTTTACCATCTAGTTGTGCCCGCAAGGTTTTCAGTCCGATCGCTCAAACCCGTGGGGCGCTATGGGGCTACGGGAGGGTTTTTTTTTAAGGCTTTTAGCTATGGGATCGAGTTAGGTGTCGTTTTCGAAGTATTTTTGGACGTAGAATCCATTTTTTGGGGTCCCGGAACGATCCGATTTCACTGAGGCGATCTTTAGGGCTTTCATGGGGCTAAAAATGGGATTTTTGAAGGATCCCAGGGTGTTAAATAGTTTTCGAGTAAAAAATAAAGAATTAAAAAAAACACATTTTTGAAAAAAAAATCCAAAAAAAATTTTTTTTTTAATTTTTTCATTGACAGAATTAAATTTCTGCACAAGTAACGTATCTCAAAGAATAATAAACCCTTGTGTAAAATTTGCAGCGTTTTTTCAAAAGATGACATGTCCATCAGTTGGACCCTTGAACCCCACTTTTCCAACACCAAATAACACGATGTTAAGAGGAAAAGTGTTTTGGAAATGTTGACATCTGTTGCAAACAGATTCTGTCCAAACTTTGTGATATTTGGTGTTGGAAAAGTGGGGTCCAAGGGTTATAAATAGAGCGGCGAGACGGAGACTGTATACACTATAGTGCGAATAATTTGCTTAGGTATTGAAGTTGAGGGGAAGCCGTGGCACGTTTTTTGCTCTCGTGTAAAATTCCCGAAAGTGGACTTGTTTAGTTTTGAAAGACATCAAATTAAAATCATTTTCATTCCTCGCTGCGTGTGAAACCTGGTGGCGATGTTTTTTCAAAGCCATGACGATGGTTTAAAAATAGAACATAGGTACTAAATTATCAAACAATGCAGCCCATTTCTCAGCATTCGGTTTTCATCGACCGCAAATGATTTCATCTCCTTAATGAAACATTATCAAACTAATCCAGAGGCTGGAAGTATTATGAAGCGAAATGCCGTCGACAACTTTAACGAGCTCTTTCAAGTACCTACATAGTGCCTTCTGTTAATCCTCCACTCGCACCAAGGTCACTCCGCTTGTTGAAATGTTGCCAAACCATTTCATTAATCGCGATCCCCCTCTAAAGTAAAGCGATAAGACTTTCTGTAACTAAGTAAATCCCCAAAGGTTCTTTCGTGATTATAGTGTTTCAGTGGCCACATCCAATCCGTGGGGAAGGTTTTGCATTTTCAGGGGCCTCGAAAGTTACCAAACGGAACGAAGAGTAGACGGGGAGTGAAAAAAGTGGCAGAAGAAGTCGGATGGCGGGAAAGATCGGTTCAAGGGCTTGTTAGTAGCCGGTGGCAAATTGCCTTAAACCACGCACCCTCTGTTCACTTTCACAAGCCTCTTTATAACGGAACCCATCGCTGGTTTTCATTTTTATTTTTGAAAAGAACATTTTTTCGTGTAAAAGCGCTCTTTCACACAAATGAGACTTTTAGATGAAGGACGGTAAGAACGTTTTGCGGTAGGTAATTGATTAAGTGAGAAGATGACAATTTTCTTACGTGACCACTAGCTGTTCTTAGAAGACGAAGTCCTCAAAAGCTTTTTCCCTTTCGACCCCCAGGTTGGCGGAATTGACCGGGCTTTCAGATCTAATCGGCCTCCGTCGAGCCGAACTGTTAAAGTCGGTCGGTTCGGAATCGACCATGTTACGTAACAGCTCCATCCATGAGCCTTAATATCATAAGCTCGACACGAAACCCTAAAGACGGCAAAACCATGGGATTTCACGTCACTCACTGAGGAGGAAAAGCTTTCGCGAATCAAACGGTTTCAGTTGTAGGGCTGCCCGATTGACGTGGTTTACTCGGAAAAAATCTTCAGCCCTCTCCATTGATAAGTGCGGCCACCCGGTCTGTCACGCGAGGGCCCAACGTAAAAACAAATGAATCCCTATTTTTAGAAGCCGAAATAAATATTATATAACCGGGATATGAGATGGGCAGTTATCACGGCTAGATCCAAGTGTCCGGTAAACGAACTCAGTTAATCTGACTTTCCCGAAATATCTTTGCTGCGTTGTTTTTTCGTGTACCTTCACGAATCTTGTTGCCTTCATGGGGGCGCTTTAACTCCGCCGGTTCGGACTACCCTACCTATCTGAAATATGAGGATGCTCAGTTGAGAAATTTTAATTAAATTTTACGTGAAAAGCCTCACAGCTGTTTGTTGTTCGTTCCGAGGAAATTTCGGCTGCAGCCCACAGTGGCTCTCCATCCGAGGGATCTGCGGGTTGCCTTAGCAGGTGGCAACGAGAGTGACAAGAGCTGCTTTGAGTTCAGTGAGGTCTGAGTTGACCCTATAGGATGATGATGGCCATGCTTCCTGATCCAGTGGGAGCCAGGCTGGACCCTTCTATCATAACTTATCTGAAGGAAGTTGGGACGGACAAGTAAAGTAACATTGCTAGCGTTTTCTTTAGAGTTGACATGCCTCCAGGAATCTACTGACGTCATTTCCTGCACCTGCGTTACCCGATTCGCAACAAATGTCTGGAGTTTATATGAGGAGTGCAGCAGCCCGGCTGCTGATAAGGCCCTGAGCTGCTAGTGACTGAGCCATATTGCCGTACTTTACTTACCGCTTATAGTGAAGCGGAAGTCGCTACATTGGCATAGTATTTTAGTAGGAAACTGCTTGTTTGCCAAAGGTACAGTAGTCCAATCTAATACGTTCTGAATTGTTTATTTAAAAAGAAAAAATCTAGCGTGGGTGTCGCTAGCTCCCTAGCGTTGTAAAGTTTTGCTTTTGACTGGGGAGTGTCGCTAGTTCCTAGCGATTGTGGTTTAAATCATGACGGGCTAAATAATGGTATTGGCTACGTTTGGTGAATCACCTAGAGCCGTCAGCGGTCTCAATCAGTGGAAGGTCCCTACTCCCTTGGGAGGTTGGCGAGGCACTGGAGGGGGGAGCCTGCACCTGACCTAAGGGGAGAAGGACATTGTTGTACTGTATGGCAGTGTTCACTGCGAGTGAAGGTTGGTGAGTGCATGCTATACAAGGATATTTCATAGTGGTGGAATATCCCACGGGAAAATGGTAGTATTTCAGTGTCTTGTGGACGAGGAGGTTGGTGAGTCTATACAAGGATATTTCATAGTGGTGAAATATTCTGACACTATAATATACATACAGGCTATACAAGGATATTTCATAGTGGTGAAATATCTTGACACTATTATATACATACAGGCTATACAAGGATATTTCATAGTGATGAAATATCCTGACACTAACACAATACACACATGATACACATATAAACTGTGTTGTATATAACGTTGTGGGTTTCTGAGTAAGCCAAAACCTGAATAGCTACATGGCATAGTTTGTGATGGTTACAAAGATAACCACAGCCAAGCAGCTATGCATGTTAGCTATGTTGGCTATGATGATAAACACTGCGTATAGCTAAGTGGCATAGTTTGTGTTGGCTTACTCAGAAACCCACAACGTTATATACAACACAGTTTATATGTGTATCATGTGTGTATTGTGTTAGTGTCAGGATATTTCATCACTATGAAATATCCTTGTATAGCCTGTATGTATATAATAGTGTCAAGATATTTCACCACTATGAAATATCCTTGTATAGCCTGTATGTATATTATAGTGTCAGAATATTTCACCACTATGAAATATCCTTGTATAGACTCACCAACCTCCTCGTCCACAAGACACTGAAATACTACCATTTTCCCGTGGGATATTCCACCACTATGAAATATCCTTGTATAGCATGCACTCACCAACCTTCACTCGCAGTGAACACTGCCATACAGTACAACAATGTCCTTCTCCCCTTAGGTCAGGTGCAGGCTCCCCCCTCCAGTGCCTCGCCAACCTCCCAAGGGAGTAGGGACCTTCCACTGATTGAGACCGCTGACGGCTCTAGGTGATTCACCAAACGTAGTCAATACCATTATTTAGCCCGTCATGATTTAAACCACAATCGCTAGGAACTAGCGACACTCCCCAGTCAAAAGCAAAACTTTACAACGCTAGGGAGCTAGCGACACTCCCCAGCCAAAAAACAAAGGTTTTTGCTAACAAGCAATATCAACAACAACCATGCCAAGTCGTCATATTCCCCGAGCTGGTGAGGGAGGGGCACTGAAGGCGATTCAAAGTAGGCCCTGTCCAGTGGATGGCCTCATCAGGTCTGAATAAGGCATTAAATTTGTCGAACGAATTTCATCATCCCCAACAACCTATTGGGAAACCTCAATACCAATCATGTCCAAGTCTCATACGCCCAATATGTTGTCGTCTTCAATAAGAATGATTTTATCCTCCAAGCTCTGGAGCACCTCCTTGGAAGTATGTCAGACCGAGAGAGTGCTGTGTTGGAATAGGCGCCCAGTGATGGTTTTCGTTCAAATTGTATTAAGAAGGTATAACTCCAGTCAAAGCCGGTAGTGTGTAACCTGGAATCTCGTCCGGGTTCCCCAGCTTAAAGACATACTTATCCATGTCAAAACGGTCAGTCTCATTGGTTCCATTGAACGTAATATTATTATTACACAATTTGTCTTCCTGTGTCAAACAGTGCTGGGCCCTTGATCAAGTTTCCAGACTTGGTTTCTTCCAGTGTGGTGACAGCCTGTAGGAGAGCATTCCATTGGAGTAGTTAGAAGAGTAGGTATTTGTTGGGTTATCTGAGGATCGGCCCAATGTGGGACACAAAGATCTGTTTTGGGAACCCCTTTTGTCACAACGTGGGCACTTTGAAGCCGTTCATAATATGAAAACTATATTATCAGGGCATTTCGCGGCAAATTAGTTATCCTTCAAGCAAAGGAAAACATCGGCCCTCCTTTTCTAGTTTCTCTACGGGGCCATTTTTAACTGGTCACGCAGCTCATGGCTTTGAGAACCTATGTTGGTGCTTGAACTTCTTTCAAGTTTGGCCGAGTTCCAACTGATTGCCTCCTGACGTTGATGGGGTTGATGTAAAATGTTTATTTAACCCATTGATGCCAGCATAAACTACTTCGATAGCATGGTTGGGGTGAAAAGACTGGTTTTGTATAAGTCTTGTCAAGTTAGTTGACGGTTGCCATTCTATTGGCAGCTTACCCAGCACAATGTGATATGTCATATCACCTTCTTCAACAAACCCTAATCTCTGAGACGAAGTCGTGAACTGATGACCTTGCCATATGTAAGTACATCAAACATGGTCTCATCAGGGCATTTCTTTCGAATAGCAGCTCTCAGGTCAGTAAATTTTCCTGGAGACTGAAGTGTTAGCAGATGGCGTCCGTTTTCCTCCACCAAGCTGCTAAGATGGGACAATAATTGGACTATAAATTATTTATTCACATCCCTCATTTGTCGCCTGCTTTGTATGACTGACGAGAATTGATCCCCAAAACGTTGTTGGGATCGGGTAGAGTGAACCAGCATTATCAATTTGTCGTGATGAGTACACACAATGTGTACCTATATAATATGTCATATTGACCCAACCAAAATCATCCACCTCAATCTGCAGCGTGTGAGTTCCTCGAATATCGTTTCTAAACCAGCACCTTGTACCTTGTGTGGTCTCACAACCGGCGTTGATTTCCCTCTTTTATCCTTTAATCGGTGGGGTTTGTACAGTGAATATAGAATATAATTATATTCTATACTCACTGGGTTTGTCCAACTCGCTCGGTATCACTTGGGAAAATTCCATTAATCTCTTACAGATATCCACCTCTTCTGTGTATGTTCCCCATGACCCAATGGGCTCTTGATTGAAATTACCTCCAAATTTCGAGTTTGTCACTCCGTGCGACAAGACTTTACTACGGGTTGACGACGCCGTGGCCAGCGTTGCCGGTTTTGTGTTTTATCGTACCGAGGGAATATTCCCCTTCCGTGAGGGATTATTTGGAGACCCGTCTCCAATCGGTGGGTGTCAATTGTCTGGATGCGAGTTTTAATATTTGTTATCAAACAACGCAAATATAGTTTTTGTTCGATTCTGCGTTCGAAACGGTTTACAATAAGAGTAGTGTGCTCGTGTGAACCTCTGTGGTGGCGCGAACTACGCACCTGGGAATTTTCACAACCCACACACAAGAAAACGGGATCATTTACATCGGAAAGGGAAAGAGGTATGGCAACCCTGACCGAATCCCTTGCGCTCAAGGTTCCGCTCTCCTGACCTTCAAAACAAAGCAACTCGGGAACTCTTGACGTAGGCATTCCCAGAAATCGGCTAATGAAGTAAGTAGATACAAAAAGAAACCGGTTTTCCTGGCCGCCCATCGACCAACGCACATTACTGAAAGGTTCGGATTCCTAGCGACGCCGAACGAATTTTATATCGACAACGCACATAATATGTTGTCCCACGTATAGAAATATTGTCATCGGATATCAAACGCCACGAACGTTTGTATAAATCTGAGCTTCCCTTTATGTTGTCTTGTCTATGATGTCTTCCCCAACGACCCGGCCCCCTCATTTCAGAACAGGTATAGTAGGTATCTACCTATATAGTATATAGTAGGGCAAAGATACGAAAATTGGTGGGGGGGGGGGGGGGAGGGGGTGCAAATTTGGATATGTCCAGAAGAGGCAACCAACAATAAACGATTGAGACATTGCACAAAATTACCGGCAACGCCCAATGGACACAATTTACTCGTTTATCACATGCAATATTCTCTGTCCGGGAGAAACAGGGGGGGGGGGGGGGTCTCTGCGCAGGCCTTACCGAGCAATCCACTCGTTTGTGTCTATGACCACCCGTCCGGTGTACGTCAGCCCTCTCCCCAGTGCATCATTTTTTGCGGGTTCGGGATCTTTCCAGGTATAGAAAAGTCGAGAAAGACAACTTGAGAAGCCATCCCAGCATCTCCACCATGTCGTAAATCCCTCATGGATTACGAATTAACCCAACATGTATGATAGTATGGTATAGGTATTACACAGTATAAGAAACAAAATATGGTATGGTATGGTATGGTATGGTTCCGCAAACCAGGCAGCATTCTGCCTTTAAAAGGTTTTGTGTAAAGTGTCCTCCTCCAACCCCTTATAGACACGCCCAACCTCACATATCTATGGTTATCTATGTAACCAACCCAGCTATCTCATGTAGCTGTACAAACAAAGGTTATCTTCGTAACCAACACAGCTATCTCATGTAGCTGTACAAACAAAGGTTATCTTCGTAACCAACATAGCTATCTTGCATAGCTGCTTGACTGTGGTTATCTTTGTAACCATCACAAACTATGCCATGTAGCTCCAGACAGTTGGCTTACTCAGAAAACCCCAAAGTTATATACAACACAGTTTATTCGTGTATCATGTAAGTGTCAGGATAATTCACCACCATGAACTATCCATGTATATCTCATGTATGTATATTATAGCTATCTTGCATAGCTGCTTGACTGTGGTTATCTTCGTAACCAACACAAACTATGCCACTTAGCTATACGCAGTGTTTATCATCATAGCCAACATAGCTAACATGCATAGCTGCTTGGCTGTGGTTATCTTTGTAACCATCACAAACTATGCCATGTAGCTATTCAGGTTTTGGCTTACTCAGAAACCCACAACGTTATATACAACACAGTTTATATGTGTATCATGTGTGTATTGTGTTAGTGTCAGGATATTTCATCACTATGAAATATCCTTGTATAGCCTGTATGTATATAATAGTGTCAAGATATTTCACCACTATGAAATATCCTTGTATAGCCTGTATGTATATTATAGTGTCAGAATATTTCACCACTATGAAATATCCTTGTATAGACTCACCAACCTCCTCGTCCACAAGACACTGAAATACTACCATTTTCCCGTGGGATATTCCACCACTATGAAATATCCTTGTATAGCATGCACTCACCAACCTTCACTCGCAGTGAACACTGCCATACAGTACAACAATGTCCTTCTCCCCTTAGGTCAGGTGCAGGCTCCCCCCTCCAGTGCCTCGCCAACCTCCCAAGGGAGTAGGGACCTTCCACTGATTGAGACCGCTGACGGCTCTAGGTGATTCACCAAACGTAGTCAATACCATTATTTAGCCCGTCATGATTTAAACCACAATCGCTAGGAACTAGCGACAGTGGGTTCCGATTTGAGCTACGCCCATTTACCCCCCATAGTGACTTAGTTGAGCTCTATACACAGGTTAAACTTGAAAACTGCTATAGTTGGGCTTAGCATCTCAAAATTGGTTTCCACGCCATAAATACATTAGGTATATTTATTTTTGAATAAAGAATTTAGAACATCAGTAAAGAAGTCATCTCTACCCTTATTCCCCATGAGGGTGAAGTGGGCTATGTCTAAAAGTATATTCATGAATAGTTAAATTAGGAACTTATTTTGCCACTCAAATAAAAGGTCAACTGAAATTCCCAACAGGAGTAGAATATGTACATTTTATAGGAATATAAAATATTATTTTGCTCGCACTTCGGTCAACGCGAAACATGAAAAGTCCTACGCACGTTCCAGCACTTTTATCACTGTACGAATTCAATAGAAAAGGACCCCTTTCATAGTAAGAGAAAAATGTTTCTTCGGTAAGGACGTGCAGGTTGGGGAAAATGCGAGGAAAACGAATTCAAGGGTGGATACTTTCGATGGGCGAATAATGGAGCAAATCTCCAGGGACCCGAAAATGGAAGCCTCAGAGAATGCTGTATTTATGATCATCCTGGTGGATGTACCTAATGTAAACTATAACTTCTGCTGCGTGACAGAGACGTAAGCTCATTCCTCTTTTGTAGGTACCTACCTCGTTGATGTTCGTACTAAGGGGCAATAATTGTGTCCCTTATTCAAAAATATATACCGGTAAGTAGCTACTTCATCTCATTGGACAAAGGATTGATGGACTGACTCGTCTTTATAATTAATCTATAGGAACATAATAAAAAAGGAAATACGGCAAGTACAGACCGAGTTATCGTCTTTCAAAGTCAGTAGCTCCGAGCTTGTAATTTAGCTCCGCTCCATCTTCTTTGATCATCCCCTCCAATTTCTTCCGCGCCCTGCTTCACTTGGTCCGTAATAAAGCAGAATTCAATACAAAAGAAGCATAATAGGTAGGTATGCTTCAAATTATTATTTTGAATTATTCTAATTCAATGATCCTACTAGCAACCACTATTTTCCTGGCTGGAAACTATTATAATGAGTTTCCCAGATGATATATTATATTATGTATATAATATTAATTAATGATATTAATTTTAATATATGATATAATTTACTCTAATATTAAATAATATTAATACTAATATTAAATAATATTAGGTTATTTATATAACCTAATATTATAATAAATGAAAGCAAAGAGAGTAATAAAGCTGGAACCGCTGGGGCGCGAGCTGCGCAACAAGTTTCTAGAAAATCTCGCGGTGCCGAAATAATAATATTATTATGTATTAATTTAAAAGGCTCTCCTGAAAATCTCGATTCTCCAGTACGTTTATCTCGATATCTACAGAACTACTGTTCGGAATCCGAAGTTTTAATTTTTATTTTGTTGGCTACCTACGTTGTCGTCTTTCCACTGAGCCACGGTTTTTTTAATTGTTATCAGTATGGCGAGTTATCAAAGTCAATTTTGTGTGTTGTCTTTTCGTGTAATACTTCATATTGGTCTCAGAAATCAGTTTACTTAGCTAGGAATACAATGTTGGCTCTAACTATCGTCCAATATGTTGTGAACATCCAGAAAAAATTGCAGGCCGTAAAGTGGTAGAGGAAAGAAGAGATGACGGGAAGAATGGGTGGGAAAACGAGTGGTCGTTCGTGTATGAGAGCGTCTCCGCTCGGAGCTTCCACAAGCTTGAATAGTATGGAAATCGGGAAAATAAGGTGAGTTTTAGAAACTAGATTTCCTGCTGAAAAGAATGGTATATGGCGAAGAATTACCCGAGAAATGTCAACAGCTATACTGACTGTTTATGTAAACTGGTCGGGTTGAGCGGGCGGGCGGCAGCAGAACTGTCCAAACCCCCGAAAATATTATTTTTGTTAAACAATTTTTGAGCCAAAATATTGTTTAATAAAGATATTTGAGTCCATCAATCTTTTTTTGGTTGATTTTTCTTAGTAAATATTATAAAATAATTGTATGATGTTTACATAATTATTATGTATTCGCGATGGGGGTAAAGATCGTCCTAATAAAATGTATAGGTAATATATATTATATCAAGTTCATGATACATCATAATATGATGTAATCATCACATCACAATATTATTATGTTTCATGATTAGTACATTCCTAAATGAAATGTCCCGCCATTTTGGGGAGTAAGAATTTTTTAAACTAAAAATTTGGACATTTCTAATATTGTTGAAATGTAGTAGTGTCGAGAAGGTTTCAATTTGACTTCTGTAAACCGGGGCTGTAGGAGGGTAAGGCAACAGAAGGGGTTTGTGAAGTATTTAGGGCAGAAGCTCGAGTGGGGTGTCACTTTCGAAGTATTCAGAATTAATTTCTGCAAAATTAATATGTACCAAAGAATAATAAACTAGTGTGAAATCCATTCTTAAAATTTAGCTGGAAACAGTCGATTGGCTTCTCATACCGACCGAGCCTTTTATGAGCATCAGCATTCCGCTAACGTCATCCATTAAACCCACAACAGCCCGAAAAGGAAATCCGGTTCATTGAAACTTCAGCCCGTCGGAGAGTTTGTTTAGGTAAATAAGTTGCGACGGATCCGCACACCGTAAACTCGTACGTGTACCTTACACACCCAACTCCAGGGAACATCTCCCTACAGCTCCGATTTTCTTCGAGTGAACTTTCCCAACTCAACTTTCCCCCACAACATGGTGAAATCCCGATCCTTTCTCTTGTCGCTCCGCAATGCAATGTTGTTTTGTGGATATGTAGTTATTTATTCAACCATGAAGGAAATTTCCGACTACACGCAGCTCTGCATACATCAAACTGTAGCTAAAGTTTAGCTGCTAAACTCTCCGTTAGATCTCGCTTCTCATTCCAGGCGTGAGAAATTGGGCTGCCTCTTCCCCGTACAATGTAGACTGCAGATAAGGGTGACTCTCCTGATTTCCCGCATTGGTTGATTCTTTACTCCATCAATTAATAATAATGCATTTCTTGTGGATCTGGAGTTTGAGGATCCTCCTTCTTTTCTGGAGAAACTGCCAACTTTGAAGGACATGTACCTTGGGCAACTTTCCATTACTCAGACCTTTAAAGAGAGGAAATTCGTTGAATAATAATATTATTTTAGATATCGATAAAATATTATTTTAGATATCGTCGAGCTGGTGGTTGTGACTCTGATGCGCGAAATGCGCCCCCACGTTTTGGACACCGTACTTCTCAGCAATAGAAAACACAAAAACAGTGAACAGAATATTATTCAGAGTACTAGTCTCTCTGGCTCGCTTCGCTCGCTCCCCTAGTGGGGTGTATTGCCGCCTGTGGGGTGTATTGCCGCCTGTGGGGTGCGTAGCATCGATGGACACGTTCAAACCCCTACTCAGACATAAGGCCTCGCTCCGCTCGGCGAGGGTCTCCCTGGACCCTCCGTTTTCTAAGATCCCTGGCCCAGCGCGAATTAAAACGATCCAATTGTCTTCTCACCGTAAAATCGCCCCCTCCCCCTCGTTTTTTTTTAAATCGAATTTTTAAGGCGAAGTAAGGCCCCCCTGTCAGAGTGCTAGTGAAATCACAGTTTCCCCGCCTCTCCATCTATCAAAGGTCCCTGGACCCTCCGTTTTCTAAGATCCCTGGCCCCGCGCGAATTAAAACGATCCAATTGTCTTCTCACCGTGAAATCGCCCCCTCCCCCTCGTTTTTTTAAAATCCGACTTCGGAATCGGATTGGCCATATTTTGGCGCGCATTTGACTCGCGGATACCATACCCAAAAAATGGCTCCTTACTGGGTATTTTTGAACCCGAAAAAACGTGGGACAAATGCGAGAAAGACGATTTTTCGACGAATTTCCGGCGAATTTCCCTGGCGAATTTCCGAATTACGATTTGACCGACGTCTTCCTCCAGGTCTGATCTATACGGCTGGTATTTTTTCGTAATTTTTTCGACCCCTTAAACGGGCTTTGGCGCGAGTTGAAAGTGGAAAACATAGGACAAACGGGAGAAAGACGATTTTGCGACGAATTTTCCCTGGCCCCGCGCGAATTAAAACGATCCAATTGTCTTCTCACCGTGAAATCGCCCCCTCCCCCTCGGTTTTTTTGAAATCCGACTTCGGAATCGGATTGGCCATATTTTGGCGCGCATTTGGTTCGCGGATACCATACCCAAATAATGGCTCCTTACTGGGTATTTTTGAACCCGAAAAAACGTGGGACAAACGCGAGAAAGACGATTTTTCGACGAATTTTCGACGAATTTCCCGGGCGAATTTCGGATTTTCGATTTGACCGACGTCTACCTCCAGGTCTGATCTATACGGCTCGTATTTTTTCGTAATTTTTTCGACCCCTTAAACGGGCTTTGGCGCGAGTTGAAAGTGGAAAACGCAGGACAAACGGGAGAAAGACTTTTTTTCGACGAATTTTCGACGAATTTCCCGGGCGAATTTCGGATTTACGATTTGGCCGACGTCTTCCTCCAGTTCTGATCTATACGGCTCGTATTTTTTCGTAATTTTTTCGACCCCCTAAACGGCCAGCGAGCGGAAAGTGAAAAAACTCACTCGGGAACGCGTTATCCCGTACCAACAAACCACACGGCTACCACACGGCTTACGTCGGCCAACACAATTTTATATTATTGTACTAGTCTCTCTGGCTCGCTTCGCTCGCTCCCCTAGTGGGGTGTATTGCCGCCTGTGGGGTGTATTGCCGCCTGTGGGGTGCGTAGCATCGATGGACACGTTCAAACCCCTACTCAGACATAAGGCCTCGCTCCGCTCGGCCCCTCCTATTCGTAGCAGAGACGATAGAAAAAATCGGCGTATTTTTAGGGCTTACCGTTTAGGAAATTATTATTTTTAATTCAATTCAACTTTTTTTAAATAAAGGCCTCTCCATCTATCAAAGTTCCCTGGACCCTCCATTTTCTAAGATCCCTGGCCCCGCGCGAATTAAAACGATCCAATTGTCTTCTCACCGTGAAATCGCCCCCTCCCCCTCGGTTTTTTTGAAATCCGACTTCGGAATCGGATTGGCCATATTTTGGCGCGCATTTGGCTCGCGGATACCATACCCAAAAAATGGCTCCTTACTGGGTATTTTTGAACCCGAAAAAACGTGGGACAAACGCGAGAAAGACGATTTTTCGACGAATTTCCGGCGAATTACCCGGGCGAATTTCCGAATTACGATTTGACCGACGTCTTCCTCCAGGTCTGATCTATACGGCTGGTATTTTTTCGTAATTTTTTCGACCCCTTAAACGGGCTTTGGCGCGAGTTGAAAGTGGAAAACGTAGGACAAACGGGGGAAAGACGATTTTTCGACGAATTTTCCCTGGCCCCGCGCGAATTAAAACGATCCAATTGTCTTCTCACCGTGAAATCACGCCCTCCCCCTCGGTTTTTTTGAAATCCGACTTCGGAATCGGATTGGCCATATTTTGGCGCGCATTTGGCTCGCGGATACCATACCCAAAAAATGGCTCTTTACTGGGTATTTTTGAACCCGAAAAAACGTGGGACAAACGCGAGAAAGACGATTTTTCGACGAATTTCCCGGGCGAATTTCGGATTTTCGATTTGACCGACGTCTACCTCCAGGTCTGATCTATACGGCTCGTATTTTTTCGTAATTTTTTCGACCCCTTAAACGGGCTTTGGCGCGAGTTGAAAGTGGAAAACGTAGGACAAACGGGAGAAAGACGATTTTTCGACGAATTTTCGACGAATTTCCCGGGCGAATTTCGGATTTACGATTTGACCGACGTCTTCCTCCAGTTCTGATCTATACGGCTCGTATTTTTTCGTAATTTTTTCGACCCCCTAAACGGCCAGCGAGCGGAAAGTGAAAAAACTCACTCGGGAACGCGTTATCCCGTACCAACAAACCACACGGCTACCACACGGCCGTCGGCCGTCGGCCAACACAATTTTATATTATTGTATGATATGATATGATACGCCCTTTACCATCTCCTCTAGCAATGGTGAGCGTGGTCCCTGGGAAACCAACCTTGCAATATCCAGTCACATCTCGTCACTAAAGTGGCGAGAACATGGACACAGCGTCTCCTACTCTGCGCCAACGTAACTTTAAATTCAAATAAAATTGCAGCAACACCCGCCACGGATTTAATTCCCATAAACCCTTATCATGACTATATTATACAGATATTAACCTCAGCTTATTTTTGACATTTGCGTTTCTCTGTTTCAGAATCCTTTTCTTGAGAGGTTGTGGATGTTCATTTACAAGTACGATATACCGTAAGTGTGTTTATAGAGCTTTGTTATTTTAAGATATTACAAGCGTCCTGCAGTGCCATCTTTGCGACCCATATATGTGCACTTAGTAATTTCATCGTGCATAATGAATGTAATTTCCCATCTGGAATGCTTCCAATTGAAAGGAGACAGAGCGTTAACGCTGTATTTAATAAACCGGATGGGTTTGGTACGTTTCTCGTTGGAGCGTTCAGAGGGCTGCGTTAAACGGGACGGTTTACCAACACTCGGATGAGGAGATCTTGTCAGCCCGGCAGCCTCATCTCATTTGAAGCTACTTCTGAGTGGGGGATGTAAACGTAGGATAGGTTAAAGTGTACGTAGTCTGTTATGGTGATTGGAAACATCAAAGTGAAGACAGCCAGGGGGCCTTTTCAGTTGGGTAAGACTCGCCACAGAGATTAATTACCTACCCTCTTCAAACCACGTAATTGAACAGAAAAAGCTCGTATTTTTTGCCTTGGGAGCATTAAATAACAACTGGTTATCCAAAAAGGGGCATAATTCATCATAACGAAGATGATCAGGAAGCCGTTTAATAATTACCTATTGATTTATTTTATACTTGCGCAAAGTATACAAAAAAACCTCTTACAAAAAAAACCGAGACTAACTTTTTCTTTTGGTTGTGGTTTCGGCTTATCCAATAAACACACGCGAAACATTTAATGAATTATGAAAAATGTCATTTCCTGACCTCGGGATCGGAAGGATATTACATACTATAGGAAAACCTACCGTGCTGTAGGGAGACTACCCCAGTTTGAACGAGGTTGGCGTGCCCAGTCGCCAGCAATCATTTTCTCCACAGAATGACCGTTTCCAATCCCTTTTGCTCCCGAGAGGTCTATTACGAGTTACTCCAAACAACCGGTTGGCTTACAAAGCAGCTTCTTGGGACGGCCGTAGTGGCCATTGTGGTTATCAGAGCATCTAAGGCTAATGGTTGGGTCGTCTAGAATTAGTTCCTGGGTTTCAAGTATCCTTCCGGTAGCTCACGGAGCTCTGGTGTTTCTTATTCTTATCCACCGTCTCGTAGATAGATGTTCTGTGAGCTCATCGAGTATAAATTTACTACACTGTACTGCAATAGTCACAAGTTATATGTACACAATAATATGCCTAACATCTCAGCGCATATTGTTATATTATAACAATATGCGCTGAGATGTTTGTGGGTTATAAATTGTTGAATGTAGCGCCTAAAACTGAACCCTGATGTTCAATACACTATGCCCTCCTTCTCTGGGGGAAGACGGGATCGGCCACATCTTCCCGAACTCTGATGATCTCGATGTTTCTACAGCCATGCAGGATATTCCACGAAGTTGAAATAGGCGTGAAACGCCTACGCCATGCACCCTGCAGTAGACACTTACACCATCAACGTGGGGTCTCTTCTACTCTCAGGGTCCCGTTTGCGACACAACAGCATGTTGCCGGGAACTTCACTCCCACTGCGCTAGCCCGTCTTAGCTGTCCAGCAACACTCAACACCATGGAGGAATAGATCTATTCCTCCATGACTCAACACCAAAGGTTGTTGTCACAGACCAGAGGGGCGTCCCTCTTTGCCGACACTTGGAGCTCAATAACTTGATCCTGTCGGGGAACTGCTGCGATCATTCCTGAAGGACTCTTGATCCGCCTGCAGGAGACTCTTGATCTGTTCTGGCGCCGCTGCCCCACACTGGCGTCGAAGCTTTTTCCTGCACAGGAAAAAACCAATGCAGGAACCACCAATGTGAGGTAGCTTCACCTCGCAAGGCCCCTCTTAACCCAAGACGTCGAAACACCGTGTTCCTGGGGACATATCTCTGCTTCACCCCCTCAGCCCTATCCCGTCCATCCTTCGCTGTTCTGCAACACGCCTAACCAATGGTTGTCGCCGCAGACCTGTGGAACGCTTCTCTTTGCCGGCACCTGGAACTCAAGCTGTGGATTCTGCTGCCATCATCCCTGCAGAACTCCTGATTCATAAGAGTCCATGCGTAGATCTTTTCCCTCTTCTCGCGTCGAGCCGTCTACCGTACACCCCTTCTCCGCAATTTTCGGGCCGACCCGAACCCTTCAGAGTTCATCTGACAAACATCTCGGAGTTCCCACTGTGTAGATACAACGGACCCCCAATTGTAAAATTTTTAACATCAAGTTATTTAATAACAAGATGAGCCGATTTGTTGAATGTACGGCCCAAAACTGAACTAACGGGGTTTTCTTCCTTGACAACGTGAACACTTCACCACATCATGTACTCATTTATGATTATGGTCATCAAATTATCTATTCATAATATGAATACATATATCACATTCATACACTCAAATTAATGACGAGCTCTATGTTCGTTTCTCCTCTCAGCTTCTGGGCCCAGGGATTTTTTCCTCCTTCCGCCAAACTGTCCTAGTTTTTTTCTCGAGAGGCTTCTCGAGTCGGATGAACTAACAAGGAAGCCCAGAGGCAGAACTCGAGTAAAGGGCGGAATATTTTTCAATCCGAGAATCACGCGGGTTGTTTGAGGTAAAAGGGCATTTCATCGAAAGAGGGCGAGTAATTAAGAGATAGAATAATAAATTTGATGAGAACGATACTCAAACCCCTGGATATTGGATTTTGAGAGATTAAATTTTTTTTCTCTCGTCAACGGTTTCCAAAGCAAGATTGCTTGTTCGCCAATAATTGCACTCTCGTGCATCATTTACGTTATTCAGCTGCAGGTGCTCTGATTTGAGGTGAGCGAACGAGCTACACTAGAAATTACTGAGTTGCATTAGATAGGGATTTAGGTTGGTTCCCATTTCCGAAACGTCCCTCTCGGTGATTGAGGCCCCTTCCTCCTGATTTGCGAGCGCAGAGAGGGGTCGATTTGTTTTTGAGCTGCGTAGAACTCGGTGAAAATACGCGAGGGTGTTCTCCCGCCACGGCAAATAAAGGTTTGTTTATAATTAATGACAGGCGGATGAGATGAAAGAAATTTATATCAACATCCCAAGGTGATTAATTCCCGAGGTGAGTGGAGCTCGTGAGGTGAAGACAGGAGAACACTTCACCGCCAAGTGTTCTTCAAGCCACACAAGCCCCTCCATCCCTTCTTTCCACTCTTCTTGGATGGACTCTAAGGGACGAAGAAGATAAGACGCTTAAGAAAGGGATGTTGGGGCAAGATGGAAAGAAAAAAGTTGAAATTACAATTGAAGGTACGAGTGGAAGAAGGTGTTATGTGACAAAGGGATGTTGGGGTACAAAGGGAAGATGAAATAACAATAATTTTAATTTCATCTTTTATTCGTGCTTTTTGCTGGAAGTGACCCCACGATGAGGGTGGTAAATGAAACTGTGAGTGTGGGTGAGTCAATTTAAATTGTATGAGGTGGGCGGAGTTCCACTAGGTATGTCCAAAATCACGCCATTGCTTATGTTTGTAGGAGTTGGGTCGTGCTGAGTCTAGTATTCCCAGGGTCCAACTTGAGATATCGAGGGCCCCCGTCCACTGCATTCCTTTAGCCCATCCCTTGGATGTGAGGGTATTAGGTTCCCTTGGTTCCACCCCACTCTCGTGAGAGCCGTCAAGGGGTCGCCAGGACCTCCGCTCCTGTCCAGGGGTTTCCCCTTTCCGGCCAAAACACTGTAATCGGACGTGATAGAGAGGCCGATCACGGTACGAGTGAACCCGACCCGGCCTGTATGGCCATTGGGCCAAAAATTTAAAGATAGAATTAATTTTTGGGCAATTACTGGGCAATAGAGTATGTAATCATCAAAGAATAATATACCTTCTTTTAGGTAATGGGGGTTTGTAATCTATGTTATTTGGACGTCCATTCTTATTAGACTTTTACGTGGAATTAGACGTCAGCTCTAAAAAATGTAGTAGGTCTCCAGTCATCAATTTTCCCTTTCCCGTCAAGCGATAATTCAACTGCTCAATTATTCAATCCGCTGCATACAAAACCATCTACAAATTTTAACATTTCTCTTTTTCCGCGACCCTGTGGTACAGGTTCGCTATGATAATCCGCGCACTGTTGCTTTCCTCTCAACTTCAGTCTGGTCGCCATGACCTTTAAAACCAACAGTTGGAATAATTCTTCCCCAGGAAACCCAACTGACCTGACCTTGCCTGAGGTCATTAAGGGTAATTTCATCCCTGAGGATCAGATAACGGTTTCAGGTGGCGTGAGGAAATTCAGCCCTCGAGCGTAAAACCCCCAATTTTCGTACCATGAAAAAACGCTATGAAAAAAAGGGGGATGAATGAGTGACCAACTATATTGAGCTTCGACCACTACTAATTACGACTCACTGCATACCATAATTCCAGTTTTACGTGTGGTCAGTTCAGTAATGGAGATTTTATTCCAGAACTCCTAAAATGAAACACTTGAAATGGAAATACAGGCACGGAATTTCCAATTTATTACCGTACAATAGGTACGTACCTAAAAAGTAATAACGTGCCGAAAAATGTTTTGTTTTCTTTCCTCTTGGTGATCTTTCTTCTTCCGCGTTAATGTAGCAGTATATGCACATAATATGTGTTTACATTGCCTTTGCCTGATGCTTATAATTAGAAAATGTACTAGAAATATACTACCTACTTGAAGAGTTAGTCTTCAGTACGCACTTAAGCTAAATTATACTTTACAATAAAATTATAGGGGTTCTAAAATTGACATGCTGTTGATAGGTATTTCGTAAGGCGGGTTTCTTGTCTGTCGACGCCGTCAGGGGCGTGGGAGCATCGCCCCTTCCCTGCACGACGATGTTGGCAGGTCCGGGGGTGACTCCTCAGTCCCGTTTGCGATTATTGCCGTCAATTAAATTTCTCAGTGGACTCCTCGCCTTTTATTTCTGATGGCCAGCTTCGGCCTGGGGGATTAAAACGGCTGAGTCCTAGTCTAGGACTCTAAGAGGCCCACAGCATAATCAAATTATGATGAGGCCCACAGATACGAGCCTGTGGAGAACAAGGAATATCTGAATATCTGAGCCCTAACGGAATATCTGAAGGTGTATCGTATCTGGACGAAACCAGTGAAAACACACTGAGAAGGCTCTATGTTTCTTACATAGAATCAGAATGTCACTTTGACGGATGATATCATTGGAGAGTCTATCCTGGAACTCACATCCTCCCAAACAAGCGACAGCGAGAACATGGAGCGCCTTTGGATCTCCACCTTTCACTCAAAAAGAATATCAAATCCTACACTCCCGCACATTGGTAGTAGGTGTACATAAAATTTAACCCGAGCCAGGTTCAGTTCATTAAACGTTATTCCACGTCTCCAATGGATGATGAATAGAGTACATCAGGTGTCTAAAGGGATCTGAACCTCCTAATCTGAAAAGAGGCCCAAAATTCCCCTAAGAAAACTTTTACTTTTTAAACGAAAGCCATCCGACAAAACACTTTTCCCAGCAATTCATTTCATACTTATTTAACAGCCCTCTTTAATAGTGGTCGTGAGTAAACTCCATGAGAGTAACCTCTACAAAGTTGTCTTTACTTGTGGTGCTGGAAAGGAGAGGAGAGTTTGTTGTTGGACCACGAGTTTAAAGTGCTTCAAGAAACAAGCTTTTTCTTCCCTCCCCTTTCTCGTTAGGTAGTGAAAAGATTTTTAAATGAGAACATAGCCAACTGAGTTCTCATTGTGTCGTTTTACCAGCTTCTGCAGTGTTTCTCAATTTCAACCCCATTAATTCGCCCTTTGCACCAAGCGGCCAAGACGATTTCCTTCCTCCTGACTAATTGGCTATTCCCCGTTTGAAATGAGGGTTTCTTCCCCAACGCCCTCGAACACGGAGGCTTTAGGTATTGGGGTGTTGCGGGTGAGGCATAGGTTGTGGGTTGATGAGGGACGTGGAAAATTAATCAGAAAATACCGACCCGTCACTTATGACGAAGGAGCAATTTCAACTTTCACGGTTACATTTGGTTTCGGATTTCATCAGCATGCTATTCAGCAATTCTACGAGCACGAAATGAATGTGTTGGACAGATCAATTTTCTGACGCCCCACAAAACTAAATCTTGGATGAATGAAAGAACCCCTTGAAAAACTATTTTGGAAAATATTCTATGGACGATGACTGAGAATGTGTTATTATAATGCCTACGAATAATAATGAAAGCATGATTAATTGTAAATTCCTCGAGGATTCAAAGGACCTGTAGGGCACCCTGCTGAACGAATGTTGAAGGTGTACCTACATGAAAACATTGAATTGCTAATAGATAAGTCTATAATTATTTGTTTTGTGTGTTTAGCTACGACTATAGCTGGCTACCTATTTCTGCAATCAGATTCGATCAAATTTGGTTGACAGAAACTATTAACTCACTGACCTTCTATGGTGGTCTTTCTTTCAGCACGTTGGCTGCTTCTCAGCTGCACTGAATGGCTCCATCTCTCTCCCTTCAACGCATTTATTTCCTAATATTTGTTCAAATATTTTTAAATACATTTTGGGAAATAATGTAACTTCCAACTCACAAGTGTTTTTTTCAAATAATGTAACTTCCAACTCACAAGACTTACTTAGTAAATTTTTTGTTTCGCAGGTGTCTCGCAGTGGTGATGCCCCCTCGGGGGAGGGAGGCCCCCCCTCAAAAAGGCCTCACATTTTCCCTTTTATAGCTATGGTCGTTTGGGTCATGCTTCTAGTCATTCAAGGAGCTACTACCGTAGGTTTGTACAGATAATCAAATTAATATTAAATTATGACAGGGCCGCCATGACAGAGATGGCGATAGCAGCTGTCAGATAGCATAAGATACATAAGATAACATTTGATAAATTGATTACCCTTGATACTAGCAAACAACCTAATGAAAAATACAGTGATCGAATTTTTACATCATGTAACGATTTCCATTTGCTCGTATTTTCAGGTTCGATGCCTGCAGGAGGATCTCCAGAAAATATCACAGTTGTGTTCCTGTCGCCTTCCAAAGTTCAAATCTCGTGGACCACAGCTGTCGATGCTGTCGAGAAGTACGATGTCACCTACAAACCGACTGACGCCAGGTCAGCTACTTGCCGTGTTTCCTACAATGGGAGCCCTCACGGTTAAGCTCGCTTAATACGCCAGAAATTCTTGTTTTTCCCCCTTGTACCGTCCTTTTCAGAGGATGTTTTAGTTATTATGGTTTTCAACCCAAATAATTCCGTACAATACGTAACCAATAAATTACCGAAGGTTTATTTGAAGCACCTCATAAAAAAGATTCATGATCGTAATACCTGAACTCTGGAGAAGCGTTTTAACCGAGTTTTACTGTTGGCATCAGTTGTGCAGTAGTAAAGTGGAGTATATGGTAGTAAGTATTAAGTACATGCGGCGATATTTAGGTTTACTTCGGAGCTTACTATTTTTTCAGCTGTTTCTCTCCCCGTATGAGTTCCCTCACGAAATGACCCGTTTCCGCTTTATGATTTGTCGTTGCCCTCAATTCCGCTGTAAAGATGAAAATATGAAAGAGCCCTGGCATAAATGAGATGCAGGATTGCTCAATAAGAGGTTTGACGGAGAGTAGATAAAATATAAAATGAAATATTACACGCGTGGCTCTCAGAATGCTGGGCTTAAGTCGTAAATCCCTTTGTTGGCCATTAACAATGCCCAAGCCGCATACAATAGAACGGTTTGGTGGATCACACGCACGATGAATTTGCTGAAGGTAACGAAAACGCGAATACATTCCGACTCAAAGTACAGTAAACTGCATTTCCCAACTTATTGATATTGAGTTTGGTTAGGGAGAGAGAACGACTCCTCTGCTGAATAGACCTCTGCACCATCGGCAAACAACCACTTTGTTATTGATATTGGTTGGTATTTTAAAAAGGCACCGTGATTATTATTAAATAATCATAAGTTTTATCCAGTCTCCTCCCTCTTACCTTTTTTTCATTGGCACATTTTCAGAATTACAATCCTGAAGATTTTACATTAGGTTTCATTATTATTTGTCTTCTTACAAAATAAGATTATTTCGAATACACCTCATTCGACCTCCTGGTATAATTTCTTAAAAAGCCCCATTTGTAGCCGTAGTGAAATGGGCTGAAACCCTCATAAAATTTATCCATGTAATGGATTCTGCGTCCAATAATACTTCTTCAGTGACACCCCACCCTAAATCATTCAAAAACGCTCTTTGGGTTTGGGTGATCGGGCCCCATAGAACCCCTCGGTGAAGTCGGTCGGTTCTGGGACCCCCAAAAATGGCTCTGGGACGTCCAAAAATTCCTCGAAAACGACCCCTAATTCGACCCTTAACCAACAAACTTCAGAATCCTTCGCGTAGCCCCTTTTTAGTCCCACGGGTTCGGGCGTTCGGGCTGAAAACCTTATGGGGCACAACCAGAACGTAGGTTGAGTATTCTGAACCATAGTTTAAATTCGAGTATTTGAGGATCGAACGTATGAGCACTAAGAAATGTTCCACAATTCCACAAACGACCTCTTAATGCATACCCTTCTCCCGATATCATCACGCACCAACTATGAAGCATTGGGCACCAAATTGTTCTGTGCCGTAGAATGGAATATGTAAATTAACTTGCTAGATTATTCACTTTGGGAGTTGTCATTAATATTCAAGCTGGTAGCCGCGAACTCGCCGTGCTCAAGAGCCTTTGTGAAATACTTGGTGACTTGAGCTGTGTACTGGTACGCTCAAGGTCTGTAGTTTCACATAGGTCTATGTGAATTTGAATTCCTAATACCGAGCCGTGTCCAAGTTTCTGCAGCCGCAAGGCGCGTTTCAATTCGTTTGGGTTGGTAAATGGGTGGTAAGTTGTTTCAGGATGTGAAATTGATTCGTCGCAGTAAATCCTGGATTCGCTTCTCTGGAGGTGTTGGAGACAGGTTAGTATTGTGGAGACTCTGCTATGGAGCCATTAGGCTGTCAGCAGGCCCCCGCGGGGGCTCCACCAGGCGGGGAGCCTGGACAGAGGGTTTCACTGGAAACGTCCAAATACGCCTCGTGATGGAAGTCCTTGTTCTCCACGATTTCGGCTCGTAAATCTGCTTTGGTCCCCAAGGACTTGTTTGTAAAGGAGGCTGTCCACAGACCTGCCTCAGATCCTGAGTTTCCTCCAGATTTGAAAAAAAAAGAAAAAAGTTTCATAACCGTACGTATTGTCAAGACAGGCGTGGGAAGACCAATGAGCGCTTTAATTCTCGTAATTATCTCCAGGAAGCATCAAATGAGACTTTTTGTGACGAATTGTATCACAATAAGTATCAAAATACAACATTTAGGCACGTAACGACAAAGCATGGCTGTTGCTGCAATAGACAATTAATTCCCCATCCAAGGTGATAAGTTAGGGGCTGATCCATTGATCCATTGAGGCTGAAAGTGGCTGATCCGTTGAGGCTGACACCACACTATCTTGCCTCTTTGCGCTGGGGAAAAATTTGCTTAGACACCATACCTGCTTTTGACAAATGGATTCGCTTTCAAAAGTCGTTCCCACGGTGAAACGCCAGTTGAGCGCAAACTATCAAAACCTGGAAATAATCCCCTTCCTAAGCGCGGACTAGTTCACAAAATGGCAAGCCAGTTGCGTTGGAGGTCAGCAGAGCGTGCGGGTGTGTGTGTTTTGTAGATTTTGTTACTCTACCTGGGAAATGTTGAGCGTTGTTATACCGTCTTATCTGAATACGAGTGCGATTCACTCAGTCAGTTCCTATGGTTTGAATCGGTAAACAGCAAGAAATCGCGCGGTCACAGGCTGGTGAGTGACTTGACCGAAGATGACATCGCTAGCGTGAGCAAAAAATACCGTTAGCATAACCAGAAAAAATCGTCTTCATTATCCGTACTTCCAAAATTTACCCTCGAAGTTCATGACGCTGTGGAAGGACTCAATCTGAAGAGCTATCTGGGAGACGGCATGACTATGACAAATGACCGGAAGTACAATATAATACGTTTCTCTACCAATAGAAACCTAGAGGCCTTACATCAAGCTGAGACGTTGCTGGTCGAAACGGCCAAACATCGAGACATCATCGTCAACAGCCCGAACAATGTAAACAAGAGAATTCGTCCGACAAAAACTGTCCAAAGCAGGAGCTACATCGCCGAGTGCCTCGAAAAGTACAACTGCTTGCAAGCCGTTTCCATGGAAATGGAACCAATCGACCAATCGCGCAAAGTCCAGTATCCATTAGCTCCAAAATTTGGGACTACCTATATTATTATTTAATACTGTGCTGAATAATGGGAGTGAATCTAACCAGGAGATTACATCAGCAGCCAGGGCCGTACCCAGGGGGGGGGGGGGGGGGGGGTCAGAGGGGTTGGAACCCCCCCGAAATTTTCCCAAAAATAAGCATTTTCAAACACATAGGAATTAAATTTACTCAAGTTATAATTTATCTTCATAGGTAAATAAGGAAGAGTACAAAACAATTTCTAGTTAAAAGTATACGTAAATAATTTATAAAATGTATTACAATTTTACAAACCCATTCGCGTACGTGGATGGACGCGGTCTGGCGCTAACGGCGTAGACCCAAACGTTACATTACGGAAGTTGCCGTAAAGCATGTAGTTGGGCGCTATTACGATAGGTAGCAGCACGAAAAATGACCGCCATTCGACTTTGCAAGTCCCTGACTATATTCTGTAGGTTGTGTTTTTCTATGTTCAATATGTTTTTATATGTTAAACAATGTTGAGACTATTTGTATTGACTATCTATTTATTTTCCTAGTCACCAAATTAACAGGGGAAATTATTTTTATGTTATTATTTATATACTTAGTGTCGTTCTAACTTTTGTCAATAAAAGCTTAAAATGGGATATTTGACAATTTTTTAAAAAGTTTTATTGGGTAGGGCTTCCGGAACCCGCCTGGTGCCACAACCCCCTTTATATACTTAGTGTCGTTCTAACTTTTGTCAATAAAAGCTTAAAATGGCCTAAAAATGGGTTACCTATTTGACAATTTTGGTTTTTCTTGGAATAATAGGTACCTACACCTATGTTTTCGCGACGGAGGTCGACGACTCCGATCGGCCTCAAAATTTGACATTATCCGTTTCAAGAGGTCTACATTCAAAATCCGAAATGTCCTTCCGCCTTACGCCGTCTGGGCCGTTTTGGGCAGTAGGAATTTTTTTAAAAATCTGAAATTTTGACAAAATACTTGGTTTTAGTTGTGCCCGCAAGGTTTTCAGTCCGATCGCCCAAACCCGTGGGGCGCTATGGGGCTAAAATGGGGCTACAGGAGGGGTTTTCTGAATGCTTTTAGCTATGGGATCGATTTAGGTGTTTCGTTTTTAAGTATTTTTGGACGTAGAATCAATTTTTGGGGGTCCCGGAACGATCCGATTGCACAGTGGCAATCTATATATTTCTTTCATGGGGCTAAAAATGGGATTTTTGAAGGATCCCAGGAGGTTAAATATTTTTCGAGTAAAAAAATAAAGAATTTTTGAAAAAACACATTATTGAAGAAAAAAATCCCTCCAAAAATTTTTTTTTGTAATATAAAAATCTAAAAAAAAAATTTAAATTTTTTTTTTTTTCATTGACAGAATTAAATGTCTGTACAAGTAACCTATATCAAAGAATAATAAACACTTGTGTAAAAATTTGCAGCGTTTTATTCTAAAGTTTTATTGGGTAGGGCCTCCGGACCCCGCCTGGTGCCACCCCCCCCCCCGAAAATTTTTCCTGGGTACGGCCTTGTCAGCAGCATCCAACAGCAAAGGAAACGTCTTTCTCTGAACTCCATATTAAACCGATTCAGTTGAATCACTAAGTAAAATTTACTATTTAATATAGCCGGACGATCATCAGAGTATTGGAGTATCTGAAAATGCCGTGTGACAATTTTTGTTCTAAATCACTCCATCGAGTGACACGGACAACGTCAAAGAAAATTGTACCGATGAAGTTCTTCCGTGAATCCCCCAACCCAGTTGCATCGTAATGCGTCGCGCCCCTCAGTCACGAACTCTAAAGCCCATAGTCCAGCCGCGGCTATCATCGCCCGTCGGGTTGACACAGAAACCCACATCCCCTCTGAGAGCCTTTGAAATTCACGTTTAGAGCCGTCAGTGTTGAGAACAGGCTTACGCCGTCAGTAATCGACTCGGGTGGCAACAAAGGGGATCAATTAACAGATTAGCTGGCTCGTTCTGCTCCCCTCAGTTGTTCCCCGTTTTGCTGTTGGTTGAACGCAAACATGCAAATCCAACCGAAAATCCGTTATGCTTGTTAGGGTAAGCAAAGAAAGATAATCACCTGTGCTACAAGTTCAGCTAACTAACAATCCTCTGTGACGAAATTGAGATTGTGTCGGGCCATTTTAATCGCTCATGGTCACAGGTTCTACTATCACCCTTTATGAATGCAAGGATTTCAACATCATCCATCGTAAAACTAGCCTGGTGTAATATCACCACTTCATCAGCTCCTGCCTGTATACTCAGACGCCTTCCCTTCTTCCTTCCTCCTCTTCACCTCTTCCCTAGGGCGCATAGTGGGTAGCTACTCTAGTTCACGCTCCCTTTCTTTGTTCTCATCTCGGAGGCGGCTGTACGTTCCTATTTTCATAATCAAGTTACCATGTCCCCCAGTTCCTCTTCAAACACTTATCGCCAGTTCGGAGAATGAAATTTCACTCCGACGCCATGTTTAAACGGATTTCAGTCTGCAGGGAAGGTTCAATGTTGTTCCAAGCCTCTGGCGTTCGGTGCATATTAGTTGTTGCAGTGTTTTGTTGACACCCACGGTGGTTCGAATATTGGGATTGACTCGGGTCGAAATACGGCCATTGACAACTCTGGAAAGCGCCATAAAAGTATCTTGAATTCGCAGACTCCAATTCACGCTGACCGATTCAACTATTCAAATCAAAACAATGTATCTAATTACATTTACAACATCATCCTAAACTACATCATTTCGTTACTTTAACAGTTACTGTGAGGTCTTCACGTGGAATACTGAGATTCGATCCCCATAAAAATTGTATGTCAGTTCCACCCTCGACCTCATGTTTGTTTCAGTGCGCGACCCCTTGCGGCTGGAAAAGTGGAGCGTCAATAACTCTGGAATAGTCGGTGAGCCGCGGGGTTTATCTTGCGAAACTTGCGGTTCTTGTTGATGTTGAGTTCAATCCGACCTGAACGAGGAATATTTAACATTTAAATAGCCACGAAACCAACAGTGAAATTAGTGAAAGGGGTAAAACTATTTTCAGTCTGAAAAGGTTGGAATGAGTCAAGTTGTTCTTTTGAATTTGGTTCAAACTGGCTGTATTACTACGAGGTATGGGAGCTGAACCCAAATTAGGCGTGAATGGTGAACCTTTGGGTAGTTGAGTTTCTTCGTTTTGATTAAGATTTGAAATCGTGTTGTGTGATGGGGAGATGTGAAGGCGCATACTCCAAGTTCTCGGTGCCTTGTAAGAGGAAATGATTTGGAGTTTCAGGGTAGGTTTCCCAGAAACTATCGCTGCGACCAATACGGGCCCCACAACTCATCTATTGTGCTGAAATGGGGCACTTGGAAATACTTTGGACATAATATTATTTTAGTTTATTATTCTTGGAATAATACACCTATGTTTTCGCGACGGGGGTCGACGACTCCGATCGGGCTCAAAATATGACATTATCCGTTTCAAGAGGTCTACATTCTAAATCCGAAATGTCCGTCCGCCGTACGCCGTCCGCCGTCCAGGCCGTTTTGGGCAGTAGGAATTTTTTAAAAATCTGAAATTTCGACAAAATACTTGGTTTACCATCTAGTTGTGCCCGCAAGGTTTTCAGTCCGATTGCCCAAACCCGTGGGGCGCTATGGGGCTATAATGGGGTTACGGGAGGGGTATTTTGAAGGCTTTTAGCTATGGGATCTAGTTAGGTGTCGTTTTCGAAGTATTTTTGGACGTAGAATCCATTTTTTGGGGTCCCGGAACGATCCGATTTCACTGGGGCGATGTTTAGGGCATTCGTGGGGCTAAAAATGGGATTTTTGAAGGATCCCAAGATGTTAAATATTTTTCGAGTAAAAAATACAGAATTTTTGAAAAAAACACATTTTTGACAGAATTAAATTTCTGCACAAGTAACGTAGGTATATCAAAGAATAATAAACCCTTGTGTAAAATTTGCAGCGTTTTTTAGAATTCCTACTGGACCGAAAGAGCCCTTCAAATAAAAATAATCATGAGTGAAAGTACTTGCGGTGCGAGTTGAGCATCTTCTCTGACGTAAACATCATGAACGGCAAAATGAATCTACCTTGTGAATGTCCGGCTTTGCAGGCATCAAATCATCCTACAATCTTGTGGCGCATCTGAGGAGAAAAAAAAAAAAACTATAGGTACATTATCCAAACTCAAGTAGAAGAGTCCTGAGGCCAGTCGGTAGAGGTCGGGGGTGGGCTGCCCCCCCCCCCCCCCTAGTTGAATAGCTGGAATCCAGGGCCCATTTCGGTCTCACCCAAACACATCGTCAAAGTCGTTGGGCCCATTTTGGTCCTCAGGAACAGTGACAAAAAAACGATTCATGGCCTATTTCGTCCCCATGTCTTATTCGCGGGGCCCATTTCGGAAACTCCGGAAACAATGTTCAAGAAGTTTACCTCTACGGCAGGATACTGAATATGATGAATTGTGGATTGAGATGAATTAAATTCTAGGAAAAGTTTTCCCCACTTGTAGCAAATAAACTACCGAGACATTTCGGCTATCTTTCATTTTGACTTTCGATTAAAAAAAAATAACACGTAGGTCGTTTTTTAACGTTTCGAGCTGCCGATGTTAACTTTTTTAATTTTTTTATTTGCCTCCCTTAATTTCCATGCTGTATAAACGATCCCTATCGTTCAGTTTGGCCAGAACACCACCTGCGTTGAGTGCGGCAAAATGTCTGGGATACCTTTGGCTCCTTCCTCTCTGGCGTATCTCCCTCACATGAAAAACAATACTTGACCCCCACCACAACATTCCCAATACATTTTCCTGCTCCATCCATAAAAGATTCTTTACATTCTTTCCTTAAGAGAAAACTATGGTTATGCAAAGTAAAGTACCTAAAAGTAAAGTGGGTTATTTTGTGTTAACCAACTGGTTTTCACATTTGGGACAGAAGCCGATCCCGCACTGTACTTGAAAAAGCTTTAGAAATTCTTGCTCCATAGAAGTATTCACATAAACTTGCGTTCAGAGTTGAATTGTCTGCGGACAAGACAGGTATATCAACACGTGATTGACTTTTGGACAACCATTGATGTTCGTCCCCGGATTCGAACCAGGCTGATCAGCGCTCCGACAGTCGTTTCACTGACGAGTCCACGGGGCCACCCTGCCCCCCCTCGAAGGTCATGTTGAAAACATCCTAATTACAGAAAATACGTGGCCGTGCTTCTGGAAAGGATAACCTGAAATTGAGTTGACTCTCGTTACGGGCTTGAATCCATTCGGAGCCTGACCTAACCTCTGAGTATCAGTCGAATGACAGCCCATGAATTCATAATTAATGAGACCTCCCTCTGCTACGAGTCTTGCACGGTGGTTCGGTAAATAGACTCTTACCAGATTTCCCTTGGCTTTCCCCTATCCTGTACGTGTCAAGTGAGATGGGAATATCCCCGTGCTTTCGTGGCACTTTCAGAGCACTCCGATGAAAATTTGAATAACGCTCATTGAAACCCCGTGTTTGCATTTTCTTTCTAGGGGTCGTCAGGCGATTACCACAACTGACAGGTCGGACGATCGTATACGAACTATAGTGCTCATGCTATTTTTTTTTTTTTTTTAATAAAAACTGTCACTTTAGGAAAATTATTGTTTTAGTTTATACTCTCAAAAGTACCTCACTATAGCTATTTTATATGCTCGATTATTACTGACATTTCGAAACTACGCTTGAAAACGCATCTCCTTAAAATTGGCTTCAATTATGCTGTTTCAAGTATATTGCTACATTCATAAGCATCAACTATGCAGTGTAGAACGCATTCATATGGTTTTATACCTAGCGAACGTTTGGTATGCCTTTTTAGAAAACTATTTATTTACTTAGATGTTTTACGAGTACATACGTTTGATGCCAGTTTCATGTAGCACCTCAATAATTGTTCAAAATTATTTTGAATACATTGATGCCCTTGGATATAAGGTATGAATAAACGGTCGTAGTGGAGGCCTCGATAATAACAAGTTCTTACGTGATGATATTAATGAACGCGTTAGGTACGAATAAACTGTGCCAAGTTGACAATCGCAATCGATTTGTGAACTTGATAGGTTTGTATATGACATACCGCTACTCAAATTAGCTCCGTTATGTTAGAGTTTTTGACACGTAGGTACCAATACTAGAAGCTTTTGCACAAAATGCATAGTGGTGTTAATTATTTTTACGTTCATTATTCATTCATTTTCGTTCATTATTTTCATTTTCATTTATAAATCATTCTTAAATCAGTATATCTGCATATTTAGAATGTTAAAACCCAATTTTTGTGAGCCTTCCGATCAGAATCTGCTCATCCAATAAGCAAATCTAACGGTATACATCTACATCTAAATTAATGAAGGAATGAGCAATTTTATTATGTTGATGTTTTGAATGAAGTAGAAGCTTGTCTGCCTGTAACGAGTCGTTCTGCCTCATCCCTCTTTTGTTGTATATCCAATTACATAACATATCATCATACATCATCATACAATAATATAAAATTGTGTTGGCCGACGGCCGTGTGGTAGACGGCCGTGTGGTTTGTTGGTACGGGATAACGCGTCCCCGAGTGAGTTTTTTCACTTTACGCTCGCTGGCCGTTTAGGGGGTCGAAAAAATTACGAAAAAATACGAGCCGTATAGATCAGACCTAGAGGTAGACGTCGGTCAAATCGAAAATCCGAAATTCGCCCGGGAAATTCGTCGAAAAATCGTCTTTCTCCCGTTTTTCCTACGTTTTCCACTTTCAACTCGCGCCAAAGGCCGTTTAAGGGGTCGAAAAAATTACGAAAAAATACCAGCCGTATAGATCAGACCTGGAGGAAGACGTCGGTCAAATCGTAATTCGGAAATTCGCCCGGGAAATTCGCCGGAAATTCGTCGAAAAATCGTCTTTCTCGCGTTTATCCCACGTTTTTTCGGGTTCAAAAATACCCAGTAAGGAGCCATTTTTTGGGTATGGTATCCGCGAGCCAAATGCGCGCCAAAATATGGCCAATCCGATTCCGAAGTCGGATTTAAAAAAAACCGAGGGGGAGGGGGCGATTTCACGGTGAGAAGACAATTGGATCATTTTAATTTGCGCGGGGCCAGGGATCTTAGAAAACGGAGGGTCCAGGGACCTTTGATAGATGGAGAGGCGGGGAAACTGGTCGGCCGAGTATACAAGTGATTTCACTAGCACTCTGACAGGGGGGCCTTACTTCGCTCAGCTAATCATTTTATCTGCCAGGGGGCTCGCTTGGCTCGGCCATCCATGTAGGTAGATAGTTCTATTATTATTGAGGGAAAACTTTTCAAATTTGATTAGACAGAGAGGGGGGGCGTTGCTTCGCTCGGCTGTTCATTTTCTCGCCAGAGGGGGGAGCGCTTTGCTCGGCCACCCACATAAATAGAATATATATAGTTTCTTGAAAATCTCGAGAAATTAAAAAATGATCTACATTCTGAGATAGATTGAGCGCCCTCAAGGATTTTTTATGTTTTCTCCTCCTTCAACCCCCTCTCCATCCCTAAAGAAGGGTAGGAGTGGGGATTTCAGCCAATTTCATTTTATCAGCCAGGGGGTTGATGTTGAAGGAGCAGTTGACCCCACGTGAATTTGGCTTCACTCCAACTGCCTCTACCCCCCCCCCCCCCCCCGCCATCATTCTTAACTCTGAGCGGGTGGGACATCAGCCTTTAAGGGGCGCTCGCTAGGTCTACGACATCTCTCCCCGACGGAAATGGATGTAAATTAAATGAATCGATTTAAATTGAATCGATTATTTAAAAAAAGTTGAATTGAATTAAAAATAATAATTTCCTAAACGGTAAGCCCTAAAAATACGCCGATTTTTTCTATCGTCTCTGCTACGAATAGGGGGGGGGGCCGCGGACCCCCCCCCCCCCCCCCGGCCGAGCGAGGCGAGGCCCCCCCTGTCCGAATAAGCGCTCGGCCGAGCGGAGCGAGGCCTTATGTCTGAGTAGGGGTTTGAACGTGTCCATCGATGCTACGCACCCCACAGGCGGCAATACACCCCCACTAGGGGAGCGAGCGAAGCGAGCCAGAGAGACTAGTTAGTTAAATAAGATTTCTTGTAAGCCTGAAGGGTACGTTGAATAAATGCAAGGATGAGTCTGCAATTCCGTAGGGCGACGGCATGGCATTAAACTGCTTGTTAATTTCCACCAGGGACGTCATTAACGCCGTTTTATATCCCCCCCATATAATTGGCCAAATATCGCCACGTTTAAAGTAACTCCTTCAAAATGATGGAGACGAAATTCGTAAGAAGAGGCGTGGAGCTTAGTTGCCTGAGTAGTATTACGCTTGAAATAGGGTTAAATTTCAAGTGGGGGCTTAATAAGGCACGAGACCAACTCGAAGAATAATCTACGCTCACGCGGGTTTAACGCCTTTAAAACATCGATTTTCCACGTTTCCACGAGCTTGAATTAGCTTGATAATTTTGAGACTTAATTAATTATGCACTGTTTATGCCCAGGCTTCGAGATTACCGTAAGCCTCTTTACACCTTTTCAAAAATTACTTTTCCGCCTTCAGAGCTGCCAGATAACAACATTCTTATTTCAATTCGACTTTATTTCCTTCTTCTACTAAACCTCCCTCTAAACTCTCATAAAGTCTTCAAAAATGCACAAGCCCGAAGTATATTATCGCCCTACATTGACCCTGCGGTCATTGTTGAGGTTATAAAAAATCGCCTGTCTCCGACATCTTTATCATCAACGTGATAAACGACTTTATTCGCATGTAAGGCTGCTTTGTAAGGCGAACTAAAATAGCACCCACGACAAAGGACTTGATGATTTTCTTCTGATGTATTACCCCTTTATTAACGTAATTTTATTAACATAATCACTGAGAGTTACTTTCATTTTTCAACGTCTCTTAAATAGCTCTGAAGATCGATATAGATAGAGCATGATTTTTTTAAATAATTAATACCATAAAATTCATACAAATAAAATAAATACCAGATTTGTTTCGTACTGTCGTGGTAGGCGAATTTATTATTTGAGTTGGTGGTGAAGCTCACATTGAAGGTTTCCGTTATATGGCCTTACCGCAGGTGCGTTTTGTATCCTTTGGGACCAAATCCCATCGTTGGCGATGTAGCGATGCATCGATCACTAAACTTTTCATTTTATTTCCCTCGCTCCTTTTCACTGCTACCGTAAATTCAGGCGGAGGGCTGGGATGATATAGCCGAGATGTTCGTTTTTACAAGCGGCTTTCCCAACCACGTGCAGTGTAGGCTGATTTCAATCCGAATGATCGGAGAAGAATCGATTTTATGGATTTTGAACTGGCTGAAAATCAGGAGAACGGTACTGGCAGCCAGCTCAAAAGTTCAAAAGCAAAATTTTTTTTCGGGTACTCAATCTAATTGTTTCGTTGTAAGGGTAAAAGCTTGAGGCTACTTCTTTGAAGAACTTGGTAAAATACTGGAAGAGATACTGTCGGCATTATGCTTCGAACTCAGAAAGAACTTGTACGAAGTAACTTGGAACCAGTTTCATTACCCAACTTGATAGGGTTCTTGTTGCTCCTTTGAAACGCGCAGTTTGAGTAAACTCAATTGAGAAATTAATCATACTTTGAAAAGTACAACAGGACTAAGGACGAGGAAAAACATTCAAAGATTTCCAGTCCATTACAATAGTAAATTATCTTGTATTTCTAAAAGGGAAAATAGAAATGATGCCTTAATTTTGTAAATTTAAGGATTTCGATAGCGTATAAGGAAGACCGAAACGTTTCCCAAATCGTGTAAAACAGTAGAGTTTAGAGGAAGTCTTAAAAGTTGAGATGATCTGTAAAAGAAACCTCTATAACAGGATGAGCACTTGGCAGTACTAGCGCACTTCCCATCAAAACTTGAATCCCCCCCCTCGCCAGTGCCCCTCCAATCATTGGACCAAGTTGGATTGGATCGGCCCTAATATCGCAGGGATTATTGATTTTATTGTTTTCTAGTTACAGGGTGGTAATGGTAGTGGCCGGCAACTCCGATTCGGTAACGCTCTCATCGCTGAAACCCGACACCAGCTACCAGGTCACTGTGACTGCTATACGGTTGGGAAAGAAGTACAAAAGTAGGCCAGTCGTATTTCGGACGCTAGGTAAGCATTAGCTGCACTACGATTGTACATTATTTGAGTCGTTATCGGCGCATTTGCCTATTTGGTGTTGCAGAAGCGCCTAAAATCGTCGTGGAGCCGACGATACAGATTACAGGGAGCCCACCCGGCAAAGTGAACAAGACGCTGATTCCCCCGCATCCTGGGATGGGATATAAATACGTAAGCAATCAATCGTGTTCATTGTAGCGATATTAGAGTGTGGTGTTTCACAGTGTGGTGTTTGCCGATATTAGAGTTTCAAAGATTAGAGTTGCGATATTAGAGTTTCAAAGATTACCCGGTCGTGTCCTGACGACGGGCATTGAAAAGCTTTCAGGAAATCAGACGAAGAGGCAGTTGGTAACGAGTGGTCGACAGATTTCTGTAGTTAATGGTGCGGGATGCAATCGATGATGGTCCAATCTTCGGCACCTATAGAAATCCCATCATGAAACTTTCAGGCTTCCTTCCAAACTGTCTGGAAGATTGTAGTGATTTCATTGAGTATTAAACGTTGAGTGTTTGGCATGTTGAATTGGATCGCTCCACAATTACCCACGGCAACTTAAAACGACCACCTCGTGCTGGGACGATCTGAGGAATATAACAGACGATTTTCGACGATATTGCTTATTTGCAAGATAACTTTTAGACCGGTTACTGGTACTGATGAAGGTTCAACTAACCGAAACCAGTATAATACTGTTCTAAGTTATCGTGGAAATAGACTATTTCGTCGAAAATGGTATTTTATAGGAAGATGAACTCTCGCCTGATCCACCTTACTTTAATCTGAGGAAGTATTCTGTTTTGTTTTATGTAGTGCTGAACCATTTTGACCGTCACTATCATTTTTCTTCATATCCAGGTTTTTCGTCTTTTTTTTGTTTTTTTTTTTTGCGCTATAAAGCATGGTTTTAAGCGTTTAACCAACTGCAAGGCGCTGCAATGCGTAGTTTTAGTACGCATACGAGTTATAGTAATCATAAATCAAGCCAGTAATCGCTCTTTTACCACTTTTTTGGTGCTTTTCCTCAAACAGAATAAAAACCGAGGGTCCGAGGGAGACGTTATAATATAACGTTATCATATATTATATGATATGTAGATATTATTAACTACCTGGCGTCCAATCATATTTCTTGAGATGACATTTACATGCTCAAGAGGTCGTAGGATTATTCGGATTGTTTGGTTTAAAATGTATATTTCAGCACTGAAGTGAGATAATTTCAAAGAATATTTGATTTAAAATCAAATTTACTACAACTTTGATCTTATGACATTTTTCAATCTCGTAGCTCTCATTTTCATCCTTATGCGTTAGGATTTGAGGCTTGTCAAAAATTGAGGCTTGAAATAATTATTATTTTAGCCAAGCTGCTAAAAATCGACCATTTTTGACGGATCGTCACGGCAGAACCGGTGAACCGATTTCAAAGGTCTAATCGCATTTCATCTAAACGAAATGGCGACATTTTCTGTAGGATTTTCCGAGTTATCCGCAAAAAAAAAAAAAAAAAAAAAACGGAAAAAAGCGCGACAATTTCGGGATTTTTTAGTCTCTCAAATTTGAATAACAACCTAGAAAATATGGACGCAATATCGATATTTCGAGAAGGTCGGTGATTGGTGGGATACATTTAAAAAGTGGGGTCACTGTAATAACGTATGGGAAAAACGTTCGCTAGGAAGAAAGTTTTTGAACCAAAAAGTGAGAAAAGTGGGAAATTATTTAGAAATTGCAAAGCATGCAATCGGCGTCACTCTCGGTAGTTTTATTAAAAAACTTTTGGGCGCAGTTTTGCGAGGCATGTTGCGAATGATCACAATCTGATCAGTTGTAACATGTTGTCACTGTTTTGCGTGTTATTTGTCGACAAACGTAACCCCCTTCCTTGGATCCCAGCTCCCCTTCTGGATTCCCACAACTCTCGGGTAGTAATAGCGACGTAAAAGTGGGTACCTAATGAAATTAGTTGCTACTTAAGTATTTTCACTTAACTCGGTTCAGGACAAAATGCTTGGTATACGATCTAGTTGTGCCCGCAAGGTTAAAAAGGGGCTACAGGAGGGGTTTTATAAGGGTTGCGGCTATAGGGTCGAGCTAGGTGTGGTTTTTAGAGTATTTTTGGGAGTAGAATCCATTTTCGGGGGTCGGACAACGATCCGATTTCACCGTGGGAATCTATGGGGCTTTCGTGGGGCTACAAATGGGATTTTTGGAGGATGCCTGGAGGTCAAATAATGTGTCGTTTTACGAGTAATTTTCGAGGGCCCATATCCGTCCAAACATCGTACAGAAAAATGAACGAATAAACCCTTGTGTAAAATTTTCAGCATTTTTTTTTTTTTTTTTCAATTATTGTAATCTTGGGAATTTTTGTTTTCCTGAAGAAAATGTACGAATAGGTCAGACTCGTATTCACCAGTCCTCAAAGCTAGTAAGGCAAACAACCCTTCAGATCTTCTTGTGCCCGTTTTTTCGTTACCGGGTGTTATTCAACTCGTAACTGGATGTATTTCAACCGATGGAAACTTGTAAGACAAACCAATTCAAGGAACGTTTTAAAGGGCCAAATCTATTGATGGGTCCATTTCCAGTCGCATTAAAATATTAAAAGGTTCGGAGGTCGGTTCACTTTTTTTACGGTGCTCAGGCAACCCAGTTTACCATCGTCACCTTATTCCTTCTCCGTGTTCCCGGAGCGATTCATCGGGACATTTCTTTTTCTTTCGCCGTCCTTTTCCATTATAAAATAGGGCTGTTCTTCCCTCCCGGCCACCTCATATTGCGGAATTTTTTTTTTTCTCGTTGAAAAGCAAATTGGGGGTTTCGTTTTTTTAAATTAACATACGGAAAATGCTAACAAGGTAAAACTCATGAATATGGTGTGGGCCCGATACATTTGTAGCCTCAAGAGAAATACTAAACGCACAAAAAGGGTAATCAATTATTAAAATCAAACTCCACTGGGGTTTGTGAACCTACTGCTCAACTTCATAACAATATTTAATACGCTGGTTCTGCTGTAACTTTGTTAATACTCAATGTTGTCATGTATGACAATAAAAATGTTTGCACTGTTCATGAATCATAAAGTATCACCCCAAGAGACTTTCTAGGACTCTGCTAAGACCACCAGAAACTTGTGCAGCAATGTATTACAGCTGCTTGATTATCACAAGAATACTCATAATAAAATACTTGGACTTCATTTAACGAATTCAAACGTGTAATCGTCTTATTTTCAGACTGTCGGTGAAGTGAGAGGCATCGAGGTGGGAATCGTCTGCCTCGTTCTTTTGGTGTGGGTGGGCGCCATAATTCTCTTCTTCAACAGGTGGGGAAAAATCCGAATGCTCCTCCCCTATCAACCCGACTACAAAGATACCCAACTCAAAGTGCCCGGTTCCTGTCAGGGAGTGACTACCACTTGTGGGGGACAAGGAGGCGGATCTTCGGGATTCTGCTGCTCACAGGTGACTTGAAATTGTATACCTACTACCCTTCATGAGTGCAAATCCCAAATATAAACCCCACGGTATAATATTTACAGGTGCTGTCTCTCACTTTTAAGCCAGACTAATTTAATCTTCTTACGCTCCTACTTAGTGGTATCAAATGTTCTTTTTTCTATGTGGCTGGTGAGTTTTTCGGTCAAAGAATGCCAGGAATATGCCGACGCTTCAGCAGATGTATTCTCCTATCAGGACCTTATGGGATGAACAGTAAATGTATTACAAATTTGTAGGATGTTGGCGAATTAATTTACAAAACGTGCGTAGGCGAGCAAAGCGAGCCGGAGCAGCTAGTCAGGTATAAAATAATGAAAAATATCTTCTAAATTTAAAAAAAAAGACAGATACACCGTGTTGAGTGAAAAATATTTAAAAAATACCTGCTTGGGCTCCATTCCTAAAACTTATAACGAAAAACTTCTGCTAAAAAGCAAGACCGCGTTACATTTTTGCCCTTAACTTATTTCAGGGGAAGCAGATTGGGGCAAGATATTTCTTTTTCTTCTTTAGATGCCTCAAGATATAGGTTGGACGGTATTTTGTGGTATAAGGGAGTTTTCCTCTGCAAGGTAATTTCAAGTACATATATACAAAATCTAGTTATTAAATAACTTACTAAAGTACATATATACAAAATTTTTGCTTATACAAGAAGGATATGGTGCTAATTACAACTAATTGAGCCAGCTACTACTTCCCTTATAATACTTATTATATATTAGTTTTCAGACAAATAATATTCACATTATGAATCCGTTCAAATCTTTCTTCCTCTTGTGGTAGCGACACGTTGAGAACAACTGTAGTTCTCAACGTGTTACTGCTGATAGCTGAAACGAGTCATTGTTGCAAGAGGCCGGGAAAACTTCATAATATGAAGAGAGTGAGGCTAGTCCATATATTATATGGACTAGCCTCACTCTCTTCTATCGGGCTTTAAAATGCCAACTGATGTGTTTTGGGTATCCTTGGACTACGTACTTGACGTAACCGCTATAAATCATCGTCGAGTTGAAAGTTCATTTTTAACATTTACCTACTCCCAAATTGGCCAACTCCCCGACTGTGCGCCGCCTATTTGTGATCAGGCTTTTTGCAACAAGGCTTGGCTTTTTACAAAATGGCAGTGAAATATTATAATATAATATAATATATTATGATATCACTTTTTACCCTAATACTTTATATTAATTTTTTTTTTTTTTAATATCATATTACATCATAGAAACAAATCGCAATAGAAATCGGAAAAATACCATAATACCATAATACGTTATATTGTGTCTATCCCAAACATTTTATCTTCCTGTAACTTAATTACCCATCATTCTACAAATTTGTAAGGTGAGTCCATTTTCTGGTCATCCCATTAAAGGTCATCATTCTACAAATGTTGGCCCGCTTGACAGAAGAATAAAATTCATTCATTTAATGTTCTGAAACGTCGGCTTATTCCTCATATTTTTTCACCGAACTTCAACAACTTCACCGCCAACATTCATTCAACCAGTCAACCCCATCACCGCCATTTTCCATTTGAGCTTTTCTATTTAACCGAACGATTTTCAATGTTTGATGTATTTTTTCCCCGGACGTTACTTAAGCATTTAATTATTTTTATACAAAGGTCCTCAAATTAACTGCCTGTTGAAACAAAATTCAATATTACATCTCCGATGCAATACCCTCAAAGCTACAACAGTGAACAAAAACATCAAAGACAAAATAACACATTTTTTTCCAATTCATAATGTAAATTCAATCCCAAGCATGCTTCCCGTTTTAGTAAATGAGTAACATTACCGAACCACCGCGACAGGGAGGACCACGCCATATTAGAGATGAATTTATGGTCACGTATTAGAGCTAGGAGAGTGGATCGTTAGGGCGACGCTCATTAACGGCTCACTTGAACACCGGGAACACTCGTATCACCCTCGTTTTCCATTTTCAACCACATATAAATAATTTCCACTCCACTCCTTCCCATATTCATGTATTTTCAGTCAACACTAAACACATGCTCGTCTCTCTTCTTTTTTTAATCCTCAAGCGACAAAGATCCCCGTTTTACAAAATTGCACTCGTGTACATACATTTGCATGACAAATATTATACAACTTTGAGGTCTTAGGAGGTTCGACGAAAGTTACATTCTCAAAGACAACCGCCTCAAAGAACTACTCTTTTAAAAATATATTTAAAATATTACATCTTCCAACGTCAACTGTTAAAAAGAAAAAACATTTTACAAACGTTAACTCTTGTTCTGTACAACAATAACACAGGTTTACAAAAAAAAGTCACTTTCAGGCGCCTCGGAAAAAACCATCGATCTCTCTGTTTTTTGGGGTGCTGAATCAGAATCTGACCTCCATTTATTCCGGTCACGTCCAAATTTTCGAGATATTGACATTTTTCGTTTTTTCGCTTTTTTCAATTTAGAAAATCACAGATAATCTGTACGATTGTACAGATGCTCAAAAAGTTCACAAAAATCTCTTCTTACCGGAAATGTATTGCTGATTCTGATTATATAAGTGACTTGGGGTCTCCATAGGAATGTGATTTTGCAAAAAAAAAAAAAACCTATAAGCGTCGTTTTCTCAAAAGCAAAATTCTTTGGTACTTTTTACCTTCTAGCGTAAAAACGATTCAAGATGGTTTTGTTCATCAGGAACACCTGAATGGAGTCCGGCGCGTGTCTTTCAGGGCAACAAGCGCTATTCCGCGAGTTGTGTTCGTTTCGGGGCTGCAATATGAGTACTTTTTACCTTCTCACGTGAAAACTAAGGCCATTATTTTAACAATTTTTCTTACGAAGTCTTGTAGGTAGATTGTTTCTGCGTCGAGTGAGACCAACCGCGATTCTGTTCCTTCTATATTAAGGGAGCTATGATTTTTCAAGGTTTTTACCCATTTTAGCCATATCGTTGAACATGAACTCCTTGAGACGGCAATGAAACTTGATCGCAACAAAATTTGTGTCCCAGGAATATATTGGACTTGAAGGCATAAATTTATTACGATTTAATGATGGTTTTATCCATCAAGAACAATTTGAAAACCAGCTGTGTCGGGAAACTAAAAAAACATGAATTTGACCATTTATATTTCAAAAAGTTCTTGTATGAGCCTTTCGCCTATGAGTGGCGGCTGTTTTGTCCCTTTGAAGGCACCAACAATAGTCTGCCATCATATTGCAGCCCCAGAAGCCTTGGTACCTTGTTTCTATCGTCCTGATATCTTGGAGGAACCTCTTGGCTTATTCCTCGCTGAAATCAAACAGGTTGTGAGGGAATTTGTCCAAGTGACTGAAAAGATGATGAATTGTTATGCTCATATTGCAGCCCCGAAACAAACACAACTCGCGGAATAGCGCTTGATGCCCTGAAAGACACGCGCTACACTCCATTCATAACGGTGTTCCGGATGAAAAAACCATCTTGAATGGTTTTTACTCTAGAAGGTAAAAAGAACCAAAAAAAGTTACTTTGCTTTTGAAAAAACGACGTTTTTGATTTTTTTTTTTTTTTTTTTTTTGTTGTTGTTGTAAAATCACATAATATGATTATATTCCTGATATATTATATTATATTCCTCTTGTTTTAGACCCCAAGTCATTTATAAATTCGGAATCAGCGATTCATTTACAGTAAGAAGAGAGTTTTTGTATTGGTTTTGGGCATTAAATGCCCAACTACAACTACACTACAAATTTTGTAGTTATGTTTAGTTTTTTAACTGAAAAAGGCGGGAAAAAACGAAAAATTGCCAATATCTCGAAAATATGGACTTGACCGGAAAAGAAGGTCAGATTCGGATTCAGGACCCCAAAAAACATAGAGATCGAGGGTTTTTCCCGAGGCGCCTGAATTTGGCTTTTTTTATAAACCTGTGTTATTGTAGCAAATTATTTGTTGATATTCATTTTATTAGGAATTTTCGTTTATTTCTTCATTTTTTTATTTTTCCGAATAAAGAAAAACTTGTTTGTTTCTTTTTTGATGACGTCCGGGCAGAGCTCGACTTGTTGCTTGCTGTTTAGTTCGCCACCGCGAACCCAACACCATCCGAGGGACTGCAACTGCAGGTTTGCTCTACTCCACAGGGCGGACACCTGAGTCTTGTAAGGCATTTTGCAAAAGAGAAAAAAAAAGCTGGCCCGTTAGAGTTTTGCCACTTGCGTTGACATTTGTTTCGTTGAACCGAAAGTATTTGTGAAGTTTGCAAAGCTGCCTCGATTTGGATATTGTTGTTGATTTTGTTTTTGTGTGTGGAGTGCGGTTTTCACAGTACATGCTTCTGGATGTGACGCTTATTTCAACCCGTTTATTAATTCGATTAGGTATTTATGGGGATTGGTCAAAAGTGTTGAAAAGCTGGCATTTCGGCCCTGACAGTAGACATTCCTGATGCTGCCATCCTGCTCGGGCGATGGCATTGGATATACACACCAAGCCTCCCAATACAAAGGGTGGGGTTCAGATCAGGCAGTGGGGCTCAAGACTGGTTTGGGGTGAAATAGAAGCTTCAGGTTTGGTTTGGAAAAAATAGAAACCGTTTTGGGATATAAGAGGTGGTTTAGATCTAGTTTGGAAGGAATTTAAAACCGGTTTGGAGCGAAGGAGGGGGTTCAAATCAGGTTTGTTGTGAGGTAGTGCAGTTCTGAACCGGTTTGGGATGATGTACCTAGTAGGTTCAAATCAGGCAGTGAGGTTCAAAACCAGTCTGATGTGAAAGACGTCGTTCAGATCAGCTTTGGAAGGAATCCAACTAGTTCAACTCCGGGAGGCTTGGGGTTTATGTTCCCATGGCTATTTCGTCATGACGAGAGGATTCGGGTACGTTGGGTTTGAGGGTAATTAAATTACTAAATTTTAGTGTTGGGAGGCTTCGTGTTTGCGCCCATGGCATTTACCTCGAACGTAATCCGCTTGTCCTGTGGATCCCAGATTGGGTCCTCCTCTCGAATATAAATACCGCATACGAGAAGTTGAACCTTTCAGTCCACTTTCACCAAACTATCTTGCCCTCAGTTGCCCCAAAGAGCAATTTGTGCACATCTTTTAGTCCCCAGAGAGGAAAATTTTGTGGGCATAGCAACAATGGTTTTCTTAAAATGAGCTTATGAACTTCTAGAATCTAGAACATCTGATGTTTACCAGTCAGCAAAGTGAGGTCCAAAACACAGAAGAGAGATAACCATAGTGATACTGGGAAATCAAAAGTTGGTTTCGAGGTTACCATCGTTGCTGTTCTCACAAGCTTCTCCTCCCTGAGGGCTAAAAGAAGGACACAAACTTGCTCTTTAGGGCAACAGTGCCTAACGGAGCTAGATAACTATTTAGTTAAGGAAACGGTAACCAACCTGAAATCAAGTTAAGTTTGGAAATGAAGTTGTGAAACCCTCGGTAACTCTGCTCGTTATCCTTAAACCTCCAGCTAGTCAGTTGGTGAAACTGGCCTTTAGTGAGCTGTTAGCCAAGTTTTTAGTTATAAGAAAATAGTTTTCAATTAGTAGAAACGCGTTTTTAATTCATCTAACCCGTTTTTTTAGTAAATATAAATATGTTTAAAAAAATCAACTTCCAAATTACTTATTCTTATTATTATTATTCTTAGGGTTAGGTATTTACATTTCTGGATCCGAAAAAGGAAGAAGTAGCTCGCGAATTTTATATTGCATTCCCAACTTTATCTGTAAGGATTAGCGTAATTTGCACCCGTCCTTCACACCCTTTTATGTTTGAACTCACATCCTGAAGCAAATTCGTTGGTGTCCGGTAATTTTCCACCTACCCTATTTTCATAATTTGTTCACCCTTGCGTTTCCTGTGGGTCTCATCCAAATTTGACTTGATGGAAGACTCCTAAGGGCATGACTAAGTGAGGTTTCGTCCTCCGCAGTAGTTTTTTTCAGCTTTACAAGCACTTTCAAGCTTATTTTCGTTTTTTAAAGTGAAAGCACTTTCCCACCGCTGGATTGCGTAAAAGCGCTCATGTACTCATTACCATACCCTTAATAACCAGGCGGAGAGGAGAATCGACGACGGGAAACTGAATTTCCCCCAGCGAGAATAAGCAAACTTTTGTACATATTTTTTACGGTGAATGAATTTTATTGAAAAAACCCATTAAGTCCAAGTATCAAAGCCCCTACCCAAATATGTCAACAATGTTTATATTGTGTGGAGTATAAATATACAAGGTAATCACAATATCGTAACTTTTGCAAATCTTATATATACCTGAGTTGTTTTTTTGTTTTTTTATCGAAATCAGCATTGGCGAAAATAATTGCCAGGATTTGCTTATGAATCCTTTTGACACAAACCTTATGTATCACAAGCTGTTTTAGTAATGCTGAAACCTCTTCTTTTTCTCTCAACAGCCTGATTCTGTGTCTACATTTTCTTCGATGCTTCTTTTAACTCCGTTTCAGACGTTTCTCGCGGAAAATTCTACTTTGATTAATTAATTAAGAATTAAAGCCATGTCGAACTCCTTTAACTTAGTGTCCTTAGTCAACAGACTCACAACTTGTTAAGACATTCTTGAAAAAAAAAAAAAAGCTTCAGTCGACATTCCGTTTCTTGCGCCGGTACCTTCAGTTTAAATCTCGGGATTCCATTAGGCTGGTAAACTCATCAAAGAATTCATCAGCATCATCACCCATTTCATGCACGTAGTAGGCTTTCACGGTGATCGACATAGATTAGCGGTTATCAACAACCACAATATCATAGAGTAGAGAAAATAGTAAACACCGCTACGGAAAAAAGGGTTGAGAGCACGGTAGCTTGTGAGTTTTGAGTTCTTCTAGAAGTAGTATGCTTGACAGATTTGACAGGATTTCTTTCGTAATTGTACATAATGTTGAGCTGCAGTAGAAGAAAGTTTAGCTCTTTCATTATCATTATCATCGTCGGAATGAACATAGTTCTTGAACTCACATTAAATTTTCTTATTCGAGTTAGGAATTGCGAAAAGTATGACATACTAGCACAAGTATGACATACACTGTGGCACAAAAAATATGAACCAATACAACCACAATGTGAAGAGCTCGACGATTCAAGCCGTCCAAGGGGGGGCCTTCCCCCACCACATCCTGCCGCTCTGCAGAAGGTCCTTTGACTGAAGCGCATCTGCGCGGAACTTTGGAGAACTCCAGGGCCACTTCTCGGAACTCTGATGTGTCAGCTGGCCAGTCGGGTCCTTGGAAAGACTCTCTCAATTCATACTTACCTGGTGTGGGGGCTACCTTGATCACAAAGGAGGTTCCCCCAGGGTGAGGCCCTTCCATTGCACTTCGGCTGGGTTGACCCCTGCGAATATCTCAAATGTAGATATCTCGGGCACATAATTTTTGTTAGTAGGGACTGCGTTCGCGCTGTCCCTGATTAAATTTCAAAATCAATACGTACTAATCGGGGGATTACATTATATTACTTTACATACAATAAAGGTATCGATGCTTGTATTCTATTCACATATGCCGCAAACGGTATGCGATAGATCGATATCGAGATCACTAATAAATTTGAAATTGTCATTGTAAAGGAAAAGTAAACACTTGGTTATTCTTGGAACTATTATAATAATTATAATAGTTCCAAGAATAACCAAGTGTTTTCTTTTCCTTTACAATGACAATTTAAAATTTATTTATTTGGAATTATTCCAATACACCTATGTAATCGCGACAGAGGTCGAAAATTCTGATCGGGCGGCCCGATTCGGGCCACAGAGTAAGCTAGTAAAGATCGGGCTCATAATTTGACATTAACCGTTCAAGAGGTCTAGATACCGTTTTTGTGCAGCGGGATTTTTTTTTTTTTTTTTTTTTTTTAAATCGAAACTTCCTCGGTTGGTGGTAATCCAGTTGTGCCCGCGAGGTTTTCAGCCGGTACGCCCCAACCCGTAGTGCGCTATTTGCTCTCTGTTACTCTGTGGCTATGGGGCTACGGGAGGAGTTTGTGAAGGTTTCGGCTATGTGGTCGAGTTAGGTGTCGTTTTCGAAGTATTTTTGGGCGTAGAATCCATTGTCGAGGGGTCTCAGAACGATCCGATTTCATCGTGGAGACATGTGGGGCTACAAATGGGATTTTTGAAGGATGCCAGGAGGTCAAATAAGGTGTCGTTTACCGGGTAATTTTGTACGCAAAATCCGTTTTACGAGGTCTCACATCTGTCCAAACATCGTACAGACATTTTTTTTTTTTTTTTCAAAAATATTTTCTTAATGACAGAATGACAGAATTAATTTTTGTCATTAATGACAGAATTAATTTTTGTCTGTATCAAAGAATAATAAACTCTAGTGTAAAATTTGCAGCGTTTTTTACTTTGATTGATTCCTTTACTTTTACTGACACCGACATCGTTATCAATCCTATCGGTATCGAATGAAAAGTATAGATAAGTATCGGACATCCCGAATCGTAACAGATTTTGAGTTTAATGTTTTCGATGGAATGGTTTTGCAGAGACAGCTGGCAAGAGTGCCAGACGATTGGTTCAGAGGATCGCAGAGATTCTTCATCGCCCGAGCCAGATCACGAACGAATTCTGCCGTCTACATAGAAGCCGGGCGGTGCGGCGGCGATCTCACCCAACCTCTGTTTGCCGACTGCCAGCTGAAGTCCAACAAGTCCAAAAGTGCTGATCAACTTCCCGTCGGAAGTGTGGACCTCAAGTGTTTCGAACGGGAGTCCTGAATTATATCTTCACGCACGAACCCAAAATCCCCCCTTCCCCCTCCCCTCCCTGTCAACTGTAAAATTGTTCTAGTTGAGTAGATTAGTTGGACAATCTCAGGATGGAGTTTGACAGTAACAACAGCAGGTTAAAAATAATTGTCATTATTACACTCCCATCAGAGTTTCGGCCGATATTTCCATCACCTCCCGGTTAGTTTCGGGCTCTTGACTTTTTCACAACGATGAAAATACATGAGGACAATACAGTAAGTGAATTTTGGTAACAAAAATAGTTCGTATGCATCTAATAGTTGCGTTGTATCTACCCAAATTGCAACCCCGTTCCCATGAAATTCGGGTTTCCGATACCTACCAACGAAAACAGTTTTTTCTCATTTCCTGCAATCTACATAAATTCATACTGTACGTGACGGGGGGAACCTCAACACCGCAAGGTAGAAAAGGATCGACAAAGTGAGTACGTAACGGGGGTTCTATTTTCTGACGATTCATTTCCTCTCGGTGTTTTTTGGTTAAATCCAGGGACTTTGTGGTGGGTCGTAGGCTTCAGAAGATAGCGATGAAGGACAAAATTTGTCCTTCTATAATTAATAGAAGCGATAAATTGGGATTTTCCCCAGTGTCTCCCGGCGGCCGCCTAAAAGACCATCTGACATCCGGGCAGGACGAAAATGAAAGTTCAACTGACACGTGCGAAAAACTTAAATAATTGTCCCAAGTGACTCCCAGTGGTTACAGAGTGATTTTTCACAAATTTTCCTTCCTTCTGGATTCGGACTGCCTCCATGATTGGGAAACATCATGTCGAATGCCTAACCTAAATTAAATTTAAAAAATAAAAACCTTAAAACAACAAAATAATATTGAAATAAGAACTAGTGGTCAGCAGCCGTTACGTCTTCAAAATGTAGACGTAGTATCGCGGACAGCTTGTTTACGAACTTGTTCAAGAGGGGTAACCCAAAACTCGTATTTCCGGATCCTCTCCAATTTTCCTGTATTTGAGCTCGATAGTGCTTCGGTGAGCTGGTGGGTATTGAAAGCACAATAAAAATGTCTGATTCGGTATGGAGAAAGAACAAGGAGTGTCTAAGCAAGCAAAACGAGAAAAGTCCAAATATTAACCTTCCGCGATCTCTGGACATTCCTTTTTTGATTCCATTAGAAATGGTACTTTCACTACTTAAAATTGCATCATTTATGTTAACATGAAATGAACATATATCTGTGCTTCAATGTTTTTCTGTGCAAGCGAAGAAAAGTGAACGTTAATTTCTGCAGGTAGCTGCCAACACATACTCAATCCACTGTCCTAGCAGGTGGGTACTTTCGTTAGAAAGTTCAAAAATTTTGAAGATAATATTTAATAGGTACTAGCTGACCCGGTGCGCTTCGCTGCACTCAATAAAAATTCATTATCTTATTAACGGCTCGTCCGATTTTGTAGAAACTTCTTAAAAACCATCTACAATGCTTCACAAACATTCTCACACAATTTGGTGCCAAACACTCTACTGGTTTTTAGGTAGTGAGTCCTCAAACAGATTTGGTAGTCATTTTATAGACATACATAGATTATTATCTTATCTCCCCTGAAATTCAACCTCACTATCCAGAACACGCTCACCGCGTGAAGACGCTCCTGCCACTAACATTGAGAAGTTATGGTCCCAGCTGATGGGCTAAATTTACACCATAGACCTTATGCAGACCTGCACCGGCAAGATCTACTAGGGGCCTATTGTTAGAATTTTTAGGGCATTCAAATTTGAACGTCATGTCAAATGGAACTTGGGTGTCGGATAATTTTTTTTTTTTTTTTTCACCAGCTTCATTGCAGGTATGTTAGAATCTGGTGAAAAACAAGAAAAAAAACAACCGACACCCAAGAGTTCCATTTGACGTGACGTAAAAATTGCCGCTGCAGGCCTGTATAAGGTCTATGGTGTAAATTTAGCCCATCAGCTGGGACCATAACTTCTCAATGTTAGTGGCAGAATTTATCGTCCATCGCGGTGAGCGTGTTCTGGGTACTGAGGTTGAATTTCAGGAGAGATAAGATAATAATATTTTGAACTTTTTAACGTACTTGTTTATTATCGTACGTGTTTGCCTCTGGGATCCGGCTGATATTAAAACATTAATTTCAAACGAACACTGACGAGATAGGACAGATAACAAGCAAGAGAATCACATGGACCGAAGGTGAGATTTCACGATGAGAAACGGCTTGGGCTCCCGGGAGTCAGATGGGCTTGCCAAGTCCCCTTACTTACGAACCTATTTAAAACTTGATTTCCTTTTGGAAAATTTCGGATTTAATACCCACCCTTATCCAGCAAAACGTATCTATGTGTCGGAAAAAAAATATCGATAGGTACTAATATATCGCTCACCAGCATCGCATAGTTACCGAAAACTAAAATATATCAATACTCCAATAAATCGGTGGTTTCGAGCTAGGAGTAGTGAATGTCCATTAGATGGTTCCCAAAAACGTCCCTGAGCCAGAAGACGCCGACCACAGGAAATGAACAAAAAACTATCACGAGGCGAAAAACGTTTGTAAAATGCTGTTGGATATTTTCCAATTACCCCATCAAAGACACCCATCGGTGACTTGAAATAGGGTAACTTTTTCACCAATACATCAGTTCTAACTCAACAAGACCTATTCGGCTTTCCACACCGTTACTGTGTTGCCTCTGCAAAGAATCTGTCAACATACATAACTTTTTCGCCGCGTACATTGGTACGTTTTGTAAAATGTATGCAAAAGATTGTGAATTCAGTAATCGTTGCAAATTTTCATAGTTTCACTCCAAGCGGTCCCGGACCCCCATTTTCCACATTTATTCAAACTACATAATGCCAATTTTTCGTTTTTTCAGTTTTTAAAATGCAATTGGATTCTCCGTTGCTTAGCTAATAGGTGTCTATCTAATAAATTTAGAGTAGGGTCGTCTTTAAGCAATACTTGAAATTCCCGAATGTATTTTAGCACTACTGAAAAGCAAATTGCTGAAGCACTGATCGCTGTGTTAATTACTCGGTAAATCATAGTAAGCCCTCAATGACCTCAAAGATTTTTGTCACGAATCTTTTGAAATCAATGAGAAAATGCTGAACGATAGCGGCATTTATTGCTCTAAGAATTACCGAATCGAACGCGGTAGATATCATGAATATGCAATCCTCAATAAGCCACCTGAGCAATTATGGTGACCCCAGTAATTAACTATGTGAAAAAAGCGGATTCCCTTCGCTTTTTGTATTATATGTAGAAACTGTAAGTCATATAAAAACTGTATAGTTGAGAAAACATCGATTGTACTATTATTTTAAAACCGGATTAATCATCATAGGTCATTGTGTAAAAATGAAACACAGCTGGTGATGTTCTTGGGGAACAACCAATAGATAAAATAATTCCGTATATACTTAATTCACTCATTGTGTCAATTTTCGTGTTCGCAATGTACAACTGTCCTTTTTCTTTTCTAGTAGTCAGTGTTGTCAAATCTGGTTTCTCCTCTTTTCAAGCCCTTCAGATGAACGCCGTTAGGTTTGAAACGTCGAAAAAGAAAAATTTCTTAAAATAACGGTGTGATAAAATTGCACGCTGAAAATAATCCTACAGCGTTCATTTGGGGTGCAACTTTATGTGAGTCTTCATTCTGCTATTTCCAATTGGTTTTAGCTTTCCATTCCTGTTCTTTCACTGTTCCCAAGATTGTAAGACAAAATTATGAAACAACCCCGAACCGAACGTCCAAATGAGAATTTTAATTTACGCATTAATAACCGAACCAATGTATATTTTTATTGTCAAGTGCGCAAGGCACTTTTGAAATAACGTCTTTGTTAGGATTCGATCCATAATTTGCAGTTTTTCAAGTGGCGTAAGCCCCTGACTGAATCACACCACACAGTACAGTAGGCGCAAGTGGACCGAACTCGTTTTCATTGCATATCCTTAGAACCGTAGAACCAAACAAGCGTCAGCGGTAAAATCCCATATTTTCTGAAATTTGAACGATTTGGTAGGGAAACGCTAAAACCAAGTTCTATCTTTGACTTCCCAAGGCTCTATCTAGCTTACACGCTGAAGCTACAAAACATGATTACTCGATATTTGACAGTTGGTTTACAAGCAACTGCCAATCTTCGACAAATCTCGTTTTCTTCTAAAGTCATTATCGAGTTGCGACTGTTAGAAATCTAAGATGATCCTCATCGTTTCCTTGAAAACCCTAGTCAGAAAATAAAATTGTCTTGCCTTATTAAATACTTAGGTCCAATTTCTCGAGACATAAAACCACTTGGTAGAAGTATTTTCACAGACCTTTTTTATAGCCTTACTGAAGCTAGATATTTTTATCGAACCTCTAATTAGTATTTTTGATAGGTAACCAACGTAGAATAAGCCTCTTAACTACCCATGTAGCAAAAGCTACATTTATCCGAAATGACAAGCGGAACATGATGTTTTTGAGGGAAATATAGCCTTTGCATTTTTATAATATCGTTTTATTACCCAAGAATGAATCTTTTATAATACTTAACTATCTTAGAGTTTGTTTCAATTCTTCATCTTGGATATCGTTCGATAACTTAATTTCTGGCTTGAGTAGTTCAGTATCTTGTCTGACTGACTGAAGCATTCTGCAAAACCTACAATAAGCACCTTGTGTACGAGTTACATGTTTGGGCAGAGTTGGGCCATTTCAACAGTCACATTTAGATATTTTCAATCAATTATTGAGACTTGAGAAAAGAAGTTGTGTCCAATTGACCATTAGGTACTTGTAAAATATAGATTGTGGAGTAAACTTTTAACGATGTAGCTCAACTCTGTCCTCTGCCTTTCAAACAAGTCGAAGGCTAGCTTTAAGATGTAATGCAATTGGATGTAAGTTGAATATGACATGTTAATGTCTGGTTAGGTGTATGACAAGGTTCAAACCGCAACATTTAGTTTTGTTTTTTGTTTCGTGAAGAGAGTGTCAAGTCTGGGTTAGGTTTTTCATACAATTTAAAATACTACTAGATAAATTTCAGGTTATATTAACTTGAGAATAATGACAATTTCAATCAACAACGAAGTTGGTTTAGTTTATTGTGTCGACCGCCAGGAACAGTGAACCTTGAGCTACTTCGGGCCAAAACCAACCTTCTAGAAAATTGTAGGAAAAACAAATATAGCGCTCATTGTGAACCGTTGAGTCCTAAAATGTTCCCTGTCAGCAATTCAATTGTTGCTCAAATTTCTCGAAATTGGAAATGCAAAAAAAAAGCGCCCCATCGTCAATTTCTAGATTGCCCGTTTCAAAGAGCGCTTGGAATTAAAATATTTCCGAACCAAATCCAAAACTTATTCAAATTTCTGAGTAATTTAATTCATTAAATATATAAGTGTGAGATAAACTGCATTATAGCGAACACCTGCAACAATTTGAGTGACCACATTTTTTTACTTCCATAGCTAACCAATAAATTTACCTTCATGTAAAATTATGACGTATGCACTTATTACACTATTTCCTTTTTCTGACAGTGCCTATTTGAATGTTGTAAATATTTGTTACTATTTTAAATTACTGTGCGTTAACCTTTGAATCTCTATTTATTACAAGATGTGTTAAGGCCTTCTTTTTGGTAAATAGTTGTTCAGAACTTATTGAAAAAGAATAATTATGAAATATATATGAATAAATCATTTTTGATGGATGGGCACTAACGCGTCCTTTTTCCAGGGGGTATTTCAGTTGCTTTTTAAGGTAGGAAATCCTACTGCAATACTGCCCTAGTCGACTTGGGCACTTTTCGAGTGAAGGGCATAATCCTGTGGAAAATTTTGCGGTCGATCCAATGGTGGCGATTTCAAGTTCGACAGTGAGAAAAATCTATTGAGGCAACCCTGGCGCTGTCACTAAAATGGCAGGTCAACGATTCTAAAGACCAGTGAACGCCATCCTTTTGGTGGAGGTTCGTGTCTCTTGAAAACTAGGGAAAATGAAGTTGAGCTGTGTTGCCGTTGCACAGTCGATAATATTATACTACCTCACAACGCAAAGGAACGGTAGGTACCTACTGCTAACTGAACCGGGGTTGATGAAAGCCTTCATTAGCTTACTTGCTACGACGCAAAAGGTGTTTATGAACAATTTAGGGGAAGGAAAATCATAGATTCTAAGCGATTCGACATATCAGGCTGAAAATCGGTAGGTTTTTGGATGTGTAGAATCCAAAAATGAGGTCGAAAAGAAGTCAGGGGATGATTTAGTACACATTATTGGTTTTACAATCTGCATTTCTAACTCAAAACGCTGCAATTGTTACACAAGGGTTTATTATTCTTTGATGTAGGTTACTTGTGCAAAAATTTATTCTGCGTCACCGAGAAAAACGAGCCATCATTTGTATTGAATAGAAGAGCGCAACCTTTCTGTTACATACTACGAAACCAAAGCCGTAACTAAGAATTCGTAACTTGACACACTATAGTATATAGATACCTATAGGTATCTAACGACCAAACTATGTCGTCGGGATCGGACGAATCGTCTATAATAGCCTAACCACCCCCAGAACTCGCTGATCACAATGAGACCACCCTCATGAAAATCTGTTCAGCCGTTCGGGCGTGATGCTGATACACAAAAAAAAAAAAACACACACACACAAAACATGTCGAAGAGATGAGCGCACCTTTCCATTTTTTGAGGGAAAGGTTGCGGTAAAAATTTGTTTGGAAATTTTTTCCAAAATTTTTTGTTTTTTTATTTGAAAAATATTAAATATGCGACCTCTTCGGATCCTTCAAAAATCCCATTGAAAGCCCCATAGATCGCCACAGTGAAATCGGATCGTTCCGGGACCCCCAAAAATGGATTCTACGTCCAAAAATACTTCGAAAACGACACCTAACTCGATCCCATACCCAAATCCAGATCTGGAGAAGCTGGTCCACCGTCAGACCAGTAGACAACCAAACAACCGTGAGACGATGTTCACAAATTCTATTCATTCAACATTCAAATTTCAAACTATTTATTCAAACTTGAGACACAGAGCTGGACCAGCTCTGGAATTCTATTGAATTGACGTTCTTCTTTCATTGAAACTAACCAGTCACAAACTAACAAGTCAGGCACGACATTCACCAAGACCTTGAAGGTAAAAATCACACTGTTCAGTTATTTAGTAAGATTTATTCCCTAACAATTTCCATATTGACTATATATAAATATCCATTCAAATTCTTTCAACGTTTATACAAAATTTCGTAAAAATTACATTGTCGGGGAAGCATAACTAGACCAAAATATCACACAGCATAGGTACAAAAATTGTCAATATGCAGCAAAAAAAACCTTATTGCTCCTTTACGATTAAATAGTTTGCACAGGAATGTTATTATGTACACGAACTACAATGTCTAGCGTATTTACATAACATGAACATTTACAAAATGTACAAACAAAATTGGAATCGAGTGACTTAAAGAGGAATGTGCGATCAACGTGTGCATATAATAGTTGGAATTTTTAAGATACCAGCAACAGCAAAATTCTTTAAAAACAGACTTACGAAGTGTATCGTAATAAGGCAACCCTGTTGCGAAATAATCGATCAAACGGGACAAATGGTAACAACACATGATGTGCGGAGGTTCCTTCCATGCAGTGATAATTGACTGAAATGTCGAAAAGTAGAGATTCGTAAACGTCACACTACAACAGAGAGCGGTATTTTTTCTAACTAGAGATTCCGAATTCGCAAAATATCCAATGAAAGTATGAAAAAATCGCTTAAGTGCCAGCCTGGTTCACGATTAAAGGCCTCATAATATCACATGAAGTAAAAATTACATATAAGACAGCTCATCAGTATGATTCGTGCAGTTTTTTTTACTCTGGCAGCAGATAGTCACAGAATCCTTTTTGGACGCTGAGAGGCGGACTCAGTCTTCAGTTCATCAGGCTCGTAAGGTTTTTGGTAACTACCTGAAAAAAACAATCACAATGGTTGATTTGCTTTTTGTGGGGAATCTACAGATCGCCAGCCCGCCAGAGTAAGTACTGGCGGGTGGAGCGGGTCGCGCTATGGTCATTGCGCGATAGTACAAACCTCTCTTCTCCCGCTGGCTATTCAGCATTTCTGTACGAAGAGAGGCGTATTTTCTCCTCTCAATTAAAGTTTTACCGTTCATCATATCAATGCTCACAACTGGCATCACGTCCAGGAGCAATGATATCAGTGGGATCAGACCCGCCAGCCAGGCCATCATTATTGACAATTAGGAATGGAAGCGTTTCTGGATTATTTTTTTTATCGATAGAAGGCGTCCAAATAATACTAAAAATGGGGTTAAAACACAAACTGCAAGCTCGTATGAATTTATAAAATTTATGGAAAAATTGCTATTTGAATTTTGGCGGGAACGCGAGGTCAGCTCCTATTGGTCGACACGTTGGCCACCATTACAAAACTAAAAACTAAAGAATCGGTCATTGGAATAATTTAATTTATATCACAAATAAGTTGAGTAAATAAGCATGATCACATTCAAAACAAAGCGAACACGGCCATTTTCTCGTTACTCCAGTGTCACTAGAGCCAAACACCGAGAAAAAATCGAAAAAGAAGAAAAAATCGACCTGCACTCTGGTGTCTTTTGATTGGAAACCGGAACACCTGTAGGTGATGTCACTCACAGTGGTTTTTGAATCGGCCTAAATTACTTAAGATGATTGTAAACTACGTGAAAGACTTTTTGTCACAAAAATGATGTATTTTTCCCTTTTTGACTTCTAACAACACGGTACAGGATGATTTAACCCGAAATTCGGGAGCACTTCCATTCCTAATTCAATTGTGGAAGCTGAGCAGACGGAAATGATCCTGACGTACGGGTCTGTTGCCCAGGACTCCATTAATGACATTTCATTTTGTGCAATCCGGGAAATTGGCCCCGTATAAGACTGGGTACACCGGACAGGCCAACTTTCAGTGACAGCTCACTTGAGGTAGCTGCAGCAGCTTTCCCAGGTTCAATATCGTGTTGGATATTGGCTTCCCCTTGGCTGCCTTCTGAAGACTCGGCCTCTCCACAGTATCCTAACATATCAGTAAGCCTGGAGTAAGCGAGTCTTCCTTTTCTGTGGATGCATCTTCCCCTGGTCTGCAGATCACGACAGTAATTCGTGTTATGCCCAGGGTGGAAATGTTTGCGTACTCCCTTCCTCTTCCTCCAAAAAAAACCAGCGGCGAAATCATATATTTACGCTACAGGCCTTCCGCCAAACACACTACACAAAATTTAATGAATTTAAATTCAAATGTAGGAAAACAAACTCACGTAGGGACACACTCATCCCCATGAGGTGCCCCCATCGTGTTGACAGAGCTGGAAGGCTTACCGTCATAATTCAAGTTCCTCCAGCGTTCGGGAAAGCCTGTTCGAGTCTATCCTTTTCCGCTGGGACCGTCGCACCGCGTCAGCTCTTCTGTAGGGTTCGCTTCGGAGACCGAGCAAAATGTCTTCCAGTGCCCCGTTGTAAACCTCATCCTGCTGCAGGAGTTTCATCTCTTGTACTAACCGGCTCCGGTTTTTCAACTCGTTGATGACAGCCTCCTGTAAACAGTAGTAGTTAGGTGAACCGTTGGTTAATTTAAATGAATGGTTCTTGGAAATCGAGGATTTAAGGGGTCTCTTCATGGTAAAGTAGATTCGTCAAATTGTCGAAAGTACAACTCCAAAACAGCCAATGCGCATGCGCGCCCCCACTTTCCACGGTTCCAATTACGCACGGGCTGAAGGCCTTGAACCTTCAAAAAGACCACAGAAGGTAGCTCTGCAATCATTGTCATTGTGTTTATAGCTAAATCGAACATTGATAAATCTCGCTGGATAACGGCGCTTAAAATAACGATTTATTCTCGGGCGTATAAATGGCGGTCATTTCCCCTTCCAACTGGGAACAAAAAGTAGACAATGCCTGTCAAAGCTGCTGGCCTTACGCTGAAAGTACGAAATATCTCCAATAAAAGCCTTTGGTTCAATTTTTCGTCCAGGGCGTTTATGCATCTCTGGGCCTTTATGGGGTGACAAAACGAGTAAAATAAACAAGAAATAACCTGTTCGTTGAGATCAGCCACCATCTTTCTCCTTTTGATGGTATCTGCAGAGAAAGCTTTCATCGCAGCAACCTCTTCAGCTCTTCTTTGCTCCTCATTTTCCTTTTCCGCCGCCTGAAATTAGGTAGGTATGGTTACGATCACGGTTTCATTGCAGTGAATTATGAAATTGAGTAGGTACCTACAGGGTGCGGGACAGATAAACTTGCTGATTTGAAAGGTCAATAAAAGAAAATGTACTTCACTTATTGATTCAATTCTTTTTGACATTTTATGTCTTTGCTTTGGCACATAAACAAAAAAATCGTCACGAAAACTGTTGACGAAAATTGTCCCAAGCCGTTTCTAGGGAAATGGAACTTGTTTAGACATAAAATGTCCCAATGTGTTGCAGACTCGTATGCAAGCGTTTGTTAAGATTGTAAATATTTATCGTAAAGTACTCAATTTAAAGTTTTGTTTCAAGTGGTGGTCCTCATTGGCGTTACACTGATGTACTTTAGTTATGAAGTTTTGCTCCACTCTTTCGGGAATGTTGGCTATAGGTTGGCAGATTTTGTCCTTCAGGTGTTCCGGGGTACTGGGTTGGTCAATGAACACGATGTATTTGAAAGAAAAAAAATAAATAAATAATAAATAAATAAATCGCCAAATAGCCAAATCAGGGGAGCGCGCCAGTCACGTTACGTCACCCCTCGAGGAAATGAGGCGCTTGTGTTCCCTCAAAAGTTCCATTGAAGTCACGCTTTGTGAGCAGTGGCCGGAGCCATACATCTTCGCCGGGGGGACAAATAGACACCCACACCCTCTCTAGAGATTTTGTGGGGTTCTGGAAGTCCGTTGACCCTCTGATCTAGGGTAATAGTTATGGACTCAACGTCACACCAGATGGCACTAAGTTTCATTGCTGACCTGCCCAACTACCAGATCTACCTGTAGAATGTCCCAACTCAGCTGTTACGTACCTTGAATGCTTTGACAAAGCGAACGAAGAACGAGAAGAAGACGGTGGGGTCAGAGGTTCGGGAACACTCTCCAAAATATTCCGCTGTATCCCTGAAAACGGTTCGGGCTTCATTGAGGAGGTTATGAAGGCTCTTGAGGCGTCCCTCGCTCGATGATAAGAACTCGATAAGGACACCTTCCCCACGACCAGAATTCTCCCGCCGAACGGACTCCATTCCTTTCTCCAACTCTTTCACGTCCGTTTCCAGGTTTTCCAAGGATACTGCAATACGGTAATTGTAAAACATAAGTTCAAGTGATCAACTGCCAAATGTGCTCCCAAGAGAAGTTAAAATTTCCCTGGAACCTCCTTGAAAAGTCCCCTAAACTCACTTGTAGCAGCTTTGTCAATGTGGAACAGTTCAGACTCGAAGTCCATCAGCTCCGGCAGTTTAGATCTTATTGTCTCAGCGATGTAGTTAATCAACGATATCTTCTTATCAGCAGTCTTCAGGTCAGTCAAGGAATCGAGGCTTTGGAGTTTGAACCCATACGCTGGCCCTCGTTTAGCACTGTTGACGTAGTTCCCGAACGCCAGTACCACTTCGAGAACTCCTTTCAATTTCATTGACTGCCGTACAGTTTTCGACGCTACTTTCAGGATTTCAATTTGCTACAACAAGCACAGAACGGGTTAACGTTGTTGAGGAGATACTAAGTCTTGCCACACACTAATTCACGTATTTCAGGTTGTAGACTTACCGGATTGATGAAGTTGACGTTTTCATTGAAATTTCCCATAAAGTGCAAGATGTTCAACTTATTCGGTAGGTTGGCGATTTTGTTGAGCTCGAGAAGCAACCTGTCTTCTTCCGTCAACATGCTGATGTCCTTTTTGTCTTCGAGGTACTTCCGGTATTTTTTCGCCTCCACCTCCGTCGGAACCATTTTCATAAGGAGCTCGACTGTCTCCAACGGGATTTGTCTCAAATCCAGGGACGTCACGGCTCTCGCTATGTCGTCAATGGCGAGGCCTATCTTCCTCTTCGAAATAGCTATAAAATACACGAAAATTCAGAATTTGAGTAGCACTAGCAGCAGGGATGTAAAGGGAGTAAATAACCGGTGGGAAGGATATTTAAAAACTGGATATTAACCCGCTATTTACTCAAACCTTAAATAAATGCCTTACCGTGAATACCCAACCTCCCAATTTTTACTCAAGTGTTTACTTAATGGAATGGTCAATTTGCTGGAAACATTCTATAAACATGAAAACAATCTATCCATTTATAGAAAAAAGATTGTAAAGAAATAAGTAGGGGAGATCGATTCCAGTTGGCATAGTCGCATTAAAACCTCTCCTAGAAGAGTAGGAGGGCTGCCATCCACATCTAGTGGTATTTCAGTTGCTCACAAAGTTTCGTCGGCATCGGAGGAGTTTGGAGAAAACCCGGTTTTGGAACCAGTAAGAAAAAATTTTCAGTTCACCTTATTGTCTGGTGTTGTGTACACAACACCAGACAATATATAGGTATGTCGCAGTCATTTTGCGTCAAAATCCGTCATTTTACTAAATGCATAGACAAACTGTCAAATATTTTTTTGTTTTCGAAGAAAACACACATTTGACAGATTGCCTAGGCATTTAGTAAAATAACTAGGAATTTAGTAAAATGGCTAAACTCCTCCAATGCCGAAGAAACTTTGTGAGCTACTGACCAACCACTAGAGAGTCGCGTGATGAGAGTGATAGCCCCTACACCTGTTTCACGTTGAACAAAACCCTCGTTGTTCTCCACGACAAAGCTATTTTGGATGAAGGGGACGGTTGGCATAAGGGATCGGCTACAGTAATTTGTCAGGGACTCATGCCAACGAACCCCACAGCGTATGCCAACTGACCCCCAACAGCGGGGTTCGTTGGCATGCCGATCAGCTGTCTAGAATGCATGATAACCATCGTATAGCATCGCCTAGAGAATCGAATCTGGGGGGGGGGGGGGGGGTTGTAGCCTAACAGCAGTTGTGCACAATGGAAACTGCTATGCAGCTGTAATGTTCAGGCTGACATCCCGGGTAACGCCGGGGTGTTGGGGGCATGTAAAGCGGTAGAGAGCCTTCGGGCTCTCGGGTCTCTGACCGGAGTGGCCTTGGGGAGCATCCTGCTTAGAGCAACTCCTTCTCTCCGGTACCTCGGGCGGGGGGGAGCCCGCAGTCTTGGATCGGTGGGGTCATACCTCGGTCCTTGGCCGCCCCCCCCTTGGACCTGATGTTGGACTCGAGGGGGTCGTGGGGCCTGCTGAAGTGGAGCCCGGCGGAAGGTCAGACCCCGCTCGGGTGGAGCTCCCTTCGGGGGGGCCTGCTGATAGCTTGCAGCTCCATAGCAGTTTCCATTGTACACAGCCTAACAGCAGCAAATTCGAGGGCTGTTTTTTTTTTTTTTTTTTTTTTTTAATGATCGACAGCCAACACCAGCAACGTTTTTCCAAAAACTATGCCCCTGGGCCCTGGTCTCCCCTAATGTTAAACTGACCATTGAATTTATCGTAATTATCACTTTCACCTCACAACATGAATGCATCTTCGAAATAAAAAATATTATTGAATGGTTTGGGGAGTGAATGAAGAAGAGTTGCCAGCAATGCCATTTTGGTCAATAAAGCGATTTGGTTTTCATGAAGTTAGTGCCAACAACAGTGGTGCCAAGCGACGATTATGAGATGTAGTTGTGAGGAAATTGCCATCAGATACATGAACACCCCCTTTCATGATATTTTATTAGCGCAGCCTTTTTCCAAAAAATGGAAAGGTGCGCTCACCTCTTCGACATGTATGTTTTTTTTTTTTTTTTTTTTTTTTTTTTTTTTTTTTTTTTTTTTTTTTTTTGTGTGTACAGAGCATCACGCCCGAGCGGCTCAACAGATTTTCATGAGGGTGGTCTCATTGTCATCAGCGAGTTCGGGGGGTGGTTATAGGCTACCTTGATTTTTCCTCCCTCATCCCCTTCATCGGTTTTCGGGTGGAGCTCCCTTCGGGGGGGCCTGCTGATAGCTTGCAGCTCCATAGCAGTTTCCATTGTACACAGCCTAACAGCAGCAAATTCGAGGGCTGTTTTTTTTTTTTTTTTTTTTTTTTAATGATCGACAGCCAACACCAGCAACGTTTTTCCAAAAACTATGCCCCTGGGCCCTGGTCTCCCCTAATGTTAAACTGACCATTGAATTTATCGTAATTATCACTTTCACCTCACAACATGAATGCATCTTCGAAATAAAAAATATTATTGAATGGTTTGGGGAGTGAATGAAGAAGAGTTGCCAGCAATGCCATTTTGGTCAATAAAGCGATTTGGTTTTCATGAAGTTAGTGCCAACAACAGTGGTGCCAAGCGACGATTATGAGATGTAGTTGTGAGGAAATTGCCATCAGATACATGAACACCCCCTTTCATGATATTTTATTAGCGCAGCCTTTTTCCAAAAAATGGAAAGGTGCGCTCACCTCTTCGACATGTATGTTTTTTTTTTTTTTTTTTTTTTTGTGTACAGAGCATCACGCCCGAGCGGCTCAACAGATTTTCATGAGGGTGGTCTCATTGTCATCAGCGAGTTCGGGGGGTGGTTATAGGCTACCTTGATTTTTCCTCCCTCATCCCCTTCATCGGTTTTCGGGAGGTCCTTCACGACGAAAGTTGTTTATCTCTGATGTGTAACTAAGGAGGCCTCAAAAGGGGGACGAAAGTTTTTGTCCGATTTCGTTGGTACAAGGGTCTATGGAATGAGCTTTTCAGGCTGATTCCAACGACTCCAAAACGATTTTTGCAGCCTGAGCCGTTCGTTATCTCTGATCGGCATAAGGTTTTCTTCCGTATCGGTCGTTAGGGTGCAGTTGTTTACGTAATGAGCATCACGTGGATATTTTTTATGTGTTTGGTCGCTAGATACCCACTGTTTCTTAGTTTCTCTCGCTTTTAAATATATCGTAATAGAAAGGTTGCGCTTATCTATTCAATTCAACTGATGGCTTGTTTAGTTAGAGAATGATCATGAACTCGAAAACGCTTGAAACTTGGACACACAACGTTTTACTTTTTTCTTTTCTTTTTTTTTTTTTTTTTTTTTTCTACTGTGATCGTATTTCGGGTATTTACCAAGAAAACTAAATACCCGGATATTTTAAATCTCTGTCTATGGCAGAGGCGTCCCGAAAATAACACTGCGAGCGAATTCACATACCAATATTCCGGAGTCGGTTATGTTCCAAGAGCGAGATGAGGTCGGCCTTCTTTGGGAACCTTCGGCTTCCCATTGTGGAGAACCCACCATCCGTCAGCGAGATGTTGTCTTTACATGGGACGCCAGGCATTTTGAATTTGTCTTCGAAGTCGTTGAAGTCTATCCTATTGAATACTCGGCCGTCGTCCAATTCGCAAAACACCGTTCCCCTGACCTGAACAGTGAAATGATTGTGAATGTCCCGACAAGTGTGGGGCTTAAAAGCTTAACGTTACCGGAAATTAAAATTAATGGATCGCGTGCTCAACGAAATAAACAACATGGGAAGATTAATGAAGCTAATTACTTGATTGGGTCTCATAGCAGCCCAGTTGAGGGTAGGGAGGCGATTTTTCGTTTGTATTTGTCTTTTGATGGTCATCGCTCCAATCGGGGACTGCATGAGGCCTGGTTGCGGAGGTGGCGGTGGGGGGCCACCTGGTCCAGGCGGGAGTGGCGCTGGAGGTGGCGGCGGTGGAGGAGGAGCATTCGTATGGACGGGGGGAGGCGGCGGCGGCGGAGGTGGAGGGGGAGTTTCACCACCTCCGCTCGAACTGTCTCTACTAGAAGAATCTGACGATACCCCACTCGAACCTGCAACACGATTTGAGAAACAACCTAGATAATTCAAATGTGACGATTCTGTAAAACCTAGTTTGCAGGGACCCAAATCTACCAGTCAAATTACTAAACAAAAAAGCTGCAAGGGTTACACAAGAGTTTATTATTCTTTGATATAGGTAAATAATAAACCTTATGGTGCAAACAAAATCTATGTCAGAACAACACACAGAACATTAAACAAAAACAATGATAAGAACAATGTCTGGACAGATCTGGGACCCCAAAAAATGGCTTATGCGTCTAAAATTACTCGAAAAACGACACCTCATTTGACCTCATGACATCCTTCACAAGTACCAATGGGCCCGGGAACCGATTGTCGACTAATAATTTTTTCTGAAAGAACTTCATAATTTGAAGCCATAGCAGTGAGCTTTGGGCTCCTACGGTGTAATACAAATTTCCAGGGCACTTTCGAAAATTTCAACTTTGAATCTGGAGGGAAGAGTGGCGCTTCCAAGAAGTGCTCTCTGGTGGTCAGCCAATGAACTAAAAGCACGAATTCAGAGAGATTCACGAGGTGAAATCGCAAGGAAAATAGTCGTTCGGATTTGTTCTGACGCTATAGGTCTGCCACAGAAACTTTGCCTCCGTGTTGCGCCCCCTAGGTGGCGGATCCGCGAACTATCGATCGAGTCAACCTTCCATTGTAAAACCTTGACACGGAAATTGGAGCGGTGAGAAATTTGATGTTCGTGTAGTGGCTGCACTGTGAACGTGTGCCACTCCACGTTCTTCCTCCAGAAGCTGCAGTAGGAGGGAATTCATGCCACTTGTGCGGGAAGAAATTCCCGAAAAATTATCTTAAGCAGAGGAATCTGCTTGATGATAAGAGATAACTAGTACTATTTTCTCCAGATGAATGCGCCAAAGGGAGGCAAAGTTTCTGTGGCAGACCTATAGAGTGACGGGACAGACCATATTCATGTTCACCAACATCACATAACCCAAAATAAAAACGATTTTTTTACACTTTCTACTTTTTGTGCGAGTGAACTGTGGCGGATTAGTTAAAGTGGGAAAATTCAAAACGCCAAATATTCACTAGTGATTTCCTCTGCTCAGACACCTAATTTCTCAGTGCTAACTGTACTGAGTACTTTATTCACTATTAGTTCAACCAAGTTCGGCCGAATTTTCCCATTTCTCTGACCTTGTTCCCTAGCCCATTGTAGCTCCATGAAAGCCCCCTGGGGCCCCACAATAGAATAGAATCATTCTGGGACCCCAGAAGTTCTACGTCCAAAAATACTTCGAAAATGACACCCCGCTCAATATCATACCCGAAAACCTGCAAAAGCTCTTTCCGTAGACCCTTTTTAGCCCCACGGGTTTGGGCGATCGGGAAAGGTACAAATCTTGCGAGCACAACTAGATGGTGAACCGAGTATTAGGTAGGTATATCAAAATGTCAGATTCAAAATAAAAATTCCACCGCCCAAAAATGCCCGGAAAAAGTATTATTCCAAGAATAATACGCCAAAAACAGTAAATTTTAGATGAGAATAGTGAAGATTGACCCAATGGAGTTTCATTGGGATGTGTGTTGTTTTTTTTGGATGTGTCGGAGTTTTACTGGGATTAGTAGGGTCAAGAAACGGGAACACCTCTACTTCATCTGCCGAGCTTTCAAGCAGTATGTGTTCATCATGGCACATACTTCATCGGCATGTAATAAATAAATTGTTTACAGGACCTGATGAAGAGCACATACTGCTCGAAAGCTCGGCAGATGAAGTAGAGTTGTTCCCGTTTGTTGACCCTGATCCCAATGAAACTCCGACACACTGCAAATTTCAAATGACCAGAGACAATTACTTTTTTATTAAAATTGTGTAGAAATTAATTTAATAGAAGTAGACAAGTTTTTATCGATTTAGAATTAATCACCTATTTAAAAAAAAGAAAACTAATTCCTCTGTTATTCGGATAGATGTGGGATCTCAAATATAGATTATACGTAAAAAATATCTCAGAAAACGACACCTAATTCGACCTCCTGGCACCCTGCAAAACGCTCGTTATCCTAGCATCCTTTACCATTCGCTACCCCATGGAGAAATCGGACGGTTCTGGGACCACCAAAAAAGGATTCGACGACCAAAATTACCAAGAAAGCCCAACCCCATACCTGAAAACCGTGGCCCCTTTTTAACCTCACAAAGCCTCACGGGTGTGAGTGATCGATCTGAAAAGCTTGCGGGCACAAATAGCATTTTGTTAAAATTTCAGATTTAAAATAAATTGCTAGCGCCAACGGTGTGGATGGCGGACGAACATTTTTGGAATCTACACATCTTGAAACGTATTACAAAGTTTGAGGCCGATTCGGGTTTCGAAAGTGCTACTCCCGTTGGAATGTGTATCATAAGCGCGAAATTACTGTGTTCGAAAGGTCTCCAGCTCGAATTCAGTATCAAATGCGCGAGGTTTAGGAAACAGCGACAAAGGAACAATTCAACTGGTAAGCAACACTACATGGAGCGGGATCTAGCAAACCACCAGTACCCCCTGTGTTTCGTTATTAGCCCTTTTTACGTTGCTCCGAAACATTTCCGCCAGCTATACACTGTTCATGTGTATGACAACGGAATGTTTTTTCCTCTAGTTTCTTGCATTTCTGACGAAGAAAAGTTCTGAAAGTTATGTGAGAATGTGGAGTTTCGTCAAGCAACTGTTTAGTGACAATAATTTAACTCAGTAGTTACCACTTAGTCACAGTGTGACATGTCATGTAGTTACCACTTTGAAAATGTAACAGTTCCAGCTCGCGCTTTTGAAAACAAAATAATTGGTGGATTTGGACCCTTCTGGCGCTTTTGAAAACCACCGAAAAGTTCGAACCCCGTCCCGAATACATAACAAAAATAAAGCAAAATTTCCAACTAACTAGATTCTCCTCGAGGACCTCCCACAAACAGCATCTTCTCGTCCAAAGACGCCCTGAAGCTCGCCGATTCCCTCCTCAAAGTAGCAGCTTCCTCTTCGGCTTGCTTCCGCCCCTCTTTCAATTTGTCCCTTTCGTTCCTCGTCTCAATGAGGGCCCTTTCCAAGTTCGAAATTTGAGCGGCAGCTTCTCTCTCGATTTGCATCAGTCGATTATGAGCCTGATGAATAAGAAGCAACGTGAGAGGTTTCGCAAAGGAAATAGGACAAAAAAATAACATGAAATAGAACACAGAAAAACTTACATGTCCGAGCTCATCTTCCAAATCCGCCACCTTTTCCAAAGCCGCCGTTTTAGTTTCGCTGTCCTCCATAAGAGCAGCAACGTCGAAAACATTGTCCAAATACGCCGAGATTTGAACCTGAAAGGAAATTAAAAATTATCGAAGCGAAGCAACAAAATAGCATTATTCCATTCTTTTCCCATAGTGGTGTAAAGGTATCAACTATAATAACAATAATTGTTACAGTAATTATTACTTCCTGCCCGAAAAACGTGGATTTACTGCAAAAGAGAAAATTCTAACCCTCAGGCCCATCTTCTCCTACCAGATCCTCCTCAGAACAGATTTGTCGACTGTCTCTGCCGAGAAAAGTGGGCGGGACGGTAATCCTATTCAAATGATCTCGCAAGCAGTACGCAGACGCAGTTTAAACCAATTCTCCAGAAGAGGGTTAAAAAATGCAAACCAATCAAAACTGCGCCTGACCTCAGACCCAACCCAACAATTCTCTCCTTTTTCTATCCCTAACAACTTGATTAGGTTCTGTTCATCAATTTTCATCGAGAACTTTTCCGCTGAATAATCAAATTAGTTCTTTACCGCGACTTTGAAAACAGAGACTATGGAAACTCCAGCGGCGGTCAACCGAATCAAAATTCCTTGAGCGTAGGACGCGGTGAATGAGACCTGTTCACATAAAAATGCTGAAACATGTTCGGGCACCAACTGCACCGGAAAGGCTCCAACGCCTTCCATTTGCAGACTTCCAAAACTGATCAAAGACAGCAGACAGCTCAATTGCGCAGCGAATAACAAACACTACACTAAACTGCGTTGCACTAGATAAAATAATATTATTAAGGACTTTTCTCGGTAGCTAAAAACGAAAATTCCGATAGCAATCGTTGCTATGTACCTACCCTCACTTTAAACCACCGGTAGAAAATTCGCTTGAACCAGCAGCCGCTTCTCTTTCCTGAGGGAATTTTCTTATATGAACCGTACATGATGAACATTAAAACTACACAAATAATAACTTAAATAAGAGTATTAGTATGGATGAATTATCACGATATGACCGGCCTACAACGTGTTTAGACACAGACTGACGGGTACTAAAGGTTCAACTATCGACATGTGTCGACAAGAGGGGTGAATGCAAAAATACGAATTGAACTTAGCCCGATACTAGAGAGGTTTTCCTGTCAACCTCGGGACCTCATCACTGCGGCGAAAATTTTCTAATAGGAGGAACCTACGAACAACAAAACAAAAATCAGGCGGCTTGCAATGAGGTAAAGACGGAAAAAAGGAACTTCAAAAACGAAAATTAGTTTTGCAAACTTCTTCCGATTGTCTATAAATCTTGAAGCTGCAATTTTTGGATGTGTTCCTGATAATATCAGAAGACTACAGGGTAAAAACGATCTAAGTCGGGGTTTTCAAACTTTTCGGAAACGAAATTCGTCCTCTTATCTGCTTAGCCAACTGTCTACGCTTTTTACCAGCACATTCCTTTTCTGTATGAATTGAGTTCCTTTTTCTCCTTTGGTTTAATATTCATTAAAAAAAAAAAAAAAAAACCTAAGGAAAATATAAAAAAAATATATAAAAACATATAAAGAAAATATATAAAAAAACCTTATCACAATAGCAATAAATTTGAAAATTTGTAGAAATTACGTTTCATCATCATGTGATAATAATAATATCAATAAAACTCTTTTGTTACCCTATATTATAAGGTAACACAAGAGTTTCATATAAATCTATTATTTCTTCAACCAAAAAGTTTCAAAAAATTGAACATTTTAGAACATAATATAGCAATACTATTGTAGAAAAAATTCAGGAATTCAGTACAGGTGTTTCAATTTTTTTTTTTTTTTTTTTCAATCCCTTTTTAAGCATAGAAGGTGTCGTTTTTCCGCAGTTTTGACTTCACCATCGTGTCCGCCATCCAAAAATCTATAAGAGTCGATTATAACCTCAAAATCGATAAAACCCCGACTTGGGTCGTTTTTCCCCTGTAGTCTTTCTTTCTTAATTTTATCTTACTAGGGTTAATGTAATATATTAAATATTTAATATGATATAATATTATTATATTAAAGAAAATTAATAGCCGTCAACCCGTTTGAAATGTTCTTCATGGGGGACTAAATTACCTATATAGTGATTTCCCCCCGGCAGACGGGCAAATGCCCATGCTTGTATCATGTTTTGCAGTATACTTAATGAAAATGTTTTCTTGATGCACAGAGTTGGCGGCGGTGCGCGTGTAGACGGGGACATTTAATGTCTCCGTTTGCACGTGCATTGTTGTTAATAGGTACTATTGTATTGTTGTTAATATTATGTATAGTATTGTTAATGGTGTAGTTAGTATTGATTGTGCACGAATTATTGAACAATAAACATGTTCCTATTCTATTCTATTCTATTCTATTCTATTCTATATAGTGATTTTTTAAATGGTGATTTTAACGAGTAATCACGGGTTTCTAAGCTTTCAAAATATGCTCCACCGACCTCCGCTCTGGCTGGGACATTTTTCGATTGTAGAAGGGGAAGCTCTTGTAAACATTTCAGCAGCATTAACATTAGTGTGAAAAACATGATCAATTCAGCCTCTTTCGGCGAGATAAACGCGTTTGCTCAGTGTTTACTCCTTAGCTGGATGCATATCGGTAAAAACTTTGATCATTTCACATAAGGTTATGAACCACTCATTGTCAGTTCAATATCACGAATTAAGCGAGGATTTATTTAACGGTGCGAATTTGGACATTTTCGTTGCAGGTAAATTGGCTGATTTTTTATCAGGATTGATCAGTAACAAATAATTTATAACGGCAGTCGTTGTCTGGCTGATTAACAGGCGTTCAACTACACAGACAAACAGTATCATATTTGTTAAATATAATTATTATGTAGGTACCTACTTATATTTTTTCAAGATAATTACATATTTGGATCTTGGGGGAGTTTTCTCTTCTACTCAGTACCCCAGAAACTGAATTTTAATGTTCTAACTTCAACTTTTAGAGCAAATTGCGATTGACCCACTGCAGGTCAATTGACCCCGGGCATGTGGAGTACAATATCTCATGAAATGTATTCTGTTAGTATCTCATACTATGTAGAATCGCATGGAGACATTGCCAGTTCCGTAACTCATAATTGACTTGAATTATAATAAGAATAATGAGTCCTTGGATCAATTGACCCATGTGAATTGGGTCAATGTGACCCACGACTTCGCGAACTCAAAGGCCGCGTGTGAGTCTTCACGTTTTTTTTTTTTTTTTTCAGTCGTTTTGCCCCACTTTATTTTAAGAATATAGATAATGATGGTATATTGTTTAATATTTGAACATAAATCTAAAACACTAATTCCAAATGGTCTCTGTGTGTCGTGCGCCATGACCATTTGCGCCTGACAATTCAAAATATTCATAAATTCCATTGTTTACAGTCTGACCAAGATGGGCGCTTGCATGTACACCTTCCTCTAGAATCTCATTTTAATATTAAATATTGAACAAATGGTTTCTGATGATCAGGAAAATTGGAAATTGTAAAATATCTAAACATCGATGAACCAGGATCTGGAACAGGAGAGAGACTCCTGGCAGGTCCCTTTGCCAGATGGAAAGGAGGTGCAGGAGGACAAAGACCCAGCCTCAAGAAAGAAGCCAATTTACAAGGCAAATCTTTTCATTATTGCAGATTATATTCCAATTATAAGCCAAGCTACTCTGATATTTCGTTCTACGCTCATTTTGAATTTTTGGGTTTTGGGCCAGTGAAGGAACTAACCAAGTGAAGCGAGGCCCCCCTATCTGGATTACGAGATAGACAACAGGAAGGGGATGACTTTATTCCACGCTTACTTCGGATTTTAGGATTTTAAGTGTTTCCACCGAACAGAAGGGCGACCTTATCATCGTGGGCCTCCAACATGGATTGTGATGGGTCGGTTATTTTACTACCAACAGTAATGAGTTCGGACCCGGAACGGTTGACCTGTTGGTAGCCGAGCGAAGCCCTCCCCTCCTTGTCATCACGCTAGTACTTCTTTTAAAACTAGAAAACACCGATTTTAGGTCTAACTGGAACGTGCGACGAATGGATGGGGAGGGAACTCAAGATTTCATTGGAGGAGATAATACGGCAGCATCCAAGTGGATTCTACTGCTGACAACTCATCAGGAAGTGCGCAACAAAATTTACAGACTCCAACTTAGCACAGATTCAACAATTTACATTTATCAAGGCGACAGCAGTTGCATTGTGCAAATTCTCAGTGTGAACCTGCATAACTTTCCAATAATTCTAAGATAAAACTCACCTGAAGTTCTTCGCTCTCCGTGTGCTTCAATTTTTCTAAATAATCGTCCAAATCGAGTTTCGTGAATTCGTACTGCAGATGAACCCTATGATTCATGTCGATGACTGAATGAACTATGATATTGATAAATTGCATGCAGGCCACCTGAAAATGAAACGATCAATTTTAAATCGAACGAACGCGCAGAAAATAAATTTTCAATATGACATTTAAGAACGGGCGCCCCACCATAAACTCCACGTGAAACGTCTCGTAGTTCATAAAGTAGCCCATAAGGGTCTGAAACCTCTTCGTCTCTTGGCAGACCTCTTTGAAATGGTCGAAGGCCTTCTCGATGATCTCGTGACCACCTTTGACCAGACATATGGCAGCCAATAACTCCAGCACCAGAGCTTTCGTCCTAAAACCGATTTGACGAGGATAATTTAAATGCAGAACAAGAGGGTCTACAGGCCAGATGCTCAACATTTGAGCTGCAGTTCTTTCAAAACTCTAATTCACATATAATCGGGAAATACACTCAATCACGCACGAAAGAACTATTTTGGTAAATGACAAGAGACAACTTGAAGCACAAAATGGGGGTTCCACAAGTGGACAAGCGTGAGTTCATAATTATTTCCCCCACTATTCCGAATTGAACAACCAGAAAACTGATAGAGAAGGTATTTTAACCTTAGCAATAATTACTTGGTTTGTTTGTGTGTGTGAAGGACATCAAGATATGAAAAGTTAACAACCTGAGAAACTTTTCCTGTCACTTGACGAATTTCGACAGCACCTTCCCAAAACTTACAGTAGTTACAAAAGAAATTCTCGTAAACGCTGATATTTGAACCCTTCAAACCGGTCTAAACCTTGAATATGTAAAAGTAAGGTGACTCAGGGGTAAAATTCGATTACTCACCTTGGGCTTTTGTGCGTAAGACTAAGAGCGATGCCATTGATGGCATCAGTACTTTGTATGACCAGACTAAACCCATGCTGCAAAAAAAGAAGAAAATTGTTTAAACAAATAAAGTAGATTCTAAAATAAAATGAGCTTCTCGTAAAGGTCGGAGCTTTGCATTTCTAACATCGAATGTGGACTCAACACCCTATAAAACCCGTAAAGCCTAATTTTCAGTTCGAAAATCTGCGGAGCTGGTAAAGACATTTTTTGAGATTTTGAAATAAAAGCTGAGGCTGCAGCCACCATGGCGACGGTGGCAATCGAGCCACCAGAGCGCGCAGTGATAATTTTTACTAAACACGCCGGACACGGCAATCCTGTTTATATCAATCACTTCACAGCTACAAAAAATCGCTAACGTGAATACCATTTGTTGACTGACGTTCAGTAAGAATTTGAAGGTTGTTGACAAGTGATTTTACATTAAATGTCTTCAAATTTTGAAGTCGCTAAAAACGGCTTGATGCGGAAGGTTGGCTAACTTGCTTCTCTCGGACCAATCAAAAAAGGATGAAGCGCTGAACGTCACGTCCCACTCTGAGATCTCAGTATTCAAAATTTGAATATTTAAAATAATATTTGAATATTTGAATATTTAATTTTGAATATTTATTTGTTTTTTTTTTTTTTTTTGTTTTTTTTTTATTCCCGAGGCCTAATAAGTAATGGAGACTGTTATTCTAGAATGTTGACTCCTTTTCATCAATCAAATCATTCAAGGAGCGCATTGAAAAAGACAAAAATATAGTTGTTTCGGAAAGATGCGTATGCCTTTTATATTATAAAATTTATAATTTAATTATGAAATGAAGAAATATTCATTTCAATTAAAAATGTAGAACATAAAAAATTAATTTAGGGTTGATCAGTTGATTACATTCACTTCACTTCACTCAATCCAACTCAAAATGTGTGAAACTACTCAAAATCCCGAATACTCGGCTCAAGAGAAGCATAAAAGTTGTCTGACCACCAGTGAGTATCAAACCCTGGTCTCACGCATCACATCTCGCTTGGCGCCGAGAAACCGTTAAAACTCGTCTGGACATCCACGTAAGTAAATTTTTGCGGCATCGCGCATTGCTTCATCCCCCCCCCCCCCCACCATTATACTAACAATACTTGAATGAAATTGTGGTTTTTTCCTCCTACTGCCTCCCAATCTCTGCTCCCTCCTACTGGATGAGGTGAGACCGCGCGCAAATGCGCTCAAGTGGGGCTTATTTCGAATGGTAACCCCCAACTTTTTTTCGCCGGATTCAGATTTTACGTCTGAAACGCTTGAACGGCTTCATTTGCGCCTGGCGCGTGTAATTGTGTCTGCATTGTTTATGATATGATCAAGATGGTTGAACTAGCACCTTCCTTGCGAATTGAATTTTAATACTAGATTTTGAACGAACGAATTTAACGAGATTGAAATTTGCACGAATTTAGAAGAAAATAGCGACAAGCTGGGCCAAAAGAAAACACTCTTCTGACCAACAGCCCATCATACTGGGCACGAGAGCCCTCTACCGTCTACGCTAATGGCCAAGCGAAGCGAGCTAGTCCGCGTGCTAGTTTCAATAAAATTCAAAACCGAGTAAGCGAAGCAGGGAACGATGCGCAGTCGTCCGTCGAGGTCAAGGTTATCTAACAATAATATCGACATTCAGTCAAAAATGGAGGGTAGGAAACTTTCTGACAGACCTCAATCTGGTAGCTTCCCACTTTTCTTATCTGAAAAGAGTAACGAGAAATGATGGGCCGGCACTATTATGGATCGAACTATTTTTATCTTGAAGGATTGTTTGGCCTATTAAGAATTGATGGAGATAATTTTGTTAAAGCCGTTCCTTTTGGCCTAATAGTATTATTAAACTGACGCGCAATGATGGGATTTACCTCCAGCGTACCTCCAGGTCAAATAAACGAATACAAATGGGAAAGAGTGAACGACGATCATACGACTAACACTGAAGCTACCTTGTTGTTCATGATGGCTCTGAGACACATAATACATATGTGTATGTCGTCTTTGGTATCGCCCATCTTGAGTTTAGCCGCGTGTCTCGACCTCCGGCGCACGTCGTGGGAATCAAAATTTGAAGTCCTCCCGTTCATTTTGCAAGAGTTCATCACATTTGTACCAGTACCTAAAAACCGTTGGGAGAATTAACGAAAATATGCCAATGGAGAAGAAAGTTTGACAAGAATTCGCTGAACCGTTAACTCACTATTTATAGATATGTTGTCGTCAGATTCAGTCTTATTAACATTACGGGCTTCCGCCCTCATCATCGTCAGTCGGAAGCCCAGATAATTTATAAGGTAGTCGAGCCCGTGGTGTTCTTCGTTCAGGAACTCTTTGACCCATCTAGAACAGAAAAATCACACTCAAGCGAATTGTCACATAAATCTTTTGCGAAACTCGACTGTAGAGCTACCTACTCTAAAGAAGGAAGAAGGAAAAATCACTCATCAAAATGCAACGGCAAGAAACATTTCCTCGTCGACACTATTCTCAGCTATCAATATCTTAACGTGATTATGAGCATTCCAGAACATCTGAATTCCAAGGGGAAAACGAAAAGCTCCACGATTTGAATACCCCCTGGGAATCGGAAGGCGTCTTGCGCAATTGTTCCCGATTGTAACATCGTTAAAATTTCCGGTCGCCCTTGGAACCCCGTTAAGGACGTATACAGATTTTCCCAGAACATTATAGTGCACTCGAAACCAGAAAGACCTTGGGATCCTTTCCTCATCACCGTAATGAGAGCTGATCGTTGATAGCCAATTTTCCCCATGACTCAGCTTACTGGTTGGAGCATGACGGCATAGTGCAGTGAAGTAGGAATGCACAAACAATAACAATGGTGAAAACTGTCGGGCAAGAATTTGGCTACATAGATTAATTTGGTTGTTACTGGTTTCGCTTAAAAACCTGAGGCAGGTTAGCCGGAAAAAGTGGAAAAACAATGCGATCGACGGAGCATTAAGACTGTAAACCGCAAGATCCGGCATTGAGACCTTCCTAATTACCCGAAAGAAAATCTCATTTTCACGACTCCGCTTCATTTGACTTCGTGTCGTCAATTTAGCATCGCACTTCTTAGCTACTCTGCAGCGTTTTCATTAGTTTAAAGGGTGAAACGAAACAGAACTTTGTAGAGATGGGTATTGAAGGAAAAAATGTCCATACCAATGACAAATTTAAAAAACACGGGCTTGGGGGCAAAAAGTGACAACATTTACTACTGCAAGCATAAAAAAAGTCGAAAAACACCCTGAAAATCAGAACTTGGAGCGTCCAAGCAAAGTAGGGATGATAAAAACGCAGCAAATTTTAAAATGTCCGAATATTAATTCTGTATCAACCAAAAAATTTAATGTTTTTTTTTTTTTCAAAACAATTTTTTTACTCGGAAAATATTCGACCTCCTGGGATTTTTCAAAAATCCCATTTGCAGCCCCATGAAAGCCCTATACATCCCCAAAGTGACATCGGATCGTTCCGGGACTCCAAAAAATGGATTCTACGTCCAAAAAAACTTCGAAAACGACACCGAACTCGATCCCATAGCCAAAAGCCTTAAAAACCCCTCCCGTAGCCCCATAGCGCCCCAAGGGTTTAGGCGATCGGGCTGAAAACGTTGCGGGCACAACTAAATGGTAAACCAAGTATTCTGTCAAAATTTCAGATTTAAAAAAAAAAAAATCCTACTGCCCAAAACGGAACCTTTTGAAACGGATAATGTCAAATTTTGAGGCCGATCGGAGTCGTCAACCTCCGTCGCGATTACATAGGTGTATTATTCCAAGAATAATAAACCAAAAAACGTGAAACTGTTTCAAAAAATAAAAAATAAAAATAAAAATAACAAAAAACGATGAAACAGTTTCATATTACGTGAGTTGTTTTTAAAAAATTGCAGCTTGTGACTATATGTGCCACATGCGACTATGTAGAAATGGTTAACAAATTTGGGACACCCCCAGATTGTTAATGTTATGATCGAGAATCAAACCAATGAAACAATGAATGTTTTTCGGTAATGGGTCCGTGAACCGACCGTCGACTAATACTTTTTTCTGAAAGAACTTCATAATTTGAAGGCATAGCAGTGAGTTTTGGGCTCCTACGGTGTAATACAAATTTCCAGGGCACTGTCGAAAATTTCAACTTTGAATCTGGAGGGAAAAGTGGCGCTACTCTCTCATTGGCTGCTACACGGCCGCCATTTCCGCCGTCACCTCCGGCAGATTCCCGTCGGTCCCTTCTTATGCTAGCGCACTCTGGCGGATTAGTAAAAGTGCGACCGCGGGAAAATTCAAAACGCCAAATATTCACTAGTGATTTCCTCTGCTCAGACACCTAATTTCTCAGTGCTAACTGTACTGAGTACTTTGTTCATTACTAGTTCAACTATGTTTGGCCGAATTTTCCCATTTCTCTGACCTAGTTCCTTGGCCCATTCCGCCGAGGGGATCGACTTGGGGCGTGGGATGGGGTTAGAAGGAGTTGTAGTTCTCGACGGATGGGGGACGGGGGGCATCCGGACGTCAGGTCGGTGTCACTGACTTGGTGGGCGGCCGATGGGATATTAAATATTTTTATTTCTTTATTTTTTTATTTTTTTATTTATTTTTTGTGTTAAAACGTAGGTAAGGCAAAAAACGAACGAGTCGTTTTCCCGTCTCAGTTTCATTTGAAACCGTTTCAGTTCTCTCCGGGAAGCCAGCTTCAGTTCCTTTGAAATGTATCTTGGATCACATTGAGGCTGAAACTGTTATTTTGAAACGGTTACGCCGAAACAGAGCACGACAAAAACGGTTTCTCTCGTTTCTCGAAAGAAACCGAAACGCTCATCCCAAAAACAAAGTAAACAGGGAAACTTACAACATTTGTGAGTTTTCTAGTTTATTTTAATTCTTCTCTTCTTCTTCTTCTTATTCGTTGGTGCGTTGCTTGGTAGGAAATGATTGCATTGCTCTTTTGGAGGCCGATCAATCTCGATCAATCAATTTCGATTTTTCCTATACCTGTACCGATTTCCTCATCCCTAGGAACTTAGGCCCTAACTTGGCACAACTTACTCAATGTGGTTTGTTCGTAGAGAGATTTCCAAGTCCCGCAAAACTTGAGTCGACGTTGAATCACCCAGCATCTTTCGTTTCTGCAACAGACACAAACTCATTATAACGGAGGCTCTTCAATAATTTTTACAAATTTAAAATTATAATTTCACCCGAGTCAAATGAAAGTGCCCTTATGACCCAACATCTTGGAACATGCGAGTCCCCTCGTTGCTGTAAAGCACCTTATTTGTGAATGACGAGTTATACGACAGCTACTAATTACAAAAGCCGGTACCGCTGGCACATAAATCAGTCCGACTCCCTAGCGAGTACATCACACTAGTCTCGCCATGTTGAACAAGAGTTAGCGGGAGCAGCCAAGCACATGCACGAAACGTTTTTACGAAGCAAAAGACTTCGCGGTACCAAAGTACTTCACGGTTCAAAACAAGAATGCGATAACTATAGAGAACGAGTCACAACTAATAACATGTAATTATGAAAGCAGTTATAAGAAATTTCGATAAAAGCACGTTCTAAAGCGATAAACTTTTCGCAACTCTTAATATCAGTTACATTAAAAAATAGCTACCTAGTAGTAATTACATATGGCAGGCATTTGAATCAACGAAGTATACAAAGAGTAAATATTTCAATTACTATTATACCTATTATAATTCCGATGCAAGGATTTTGCACCTAACCAGATTAAACGAGAATCTTTCAGCGCGGCCTTAAAGATATTACCCAGATATAACTGTATTATCAGCATCTCCTAACTATTGATAGGACTACACGCACATTAGACAAGAAGGGAATCTGCTCTGAGATGAGATCAAAGTTACAACATCGCCAATAAGTTAACGGCTCCGGCATTGTAATCAGCGTCAACAACAATGCAAGTAGATAACAAAAGGATCAGAGTTCATCCTAAGGTCATCTGTCTAATTTTGAAGTTCATTGCCTTTCACATCCTTCCTTCGAGATGAGTCAGGTACAGCGTCACCGGATATCGCGTCATATTTGATTTGGTCAAGAGGCTACTTGGAAAAAATTGATAATCAATATTCCGATACTCCGAAAAAGTGATCGCGTTCTATAAAAAGACGATTTCAGACGAAGTAGTCTATTTCCACGATAAATAAAATAACAACTTGTAGACGCGTTTCGGTTTACTAAACCATCATCAGTACAATACAGAATGAGGAAGTTGTGAGAAGTTCCTTATATACAAAAGTGAATGTGCCTTCTTATGGGCGTGGCATTAGAAAGGTGGCAAGACAAGAGAATGTGAAAGGCAAATAGGTGAAAGGAGAACTCACAGGAAAATATCGATTAGAGGGGAACGCCTAATTACATCCAGGTCATTTACTGATATTCCTAAATTGTAAACTTTCTGAATTTCCAAAGATTCTAAAGCATCTAGTTTTGGACCTTTTTGGCAAACATGAGCTATCCCAATGGCTGGATTATTATTACCTATCTCATAACTGATTCTATGGTTTTCTTCTGACAAATGTTTTTCAAAAGCTTCCCTACCCCTTCCCAACCTAAGATCATCACTATGTTCCTTCAATCTAATTTTAAATTTTCTTCCAGTTTGTCCTACATATTGAATCCCACAATCACATTTTAATATATACACACCCCCTTTATCCTCTAAAGGAATTTTATCTTTCACACCCCCTAGTAATTTCTTTGTAGAATTCTGTGAATAGAATCCTACTCTGAAACCCCTATTTTCTAAAATGCGACCCACTTTCTGAGTTACATTCCCATAAAACGGTAAACTAACCCACTTCCTATTATCTGGTTCCCTATCTTCCCTTTCCAAATTTGTGACTGCTAATTGAAATTTCTTCATACCAATCTTTCCCCAAATTCTATCTATAGTAGCCCTATGATAACCATTACTCTCCGCTATAGAGTAAATTACTTCTTTTTCTTTTTGAAAAGCTACTTGATTCATTGGGACCGATAATGCCCTGTTAATCATACTGTGTTTTATTTATCGTGGAAATAGACTACTTCGTCTGAAATCGTCTTTTTATAGGATGGATTCCCACTATTTCGCCGCATCTACCTTACGTTGTGATCGCGTTCTTTTCATTTACGATGAAAAAAAAATCTTTTGAGTCAAGGATGACTTCAAATAAACAAGAGTGTTTAGAAGAGCTGAGATGAAGGCTCTCCCCCACAAGCATGGTGTAGAATGCTCAGTTTGGGGAAATCAACTGCTCGGTAATCTATAACGAACAACTGAGAACGGAAGACGGAAATGCTCGCACAGTCGGTAGATTGCAAACGCCCGCTTTCGTGCAAGGGAAAAGGGGGGCTGCTCCTTCGGGGATCATCTAACTCCTCACGGAGCTTAACACCAATCAACCACAAGCGCCAAACACAATAGGTAGATTTCCCAGAACAACTCAAATCGTCTAGGGTCGCTAAAAGGCTTCTCAACCAGAGACTGAGGGTTTTATCAGAGTATTTTCATTGAAAGTGTTAATATGACACTCCTTCAGAACCCTTGGCATGGACGTCATCGATTCTCTCAGTTAGCTGCTGAGAGTTCTGACGATGCTGTTTTGAAAGGAGTTTTATCTCCCCACGTCTAGGCCAACTTTCGCCAGAACAGACTAGTGGTCCTCAGACTCCTTGTTTCCCCCAGACAAGATGGAAACACGTTAACATTGTACAAGTCAAAATCGTTAATCGAGAAGACTGCCAACTGCAAGGAAAATGGGGAGGTCACCCCCTAAACACTGACTCAGTTGGGCGGGGAAGGGGCGGCATCGCTAAACCACAGTGAGCGCGATCTTGTGGATTGCTAAGGAACCTGAAGTCGGATTTTCTACACTCCAGGAGATGTAGAGAGAAGGATTTTCCCCCAATGACATTTCTAGCGCATGCATTTTTCATTTCTAATTCCAATTCAAGCAACACCTAACTGAACATGTAAAAACAGCCTGAGGAACACGAGGTTTCCGGCAAAACGAAATTCATCAGCACATGGAAACAATTCGTAGTCAGTCTCGTCCGAGACGACCTGTCAAGAGTTCTTGAGGTGAATGCTAATGAGGCACAGAATGAAGATGGTGTATCAGGTAAGTCGAGAACCGTGTTATTTGGTCGGGGACGTCATTTCATTATAAGATTTTCAACATTTTTTACACGCGGAAGAACATCTCGGGGAAAAGGGTCTTTCTGCGGATCAAGATTTGGAATTCAACCGTCACATTTTCAACTGGAGAATTCCTACCGGAATTTTTTTGAAAGTCGCCGAAGCAACCGAGCTATCTGCATCGGCCATCTAAATGCGTTTTGTAGCGTTGACAGTGATTTGAAGTATGGTTTTGTTAAATATATGTTTGCACGGCCCAAGTTGGGGATTGGAAGTTTTATTCACGCCTGGGGCATCGGATTAACTGGTCCTTGCGGGTTTTATTTGAAGACCTAACTGTTTTCTTTTTTTTTTACCGGGAAGACGATATGAATATTTCAGCAACCATCGGAAGAAACATCGAGCATAGACACCCCAATAACGGCAGTAATGGCGAGTGAAGAACGTGAAAATGGCATCGGGTTAATAACTCTGGAAAGGCCGCGTCTCTCTTGAATGGAATGGGGTATTGATGGAGCCTGGGCTCATTACACGGTTCGAGCTGAATCTTCTTATGACGTCATTGACATTCTCCACTTGGAAATCAATGGGTCAATCCGCCAGTTGCCGGCTAGCAAGCTTTTTCTTTCTGCTTTTTCCCGACTTATGAGGTTTTCCCTTTTCTTCAATTCCATAAATCGAACAACAAAGGTTCCTTTTTCTTTTTCCGACCCCTTTTTATTCTTTTTTCTTCACTCCATACATAAACCATGAAATCTCTTCTTCAACTCTTTTTTATTCTAATTTTTACTTTCGAGGGTTTCCTTTTCTTTGACACTCTAACTTGATCACAAAAGGATCCACTTTTTTTCTTCTTTTCTTTGACTCCATAATTGAACACGAAAGGTCTGTCTTTTTTTCTTTTTATTCCTTCTTCTACTTTTTTTACATAGTAAAATGGCTCACAGTAGAATGTGTCCAAATAATGATAAGGTACAGCCCAAAACAGCTATAAACGAACAAACCAATAAGTCAACACATACCAATAATAATGACTTTTGGTCCTCATCCGATATCCTTTCATTGATTGTAGGCTTCTCAATCCCGACATATCATTTACAGGCTAAAGCAAGTTTGATGCGCATTTAAAAATAATATTTTAAGATAATATATTACGGTGAAGGTAAATTGGTGATGCCAACGGACCCAGCTCCGTTGGACCCCTCCATCACTACACGTCTGGGTCGCAATTACGACGAATAAACTGCCGTTCAAGACTGAACAAATGAAAACCATGATGTGCGGGATGAACTATTCACTCTGCCAGGCTCTTTGAATAATGAATTCATCAATTGGACATAGTAGCCAGAGGGTTGCATAACACACGCAAATTTTCTGAAGAACGCGACTGCTCACTCCCAACTGGTGCCGTCATCAACGAAAAAGGCGCATGAATGATGTATGCCAGCGGTTCCCAACCTTTTGTTGCTCGCGAACCCCATGGCCTTTCAGTTTCAGTCGGCGGACCCCCTCATTTTTGAACTTGGAAGAAAAATCAAATAGGTAAGACACTAATTTTTCCGCGGACCCCAAGAGTTCGCGCACCTCTGCTGTATATGTTACGCCCAAATAGTGAAATCGCCCAATTCACGAAATGAGCAGAAAAGTGGCCCAATTCATGAAATGATCAAACCCTTCGCCTATTCCGTGAAATGAGCAATCCCTCTGCCTATTACATGAAATGAGCAGCAGATTTAGTCAGTTTTCCGCGATCCAGGCAGATAATTATCGCCCATTTCATGAAATGAACATGCATCCCTTTTCGATGTTTTTCCATCTCTTTCTGTCGTTAATTATAACAAATATGAGAAATTTTGACAGGCATATAATAGATTCATGTGACGAGAGGGTAAAGATGACGTGGTCGAGGACGATAAGGAGAGTTAGGTCACTGCCCGCCACTATGTGGTCTGAGGGTGGCAAAACCCCTCATTTTTCAACTTGATTGTTGGTTGAATTTACAACTAATGTTTGGAGGAAACTAATAGGTACATTCCATGTTTTTTTTTTTTTTTTTTTTTTTTTTTTGGTGTGTGTGACACCAACGATGTTACAGCGTTACACAAGCTTGAGAAGACGGAAGAACGCCCATTTTCCAAAAATGTACGTCAAAGAAAAACGTAGGGAAATGGAGCACTTCATGTGAAAAACAAAAAATCCCTGTATTTATTCATGTTTCCATATTTATTTATGTTTTAAAATATCAAAAATGGTAGCAAAATGTTTGCCTGCCAGGAAAACTGATGGCGGCCAAAATATCTCGATTATTTCGGACGTTTTCCTGTTTTTCACCAAAAACTCGAAAACTAAGCATAATACAGTAAAAGTTAAAATTACAAAGTTTAAGATCACGAAATGCTGCGTCGAATCACCTTCTTAAGCATTAGAATCGGTTGAGCCGTTTAGTCACAATCAAACGTCACAAATTATGTATCATACTAATCAGGTATCTGATATTCAGGTATGATAATATCATATGATGATATATCATATTATGATACCTATCATACCTATCATATTATTAATATGATAGGTATGATAGGTATGATATTCAGGGTTGGTACCAGCTCAGCACCCCAAAACACATGGGTATACGATGTTTTAGTCAATTAATCCACTGATTAGTTTTTTTTTTTTTTTTGCGTTTTTAAGGGTTTTCAGGCCACTGTGCATCTTCTCAAATTAGGCTAAAATAATAGATAAAATAATAAAGGGTTGATCATTTCACGAAATAAGCAAAAATAATCTGCCTAAATCACGGAAAAGTGCTCATTTCACGGAATAGGCAAAGGGGTTGATCATTTCATGAATTGGGCAATTTTTCTGCTCATTTCGTGAATTGGGCGATTTCACAATTTGGGCGTAACATAATATGTTTTGAATATTATACAAAATCATTCATTATTCTGCACTATGGTTTTTGCGCGTGCACATAATTACTGAAATGTCTTCTTTTTTTAATTTTATATACCTATAGGTGCCATCGTATAAGCATACACATGAGCAAAATTTGCTATAAATATTATTTAATATTGATAGGGGTCTTCTTTTCACTGTGCAAAAGACGTGTATGATATTATCCTTTCCCTTGGGTGGTATACCAAGGCCGCGAGTCACAGAGAAAGGAGGTTGGGGTCACGGGATATGCCTACGATAAATTACTTCACTCATCTGAGACCTTTTCCCATGGGTGCTTGAATTATAGAAACGCCACCATTGTGGAAAAAAAGTTGCATTTTTAACACATACATTAATGTCAAAACACTATTGCATTACCTTCGCACTCCTTGACGCCTTCGGATCCAAGTAAGTCCGCAATTTTTTCAAGTAATAGCTTGGCGGATCTTTCGCTTGAACCCTCTCCTGAAACATGGCAAAATTTTCAAAATTATTCACACAATAAAAAAAATCCATTTTGTGCGGTACAGTCGAAATGTATCATTTTGAAGTATTTTCTTATTTTGGGCGGGAGAAGCAGGGAGATCTCATCGAGGGATTTCTCGGGATGATCGCTCGGGGGCATCACCGCCGACTCCGAAGTTAATTAAATTACTTTAATTGCCGCTCTCGCTTGTTATTTATCAGAGTTTCTCGTTGATTCGCCAAGCTCACATCGTTAGCTCCTGTAGAAAACTTTCGATTCGGCTTTTGAAAAGAAAACTAGGGCGTGCGAAGACCTTCGGGTTTGGGACTGCGCGAGGGTCGAAAGGAGAGTCAGATTTCAATTGACACAATCAACGCCTCAAGTCTTGTTTATTCTGGCCTCGGTAGCTAGGGGGGGTCGCTTCGCATAAATGGGTCAACGGCCCTGGATAGTTCGATAGCGGTATTGGAGACTTGAGGAATCTACGGTAGAAAAGAATTGAATAGCGATCGTGTCTGACGAAGAGCTTCACGTCCGGTTAACCGTACGACGAACTTCGTCAGAACATCAGGTGAAGATGAAGTGAATACGCACCGAGGGAGCATTACCGATGATTACCCAGAAATATTCATTTATGACCGAGAGAAGACCGAACTCAACGCAGGAACCTAAATTCTTCAGTTCCGAACGTGGATTCAGTCTCCTGGCCCGCAGGAAGGAGCCCCTTGTCTCATCTTTTTCAATAGAAAGGAAGACTACTTTTCACACCCGTCACGTCCGGAGATCCGGTGACTCTCTGGGCACCCCGCTACTGGGTAGGGATTGAGAGGAAAAGGGAACCGAAGTCTGTCTATCAACATCCAGCCTAAAGTAAACTCTATCAAAAAAGGACCACCCAGTTTCAATACAGGCTTGCAGGGGGTTTATATTTTTACCCGAAGAGGAAGACTAAAAATTGAATTCCTGCCCTAAACAAGCTGTGCAAGATGTTCCACTACAGAAAAAAAGGATTTCTCTTTTTCATTATTTTCAACGTTTTTGAAGCAACCAGGAAAAACGTTCCTGAAAACATTAAACGAGGAACAGTAACACTAAAAATCAAGCCTTTTTTTAACCATTCGCGGACGCCACTGCAGTCCCTTGGGGTGGATCAGACCCAAGTGGCGACATGGAGCAACGCACACCCCTGCTTACTCTATTGCCTCTCTGCCCAAGCAGAAAACCAGCAGCAGGTGCTGCATGCTGGTTACCTTAAGTGGATTTTCATCCGTCAGGTTGGGCGCCTATGAGAAGGCCCTGTTTGATAGGACACACGCCCATTCCAGAAAAACCGTAGCCTTTGTGGGTTGGACATTTCGCCCGTCCCGCTGGGTATGTCGATTGGACACCGACAAGAGCATGGTCAGCCATGAGGACATACGCCCGTTCTAGGATGCCGTCTTTGACTGTAAAATTGTCAATTGAACACCTCGCCCGTCCCACCAAAATACTCGCTCCGCCACTACGGTCTGACATTGCAGAAACGGCACTTTTTGGTGTCCAACAATCCTATCTACGGAGATGATTCTGGATCATGCAGTGACCTGTAAAGAGGCCAACAAGCATTGCGCGTCACTCCAGGTAGAGCTCCCTTGCTTACGCTCTCATGCTTTTGAATTGGTGAATGTGATGAATATGAATAGTCTTGCCTGCCTGTGACCAGGGATCCTTTGCCAGTGCACTAGAAAGCTCCTTGTCGTCCGGTTCAGGACCTATTGGAAGCCATGCTAAGCCCCCCATTGCAACAACATCAACAGCTTCATTACCCTGAATCTCGCAAGGGACCTGAATTGGATCAGACAGTCCCAAACCAGTTACGATGCAATACTCCTCACATTGCAAGGAAATACCGATCCTCCCCCCAAGGTTCTATGAGAAAAAGGCTTCTCAGTTCTTGTCACTGCCTCAAGGTAAACACTAATAAATCCCTCTGTTATAGAAGGAGGGAAGTGTCCACCAAATCGATTATCGACCATGAACGAAACAAACTATCACGGACCTGAAAAAGTCTCTTTTTTCAGAGAGGAAGTGTGAAAGAAGGAAGCAATAGTGTGGAAAATAGACCTGGTTTCGCAACACCGGTACACTGGTAGTTTGAAGACCAAGTGTATTTTTGACACATATTACCCACAAACCAACCAATTCAGACAGAAGATGATTGATACCCGAAACAGGCGTCGCACGCGTGTAACATTTACTGTCTTGTTGGAACGCACTGAATGGTCGATAAAGCCTGACATTATTTGACATTTTAGTGACTGCCCCCTCCTACCATAACTCGGTGCTTAAGTTTCGAGTTTGAAAAGGGCAAATCACTACTAAACCGGCCGTTTGTTGTTCCGAGAAGGGCTTGATGACGGACTTCTGGCAGCTCGTAAAAAACGTCTCAAGATGAGCCTTTAAAGTTATTTTCTATTTTTGCACTGTTCGGTATATGATTGAGGGACACAAAGCTAGTATTTTGGATATTTAAGCGTTTTTGTTGGGTTTGTTGACGTGTTTATACACAAGCCGCTAAGGTGAGTTTTCCGCAGTTCACTTCCTCAATCCCCTTCAACGTTCCACTTCCGGACACCTCAGAGGCTGATGCTGTTTTCTGTATCCCCGAGAGGGTCCCATCTAATGATGTCACCGCCGAGGCCAAGGTTTTCTACCTAGATGACTAAGCCCCTTTGTTATTTTCCAGTTGTTTGGACGCTACCCCACCAGTACCTATTCCCCTCGTCATATCGTCTTTTCACTATTGAACGAAAGCTTCCATTGATCCTTGACATCCCATTTGATCGCTCCGGCTTTCACCTTAGGGGCGCCGGTCTTTGTTGACCTCTGTGCGGTTTGTTGAAAACAATCGGATTTCGCCTTGATGGTACCTCGTTGTAATTATTAGAAATCATCTTCTTCGTCACGTTATTAGTCACGGATCGAAATTTCAAATTAACACGGAGAATTCCGTACTAATCATTAAATGACGAAGCCAGCTCAGGTGGATTGGGGGAGTTTTATTAATCCAATAAAATTGGGTACATCAAGCTACGGGTTTTACAACCAACGTGAAAATTTTAGCATGGTATAAGCACATTACGCTTTTTGGCGGGGTAAACCCTACAAGAGTGGGACGCCCGCCGATATTATCCTCCGTTCTGAGTGGAAAGAGCTTTTTCTGCCATGCCAAAGCCGCCGGATTCGAAATTGGCAGCAATTTGACGCTGGTGCTTTTTGTGACACTGATCCTGGATTGAAGAGATTTTTCTTTTCGGCTGCACCGCTCACATAACAATTGCTCGGCATCAGTTTCTTTATTGCATGTTGAACAGTGTTGATCAGGCTGCATTCGTCGAAATGTTTCAAAGGTCAGATGACAAGCCAATCCTTGGCTCACTGGATGGAAGAGAACTACCTAAGTGTCAAAAACAAGTTTCTCCATCTACTGGACCCGCAGGTGTAGCTTCAGGAAGCGCCAAGGCGTTTCATTTAGATCTGAGGCATTTCACGAAACTCCGAAGCATATGTAGAGTACCCCGAGGAATGTGTGTTGGGTTGGTATCTACATGTATTGTTTTTCCTAATCGATTATTAAGTTTGTGTTGTGAATGGCGGAGTGTGTCCGGCGCAGCGTCTGTGGTTACGCCGCCAGGTGCTTTGGAGGGTGATTCCTCCTGCATGCAGAAGTGAATACAGGTGGAGATTCATCAGAGGCATGACACAATCTGTTGCGATCTGCAGACTCTGGGAATGCTCCAGCTGCCGAAATGGAGGATCTGGGTTCCTTAGGCTCACCCAAAGTGTCAGGATGTTGTAAGTCCAGCAGATCCTCGGAAGGAGCAGAAGAAAACTGGCTTACCCGGTCGCGTAGGATAAGGTTTTCTGCTGCCGCACTTGTACCGAGGGGTAGTTCCCTGGCTTCCAATCTTGACAAGTCTCGTCAAGTATGGACAAGGTCCCGGTTGGCGCCCCTGGTCTGACAAGGATCCGCTTTTCCGGCTTCCAATATCAAATGAGTATGAACTCCTGGACAACGGGGCCCTTGTGAAATGACCCAAAAGGGCCCGATGAAACACGGATCGTTAATGCAGAAAATAACGGGCTATAACAGCTGAAGGCAAAACGTTGATGAATCAGTTGAGAAAGTAAACTATAAATTGCAACCTAATGTAAAATTTATATGCAACACATTGCTGCCTCGTTCGTTTCATGGGGCCTATGAAACGAACGATGTCATGCCTTATTGTCATTCCTTTGGCAGCCTATGGATGGGCGTCATGCTTCCTCTCGGCGTTTCCGCTGGTGAAAAAGCCTTTCAAATTTAATTCAGGCGGTTGCCCCATGGCTTGTGAACGTAAAGGTAGGTAACTGATTCAAGAATCAAAAATCTTGCTCAGGTAATCGACATCGTTTTTTTTTTGTTTGTTTTTTTTTTTTAGGTCAAATGTGTTCTCGACTCAAATCAATTCCTATCCAGTATTAGCAAGCAGAAACACAAGCATCAAGCCCGATGAAACCGCCTTCAGAAATTACTTGTAATGGATGTTAGAAAAAAGTTGTTTTAGTTATTAAGATGTAGAAAAACACGGTTTTGCAACAAGAAAATTTATTTAATTTATTTAAGAGATTCTTGTTATGTTTTACGGTTCTTGACGTTGAATTATGCTAAATCCTCGGGATCATTAGAGGCCGTATCGACACCCTCCCATTAAATATAACTAAACCTGGCGTGCGGGCCCTGATGAGCCCTAATCACGAGGACGCAAGTGGCTGAACAGGTTGATGTCAACCGCAACGGAAGAACGCAGGGTCCCACTCAAGGCCACAAATAAGGAGCAAACGTCCCTCTTGCCTATTCGGAGACCTGAGACTTTTAAACCTGCAGCTGCACAGATTAAACAAGTTTTTCATTTCCCCAAAACCGACAGCTGCCCCCCAAAATGGTCGCTCAAATGGGTTTTTCTGCACATCGTCAATTCGCCTCGTTGAAACCCTAAAATAAGGATGGGTTAAAAAGGAAGAACGGCTAGTGAAAATAAACAAAATATTTCCCAGGAACGACCAACGTTTCGCCGTATCGACGCCTAATAATTGACATATTCCTAACAACCGTATCACCATAACCGGTTTGCTACCTGAGAACATAATCGAGATCGACACACGCCCGCAAATAATCTGGAACCTTTTAACATAACAGGAGGACTTTTAAGCAACAGCTGCTCGTATCTCGTTCGCCTGCAGCTGCTTCGGAATTGTCTAGAGAATTAATTCGTCGGCACGTATTAAAATTTTTGAGGAGTAGAAAACCGACTCAGGCAATGAATTTAATTAAAATGATTGATATTGACGTTACCTGGTCGCATATGAGATCCCATTTCCGTTCGATGTCGTACTGCTTCAACACTTTCGCCTTGTCAGGCGGTAAGTCCATGGAAGCCTGAAAAAAATAATAACAAACCATTACGATCTAATAATACATGATGGGCTTTTAATAACGTACGACTAAGGAGTTGACGTCAGTTGAAATAATTGAACTGAATTCAATCCCAAAGAAAACACGGTAGCATTAAGGAGTAGAGGCACATACTGGTCCTCACGTATTTGGGTTAACCACCCGGTAAAACTCGGGCACAAAGGTAAAACCCGACCCACTATCGGGCGAATTAGGGCCGTTACTCACTTCCGCCGTCAAATTAAGGGTCGCTCAAGACAGCTAACCCATGCAAATTGCCCCTCAAATTGCGAGCTATAAAGCGTTAAATGCGATATTTGGCCGACAGCTGGCCCGAGAAGGGGGCTCCATTCCTTGATGACTCACAAGAAACCTGCCCACGCACGGAGAGGGCACCAAACCCGTTCCAAGTAACATTTTAAGCTTCGCCGGAGGACTAGGTCATTCTTTTGAACATAAACCCTGGCAATTGAATACATCGCATTAGAGGTAAAGGCCACACATAAAGAAATACTCTCACATTTCTAGTTGTATGAATATAAATAAAAGAATGGAAATCACAGAAACAATACAGTGATAATTGTTGTTCACCAGGTTGTTGAGAATTTGAAAGAAAACCGGACATTCAAAAAGTTTACACAATCGTGTAAAAACGGTTGAGGTTAAAAGGGAAACTCAGTGATACTGGAACTGCCCGACAAGTAGAAAGATAATTACGAACGGTTCCCAAAGCAACTTGTTGATAATGAGACTTCGTAACCCTGTTCTAAAACTCAAGGCGAATAAGATAAGGAATTACCATTTCGAAAGTGAGTTTAAGTGTTACACCGCCCGTGAATCGCGTTGAAAGACCAAACTGCTGTGAGCATTTGGATGTTTCGTGCCCAAAAGGGAACCAGATTTTTGAACTAGGCTTGAGAGGACACCCGGTGAATTCAGGATTTTAAAAAAAATAACACTCATTTAAAGTAATACATATATAAGAGAGTGGATAACTGAAGGAGGTTAACCCAGGATTCTACTGGTTCGGTTACCCTAGCATTCTTCACCTAGGTTGAACTTAGGTTCATTTAGATTAACCAAGATTAGACCTTGATTATACTAGAATTCTAGTGATTAGGTTAACCAAGGATTTTTATCTACATCACTGAAGTTTGCCAAGTTTTAATTTGAGTTCACCTTAGGTTAAGGTGATCAACTTCTGAAAATAAAAAAACTGGACGCCCAGCATGATGTATAATAATAACGTTGATATAATTAAATTTATTTAGTTAGATGTTGATAAATCTTTAATATATTAACTTGATGAAAATATTATGTTAGGTACATAAATTTTTAAACACCAAGTGAAAACAGCAAAAAGTTTGTTGAAAAGACAGGAAATTTCTCAAATTTATGCATTCACAGCCAAAAAGTATTTTTGAACACTTCTTCGGGAACGCCAATTTCTCCATGGAGTACTGCAGTACTAAGATCTTCATAACGACCCTGACCCAGCATGATAGCTGTAAAATGCCGTTATTCTTCCCAAACAAAAAATTATGAATCCCATTCAAAAACGCTGCAAATTTTACACAAGGGTTTATTATTCTTTGATATATCAAGCCACTTGTACAGACATTTAATTCTGTCAATAAAAAAAATTAAAAAAAATTTTTTTTTTTTGGGATTTTTATATTTTAAAAAAAATTTTTTGGGGGGATTTTTTTTTTTCAAAAATGTGTTTTTTCAAAAATTCTTTTATTTTTACTCAAAAAATATTTAACTTCTTGGGATCCTTCAAAAATCCCATTTTTAGCCCCATGAAAGCCCTATAGATCGCCACAGTGGAATCGGATCGTTCCGGGACCCCCAAAAATGGATTCTACGTCCAAAAATACTTCGAAAACGACACCTAACTCGATCCCATAGCTAAAAGCCTTCAAAACACCCCTCCTGTAGCCCCATTTTAGCCCCATAGCGCCCCACGGGTTTGGGCGATCGGACTGAAAACCTTGCGGGCACAACTAGATGGTAAACCAAGTATTTTGCCAAAATTTCAGATTTTTTTAAAAATTCCTACTGCCCAAAACGGCCCGGACGGCGGACGGACATTTCGGATTTTGAATGTAGACCTCTTGAAACGGATAATGTCAAGTTTTGAGGCCGATCCGAGTCGTCGACCTCCGTCGCGAAAACATAGGTGTATTATTCCAAGAATAATAAACCAAAATGATTGAATAAAATGAAACAATTTCAGGAAATTTCAGTGTTTATCCAATTAAATTGTATAAACACAGCGTGTGTTGCGTAGGAATTCCCTACGTCGTTCTCACAATGTCTGATCTGATGTCTGGCATCACTGTTTTCATAACCTAACCAATTAGGTAACCTCCCTCATTCCTCTTCAGCTTGATTGGTTGCTACTTCACCCAACAGCTCCATTAAATGCTTACCCCAGCTGGTAGGTTTGAAGTAGGATGCTACTTGCCTGCTTACCACCCGACAGGCTAAAAGCGGGGAAAAAAAATACTTTTTCACAAAAAGCAGCACATAACGCTTGGCAGGATGGAGGTCTCAAAAACCGGACGGTTGGTCCTATAGGACCTTATAAGGGTTAACTTAGGTTATGCGAATCTTCGGACATCCATTTGCCAGTCAACCAACGCACTAGGGTTTCAAAGCACAATTTGAAACACTATTAGAAAAAAAGACTTTAAAATCTTCAATAAACTGCTCATTTTCTGCCATTTTCCACCAGCGCACACAGAATTTTGAATTAATTACTTAATAATGATAACATTTATCAATTTCATTGAAAGAGGGTTATTTCTTGTTCCCCCTGGATCGAGGGAGGATGTGGGACAAATTTCTAAAAAGCGAGAATGTCCCCCGAATGGGCGACGACTGGTCAGCGAAGCCTAAACCATGTTGTACCTGGAAAAAGTTTCTCTAGAATCACAACAAGCGACACCTCTTCATCCGCCGTAATTAGCGATTCAAAATACGAAGTGGTAAGTGTTCGTAGGGCATTAAAACACCCCATACAACCTCTGCCGCATAGTGTGATATGTAGAAGACATAAAATTACGTCATAGATTAAAGAGTTTTCCATAAACGGAATCCGCAACCGTGGTGTGAAAAATTCAATTGGAAATCCACCCATCGGCGAGATTATCGACTCAACATTATTTCATCCGATGGATTGCGAGAACATAATAACCCCTTTGCAGAACTGGCGTCAGTTTGAAAATGGTCGTAAACTCACGTTCTTTTACGTCTGGAAGATAGAATAACGTCAGTAACCCTATAGCATGATTGCCGGGTTCCCCTTTGTAATTTGGTTCGCTACAGTACAAGCGACTCGCAGTCTCCCGAGTGACAGAAATTACTCAATTACAGCAAACCGAAGAAGCTTGAAAAGGGCTATTTCCTTCAAAGCTTCAGAACTACTTTTACTAACAGCTGCTGTCAAACCAGGCACTAGGTGGTCATTTCCATGTCTTGAACGACAACAACAAGTGAAATTTCTAGAAGCGAAAATAACTTGTGACAACCACAAGTAACTTGTGACTTGTGACAAATATGTCAATGAGCATTGCGGGTAAATGTCAATTTGTCAAATATTTAAGTCTTCAAGGGCAGATACAGCGTCTCCGTTGGAGTTCGTTCGACCTGATTTATCGTCGGTGCATCGGCCATCTGGCCCCGAGCCAGCACGACTGGAGCCGTCTCGTTGAGGTTGGTGAAATCCCTTCCATGAATTTTTTGGCTTGCGAAAGAGAAGCTCCCAAGCAGAAATCCCGCTGCCCGTGGTCGTCGTGCTAATGGCCTGAATCCGTCTTCCGTCTTCTATCTCGGCTTTCTACCGCTCGTTGATATCGGAGCCTACCCGGAATGGCCAAAACCCCTTTAAATACGAGTCAAGTCCGATTTCTCACGCATTTTATGACCTCTCACATGGAATTCGGGAGCTCCATCAATACATTACAGTTTTCATCTTTTGTGAGCTGTCTCATATAGAGAAAGTTTACCAGAAAGAATTGAGATTGAAATCGGCTCTCCTACACCCTTATAAGAAGGGGACCCAAGTAATCAGTCGCTCAGCTGCAGTTGTGTGCTGTCTCCCCTCATTTCTTGATGCCTTGTGGGCCTAGTAAGGAGGAAGGGCACCGTATTATACTGTGCAGCACATGAGAAATGAAAAGAATCAAGGTTGGAGTGAGCTCGAGTATGCACAAACGCTATAGGGCTCGTGGTTAGGGTTGTAAATCCACCTCTGAACTTTATATTGAGACTGTATTGTATTTTAGATTGCGACTTATCTTGATTTCTATCATCAAAAGCGTTCATTATACCACTTTCGGCTATGTCGGTATATTAGTAGCAATATGGTTGGAAGATCTTTGTTCCTCTATATCCCTACCCCCAAATTACGAAATTCCCGTCTCCGAAATCCATAATTTATTATTGAGACCACCTACGAATAAAACCAAACTGGCCCGTGAAATCCAACCATAATACCCACACGTGGTCTTACGTAAGATTCGGCATTAGTTTCAGTTCTAGGTATTTAGGATTAGATTACCTCTATGGCGGCCCCTAATGTTCCAAAGCTTCTCGGCATTACAGAACGTAATATCAGATCCAGGAGCCCACGCTCAGTTGGCCTCGAAGGCGATTTTGAAGACCATCTGTTACCATAAAGATCCAAACTTAAGTGATCATAATTACGACTTCAATCATTCATCGCGTTGATGTCATATCCCCAAGTTGAACAATCTTATTCTTTGTTACTCGCCAATTTTTGCAAAAATCCTCGACTCCAATTATTAAGTCATCGTGTCAAAAATAAACAGGAGACTCATCCGAGGGTCACCAAGTCGGAGTCTTCCCAGTCGATACCATCCCGCCGATGACTCATTTTTCCCAACACCTAGACTACTCAGCTCCGTAAATACGGGTGTTCTCCCTATAATGGCCTTGACAGTTGATCGATTGAAGACGCTTCCAATAACTCCCCCCAAAAGTGAAAAGAAATTGAGCTAATGACGATCTCGAAAATTAATCGTATTTTATGTGTTTTTTTCTGATTTATTGAACTCAACAAAACGTGGTTATATTGGTTAGTTCCCATGGAATGAGATGGGCACAAAGACCAAGAGGGTTGGGTTATAAGAACGATGTGGGCCAAGCCCCAAGAGTCTCTTCGGATGACTAATTACGCCGCGTCGACTAATTCGAAGAGCGGAAATTAATTTTCTTTATGGGGCGACCACACATCTCATGATAAGTCATAAACAGGACCTGAGCCAGCAATAAGGTATGGGAAGAGGAACAGAGTTGGCTAGATGTGCGTAGGAAAAAAAAAGGGTTTGAGGCAGATTGAGAAGAGGGGGTAACATTTGGCCCCGGGACACGTGGGAGTGCCGGTGTCGACACGTGGACCGTTTCAAGTTCGTGAACCTCGTCTTTGCTGTGTACACGCACCCCCGCTTTTGAAGGGGACCTTAAGACGCAAAGGACTCTTGGAGTATTTTGAATTTTCGTATCAGCATCATCATCCAAAAGAAGCCAATAAAAAGGCTATAAAAACCTTAAAGCATCTTATGTACATAAGAATTTCTGGCGTTCGTTCGTTATGTACACTGCATGCCCAAACGATAGTAGGCACGAGGTACATCCAAAAATTAAAAGTAATGAAGCCCTCACGTGCAGAGGCCTATCCGAAGGTTGATAAGAGTGAAGAGGTAGATTCTCCTTATAAGCAGGTATACCTATACTCCGTGTACATGGAGCAGAGATTCCCATAGTGGTCGACATCGATTTCTTGGGATCAATATTGGTTTCCCAGCGATCGACAGTAACGAATACGGATTATGGGGGTCGTCAAGGACTATAAATCGACTCAAATAATTGACACAAGTTCTTATTTAAAACTTTCAACATACTCTGAAAAGTTGTGTTACGTGTCCCTCACATAGCCCCATTTAAGCCCCATAGCGCAACACGGGTTTGGGCGATCGGACTGAAAACCTTGCGGGCACAACAGTTGTGCAAACGATAGTTACTACAAACGATATATTCCGAGGGAAGGGACCGTTTCATGCGTCTACTATAGCCGATATTCCACTACAAGCGATGCGTCCACTAAAAACGATTTCAATGCATTAACCCCGTAACACTCGGAGAGACCGAAGACTTTGTCCACTATATCTGAAAGTCCACTATGAATGATTACACTATAAACGATTTCGACTGTAGATGGTAAACTAAGTATTTTGTCGAAATTTCAGATTTAAAAAAAAAAAAAAAAGATCCTACTGCCCGAAACGGCCCGGACGGCGGACGGACATTTCTGATTTAGAATGTAGACCTCTTGAGACGGATAATGTAAAATTTTGAGGCCGATCCGAATCGTCGACCCCAGTCGCGAAAACATAGGTGTATTATTCCAAGAATAATAAACCAAAAGGGATCATTCTTGTCGAATTTCTGCCTCCAAGGAAGGAAATTCATGCAGAACATTACTGCCAAACCCTAAAAAAGCTCAGGAGAGCAATTCAAAACTAACCGAGAGAGTTTCCTTATTGCACGTCATCGACAACGACTTTGGTCAGGACATTTTGAACCAATCGAACTTGGCTCCTTCCGATTTCCACTAAGTGGACACAAAACTAAGCAGAACAAGTCTTGTTCACATTTCTGTAGACTCACATGGATGGAAACCGTAAGTGGATGGAAGGGTAAGAAGAACTGGATAACGGGGTTCCATCAAGAATCATGTGCTAAAGCTCCAACTCAAAACCTGCATAGAACGAGAAGGCAACAGTATTTAGTTACTATGTAGACAAATACCTATATCCAACAAAATCATGTAATTTGTTTAAAATACAAAATCAGGTAATCTTTACTTTCTCGACATACGTGAACAATCAGTCGAATAATGACTCCAAGAGAAATCTCATGTCGATTTCTTCCCGTTCCTCAGGATGATGAGGAAGCTCGCGATCACCAGATCTTACTGTATCCCGGAAGAGGGGGGATCTTGGGATCTTCCTTTCCAATTCAATCTTCGAAAGCAGAAATGTTGGTATTAGGGCCAATTCACTGACAACAAACCAACTTAAACCAATTAAAAATAGTAACCATTTACAGTAACGGTTATGGGAGTGCCGTACACAATTAAATGCCCACTCAGCCTTGGGTTTAACAGTTTTTCAGTTGACTGGTTTCAGTTGACATCGTTGACGAAACAAAGTTGCGCTCTTTGTATTAGGCGAGCAGAGGGCGGATGTTCTGATAAACAGGATGCAGTACTTATTGATATAAATGGACCTCGACTTCCCCTTCAATCGACCGAAGTGAATGGGTGGGGGTTGCTAACAGCTAATGCTCGGGTCACCCTTCTTTTCCATCTAGTTAGAGTCCTTGAAATGACTGTTAAAAGGACAATCTGGGTCGTTTCAAGCACTGCTGTCGAGAGCGGACAACAAATTAATACCAGCTCAGCATGACAATGCGAATACGAAAAATCAATCATTTTCTGAAAAATACCTATGAATGCGTAAAAAAAAACATACTAAGTCTTCATATTGAACAATTCATTGTATATTGTTTCCAAACAAATCAGGGAAAGGGATCATCTCATTTCTAGAACTATGAATGGCTGTAACAATCAAAATATCACGTCCAAGCTGCAACCGCTAACTGACTTGGAAAACTCTCTTGTTTACAAACAAAACGAACTCGGGATAAACCTAAAATAACCGCATTCACCCTAGCACGTGATCTCCCGTAAACCAGAATGCGGCAAATCCCGTTGTCTCGAGCGAAAGTTGTACTTGTCCCCAGACCAATAACACGATGACTGTAATAACTGATCACGTTGAAAATGACGCATGAAACTTCTGTTTGCACATACCACGATCCACCAGGAAGTGGTAATGTAGGCGCAAGAAGTTACGACTCAGCAAGTTAGGACATTCAGGGAGTTCTGCCCCTCTTCGATCTTTTGTTAGCCGGCTTTTGGGAAAGCCCGAGTACAACATAGCCTTTCCCAGTAGAAAGCGGGTCGGAGGTCCCTACAAGACGTCTATTGAACATAAGCACAAACGTACTGTATTGAGGTAAAAAGTGTTAGAGATGAAAAGGGGATTGGAATGAAATTATAACAGTCGAAAAGCCACTTCAGAGATAGTGAGCTTTTTATTTACCTAAATGGGGACAATGTCACGTAGGCAAAGTAAACACTCAAGAATGAAAAGCATGTAGTTGAAGAAACCAAGAAAGCTCTCCTTATCTCAAGGGATAAACGCCGGTGAACCAACAACTGAGCAAGAAAAGAGTTCAACGGAGAAAGAAAAATTAGAAAAGGGAAGAGAAGAAAAAATAGTGCTTATTAAAATATGAAAAAACGATCCGGAATAAAATACAATATAATGCATCACGTTTGCTGATAGCTTTTTGCTCGTCTTCGCCGTGAAAAATAACTCCAGTTTCTTTAACTGGATCTTCGCAATGTGGGTTGAAACATTCGAGATGGATAAAGAGAATGAGCAGTTTCAATTGATCAATAAAGAATCGCTATTGCCTTGGACATACCATGATTTATGTATATGCAGCACCATTGTTAGAATAAATTCCATCTTTATTATACTGGCACAACAGCAGTGCCGTAGCTAGAGCCTCGGGGGCCCTGGGGCAACAAGCAAATTTTGAATACGGAAATCTTTTTTCAATAACTTTTTTTATGTACAAAAATGTGTTATTTTGTACATTATCTAATAAAACTACAAAAATATGTAGAATTATTTTATTTTCGAAGACCATTGTGTTCAATTTGAGATACTTTCAAGAGAACCTAAAGTCTTTGCCGAGGTAAGGCTCTTTCAGGACCAAAAAAGTGGTCGACGAAATAAAAGGGGCCCCTTCCCGTCGGGGGCACTGGGGCACAGCCCCGCCTGCCCCATGCTAGCTATGGCCCTGCACAACAGCATTCACTTATATTATATTGGGTTATTGGGTTATATTATTACCGTGGGTGGAAAGTTGTCGAGCTTGGGACAAATAAGACGAAGAATATATTCTCCTATCACCAGGGCCTAATGAATGAACAAAAATTGAGTATAGCATAATATATTTCTTGAAAAGTAGGTGTGGCACTTTGTACAATAAATAACTAGAGCATGAATAAAGCAGATACACAAGCAGAAAGGAGCCGACAAATAGGTACAACGCTCGCCCTCTTGAAACGGGTGGCAATCGAAGGGGGTTTCCACAAGAACCTGGAGAGGGGTGAGCCCTGCAGTGGAGTGAACTGGCTACATCAAGGCGGGATCCAGGCCAATTCGCTTAGTACATCAGCAATTCTTGAATTAGCAAGCACTCCTCTCTGCTCACTCTCATTCTCCTTGCAGGACTTACCCATATTTCTACACCAAAAACGTAAGGTTGACGAATCTTCGTCAACTCAAATTGCTAATTTTTATTTCAATACGAACAGATCCCCACGTGCGTTAATTGCATCCGTTCCAAACACTTCAGCAATACCTCTTCTGCAATTTTCGTATTCTTTGTTATTCTTGCGCATAACAGAAGGCTTCTTTATTCACCGAACCTCAACAAATTTCCACCCACAGAAATAATATCACCCAATACAATATTAGTCAGGACTGTTAATAAAGGTGGAACCTGTTCAATAAAGATGGAATTTCTTCAAACAATGGTGCTGCATATAAATCATGGTTTGACCAAGGAAATATCCACATTGATAACGTTAATGCGACGTAGAAGATTATTTCAAGTTGTTGCATCATACTTCACTCTACAGTAAGCTAGAAAGTGAACTTGATGAGCGTGGGTTCATCACATTATATGCAAATCAACATTAGCGAGAGGAGAGGGTAATAATCGTCCCAGCAAGTATAGGCCTGGTGAGCCGTATGAGATCATTCTGATAACCCCCCTTGAGAATCAACTCAAGTCACAATTTTTTTTTGCGGTTCCTGTCGCAACTTCTTAAGAGGTTTTACACTGTGACTTGGCACTCAAAAGGCGGCCAGGATTGAAACAAGGGGCGAGGTTGCAAAACAACACGGACAAAACCTCAGGATTGCAAGAGGTCGGGAGACACGCTTTTGTCTGAGCTGGGAACAGTACGAGCTCACAGTGAAGCACGCGCATTGAATTCCACAGAAAACATCGCCCATCTCGCTCTGATTCGAATTCTGAAAGACAATAAACACGAGGAGATACAAAGCGTTTATGGTTATCTCATTTCTAATATTCACACTAATAAGAGTCGTAGATGAGTAAAATGTTTCACCTTATCCTCCCTCGCGATTAGTTCACCAACAGACTTGCCATGACACATACCAGTGCGATGACACGTCTCAAAAGTACTCGATACCAAGAACAATGACTGTCTTCGTTAAAACCAATCGAGTTTTCACTTGAGTCAGCTAAATTAGTCAAAATAGAAAATTAATTCAATGAAAATTTATTATTTTGAACGTATACTGGAATTACCAACTCAGCAGTTGTGACCTTTTACCCAAAATGTCATCAGTTGTGGCAAAGTGCATCTTGCGTCTTAGTCGAAAGGGACAACCCGACTGCTGAGATTCAATCTAGATGGGAAAAAGTCTGAGATGCAAGAAACACGTGTTCTCTTCGTATGTAACGTGAACGGTTCAGTAAAAACTGGCTGGCGCATCTGTTACATTATCCGATGAAGAAAGAGTTGGTTGAAGGTCATTACTGCAAATGGCCGGGTTCGCCCGAATTACACACACTATAAATTCTTAACTAAGCCCAATTATTAAGGCAGCTGGCTGAAGTTAACCATGGTTACCAAGAACAATGACTGGTTAATAACATTCTATTTTCTGCCTGACAGCATCCAGGATCTTCTGGCCATGAGATTCTCATAAAACGAATCTTGAAGATTTGTTGAGCTCATGAATGTCAGTGTGTATTTCGAAAGAATAATTTCTGTATACTCGTAAATCGAGTTTGTGGTGCTGCACTGTATGGGATTTTCTTTCCTCTTCTGTCCGCCTTCTCTATGCAAATTGATATTATCACAGAAGTACGGATGACGCGGACGGAGTTGGGAACTCATGCAATCACCACAGAACGTGATCTCTTCCCAGAACACATCCGTTATTGAACAGCTTCGTCTAAATATCTCTAGGTCCTTCCTCAGATGGTATCGCGGACATGTTGAAGATTCGCAAGCGGACTCCCCGTCAAGCGATAACTCGTGAATCACAGCATCAAATGGGACCACTAGGAGCTACCAACGGACCGTATCGCAGTTCTAATTGGGTGAACACGCCTGTCATGATAACATATCATCAATGCGTCACCGAGCCGCCTTCATAGGGGCGCATAGATTCCTTCCCTAGAGAATCCTGCATCCCCCAACCCTGCTAGGATAATGATATTCATTGAAAACCAGCTCTCACTGACCAACACGTCTTGTAAAAACGCTGCAAATTTTACAAGACGGTTTATTATTCTTTGATACAGGTTAATTGTGCACAAATTAATTCTGTGTCATTAAGAAAATAGGTATTATTGAAAGAAAAAAAAATCCCTCGGCCCTTCGGCCCTCGCCAGGGGGACCCCCAGATGCTTTTTGCTAAGAGCCTACGGATATTCAAGAAACATGGAACATGCTTTATTAACCGTTGGATTGAAACCCATCTAGCGAGTTGGAAAAGAAACCGTCTGACGCCGAACTAGTGGCCTAACGTGCGACAGGTGAGGGCGCCGAACTAGTGGCCTAATGGTGAGACAATCGAAGATGCCGAACTAGTGGCCTAACGTACAACCAATGAGGACGCTGCAGCGTTCGTGAACGAGTGGCAGAACGGTGAGACAAGTGAGGACGCCGAACTAGTGCCCTAACGGTAAGACATGTGAGGCTGCCTCACGTTTATTTATATATTAGGTAAATATGTAAATGTGACATTCCCGCATCTAACTCCTGAACTAACGTTTTTGGGCAGTTAGGTCACGGCTAAAGCATGTTACAAGCTAACAAAAATTCTGAACAATATTTGGAAAGATGTGAGACCTCGAAAAAATGGATTTTGCGTCCAAAATTACTCGGAAAACTCCACCTTATTTGACCTCCTGGGATTCTTCAAAAATCCTGCCTCATAGATCCCCACGGCGAAATTGGATCGTTCTGGGACCCCCGAAAATGGATTCTACGTCCAAAAATACTTCAAAAACGACACTTAACTCGACCCCATAGCCAAAGAAAACCATAAAAAAAATCCCTCCTCTAGCCCCATAGCGCACCACGCTTGTAAGCGATCGGGCTGAAAACCTTGCGGGCACAACTAGATGGTAAACCGAGTATTTTGTCAAAATTTCAGATTTTAAAAAAAATTCCTACTGCCCAAAACGGCGGACGGACATTTCGTTTTTTATGTCTATCTTGAAACGGATAATGTCATGTCGGGGCTACAAATGACATTTTTGAAGGATCCTAGAAGTTTTGACTAAAAATCAAAATCCTTCAAAAATTGGGTCTTTTTCCCAGTAATTTTGGACGCATAATCCATTTTTCGAAGGGGTTACATTTATCGTTACGGCAAAATAGAACTTCGGAACGGTAGGCATTGTTCTAGGCAATTCAGCACATCAGAGAGGTACAAAAGAAAGAAAAACACGGTAAATTATTTTAGGTCCAATGTGCTTTCGTCACGGTGTTTATTTGTTATGTAAACGGCCGAATAGTCCATGATAACGGTGAGATTAGTGAGGTTGATTGATATCTTGGAACGATAGCGTTGTGTCACCTCATGCGGCAGAAGAAGCTGTACAAGTGGGGAAAATTTGGAGAAAATGCTCAAGTAGTCACACACTTGAAGGTCATAAAGTTGAGTACCGCTGTGCAGCGATAGTAACTATCGCTAACTAACTAAAAAACTGTTTTTTCGGCACGGAGGTTATCAATGCACATCAATGCGACATCAATGCACTTCAACATTGTCAGAACGATAAGACGTTTTCGACCGCTTCAACTTTATTTCTCAAGAAATGGCGAGCCTCGAATGATTCTCAGATCACCGATTTGAGGGACTCACCTAACTTCATACCATTTTCCTCGACCGCTTCGATTCCACTGCGAGAATGGACAAAAGCCTATCAGTGGGCTTGTGAGAACAAGCAGGTCCTACAACAAGAGGGCGTGTTATATACTTCCTCTGCAGCATCTGACGAAACCATTTCCATGAAAACGCTCAAGAATTTTTTAAAGACGTCATGCAAATGGAAAACGTTCGATGACTTCAAGAAATACAATTACGGCGTCTGGATCATCGATATTGACGAAACTTGCTTGGCAAATTCAAAGTGCTCGTGTCCCAGTTTTTTTCAAATTTTATTCCTGTAAACATGTTTTGGGCCTGCAAATTAGGAAAAAATTGGTGCCTGTCCCACCAGAGGCCAAGTCGGTGCCATTGGGGCAGAAACGCAAGCGAGGTCGCCCATCTAAGTCAAAAAAAGCCCTCTTCATTAATTAATTCTGCAGTGCGGACAACCTATTTCGACTTGAACCGTCCTCCGGTTACAAGTTTTTATTTGACGTGCTATGAATTCTTTAACTGTAATATGTATTTTTTGGGGGTTAAATATATTTATCAACCGCTTAATGTTTTGTTCACTGTGCAATGTTTTTTCCTACCGTGATTTCAAGAAAAGTTACCGTGCGTTCATTCTATTTTGCCGTAACATTATATATTCCCCTTTTCGAAGTCCCGATGGACGAAAAATAGATCCTTGTGAAAAATTTGCAGCGTTTTTTTTAATTGCTCCTGGAAAAATAGATCACAACTTTTAGAAATCTTTCTATTTGTCGCGATGCAATTCGCCTAAAGCTCCGTTCAACAAATCGACGGTTTTTAGGGGTTAAAAATACCCTTTTAGGGGACAAAATTAATACGTCTTAGTGGCGCTATTCTCGAACACTGAACATCTGGTTTGTTCCTGTCGTTCAGAAATAGATTGCGTGGGGAAATTCGGTTCCAAATAAGTCTTCCAAATAAGTAAAATGAATGAAAGGCCGATTGCGGTCATTGACGAGCGAAATTGAGTAGTCACTCGTCCCACATTGGGACGGGGTCACATGTTGTGGGGCGTCTCGCCAGTTTCGTGGTGACGTCATTTGGCTACGCAATGCCCTTTTGAGCCTAATATGAGAGGATAACGACTCGCGAAGCTGCGGATCGGAGCCGGAGAGGGAACGTCTGGACTTGCCAATTGGCTGAGGCGAAAGGCAGACTCCTGGGATCTCGGCGGCTCCTTCCTGGCGGCTGACTACCAGGTGACCGCGTCCCAGTTGCATATCAGTGTTTCATGAGCAAAGATTATGCGTTGCCGCCAACGCCTCGAGTAATATTAGACATGCAAATGGGGGAGGATATGACGACAGAAAATATTCCATATAATATACTAGCACCTGGTAAGCTCTAGGAAATAATCTACTATATATGCTAATCCTGAATAGTCAGCTAGGGATGATATTGAAACGGTCAATTTCAAATCAAATATATCTTCACTTCTTTCCATCCCCTCCACTTATGTGATCAGAGAAATGTTTACCCTCAACAAAGATAAATAATTCCCAATGAGTCATTTGTGGTGTATGACACTCCATGATTCATTTCGTTGAAGTGTCTCTGAATGTACACATCGGAAATTCACCCCATTCTCCATCATCTCAATAATTGAGACCAATTATTGGCCTAAAAAAGGAAACATTCTATATTGTAGTTTCCTGCAATCATTCTTCACTATCCGCTGAGGTGTGAACAAGGAACCTTGTCAAGCCAACACCGCGTAATCCAGACAGTGGCAGTCAAGAAATTCTTCCCAAGGTGATTCACCGATCACTTATTTCGGGCAAGGTTAAAGCTGTCCGTCCGTGACTTGGCGAATTGATTGAAACAAGCACCAATGGAAACACCACAGGGCATTATCGGAACTTAAATTATACGAAACCATCCAACGATCTGAAACCGTTTCAGTAAATTGATAAAAATCAGTTCTGAGTTATTTTCGGCGAGGAGGTTGCACTGAGATTTCCCATATTACTAAAAGAAGAAACGATTCATCTTGCAACCAAAGATGCAACATGCGTGCTTTCCACCGTAATAATTCACTCTATATTTGGAAAACGACATACGCTAGAAGAAAAAAAAATGTCGTGTTTATCTCACTAAATACGCCACACGGATATGACGGGTATGTACAGCTTGAGCCCTTAAGAAGTTTTTAAAATAGAAGCCAGCCCTATTCACCACACACCCTCCTTCCATAGCTGTTCACAACAGGTCCGATGTTCCCTGAGAGGCCCTGAGGTTACCAAAAATACCAACCGTGAGCCAAGTAGCTCGTAAAATGTTTAGACAGTCTGCAGACATTCGTACCAATGTGAAGCAAAGTAAACATTTCCAACTCGCATGAACTATGTATACTGACTGTGTCGAGCGAGAATGTTTAACTACACTTGTCCCAAGTATAATCATAAAAGGGTTTCTCTTAGAAATCTTGGCTACTGGCTTTTTAACTGTGAACGTTATTCCTTGGCCTTGAACCCTACCCGTGCGGCGACAGAGGATATCAAAGGCTGACCCTTCAGGCGATCAAGGCTTTCCAGTGATAATGGAGCCGGGGCATACTGTTCTCCATTGTCTGTAATATCTAGTCACATTATTTCCGACGGCTTGCGTCAACTTCCTTTCCGAACCGTATTTTCAAGTCAAAATAACTGAATTGTCTCCCGGTTGCTTTAGTAATGCTAAACGCAATGTATTGTATTTTAAATGTTACCCACCGATTTTCATTCAAGAGCCAAGACACGCGAAGAATGCGTTCGCACGGCGTTGACCTCCGTATTGAAAAAGACTTGTGTTTTGTTTCTTTTTCACACCGGAAGCAGCTCAGAGGTCCGAAAGACGTAATAGTAGCTTTTGGCGGCCCACACAGGCCCGGAGGGGGAGCAACAGGAAAAGCGATAGTTGGCAGCGACTTGGCGGCGCCCTTGGCCTCCACAGAGCATGAGATCGCGAGTTCGTCGGGGGATTTGGCCTTAGCGCAGCCGACAACCTCGTACCGGGAGGGCTTGTCGGAAGTGACGGAGGATCGACTTTGCTACAGTGATAAACACACACGATGACGTTGGAGGTGAGATAATGTCGGACAGTTAGTTGCGAACAGCATACTCAGATAAGCCAGCGCTAACTAAATAATATTGTTAATCAGTTTAGCACACATCAACACGAGTAATTGCTCATTCAATAACAAGCTCTAAATTAGTTGTTGATGATGGATGTTGACCGTTTCAATGAATCTGGGTGGATATCTATCTTTGGGAACATATTTGACCGAATCTCAACAACTTTCCACCAACATTATCAACAGGATTATAATGCGCACCAATGGAAAGCTCACCATTAAACGTTTTCTTGTGTTCATGGATTCACATTTTTCTAAAGTGAGCTTTCCATTTAAAGACACGCCCCCGAACATTCAGCTCAAAGGAGGCAATCATTTGGTCAGCAAGTATTTGGATTTCCCGGCCAATTTTACGTCCAATAAGCCCGTTGAGCGCCATTTTCGATGAGCGCCAATCCACTCATCCTATCTTCATTGTTTACAATCTGATTGAGACGGCGTTTCCACTGGGTCCTACCTAGCGATCCAAATGTTAATACTTAATTTCGAACGAATGAATTCTGTTCATTGGAAAATTTAAACAGCGAGTTTAATTGAACGATTTTTAGACCTTATAGGGGCCGGCCCCTGTGCGGTCTGTTAGGCCTGTGCTGTAGGCTGAAGTGCGTCTGGTGTGTCTTCGACCTTATAGAAGCCGACCGCTCTTCAGGTCTGTTGACATAGAAGAGAAGAGAAGAGTCGTTTCCCACAATTTCACAAATTTCGGATGCATTCATTGATTTGAGTTTTACTAATCGTCGGAAATATTTGTGACTCAGGGCTATAAGATAGATAATGAGTCGGCGTTTGCACTGTATCCTACCCCTTACTTGACCTAATAATCAAATGATCGAGCGAAGCGAGTTCTCCGGTCTGAAAAAGTGGTCGGCCGAGCGAAGCGTGCGTCTGCTCTTGAACCATAGACACATTGGAGCTGGCCACGGTCGCGGATAGACCATTACAAAATGTGTAGTCTTTAATTTAATTTAATGTAGAAGCCGACTCCTATCACTCCCAGGATTGGACTGCGGAAATTGCTGCCAGGGCGAAACACAAGAAATACAACAGGGCGAAGATGCGAGGGGATCGCTTAACCCCCTTACATGCTCAACCAATGGCACTTTAAATTTGGAATTCAAGACCTTCCAAAGCTATGAATCTCCTCGAAAGAAGGAAGAAGCCGAATTCCTGTCAAGGCCCTTGGTTAGACAAGGGTTCGCCTCCAGGTTGCAATTATCAAGGCAGTATCACTCAGGCTGAGGGAGGTCCAGGAAAGGGTGACGTCCCAGGGATTGGAGGATGGTGATGCCCTTTCATGGATCGAAGAGTGAGGCATCCATAGTGAAAAAGAATTACTGATTCGATGTAAAAAATTCCAAAAAAAAATATAAGCCCCTAAAACATTTTATCGCCTTAATGGGTTTCATGGATTCAGTTTTTTCTATAGTGAGTTTTCCATTGGTTTACATTTGCTTTCAGTAAGCTCGAGAGAAAGCGAGCGAGATTTCTCGCGAGTTCCACGGGGGGACTGTCGGCGATAATTCTTAGTTACTTTTCGCACACACTTGTTCGTTTGATTTTCAGGTCGTGAATTTCTTCCCGAAGTTCTCTCGCCATTAACAATAAAAATCCACAACTTTCATTATATTCATCACGACCGGGAATTTCTCTCTGTAGGTGGTATTCTTCTAGCAATCAAATGCACGAAGTCGAAGAAAAGAAAATGACACATTAATGTCTTGTGTTTTCTTTCGAGCCTACGAACTGTACTGAGATTTCTCTTCTACCCACGCCAGTACGGAGAAACAAAAACAGCCGAAGCTTGAAAGTCATCGAATTCAAAGAACAAGTCATTGTCAAATTCATAGTGTTTTATACCGTTCAGGAGATGCGTTTTTCATCCCTGTAACATTGTTTTTTTATCAATTGGGCTTTATCAAGAGAAAATTATTTATCAAACGGAGAAAAAACGGTATATCTGTGAAGTGTTGTGGCAGATAGGGGACTACCGAAAATGGATTTCTCGTTCAAATTTACTTCTAATGGCACCTCATTCGATATTCTGGCTAAGTCCTTCAAAAGCTCCATTTGTTGCCTCATGGAGGCCCCAATATCCCCACGGTGTTGTCGGTTAGGTCTGAGTCCCCTTAAACTGGTATGTAGGTACCGGTAAGACACCCCCAACAATGTAAGTCAAGATTACCAAAATGATTCCTCCCCAAACGCGGAATTTTCAGTTCCACTAAACATATTTACTGCGACAAGCAGGTCAGATACCTACTGGTTGAGCAGGCCAAAGGCGGTTGAAAAATGCGATTTTTGGAAATAAGTTCTATGCATTACGGACGTGTCGATGACCTGCGGTTTCCAGACTTTCAAAGGAACGGAAAAAATGTCGAAGGCAAGGAGTTTCGAGCCCAGCGTTTTCAGGTTTTTATGGTTGGCGACAAAGCCGGGGTTGATAGCTTGCAATAAAATCTGATTCGCCTCACGTGAATAGGCGCGACGCCGGTAATTTGACACCTTTTACCTATGTGGTTGGTTGCGGTCTCTCGCACACCTGATACTATCCAACTTCGACCACTTCCATATTTATGCTGAAACACGTAGGTACATACTAGGACCTGCTCAAGTTGGTTATGTAATGGAGATTGTATTTCATTCATTGACATAAAAAAAGAAGATATTTACAGCGCAAAACAAACAGTTAATGCCATTGTTCCGCCCGGTTGGAAAATAAAAAGTTCAATGCTGTTTTAAGCAGCATTTAATGAAAAATCATAATTAGGACCATAATATCATTTTTTATGTCTCAGAGATAACCAGTGATGAGAAATTTCCTGGGAATTTATTTTTGGGGACAATTTCCGGGAATATTATCCACCTGGGAATTCATTTTTTTCCTCATTAAAAATGATTTTCACTATTCCATGCCCATCACCGGATATTACCCAACAAAACTAAAAACCCGACGATCCGTTCCTTCGTCGTATGGCACAATGCGTACCGTGTCCTCCTACATGAGGAAGAAAGAAAGAAAATACCAACAGCCTTGTGCTGAATATTCGAAGAGGTCATAAACTTATCACTGCACGAGAGAGGAGAGAAAAAAATCAGTAAGTCATAGGGGCCATGGCCATGTTCCCATGCAATATTCAAGAGAGAGCTGGCAGTTCTTGGCAAGTAACAATGAACTCATTCCATTTCAACCGATTTGGCCCTCATTTGGCATTTACCAGGTCATATCCTTGTCCCCCCTTGTTTTCGTCGACAAATCTCATGACATGGCGAGATGAATGTGACGAATTCCTACATTGTCACTGAGTTGCTTCGTACCTATTGAATTATTATAGATCACGAACATGATCAGAAGGTACTGTAACAGGTACGATACCGATACCGTGTATTTATGTGTTCTATACTATGGAACTGCAGACGCAAATTTGGCGATAAATACGTTTCAGCCAGCTTGATCTTCGGAGGTGATAGGTGACTCGTCACAACAGAATGCCTTCGGGGCTCACATTTCAGAGTTCTTTGCACTTTCTGAGGTGATAAGGGCGATTCTACGTGGACCCAAGAAGGCAGAAAAGCTTACCAGGACTTTGGTGAACCGCCTTTCAAGTTCCATCTGATCCGAGGGCATAGGAAGTTTAGCACGTACACTCGCCCGAAAGTTGTTGGTTCTGTAGAGGTCGACCGGAGGCGGCGACACATCCACTAGGGGCCCCTTCACACTCGCGGAGTTTCCCATTTCGTCGGGCACGTTTCCCCAATCGAATAGAATCGAAGGTTAACTCGGGGAAAAAAAAATCACTTCACATAATCAAAACACAACTGCGATGAAAACTAAAAAAAACACGCGGCACCGCTCGAGCGGCGAGTCAACAGGTGATTGGCGCCGCACACCGTCGGCGCCCGGGTGCCAAGTCGGAGATCAACACAGAATCAACAGGTGGTGAGAAATAAAAACAAAAAAACACAAAAATTGCACAGGGTAGACTTCCGGTTCACATGGCCGACGCGCAGCGTTTCGGAGAACTGACGCACTGACGGATCGGAGGAATTCGTCTGTTTCATACCTCCCTCTCTCTCGCACTCGCGGGCTGATATACGGGAACACCGGGGATCGTCGGATGCGCGATGGACCTCTCGCGCAGCGGTTCGGCCCATGCGGTGGAGACGTTAGCGCTATCTGTAGCCAGCACGAGGAAGCTTGAACGTCACAACGTCGTGGAAGAGTTTACTCATCACCACACTTCTGCTGCCTATTTGCCTCATTTTCATGTTGTGAGGAGTAAAACTTGCGTAATATCAACAGTGATTGGCTCCGGGAATTTATCGAGATTATGAATGAAATATCAATTTCCGAAAAAAAATGAGAAATTTATTTATCCACTTCTTAAATAATTTTTTTCATGTTTCCTAATCTATCGGGCTGACCGTTTGGTTTTGCGCGTTGAAAAGTTGCTTTTAAATCATCTTTAAAAGAATCATCTTAAAAAAGCAAAATTTGCTTTTTTAAAATGAAGGACCCACTCCAGGAAAGATGAGGGTCACTTTTTTTTGGGAAAGACTCTCTTGACTGAGTACTTTCTGTTGGTGATCTCAAAATCAGTACGAAGAGCAAAGTATCAGCAATCAAGGTTTAGGACAACAATGCAAGCAGGATCAGCGTCAGTTCCTGCCAACGCAAGAAAGATGAATGCCGGTATTTTTTTAAATGTTTTTAACGGTTTTTTTTTTTTTTTTTTTTTTTTTTTTTGCATACCTACTTCAAAGGGGGGTTTTATTCGTTTATCGTCTAAAATTACCCGAAAATGTAATATGAATATTATCATGAAGAACAACAAAACGAGAACAACAAAATTTGCAATTTAGTTGCATCTCAGTTAGTTACGGAACATTTTGAGCCACCGACAAAATTTAATGATATTCTAATTTTCCAAATAGTAGGTAGGTACCTAAGTGCGAGTCTTGAAAGCTTAAAAATCGATTTACTTACCTATTTTTGTATACTCAGTTTCAAAAAACATGTTTTGTCATGCGTGACCCTCATCTTTCTTGGATTGGGCTGTTCAAATCGTGGCCTTACCTTTGCTCTTTTTTCAAATCTTCTTAGCACTTGTAACATTTACAAGATTAAACCTGAAAAATTGGCGATTTCAGGAGTTTTATTTATTCTTGGAATAATACACAGGTGTACGTATTCGACAAACTATGAAGTAGTATATTATACTACTTCGAAAACGACACCTAACTCGACCTCATAGCCGAAACCCCTCCTGTAGCCCCTTTTTAGCTCCATAACACCGCACGGGCTTGGGCGATTGAACAGAAAACCATACATGCACGACTAGATGGTAAAACGAGTATTTTGTCAAAATTGCAACAACAAAAAATCCTACTTCCCAAAACGGCTCGGACGACGGACGGACATTTAGTTTCTGGAATCCAGACATCTTGAAACGGATAATGAATTTTCGAACTCCGTCGCGAGTAGGTATTACCTACCTATTCGAAGAATAATAAACCAAAATCAGTGTCATCGTCCGTAAAGTTTTCAGAACTGCAGTGGGGCTAACAAGGGGCTACGGGAGGGGTTTTTGAAGGGTTTCGGCTACCTATGTGGTCGAGTTAGGTGTCATTTTCGAGTTATATTTGGACAAAGAATCCAATTTTGAGGATATTCGATTTCACCTTTGTGATCTATGGGGCTGTTTTGCATTATGCCAGGAAATCGAATGACATCCATCCAAACTGGTTTTTCTTTATTATTAAATTGAATTAATAAATTTACCGGGATTTTCCCCGTCACTGATCACGGCGTAGGTAGGTATCAACTTCCAAAGGTTGAATGAAAAGGTTCAGGCTGTCCGCCATGGCTGAAATGATTGCGGAGTAACAACAGCATCAAAATACGTTTGTGAAGGGTTTCACTGTTATCGCAAGGAGTCACGTGAAACGCGTTCCTCTCCGAGCTCTCGTGTTTTGATTTTTGTATTGAAGTTGCCCCACGTGCGTGTTAGTTGGAGCAGGATTGTGTGTTATCATTGAAAACCGATGGGGCGGAAGGCTTTGTACGATGAAGCTGCCAAAAAGAAGAAGGGCCCTGGAAGGAAAGCGAAGAAACAAAAGGACCCAACGTTTGCCTTCAAGTTGGGTAAGTTGTGTGTACTTGTTGGCGATGCAGGCGGGAACCTAGAATTCCGGTCAATGATTATGTTCTACCTTTTCAGATGAAGACCGCGTTAAGAAGCCCCTATCTCACAGACAGGCTCAGAGGGCTTTAAAACGAGCGGCCAAGAAAAGTGAGCTTCTAGCCAAGAGAAAAGCCAAAAAGAATGAAAAGAAAGCTGCTACTGAGTTGTATGCACTCAAGGGGAAGAAAATTCAAAACCAGTACAAGTCGTCTGACGAGGACGAGGACGATGAATCTGTTGTGGACGGGTCTGAAGAAGAAACGGAAGCTAAGCCCTTCTCCGATGACAATAAATCTTGGTTGAAACCCAAGAAAAAGCAGAAACCCGACGACGAGGAAGACGACGACGTGAACGGATCGCTTGACGAAGATGATGCCGAGGGTGAAGAAGATGAGGATGAGGATGAAGAAGATGTAGAGGACGAGGCGGAAGATTACAAGGTGGGGAAACTTGACGACTTGCTAGATCTGGAAGCTGTTGAAGATGACGACGCGGATGACGAATCACAAGACGAAGAGATGGAAAATGAACAGAGTACTGATGAAAGTGATGAGGTGGATGATTCTGAATCAGAAGAAACTGATTTGTTGCCAATTGAAAAAGCCGCCAAAAAACTGAAGAAACAACAAAAGAAGGAGAGGTAATAACAAATCTTTAGGAAATAACAATTCAAAAGAATGTGATAGGAGGTTTGTTTGGATTTGATGTGTTCTTCATCCCACAGTGAGGAAGCGGAGCAGGAAATGCAGTTGAACATAGCTGACAGAGAAGTGTTCGCTTTCCCTAAAGATGAGGAAGTTGAAAAGCCACTGGACGTTGCTGAGACCGAACAGCGTATCAAGGACGTTTTGATGGTGCTGTCTAACTTTAAGAAGTTCAGAGAAGAAGGGAGGTGAGTAAGATCTATGCAGTAATAGGCACCGGGAATGTGAAGCAAGTTGTCCTGAGCACAGCACGGATTGTTGTTCTCAACCCCTTCAAAACGGACTAAAAAAATTCCAATCGGTTTTAAACTACTTCACCCCCAATATTTGTGAAATGTTCAAACTAATTTCAACTGTTTGGACAGGTCACGGAGAGATTATATCGAGCTTATGAAAACCGATTTGTGCAATTACTTCAGCTACAACAGGTTTTTGATTGACCGGCTGGTAGATTTGTTCCCCTTGACCGAACTAATGGATTTTCTGGAAGCTTCAGAAACTCAGCGACCATTGACTATTCGAGCCAACAGTTTGAAAACGCGCAGGAAAGATTTGGCACAGGTGGGTAATTTCATTATTTAATACATTTCCACATTCACTTCCTCCTTGTGTGGATTAAATGCAACCAAAATTTTACAGGCACTTATCGCCCGTGGAGTAAACTTGGATCCTGTCGGGAAATGGTCTCAGGTCGGTTTGGTCGTTTACAATTCATCCGTTCCGATCGGTGCCACTCCTGAATATTTGGCGGGTCACTACATAATTCAAGTAAGTTACCAATTTCAATCGTTCATGTTAGTCTGACATGGGCCAATTGAAGTCTTTCCTATCCATCACATGTTTACAGGGTGCCTCCAGTATGTTACCTGTCATGGCTCTGGCTCCTCAAGAGAATGAAAGGATCTTGGACATGTGTGCAGCCCCTGGTGGAAAAGCCTCACACATTGGTAAGTTTAGTATAGAAGGACGAGGGGGCACAAAAAGCAACGCAGCGACAAGACTTGGAATAACATACTCGATCCTCAGCATTCACCCAAAATGACATGTACATTGTACCTATCATTTGATTTTTTGAAGTCTTCTAAGGCCCAATTGGGCCTTAGAAAGGCATTAAGCAAAAGGGAACCAGTCCACCCATTTCAAAATGGCCGCTGGTTCCCTTTTGCTTAATGCCGTCCAATTAGCCTGGTATTCTGTCTCCTTGGTAAGAAAAAAACTGTTATCAGCCCCGAAAAGTTCCACTTCGAGTGCCAACTCAACGACAGAATAACCCAAACTATAATAACCCCAAAAGTTCTCCCGATAAAAATGTCGTTTGATTCGCTTAGTTTCCCACTGTTGGGGTGCAAAGACACCAATTAAAATTTAGAAACATGACATCCGACCTTTTGTAGGCACCGCCCGTGCCTAGATTGACTGGATTAGCTAGTGTATCCTAGTGTTATGAATTAAAAATTATATTTACATAATATAATATAATTAAATCTTTTTTTTGTAGCCGCTGTAATGAAGAACACTGGCATCTTGTTTGCCAACGATGTCAATAAGGATCGATCCAAGGCAGTAGTTGGTAACTTCCACAGGATGGGCGTAATCAATTCAGTAATTTCTTGTGTTGATGGGAGAAAATTCACTGAGGTGAGTTTTTGTCACCAATCTGGCATAAATACCCAACTTGAAGTAATTTTGATCTACAGTTCGAGACTTTTACCAGTCCGGAACGTTAATAATATGGATCTGAACCATTTTAATTTGCAGGTTATGAGCGGGTTTGACAGAGTGCTGCTGGATGCTCCCTGTTCTGGAACGGGCGTCATATCCAAAGACCCGAGCGTCAAAACTAACAAAGACGAACTGGACGTTCAAAGGTGCTGCACTCTGCAGAAAGACTTGATTTTAGAAGCTATCGATGCTATCAATCCTAAGTCATCTTCCGGTGGTTACTTGGTTTATTCGACATGTTCTGTCCTCGTAAGTTTGAATAATTCCAACCCCTAAAGACAAAATTTACGCCATTGTACCAAAATTGGGTTTAATATGTTTTTGGGGTTAAATTTTCAGCCCGAAGAAAATGAATGGGTGATCGAATATGCTTTGAAAAAGCGAGACGTGAAGTTGGTCGAGACTGGGCTGGATTTTGGCAACCCTGGATTCGTCAGCTACAGAAATTTCAGGTTACTGACTCAATCTGTGCAAATTTACGCTTAACGTTGTTTCACACCAAATAAAAATGCTATGATGTTAGAACGTCACAGTTTAGTCAGACCGGCCTAAATCGGTTCCTTGTCAAAATAACATTATTTTTTTTCTTCAATTGAAGGTTCCATCCAACTATGAAACTAACCAGGAGGTTCTACCCTCACACGCACAACATGGACGGTTTCTTTGTCGCCAAGTTGAAAAAATTCTCCAACGCTAAGTTCACTACAAAGAAAGACGTCCGGGGTGAGAGTGATGAAAGTAGTGAGTCTGCGCCGGAAGACGAGATGAGCGAAGAAGTCGAACTGAAGAAGCCTAACGAGACCAATGGCCAGCTCAAGGCTCCAAAACACGGAAGGGGCAAAAATAGGTGAACATTCTCTTCAAGTTTACGTTAATTTTTGTATTACTGCCATACAAACATGTTCTTATCAATTTTTCTTTAGGCTGAAGAACCTGTCGAATGGAAACGCTTCGTCAGAGGAGAAACCTGTGAAGTCCTTCCCAAAGCCCGGAGGTTCCCAGCCTCCAACAAGAAAGAAAAATTTGTTCCCAGATAACGACATTGAGTCCCGTGTCATTTCGAAGAAGAATAAACACAAAAAGAGGAAATTGGGACAGAATGAAGAAGGTGAGGAGACAATCCCAGAGGTTAATTTTATTTTGCCGTATTGGTCATTGTTGGGGGGGGGGGGGGGGTACATCCCATTAGTTCCTTACTTTGACCTTGACTTACCTTACCTTACGCCCAACAACTTCAAACCAAATAACCTCCGGACAAACACAGTCTGTACACCTAATATCAAGTAATGTAAATGTTTTCATCAAGAAGGGACTCAAATTTAAAGACTTTTGTGTGACATTGAGAAGTGAAACAGTAACATTTTTCTACATCCTAGGAACACAACTGTAAAAACATACAATGCAATAGAGATGAGCCGGTATCAAATATTAATAAATCGATGTAAAGAATATAAATGTTCTGAAATGACGATACATCAAGCTCAAATAAATCGATTTGGAGAATATCGAGGCATATCGATATTTCAAATAGTTAAGAGTTCTCAAAGGGGGTGAGGGCACGTGAAGGTGAGCAGAGAGGGTCGCGAAGGAGGGCAGAGAAGCAGGTATGCTTTGGCCTCGGACGGGAACAGGGACCTTTTCAAACTGGGAGACCCTCGGAAAAAAACACATTGTTTAAAAAAAAAACCAAAAAAAAAAAAAAAAAAACAGCGATTTCTTGGCCAACTGCCTTCTTAAACCTGTATGTAACACCGACGGTAAATTTCCAGCTCAACAAACCCAGGCGGAGCCGATGAAGAAGAAGAAGAAGAAAGTACTAAATGAAGCTGGCCGACCGTCTCCGGAGAACACGACCTCTCCGAAATCTGTGCCTGTGATATCGAAGAAGGAAAAGCCCAAAAAGCCTCAGAAACCGTCGTCTCCATCTCCTGAACCCAAACCCGCAACTCCTCAACAACCTGGCCACAAAAAGAAGAACAAGAAGAAGAAGAAGAACCAGAAAAACCTTGGCGAAAAACCCGCAGATTTGGCATCGAGCCAAAAGTCCCATCAAAAGAGTGAGAACGTTCCCAAGAAACAAAAGAAAAAGAAGAAGCCAGTACCCGCGTAATCAGGTACATTATAATGTTTTCCATTTGTAAATACCGATGTAATTTGTCTATATATTTTACAAACCTGACTATTTCTTGAATAAAACTGTTGCTTTACCTCGTTGAGTTCGTGAACCCCATTCACACACCTCGTCTGAAGTTTCCACTCCTGATGTAGTTAAAGAAAAGAGGTGAAGAAAAAGGTATTTTGAACTGATAATTTTAATTCATGAATAATATTTTTCCAAGACGATCTATGCATTTTAAGGCTGCATCTTATTGTCAGTGTTTCTTAGGGTACAAACCTTATTCAATATAAGTAATATAATTCCTACAGTATACTTTTGACAAATGTAACAGAACGCTCGTATGTTGAGAATATGCATATTTGAAATACACAGGTTATCGAATAGAACCATTGACCAAACCAATCAGTCTGTAGCAGAGTTTCCTGATGTGGTGACGGTGTTCTTGGGATGAGAAATAGGTATCGACATTTTTTTAATTGATTCAAGAAAAGTCGTTTATAAAGAGTCGATGTTGATAGGTTGTTTTTATTCTTAAAAACCCGTTTGTATAGAATAGACTTTTGAATGGTAAAAGTTTTGAAATGTCATTACTTTCTCTCTTTTTCGCAAAATAAAAGGAGTTTTTACTGAAAATTGTATTACGGGCTTCTCAAAATTGAACTTTGAAAGGGTTTTACAATTGAAACTTTTTGTATGCAAATGGAATTAGACATTTGTTCAAATTAAAAAGAACACTACTAAATTATCCAGTCAAAGAAACTGGCTGGTGATTCAGAATTTCCAAATTGAACGCCGAACGGAAAATGAGTTACGCGTGATTCCTAAAACCTCCTCTGAAAGAAGGCAGTTCTTCTTGTTTATCTTTTATTTTGTCTAATTCTAAAAGTACATTCAACTGTAAAGATTTTTCACTGCTTACGACGTTCAAATATTAAGACAAATCGAACACCTGAGTATCGAATAAGTAAAGCGTTCCCCGTATGGGTGGTTGTGATGAGGATCTTCCAGTTTTGTTAAGCAGCTTTTGGAAACTGGACTGGGAATTTGTCTAACTTGAAACGAATTTTCATTTCCTTAAGTACAAAAGCTAAGGTAATACTTCCTAACAATGTGCGAAGTATTACACGTCGGCATACTTATTCGGAGACTAACGTATTTTTTTTAGATTGAATCATCTACTTGTAACAAATTGATCCATATAATGTTGCACTTATTGTGCGAATCCCTTCACAACAACCAGTCCAGACCAAATGCACTATACCAACTGAACACTACTTGATCAAAGACCAAATCCAGGGTCGAATTGAGGATGAAACACACACAGCCATTTGTTGTTGAACGGTTTATTCTATATTCCATTTATTGTGCCCAAGTACACAGAAAAAAAAATCTACATCGTTTTACAACACTGACAACATTGGGAACCAAAAAATAGAGCAACAGCAATAAAACAGAACATCCGATTACTTATTTACATTTACACTGTTTTGGGTTTTCCACAAACTTCGGCGTTTAACTCAACATGTTTTTTCTGAACTGTATTATTTTGAATTTTCTAGTCTACTGTTTCTTCTTATCTATAGGGTACATCTATGCCTCAATCCGTACCGCGTGATTTTCCGTGAGAAAACTTGAACTACGATACGTTTCCTTTACCTTTTCAAAATCTAACTACGCTTTGTGGATTTTAAGGTACATCAGTATTTTAAGGTGTTCTCGTTTCTGGATTGGAAGGAAAATTCGCTTTTTCCTTCGCTCTTAAGTGCTATGCGCTCTTCGTGTCTTGAGTATTTGTCCCATTGTCTCAGGTAGTTGGGAAAGCTTGAAAATCGACAGCTTTTGATGTTAATGAGCTAGTCATTGTAAAATTGAACTGAATCTATCTGGGATTTCAAATTATCTCCGTCGAAAGGACCCAGACCGTTCAATGTTCCTCTTTATGAAAATGAAGAAATTTAGTCGAGAGAAGTTTATATACAACCTTCATCTCTCTTTTTTTTTGTGGCTAAGCTTATCCCCAAATTGAGCCTACTATGAAAATATTATCACAGTTGTTGGCCGTGTAACTATTTCGTTGTTATTTAAAAAATTTCATTTTACAAACCATTTTTGCGTTTGGCTCAAAACTGAGCTTCCCGCGCCAGTTAGGCTTGGGGAAACGCAGCCTATTGCCTATGGAAAAATAATTCGTGCAACGTTCTAATCTTGGCAGGGCTCTATGGTTTCCTGTCTATAAATGCATTTAGCCTGGACCGATTAGAATATATTAGGAGATTACAGATCTGGAACTGTAACGGTTTCATTACTTCTAATAAAATAATTTTCTTCAAAACAACTAATTTCATGGTTTTCTAAGCTTTGCTATGCTAAACTACAGCATCTAGCTCTTGAGATTTAAATCTTCCTTAGATCGATACCTACCGTAATGCTGTTTCCTCGACGCATAAAATAATACAATTACAGCACTCATAAAGCACTTAGGAGGCATCTTCTTGTACTTGTTTGTACAAACCTTGAGTTGGTAGGATTAGTTATTTATGTTTGATCTCCGAGAAATATTCTTAATAACTGGATGAAACTATAGTTGAATTAAATTGATTAAAAATGGGAAAAACGAGTTTGAAATAGTTGAATATTTATATATTCAAACCATTACATTTAATAGTCATGCTCATTTAACCAGTTGTTACAGTATGCTTGTACTATTTTACGAGGGGCGTCTCAAAAGTAAGGTTCCCTATTTTTTAAGTTGGTGGAAATCGTCCTGCAATCGGAAATGTTTGTCGGCATAGTGGCAATGCATAATTTTTTCGAGCCGCTGTGATCAGCTGTGTGGCAGTAAACACGCCAGTAACCGTGAAGATGCCTCTCACCCCGTGTCCAAACTCGTGTTACGTCATTTGTTTTCTCTTGGTGGCCGCACGGGCCACACTTCTATTAAATTCGCCCGCGCCTCATAGTTTCGTCGCAGGTTACGGGAAGCGCCACTCTCGGCGGCGTGATTGGGAAGTCCAGCCTTTTCCGTGAGTGGAAGTGCCGCTAATTAGTCGGACGCCCCGATCTCGCCGCCGACGTTATCATTTCACTTACCGTTTTCTTACATTGTAGTTCAATGAGCAATCGCAGTGAATTTTTTATTGAACCCAAGGAATGGACCTCCCCTGGCGACACTTCGTATGGGGAAGCCGGGTCAGTGGGACCAATAGTTTCGCGCGAGTCAGTTGCCCAGGCAATCCTTGCTCACATTTCAACCATAAGATGGGGTCAGCGGGCCTGGGCCTTGGCGACAATTTGTCTGAGTAGGCCAGCCCGCTGGCTTTCGTAAAAACTGTGAACTGTGAAAACTGAGCATTGGGAACTTTAAGAGACGCCCCTCGTAGCTATGAAGCTTATTTTTCTTAAATTTATTGGTACCTAATGAATCTAGGAACCTGTAGGAATTAGGAATACAAATTAGCCACCCAAAATAGCGCTGGCTAACCTCATCAAACCTATTTCCCTTTTAATATGTTAAGTGCATCGATATTGAAGTACATATAATTTTTTCCTTCTAGCTTCCTAGATCCAGACTTTTATACCTTGATATTTTGAATGCTGTAGGGAACATGTCCTAAAATCTCTTCGGCCTTTTATTTTGGTTCTGAACTTCTCACGCTGACGCATCAAGTTGCAACAGACTTTACCGGCATTCCGTGAATTGATTATGTATTTGCTGATTTCCACCCACTCATTTTTTTTTTTCCTATCGTAAGTAAATAATCTGCTTACTTCTAACATCACATAATGTCCTAAAATGCTTTGCGTTGATACACAAGCGAAACAATTAAACAACAAGTGTGCCTTTGAACACGTAACTTTTATATAATATCAAGCATCATTGGAACGAGTCGCTTCGCTCCCGAACGTGCATTTCCTCCCATCTAATCGATATGAACTCTCACTATTTTTTGTCTCGACCTCTTAGTTGATGGAATAAAGTCTTTCTTTATGTTTAGAAAATTTTCAATGCAAATCTAACGTGCAACAACTTCAACAATTGCGTATGCTACCAACTACTGTGCATATAACTATTCAATATACATTTATTCACTTCTGTAATAAATACTGTTTAAATTTAATGTACACAATCTTAATATAAGTACAGGAGAAATTTACAACTTTCACCGATGGTAATATTTTGGTGATAACAATTTTAAAATCGCTAGTTACCTTGGAATTTCACTCATTCAACGCTTAGCTATCGCGCAAATACTATATAGCGTTTTGAAAGTTAATATACATTTTTTACACATTACACGTCAGTGATATTTAATTATGTAGCATTTTACGTATTCTATTAAGAAAGGAGTTTTGGGATGATTTTGTAAATCTAACGGAAGTAGTTTGGGAAGATAGGAGAAAATAATATTTGGAGGAGCTCAACATGAGTGAAAACTTAATTTACAATAAAACTTGTAAAATTATTGTTACACAATGGCTTTCTTTCAGAACGTAAACTATATTAAAATCAAATGGCGTCAAGGCTATCAGCTCTCAAACTTGTTCAGTTTAGGTGAAACTCCAAGCTTTGCTGGTATGTGGCGTTTACTTTCGGAGAGAATTTGTTCGGGTTGTCAACCTGAGTAAGTTGCAAGAAGTTCTTCTCACCCCAGTTACTTTCTGTCAATGGCACTGTCAGAGAGGGAACGTCGTCAAGTAGGTCATCCGTGAATATTCTACACGAGGATCACACCTTCTAATAACCCCTAAGGAGAGCAAAGCCGAATATCCGCTTCTTCTATTAGCGTTGCGATTTGCAATGACTGTATAATTTTGAATTTTGAAACAAGACAGTGCAATCGTACCAGCATTGCGCGAAATTTCACCTCATAAAATGAATATTGAATTTTCGTATTGTTTGGTATAATTACTTAGGTTATTAGTAGTCTGTCGCGCATTCTGGAGGGTTCATGTTTCCAAAGATGTTCAGCTCGTAGAGGGAAGCGAAACAGATAAAGAACACGTACCAGAGCATCAAAGTGATTCCGTATTTTCTGTCCATTTTCCATCCGTTCATGTGAGTGATGACGACGAGGAAGACAACCGTTGAAAGCAGCGTCAGCGTCGAGTATGTCAACCCTACGAACGATAGTCGAATGAGTACAATGGGCTCCTTGAGAAGGTCGGAATTCATCATTTCTAACAACATATTTAGTTCGAAAATCCGCACGTGCAGAACTGTTTTAGAAATGTTGAAGATTATCAACACACCTCGCCTTGCTGGGCATCGAGTAGTTGGGCACAGAGCAGCCCTGAGCGCTGAATAATAAATCTGAACGAAATCGAAATAAAAACTCGGCCCGGGTCGATTTTCGAATAACCTTTGATGAAAACCTCAATGCTCGATTTTTGAACGAACCTGATTCTCGATTTTCGGGGTCAGCTTTTCGCATAGCAAAGTTGGCTAACTTGCATAGATGTGTGAGAGAGAGAGTGAGAGAGATTCTCTCAGCCAATCAAAAGATGACGAAGCAGCCCACGTCGTGTACCCCCTACAGAGCTCGGAATTTAAATATAAAATTTTTCCTAAGGCCCTATAAATAATAGAGACAGGTTTTCTGCAATGTTGACCCATTTTCGTAACTTTTGAAGCACGACCTTACCAGGAAACAAATTTTAAAAAAATCATTCAAGGAGCTCATTTGCAACGCCGATGTTTTTCGTAATTTAAACTGCCAAGTTATAACTGACAAAGGTATACCTTTGCTAAAAACTTTGACGTAAGAGCCAGGTTTGATGATCGCCGTCTTGAGAAACCATGGAAGACCGAGGCAGACTAGAATATCAAAAACGTTGCTGCCCACTGCGTTTGAGACTGCCATGTCACCGTAACCTGAAATCAAAGACACATTTTAATTTGTCTTAAATTTGCGATAAGATTTGTCATGAATTGTATGGAAACGACGTTGAAATTCCCCAGTTATGATAACTGGGAACGGCAGGTCTGTGCTGAACTCATCAAGGATCCTGTGTAATTCATTCATACCAGTTCATAGCTTTTGCCGCACAAAATGTGCGTTTATTGCATGGTAGCAAGGCGCCTCCTACTGACAAACGTACAAGCGGCAAAGCAATCGGCTTCAAAAAATAAATTTGACAAACGTCAGATGACATCTTCACATCTGACTAATCTGAATATGTAGAAATTGGGTCAGCTTATATAAGCTCAGCTCTACGGAAGCGTTTGATTGATTACAAATGAATATAAATCAGTTGGTATTCATGATAAATATCAACAGTGCGTAGCTAGTTCAGCAAAGGCAATGAATCTTTTTTCAAGGACCCCCCCCCAATGTGAAACTGAGATTTACACTCTCCATCAAACTCACACTGTGCACGCCGAATGAAACCGGCAATAATTATTAGATAGTTTAGAATTTGTTCAACTCAAGCAGCCTTCAACAGCAAAACATTGAATCTACCTTCTGTTACAAAAGGTGCTAAGTGCCAATTTCACCGAAAATCGTTTCGACCGAAAACAACTTAGAGAGTAGTGCCCTCCCAAACTGATGCTATTAGAGCTGCTGAGTGTATTTTTAAAAATTTAAAAATTAATATCGACCTGAAAACGCTCACTAATAAAAGATGAGGACAAATAGTGGCAGTCCATTCTTTAGGCCACTATGGGCAGTGCTCCGGCTAATTTTGGGACGGAAAGAAGAAACCTAATTTTAATTTGCATGAGTGAACTCGCAATCTGCATCAACACGATTGAAAGGAAGTGATCATACTATCCCACAACTCGTTGCAAAATTTGGTGACAGCGCTATCTGTCAGAAATTTACAGAACTGAGGGCCCGTGGCCAGTGGACGGGCAAGAAAACGCCTTCTGCGCATGTCTACAGAGGCGTTTTTTTGCTCGTCCCCTGGCCGGGGGCCCTCAGTTCTGTAAATTTCGCTGTCAACACACAGGACTTCTGAGGAAAGTCAAAATCATGGAGTTCCCTTAATTATTATGACTGCCTGGGTCAAAACCCTTCCTTCCAGGAAGGTTTTTTTTCTAATCATCTCTTAATTAGCATCGTTTCCGGTCCTCTTTCTTTGATCAAATTCTGTGTTATTGTGTTATTCACAGGTGTTGATCATGAAGACTGTGGTGTATTTAAACGCGCATCAAAATTTAACGTACAGTGAGAGGTTTCAGTTGAAGGAATCGGGCATTTGGCACTGACCCAACCAGTGAATAAAGGTAAGGGGTAGTTTGCCACATGTAAGTGTAACCCTTGTGTGTACCAAAAAACCCCCTGGTTAACTAGTTGCCTCGGGAAAAATGCTCTATTTTGTTGTTTGGCTAAATTTAGTTAGGATTGACAGGCAGCCACCTCTCCGTTGGGTACCGGTCAGTTTTTCACTTAAGCAAAACAACCGTGTGGATTCTGACTTGCCACGAGCTGCCTTATTGCGAAAAAGTTTTCGAAGAATATTTGCTTAAAAAAAAAAAAAAAAAAAAAAAAAAAAAAGCAACTCAATTATTTAGTCCCTCAACTTATCCATTCACCTAACATATTTTAATCCATATTTGGATTCAGACCCTTTAGAAACCCCAGGTAGGTACCAATTTTCATTTTACAAAAAATCTGTATAGTTACGCGCACAGCAGCTATGGAAATTTTTGGAGATTTTGAACTGAAAGCAGAAGCATATTACGTCACTCAGTGAACACTGCACATCGAGCCGCCAGAGCGTGCATTGTTACTAAACTTGCACAACATGGCAACCCTGTTCACGTCATTCCACGAATGTGTTTTAAATATTCTTGTGTTGACTGACGAAAATTTGAGAACGTTCTCTACGAATTTGAAGGTAGCTGACAAGTGATTTTACATGATTATCATGATGTCGCCAAACACATTGCAGGATTGGCTAACTTGCATCTCGCGGACCAATCGAAAATGGATGAAAATTAGAACGTCACGTCCCACTGTCAAGCCCGCAATTCAAATATTTGATTTTTCTCAGGAATTAGGACCTCATGAGGTAGTCGAGGCTCTTCTGCTATATTTTATTTTCCCTAAGGCTCTATAAATAACTAATAAAGATGGTTTCTCTGCAATGTTTTTTCGTGACTCTTGAAAGATGACCTTTCCAGTAAAAAATGTTTAAAAAATCATTCACGGAGATTGTGGATTTGTTAGGCTTTCTAGCGTACAGTGAAACCTCCAATTTGGAATCGGTGATAGCGATGATAGTCCACCATTTTTTGGGGAAAATCCAGAAAGATTTCACTGGTGCCAACTTGACATTATCTCCATCCCCCTACGAAGTGTGTTCGTGTCCAAAGTGACACAAAATTTGGACTGCTCAATGAGGTGAATGAAGTTGGCAGCAGTGGTACATTTTTCATCAAAAAAGAGGTAGCAAGCAGAATGTTCGCTACACGTTTCAGGAGGTTCCAGTGTTGGTTAGGTGTAGCTTTGCAGCGCATTCAGCTCAGATTTTTTTATCTTTAAATTACAGCGAAGCAAGCCAGGCAATTTACTTAAAATCATTTTACGATGATATGTTCAATTACAGTCTGACAGCATCTTTTCAAGTTACAATGAAGATTCTGCCGAATAAAATCGTTTGGGAGACTGTGTATCATCTTGAGCATGTGTGGATGTACGTAGCAATGGTTTGATGGAACTATATAATATATATTTTATGAAAATTGTTTACACATGTAAAAATGAATATGGCATCTTATATTAGAGTGTTACGGATTTTACAGATTGATATCTATGGTGTGCAAGGTGCGATGAGACTATTTGTTCCTCTAAGTGCAATCTTACCTCCCAACATGAATGTTGATCCACCTTTGGCGGACAGAAAACGATTGAAATTATTTCCGTAAATTGGCCTGCAAGGCCTTTCCTATTTCAAGCCCTTTTTGAAAATTTTTGTGTGAGTGTTACATTTTCACTGATCATTTAGGTATTTTCTAATGGTACCGGCAGTGAGTGATCTTACCTTCTTTTACGACTGCTAAACTTGAAAGGGCGTCAGGCACACTCACACCGGCTGCTACGAAAGTTAAGCCCATCACCGTGTCAGGTATCCCAAGCGTGCTTCCTGCAATACCATCGAAGTCGTTGGAAATTTTGCACGAGGAACGTTGATTTATTGAGCACGTCTTCGTCCAACTTACCGACGATTGTGATCATCCACACCATAATGTACGAGTAGAATGAAATCCAGACCATAGAGATGAAGAAAGTGAACGGGTACCAGTTGGAATATTTTTCTAGCCGGCAGTCGGGCATAGTTGCACTGGCAGTGTAGTGAATGGGGTAGCACAGCCTCCATTGCAGCAGAGTCAGCATATCGTCCGTCTCCGGTCTGAGTAGAGGCGACACCTGAAATTTAAATTTTACTTCAACTTGCCGGCACGTTCAAGAAAGAAAAAACATGTAGAATGTAATTATCGTCACCTGGACGGTTGTGGGTTCTTTGGCTTTGTAGTAGTCGGGTTTGGGGGCGGGAACACTCTCTTGCATTTCGACGACACCTCCATCGCATCCGTTCGCCATCCCCTGAGCTGTTCCGTAACTACCATCTTCATTTTTGTACGATACCAAACCTTGTCCTTCATTAGGCGTAGACTGAGCCATTGCCTGAAATGATAAATACTCGAATTTAAAAAAAAAAGCAATTAAGTGGACTCTGGGAAAGCTAACCTGGCCCACATTCTCACTTTTCCTCCAACCAAAAGCAGGGGCGTGAGCACAACACAAATCTTTACGATTTAGGAACTCATCCATACGTAGGCACACTTTACACCCACACCGCTTTCGGCATTGCTCGACATTTTCAATTTTCGCACGCAAAATCCGAATAAATATTCAAGTTTATTTTGATATGGATATCATCCGTAATGCTATCTGCTGGTTGGTTACATTGGTTGGATATCCCACTAAACATTATTACGGATATTATCCACATCAAAATAAACTTGAATATTTATTCGGCTAAGCTTAGGTGGACGAGTGTGTTTGCACTCGCATATTTAAAGAAAGCACTCGCATATTTAATGAGGTTTAATTTGCTTGCCTTCCTCATTAGGGCTGTAACGGTTATGAATGGTCGGTAAAGAGGTGGATCAAAGGCCTATAGGGATATGGAAGGAGGGCTTGTTTGAGAGAAATACAGATGGTTAAGCAGGGGGGAAGTTAGGGGGTTGTTGGGATCAGTGGGAGGTGCTTTACCGTCAAATGACCTATTGATCTTGGAGGCCTTCGGGGCTTTTCCACTGGTAGAAACTGCTAAATTTATTATAACGTTAGCAATCATTTAAAAACCCAGATGTAGCGAACGTCAAGAAAATAAACACGAGTCGTCTGCTGTCACTCACACGTCGTCTACGACTTTACTAAACGATGCAAAAAAAAGTGCGTAAACATACTCAAAAGCTCAACTCACGTTGTAATCAGCACAATACTGTATCGATCCATAACTCGTTAAAATCGATCCCCCTCGTTAAAATGTCTGCTAGGTCACCCAACCGGTGGCTATATTCGGAACCTCTATCTTTCACGACAATATCGGATCCTCTGCCTGTTAGGCGGCCCTAGGCTCGATATTTCCCGAACCAATAGCTCCTAGCTGCCGGAAAAGGACGAGGGGGAGAAATCACGATCCTCCGCCCGAGCGGAAACACACCGACAAACCGGGAACAGGGCAAAAATAAATTTTCCCACCCAGGGTAGAAGAGTTCGCCTCTTTGATATGTGCGCATTGATATTCTGTGTGAAGTGAATAGAATAAGAATAAGTCGGTGAATACAGAGTGTCAACCGGCTGGTCACTCCTTTTTCTCGGCAGTAATATCTTCACCCATTTTTGTTTATGTTTGATCAATCTAACCTTTCGTCCTTATCCGAAAACGCTGAAAATCGTCCTCATTTCAGAAGAACACTCTTTAGGTTTATAATTTCATCGCCTAAGAACCAGCTTCGCATAACTCAATTTTCGTCATTTTACAGGAGAGCAAAAAAACTGATTACCAAAAAGTCAGCAAAACTCAAAAATCGCAAGAGTCAGCATGGCATAACTAAACTGAAAATAATGGGTGATTTCCGATCGTCAATTTCTAAGTGATTATATCTCTTTACTCCAAAAATTATTACCACAATTTCAAGACTGATCTTCCTTTCACGAAATCAATCAAAATGTAGTTGCCATGACAACAAAATACCGATTAACAAAGCAAAACGTTTGCGGTCAGGAGAGCGATCCATGTTGAAACAGATGAGTTATGTGATGTCGTTGCTACTTTTCAGTAATGCGATGCTGACTAAATCGTATATAACGACGCTCCTCGTGGTCGAAGCCAGAAACTGACACTTTCATTGAATCGGGCGTGAAATTTTCAATAAGAAAGACCTGAAATCTCGTTTTGGGTTAAAGTTGAGTTATGCTATGCTGGTTCTTAGCCGACGATTTCTTAAAATCAATCTCAAAATTTGTCCTTAAAGGTATACCAAAAATGTTCGTCTGCCATTTTGGGCACTCTTTGTATTATATAAGGGAGGGCTCGCCCATTGCCAGGGCTATGCCGCTTCGCCAGCTGCTGGTAGTTCCCACAAAGGGGGTTCTGTACCACCCCAGACGTGGACCACCAGTCCGAGAGGGCGGGTACTAGTAAGCATAAGCAAGCCACAAGTAGGATCGAGTGTTCTAGCTCACTCTACCAGCTGAACAGGCTGGTACCCGAGTTTGTGACAAAACTCACACGCCGCTGAGAATGTAGCACATCTGCACCTCAAGTTCCCCTCGTCCATTGTAGGAGGAGGGTAACCAACACCGACCAACCTCGAAACCAACACCAACTGACGAAGACGGGAATGGGAAGTTTTTGTTAGCACCATGGTGTGGAGGAAAGCGAGTACGCTGTACGGCAGTTCTTAAAAAAAAAAAAAGGCGAATTTGTCGTTCAGACGCAGCGGGAGTTCCGCGCTCACCTCCAAATTCCGCTTTTGGCCCAGCAGTTTTATTTTCAACACGTTATCCGTCCTGTTGAAGGTGGAAACCTATCTCAAGATTGTGATGCGGTAAGGGATCGTTCGGAAGAATCCCAAACCGTAACACGATCTTGATATGGGTCTCCACCTTCATCAGGACCGGTAACAGGTTGAAAACAAAATCGCCGGGCCAAAAGTAGAATTTGGAAGTGAGCGCGGAACTCTCACTGTGTCTGGATGACAAATTCGCCATTTTTTAAGAACTGCCGTACACGCTTTCCTCCCCGTCCTAAGAGCGCGACCAACCCCACCCCAATCAGAGCACCCCTATCCGAGTAGTAGCATTTCAAAAAAATACGACTTACATTCGAATTTCTCTTATACGACATACCTGTGGTGGTGGTTCGGTGTGTAAGACTTGGCATGGAATTGGTAAGGTGTGTGCCCATGCTTCGAATTCCGTATTTCTCGACAATACAAGGCAGTACACCACGTACATGATTAACATGAACGTACTCTCTCCCCTGAAAAAAAGGAAAAAGGTTTATGAATTTGAAAGGTAACAAAAGCTTACTTTTTAAAATTGTCGATGATTTCATACTTTAAAAATTCTTCTTTTTTTCTCATTCCTGAAGCTCCAAGTATGTACTCACCAGGTTATTTTCTTGTCGTACATGACAACCAGCATAATAAGAATAGAGAGGAGGTAGAAGAAAGAATCCCGGCAGAGTGGCCACCAGTTGAGGTAGGATACCGTCCCACCAAAGACTGCGCAAATGCCTATCACGAACATGATGTTGAAGACTGCAGAACCTGTAAACACCATCAGGATTTATTATTGCCGAATTTACTTCTTTAGTTTCATAGATAGGCGCTTGCTGTTTTCCAACAATAGTTTTTCAAAGTCATTGTGTCCTACAAAACTTACCTATCACACCCGACACCCCAATGTCGTCTTTGGCGAAGAACACGGCAATAATCACTGTGGCAAGCTCAGGGGCCGAACTGCCTGCCGCCATGAACGTAGCTCCTGCCACGTCTGGCGTGAGCTTCAGAACTGGAGGAATGAAAGAAATGTTTGACCCAAGGGAGTGATCACAATGTAGACTAGTGCGATACCATATAAGAAATCACCTTCGCATATCCGGTCAAGGGAAGTGACGAAGTAGTCGTCGCAAACGATAGCCAGACCTATGAAGGAGTAGATGCAGACGATGACGTGGATGATGAGGGCACCGTGCTTCCTCGCTGAAGGCCCGATCAGCGGCTGAGGAAATTGCTCGATCGCCGGCGGGGTGCAATTCCGCTCCCCAGGCTCTTCATTTCCTCCCCCGTCATCGCCCACGGGACCTGAGAACACCAACGTCAGCACAAAGTTCATTGCTCAATTTGAACGGGTGCACAAAAACAGTAGAAAATTGGCTTTTTTAACATCGCTTTGAATTTGCCCAAATTTAGCGCTTCATTTGTCCAGTTTCTTCCTCGTCAAAAGCGAATTGAGGTTAGGCACCTACCAACTGGATTCCGATTTGTGATAAAAGTGCCAGCCAAGTGATGGACGAGCCAGGGATCACCCGAAAACAGTAGGTTACGCGATTTGAATATCATGCAGGGGGGGGGGGGGATGTTCTTAAGGGACACCCCTTCCCCTCACCCCACGTGGTAAATGCTTCGGTCGGACAACCGCCTCTTTTCTCGAGGTGTGACCGGAATGATAAGCAACTGCGATCAATTGGAGCCAAGGTGTTCAGCGCACGTCTTTTCAAGCTCGCCCTAGCAGAATGAATGTTCAATGGAAAAACTTGATGGGTTTCTCGCCTTAGCATCGAATTTGGATTAGTTATTCAACCTCAATTCGCAATTCACAGACAATAAAATATTTTCTGACAATTAACTAGACTTTTTAGGGGATATAAGGCCGTGATAATACCGTACGATTCTAGAAAAGTCATTGGGCTAAGCTACATTTGCAGGACCAACTAGCCCAAATTTCGGGATCGTTGGTCCTTCACATTTGAGGGCTGGGGATTCTGATACATAACATAAGAGGTGCATTGCTTAGCAACCTAAAGAGTGGATTCATAGCGGTCTCGCATAGAGAGATATCCATACAAGTAGAAGGCTAACAATTACCTAGGCTCCTTGTGAGCCTTCTACTTGTATGGACATCTCTATAATATTGTAGAAAAAGAGCTGGGATGAGCCTTCAGTTCCATTAAATGGAAATCTGAATTTTAGTGTAATTTAAAAAGAAGAGTTGGGTCAATGTCGGAAATCGTCGTCAATGTCTGGTTCTGGAATTGTGAGCAAGCTCCTCGCGGTGTCCTCTGGGTAACGCTGATATCTCACATTAAATTTTGTGTACGACTAGCCCCCCCCCCCCCCCCCGCTAGCTAAAGGCAGCCAACCCTGACCCTGGCCTCAGACCTCTTCTACTCGCTTTTAAATAATGAATCATGAATTGGTACCAAGTTGTTCGTTGTCCAACCGTGTTTTTCCTCATGCCACTGATATTGGGGGAAAACGTGAGCAACCTCCTAGCGGTGAAAAATACTTCGAAAACGACACCTAACCCGACCCCATAGCCGAAATCCTTCGAGCGCCCCACGAGCGCAAACTGCGTGAACCGCAATGTTGTATACGTACTATTTCCACCATCCAGCGGTTTTGGAGGATGGGAAGTGTCGGTAAGAGCCAAAAGGGGTTGACGCAGTGACATCGTGATTTTCATTGTCTCTTACCACCCGTCCCGTGAAAAGAAGCGCTGATTGTAACAGTACCTACCTACTTCGAATAACCGGAAACTGTCAGTCTTCTATTTGGACACCTTTGTCTGAGTCTTCCCCATTAGGGGTGAAACGCCTACGTAGGCATAATAATCACGGATATCAAGACGTATTCGTCGCCTATCCCACAACTGGGCGAATATTCTAACGAGGTTGAGCCAAAAGTCTAACAATCGGGACTTCTTGGGATCTTGGCATGTGTGGCCGCATGGGTCACACTCTATTTTTAAATTCGCCAGCCCGCCGCTAGTGGTCCCAAGACAGGACACGGGAAGCGCCACAGTCGACGGCGAGATTGGGCGGTCCCACTTCTCCCGCGGCTTCACCACTCAGGACCTGGACTGTCCCCAATCTCGCCGCCGTGTTATCAATTCACTAGCCGTTTATTCTCACAATGATTTATCACAGTGCATTTTTGGTGGGCCCTGAGGACTGGGATCCTTTGGTGACACTTCACCTGAGGAGGCCAGGTCAGCAGGACCAATTATTTTGCGCTGGTCCATTGCCCAGTCCACTATTGGTGACAGCTCACTTGTGACATCTCACAGCCGGGAGATCGGACCTTCGTAGGACTGGATCAGCAGGCCTCCTTTGACGACAGTTTGTTTGTGGAAGCCAGCCAACTGATTCCAAGTATTACTGTGAGCTTAGGGCTTGAAACTTCAACTTTGATATCAGACTGCCCTCTGCTCCCTTCTGATCAACGCACCCCAGGCCAACACGACAATTTGTGCCAACCTGGGGCTCACAAATCTTCCATTTATGCATTGATACCTCCTTCCAGGTCAGCAGATCGAGACACTTCTTCGCGTTATGCCCTGGACAGGGATATTCATGCACTCCCCTCCTCTTCCTCGAAAGACACTGGTGGGGTAATGATAGATATGGCGCTAGAGGCATTCTGCCAAACACACAACACAGTTAATGATGAACCTAGAGATCAATTAGGAAGACATTTTGTGCATGTAGGTACACCCCCAACATCCATTATGCAGGGTGCCCTACAGCATGCACTATCTAGCTAGAGGTATACCTAGCTTAATGTATCATATGAACATCTTACCGAGGTATGCTGGTGTTGTTGACGGCGGGAATGGCGGACTCTCTGTAGCCCTCAGTTCCTCGCTTTCTAGCTCCTGCAAGACAGAAAAAACGTTTGACACAAAACTTCAAACCACAATTTCTGCATTTATCGACTCCACAGCAAAAATACCGCCGAGATGATTTGTCAGCCAACAAAAATTCTGTTACGCACAAAATAAAGCCAATGACAGAATTGACGGCGACCGATAAGTTCAAGATTAAGCTCCGTTTAATTAGAATGATAGGGAAAGAAAAGAGTTATGAGAAAGAGCGCGCGAGATAATGGCACCTCCTTCAACTTCCAACTCCCATTTACTGTCCTCCAAAGCTGAAAAGTCTCTTTCCCTTTTCACTAATCTATTTTCTTCAGTCAAAACCGAGAATCGGAATTTTACCACTTTTTTAATTTGATGCCGCTTGACGTGAAAACAATAATGGGGCTTCCTTTACTCATCTAGGCCGATGAAAGTAAGTTAAAAAAAAACTTGGAAATTCTGATCTATACAACAACCCCAATATACTGAAGAATTACCGCAATGACAGTCTCTACGGTTCATCAAGAAGACGACGATTTATTCAGAAAAAAACTAAATCATTCAAAAGTCAAGTGGGAAGGAGAAAAGGAGGTTAAAAAAACTGACATCGAATGCCTCTTTGGAAATAAGTTTTCAGGAAGATGAGACTCGTGGTTATGGGGTGGATGGGACAGGTTACCTCTTCAACGGAAAATCCACTTGGACCCGCCTTGCCTTATTACTTCTTTTGTCAGACACTGGGGAATGCCATCTTTTATCTCTTTCCGTTTTCCCATTACAACTCAAATATCCCCTCGAGATATCGTAAATGTTCTGCTTATTTTTTAATCATTTATCATAGCTTAGACTGTCTGTTTTCCAAATTATACCTCAATTTTATTACTTTTTTACAGTATTTACAGTAGTAAGGTAATGGTGGGGGAAGTGCGAAAATGGGGCAAGTGCGTTAGTGGGATGAACAATTGACTTCTGGCGGATAAGTGATGTCAGGCATATACGTAATCTGCTCATAATAGGGACAGTACCTTGAATAGGGACAGAACTGGCGGAACGAGATTAAAATCGCCTGGCGGCGTCCTATTACACTATAAAATTCCCGTTCATGGTGAAAGTCAACTCTTCTGGATGTTAATGATGAGACAACAACAAAAGAAGAAGACGTTTTTCAACTCCCACCGTCTGGGAGGTGATAACAGTGATAACGTGATAACGGGCTTTTGTTTGTACGAAAAACTTCTCATGGTGATCATAATATATATTTTGGAGTCAGACAAGTCTGATCCACCTTGAGAACACAACCATCCCCCCCGCTCGGTCCTCCCTACCCGAGACCGTTCCAACTCCAGTTGATTATACCGTATCAGTCAGCTGTGCATGCGTAGCTCTGATGTTCACTTGAGCGTCGTTATGAAAAAATCAGTACCCACCAAACTTCACGTACGTGTCCTCCCGTGAAGTTTTTTTGTTTGAAATATTTAGGTTCATTCCGACGTGTGAAGTCAAATAAGTGTTTATTTCCGTCGGATGAAATATTTCTTAGCAGTGTTGATGCTGGAGGACCCGCGGGCTGCGCCGTTTTACAAAATTACTTTTTGGCCGCGGCTGTTCGTTTTGGATCCCGGAGTCGGGGTCGGAAAGGGACGCTAGTGTCATTCCGCGGGTCCTTTGCACCTTTACTTGACGTTTCCAACTCCGGTAAAATTAATCATTGGATAGAACTGCTCGGCGAATGGAAACGCTGGGCAGGTAGAGGGCCGTTCCCTGACGTCCTCGTAAACCAAATTATAAGCAGTCGCAGCATGCTGCGCGCTGGTCTTTCAACATGTTCCATGGAATGCTTGTCGAGCAGAGGGCCGCTCCCTGGCGTCCCCAACAACCGAATTGAAAGTAGTTGCCGATGTCTCTCGTGAGTCTTTTTAACACTGTCATGTTAAGACATGTCATGTTCTAGGAAAGCGCTCGGCAAGCAGAGGGCCGCTCCCTGGCGTCCTCATAAACCGAAATCGAAGCGGGCCCAGTCCCCGTGAGTCTTTTAACATGTTCCATGGAAATGCTTGTCGAGCGGAGGGCCGCTCCCTGGCGTCCTCATAAACCGGATTCGAAGCGGGGCCAGTCCCCGTGGGTCTTTTAATATGTTCCATGGAAATGCTTGTCGAGCGGAGGGCCGCTCCCTGGCGTCCTCATAAACCGAATTCGAAGCGGGGCCAGTCCCTGTGGGTCTTTTAATATGTTCCATGGAAATGCTTGTCGAGCGGAGGGCCGCTCCCTGGCGCCCTCATAAGTAAACCGAATTCAAAGCGGGGCCCAGCTCCCGTGGGTCTTTAACATGTTCCATGGATACGCTCGGCAAGCAGAGGGCCGCTCCCTGGCGTCCTCATAAACCGAATTCAAAGCGGGCTCAGCTCCCGTGGGTCTTTTAACATGTTCCATGGATACGCTCGGCAAGCAGAGGGCCGCTCCCTGGCGTCCTCATAAACCGAATTCAAAGCGAGCTCAGCTCCCTTGGGTCTTTCAACATGTTCCATGGAAACGCTCGGCAGGCAGAGGGCCGCTCCCTGGCGTCCTCATAAACCGAATTAAAAGTAGTCCCAGCTATCTCCGTAGACCCTTGCACATGTTTGGTCATAATTATTACATTTTTAGTTTTTCTTCTTTGGCTTGTGTGATCGATTGTTTGTTCAGCTGATGATCTTCCTCGCTCTGGATTGACTGGATTGACTGGTTGTCTGGTTGGATAAGTGGATTCAATTTAAAAAAGTCGAGCCGAGGTCTACCCCATGGTGATCTCGTAGACCCACGCTCGCTCCTACTGGTCTGTATCCATGGATACCTACCTACGCTCGCCGTCTCCAGGTCTGGTTCAAGGTTGGGCGGTCTCACACGAACCGCCGGTGGTCGGTCACCGCATCCCACGGAAAGTCTCGACGAGCTGAGATTCAGGCAATCTCTTGTACCAGATTCAGGCAATCTCTTGTACCAGATTCGGGCGGTCTCACGGGAACCCCTGATGGTCTGTCAACGCAATGCATGAAAAGTCTCGACGAGCGGTCACCCGAAGCGACTCTCGGGATATCTCCTTCTGATCGCGTTCTTGTGAGTTATGTTTTGATAATTTTCTCCTCAGCTAACCTTCCAAGAAATCCCAGAGAGTCGGAGAGAGAAAAGACGCCTTCTTGATACAACGGAAGAAAAGGAACGTTGACCGAGCTCTCTGGTGAACAAATTCGGGCGGTCTCACATGAACCCCCAATGGTAACGCTCGACGAGCTGAGGTTCACTCCCAGATCCGGTGAGTCACATTTAACTAATTTTCTCTTCAGCCAACCTTCCAGGGAATCCCCAAATGGCTACCTACCTACCTATACGCTCATAGTTAATCAGACGGAAATGCATGGTGACTGAGGTCCACTCCTTGGTGACCTCTTGGGGCAAAGTCAGACATCCTTTGGTCTGTCAACGTATTTTATGGAAACGTTCGGTCCGGTGAGTCACATTAAACTAATTTTCTCTTCAGCCAACCTTCCAGGGAATCCCCAAATGGCTACCTACCTACCTATACGCTCATAGTTAATCAGACGGAAATGCATGGTGACTGAGGTCCACTCCTTGGTGACCTCTTGGGGCAAAGTCAGACATCCTTTGGTCTGTCAACGTATTTTATGGAAACGTTCGGTCCGGTGAGTCACATTTCACTAATTTTCTCTTCAGCCAACCTTCCAGGGAATCCCCAAATGGCTACCTACCTACCTATACGCTCATAGTTAATCAGACGGAAATGCATGGTGACTGAGGTCCACTCCTTGGTGACCTCTTGGGACAAAGTCAGACACATCCTTGGTTTGGTCTGTCACCGTATTTTATGGAAACGTTCAATGAGCGGAGTTCTTTGGTTCGTCTTCTGGTGAGTCGTATCTTTATAACCTTCTCTTCAACCATTTATGGGATGCCATCTTATGGTGCATCAGATGGATTTACTTGTTGATCGGGATCCGCTTCCTGGCGATCTCTTTGGCAAAATCCGGGTGGTCATGAAGGCTCCTCTGTCAATTCATACGGATTCGATTTTCACTACCAATTCGGTTGCACTCATGTCTTGGTCAATCAAACTTTGAAGCTCGCTCTTCCCGTGTTTTGATCACTGTTCCAACACTGATCAGGCGGTTTTTAACAATGAAAAGTTCGGCTGCCTTGTATCTAATGCCCCAATCTGAAATTATTATTGTTATTAATCATGGATAACTGACCAGGGAGGCCTCCTAATGTTTGTAAAATTTCCCTTGGATCACTGGAGCCCGTGGATTTCTCTTCTTGGATTTTCTCTTGGGTCCGTCTTTGATCAGCCTTGGATTGAATTTCTACTGTCTTCGTAGTGCCCTTCCTGTCAGCTGGCGAGTCACTCAATTAGTTTACTCTCTGTAAATGCCGGCTGTCTTTGTCCACCACCACTGGTGTCTTGGGATTTCAGTGTTTTGAATTGGCCACTTGGATGTGGAAATTCATGGAAATACTGGATCGGGGCATGAGGTCCCAATTATTGCCCATGCTACGCTCGAACTTGGCATATTAAATATTGCACACATTTTGTGCAAAAGTAAAGTAATGTGGATTGTGTTGAGTGGACCTTGCTTCTGGGAGCCGCTTCCCCCCCTGGGGCTGGGGCTTCATGTGGTCGGACGGTTGGACGTAAGGTCACTAACTCAGCTGATTGTTTGGATCAACAATTTTCATGTCGACTGCGACTTGGAAAGGCACCGCAAATGGGGGTTCTCCGTTATCAGTAAGTTCGATTTGGGACGTACCTATTAAGAACGCATGGTGAGTTAAGGTCCCATCAGCAGTCTTCCAAGGCTGTGTAAATCTGACAATGGTGAGTAAAACTCCCAGTGATTTACTAGCTCGTTTTATCTAATGCCAGCATAGGGAAGATCAAAACTGTATGTGACTAGCACTGAGGATCTTTCTAGGATCTTTTGAAGCGAACTGGAGGGAGAAAGACAAATTTTATTACTTCGCTGTTTGGGATGCAAGGCAATACCTATTTGACACATAAACAATAGCTATGTGCCCACTAGCACACACAATATTGTGGTCTGCAATAGAAAGCTCTTCCGTATAATCCCGATCATCAAAATCGTCGTGATAGTGCGAATCTACCGCCTCACATTTGAGTGGGAGGGGGCTGTCTCAAAGAATATTGACCTTCTTTTTATCAACACCTTCAAGATGACGAGATTCGAAACATCCTGGATAATTAGGAAGTGGAATTCGATTATCAGCATCCTTTTCTCAAAATGATGAGCTCGGCTACAGATAACTTGTGCTTAAGCCCTAAAAGATGGGCGCCCTGGTTTCAACTTTCAATACCGCTAGATGTTTCCAGTGTCGGACAACCCCAAATCACTGAATATATTTCGAATTACCTGCAAAAAGGAGGGAGGCTGTCCATCACAGACCCAGGACAAACCTGTTGCCTGACCCGACCTATTCGCTACCAGTGCATACTGATCACAGGGGACACCCAGTCCCATCAGATTTCAACCAATTGACCTGTGATTATACTGCGGTTTACTTAAATTTCAAATCTACCCAGGACCCTGGCAGCTCTTCCAGGTGGCTGGTTGCCGTGTTGCGCACTTCCTCACTTGTCAAAACACCTGAACTTAAAGGGTCCGATTAGCTTTGGGGGGCGGTGATATCAGGTATCACTTGAATTGGTATGGGCTGTTTCCTGTCCTGTATCTGGATCGTTATAGCCCATCTGGCACACGGTAGCAACAGGAGGTGAAGCCTTTACAGTTTGGAGTGTACAAGTTTTGTCCATGTTGGATGGTTTCACTTACTGCTGTTCTGCTTCCCAAGGAAAGAGGTCTCTACTGCTGACAGCTCCTGGTGTTAGAGAGTTCCAGAAATCGACCAGTTTGCCTCCCAAAAATCAAATGTTGTGGGGGCATCACGAAATTCAGTGCACTGAACTGAGTGCATTGTGCATCTATAGATACGTCGCACCTCAGCCCAGCCACAGGGCCGTCACTGCATCAGTCCGTTGCTGGAGTCCCTCTGCAGTTGACGAAGGATCCTATTGAAACAAGTTTTGGATCTGCTGACGTACTTACCCTGGTCTCGTGGCAGGCTGAGATTACCTCCAACAATGTGGGCCTTCGCAATCCATCTTATCATCATCTACGTAATCTTCCACATCATTCTACTTCCTCTCTGCACGTCTACGCTAGTGACAATGCCCAATTCAGTTTTGCCTGCTGGGCCATTTTGCAGATGGTCGATTTTCAAACCAGAGAGGCTTTGCATCTCTCACACTGTCATTTCTTTCACTGTTTCTGGCTGGACGACGAGTTTATAATCGCAGGCTTCTTACTTACCTTGTAAGTATCTTACCTGTACTTACCTCGTAAGTACCTTGTTGTCGTTCGTTACTCTTGGTTTCACTTCAGTTCGATAATCAACATTTCTGGAGTTAAGTACTTGGGATCCAAGATCGTTGCAGTTCGATAATCAACATTTCTGGAGTTAAGTACTTGGGATCCAAGATCGTTGCAGTATTCAGTATTCCTCAATTCCCGTCATCCCAGAATAACGGGAGTTGCTCATGGGTTAGAAGCAGTCCTCCCAATTCATTCAGACTTCGGTGGCTTCGTCCATGCCGATCTCTCATTACTTTTCAACATTGAGGCTGATCGGGAGAACCGTCCTATTGAGGAACAGGTCGCGACCTGATCGGGGGAGCCGTCCTCGGTTGGGGGCGTCGTGTAAAGTACCTATGCACTCAGTGGTACTTAAGGAATACGGTTTCATTATGAATGTACCAATATATTTGCGAAACAACAATTTCTTTATGAATTGCTTGCTTTAGGAATGCTGTTTTTGTTTGCTGCCGTATGTGACATGCTCATACTTGGTGAGAGGTAGCATAAAACTGCATACAATGATCAATAAATAACATGAATGGCCAATACATTTTGTTTGGCCCAATGGAATGCAGTCTCCTTGTGGAAGCGCCAGGTGCTGGCCTGGTCACGTAGGCACATTTTGTTCTTTTTGAGATTACTAACGCATGTTTATAGCAAAAAACGTTGTTTAATGAAACGATCACTGGTCCTTTGATATTCAAGGTTTGAATATGAACCATTCACTAGTACCTATTACTAGTTGTTTTCTCCGCATTTTTCACAGTACCCACTCCTGTTCACTTGAGCTGTCAGATAACAAACACGTCTCAAGGTGGATCAGACTTGTCTGACTCCAAAATTGAAAAGTTTTTCCCCCGAAGGGAATAAAAACTATAATTTTGGATCAACAAGTCTGATCCACCCATTTTATTCACTTGACAGCTCTGGTACTGATTTTTTCATAACGACGCTCAAGTGAACATCAGAGCTACGCATGCACAGCTGACTGATACGGTATAATCAACTGGAGTTGGAACGGTCTCGGGTAGGGAGGACCGAGCGGGGGGGATGGTTGTGTTCTCAAGGTGGATCAGACTTGTTGATCCAAAATTATAGTTTTTATTCCCTTCGGGGGAAAAACTTTTCAATTATGATCACATAAGGGGACCATCTGGTAAGTTGTCACCTGGATTTATTATTAGCCTCATAATTAACTAGAGGGAAGCCGTTTTCAGATTTCAAAAAAGTGAAACCAGCGAATTTTGGCAAGTGTTTTTTCCCAAAATGGCAATTTAGGGGTGTCCAGGTTCCTCAATAGGGACATTGCTGTTTTGGCCGATTTTCGATCAAAAACGTCATTTCAGCGTGTTTTAATGGGTTTATATAGACGAAATCTCGGTTTTGCTGAACGTAGTGAGCCCTCTCTTTGGATTCGTTTTGTTTTGAGTGGAAATAAGCCGGTGTTGGGGTCAATTTGCAAGTTTTCAGCCATACCGAATCGAATGAGGACGTCTTCGGCCGTGGACTCGCTCATCTCTCCACAATGGATATGAATATAGCCACCACGTTGACGGTATTTACCTACCTACCACCTGTAAACCGCTCACCATCATGTTTCTGTCTTTTCAACGCCATGGCTCCGAGGCTGCGCAACCCTGAGAGTTGTGATTTTGATAAGTTCTTAAAATGTAGTCTTTTCTAGGGCAACCCTTTGTATTTTTATGAAACATGTGATATGGAACCTGTGATTTTGATAAGGGTCTTAAAATGCAGTTTTTTCTAGGGCAACCCTTTGTATTTATATGAAAAAGTTCATTAAAATTTTGTTGTTGATGTTTTGGATCGGAAAATGGTTTTTAAAAAAGCATAACTATGTCCCTATTGAGAATACGAGGGCTGTGAAGCGGTTTAAGCTTTAAAAAAAGGTGTGTCCCTATTATGGCACATGTGAACTAGAATAGGGACACTTTTCAAAAATAAAATAAAAATACAAGGAATATATATATTTACACTTTCGCAACGTCATCCTGTCGGGAATTCAGTAAGGAACACGTACCAACCATAAAAAGTTTGAAAAACGTACTATTTCTAGTGTTTAACCTGCGAAAACCTTCAAAAACCGTCCCTATTATGAGCAAATTACCTAGTTTCAAACATAGCCTAGTTTTAAACTGGATGGCTTCCAGTTTTCCGCCAAATGGTGTCAATGCAAATGGTAGCCTGGCAGGAAGGTTATGAGGTGCCATTTCACTCAGCTGCAAAGTTCAGTGCCTGTTTATATAGTGTTCCATCCTTCAATTCGGTGAATATTTTCAGGAGTTAAACCGTTTGTTTTATAAATAGTTCAGTAGTTGTACTCCTATAGTTGAAAATATGTGTTATCAGTGAGTTGGGCCCTACCATGCACTTAACTCATTGGTTTTTCAAGAAGGGGCAAGTGTGCGGTTATAATCACGTCTGGGGTGATAATCAAGTTTGGGATTGATAAATGATGAAACGGTGGGGGGGGGGGGGGGGTCAAAAGACGCGTATTTGGTTCTCACGTTTGAAGTTCAAATGACTGAATTGAAATTATTAATGATTAGAACGGATTTGCCAAAGATAATATGGCAAGTGCGTAAGCTGAACTTGGACAGCTATTTCTGTCAAAATGCTCACAATGGAAAAATCAATCGTACTTCAAAAAACAAGGGATTCAGAGGTGTCCAGGGTAAAAATAAAAATTTACGAGAACGTCAAAAGCTGATTTTTGGTGGTTTTGTTGAAGATGAACCATACTAAGCACTTCCCCATCCCCTTAGTCCTTTTAACATAGAATGCGTTTTTACGGAGATAATTTGGTTTGAAGCTGTAAGGTAAGGTCAACAGAAACATCCCACTGGATACCGACTCTAAAGCCCGATAGTCTCCCCCATCCAACGAGAACCGCAACTCCTTCTAAACCCACCCCACGCCCCGAGTCGATCCTCTCGGTGGAATTATCGAAAAACACTTTCTGTGTTTCATTGGTTTGATCCTCGATCATAACATCAACAATCCGGGGGTCTGGGGGTGTCCCCCAGTACTAAAGTAAAAATATAGTAAACTATAAATATATGATAAATATTATTTATCATTAGGCCATCCTTGGTATATTGGTGCTGTTCTTACCGTTACTGTAGAGGAATACGTGGCTGTCGAAGAGTCTGCGGAAGACTGGATAAAAGCGTATAAGATTACTAATACTCCCCATAGGATTGAGTATTTGGCCCTCAACTTCTTGCATTGTGGCATCTGAAACCAAAGAAAATTTCGAAGGATTAGTTTACTCGTGAAAATGTAACATTTGAACGCGTCACACGTTTGAAGGGTGCGCCTGGCACCCTTAATTTTACGTTATTTGTCGATTTTGTAACATTGTTATAACATTATCCGCAATTGCTGGCAACGGTCATGTTTCAAACTTTGACCTGGTAAATCTGAACGTGAGCAGAAGGTGCGTGCGTGACTTCCTCACTTGGAATGCAGTTAAGGTTTGAGCCAGCAGCCCTTCCAACTCCCATTCAGAGAGGGCCATGAAGGGGAAAGTGTCGCTTAGGCACGCTTGATCTGCACGTCAATGAACCGGCAGTTTTCATAGGTGTAAAATAGCGTGACAGCAAATCCCTGATGACGTCGCCTCGTCGCACACGTGATACTGGACGGTTTCGGCGAGAGTAAATAAATTTTAAACACAGAAAACGTTTTCCGTGTGGAGGTTACGGTAGGCTCAATGCGGTGCCGGGTTGATCGATAGAAGGCTTAGCCACCCACTAGCTAGTGATCCCCTACCTTCCTGTCCAGCCCCCATCCAACCCCTCGATTCCTCCTCGGGAACATCATTTTGGGGAGGCTACGCTGCTTGTTGTTCAAGCCTTTCATATCATCTTCTATTAAAACGAGTTTTCACATTTAACATAATTTTTTTTTTGGAGTTATGTTATAGGCACAACGAAACTGGCTATGATTGGGTCTGGTTATTTTTGGATGGTGCATTTCACTGCCGCCAAAGAAGACAAAAATGCAAACATCGGTGGACCTTTCGTACAGAAGACTGGCAGGCAAGTCATTTCCGTGCTTGAAAGTCAAGTGTTTTTTATGAAATTTCAATTGATCAATATATGAAACTACATATTTACAGCACGAAAAACGAAAAAAAAAAAAAAAAAAAATAATAATATTAATAAAATTGAGGAAGATAGTATTTTCCATAACAAATCAAATACACTGCCAAGTGAGACATGGCACATAGCTTCCTCGCGTTTGAAGATTTTAGCTCATTCAGCAGATCAGGGAAAAGCCCGTCATTTCAATCGGCTCTTGTTCTCCCAGAAGGGCTCCATCTCAAATTTCAGGAAGATTTCAGGAGAGATTTTAGCTCACTCGGCTGATCAGGAGAATGCCCGTCATTTTAAAAGCTAAATGCAAGTGGAAATTTTAATTTTGGAGGACACAAATGTTTCCGATCCCGAAAGTTAAAACAATGCCCCTTGCAACCTTTACCTTTGGTCGACTCGGAAGCAAAAGAATCGTAAATCTTAACATTTCAGTTCTTGTCGAAAAGCAAAATATGGGATGCACCTACTCCACCAAAAAGCCACTATTCATAATGTGCTCGGAAATGTTATTCATCAGCAAGACCCTGCCGGGCATATCCGCTTCTCCATCTCGTTGATCTCATCTCCCGTGCAGGTTACCAAGTTCATACGACAGGTACCACACGTCTGTTATCAGATAACAGACGTGTAGTACCAGTAACAGTTTTGACAGATTCTGTCAAAACTGTTAGGTACCTAGGTATCTGTTTTAAATTTTCTGTGTACCTACATTTTACTCGTATCCCCACACTATCCCAACTAACAGTAACAACCCCAATGAGCGGAGATTCAATCTCCGAAGTGGTCTACGATTGGGAAACGTTCAGGAATACTAGAGGGAGCCCTGTTGATTTTAGTAATCTCCCTGTAATTCGGGTCAACGAAGTTTCTGCCCAGTTGGGTTTCCCCCGTCCAATCGTAGATGTAATTCCATTTCCTGTCCCTCCCAGACTGTCATAGTCTGGATAGGAGTTGTGTTGTGCGGGGGCGGCACTGAAAAGGGAAGTGTGGCGTTTCTTGTTTCTGCTTTGTGAAGCATCTCTAATAGGTTTAGCTACCTGCTCCCCTATATCAAGATTGTTCCTATCGATTCTTATCGTTCGTATCACGATGACGATAGATCCGATTTCGAATCGCGATACAAAACGGTGGGAAGTGTGTTAAAAACTGGGTACCTACTTACCCAAGCCTCGAATAAATACCTTCCAATAAATACCCAACTTCCCAAATTTTTCATTTAAAAGTTCAATTGTTTGTTGCGGTAGATTTCGATGTTTTTGACATTTATTGTCACTTTCACCTCACAACATGATGCATTCATGTTATAAGAAACAAGCCGTCCTCGCTTCGCTCGCCCAGGGGATAAAGTAAGTTTTAAAATTTGGGTCTCCAGGTAGGATACAGAGGAAACGCCGCCTAATTCAGAGTGTAAACAACGAAGATGGGAAGAGTTGCACGGATTTGCGCACGTTTGCGCTCTGCTCAGATAGCGGGCAATGGGTGTTTCAGACGTAGAATCCAAATCCGCGATAAAGTCGTCCTGACTGGGGGACAAAGGAGACCAATGTATCAGCTAGGAGTGTTAAGGTAATGAGTGTTTAAGAATTCCCAGTACATAATAGCCATTTGGACAATAACGCGATTTGTTTTTCAATTGAAAAGTTCTTAAGAACTTAATCGCGATTACGCTCTAATACGCGTATTAGAGAAGACTGTGGGGAAATCACCATCAGATTCACATACACCCCCCTTTTCACAAGATTTTCTATACCTAGCTAGAGGGAGATCATGAACTTTAAAACGCTTGAAACTTGGACACAGGCTGACTTTTGAGACGTAAGAACGTTTTACTTATAACACGGAACATGCTTCAGCCGTGACCTAACTGGCCAAAACCGTTAGGCGGGAAGGGAGAAGCGGGTGTCACGAAATGGAACATGCTATGGCGTCCTCACCTGTCGTACGTTCGGCCACTAGTTTGGCATCGTCACTTGTCTCACCGTCAGGCCACTAGTTTGGCGTACTCACTTGTCTTACGTTAGACTACTAGTTCAGCGCCCTCACCTGTCTTACGTTAGGCCCCTAATTCGGCATCGTCTCTCATCTCACCGTCGGGCAACTAGGTCGTCGTCGTCGGACAGTTACACGCAAGATGGGTTTCAATCCCACACGCCGAAAACACATATAAGTACATAATATGTACTATATATTATATGTATTAGTTAAAAAAGCATATTCCATGTTGCTTGAAATTTAGCATTTTAGCCGTAGGCAACAAGCAAAAAGCATCCGGGGGACCAGGAGGCTTGTCCCCGAGCGAGTAGTTTTTTCTTGTAATCCAATTTAATTGAAATAAATACTCGGGTATTTTACATCCTTGGTTAGGAGGCTTCTTCGTCTATCATTCATGGTTCATTCATCTGGATTTGTTACGGGGGCTGATGTGTACGGGTATATGCACATCACCTAAGTACACATTAGTTCATTCGGTATAACATAGGTACATTGTGTGAGATGAGTAAAAAGTTGTACCTTGTCCGGAACAGATCGCAATATCGCGGCCGTTGTGCAATGCGCTTCTTTTGGTCAACGGAACTGTGATTGAATTCGATCATCAGGGCTCACCCTGATCCATCCTCATTCTTCTGAGATCCCGCTTGAGTGCTTTTTGATGTCGGCGAACGCGTTGAAGACTGATGTCAGCACGAGGGGCCCCCTGTAGGCTTTTCCGTTATACGAAGAGGGAATCGACCGTAGCGAACGTTGACGTAGCGTGGCATAAAATCCCTCACGATTGCCCGGTAATTGGATGTTAGGGGTGCCGATAAAAGCCATCGGAAGAGACGAGGGGGAAAAAAGTGGCGTTTTTTGAATCACCTTGGGACCACGTAACCCATGGAATTACCAAACATTCGCAATTTCTCAGGTGATGGATTCAGAATATAATATATGTCGCAGCATTTTTGTTAAAAAGCCTTGCCTCTTTACAATAAAACTTTTTACAAAGTTAGGCTTTTTACAAAAAGGCTGATTTCACAATAGGGCTGCGACATGTAATGATATAGTATATCATAAACTTATATTACAAAGGGGAAGGCGGGGCAGTACCGGATACCTATTTTTATTTTTTTCATTCCTGTGATTATTCTGTGGTTAGTACCGGATACCCGGTGTGACCCCACCAGGGCGAGAAAATTTTTCAACGAAATCCTAACAGCAGTTTTAATAAGTTGAAAAGCAAAATGAAGAGAAAAGCAATATTAATAGTTAATTTCGTGGAATCAGGGGGTTGTTCAAAGTGGGGATTGAACAATTTCCAGTGGTGTCAGATGAAAGGGAAACAGCTATCTACTTGAATGAGTTTGGTTAGGGAGAGAGAACGACTCCTCTGCTGAATACTAAATTGTTTATTCAGGTAAACAATTATAGCGTGGGGACCGGTTTCGAGCAACTAAGCTCATCTACAGCCCTGACAAGAAAACCATTTGTCATTTGCATCAGAGAAAAACCATAAAATTATATTAACAATGTAAACTCTAAATTATATTATACTGAAGGTATATGAACAAGCACAAATGGTGATAATTATAACTGATGAAAACGGTCCAGAATGGTGGTAACTTGACAATAGTAATTTTGGAATATGGGCCCACTGTTAAAATTGGCTCCATGACTGATGGCCAGTGAACCATTTGAAAACCAGTTAGGCTATACTACAGGTACTGAAAGGAGAATTGTTTATTATTCTAGTGGCAAAACAACTACTTGATATGTGAGTAGTGACAAGGAGAAATTAGAGGTAAGGAAGTCAGAGGTAATTTTAAAAATGGACCCATTTGACAAGGTTATTAATTGGTACTAGGAAAGATGAAGTTGGAATTATTCTTTTTTTAAACAATTGATAAGTAAAACTACAGAAAATGATGACATACCTGGGTGACTTAGTTGACATGGTGAATTTTGAATTTATACAGAAGGTAAATTTGAATATGAAGGTTTAAATTAATTGAATTTGTGAATCTATTTGAAGTTACTGTTGAATTTTTGAGAAGTTAAATTTTTATAAGAGTTAATTTTTCAGCAGTTTTCATACTGAGGTAAATTTGAAAAAATGTTATTAAGTACATGAGGTTGGGTGAAATAGAAATATCTAGATGAGCTTACCAGGGCTGTAGATGAGCTTAGTTGCTCGAAACCGGTCCCCACGCTATAATTGTTTACCTGAATAAACAATTTAGTATTCAGCAGAGGTGTCGTTCTCTCTCCCTAACCAAACTCATTGGATTAGACCTCTGCACCATCGGCAAACAACCACTTTGTAGCTATCTACTTTTGGTTTATTATTCTTGGAATAATACACCTATGTTTTCGCGACGGGGGTCGACGACTCCGATCGGGCTCAAAATTTGACATTATCCGTTTCAAGTGGTCTACATTCTAAATCCGAAATGTCCGTCCGCCGTACGCCGTCCGCCGTCCAGGCCGTTTTGGGCAGTAGGAATTTTTTTAAAAATCTGAAATTTCGACAAAATACTTGGTTGACCATCTAGTTGTGCCCGCAAGGTTTTCAGCCCGATCGCCCAAACCCGTGGGGCGCTATGGGGCTATAATGGGGCTACGGGAGGGTTTTGGTTTATTATTCTTGGAATAATACACCTGTTTTCGCGACGCGGGTCGACGACTCCGATCGGGCTCAAAATTTGACATTATCCGTTTCAAGTGGTCTACATTCAAAATCCGAAATGTTCGTCCGCCGTACGCCGTAAGCCGTACGCCGTACGCCGTCCGCCGTCCAGGCCGTTTTGGGCAGTAGGAATTTTTTAAAAAATCTGAAATTTTGACAAAATACTCGGTTTACCATCTAGTTGTGCCCGCAAGGTTTTCAGCCCGATCGCCCAAACCCGTGGGGCGCTCTGGGGCTAAAATGGGGCTACAGAAGGTGGTTTTTGAAGGCTTTTGGCTATGGGATCGAGTCAGGTGTCGTTTTCGAAGTATTTTTGGACGTAGAATCCATTTTTTGGGGTCCCGGAACGATCCGATTTCACTGTGGCGATCTATAGGGCTTTCATGGAGCTAAAAATGGGATTTTTGATGGATCCCAAGAAGTTAAATATCTTTCGAGTAAAAATTAAAGAATTTTTGAAAAAACACATTTTTGAAAAAAAATCGCCTCAAAAAATTTTTTTGAAATATAAAAATCCAAAAAAAAATTTTTTTTAATTTTTTTTATTGACAGAATTAAATTTCTGTACAAGTAACCTATATCAAAGAATAATAAACCCTTGTGTAAAATTTGCAGCGTTTTTTGAAGGCTTTTAGCTATGGGATCGAGTTAGGTGTCGTTTTCGAAGTATTTTTGGACGTAGAATCCATTTTTTGGGGTCCTGGAACGATCCGATTTCACTGTGCCGATCTATAGGGCTCTCATGGGGCTAAAAATGGGATTTTTGAAGGATCCCAGGATGTTAAATATTTTTCGAGTAAAAAATACGGAATTTTTGAAAAAAACACATTTTTGAACAAAAAAATCCAAAAAAATTTTTTTGAGATAAAAAAAAAAAATTTTAATTTTTTCATTGAAAGAATTAAATTTCTGCACAAGTAACGTATATCAAAGAATAATAAACCCTTGTGTAAAATTTGCAGCGTTTTCAATTGCGGAAAAATGACGCTGCAGAAGTTGTATACGTACGGTTCGACTCCATCAGGGTCAAATCTAGAGCAGTTGACGTGGGCCATATTCTAGCATACAGAGAAGTGGACAATGACTCACCCCATGACCATTTCCACGAGGAGAGGTTGCAGATCATGAAAGAATCGATGATGTGGATGTCATCCTTTAAAGGAGGATTCGACCTGGCTATTCTTGCCGTTCTCATCCCGAGCAATTTTGGTTTATTTATGCCTCAAAATTTGGCATTATCTGTTTCAAGAGGTCTAGATTCTAAAACCGAAATGTCCGTCCGCCGTCCGAGCCGTTTCGGGCAGTAGGAATTTTTTTTTTAATCTAAAATTTCGACAAAATACTTGGTTTACCATCTAGTTGTGCCCGCATGGTTTTCAGCCCGATCGCTCAAACCCGTGGGGCGCAATGGGGCTACAGTAGGTGGTTTTTGAAGGCTTTTGGCTATGGGGTCGAGTTAGGTGTCTTTTTCGAAGTATTTTTGGACGTAGAATCCATTTTTGGGGGTCCCGGAGCGATCTGATATCACTGTGGCGATCTATGCATATGGGACTACAAATGGGAATTTTGAAGGATCCCAGGACGTCATATAAGGAGTCGTTTTCCATCAGTTTTTTCATCAAGTTCAGCGTCCTCACTTGTCTTACCGTTAGGCCAGTTGTGCGGCGTCACCTGTCCTAGGTTAGGCCACTAGTTCGGCGTCGGAGAGTTACTTTTCCAACACGCAAGATGGGTTTCAATCCCACGGTTAATAAAGCATGTTCCATGTTTCTTGAATTTCAGGCGTTGGCTCCAACCAAAAAGCATCCGGGAGTCCAAGGGGCTGGCCACCGAGTTTTTTAATTATTATTATTTTTATTTATTTATTTTTTCAATATATTTTTTTTAACGTGATCGGAAGTGCAATTTTTCAGTGAATTCAGCTTGGGGATTGAATTGAATTAAATTCAATTCAATAGCTACAAGATGGGTAAAATTTTAACTTAAATTTTAACTACTGTAGCAGCTTCCTTTCCCTTCTCAAACTTTCTACCGCACTGTTTGTGAAGCTGTCAGAGGAGAGGTGGTAGATACGAACAAATTATCGACATCAATGGGCAGATTCGCCGAACAAAAAAAGTTCAGAGCAGCAAAGCGGGAGAAAACTTTTTTCGGTAATGAAAAGTTACTAGCCTTTTCCATTAGGCTCCTTCAAGTATTTCAGGGCGAACAAGAGGGATTTTTCAATTTAGAAAGCGGCGACTGGGGCGGTGGACCAGGAGAGGATCCTGGGGCAAATTAATAAACACCACATGGACCAAAGTAATGAGCCCGGCCGAGTAATCAACTCCGAGAAGGAAAATTAGCGGAGCTGGAGTAAAGCTGCTCTTACTTACCTTTTTAGTGATACAAATTTATTCATCCTTGAAAAAACCCAGCTGAAGAGGAGCACACCTGTCAAAGGGCCCGGAAGGACGTGCCGTCCCAGGGCGACGTCCTTAGGGAAAAGTACGGTCCGGAAGGGACGTTTACTTCTTTCAAAGAACACCACCGTTCAAAATTTTCTCATCAGTATAAATTAAATTACAATCAACTACCTATCACATAACGAGCTGGATTAGTGAAGTTAGTATCAGGTGTAAAATTCAAGTAACTTTTCCATGTGTATCTAAAAATTTTGAATCAATTTGAACCCGTAACCTCTCTTTGCTTACCTACCCAAATCACCCGTTTCAGGCTCCGCCTCCTTTCTGCAGGAAAGGCCTTCCGATCGATGTGATTACTTACGACCGAAGGCCCTTAGTTCATTTGCCAAGTCAACGAAGAGGAAAACAAATAATTAACTTTCTCGATTGAGGTAGGCACCTTTTTCCAAACCAGATTTGTTATGATGAACTTCCGGATGACGAAAGTTGGGAAATGCTGTGATGTTATAATCAACCAGATGCCGCCCAGTTGATTGGGTTGTCATTTTCAAATTTTTGCTCGGGGAAAGACCGCTCTGGTTCAGAGAAATAAAAACCCAACCAATTTGTCAGATAGAGCGCTGGCAAGTAATAAAAAAAATTTGTCTTCGTTCATTCGCGAGTTCTTTTGGGTAAGACATGATTAGGTACCAATCTAGAAAACGGGTTTGAACAAAAGGAACGCTTCTCATGGTGGGATTTATTTGAACAGACCCTTTGCCATTTCAACTTCTGAAATGCCTGCGGCTGTTTCTGATAGAGAAAACTTTGGTCTCGAAAACCCGATGTCTTATGACTTGGAGGAAACATTTAGATAGTGTATTTTGCGTGGAATGAAAGGCAGAAGAGTGAAGGGATGAAATAAATTTGCTGAGGCACTGGGTTGAGTGAACAAAAGGCGTGAAGGCGTGATTGTGCCTAATCGGCAGAGCTTTGTGAAAGGGGATGGAAGATGTTTGATTGTGGAATTTTTGGTAGGAGAAAAGGAAAAAAATCGGGTTTACGCGGAGGGTACGACAAGAGAGAAAATGGGAGGGAAAAAAGAGGAAGTCGGTCTTGAAGGAGGCGTCGGTGCTGGGCTTCGCGGACTCATCATTCCTCAGCATTCACCTTCCGTGGCGCTGCCTTGTTAACCACTTTCCGTGAAGGTATTTAGAAAGAAACGAGACAGATAGAAGGTAGTGGAGGGATGGTTGAATCATTGCGGAATGAAGAAACCTGCTCGAACGGGGGGTTGGAACCCTCAGGCTCACAGCCACCAGACAATGGAGCGACTCAAGTGTTAACCCCTTCTCCTTTTCCTTCATCTCATCTCAAACGTCGCATCACAGCTGTACTACCGTTTCCTACCTTGAGAATTATCCATTCTCACGCCTTCTAACCTCTTTCAACGCTCATCTTGAAAAGACCATCAAAACCAACCAACTTTGTTATCACTACTTGTACACAGTCCAACTGTTTAGTGAAACCCTAGTACTAACGAGTATCATTTTGAAATTCGTCCCACCGCTCCGGCTCCCATAACTTACATTTTCTTTTGCGAGGCTTCCACTGGTGTCAACTCACTTTGGTCATTTACCAGGAAGACCCCGTTGACCGCGTTGCCCCGTTGATTGGTATATTAGACCATTTCCACGCATGCGCAGTGGGATCGCAGGAAAACGGGCGGGAATTCAATGTGAGGATAACCGTCTGGAAGGTAAAGCCGATAGGGGTCATCCATGTTTTCGAGAACGTAAACAAACCGTATTAATCCGGTGATTGGGACATTAATTCGAATCCTTTTAATAAACGCTAGTGCTGTTAATATACGCCTGGTTAATGGCGGCACGTGTTGCTTTCAAACTCAAAATAAGTTTGACTCCAGCCGAAGTCCCAGGTGCAATTTTACCGGCTCCACCTGAGAGTTGCACTCTCAGCCAGCTGAGATGTTTCCTCGTTTGCCGGGGTATTCGGTCCACGGGTGACCGAGATGTGGTGGCCAATCTTGTCAGAGAAGCATCAGCAAAAAACCATCCAATTGACATCGCAGTGGGCGGGGGAAGGCACCACGAAAAAGCTCAACGGCTGAGGTAAGCTCACGAACTCTACCCAACCCAAAATCACTATGGTGGAAATCATTAAAATTACGGCCTTCGCGAAGGAGTGAAGCAAGATGGGAGGACGGTAACAATCTACTGTAGAAAGGAACTGTTTGAAAATGTTATTACACCTGTGTGCTAAAACCTATGACAATCTTACTTCGATCAGAAGCGGGCACCCCACCTGGGTATATACTCCAGCTACATAATATTATTTGAACAACAAATTAAATGCTTACGTTAGGTCCTCGAGATGCACCCTATGATCCAAAGTCATAGGGTTCCGGTCGAAGTGGTCAGAGCAGATGTAGGTGTTTGGTGTAATGTTCCTCAGCGATTGAAATTTACCGTCGTTAGGTACGCTTACACGGCACCATCCACGTCTGGCACAGCTTACACTTTTTCGTATAAACTCTCTCCTCCATTCCAAAAAAGAACGCCGAAACACAAGACACGGTTATGGAAAGGGATAGAATCGGACGTCTGTTACAGTCTGTACCTACCTACAGTAGGTACTGAAGCCGGCCCTTCCTGGACGGCTGTCCCGATTGCAGTTACCAAACAGCAATGTTTACTTTTCGGCATTCCATCATTTAGACGACTTTAAAATCACGAATAAGAAGCATGAAATTCGTATGTAAACATCGAACAGACTAACAGACTTGGCCCCGACGAGTTCCCGCTCTCCAAATAAAATCAACATGGCGTAATTTTTCGCAACCTCAACCCGCGCATGCGCATCTCACTTTTCCCATCTGGAAATGGACCATTCAGGCCGTTTCAGACCATTTCAAATGGTCTGAAACGGCCTGAAACGTCCTTGAGGATGAGTTTTAATACCGTTTCAAAACATAGTGAGTCAAACTGAACGTAGTATTAAAATTTATACTTTACATTTAATGTAAAAATTTGTTGTTTGGCTAATATTAGTCTTTAGTTGATTTATACTGAATTTTTAAAATGTCTTTTATTCAGGTTGATTGTTTTGGGTCGAAATACAGCTTTTTTGACAGATTATTCACGTTCCTTCTTATTGACGGCCACGTCCTAATCACGATCTTATACGAGTACGTAATTCGAGGACAGATTGACTCACAGTAAGACTTACTTAGTAGTAACAAGCGCATGCTGGGAGAAGCTGATGTTAGTGTCCCCTATGGGTGATTCTCCCATTTGGAACGAAATGATGTCTTTGGGATGCTGCTGGATATGTATGTTATTTTCAATCTAATTTTTTTTTTCATCCAACAGTAGGTGTTCTCGTCTTGCCTTCCACTCAAATTTGAGTTTAATATTCCCTCATTTTCACGCCCAAATTTAAATTTGAAATGCCCAAAAGTTATTCCCTCACGTGTCTCACAACACGAGTTTCTGACTTTGATGGTGAATATTTCCCCAATGGTACTAGTGGTGCATTCTTTCTTTTTCTGGGTAACTTCCCTAGGTCATGGCGTACCGCATTCGACGGTAGTTAACGCCACTGTTTGCCTATCCTAGGATCAGTGGCCTCAAACACCCCTGTCTCACAGATTTACTGTTATTCCCTCACATTTTTTTGAATTGGGCGCCACAGCGAATCAGAGCGCTATTATTTAGTTTTACAATGCTGGAAACATTGGTCAGGTTGCCGCAAAAAGCTGGGTAACACGTGTTTTGGAAAACTCATTTGTGGTTAGTTTATTTGTGGAGTTTGCTCAGGCAAGATCGCTTGTGAGGCATCAAGCCTGTTATTCCCTCACACCGCATTATCTGTGTGAAGGTACGTTTGAAACCATGTTTAATTTGCATTAATTAGTGTCTATTTAGAGGGAGTTCAATGACCCATCTTCATTTTTCCTGAAAAATGCATTTGAAGAGCTACACTTCCATAAAACATCCATAATGTTATTCCTTCATACGTTATTCCCTCACTTCATGACAAGTGAGGGAATCACGGAACACGTGAGGTAATAACTTTTGAGGTGAATTTCGAAAATAAAAATTTGAAATTTTCGTTCTAAATGCTTGTCCACAGCCCCATGGCGCCCAGGAAGAAGAGTGATGTTTCAAAATTCGTGATGTTTCAAAACAAGTGATGTTTCAAAAATCGTTTCGTTATTCCCTCACATAATACGTTATTCCCTCACTATAGTGATTTAATTTATGGTACTGCATCTTCTAAACGACGAATTGAATGTTTCAAACGATGACGATGACGATGATGAATGATGACGAATGAATGAACGATGATGGACGATGATGAACGATGACGAATGATGTTTCAAAACTCGTTCCGTTATTCCCTCACTATAGTGATTTCATTTATGGTACTGCATCTTCTAAACGACGAATTTCTATGATTGGATTTTTTGTAGGTATGATCAGTAGCCTAACTACAAGGGATTCATGAAAAAATTTCCCTCGAAAACCCAAATCTCATTTCGTGGATTTCGAAATCCCAATTTCGTTCCAAATGGGAGAATCACCGCTATCGGTTTTTTGCAGCACTAGTCTGTGAACATCGAATCAAGTTTTGTCTTACTAAATGTCATAGTAATGTCATCTAATGGTACCTACTTTTGAGGATCTGCTTGACATTCCAGATCTGGTCCACCTGGCTTTGATATTGCGAAATGAGGCTCCTTAAATACTGCCTTGTAAACCAGAGTAAAACCACTGAAGCTAAGATTTGTGAGGACTCCCCCTCCGAAGGCTGTGGCGGATTGGCCCATCTGGGGTGCTTCCGAAGCTGCCCAGGAGACCGGCCAACGATTGGATTAGTTAGCAGAGATGTAATTCTGGCAGGCTTCCAATCCAAGGACCCCAGCCAGCCTAGGCTCAACAGCCTAGCTGTCTTTGCTGTCACTTGGAAGGAAAAAGTTGTTGGAGGTCAGTAGCCCTCCCCTCATTTGAGGCTCCCATAGTTCAGATGATTGGAAGCCTTACCTGCTAGTGACTGCATGTTGGCTAGACTGTCCGACTTTGTAGACTGTAAAAAATTCAAATCATTTCGGAAACTTTTCTTTTTTGCTTTGGAACGTTGCTGTCACACGAAGTAGACTTGGTTCTCACCCTGCTGGCACCAACTTTAACATGGTTATTGCTCCTCTTACACACTTTAGTTCTCTGGGCTGCTCCCATTCTTAGGAGAAATTGACTCAAACTGCTGGTCTCAGTTGGTGGCAACACTCGTCGCAGAAATCCCGTAAAGTTTCCATCGGCTGAGGAGGTTAGTAGCGATTTCGCCCCACCCCCCTCTCTAAAGGCAAAAGTGTACGTCCAGAAGTTCCATTCCCCCTTTACCATCCTACCGTCCCTCCCAGTACCGTCGGCAGTATATCCTGGAAACTTCCCTCCCAAAAGGAAATGGAAACTGTTCAACTGCACTCGTATTTCCTTCTAACACTGATAAGACCAGAAATGTACGAATTGGGGAATGGTGGAACGTGGAATGAGGGTTTCATTATTTCAACCCATACTGCAGTGGGTCGGATTGGAAACTTTGGAACCTGGATTAAATGAGATTTTCAAAACGAAGAATGCATTTTGCGCAATCTTTCCATTGAACGTAATTTAGTACAACGAAAACAATTGACAAGTGTTGGTGCCGAACAGGTGTTTTTATTGTAGGGGAAAGTGGGGCAGTCCCGACCATTTTCCAGAAATCCTTTAATTACAGGCGCGGGACTGAATTTTCTGGAACTTTGAAAAACTCTCCTTAAACTAGTGCTTTTTTTTTTTTTTTTTTTTTTTCCAAGACCAATTTTAGTCATAAGTGTCTCGTGTGGGGGGCAGTTATGACGACGGTATGGGGCACATGTTGTCGCTAGTTCCTAGCGATTGTGGTTTAAATCATGATGGGCTAAATAATGGTATTGACTACGTTTGGTGAATCACCTAGAGCCGTCAGCGGTCTCAATCAGTGGAAGGTCCCTACTCCCTTGGGAGGTTGGCGAGGCACTGGGGGGGGGGGGGGGGGGGGGGAGCCCGCACCTGACCCAAGGGGAGAAGGACATTGTTGTTCAGTATAGCAGTGTTCAGTGCGAGTGAAGGTTGGTGAGTTCATATCGCGTGTGGTGCATGCTATACAAGGATATTTCATAGTGGTGGAATATCCTGACACGCACCTCTCCCACGGGAAAACGGTAATATTTCAGTGTCTTGTGGACGAGGAGGTTGGTGAGTCTATACAAGGATATTTCATAGTGATGAAATATCCTGACACTCACACATTACACACATGATACACATATACACATATAACGTTGTGGGTTTCTGAGTAAGCCAAAGCCTAGATAGGTATATGGCATAGTTTGTGATGGTTACAAAGATAACCACAGCCAAGCAGCTATGCATGTTAGCTATGTTGGCTATGATGATAAACACAGCGTGTATAGCTACGTGGCATAGTTTGTGTTGGTTACGAAGATAACCACAGTCAAGCAGCTATGCAAGATAGCTATAATATACATACATGAGATATATATGGATAGTTCATGGTGGTGAATTATCCTGACACTTACATGATACATGAATAAACTGTGTTGTATATAACTTTGGGGTTTTCTGAGTAAGCCAACAGTCTGGAGCTACATGGCATAGTTTGTGATGGTTACAAAGATAACCGCAGTCAAGCAGCTATGCAAGATAGCTATGTTGGTTACGAAGATAACCTTTGTTTGTACAGCTACATGAGATAGCTGGGTTGGTTACATAGATAACCATAGATATGTGAGGTTGGGCGTGCCTATAAGGGGTTGGAGGAGGGCACTTTACACAAAACTTTTTGGAGGCAGAATGCTGCCTGGTTTGCGGAACCATACCATACCATACTATACCATACCATATTTTGTTTCTTATACTGTGTAATACCATATACCATACTATCATACATGTTGGGTTAATTCGTAATCCAGGAGGGATTTACGACACATGTGCCCACCCTTTTGAAGCGGAGCAATAAGGCTGAAATGATTTTTTTCTTCTAATAATAAAGGAGTTACATAAACGCAAAAACCACTTGTAATCGTTCAATATACACAATTTCTAGAAAATAATTACCTACATGGGGCAGTTATGACAACTGGTTATAGCACTCTGTCATAACTGCCCCATAATCAACCACGACAGATTAACAATTTTAACCCCTTGGCGATTCAATCCTGTACAATATTTACATGGAGCAAGCGCTTGCTTCCCTCCGTGAAGTGGAGCTTGGCATCAAGGTAAATGGTGTGTTCGTCAACAATATCCGGTATGCAGATGACACCATCCCTATAGCCGACTCTCAAAATAGCCTGCAGCAGCTCGTCAACATAGTGGCTGAGGAGAGCCTGTCGATTGGCCTCAGGGTCAACATTTCAAAGACCAAATGGATGGTAGTTGTGCGTGGCGACGAATTCCGTGCAGGGCAGATAAAAGTCGGGGACGTCTCACTGGAACGCGTTCAGAACTTCAGGTATCTTGGAGATATTGTGAACGAGAAAAGGAACCCCGAATTCGCGCCAGGATTGAGCAGGCCAGAGCGGCGTTTTCCGGATGAAATCATTATTCTATGATAAGAACCTTAGCTTTAGCGTTCGCTATTGTACCTACGCTTCGGTGCTATATTTGGTCGGTCCTGCTCTACGGCGTTGGGACGTGGACCATTCAGAGTGCCTCTGTGAATCGTCTGAAGGCTTTTGAGATGTGGTGCCTCCGTAGGATGTTTCGGATCTCGTGGGTCCAGAGGGTACGGAACACTGAGGTCAGCTCTTCAAGGATGTGAAAAGGCGAAAGGTAGGATACCTTCAGCCACGTCTTCAGAGGACATCGTTACACCTTCCATCGGTTGGTTCTGGAAGGGAAGATAGAGGGAAGACCTGGTATTGGCCGCAAACAACTCTCGTGGCTTCGGAACATCCGGAGATGGACGGGAATCCACGACTTCGCCACTCCGAAGACTGGAGCGACTGAGCGTCCTGTGTAGGGGAAGAAGGATTGGTCGCCAACGGATTGTACACGTCTATGGCACCCACAGAAGAAGAGGAGATTCAATTTTCTACTCCGATAAAAAGTAGTTTCTAAAACTAGGCACATTTTACATGAAGTGAAGCAAAAAATGCACTTCAATAGCACTCTCCCGTCATGCAAAGCTAAGAATCTTAAATGTTGCTGACAAATTTCCTTTCTATGAGGAAAACTCTCAACATCATGCAAGCTGAACATGGACTGGAAAACGGCTCCTTTTGGTTCAAGTCCACTGCCATCTCAGTATGATATGACTCATGATGTCAATATTCAAACCATCAAAGAATGCAAGACGTGGCCATTACTGTCCCATGGTCACAACTGCCCCACCTTCCCCTATCTGTGGGTCGTTGTTTTCCTTTATCGATGTTAATCAATTAAATTGGTGTTAATTGAGGTTCCGTTGAGTTTACATAGAGTTCACGCCACTGTTTGCTTTGAGGGAGGGTCAGAGAATTCCGGTCCCTCAGGGTACGTTCGAAGTGTCGAAGCAACATCCCACGCTTGCATTGCAGGGGAAGATGTAAGTTTATCAGTAGAAACGTGATACGAAGTACCTCCAGAGCTTTTCTGAAGGTGGTTCGGAGGGAGGGCTTGCCAGACACAGCCAAGGAAAAGGAGTCAGTACGAGGTGTTTTGTCCAACTTAAAAATAAAAAAATAAAGCTTTCGGACAGTATAATACCTAATTGAGGAGTTTAATTTCAAACGGGCTGATATTCACTTAGCACTTTTTTTCTTAAATGAGAAAAACAAAATTCAAGCCATAATAAGTTTTTCAGGGTTCTAAAATTTTCCAAATAGTTTGGATATAGTACGATTAGGTAATAATTTATGGTATAAATATTATACCATAAAGTTACGAAAACCTGGCTTTAGTTTTGGAGGAGACACAAACATTTTTAAGCTGGAGATACCTAAGCCCGTTTGTTGTAAAACAATGGATATAAGACATTTCGGAAAATTTTACACAAAGGTTTATTATTATTATTTGATAAAGAAAATTTGTGCAAAAATTAATTAATTCTTTAAAAACTATTTTTTAAAAAAGGAAAATTCCTTTACACTGTTTGGACAGACCAAAAGACCAAAAGTGGCGAGAATCGCTCCAATAAGTATACAAGTTGAACACAAAACTGGTTTGGATGTACGTCAGCGTACTGCTCACAACATCTCACAACACAATCACGAACCCACCAACTAAGTTGTCATAAAATCACTGATAAAGATCGACACGAAGGATTCATGTTTGTCGAAGACTGACGCCGGGTAAAGATCTTTAAGGCTTGGTGGGCTTGGGGCCTGCTATAGAAACGGTGTTTTTTTTATTAGGAGGGTGCAGACGTTGTGGGGCCAGCCTGGGGAGTCACTGGCGTCTCTATGGCTCAGTTCCAACCTTAATATTGTCTGGAGGGAAATCCTCTGTGTGACGCTAGATGATGTAAATGCCAGAGTGTAATAGGTACCTATAGGTACTCAGTATGTGTGGGCCTTCAACTTCCCTGTTTTTAAACTGAAGACAATCAAGTTTCTTTGTCGTAGTCCCTGGTACATGGAAAATTGACGAGACCACAAGAAAACAATCATGAATTTCTTATTTATCGACAGTTTGATCGGGGAACGCGTTATGGGTGGTGTAGTACAAGCAGTAACGAGCGTGTCGCGTGACTCACTATCGTTTCCACACCGTCACCACTCGTCACTACGGGTTGGTAATGCACATTTTAACGACTTCTGTGTCTATTTTTCTTCTGCAATGAAGTTGTTCATCACTTGGCGATAAGCCCGGAATCCAGTTTAGGTCGCAGATGACACCCAAAAGGGGTGTCAGATGTTTTTCTTCGTAACTCCAGGCACTGCAGTTAAATCAGTGAGGATTAAAAAATGAATAATTAATGATAAAAAATAAATACACAAAATAAAACAATCTTAGGTAACTAAGAGAATTACTCAGCGACTTCAGGCCGCAAGGAAATAATTTCCTGGGGTGCCTAATCCGGCCTTTAGGTGTTCTTAAAAAAAAAATCCTCCACTCAAATGTATTCTAATTCTGATTGGGCACAATTTCAATTGTCCCTTGTAATGCCGGAAGGCTTTTACAAATAAACCACTTCATTCCATTCATTCATTTCATTTCATTTGCTACAAATATTTAACAAAGAAATCCAGTAAACAACGCGAAACGTAGGCATCATGTTGGCGTGGGAGTGAGGGTTGCGACTTCAATCTGTCTAATCCAGAATTGGGGCAGATGAAATTGACATTCGCGCAGTGATCCTTTTGAAAAGGTCACAACCAACAATATTCGGCCATTTTTCCTTTCATAATCCGAGCATTTCATATTGTACATTTCATATATCTGTTCTAACGGCTGTTTTCTGATTATTTTGTAACATATTGTTGGATGGCTCACCTGGTGAAATAGTCTTCGTTGTAGTGTTTGTTCTTCAGCTCGTTAAAAATAATAGATAATTTTATTTAGATGTGTGACGTTTTAAAATTCCCCTCTTTGTTGAATAGTGTGCAAAATATTCTTGTTTCTAGTAAAGGACTGTGAGTGAGTACCTTGTGGTGTACGCTGTTGAAATAAGGTTTCGTTTAGGAGACTGGAAGCATAGCGCGCGGAGGGCTGCCTAATACTGGGGGTTCGATCCCAAGGGCGAAGGGGGGCCACGGGGGCGGCAGGGTGCCTGTGGGGATCGGGGAGCCTGCGCCAGGCACCAGATCAATCAGCGCAGGCCGCCTCCGGGTTGATATAGGTCCAGAGAGGGTACATGGTGAACACCAACGTTCGGGAGGGACGTCCTCGAGCTTCAAGCACGCTAGAAGCGCACAGCGAGGACTGTTACTGACCTACAGCTCAGATTGTTCCTGCGCCAACTTCGCGAAAAACTGTAATTCAAAAATAATCCTGACCTATGAAACACCATTGACTGTTCTATCAAGAACAAAACGTCCCCCTCATAAGTACTCACCCTAAGTTACAGTGACTTCCACAACTCACGGAGGCCTTCCGAGTAAAAAATTAAGTCCACCCTCTAAGCACAACCAGTAAAAAACTCCCTCTCATACATTCCTGCTGAGTTTCAATTTACTTCAAGAGACGTTTTGAGTTTTGATGACAAGCCCAAAGAGGGTAGCCGTCAGGTCCTTCAAACGGGTCCCTTAATTGTCTGCTCGGCACTCTTCCTTTACCCGCCTGAGTTAAAAGGAACTTTGAGCTCTCCCATGTACGCAGTAGAATAATCAACGTTTCCGTCACTTTTTTGAAAATTATGGGGCCCCAATCTAATCGAAGGCCTAATTATTGTTTGGCTAGTGAAATAAAGTAAACCTTATTGACTGGAGGAGTTTGATTCCAAAAGGTACTAAAAGCCATTTTTGTCGAAATAGAGTTATCAATTCCATATGGTATTATGGAGGTAGTTCTTCACAAAAATTTTCTTAAGACCATTCAATCATCAATCAAATTTTTCCGACTTCTAGAAGAAACCCGTAGGTGGCCAATAACTTATGCACAAGTGGTCTTTTATTAGAAACACTTGGACAATAACAGTTATTGCACTAGTTACTAGAGCAACTTACTTTTTGCAAAGATTGTTAAAAAAACAGGTCTTTTAACAAAAATATCGGCCAAAATTGACATCGGATCGCATTTGTTAGATGTTTTCCTTTTCAGAAACTAGGGGAAAAAGTTAATATAACTTACAATCAGTTTGGTACGATGGGGAACTCTCTTAAGTGGCCAATAACTGGTGCTCTTGCCCTATACCCAGTATCAGGTTGCATACCTACAGGTTTTGCTGTTTCGAGCAAACGGAACTATATCCATTTTTATCTATGATTTCTCGACTGTTGGAGATACTTTTCGAAGCTTTTAGCGGTAAGTTTCAAGTTTTCGAGATCAATTTCAATAGAATATTAGTTAGCAGCACTGGTGAAACCACTTTTTGGCAACCCTTATCTTTAAAAAAAAAAAAAATTTAAACCTGAAAACCTGGCAATGATTCACACTCAATACTACCGCTATAGGTACTACCTATATCCACATCGTTTGATTTCAAAAAGTTCTACCTATCCATAAATCCGAAATTTCAAATCTCCTTTCAAATTATTAGAAACTGAACTAATTTACACTTTTTACCAAAAATATTCATCATAATTCAGAAAATGTCTAAATTATGATAATAATTTTTGGTCACAGTTATTTTTTATTATATTTAATATAATAAAAATAACTGGGACTTATAGCACGTTTTTCAAGTCGCAATGGCTTTTTGCGTTTTTCTCACATTTTACCGAAACCGATTTAGTACCTTTTGGAATCAAACTCCTCAATTGGTGAAACACTGGAACACACCATCACTAATAATTATTATTAGGCGACGAAATTAATTTGAAGCGAAGTGAACGATACAACGCGAAACAATACCTCAGTAATTAGCTCCTGTTTCCCAACTAATTACACGGATCCGTTTCAGTTCTATAAAGATCCCCAAGACCAGATGAATTTCTTAGAAGATTCTAAGTTGAGGACCTGAAATGTTAGCGCTTTCCCCCAACCTCCACTTCAGGAAAGACAGTACCTCCCTAAACGCCACCACCCCTACACCTACACAAAGGAGCGTTTGTCCTTGACATTTTCCCTGTGGGCGGAGCTCCCTTCACCCCTTCCGACGACATTCTCCCGAGCTAAATTTCTTAATCAGGAATTACACTTATCAACAGCCGGCTCGGTGAAGGAAACCACCTCTTACTTACAATCAAGTCTTGCCTCGTGCGCCTAGGAGTTAAAGGATCTTCCACGGATTGATGAACGTTAATTTGGCAGAAATGTTCTTCCTTCGTTTTGACTAGAAAACAATTGAGTAAAGGCGAGCGATCAGCCAAGTATCCCTGCGGTGTTGAAACAATTACAGATATTTTCCCCTTTCATTTCATCGGGCAGAGTCTCGAGGAAACTTTCTTTTGGTAAACCCCCAACTAAAGGAAATTACTTTCAATGTGGGACTGAGGCGATGGCCAAACACCTTACTTAACGTGTTAAGCTTAATGCTTTCGTTGACCCACTCTCGTTTGGACGTCAGTAGAACTTCTACATCGTGGTGGGGAATAAAATTTTTTAATGCCCTTCCAAAATCTGTCCGAGAAGAGCCTGTGTCAAAATTTAGAATCTCATGTAAATCCCGACTGTCACAAATGGTGCCGTACTCATTTGATGAATTTTTTCTCAACATCAATCCAGTGAAACGTCCTTAACGTGTCGATGCCCTTAATTCATCAATTTACGATTAAAATGTAATGTTACCATCTTACTTTGTACTTTCAGGCCTAACTTTAATTAACCGTGACCATTGTCAAAAGCACTCTGTGTAATATGGCAAATAAAACGCTTTCTGATTCTGATAACGGTGGTAACTGTGACGGATCCAAAAAATGAATTATTAAATTATTAAGGAAATTTTCCTGTGCAAGTGAGATTGAACACTAAACTATTTAGTGCAAACTAACTATTTAGTGCAAAGCGTGGATCCTGGGGTGACACAGAATCATTTTCCTCTTGCTAATAATAGCACTGTAGGTACACTATTGAAATGAAATTTTCTTATTACCTAAATCAAAACAGCATTCTTGAAGCCTTAGTGAAATATGGAAGCAGCTCCCTTTGCGTCCTTCTGCCTACTAATAGAATCAGGTTTGATCAAATTGAAAATGAAGCAATATTCGAAAAAGAACAATCCAAATCAACACTGACACTGCATGATTTTAAAGTTTATGAAACATCGAACTCATAACAGTTGGGATGGGCATCGATTCCCGATTTTTCAAGAAAATTATTTCTACTTTGGTGCGATATTCGATAATGGTATCGATACTTTCAGGGAATCGGATAATATTATATTATAATGATGGATCATTGAACTTTGCCCAAGCTTGTTATCGCGAATGTTATCTAGATTTGTCTGCCTAATTTTGTTGACAAGAGGAACGACTTTCTCTTCGACCACATTTCGGTTTACATCTTTCATTCCAAGTGTCCGTCGCACATTCTCGTCCTGCTCACAATCAGATCATCGGATTCACACTCGGGCCCGCTGGTATTTCACGAGTTTTGTCAACTTTTATCAACAATAACTTTCACGCTTCAAAAGTCCACTTGTTCACCGCTAGTTCAGCAATTCGCTATGTGCACAAGACCAGGTATGTATTGTCAAAAAATTTCATGCATTTAATTGTTAAACCTATCACGCTAAAATCCATTTATTTGGTTGTAACTAGCTCCGGAGGATTGTTACAAATGGCAGACTATAACACAAAAGAAAGAAGGGGGCTTCGTACTGCCCAAATACTGCGTCCTTGCGGGATACATTGATGCATTCCCTATGTACATTGGAAATGTGTCAGGATACATCCGCGATTCAGGAGACGTTCAAGGCGTTCTCGTCGACATGCCTGCCAAGATCCTGTCCGGCAAAGCAGACGAGGAAGACAGAATCATTTTTACCTTCAGTCATGGGAGATACGACGCGTTCCGGGATCTTACCAATGCGACGGTATGTACCTAATACATTTAAGTAATATTTTACAGATTCATAGATAATAATATTATCTCTCACATAATATTATTATGTGAGTAGAACCCGAGGCGGGTGAGATTGGTATGCCTGTGTTCCTACTATCTACTTTATTTGAATTTAAAATTTGGTTTTTTCGTTTGGGGAGAGTAGGGAGTAGTTCTTATAATATGCTGGAGGCAGTGACGGACGACCACCAGTTCCGCGCCATGAATAGATTTGCCCTCCCAGTTCCGCGCGAAATGTGGCATTTAATCTCACCAGTTCCGCGCGAAACGTTGTACCAGTTCCGCGCGAAAGGCTGTTGAAAAACATTCGACTCAGCGCAAAAAAAAAATATAAAAAAAATACTTACTTCGAAAATTCGAATTACGTACCTGTTATTTAATCCATACTGCATAATAGTACTTTGTCGCTAAATTGAAAATGAGTACCTACGTAGGTATGTCATTGAGCGTAGCCCTTCACGTCCCTGATGAAGTCAATCGCTTCAATTTCGTTGTTCTTATACATGTGCTGGGCATCTAGTAAGAACTTCATTCTTTTGAGTGTACGAGTAGTACGTCTCCTCTTTTTTGGCTCGTTCAGGCTGTTCAGCATGACGTCTGTCGAAACTTGAAGCTCCCGTATAACATCGCTAAACACGTAAATGTTTGGGTGCTTGGACACGAAATGTTTTGCGAATTTCGCATGAAACGATTCTCAAGCGTTCGTACCTAGTTCTAGTGGTATCCATAGTAGCAGACGCCCATTGCCTCGGAGGGTAAGTACAAGCGTCAAACATGTAATATTCCAGAAGGTATTCTGCATAATCGTACACTCTAATATCATTTGGCATACTTGGGTGTAAGTCAAGAATTGAAGCACTGAGCAACGTCATCAGGATTCAGTAACGAAAGACCGAATGTGAGGCGAATCCACTTGCTGATGTCACTTGTCTCGTCTCTGTACACAACAGCCCAGCGTGATGAATGTAGCGGTACCACGACTGAGCTAGATCAAACCGTCACCCATTGATTAGTATATGTGGCCATATAGACTTTGCTGCGTTTCGAATCGCCAATTCGAAGTCTGCCACTAAGGTTTTTGGCCACAAAACCAGGTTCAAGTTATGCTCCTGTGGAACGTTAGAAAAAGTTAGAAGCCTAAAATATCTTGGGCTTACACTGGATCAACATCTAAAGTAGCATGAACACATTCATAACGTGGAGGGGAGAATTAAAAAATGTTACCACTTCTTCATCATCCTAAGAAATTTTTTATCGAGGGATAATCTCCGCATGATGTACAATGCGTAATACTGTAAACATACTATGTTTACAGTATTCTAATTTATGGCATAATAATTTGGGGTGGTGCCTACTCAAGCAATTTTCGTTGCATTGAGGTGGCAATTAACACTGTGGTACGGATAGCAACCAAATCCGACCAGCGCACACCAGTAGAAACTTTGTATTTCAAGCTCGATGTCCTACCACCTAGGGCAACTTATGTTTATAGACTAGTAAATTACGTTTTCAAATCTCGGGACGCGTTTAGGCAGCATGAGGTGGTAAAAAATACAAGGACTAGTCAGACAACCATTTTGCGAATTCCTCATCCAAAAGTTGACTTCTTCACTCGGCAGTTACCCTGGCTTGCGCCTGCGCTATTTGAAACCCTGCCTTTCTCGTTAAGGACCGCGAGGTCAACGTCAATTTTCAAAAAAGAAGCACTACTTTATTTTAAGAATTTAGAAAATACAAATTAGATTTTAAGTCGCTATAAATTGTAAATTTAATTGGTATGCAATATTCAATAGCTATTCAAAGCTCAATAGGTCAAAGACCTATAGGCCAAATCAAGAAAAATTGGTTCCTATGTATACAAATCATGACTCTCTGCCTTATTGTGAAAATGTTTTTATGTTTTTATGAATAAATTTAAAAAACAAAAAAAAAGTTTTGGCATTTCTCAACCAAATGTTCATTTAACATGCGATAGACCTCTTCGGTTTTTGACGGTAAAAGAGCCCAAACAAGTGGAACATAGCGGTCATTTTCATAAATGTGAGACGTAAACATTTGACAAAAATGCTTAGCGCAACAGTCGCAGGTTCGATCAACAAGTAACGAGCTTGAAGTGCTCTGAGGTTCAAACACAGATAAGTCTGGGGTTCCCTTCGCGCGGAACTGGCATCAACTTTTGGGCCAAACTCGGCGCGGAACTGGTCGGCTTAAGAACACCGATTTTGAGGATTTGCGCGGAACTGGAGTTTTCCCGCAGTGGACAGGTAGGTCCGGAGTAGGTTTTCCTGGCACCATGTTGTTGACATCCAACGTGTAAAGGAGTCTGACTTTCTAGAGTCCTCTGAAACCAGCATCGGAACAGAGTTTCCTCCAGATCAGAACAAAATGTGACGTTTTGGATTGTTATAATAATTGGAATAATACAACTACGTATTCGCGACGGAGGTGGAAAATTTTGATCGGCCTCAAAGTTTGACATAATTCGTTTCATGGCGCGTAGATAGAAATCAAATGTTCATCCGCCGTCGGAGCCGTTTTAGGTTCATACCTTGTAGGTTTTTTTTTTATAAATGAAATTTTGGCAAAATGCTCGGTTGTTCGAAGTGGTTACCTTATATTACTTAATAATACTAGGAAGGGAATAACGAGAGGGACCGGGGAAATTTCGTGCGAAGATTAGTTTGATTTCTGCCACCGGAATGCAGTGCCGGAGCGCAATATTCTTGTGGCTCCGGCTCTCTTTCTCAGTTGTGGTCCTGAGTGGCTCAATTGGTTAGAGCGTCGCACTAGTAATGCGGAGGTTGTGGGTTCGAGTCCCACCTGAGGCCCGATACATTTTTTCGGCCTTCCCCTTCTGATTTCTTGAAATAGCTTATGGATTCATAACTTGAATTTAAATTTAAATTTCGGTTTGAATTTAATAGCTCCTCCCTTCCCCCCCTTAAAATATAAACACTGCATGAGGGAAGCAGGTCATAAATTCCCTCAAGTCATTCCTGTAATGAAATTACTCCTCCTGGGGAATTAGGGGACCCCTAGGATGAGGGACAAAAGTAGGATGTCTACTGGCTTCACATCAGATCAAGGTTCAGAGGGGGAAAAATAAGCAACAATATGATAAGGCTGAATCAGTATTGGGGGCAGGGAACAGTTTGAGCCTTCAATCTCCGGCTCTCTTTCTCAGTTGTGGTCCTGAGTGGCTCAATTGGTTAGAGCGTCGCACTAGTAATGCGGAGGTTGTGGGTTCGAGTCCCACCTGAGGCCCGATACATTTTTTCGGCCTTCCCCTTCTGATTTCTTGAAATAGCTTATGGATTCATAACTTGAATTTAAATTTAAATTTCGGTTTGAATTTAATAGCTCCTCCCTTCCCCCCCTTAAAATATTCTTGTGGGAGACCTATAGGGGCCTCCTCGTCCAACTCAATTACAACCTTTAAATTTTCTTCTTCGGAAGTGTTGAACTTGGCGTGGATTTTTATTAAAATTTAATGAAACTTAAAATTTGCAGGTTTTTGGATTGGTTGCTCCTGAGGAAACTCTCCTTAGAGTAAGGTTGAATGAGGTCGGTGAAGTGGACAAGAAGTACAAAAAGGCAGCCAAAGTTGAGTGCGATCGTGATCAACAATGTAAAGACAATCCAAATTTGACGGTAACGTTCATAACACTGCACCAATAAGTAGTTTGTGGAAAACTTGGTGGAAAACAAGCATGGGTTACTCGACGGTGGGTGTACACCGACTGGGTTACCCCCTCCGCCAGGCGGAAGTGCTCGAGGAGCGTCCAGCCCCTGGGATGTCGTCAACGTGGGCTCGCTGACAATGTGTCACAGAGGGGCTGCGATTTAAATAAAGCAAATAGTGTGGGCCCATTGACCAGCTGTCGCCTTTTCAAATTCAAAGCTGGGTTCAAGTAAAAAATGAAATGAAAACAAATAAAATAAAAAACGTCTGTAGAGTGCATTTTGCCATCTGATTGGCCTGTTCGCACAAGGCAAAACGCTTAATTTGAAAAGGCGATCAGCATACCCAGCATACCCAGACTGTTATAATTTAAATAGCAGCCTCTGGGCACACATGGTCAGCGGGCCCACATTGACGTCCCAGGGGCTGGATGCTCCTCCAGCACTGCTGAATGGCGTAGTGGGGAACCCAGCCGGTGTACACCCTCCGTCGAGTGCCTGGGTTCATATTCGGAATTATAATATTGCAATGGACATCACCTGATGTGGCTACATGTTCCGGTTGTCAAGAAAGAAAATCCCCTTTAGTTCAGTTTTAGGCCAGACATTCAACGAATTACACTCTCGTACTACATTCATAACCATCTTTTCATTTTACATTTGGGGGCCCGTCCGAACTCTGTTACGGAAGAATTCTTCTAGAAGGGGTGGTGAGAAGAAGAGACCACGAACTTTGGTGGATCAAGTGTTGCAGAAATGAGTTTGTGGATCAAGAGTCCTGCAGAACCGATCGCAGCTCGTTCTCCGACAGGATCGACACCTTGAGCTCCGGGTGTCGGCAGAGAGGGAGACATCCCGCTGGTCTGCCGACACCAGCCATTGTTACAGCGTGTCGCTAGAGGCGAAGGAAGGACGGCTTAGGTCCGTGGGGGAGGATTTGTCCTCGGGAACACGGTGTTTCCTGACGTCTTCCTGGGTTTCGAGGGACCCTGCGGGGAGAAGAAACCCCACGTTGGTTGCGCCCACACGGGTCAGCGGCTCCAGAGGTGATCAAGAAGATCGGGAAGGTGCAGGCGAAACATCCACAGCAAAAAGAAGAAGGGGATAGTGCAATGGACATCACCTGATGTGACCACATGTTCCGGTTGTCAAGAAAGAAAATCCCCTTTAGTTCAGTTTTAGGCCAGACATTCCACGAATTACACTCACGTACTACATTCACAACCACCTTTTCATTTTACAATATGCATTACTATTATTATAGGTTGCTCATCTTCAAATTGTTTTCGTTGTCACGGTTTTTTTTTTCTTCTTTATAGTGCATCAGCAGATACTTATCCTGGGTGTCTCCGAGGGAACTCGCTAAAGCGAACAAATCAAAGAGAGGAAACTGTTTCCAACTTCTACGTGGTGGCTCAGATGACAGTTGGGAGGCAGAAAGAATTGCTCTGTACGTAGGAAGAACCGCGAAAGCTCCACATATTCCTGGAAAGGTGCGATTGGATGAATATGCCTTGCACTAAACAGACAGAATATCGGGACGTCGAACCCAATATATGGAAAAACCTCCGCGCCTATTTATTTGTCATTGTCCGCAGGTTCTTCTTGCTACGGATGACACACCAGGTATAATGTACTATGAAGACAACGCTGGCGAGCAATGCGTTGAAGATCCCAAACACGACGAAAACTACGAACCTTCCTACGAAATATTAGTTTCAAGTTCTGATAAGTATAATAAATTTTGCTCAGTCATCTAACATTCCAAAATGCAAATCTCTTCATTAGTTAATTAAAAAATAAGAATAATATTTTTTCAAAATACTCGTTAAAAAGCGAATGAATGGATTATTAGAAGATTTGAGTGAAGAACATTGTAATTTTAACCTACGTCGGTAAATAACTAGATCAAAATTTCCACAATTTATTACCGTTGAGATGGTGAGGTCGCTCACGGATATTTTTTAATGAGAGAAATTTATTCCTTGGGTAATTGGGTAGAAATAAATTATTAGGTTCTCAATTTGTCGTATTATGTGTATTTGTCGTATTATGTGTATTATTAGGTTCTCAATTTGTCGTATTATGTGTATTATGTGTAAGTAACAATAATTGTAAACCAATCCTAGAGACTGATCCTGAAAACTAATCCTCGAGAGAAAAAATAAAATGGCTTTTGTTTGTTATTAAATTGTAAAGTACATACCTACTCAAAAATGAAGGTTTTTACAAGGTACTCAAAAATAAAGGTTTTTACACCGAAAAGTGTTGTTGTTTCGAACGTTAAATGTAACACACAACCATAAATGGTTAGTTGGGTCAAAAGACCCGACGTTGTAGTTCATGACCGGGCGTTTCACGTTGTTTTCATGTAGTTGGAGGGGTAAAAGAATATTTTTAGATTTTTTTAAAAGTTTTAATTACTTCAATCAATTTGTGTGTTGATCCCCCGGGGGCTATTGGATGGCAGCCAATAAGAGGCATGGTATTTAAGCTGTGCAAACCTATCGATTGAAATTTTCAGATTCAGCTACTACACTAGAACTTACCTCCCTTAAGTCTAGTCCTGTTTGTTTTTGGAAAATTGTCGTTGTGTGCTTATTGGAATTAGATTATGACTGGTGGGAGTGTAGCACAAACAAAATATTCATATCAGGCGGAGACATTTTATTTTTAACGCATATCACTACTCTATTCCATTGTTATTGAGGTTTCCTACCAGATGAGGAAATCTCTGTCGAAAACCTTCTTCATCGGCGATTTGACGTCAGGCCAGAATATCTCATTAGCCGTCACTTTCACTGTGCTGTTTTGCTCGAGTTCCATTTTGTTATCGATTTTCGCGATGGCCTCCGCAGTAAATAATTCCTCCCAATGGCACCTTTCCTTGTGCACGGCGCATTTGCCGTCGTAGGCCACGCAAAAACCGCAGAGGGCTGTGAGCTCTTTCAGTTGTAAGTTGTCTTGCCCCCTTATTTTCAAGGCTTTCTTGTACTGTTTTATTAGTTTCTTTTTGAACAACATTTCTGCCTCTGAGGAATGTTCTTTATGCAAAAGGGAAGACGTAAGGTGGAATTTGCTGAAATATCGAATTTTTCTGTTTGTGATAACTTGAAGGAGACGTTCCGTGAAGTGATGGTCGTTGACCATCGGTATAAATTCGACTGGGCTCCCTTGCAATCAACAGGAAGTAAACATTAACATTATAAAATGGCGCTCCGAAAATTTGTTTTGCATAGAACCAGAAATTTACCTTCAATGAAAAAACGAGCTGATACTCTCTGGAAGGGATCAGCGCCTACGTATTTGCTGATAATAATGAAAACCAGGTTGAACGTGGCTTGTCCGATGGGGTAAGCGTAGCGCATGTTACAGCCGACGATGGAGTACACGTGATTGATGGAGGAGTCGTCTGACTCGTTGTGATCGTAAGAAATCCCATAGTTCATGTGCTTCATCCACGTAAGCCTCAACTACGTAACAATATCGATGTTAATCACATAATTTTCTTCAGGAGTACTTAGTTGACTATTTGCAGAATCCTCTATGGAAAAACTCTCCGCAGGTCGACGGAGTTGGGGGCTTGGATGCTTTGGGCGGAAGGTCCCAATTCTCCCGCGAGCGGTTTTACCGCTACGGACACGGGCCCATCATTTCTGCCTCAAAGCCTTTTACACGACCGACCGCAGCGGTCGCGTAAAACATCAACCCAGCATCTGGCCAACGACACTGCGAGCAAAGATGCTGGTGAGATGAACTCAGAATTGACATGTGGGTCTGCTGAACCAGCTTCCTACTTCGACTCCTCCAACAGGGAGGCTGGAGAAACGGCTCTGTGACAACCTGTAGAATCTGGGATGGCCACGACGCTTCGTGTAGGACATTGGCTACCCCAGATACCAGACGTCTGCGGAAGGCGGGGTACCCAGACGCATCCGGCCAGTCGGCAGCTGCACGGAACTCTGGATCCGAACACGACGTCTCGTGTTATGGTCCACCTGCACTCCCTCCCATTTCCTCCACAATACCAATAAGTATGAGAGGAAGATACCTCATAGGTTCCTCAAATCAGGATAGATAACTGAAATGATCTCAAGTCAGTGACAAGATTGAACAGAAGTAGAAAAAAGTTCCCTAGTTTTAATGCTTAATTATGGCTAATCGGCTAAACCGATTCTAATGTATAAGGAGGTCATTCGATGCAACATTTTATGCTCTTCCAACTTTGTAATATGACATATTTCTCTACTACGCTTAGTTTTCGAGTCATAGTTGAAAAACTGGAAAAAGTCCGAAAAAATCGAGGCTTTATAGCAGCCAGCAGTTTTCTTGGCAAACATTTTGCTACCATTTTTTTATATTAAAAAAAATTTATAAAATTGAATAAAATTTATTATTTATTAATATTAATTATTGTTGTTGGAAATTGAAACGGTCAACAATTAATTGAAACGGTCAACATCACCATCAACTAATTATTTATTGTAATTATAATTTATTAATTATTATTAATAAATTATAATAATTTATTATTAATTTATATTAATATTAAAATTTATTATTTATTTAATAATAGACCACTGGGCGACGTAGTTTCGTGACTCCTCCAGTTTTCCTTATCGTGCTGTACAACAAATAGTTTTCAGAACTGGACGTAACTCTGGGTCTGATGGAGGGATTCGTCGACCGCTCTGCAAGATTCTTATACTACTGCTAGCTCATCAGATGCAGCTCCCGAATCCCCGGACAAAACCGCGGCTAACTTCAGAAAACCAGTGTTATTTTGAAATGCAGTCTTTATATTCAAATTATTACGTCCATCATTAGCCAGACGACGAAGATTTACTTATCAGCTGAATACTATTAGAAAATATTCTGATTCACTCTTGTTCAACTCACATGTATATACTCATCAATAGCTTTGAGCCCAACGAAAATGTTGAAATCTTTCTCGTACGGCCAAACATAAATGGGAATGTAGAACTGGTAATCATAGAAGAGAGAATTCTCCAACGGGATGTACGGCAGAGGGAGGGATTCTGGTAAGTCGCATTCGCACATCGGGTTTTTAGCGGCTTGTTGTTTCCTGAACATATTTCAACATGTTTTGCTATATTTAGCTGTACTCAAACGTTTTTGGTACAAAACCGACGCAATACTACCTGAAAAAATGGTCCGTGACGGCTCTGCAAGTGTAGGACCGTAAGGCCTTCATTTCGTTTTGTTTGGCCTCCATATACTTCATGATGAGGAGAGCCGTTTCGATTACTGACCAGGCCGTCATGGCAGCGGCCTCTTTGATGTTCGCAATCCCGTCGATTCTTAGGATTTGGGCGACGAAGGGGTTTCGTCTGAGGAATGGGACGTACAGCAGATGTCGGAGAGGGAATCTGTAAAACAACCGCGAGGTCATACCAGGATGTCTTCGTATTGAGGGGGCATCATTATCCCTTCCGTAAAAGTGTCAAACTTTACTCAAGAATTTGCATACTCCGATCCCATAGCCAAAAGCCTTTAAAAAAACCCTCCCGTGCCCCATTTTAGCCCCACAGCGCCCCACGGGTTTGGGCGATCGGGGTAAAAACCTTGCAGGCACAAGTAGATAGTAAACCGAGTATTTTGTCAAAATTTCAGATTAAAAAAAATTCCTACTGCCCAAAACGGCCCGGACGGCGTACGGCGGACGGACATTTCGGTTTTGGAATCTAGACCTCTTGAAACGGATAATGTCAAATTTTGAGGCCGATCGGAGTCGTCGACCCCCGTCGCGAAAACATAGGTGTATTATTCCAAGAATAATAAACCAAAATTACTTTTTCGTCCTGGGGATTTTCGGGTTCTTTGACTTGAGAGTCGGCTTGTGCTTGGGGACTTTATAAGGATGCTGCCATCTGTATTTATTTGCCCTCTCTTTTATTTTGGTCTTTGGAAGCTGCAGATACCAAGGAAGGTCTGCGGAAAACCTGAAATCCAGGAAATGACTCAGTTACAAAAGATCATCTCGATAATGCTGTGAGGTGCTGCTTTCTCCATAGGCTGGTCTCTGTTGGCAGTCCACGCGGTCTGTTTGTCTTGGAAAACCTCCGGGTTGAGTTGACGAATTCTACAAATTATCGGCATTATACCTGTACTGCTTTCCTCCGCAAGAAACGCCACTCGTTCGCAACGTCGAGTACGTGCTTGTAGTCCCGTCGCCGTCAGAGCCGTCGTCGTAGGCGTTGACAATATTGATAACTTCGTCCTCGCTTTCAGATGACTCCTCGACATCCACCCAGTCATCCATCGTGAAATTACTCCAATTATACGGTCAATTAACCCCAGGTTTTGGTTAACATTTTGCATTCTATCTCTATGGAGATTCAATGTTGAAACTTCTTGGATATAGGCCTGTATTCAAATACAGGGGTGGCGACATGGTCCAAACTCTTTGTCAAGAACCAATTCCAAACCACTACGAGCCTCGCTACTTCTAGTGACGCAGACATGTGGACCCGCTGACCAAGAACCTTCTCATTTTTCCTCCTCACCATCCTGGGGAAGGTGCTCGAGCGGCTCCTGGCTGGGAGGATGGCGCCCCAGCTAGAGCATTCTGCCGCCCTGGAGCTGGGATTTCCAGCGTACTGTTGACTCCATCCAGGACAATCAGGCACTCTTCATGCACCTTGTAGAGTTGGGTGTTCAGAGACTTGGGCTGGTCTAGTCCAATTTAGGGTTTCCTCTAGCTTCCTGTATGAGAGCCTATTAAATAGCAGGTCAAGTGAGGTACAAAATTTAGGCACCTCACCTGACCTCCTCCTAAAACTCTCGGCGGCGAGGACGTCATCCCATAGCATCAAACAGCCGAATTTCCCTGAAATCCCTTAGACAAATTCCCCACTGCTTTCGAATATCAGGACAAATTCAGCGCAACATAAATTCGAATAACATAAAATTTAATTGTCGTATTTTTCCAGTCATATAAAACAAAATTAACTTCGTGAGATGTCTATTTACAATCAGTAGGTAACATAACAACCTCAAACCTCTCCTATTTGGTCCTCAACGCAAAAGCGCCGACAAAATATAAACGACGTCAATTTCAACTAAACAACTCTACGTGCAGGATTAAGATATCCAGACCCGGCAACTTTTCTACTACGGACCCAAATTTTACAAATCAACAACAACTAAAATAACTACCAAAAAATGAACTTTTAATCGCATTTTCGGCGAAAAATTACGAGAGAATAGAAAAACAATAAAATAACGAAGTATAATACAAAAAATAGGATTAACATATCACATTTACATGTTCTTCCAAAGATGAAAGAGCAGTGTTTTTGAGCCAAAAAAAAGGAGAGCGACTTTAACAAATTGTCGCCCTGAGAGGGCCAACATTGAGGGCGGCCAAGGACAGCAGATATAGTTGAATCGGATTACGTCCGTACTGCAGCAAGTAGTAAGCTAGTTCATATTTCTGATGACTGCGCTATCTTATAGAAACTAAGTAACTTAGTCATAACTGTTATGATCACATATTGTACAGTAGTAGGACTGAGACTGAAATACAGAAATGGTGTTCTCCAACGATCCCCGAAAAATGGTCAGTGGAAAGTACCTCTCCTTTTTATGTCACTTAAGGCTTACCTTTTAAAAAAATAACAATTTACTTATTTAATAGGTAATTTCCTAAAACCGCGATATCCTCTCTAAAATGTCTTCCGCTGTGCTTTCGTTGATGCTGTAAAACCTTTTGCCATTGACTGTGGTGACTTCGGCGGCATTCTTCTTGTCGAGGAGCTTGAGACAGTTTTTCACATTGTCCGAAGACAGGGATTCACCTGTAAGGCACAACGAAGAAATGTATAAATAACTGTAAATAGATAAGTTAAGGTAGATGCGGCGAGATAGTGGGAATCCATCTAACAAAAGACTATTTTAGACGAAGTAGTATATTTCTGTATTGAACAGAATTATTCTGTATCGTACTGGTGATGGTAGAATCAACCGAAACGCGTCTACAGGCATATTTAGTATTACTTTTTTTTTAAATCGTGGAAATACACTACATTGTCTAAAATAGTTTTTTTACAGTAAATAGAGAGGGCAGAATAAATTAGAATAAAATGTTGCAGGAAGACAGAAATGAGCGAAATCTTCCTTGGATTAAATTTGAGGCAAAGAAGTGAAAATTGAATTATTAAATAATCATGAAGATATACCGTTGGGAATGAGTCCTTCTTTGATCTTCGACGTCGTGTCAAGGAGGATTTCCTTAACCAGTAAGTTTTCCTCGACAGGTTGGTCACCGCGTATTTTGAAGACAAATGCTGTGTTGTAGTAGGCGTCCACGATAGGCCTCAACACGTGGCTGTATATCGCTAATTTGCTGTTGTTCTTGTCCACCTGAGAAAAAAAAAAAGTACTTACAGCTGCCCCAAGCAATCCAATCCACCAATTCAGATAGTTTCTATGATGTTAAGTAGGTTTTGTGGGAACCAGGCTCGACACGGATGTAAATTGAGGTGTTCCTAAGTAATTATTTTGAGTTTTATGAATTTGGCAGAGTTTCGAAGGCGAGGAGTCGCGTGAGAGCCACCCCGAAACCTACGACTCCAATAATTATTTTAAATGATATCCCTATGCTTTTACGAATTTGAATTCTCCCAAAAATTGTAAGCCAATTGCGCCAGGTGCCAATTTTAATCCTTATTTACAGTCTAATTAGATGAGGCTTCAGGAAGAAGATGATTTAGTTCAGTATAATTTTATGTTATATTAAATATATTCAAAAGTAAATCATCCTCCTGAAGCCCAATCCACATGAGGCCGTAATTAAGGAGAGGATATTGGTACCTGGCGTAAGTGGCGTAACATTGAGTGCAGAATCCATTTTTGAGTGGATACCATTTAAAATTGGCAAGACGTGCTGAATTGTGCATGGTCCAGTAGGAAGACGAGGTTATGTGAGTAACGTTGTAATAGGTGAGTTCGCCGAGTAAATCTGAAAATTCCGAACCATTCGGCGCATGTGCAGTATGGCCTTTAGCAAGGGACGTGAGTGGGGGTACCCCGGCTTCCAGGAATTAAACACTCTGGTGTTCTGGTGCTCTGCGAACGAAGAACTCTTTCAGAATCGGTTACAGCAGTTGATTTAAAAAAAGTTTTTTTTAGAACTTCCAGAACTGATTCCGACTGCCTCCTCAACTGTGGAAAGTCACGCGTGCGAGAAACATTTCCTTCTGTGATCTTGTGGATATTGAACAAGTGGCCCGTTTCAAGTATTTGGGTCAATGGTTGACGGAGGAATGGGCTTTGAGAGACGAGCTGAGGACCCGTATTGAGGTGGCACGCGGGGCCTTCAGTAACATGAAACGGGTGTTGTGCAGTCGGGTTTTGAGTTTTGCCTTGCGGTGGCGGATGGTTCAGTGCTACATTTTCTCCATTGTCCTCTATGGCGTGGAGTCTTGGACTCTGAAGGCGGCAGATATGAACCGGCTAGAAGCCTTTGAGATGTGGCTTATCCGCAGGATGCTCAAGATTCCTTGGACCGCCAGGCTGCGCAACGACTTCATCTTGCAGTCTAATGGTTTGACCCGCGAGTTGTTGCACACTGTGAAGATCCGGAAGGTCGCCTATCTGGGGCATATCATGCGTAACCCGAAGTACCAGCTGCTGCAATCCATCATGATGGGGAAGATTTCCGGAAGAAGAGGCGTGGGACGAAAACGAGCTTCCTGGCTCCTCAACATTCGCCAGTGGACTGGGGTTCCACGAGCAGCAGATCTGTTCCAGTTGGCCAGAGATAGGGACAGATTCGGTGAAGTGATCGCCAACCTTCGCTAGCGGAGACGGCACCACAAGAAGAAGAAGAAGATCTTGTGGAGGTAACTTCGTAGGGACTACTTTTTCGTTTGCAGAGGACCGAAGTTCTGTCCGTTTTAATTCCTGGAAGCGTTCGAGTTCTGATTCGATTCTGAACGCTCACTCTGCAAACTCACCTAATGTAACCTTTCTGACCTATTGACCAAGCAAAGCGACCCCCTATTCCGACTTGCCTGAGAACGAGCGCCGAAGGGGCTTACTTCCTGTTTTGAGCTCAACGGTCCCCGACTGGATACTAGTAAAACTATAACCTGACAATTTAGCCAGAATGCTGCTCACCTTGTACCTGACTGGGCGCACGTAAGGTTCACCATCAATGTCGTCATCATCTACGATATCTAATTGCTCTAAACCTCGATTTGAACTGATGAAGGGCGACTGGAAATAGATAAAATTATTATTATTAACAGAAAGCAATAACACGTGCGAAGTGGTTGATTGCCGACGGTGCAAAGGTCTAATCCCTAACCACCTCAACAACATGTGCTTTATTCTTTTCAAACAGGCTTACCTCAATTTTGACTAGAATTTCCTTGCTGGCAAACCGCTCAATGGTATGATGAATGGTGTCCACGAGGGCTTGACAGGTTTTGGTGAAAATGAACTCGTACTGCAAGAACCCACAAAGCTCCCCGCAGGTGTCAACCAACCGATTGAGTTCCACTGTGGGTGCGTCCGATTCCGAGTCCTTGATGAGAGACATGACGGCAAGGGCTGCCAAAAGAAAACGTCCATTTAATAAATAGAATAATGAATGTTTCAATAAGTTGGTTACTACAATTTGGTGACTTACCAAGAACACCATCAAGAGCGAAATGAGGGAGAAGTGAGTTAGCGTAATACGATAACTCTATCACATTGGGCACAATGGTTACTGGTTTGACGAAAACATCGCCTTCGGAGGACTTTTCTTTTTGTACTAAACCGGGCCCCAAAAGGTCAATCTAAAAGGACGCAATTAAATCAAGTATTATAAATTATTATGATACGAATAAAAATGATGTTAAATAAATTCTACTCACTGCATGTACAAGAGCATCTTTGGATTCTCCACAGAATCCCAAATCTTTTTCGGTGCTTCTCAAATCTTCACGAAGTACATCCAGAGCGAAGGTGAGTTCCCCAAGAGTTACACCTGCCCTGTAAACGTGGAGGAGCAGAAAAGCCAGAGCGTTTGTTGACATCACAGCCGTGGATCTGGTGCAATCTGAAATGAGTGTGGTGAGATTTGTGATCTTCAAAACTGTATTTGGTAAGCCTTAGCTGAATGGAAGAATTTAATTACCGTAAATAATATGCCTTGCTATACTGTCGACTAGGTTTCTTTGATCTTCAACGGCTACATCAGTGCCGTACAAGGAAGCACTGGACGGGACGACGTGAAGGGGTGAAGGCTCTCTTAAGGATGGCCTGGTGCTATGGTAGGAACTCACCAGCTCCTGAAGGAAACAATGTTAGATGACTCCAATAATTCTAAAAAGAACGATTGTTATACACGGTGGAACCCTGGTGATGCAACCGCCAAGTACTTGTGAAGTAGGCAGCTGTTCTCAAGTAGGAACGCTTTGTTTTATGTCCTGCACAATGTGTAAACAAAACGCACCGCTTCAGGGCCTAACGGATCCTATCAACGGAACTTGAACTCACATGTAGAGAGAAAGGTTGGTTGAAATCCACTCTGACCATTCCATACTGGTCCGTAAGAGCTTTCCATATCCCTTTGACTGCTCGAACGAACGACTCGGGCTTCTTGGGCTCACCAGTCAGTTCCCGGACGAAAGATCCTTCGGTTATTTTCTCGTAATTGACGGAAACGGGTACGAGAAGGGCGTCTTCCAAGATTCCGGATAAATAGGCGTCAACGAATACTGAAAGTAGCCCACCTGTAAGGGGAAAAAATATATCAATAAGGAAAGGACGTGGTTCTGGATTATTATTTTTTAACCGACAGAAGGCTTCCAAATAACACAGAAAATGGGGTTAAAACACAGTTTGCAAGTTCGTACGAATTTATGGAAGTCATGGAAAAATCGCAATTTGAATTATCGGCGGAAACGAGCGATCAGCTCCCATTGGTCGACGATTTGCCAACTTGGGCCAACATTAGAAAAATTAAAAACTGAAGGATCGGTCTCTGAGGTTACACCACAGCAAAGAATAAAGGTGACACCACGGCCTTTTGGTTTATTATTCTTGGAATAATACACCTATGTTTTCGCGACGGGGGTCGACGACTCCGATCGGGCTCAAAATTTGACATTATCCGTTTCAAGAGGTCTAGATTCCAAAACCGAGATGTCGTCCGCCGTCCGGGCCGTTTTGGGCAGTAGGAATTTTTTTTAATATCTGAAATTTTGACAAAATACTTGGTTTACCATCTAGTTGTGCCCGCAAGGTTTTCAGTCCGATCGCCCAAACCCGTGGGGCGCTATGGGGCTATAATGGGGCTACGGGAGGGGTGTTTTGAAGGCTTTTAGCTATGGGATCGAGTTAGGTGTTTTTCGAAGTATTTTTGGACGTAGAATCCATTTTTTGGGGTCCCGGAACGATCCGATTTCACTGGGGCGATCTTTAGGGCTTTCATGGGCTAAAAATGGGATTTTTGAAGGATCCCAGGATGTTAAATATTTTTCGGGTAAAAAATAAAGAATTTTTAAAAAAAGAAATCCAAAAAAAAATTTTTTTAGATAAAAATCAAAAAAAAAAATTTTTTTTTAAATTTTTTCATTGACAGAATTAAATTTCTGCACAAGTACGTATATCAAAGAATAATAAACCCTTGTGTAAAATTTGCAGCGTTTTTTTCTTTTTTCTTCGTTCGTGGGGTAAGTGTTTGCTCGGCCGACCACTCGGATTGTGAGGGGGGGGGGGGGGGGGGGACAGGTCTTGTGATCGGGGTATTTAAATTTCAAATGTGTTAAAACCTCCCGATCTTTGGAATTCAAATCTGACCCTGTGGGAGTTGAAAATACCTGAATGCCCAGAATATATCTGAAATTAGCGAGGAGAGAATAAAATTGCTGATTTCGGGAGCAAAAAAAAAAAAAAACGCAAACGCTCAGGACTCTCAGTCGGGATTGAGGAAGGTCTCTTCAACTGCATTGACCTTACAGACTGCAAGCGCTCCCGACCAAGTGATGCTTAAGATTCTATTCTATTCTTCTCGTCGTAAAAAAACTCCCAATCGTTGGAATTCGTTCAAAATTTAGTATTAAAATTCGGATCGCTAGGTAGGATGCAGTGGAAACGCTGACTCAATCGGACTGTAAACAACGAAGATAGGAAGAGTTGCGCAGATTTGCGCTCATCAAAAATTACGCTCAACGCTTATCTGACGTAAAATTCGTTGAGGGATCCGAATCTGGCATAAAAATGAGGGGTTCTCTTTTAAAATAAGAAAGTTGGGTGCAAATGCGCCAGTGTGCGCGCATTTTGTGGGGATCTCAACCACATCAGTAGGAGATGTCTGGGAGGCCGAGTCAGTGAAACAAACCGCCGTATTTCTACCACTTATGGTTTTGGAGGAGAAGACATACATGCAGACACGTTGTGAATTAGTGGTATAGATACAGTTGACATGTTACCTTTAGGCATGCAAGGTTTCCCCGTCCTAGTTCGACCGCCTTCGATGAAGAATTCGAAATGGTGGCCAGCAGCAATGCAATGCGTCATGTAAGTGTGAAGGAGCGCTCGGTAAATTTTGTCTTTCTTTCCCGCCACAGGGTCTATCCTACGTTTGATAAAAAACGCTCCAAGCCCTGATAGAATTCGCCTGAAATTACCAAAATTGTTAAACCATGTTGATCATCAGCACCAGAACTGTAGCGACGTGGTCAAGACGAACTTACCCGAAAAATGGAATATTGAGATTAGCCCCAGCAGCAACTAGAGGAGAACGGAGCCCGAGGTTGCACAGTGTAAAAGTAACAGCAATATAGTCAACATGAGATCTGAAACAAGATTGTAACATCAAAATTTGGTTTTTGGAGAGTATAATTTGGTTTTTCGATCACACAGCAAAGGATGAGTACCTATGAAGTGGAAGATAAATGAGAGGTAGGTCTTTTTTCGATGCTTCTTTCAGCATCTCCAACTGGTGAGCAGGCACAGTCATCGATTTAAATAGAAGAGGAAGGGTCTTGTGCAGCACCCAAGATACTAACCTAAAACAAAACAAAGATAAACACACTAAATACATTTTGTCATTTATTAATTTCTCAGTTTTTGGCATGTTGACTTGTATCGTACCTGATGACGAAATTGGACAGCTTGGAATGCATTCGAGTGAGGATTTTGAAAGCTCTGGTTTCGTTATTGGCGAACAACAGCTGCAGACCGTGTTCATCTGTGACGCCAAGGTCTTTCGCCGTCTCTTCAGCAGACTGCCGGATGGCCTCTTGGACGGTTTCATCCCGGAGCACCTGTCAAATGATTGACCGATGAAGAATTTGCCAAACCAAGCTTGAGTTCAATTCGCAAATGTACTCACATCTTTGTAGACGTAGGTGAAGTTGTGGCTGGGGAACGTGGCACAGTGGAATGCAGTGGCAAACGTCCCGCTCAAAATTCCTTTTGGCGGATCCCTGAAGGCATTGAGATCCAAGATGTTGATGCCGGGGACAGCTCTTTCAGACGCTTCAGCACTCTTCTGCGGACACAATATGGTTCATTGGGTTATTCAGTACAATGTATGAACCCATATCAGTGCAGTTAATAATTTGTTAAGGGGGCAGTGCAACTTGGCGTTTTCTAGAGTTTTAGACCCATTTTTTTGGTACATTTTCTGCCCCATGGTAGAGTCCTCGATTCATAAATACGTATTAGACACGAAACTAAATATTTTGATTCACTCACTTACAGGAGTGGCACCTGTATAAACATGTCGCTCATCAAAACAGGAGTTGCAAATACCTAATTAGGAGTATAACTGTTTCCACAAAAATTTACACAGCGCATTCGCGGTCAGGATAATATCTAATATAATATATTATATTCTTGAAACCCCTGTGAACACCGTAGTAAACTTTGATTTTTCCCCATTTCTCCCCTTAGACCGATTTTGAATTTTTTGTAGGTACTAGGTACTAACTGGAATTCACGCGAAATACTGACCACGTAAAAGGTACCTACTAGTATCGCTTGCCTTCATGAGCGACATGTTTATACAGGTGCCAGGCCTCTCAGTGAGTGAATCAAAAGATTTCAGCCTTTGTTTCGTGTCTAATATGTATTCAAGAATCGATTGCACTTCAGTCTTCTGGTCTAATTTTCCTACCCAAAAACCGATTTTTGTCGCGCTAAATCGGTGTTCTCAAACACTACCCACAGTACTACACGGAGAGTTAAGATCACCCGGACTCGCTGGATAGAACGTGATAGGTTATTGAATTGAAAAACAAATTTTAAAAAAAGGCGAACGACCGGGGCTGTTATTGTTGGAAACAATGGACTAAACTAGCACGAAGGAAAACGAAGAAATGAATTTCAGTGAGGTTGTTATAATCTGGGTGCAGTGAAAAAAACCTTGCCGCATGTTGGGTGTATTGCCGTTTGTGACTATTTTTACAGTTTTCACCAGACCACCTGATGGAATAACTAAAATTAGTCATTCAGCCATATATATGTAGTAGTCAATGTGCGAAATCCACCATTATGTATAATGCCTAGTCATTCTATAGAATCACTAAAACGACTGAGGCCTCTCAATGTGTGAAATACATTCATTCAGCCCTCTTCAGTTCCTGTCCAATCGTCCGATCCAATAACAACTTGACTACAATAACAATAATAACCAAAAATTTTATTAATGGCATAACATCTGAGTTTGAATATACATATTTTAAATATATTTTAAGAAAGATTGCGTTTACGGAGGAGAAAGAGATAATAAAAAACGCTGCAAAATTTGCATAATAAACCCTAGTGTAACATTTAATGTTACACTAGGGTTTATCATTCTTTGATATAGGTTACTTGTGCAGAAATTTAATTATGGGTCAATGAAAAAAATTTAAAATCACGGACATTTTGGACATGTTTTGTCGCATCATGGACATGCCCGGCGTATGCAAGTCTTCCTTTACTGTGGCAGCATCTTCGTCTAGGCCTGCAAACTATGACAATTTGTACGAAGCCCTAGTAAGAAATGTTCCCACACTCCCATCATCTTCCTCCACAACAAACAGCGGCGAAACGTGGATTCACAGGCCTACCGCTAACCACACAACACATGAATTAGTGAATCTAAATTCTAACTTAGGCTAGGTACACACGGTGAGGATTTCCGGAGAGGATTGCCCGTATTGTCCATCCTCTCCGGTCAGCCGGAGCGTGTGTACCAGACTTTTCCTTCAGGCAGACTGAGCAGGCCGCCAGGCCTCAGGTTCACTGCCGCTGAGGCCGCAGGCCGCCTGAACAGTCCGCCGGAACTGAAACCCTTTCCCTTCGTGTGGACGGGGTTGCGCGTTTGGCCTCAAGGCCGCAGTGACGTTTCTATACTTCTGTTTACTTGGTAGGGTAGGACTGTGCAGTAGGGTGGGTCGAAATTTTTTTTTTTGGCACCGCTTTGAGATGGTCTCCACTGGAGTTCTCAAAGTGTTAGAAAGTGACTCCACAAAAATCGGTGCATAAAACGCAAATGAAGTGCCGCCCCAAGCTGTAACAGTAAAATTGGTCACTTTATAGTGTTTTTTCTGCTTTATATCGCAATTTCTCGGTTTTTAATAGACACTTTCGTTTTCAATGAATAAATTGACACTTTCAAATTAATAAATCAAATATTTCAAATGAATAAATATTTCAATTTAATCAATTATTCAAATTATTCAAATTAATCGAATTATTCAAATTAATCAAATATTTCAAATTAATAAATCAATTGACAAATAAATGTCAAAATTGACAAATAAATAAATAAATCAATTGACAAATAAATGTCAAATAAATTGACACTTTCAATGAATAAATTGACCAATTTTACTGTTACAGCTTGGGGCGGCACTTCATTTGCGTTTTATGCACCGATTTTTGTGGAGTGACTTTCTAACACTTTGAGAACTCCAGTGGAGACTATCTCAAAGCGGTGCAAAACAAGCCATCAATTGAATTGAATAGATGAGCGCAACCTTTCTGTTATTACGAGATAATATAATAAATTTTAATGAGCGAGAGAAACTAAGAAACAGTAGGTATCAAGCGACCAAAATATGCCACACAACACATCAAAAATATCCACGTGATGCTCATTACGTAAACAACTGCACCCTAACGACCGATGCGTAAGAAAACCTTATGCTGATCAGAGGTAACGAACGGCTCAGGCTGCAAAAATAGTTTTGGAGTCGTTGGAATCAGCCTAAAAAGCTCATTCCATAGACCCTTGTACCAACGAAATCGGACAAAAACTTTCGTCCCCCTTTTGAGGCCTCCTTACTTACACATAAGAGATAAACAACTTTCGTCGTGAAGGACCTCCTGAAAACTGATGAAGGGGATGAGGGGGGAAAATCAAGGTAGCCTATAACCACCCCCCGAACTCGCTGATCATAATGAGACCACCCTCATGAAAATCTGTTGAGCCGCTCGGGCGCGATGCCGTGTACACAAACAAACAAACAAAAACAAAAAAACATGTCGAAGGGGTGAGCGCACCTTTCCATTTTTTGGAAAAAGGTTGCGCTAAAAAACAGTCTTTTTCGACCCACCCCACTGTGCAGTTTTCCTCACAGGATTGCGGGTGCCGTGTGGATGGGACATTATTACTACTTCCTCCATGAGGTAATCCTCAACGTGTGTACCAAGCCTTAGAAACACAAACTCATGCAGTTACACACCCATCACCCGCGTGTCCCTCACATGGGTTTAACTCCGATATGTGACGAGTGAATCGTTGCCCTTCTACAGGTATAAATTCCCCAGGTCGGCCATAAGGGGTTTGTTTCGAAACAATTTTTACTCATAATGAATTTCGTGACGTTATCGAGACAAGAATATTGATCTTTGGGCTCCGGGTTTGTTTCAATACAAGTGGCATTAAAGTTACATAATGCCAACTATATCAGCTCCCATGAAATAGCCTTATACGTTATAAACGCAATAAACCAAACTGAGTATGTGGAGATTATCATCAACAACAGCTATATTACAAAACAACAAAATAACGCAGCATTTAAAAAATTCAACACCAAACGATAATAAGATAAAATAAATAGAGCGATGGTTGCTCAAGGGGTTACACAAGGTCAAAACATCCAACGGGAAATTTCCCATTGAATGGACAATTGTCGGGTCAACAATAGAAATCGAATGGTGATAAGAATGCGAGCGGTGATTTGACCTGAGAGGAGAAGAACCGACCTGGTTTATCAAACAGGAGACGATTACGATAGTCACATGCCTAAGGTTGCCGTGTGAACTGGTCTATCTTTTTTTCCCGCTGAGGTGAGCAAATACATCACGAAATGACCGATTCCCCAAAACATGAGATCATATCATCGATGTGCAAAACTTACAAGTGTAAGCTATTTTTCCAAAGTCGCCGACAAGCCATAGAGAACGAACAATCAAGAACAGTGATGCATAACGACGTTTATTTCACTATCAAGAGTCATTTAATTGTATGCCAGTATTATGAGCACATTGCATTCAACAATAAATCATCAAAATCCTACGAAATGGAATTCTACGTAGCCTAAGCTAAAGAAAGCGAGTGATATTAATTGGAGTTTCTAAAAAACAAGCGCAGAAGGCCGATATTTGCCCAACATCCAACGGGGAATTTGGGAGAAAATACTCACTTCGCAGAGGCACCATCCTCTGACGGGCAGTCCCATAAAAGACTTTGTTATGGACGCACAGAACAATGAAACAGAATAACACGAGTCATCGGAAAGCTTCACGGATTTATGAAAAAAAATTGAAACCTCCTCCCTCCGCAGTATTAATAGAATGCGAAGCGTGAGGGGAGGGTCCGGAATCTTAAAAATAAACTAGGTTATCTATACCACTAATTCTCAGTCTGTGTGTCTGTGGGTCTGTCTGTATGTCAATCGCCTACTCTGACTAAACGGTAAGTCGTAAAAATACGCCGATTTTTCCTATCGTCTCGGGCGACCGTTTAAGAGTCACTAGGGGGGTCGAGAATTCTCAAAAATTCGCTCAAATCCGCGCAATCTACATCAACTTTCTTATTTCAAATGGGAACCCCTATTTTTTTCACCGGATTCGGATTCCTCGACCAATTTTACGTCCGATAAGGGGGTCGCGCGAATTTTTTGGCGCGCGCGAATTCGCTCAATTAATTCTTGCGTCTTATTCCGCCGTTAATAGACGGATTTTTTTCGCGTTTCGTCCTACGCCTACCTAGAGATCCGAATTTTAATTCGAAATCGAGTGAATTTTGAGCGCGAGTTGAGTTTTGAAAAAACTGGGCCGTCGCCACCGACCCTTCGCGTCGGGTGAATTCTGGCTCGGCTTCACTCCCATCCTCTCAACACCCTCTATCCCCCCGCCCTCACTCTTCACTCTGAGCGGGTGGGACATCAGCCTTACAGGGGCGCTCACGAGGTCTACGAGATCTCTCCCAGTCATCCCCTTGCAGTGCTGCCAAATCAGGGTTTTTCCGCCAGATTGAGGGGGTTTTTTCTTCTCCGGGGGGGATTTTGGGGGGTCGATATCTACCAGCCATCCCTGCAAAGTCGTCCGAGGGATGTCCGATTCTCAAATATGAATCGATTTAAATCAAATCGATTTAGAAAGTATTATTATTAATAAATATTATTATTATTAGTATTTATTATTATTATCAGAATCGATTCTTCTCGAAAAAACTGGGCCGTCGCCACCGACCCTTCGCGTCGGGTGAATTCTGGCTCGGCTTCACTCCCATCCTCTCAACACCCTCTATCCCCCCGCCCTCACTCTTCACTCTGAGCGGGTGGGACATCAGCCTTACAGGGGCGCTCACGAGGTCTACGAGATCTCTCCCAGTCATCCCCTTGCAGTGCTGCCAAATCAGGGTTTTTCCGCCAGATTGAGGGGGTTTTTTCTTCTCCGGGGGGGATTTTGGGGGGTCGATATCTACCAGCCATCCCTGCAAAGTCGTCCGAGGGATGTCCGATTCTCAAATATGAATCGATTTAAATCAAATCGATTTAGAAAGTATTATTATTAATAAATATTATTATTATTAGTATTTATTATTATTATCAGAATCGATTCTTTTTCCAAATTATTGACAGGGGGGCCTTACTTTGCTCAGCTAATCATTTTATCCGCCAGGGGATTCTACGTCCAAAAATACTTGGAAAACGACAACAACTCTACCCCCTCACCATTTTAGCCCCATACTTTTACTGTGTTTTCCTGGGGGTGGGGGGCTTTATTAAATTTCAAATAATTATTGAGGGTGGCCTTTTCAAAGGGTGGAAAATACTTGGAAAACGACACTTAACTCTACTCCCTCGCCATTTTAGCCCCATATTTTTCCTGTGAATTTTCAACTTTGATTTGATTTCACTAGCACTATGACAGGGTGGGAGGGGGGGGGGGGGGGGGGATACTTCACTCGGCCGATCATTTTAACGGCCTGGGGACTCGCTTTGCTCGGCCACTGACATAAGTAGTTCTATTATTATCAAGGGAAGGCTTTTGTAATTTGATTTCACTAGCACTTGACAGGGGGGCCTTAATTTCCCCAAAAATACTTCCCCTTTCCCCAAAAATACTTGGAAAACGACACTTAACTCTACCCCCTCGCCATTTTAGCCCCATATTTTTCCTGTGAGTTTTCAACTTTGATTTGATTTCACTAGCACTATGACAGGGTGGGAGGGGGGGGGGGATACTTCACTCGGCCGATCATTTTAACGGCCTGGGGACTCGCTTTGCTCGGCCACTGACATAAGTAGTTCTATTATTATCAAGGGAAGGCTTTTGTAATTTGATTTCACTAGCACTTGACAGGGGGGCCTTAATTTCCCCAAAAATACTTCCCCTTTCCCCAAAAATACTTGGAAAACGACACTTAACTCTACCCCCTCGCCATTTTAGCCCCATATTTTTCCTGTGAGTTTTCAACTTTGATTTGATTTCACTAGCACTATGACAGGTTGGGAGGGGGGGGGGGGGGCATACTTCACTCAGCCGATCATTTTAACGGCCAGGGGACTCGCTTTGCTCGGCCACCCACATAGGTAGTTCTATTATTATTGATGGTGGAAATTTGATTTCACTAGCACGTTGACAGGGGGTCTAATTTCGTATAGCCCCATGAAAGCTCCATAGGTCGTCCCCAAAAATACTTGGAAAACGACACTTAACTCTACCCCCTCGGCATTTTAGTCCCATAGCGCCCCACCGGGTTTTTTACTGTGAGTTTTGATTTGATTTCACTAGCACTTTGACTTACATCGCTCAGCTAATAGACTAGCACTTTGACAAGGGGGCCTTACTTCGCTCGGCTAATCATTTTCGTACCATGATTCACCCAAATCACAGGCGGCAATATACAACCACAGTGGGCAATACATCCACAAGCGGCAATACACCCACTAGGGGGGGTCTGGGGGGCGGCAATTCACCCACAGGCGGCAATATACACTCACAGGCGGCAATACACCCACAGGTGGCAATACACCCACAAGCGGCAATTCACCCACATGTCTGCTTAAGCGATCGGCCTCGCGGAGCGAGGCGCCGGCCTCGCGAAGCGAGGCCCACGGGGGGTCTGGGGGGCGGAGCCCCCCAGCTGGGTGCGTAGGCGAGCAAAGCGAGCCGGAGCATCTAGTCTTCAATGAATATTATGAATATTATCTCGACTGCAAAGCGCGCTAAATACAAAAATCCCAGATTATGAAGACGAAGAAGCCAAGACAAGAATGGCATCTGGCATTTGGCTGCAGTTAAAGTCGGGAACGTCTAATTGAAGAACAAGTTGCTTGGGGACGAGAGTATAATTAAACTGCTATTTCTGCAATACAATGCAATACAATGGTACAACACTTTTAGCGCTGTTTTTAGTAGGTACCACAAAAAGTGGAACACTGCGGAAGGTATCCTACTCGTAAAAAGCCATTCATCGTAGCGGAAAGGGTGGTAGGATGAGGAATTCTGATTCGCAAAATAAAAGAAAGCCGAGGCACTGCTCCGCTGACACGAGAGACATTTGAGAGGGCGTGTCTTCGCTGATTCGCTCCCCCGTCCCTAGATGCGAGTAGCACGACGATATACGATTTTGGTGGTCTGGTGAAATTTTCGCTCCTCATTTGATAAGCGACCCCAACGTTGGGGTAAGTCAAATTTCACACAAGGCAAGAATTAATAAAAGCTTTTTAGGTTATATGTATGTACGAGATTTTTTAAATTTTCTTATAAATTGTTTAGGCGAATGAGACACCCCAAAAAATGGATTATGCGTCCAAGAGAACTCGGAAAACGACACCGCATTCGACTTTCTGGCATCAGAAAACAACCCATAGAGCCCCACGGTGTAATATGACGTTTCTGGGGCCCCAAAAAATGGATTCTACGTCCAAAAATACTTCGAAAACGACACCTAACTCTAACCCCATTGCTGAAAACTTTAAAAGTTAAATACCCACCCGTCGCCCCCTTCAAGCCCCACAGAGCCCCACGGGTTTGGGCGACCAGGCCGATAACCTTACGGGCACAACTAGATGGCGAGTATTTTGTCAAAATTTCAGATTTTCAAACAAATTTCTACTACCCATAACGGCGTAGGTGGACGGGCACAGTTTGTTTTTTTGGAATCTACACGTCTTGAAACGAATAAGGACAAATTTATAGGGCGATAAAACTGTTTGATCCCCGTCGCAAAAAAAGGTGTATTCTGAGAATAATAAATCAAAAGACACTCCTGGCCAGTCGAATGTGATTTTGCGCCTGACGTTGAAGAACCCCCCCCTCACCACCCATGCTGTGTCTCAAATTACTTTGTGTCCATTTTATTTCAATTTTGAATAAACGTAGCATCAATTACGCATCTTACAATACGGCGGGGTGAGACGGAATTTACTTTTTTTGGAAAAGTATTAAATACTTTTTTCTTAAAATTGAATTTCGTATAACAAAAAACTACTGTACTGAGGTGTCCCATAAAAGGGATAGTTCCAACAATAATTATTGCCAGTTAAAGTGGCTAGGAAAAAACATAGATGGTAACACCCTTTTCCCCTTCCTAGTAGATCTTTCTCCAAGATCAGGCTTAGTTGGTTTCAGATACTCACTCTGGACTCAGGCGTGCAGTCCGAGCACGACAACCCGGTCACGGGCCTCTGCGGGGGGTTGTTCAAAAGGTTGCTGGTGTAAGCGGAATTTTTGGTTTGAAACAGGGCCTGGTCCAAAGCGGCCAAGTTGGATTCCTTTTTCAGCGTCACCTGCTCCTTTTTCCTCAACTGGATTTGAGACAGTTGGTGATGAAGGGAGCCGCTCTGCCTGACGGGGCCTCCGTCGTAGGCTTCGTGGATCCTAGCGGCCATGATGTTGACCATCGTTCTGAGTCTGGAACAAAACGCAAAATTCTAGCTTGAACAGGCGAAATGTGATTTCAATGAAAACACGATCCAAAGAAAGTAGCGGTTTCGATGACGCTTGAAAAAAAATCGTCCGTTAAAAATATTGTGTGCGACTACAATAGAGGCAGTTTTCATAGTGCCGAGAAAACTGGAAAGAAACTCTGGAATGCAGACAGAGAAGGAGAATAGTGAAAATAGAGTCCCGCTGCTTTTTCGACACATTTTCACATGTATACTGCTGCCATATCGGACGTCCGAAAGACTGAGAAATCGAAGGAAACCAAGGGAGAGAGCCAACAGATAAAGTTCCAAGATTATTTACGTTTCCCGCATCATGAAAAAATGGACTAAATAAATTTTTGTACTAAGTTCGATCTAACAGTAATAATTATTGTTATTGTTAGATCGAACTTAGCGCAAAACTCTTAGTACATAAATATTATCATGCTTTGGATCACCTTTTTGTTGTAAAAAGGTGATCCAAAGCTGAATGAATTCTTCATTCTTCATCATTCTGCTAAGTTCGCTCTAACAATAATAATTACTGTTCTGGAAGATGAATTATTCATATTCTAGAGCCATCCGATATGGAATGAGAAAACTTGAATAAAATGATTGCATTGAAGAAACAGGGAATGATACACTAACATAATATGTAAGCCCCCCTGCCCTGATACATATTATGTAGGCCTATTCGTGTTGGAGGTCGAAAATTTTGATCGGCCTCAAAATTTGTCTCTATACGATTCAAGATTTATAGTTTCCAAATACAAAACGTCCGCCCGCCGCAGAGTGCGACGAGAGGCATATTTCCGCAGACATGGAGCCGAGCATTCCCGCTGTCAGCCGGGTTTGCAACTGCACTGTAAAGAGCCTATTTCTTTAAATTCGCACATTGCACCAAGAAACCTCTCGCCACGAGAGATGGTAATGAAGTGATGATATGTGTAGTAACTCGTAAACTATCAACAGAGATTGGGTACGTCTAATGATTTTGGGCGAGTTGTAGTGTTTACCTCTCGATAACGACTTTGATGACCGCCGGTCGAATAGCGGCGGATATGATTGTTTTGAATTTCACTCGCGCAATACCTCAGGAATAAGAAGGAAAAGGTCTTTTTCGGACGGCTCCAGACACGTCGAGAAATCGCTGTTTTCATAAAAACTTACATTAAAAACAACGTTTTTCAGAAAATAAACACACTTTATTCAACGCTCTTTTAATTTTGATTGAGCAACTTCCACACCGAAATTTACCACTTGCCACGACCTTCCAATTATTACAAATTACACATCATTCCCATATTTACTGAAAAAAAAAAAAAAAAAAAAAAAAAAATCGGAAAAATCCCTTGTTTGACCTAGTTTGAAAATCCCTCATAAACCTGAGTTCTGTAGAGCAAGTTTATTTTATTTTATTTTTTTCGCGAGTCAATACAAAGTTAAATAATTTTCCAATGTCGCGGGTTTTGGCCCTCTCGTCCGGCTGTGCGCCGTCCGCCGTCCGCCGTTTTTGGCAGTAGGATTTTTTTTTAACCGAAATTTTGACGAAATACTCGGTTTACCATCTAGTTGTGCCCGCAAGGTGTTCATCGGTGTCGGTGATTTCTGGAAAATTCAGTGAAAAGGAAGGTCCGAAAAAAAAAGGAAAAAAAAGCCTTATTCGAACCAACTAAAAAAAGGCTATCATTTTCGGATCCAGCGCCCTCAAAAACCCCTAGGAAAGGTAAAAAGAAACCGGCAACTCGCAGGTCTTTTTTTTTTTTTTTTTAGATCAGTGTTATCATTCCAGACGTCAAACCCAAAGAGGTAGAATTGGTGAATGATAAAACACGACGTCAAGAAATTTAAAGAACTGATGCGTAATAGTGAATTACGAAACTCGGATTTGAATAAGTTAAGAGCAGGTATATAATCTGTGAATGAATTTGAAAACGATGTGCACAGAGGACATACGTGGGGAGCCAATACCACTACTTATTCCTTTTTTTTTTTCGAAGAAAAATGCCTGATGGTAACAACTACATGGGATCTACAACACATTAGCGGGGCAGCTCAACAGGCGCGTACAATTTTTTTGTTAGCAGGTAGGATGAGAAGGCAGAGACGTCGTACGAAGGCAAGAAAACCACCGTGACATCGGACGTTGACTGGGGTTCGCGTGTCGGTAGGCTCGGGAATGCCTTTCAGGTCAGACGAGGAACACGGGATCAAAACATTTCTGCTCCCTTGGACGCGGAGTCGTGGATAATTATAACGGTTTGGTGCATCACAAGAAAAATTGATACAGCATTTCAAAGCCATTACAAAACAAAAGTAACGGAACAATCTCAACTTCAAATATGCGGCAGTACACGGAAGCGATTCAACTGGAACACATACTACATGTCGCTTTGACAACATAATAATATGGCATGTAGGTACATCTCTTGCAGTCATACAGATCAAAAACGCTTACTTCCGGGGGCGAGGCGCCATAACCACTCGACCGACTCGAAACCTCCGTACACCGAACGAGATCCCACTGCCTAGACACGAGCACTACAGACTGGCGAGTGAAAGTATGTCTTCCACAAACGAATAAACACTCAACGTACCCACTTCATCAACCAGTTTGTACCCATACCGAGCCATTTTTCACTTAGCGTTCACTTAGTCTCAACAAATTTCTAAAAAGGTTCGAATTAGGATAAAGGCGGAGCTTTCAGATTTACTCGGAGGACTGATCACCACGACCTCGCTCTATCAAGACAGTCTGTCAATAAACACTTACCTACGAAAATAAGATAGCCAAGGATCATCCTATCAGCGATGAGCTTTAAGGGTAAGACCCTCCCAAACCAGTTGGTTGAGAGCCGAAAATGAGGCAGTTTTTGAATCTGAGTTACCATCGAGGAAGGTGAGCTTAATTTTGGTGACCCAAAAACCGTGATTTTTTAAAATACATTTTTGGGTTTTGGCCATTTTTACCCCATAGGAAGCTTAAGCTTGTGACAGTTTTGCTTTTCTTTTTTTAAGAGGAGAAAAGCTAGAAATGGTTTTAATCCCTCGAAGTAGACCCAAATACAAGGATTCTGAGTTTGCACTATCGTGGGAGGAGAGCTAAATTTTTGGGGGGCCCAAAAACGGTCATTTTGTTAAATACTTTTTTGAGGGTTTTTGGCCATTTTTACAAGAAATAAACGTATGATTTTACCGAACTAAAATAGAAGAAAAACTCTCAATAACACCATGATTTGTACCACTTTTCCTTCTTGAACCAACCGAGACATAAGCCATTTCGTCGCCCTGTCTGTCCCTTAAAAAAGTCCAACGGGAAGGACTTTCACACAACAACATAAAAAAACAAGCAGCTTTCTCATGAATCCTCTTCGTAAGGATAAGATATGATGAGAATAAAATGCTGACCGCAGAAACGATTGCATTGGGGTTAACGGCTCTTCAGTTGGTTCGTATTTCGTAATAAGGTGCCAAACACGTCTGCACGTAAATTGCGATAGGTACTGCAACAATTACCATGAAGTGACCATTAGAACACAGCTCATGGCCGTATGTATTCATGCAGATTGCAATACTCATGGGGATCAATGCCGTCATTGTATGACTTTTACAATTATCGTACAACAGGTCTTCAATCTTCATTCCACGAGTGTCATCAATAATTCGTAATCGGTGATCAAAACAAGTAGCAACCCTGCTGATAACGGATAAATCGACTTTGTTCGAGTAGTAGATAGCATAAGTCAAGATGGAGTTATTTAGGGAATTGTCAATAAACGTCCTTTGTACCCGTACACGGATCAAGGCCGAATTATTTGAACAAGTCTTGTTCAAATAATGTAGGTAATACGCAAGTCGACAAACGATATTTTCGAAGACAGGTCATTTTTTATGGTCAGTCCCGGCTCGTGTGTCTTGGGCATGCCGGGGCACTTTATGAATGAATAAGTTGAGGTTATCATAATTAAATATAAATAATAAGGAATGGAAACGTGTCTGGATTATTTTTTTTAATCGAGAGAAGGCGTCCAAATAATACTGAAAATGGGGTTAAAACACAAACTGCAAGTTCGTACGAATTTATAAAATTTATGGAAAAATTGCAATGTGAATTTTGGAGGAAACCCGAAGTCAGCTCCTATTGGTCGACGAGTTGGCCACCATTAAAAAACTAAAAACTGAAGGATCGGTCAAATGGAATAAGTTAATTTATATCACGAATAAGCACGCCGCTACGCACGTATCACATTCACAACAAAGCCAAAACGGCCATTTTCGCGTTACTCCAGTGTCACTAGTGCCAAACACCAAGAAAATCAAGAAAAAATTTGAAAATCGACCTGCACTCTGGTGTCGTTGATTGGAAACTGGAACCGGTGTAGGTGACGTCACCTACACCGGTTTTTGAATCGGCCAGAACAACTTAAGATGATAATAAACTAGGAGAAAGACTTTTTTTCGTCACATAAATGACGTATTTTTCCCTTTTTGACTTCTAACAACATGGTACAGGTACAACATGGTAAATTTAACCCAAATTCGGGTGCATTTCCATTCCTAATTGAGTTGTTTTTTGTTGTTTTTTTTTAAGCAAATTTTCTCTGAAAATTCGTCTTTTTTTCGCAATAAGGCGGCTCTTACAAGCCAGAATCCACACAGTTAAACAAACGTAACAAAATAGAGTATTTTTACCCGAGCAACCAGCTAACCAGGGTTTTTTTAAAGTATTTTTAGCGCAACCTTCCTCAAAAAATGGAAATTGAATTCAAGTGATTCAATTTTTTTATACACAAGTGGAGAAAAGTGGAACGGAAACGATTTTCCTATAAGAGATTTTTTTAAACGGCCCTTCCTGGAAGGTTTTTGACCTTCTGCCCCGAAATTAGCCGGGGCACTGCCCGTTGTGGCCTAAAGGACGGAACGCCAATGGTAATTGGTGAAAAGTCGTCTTTTGAGAGCAGAGTAGCACCTGGTATCATACTAGTGAAATGGTAACATACTAGTGATTTCATCGAAAGACAATCATTTCAATCCTGAACCATTTTCGAGATAAAAGTTGGTAAACATTTTAATGATATTTTAACCCCATCAGAAACATATTAGAGTAAGCACGTTAGAAAATGTGGTTCTCACAGCCAGAAGTTACTTTCGGAGTCCCGCAAGAGGAAGATAGCATAAATTTCATCGAATGGCAAACATTTCAATCCTGAACCATTTTCGAGAAAGAAGTTGGTAAACATTTTAATGATATTTTAGCCCCATCAGAAACATATTAGAGTAAGCACCATAGAAAATGTGGTTCTCACAGCCAGAAGTTACTTTAGGAGTCCCGCACGAGCGAGATAGCATTTTTTATAGGTAGTTAACTGATCATAAATAGCATATATACATGATTTGACATTAAATTACGGGTTTAGGTAGATATGTGGTATAACTTGAACAAAATGAAATTGGACTAACAAGTAACGATCGCTAGAGGAATGATAATGATAAAATAAATAATAATACCTTCATAGTTGTCACTGTCTTAATATATTAGGCGAGCACATAAAAAATCAGAGAATACGAATTAAGATTAGAGGGCGGTCGTTCGTCGAAGGAACCGACCTCGAAACCACGCCGACGACGAATGAAGAGCGAACCGACGAGCATGCGATACCAGAATACGCAAGAGATGCTCTGGCGCTCTTGACCCGAACACGCCAATAACCCTCGCCGGCAAAGAGGTCAAATGAAGGCGCCCAAAATCCCGTGGAAGGACGAAACGGTTGATCATTTAATCAGTGTACTCAATAAATATTTCTTCAGAAGCGAATGCATCCCAGAGATGTTCAAAGTCAAAATATTAACCATTTGCTCCTGATTCATTCATGACTTTACTCTAAGTTGGCTTCTACAGGTCCACAAGCAGAAGTCGGACTCGGTCTCTTACAAGCGGCAACAGTCTCATTACCATGACAACCTTATTTTTGTCGTTCAAAACTAATTAGGTCCTGATTAAAACGGACATCCCCGCAACCATTGCATCACGTCAAAAGATGATACGAACGTGATGGATACGCCAAATAGGTCAGAGGTCAAGCAAGAGTGGTCTGATTCAGGACGTCACAGATTAAGAGATAACTGCCCCCGTTGATGGTGTGCAGCTTCAAACATTTACAAAAACGATAAAACTGTACCTAGTGCACCTAACTCATGATATAATGATATGATAATATCATAATATTATTATAATATAATGATATATTTGGTTTACCTGCAGATCTGATTATAATAATCAGATCTGCAGGTAAACCAAATAAGAAAATGGATTGTAGAATGATGGAACCTACGACTTCAAGGGCAAGACCGGATTTCATCTTCTTTTTCTTCACTTGGCGTGGACATAGAGCAAACTGCAGCACGTAATTATCAGGAACATGTAAATGTGCATCGTAATTTTAAAACAAGGAGCTATTTTTTATTCATCTTTTACCACTTGTTGTTGGGCGGTGATGAACATGACGGATTTGGCGAATTATGTCACAAGACCGAAAGCGAATGAAACGGAAGGGGAAAAAAGGTCAAGATCGAACTTAATAAATGTTGAAGCCCCCAGAAAACCGGTCATTTCGATTACAGGGTTTTTCTGCGCTCCATTTTACTTAGCAACGACACACAACAGTCATTCTCGTCGTTTGGGTTGAAACTAAAATTTCCAGTATTTATAGCTGTTCTGTTGTGAAAGGGGTTCCTCAGCTTAAGCACTTAGAGCCACTTGAATCTCCCTATTGGATGGCAGATGAGCGGGATTGTATTATAAAGGACCTGGTCACCTCATACGCGACTCTGTTCCTTTATAGCCGACATCCTCTCACGGTCTTATACCAAAACCGTCGGCAGAGTTCCGAGTGGTTATACTAAAATGAATCCGTAAGAAATGAGGCGAGCTGATAAAATTGTATCAATTTACATCAATGATGAGAGGAAATGCAATATGCTTTTCTCTGGCAAAACATAATAGTTTATATTATTATTTCACGTAAAGGACGCCACGAGACGTTGCCGACAGCTCATGAGTACTAGCAGCGCTTCATCTGCGGAGCGTAGAGGAACTAGTCACAGACGCCAGATTCGCATCGTCTACAGTTTTTTCCGTCAAGATAGCTATAGTCTATAGTTTTTCGGAATTTTTTTTGTCTCCTTTACTTTTAGCTGAACGGGCTGTTAAATACTGTCAATATATTCCTAGGGCAAATTAACCTCTGAATTAAGTGGATCCCGGTGATTACTTTTCAGGGGATACCTACTGACTCAACAGGTAAGGGAGAAAAAACGTGTGATATTTTATTGCTGTATTTTATCATTAGGTATTTAATTATGAGTATATTTATTGCTCAAAAAAGCTATTCTTAGATAGGTACAAAAGTATCATGCAGTCAAGAGTACCTACGCAGTCTTGGAGATCACATGTGGTGGTTTAAATTTTACGACTCACATCTAATTATTACGTTATGTATATAATAGACAAAATACACTGCCAAGTGGGACATGGCCCATAGCTTCCTCGGATATTGTATGAAATTTTGAGATTTTTCATCAATATGGCTCAAGTTATGGCTGTTAGCTCACTAACTCGAGCAAGATTTTAGCCCCCCCCCCCCCCTCCCTTGAACTAGATTTTAGCTCACTCAGCTGACCAGGAGAATACCCGTCATTTCAATCGTCTCTTGTACTCTCATAAGGTCTCTGTGGAGCCCCACTAATTCATGAATTTAATTTAATTAGAGGGGCTCCACAGTCTCCTTCTCAAATTTTAGCAGATTTTGAACATTTTTACATTACCTACTAAGTCTTAAGTCTTAAAGGCAGTGGCATTACCCTAGTGGCAGTGCGGTACTGCTTCGAGTTCGATTGCTGTGAACGACACTGCACCTCATTCTTTGGATCTCTAACCTCTTGTAATTTTGACTCGAGATTTTTTTTAAATCGATGGCTGCGTAAATAAACCATCCTGACAACCAACTTCTTCCATGTTGCTGAGGATGACCCGAATCACCATTTTGCGCCCACACAACGTGTTCCGCAGATTCAATCCTCATAAAATTTATTTGGAACCTCAAGTGGCTGTACCCACACAATCCCTGAAAATTTGACTGAAATCGGATCAATAACAACGGATCTGTAACAAGGAATCACACGTTTGCGCCTGCGGACAGCGTTCCGCTGATTCAATCGTGATGAAACTGATAGTGGACCATCTAGGGCTATACCTACACAATTCCTGAAAATTTGATTGAAATCCGATCAAAATTGTGGAAGTTATGGGTGTGGCAAGGAAATTCGGACAGACAGACACGGAACCAAATTTGTTCAGGAGGCTCTGAAACGCAAAACGTGAGTGGAAATTTTGATTTTGGAGAACAAGTTTTTTTTCATTTCGAAAGTAAAAACAATGCTTCCTCTGCCTTGCAGACTCGGAAGCAATAAAGAAGGTAGGGAACTCTCACCACAATAAATATTATAATATAATATTTATTGTGGTGAGATAATAATATTATTATTGACGAAATCGGAACTGAAACTGAAGAAATAGGAACTGACAGCTGACAAGAGTGATAACATGAGTTCCACTACGCTCCGCAGATGAAGCGCTGCTTGTACTCATGAGCTGTCGGCAACGTCTCGTAAGGACGCCCATCAAAATTGGCACCTGTCATATCAAGCAAGAAAGAAAGTGGAGCAATACGCGCTTTCACCGCCAATCACTACCGATGTGGACGGTAGTAATTGGCATATCAGCGTACAATTATTTTCATCTTATTCTCTAAGAAAAATGTTCTTATACTGAACATTGTCATTATAGCCAAAGGGGGGACCACAGGCACCTAATTCTGTTTATGGGCCAACGATGGGAAAGGAGGTCGATGGAGAGGCACACTACGGCATTTCACCTGCATTAGCACTGTCAGGTACTGCTCGTTGGTCTTGAAGCGCGCGGGGGAATATACGTAGAATACACGACAAAATTTGTCGTGTCGTATATTTAATATACGTTAATGAGGCGGGTCATTATGTATCCTACGAAGGAGTCATTCTCGTTCCCACATGAAACATTGAAGTAGAATTACGAATTTGTCACCCCCGTAAAATAGTGTTTTTTTTTTTTTCTAAGGACTGTAAGAAGCATTGTTAGAGATTTAAGAGAACAAGATTTGCATGGTCTGGGAAAATCAAGGAATACAATAAGTCAGATTTAGCATTCAACAGTTCTTACGGATACGAAAAACAAAAACCAGTAAAACCCATTCTGCGTAGTTTATCATTTGGGACTAAACCAGCTCATCACCAGGGTGGTCGGGAGCCGACGAAACTAGTCGATTTGGACGATCACGATAAAGTGGACAGTTTTGACTCACCGAGCGTTCAGGAGCCAGTAGAAGAAAGCAAAGACGATAGAGATTTGAAGGTAGGAGGCCGATGAGATGGTGGCAGCCACCGGAGCCAGCTCCAAATGCAGTGGCCACAAGTCCACGTTTTCCTGAGAAACCCAATCAGATAATTCACCATGCAACAACATTCAGATTTGATACTTGATTCCCCCTTCGATAATGAAAACGACGGCTCTTTCTTTGGCGAAGAGTTTCGATGTACGGACGAGAAAAAAGGTTGCCAACCCGAAGTTTATGAGCAAGAACCAAAACCACGTACCATGGTGATTCTTTCTTATACACGAGAGTTCAATCTCAACGTCGTCGACACTCGTACGCAAAAATATTGGGCGATAAGCACACCCCCCCCACCCCCTCACACACAATGTGCATTCGCAGTTGACTAGTTTCGTCTAGTTTTAAATCTTAGTACTTGTAATTAAACATCTAATCTTATCAGAATATGAACTTAAATCGAATAAAACTGAGCGAAAAAATCAGCGACATTGGAAGTTTGAGAATCCGCGGTGACACAGTTATAAAAGGACATGGGTGGAACACCTATAATCCAATAATGAGGATCCAGCCGAGGGTTGCACAAGACGGAGGTGACGTAGCGCCAACACGCACGCCACGATGACCATTTCACTCGATCAAAAACGAGTCCTGACTGCAAAGTATGTACTGAAATCGGAGAAGAAAAGCCCTCTTTCAAATACAAATTAGCTATGGAGAATGGTAGCGGTTTCATAACTAGCTGCCGTATCCGGTGGGTATTCGTGTAAGAAAATACACTCATCACAATAAATAACGATAAGCTCATTACATTCTTGGCCCTAATCCCAATAAAACTCGGACAAATATACATAATAAGATAGTATACTATCTATTACTATATAGAAATTAATATCTATTAATAGATATTATAATTATAATATTTCCCTTTTTATTTTGAGGGCCTCCAGATTCGTATTCCAAGAATTTCGCAATAGAAATTGTCCAAGATGCACCAATATTAAATATCCTAAATAACTATCGAACATATCGACCGTATACCTGCAAATCCATGGAGGTAATTTTTGGCCAAATAAAAAGCTTTTGCGTTTTCTGGGTAAATTTGAGGCTCTAGATCCATCGTGCAAAGTTTCGTGAATGTACGGAGAGAAATGTCTTCTCAGTGTTGTAAAATGTCTCTACGAGGGTTGTAAAAACGTCCAAGTCCCAGCTTTCGGCGTGAAAATCCTCGTATGTCTTAAAGAGTTCTTGAAAAATCCTTGTATGTCCAAAAACAGCTGTTCATTTTTTAATTTTTGAGCGAATATTGGACCCTAAATGATCAATTACTTATTGATAATTTCTGCTGAAGGTTTCTCATAAACATTGGTCGATTTGATGTTCTTTCGGCATCGCAAGCCGTCTCTATGCAGTTTTTAGTGTCTCCAGTAAAATGTTGATTTTGGAACGTTCATGGTATACGGTCTAAATAAAATAAACATTTTACTTCTTGTTTGTTTTCCAAAGTTACCAGGAAATTTTGGACTATTTCAATGACGCTGTTCCTTCACAAAGAAAATTAAACAATCACCTTTTCCTTGACTGAGAACATGCAAAACGGAAGATTATCCCCGAAATCCGGAGGAAGAGTTTGGCGAGAGTAAAGGGGAACAGCCAGTTGAAAATGGGCTCCGCTGACATCCTGAGCGCCTTCCACCGAACACTGGATGTTATGCAAAACTGTTCCGAACGACAGTATTCGATTTCAATTGGTATGGGGAAGTTACAGCTTTGAAGTCGAAAAAAAAAAAAGAATTTGGAAATAAAATGAATCAAAAACCACTGCACTTATAAACTACGTTGACATGTATTCCAAAAGGACCGCGCGTTTGTCGGTGAATACTGTCCATGAGGGGAGTACGATAAAAACGCAAGCGAATCCAATTCACGCGAAGAGTTTACCGAGTGTGACAATAATAAAGTATAACAATAGAATGGTTATTCAAAATAGAATAATTCTATTTTGAAAGTCTAGATCAAATTCATGAGAGTTACAGTTGACTAAGTCTTTCAATGAACACAACTGGTCTGTTAACTGATATTGTCTAACACATACGACATACATACCGAAAAATGCCAGCAGTATTGAGTAGAAATACGTTTTAAAAACAATGGCGAAAGTCTGACGAAAAGAATTTCGCACATTATAGACCTAAGACATTTGTTCCAAATCTTGAATTCGAATACTGGAAATGGCTCGGAACCACTATCTAGCTTGTGACATGAAGATCTGCTTTACGTAACCAAAAAAAGTAATACTTTCTGGTCAAAATCTTACTCGAAATCTCTCTTATCTCCGTTGAATGTATGCTGACCATCCAAGGTACATTCAAATTTCAGACAATGACATTTTTTACACCTAAGACCACAACCACTAATCCAACAAACATTTTTCCCATAATACTGGCACCTGAATGTTCCCTTCTGTTTTGGTCGCTCCATGTCATAAAACCCCATCTCTTTTTAAACAAGATCCCCATGTCGTTAGATAAATTGCCCCAAGCATGTAAATATTGGGCGGCCAAGAAATGAAATGTGAACGAAAATGTTCTTGATATGTATTAGAGATTCATTGCCCTAAGAAAAGACATTCACAAGGGTGATGTTGAGATGGAGCTCGCTTGCAGAATGAGATAAGCTCCGCCCACTCCCTCACTGAGCCTGTTGACGTCCCCCTCGCCCTTCTAATTGCCATCACCTTGGACGGGGAGGAGGGAGTGGGCGAAGTTTGTCATCAGCAGGGGTGGGGACATCATTCAGACGGTGAGCGCCACCTCGTCAACAGCCTCCTAAATGCATTTTCTTAGGGCAACGGGGGTTTGCATTGATTTTTTTTTTTTTTTTTTTTCTGAAAGTACTCCCTGAGAATGTAGGGAAAACAGTAGTCAGCCGCCTGAAATCGTTTCCAAAAAATTTAAATAATTTAACGAAAATTATTGGCGTTTGAAAAACACGACCATGGAGGGAGCGTGACGTCACTACCTCTTCAACCAACTACGTGAGGGGATTGTTCTGCCCAGGGTTGCCACTCCACTACTCATCACAGAATAAAATTCAATTGAGCCATGAATCCTTCTGATAAGGCTTCAAATTTCAAGTATTGTGTATTATAATTAAAAGTTAATTATGTTTTCCGTCGTATCAAGTTATAATTGCTACAAATGTATCATATAAGCTGAGGACACTAGCGCTTCGGGTGAGAGATTCACTGGAACTGTGACGTCACTACCTCAAGAGTGACTGGTGGGAAACCCCGGCCGATTCAAACTGTGCGTTTCGTTTTTTCGTTATATCTCCTACAATGATTTTTTTTTTCGTTGGTATTGGAGTCTGTGCACGTTACTTTTTAGCCATATTATTGAATGGTAGGGAAAATTTCCAAATCTAAAATCAATGCGAACTCCCCATTGCACTCTAATACGTAGTTTATGCTTTACATTAATAATTAATTATTGTATTGTTTAATTCTTGATAATGATGTTGGCCGTTTGAATAAATGTGGGTGGAAAGTTGAGGTTTAGTCAAATAAGACGAAGAATAATATTATGCTGACGTTTCAAGAGATAGGAGGAATATATTATATTCTCCTATCATCCTATGATGACGGCCGAACCTCAACAACTTTCCACCCACTCTAATACATTAATAATTATAATTGTTGTGAGTGGAAAGTGTTGGATTGTAATTTACATTGAATTTGAAAATCACTCAAAACACTTTTTGTCTTCGAAGGATTTTCACATTTGTACGGCTCAACCTTTCATGTCACGTGGTCACTATATTGTTAATAATAAATAAAAACATGCAAATTTTACAAAATTTATTATTATTTGAGATGGGTTAATTGTGAAAAAATTAATTGTGTCATTTAAGAAAATATTTTGAAAAAAATAAAATAAAATAAAAATAAAATAAATTCTATACAATGTTTCGACAGATGTGGGACCTCGCAAAAAAGGATCATGCGTCCAAAATTACTCGGAAAACTACACCTCCTTTGACTTCTTGGGTTTCTACAAAAATCCCATTGGTAGCCCCATGAAAGCCCCAGAGATCCCCACGGTGAAATCGGATCGTTCTGGGATCCCCAAAAATTGATTCAACGTCCAAAAATAAATCGAAAATGACACAACTCGACCTATAGCCCAAAACCTTTAAAAAACCCTCCCGTAGCCCCATTTTAACTCCACAGCGCACCACGGGTTTGGGCGATCGGGCTGAAAACCTTCTGGGCACAACTAGATGGTAAGCCGAGTATTTTTACAAAATTTGATTTTTTTTTAAATTCCTACCGCCCAAAACGGCTCGGACGGCGGAAGGACATTTCGTTTTTGGAATCTAGAAATATTGAAACGGATAATGACACATTTTGAGGCCGATCTGAATTTTTGACCTCCGCCGCAATCACATGGGTGTATATGCCAAAAAGACATGGGAAGACCGAAAGTGACACAGGCTTACTGCTGGAGAATAGGGAAAACTACAACTTTCCATTTCAATCCCATTTAGATTTTTGTCTTCCAGCCCAACTAGGAGTAGAATAGGTCAGAAGTCTCAAAATGGGACAATGTCGACACGATTCAAGAAAGAGCCGTCGTAGATTATACGTTCGTACTGGCTAATTGAGATTGTTAAGTGAAGAAGCGAACCTTACCATTTTCAAATAATAACAGTCCGAGACGGAAATCTCATTTCACCCGAAACTAATGACGAACACCGTCCACGAACAACGATTGTCGGTGAACTGAAGGGGGGCAGCGCTCTTCCTGGAGAAGGTAAAGTAGAAGAAGGGGGCGGCAGCGACGGTAAAGTGGGGCGACAGCGGCAATAACGTTGCTTGGCAACGGCGTCACACGTGATCGATCATCGATATGGGCCGTGAAGGTACGGGTACAACGTTGTTCACGAATAGCCCTGAAGGATCACGTCCAATTCCCCTAATCACTTCACCAGGCTGAAAAACCGCCAGGAGGGGGAGAGCTATAAAGACAATAAGGCCAAACGAACTAATACCACGCAGAAGGCAGATAATTCCAGCAAATTAGCTGGTATTTAAATAACAAAAGGATCGATTATGCAGAAATAGTGGAAAATTGTAAAATTAGTAGTAATCAGTAGTGTATAAAGGATTTGTTTTCGGAACTGAACATAATGACGGGTACCGACATTCTAAGTACCAACACTTGGTAGAAATTAGTGCTGCGATAATTTGCGTTGTTAAGTGACCTATCTATCATTTGCAGATCTTATGCAACATCCTGATCGCTAAACACAACTCGAGAGCACTATGTTATGTGTGAAAAGTTTTCAGATTCGCAATGAGCGAGGGAGGTCTATCCACATCATGTTGCGACAAGTACGGCATATAGGTAAATTTTACATCCCGTTCAACACGTCGCTCCGTGCCCTGATGAAAAATTTCAATGAAGAGCAGGGAGATCGATCACTTTCATAGAACAAGTCATTCATTGCTCCCACTAAAAAACTGGCCCATTTGATGAGCTTGCGAGGGAAAAATCAAATAGGTATACTCGGAGTAACGTGCTATAGGAAGTTTTCAGCATTCAATATCTTGGCTACCTACTTAATGAATTGATACAGTAAAGGAATATTCAGTAACATTCCTTGTCATTAGTGTTATTCGTAAGCTTCGTCAGAGGTCATGACAAAAAACCGCTGCAAATTTTACACAAGGGTTTATTACTCTTTGATACAGGTTGATCGCGCAACAATAATTGTTTAAAATATTTTCTAAATGACAAAGAATTAATTATTGATTAATTAATTAAATGACATATAATAATTCTGTCATTTAGAAAAATTTTCAAAATCATTTAATGATTTTGAAGAAATAAAAAAAAAATATATTTTTTTTTTTGTACCTACATTGATTGGACAGATGTGAAACCTCGTAAAACGGATTTTGCATCCAAAATTACTCAGAGAACGACACCTTATTTGACCCCCTTACTTTGTTCAAAAATCCCATTAGTAGCACCAAGAAAGCCCAATATAATATAAAATAGTACCTTCTTCTTTGGGTGCCATGCCCGTAATGGGCGTTGGCGACCTCTCGCTACTGTGTAACTTCTGTTGGGCGGGTTGACCAGACAGAAGTAGTATGTAGGGACCTACTGTTTATCGCCGGTTCCAAACGGCAAATTTGGAGGTTTTTCACGGCCGAATACTTTCGGTGGGTTGCCATTGCCTTCCCAAAGGTGTTTTTATCAGTATAAGGAAGATGTCTGGCGGCTGCTGGGATCAAACCAGCAACTTTTGACTCAGCAGTCCAACGCTCTACCCACTGAGCCACTGATAACCACCCAATATATCCTCACGGTGAAATCGGATCAAACTAGGACCCCCGAAAATGTATTCTACGCCCCAAAATACTTCGAAAACAACACCTAACAGTGCCCCATAGCCGAAAACCTTCAAAACCCCTACCGTAGCCCCATTTTAGCACCACAGCGTCCCACTGGTTTGGGCGATCAGGCTAACAACCTTGCGAGGATAACTAGATGGCAAAATGATTAGGTATTACTTACCCTATTTTGTCAAAAATTTCATATTTATCAAAAATCCCTACTGCCCAAAACGGCGTACGGCAGACGGACATTTCGTTTTGGGAATCTAGACATCTTGAAAAGTATAATGTCTCATTTTGAGGCCGATCATAGCTTTCGAGCTCCGTCGCGATTACATAGCTGTATTATTACAAGAATAATAAATCAAAATGACAAATACCTACAAAACACGTCTCGTTTGCATAACCACGTATCATGCCTAATAATTGAGGATTTATCCTGACAAATGAAAAGCTCACCTACCGGCTTGATTTCGACTGGCAACAGGAAACCGCGTCAGCTATTCAGACTGTATGCAGCCCACAAAACTTGACGCAGCAGATGTGTGCGCAATAATCATTCCTAGCAACAAGTCACCAGGATAATATTATTCAAACTGAGGAGGCATTACCGAAAGATAGTAGCGAAGAAAACTTTACATGAAAACTAAAGTCCGACAATTGACAATCATAAGAATAAAGCAGCAAAAATGCGTTTTGAATCAAACTAGATAAAACGAACCGTTCTCTGTGTCACAGAGTCTGTAAAACGAACGCACATCGAAACTGTTGGCACTAGAAGAAACGCTAAGTTTGCATCGCTCACGTGAAGCACAGGTGGGGTTCACGATCTACGGGGTATCATTAAGAAGTTAAATTTTTTTTTTTAAATTTGTACAGGAACTGTCTGTCGTCCCCTCCTTGTGTACAAAGTTAAAAAATTTATCCCATAAGTCTTCCAACTAAAAGATGAAGGGTTCTTCTCTCTCTTCTCGTTTTCTCTTTTTTTGATTTTACATATCGCAAATTGGTGAAATCCTCAAAAATAATTATTTCTTGAAACTTAATCATAAAAAAAAAGGATAATATTCTGGATTCCTATCCAGAATATTATCCTTTTTTTTATGATTAAGTTTTATGCTGTAAGTAGAGCTTTTGATCCATCCAGAACGTTGGAGGTTATTCTCGGGTTTCAGTGCTGATAAGCTATCCCAACGCATGATAACAGGATGCTCCAGATTATTTGTTAACTAAAAACTTGTTTTTATTCATTGTTGAAACTTCTAAAGCAATAAATTGCTATAAATGTGTCGTATTTGGGTGATATTTTCACAGTGAAAGGCTCCGCGGTAAGTAATTTTGCTGGTTTTCACATTATGTACGTCGGGCTCACGATTGTACAGGTAAGCATTGTACGTTTTGTGTAAGGTAGGACTGCCATCTGTGCCACAACAAGATCGAGACACAAACATTAAAGACAAATCGGGACGGATGAGTTGGTCAGTATGAACCCGAGGGGCAGCACGTTATGGGAATCTTCCTTTACCCTTAAATTTGGTGTGAACATCAACGAGATTACATTTCATCGTAGTCTAATCGAAGAGTGATGGAAATGACTGGAGATGATGATATTATCATGTACATATTATGTACTTGTTGTCGTAGGGGGTAAAGTAAGCAGTTGGTGCCGTACGGTATCGAATCGGGTAAATAGTCCTATTGTTTCTGAACAAATTTCAATAATTGAATAAAATCATTTCATAGCTCTGGCTAACCCACTCATCGTGCACTCTGTATTTGAAAATTTAGGGACCCAAAATTTTGGTCTTTCCGTCTACTTTAATTTTTGGGGGGTTAAAAAAAAAGATTTCCGCTTGTTCCTTACCTCCATGGGTGAATCGATTTTCAGTCATTTCATAGATCGCCACAGTGAAATCGGATCGTTCCGGGACCTCCGAAAATGGATTCTACGTTCAAAAATACTTCGAAAACGACACCTAACTCGATCCCATAGCTAAAAGCCTTAAAAAAACCTTCCATGGCCCCATTTTAGCCCCACGGGTTTGGGCGATCGGACTGAAAACCTTGCGGGCACAACTAGATGGTACACCAAGTATTTTATAATGTCAAATTTTGAGGCCGATCGGAGTCGTCGACCCCCGTTGCGAAAACATAGGTGTATTATTCTAAGAATAATAAACCAAAATGATAAAAACACGATAATAAAAAATGATTTCTTTGAGGAAATTTCAGTGGGTCTTTTAACCCTTAAATTGTGGTAGGTTAACGAATTTTCGAACAGTAGGGAACATATTTCCTACGAATCTTACAGTTTGGAGCATAACAGCTTTTTTTACATTGTTTCAGTTTTTCATTACCTAATGCTCTCTTCTTATGAAACTGATGGAGCAGCTATTCAAATTCTGAATTTCGAGGAGTCTCGACCTGGAGAGATGGCTCTCATGCGTTATCCCTTATCGTGTTGTTTATATAACGTGCTCCTTTTCTAGCATCAACCGAGGGTCCCTTTTCCCCGTGCAATAAATCTTGTCATGAGTTATTAGAATGGTACCACGATATCAACGCATGTACAGGTACGTTCAAGGGTGGTAAGCATGTGGGAGTGCTTAGAAAGGGGTGCGCTGACACGGAAGCCTGGTGCACCAAGCAGTCATGACTTATTGTGCCTTGCCTGTGCGCTCATAGCAGAGTTTGGCGTAGTTCAACTAAAATTTAGTTCAACTAAATTTTCAACTAACAACTATTAGTTGTTAGTTGAGTTTCAACTAACAACTAAAAGTTTAGTTGTTTAGTTGAAAGGCTCAACTAAATTTTTCAACTAAATTAGTTGTAGTTGTGAGTGCAACTACAACTAAACTAGTTGTAGTTGTGAGTGCAACTACAACTAATTTAGTTGAAAAAGTTAGTTGAGACCTTCAACTAAAACTTTAGTTGTTAACTGTAGTTGTACGTATAACAACTAACAACTAACAACTAAAAAAAAGTAGACAAAAATTTTTTCAAAATTTTTTTTCACTCTTTTTCTAGTTGTTAGTTGTTATACGTACAACTACAGTTAACAACTAAAGTTTTAGTTGAAGGTCTCAACTAAATTAGTTGTAGTTGCACTCACAACTACAACTAGTTTAGTTGTAGTTGCACTCACAAGTACAAGTAACTTAGTTGAAAATTTTAGTTGAGCCTTTCAACTAACAACTAAACTTTTAGTTGTAGTTGAGGTTTAGTTCGAATAATTTAGTTGTAGTTGTTATTTGTTAGTTGCAGTTGGTTTTTGCCCAACTCTGGCTCATAGTTGTAGAAAATACCTACTCCTATTGTGGTCGTCAAGTACATATTTGATTCGCACGGAAATGTTCTCATGGGGGCACCCAAGGAGGAAATATTTTTGTGCATCCTAAAGCTGGTTTTCATATTTGATAGTTTGACATTGTTGTTGAAGATTTTTTGCTCTCCTGAAAAGTGCTCATTTTCATTTCCGTTAGTTGGACGTTGTAGGGACGATATTTTCGATGAGCAAATGCTGGGCATTCAAAGATGATGTGGGAACCTGTCTCAACAACACCCTCTTCTCAGGCCTTCTGGTTGCCACGATTTGTCTGTCAGATTGAGTTGTGTTCCTGCCGGAACTTAGTACATAGTTCCTTTTAGGTTGGGCCCCATACATGGGCACCCATGCCCACATTCATTTTTTACTAATCTGTGAGCTGTATTGCAGCAGCACTTGGTTACTACCTCCCACACACACAATGTTTTGTGCATTGGAAGCAGCGTCTGGTAGGATTTGTGAGTGAAACGTTAATCACCATCCCAAGTTGTGGGTCATGCCCTGGTCATCCACCATGGAGAACAGTTTTCGTCGAAGGTGCCCAGTAGATCTATGAAATAACATTCCAGACTTATGTACCAAATATGTACTAAGTAGGTATCTGATGTGTAACTTGGACTAGGTACCCGCGCTCACACCTTGAGATCTTTTCGTCGGGTTTTCTTGTATTGGTATTTGCTGTAAGATAACATTGTGGAGGGCCTTTAGAAAAAAACGGGACGGTCTGATCTGGCCACTTCAAAAACCAGGACGGGGCGTCTGGAACATCTCGAAAATGTGGACGGATGGCAGCCCTATTCTAAGATCTTGCCCATTTCGAAGTAATTATTCTAATAATTTTGTACTATATTATAGTACAATTCAGAACGTTTTTATAGCCTGCTCTTAATGGGTCTCATTGTTTCAGAACGATTGGGAAATTTGTCTTCTGGCTCCACAACATCAGTAAGAACAATGCAAGCCAACATCAAGTCCAGATTTTCAAGTGGCCGGTCAATTGAACTCATCCCCAGCGGTGTGCCTTCTCTCGATACCACTTTAGGCGGTGGGTATCCACTGGGTTCCATAGTTATGATATGTGAGGACGAGCTGGGCACGTATTCTGATCTGTTCTTTAAAGCCTATTTCTCTCAAGGGCTAGTGAATGGAGATACCATATTTCTGGCTTCTACCGAAGGCCGGCCAGGTTCATTTTTCTCATCTTTACCGGATGTACAGGAGGGACAAGCCACTGACGACTCTAATTGCAATGAGCCCATGACGATAGCTTGGAGGTACGGTAGTTCGACCACTGCAATTCGAGAGACTCCCAAGCAGCTGTCACTAAGTAGTAATTTTACTTTCGGGAAACGAATCCCGGCGGATCGGCTTAAAGACGAATGCATTCTGCAATGGTCTCCTAGCGACTCTCCATCTTCTTTTGAGAATTTGTTGAAATTTATTAAGGAGCATGCTGCTAACCAGTTGACTAAAGTACAAAAGTCAGGCAAAAAGTCATGTTTGAGGATCGGATTGCATCATTTGGGATCTGCCTTATGGATGGAATCTCAAGACCATATACCAGCCTTGTTGTTCAAACTGCGGTCCATCATATCTCATTATCCTACGTCTATCGTCGTCACATTGTCAACAGAACTTTTCAGGAATCCCAAAATAGTTGCCAGGTGTCTCCAGTTGTCCGACATCGTTTTTGGTTTAGAAGCCATAGATGCAGCAGCTTCTCCAATGTACAGCGAATACAATGGCCTCGTCCATCTTACTAAAATCAGCCCAATTAATGCTCTGACGCCGTTGGCCGAAATCACCGATGACTGGGCGTTCAAACTTGTGAAAAAACGTTTACTGGTCGAGAGATTGACTCTGCCTCCCGAACTTGATACTTCCACGCAGCGCGAACAAGTTAAAGACATGCCTCTGTGCGGAAGCCTACAGAAAACATTGGACTTCTAACGTACCTACCTATAGTTCGTTTGTTTGCCGAATGCCGAAAATAATTTTTTTATCTGTACGAGTCGATGCGATGTAAATAAATAATCTTTCTTCAGAAGTGGAAATGATAATAACCCCCACCCGTTAGAAGGACCACACGACGCACAGTGGACTAGATTATATTCCTAGCTGGAAAAATTCGATTTTTCAAGACTTGTTCCTGTACTTAGTACAGGAATGCAAGTTTGAATGGGTGGGTTCAGAAGAGAGGACTTTACCCTCGAAGGAGAAGGCATTGTCTCTACTCTTGGTCGCACGATGAGACCTATTTACAGTTACAACTGTGAAATTTACGATTTTTCTCCTAACCAGTTCATTATGCTGCCATCTGGTGAGGCGACCAGTTGGTGGGCTGAACCACATTTTTTCAATAGAAGAAGCAACTCAAGGTGAGTAAAAACCATGTCATGGTTCCGATTTGATCGATTTTAACATGGTACATGTTTTTACGGGCGTGATCTGGATTGGAATGTAAGAGTTTTGAAGTAACCCCCCCGTAAACCGTCGTGCCTTATAGGTGCCTAAACGGCTGAACGGATTTGAATGGTTTTTTTTCTAACGATCTCGGGTGCGATTGCCCACAACATAGGCTATATTAAAATTGTACAAATTATCAGTTGAAGCTACTATAGCCGAAAAACTAATACCGCCTATCTTCTTCATGTTAGCAATCTGCTCAGGATTACCTATGTTGTGACGGTAGATAGGCGGTATTATTTTTTCACCTATTGTTAGGTGAATCGACTGGATTTATAGAATCAGATGATTCCGTTTTTTCTTCCTCCTGTTATATGTATAATTTCTTCTCCAGTGAAGAAAGGTAGGTAGGTATTGTTTCTCGAACACCAATGCTACAACTGTAGCAGAATAACTACCATGGAGGTAGTGTCTATGGCGAACACAATTTCTGTTCACTTGAACGAGACAAGAAGAAACCACATCATGAACGCGCCTTTTCTTATCATCAGGGATGCCAGATCTACGTATTTCTCCGATTTCTAGGGATTTTCAGAAGCGTCTAGGGATCTTCTGATAATGACCCAAATCTAGGGATTTTTCCACACTTCTCCAGATTTCTAGGGAATCCCAACGTGTCCAGCCCATTTTCGCATATTTCGGGCCCTTACAATAAAACAAAACGCTGCAAATTTTACACAAGGGTTTATTATTCTTTGATATTGGTAGGTTACTTGTGCAAAAATTTATTTCTGTCAATGAAAAAAATTAAACAATTTTTTTTTACATCGTCTCAAACTTTTTTTGATTTTTTTTTTTTTTTTTCAGTAAATGTTTTTTCAACATTTTTTGTTTTGGTTTATTACCTATTCTTGGAATAATACCTACACCTATGTTTTGGCGATTCGGATCTGCAAAATTTGACATTATCCGTTTCAAGAGGTCTACATTCTAAATCCGAAATGCCCGGGCCGTTTTGGGCAGTAGGAATTTTTTTTAAACTCTGAAATTTTGACAAAATACTTGGTTTACCATCTAGTTGTGCCCGCAAGGTTTTCAGTCCGATCGCCCAAACCCGTGGGGCGCTATGGGGCTAAAATGGGGCTACGGGAGGGTTTTTTTGAAGGCTTTTAGCTATGGGATCGAGTTAGGTGTCGTTTTCGAAGTATTTTTGGACGTAGAATCCATTTTTGGGGGTCCCGAAACGATCCGATTTCACTGTTGCGATCTACATGGCTTTCATGGGGCTAAAAATGGGATTTTTGAAGGATCCCAGGAGGTTAAATATTTTTTGAGTAAAAAATAAAGAATTTTTGAAAAAAAAAAAAACAAAAATTTTTTTTTGAAATATAAAAATCAAAAAATAAAAAATAATAAAGTGTAGGCAGTAGATGGAGATAATTAGATAATTTTCACTGAAACGAGTAGGTACCTGCCTACATCTTCTGACAGAAGACAAAAACCCCGCTAAATAATCTCAATTTAGTCAATAAATAGGTAATAATATCAAACACTCCTTAGTTTTTGGGGCGATAATATCAATACTAATTTTTTAAAATAATTTTTGCTTAAAAAAAATCTACTGATTTTTTCAGGGAATTTTCCAACTTGATCTACGGATTTTTGTCTCAATCTAGGGATATTAGAAGTCGATCTAGGGGAAACAGCTCAAAATTATCTGGCATCACTGCTTATCATCATCACCATCCTTTCGTTCAGCAAAATCGTATAATTTACAAAGAATCGTGTACAATAAGACAAAATTTGTCTCTCCTTGTCTCTCTATTTAATAGGATATTATCTGTCCACTTTTTACGTCAGCAGCTTTAGGTGTTATATATGGACCCCGAAAGCGTCGCTCAGCTCTTACGTAAATACGATTATGAGTCCAAATCTCTTCCTCCCCTTCTTGCCGCAAACGCCAAAAGAAATCTACTGTTGCTTTCTCACAAATATGCTGCTCAAGTGTAAGTATGATTGATTGTCATGTTCTCGGAATCTATCATGGTATACTAGGAGGTCCCGTTGATCACATATTATGTGATAGAGTGGCTTTGCTTGAGATCTTGTTTCCGGGTTGCACTTTGTGTAATAGGTTTGTTCCAGGTCTAATGGCGTCTGTCGACAGATCCCGACCGCACATGTAATTCATACTATGTTGGTATACCTAGGTACTCGAGCTGTCGGTTTCCGTACAACTGCTGTCAACCTACGATCGATCTGGAACAGCAGTTTCTAAACAGCTCATGTCTCCGTCGATTTCGTTAACAGCCCGTCAAACCTGGAACAAACTTTTATCATGTCATGATTATTGTCTGAATAACACCGTCGTATATTTCACTCCAGGAATCCTGAGTGGATTGCTTCACAAATACTCGAAGACCAACTAGCCGAATATTCTCAGCTTATTGATGACCGAAAGGGTGTGAACAATTTCGCTGCAGCTACTTTAGAGCGCTGTTCGAAGTTAGGCAAAGGTAATTTTCAATTTTCGTAACGATATCAATGAAAATTCTTTATATCTGTCAACATTTGATTCTTCTTAATTGGCAGATTGTAAAGGCTGGAAGTGTTCCTTGAACATAGCTCGCCCTTTCCGTCTGGATGGACATCAGGCCTGTTCAAACTCCAGTGATTTGCCTACAGATGAAGAATTGATGAAATTCAAAGAGTTCAAGCCCCAATTTGAGACGCGTGATGCGCACAAAGTAGAGAAAGAACAGAAGTTTGGCTCTTACAGCGACGCGCCGTCATTTGGACTTGCAGTACCTCCCACTACAACGCCGCTGGCTCCTCATTTTCCATCCCGTCATGTTAATCCTCCCAGACAATCGACATCTCATTCACACCAGCCTCTAAATGGTAATTACATTAATAATTAACATTAGTATAAAATGTTTTCCATTGCTGTGATGAGCTGTTTGCTAAGATTTTAGAATCTCTGACTTTTTCTCATGAAGGCAGGGGTTTAGATGGTTCCTCCTCCTTTAACAACATTTGGAGGCTTCACCACCAGAATGACGAACTAGGGACGAAGTAGAATTTTTAGAATCCGTACTGGTCCTGCACTATGCATGGCTACATACTGGAACGCATTTTGACCTTCTGGCCGTAAAATGTACGTCGAAAGAGACGGGGGAGCCTTCAATATCATACCATTCAACCGAATCTCATAAGGGCGAACTGAGGCTCCCTCGCTCCCCCTCTACCAACTGTCTTGGAGTTTCAATGGGCCCCAGGAAATAGTTTCCATTCGTCGTCATTATTTGTGTATGTTTACGAATTTTATTGATAGTGCAGTGAAAGGAGGAGACAGTCAACCCCTTGTGATAGGAAGGAAAATATTACAAAGTAAACAGGAACGAAGGAAAGGAGTATGTTTCTAGATTTACAAACGGAACTGTGCCAGCTCGTCAAATAGGAGTAATAACCGTTTTGAAAAGGCGGGTTTGGATCTGCTCAATCGATTTTTGTTGGATTTTGGTCAATACAGAGTTATGATCGACAAAATATCCTCCGTTGCGATTACATTGGTGTAGTATTCTAAGAATAATAAACCAAAACTAGAAAGCAGCTTTCCTCGTCAAAATTCACTTTGAATTTCACAAAAGACCAGTTTCCAAGTTTATAATTAATTTAGCAGTGATGTTTTCCTCATGTTTTCGAAGAATGTGTCGAATGAATCATTTTGATGGATTGGTCGTCACCATTCCTCCTTCAATTTCTGCTCCAAGTAAGGTGCCAACACCGTGTGATTTTACGCTGTACCGCACGTTCACAACATCCATAAACAATCGTCTGTGTTTGAGCTCCCGATTGGGGTCTTAAAAATATTCGGAGTGGTTCACGGTTTTGTGGATGTACCAGTGGCTACTGAGAGTGCTCTAGGGTCTCCGCATGTCGGGCAATATCCTTCCTGGTGGATGGGTAGCTGCGTGGCGCGATCGCTCTTCTCAACCATTCTTGATACATTGTATGATGATCCCAAATTAGCTATCACTTTTGATTTTTGATGTGGGATGGCAAGGTAGGTGTGGGACACCCCATACAATAATTATTGTTCGTGTTTCTAAGTTTGAATTTAGATTCAGTGTATTTTGTGTTTGGCGGATGGCTGGTGGCGTAAATTCACTATTTAGCTGCCGTTGTTTTTGGAGGAAGAGCAAGGGAGTACGGGAACATTACCACCCTGGGAATAACACGAATTGTCGTGATCTGCTGACCAGGGGTAAGATGCAGCCACAGAATTGAAGACTCGCTTACTCCAGGCTTACTTGATATGTCAAGGTACTGTGGAGAAACCAGAGTCAAACCGTGAGGAAGACAATACCCTACACGAGGTGTCGTGGCCAGTATTGTTTCGCCCTGGGCTCACAGTTTTACCAAAGCCAGCTGGTTCAGCTACCTTAATCGAATTGTTCGAATTATCGAATTAAAGTGGCCTGGCCAGCTGACCCGGTCTCACTCGGGAGTACTTCTGTGCCTTCCTTAGACGAATTTTCGTCAAAAGAGGCCTGGGCAGTGGACCCATGCATCAATATCTCACTCACTGCTTCAGCTTCCCTGGACGATATGTCGTCAGGGGAGGGCCCGGGCAGTGGGATCGATCCCTAAAAATGAACATCGGTGATACATTATTTAATGTCATAATGACACCCAGAGAATGGTAAATTTGATTGGGAAAAATACTCCCGTCTTTGAACGGTTAGGCTGCTGTACTAGCTGGAGAAGGGGGTTTTCACGGCCGTAGCGCGACCCGCCCCTCCCGCCGGTACTAACTCTGCGGGCTGGCGAGATGTACAAGAAAGTGGGTTAAATTCCCCACAGTAGGCATCATTATTGTATCATAATGGACCACTACTGCGAAGGGGGTAGGCTTCGTATTCGGAGAGTTAGGCAGCCACTTGGTGGTAGGTACCACATTGGACCGCTACCTACATTTTAGCTAAAACTAGCTCTGATTAAGGGAAAGACAGCTCGTCAGCAGTGGAAGTAGCGTCATGTTTACCCCCCTTTCTCGATAAAATAAATAACAAGCAGAGAAACTTCTTTTATTGTGTACTCTTTGCTCTCAACTGATTTGTCACAAGTGTCATCATTGGAGTACCTACTTCAAAATATAAGTGTTTTGCGACCTTACACAACTGCTCATTACGATAAAATGAAAACGTATTAGCTCAAAAATAAAAAAATCGGTTGAACGTTGGTACACGATTTGAACTCATGATACTTGTTATCGTGTTATCTAAGAGCTCTATAAAAGGTGCACATGGATTCAAGGCTACCTCGAAGGTTGCGTAATTATTGCAGCACGCTAATCCCCAAACTATCAGATCTGAGAGCGCGGTGAGATTAGTCATTCTGAAGGGTTATCTGGAAAATATTGGTGACCTAAAAAAGAAATTGTGATCTTTAAACCGGACTGAGGATTGCGAAATGAAGTACCCTCTTAGTTTGAGAAAAAAGGTGGGAATAAAGTGCATTGAATGCCTCAGGAATGCGCCTCTGTTTAGTACGACCTCTTACAGTCGAATCTTATTGATATTATTTTTATGTGGACAACTTTGGTGCCGCCCGAGTGCTTTGAAACTCGCACAACTATCGATTGGCAACATAACACTCAAAACATTGGACGTACCGGTCTGAAAGTAGTGTGGATATCTCAAACCGACAGCATATTCTTGGTAGCTTCATACCCGACGCGGTAGATTGGTCCACTATTCCCCAACCACTTTGTTGATTGGCCTCATTTGACCTTCCCGCAGTATCAGACGTTTGTCCCATGCGTGTTTTTTTTTATCTGGGGCTCTAACCAAACTGACGATTTTCATGTTGACATTTCGTTTTTAGTATTAATTACTTTCTATTTTAAATGCTCAAGAACGTCTTGTTCAATTTGCTAATAATATTGTTTTCATTAGTTTGCCTTTGATAAATCAAGAAATAGGCAGTTTAATAATATTAGTATGACATACATACTAATATTATTACTAACATTGTTTTACTAATATTATATATATATATATATAATTTGGTAGTGTCCGCCGGAATTCCAAGCCTTGCCGTGGACCAATTTCAAAGAAGGGCGGCTCATTGAAATTGGGAAGTAGGTAGGTACTCGTGATTATAGCAAAATTGTCGCCTTTCTTCTAAACCTCCTCCTTCATCAACTTGTACTTCCCTAACGTTGCCCGAGTAAACAACTGCGTAGTTTCTGTTGTTACTGTTTGTTACTCACTTAGAATCTCTAAATAGTTGACGTGGTCGAGTATCTTAGCTATAGTGTCACGATGATTATTAGTATCATGACGACGATCTCGCCATTTCGTGTTTTTCAAGCACCATGCATAGTGAAAGACCGGCGAAGAAAAGGGTTTTTCGCACAGTGGTACTAATTACGTACAATTTTTCCACACTTCGTTGGGGCTTTGGCCTCATATGATAACCTCTTAAACGATGTCCAAACATACCTACTAGATTTTTGCTTTCCAAGCCCCAACAAGCCCTTAGTATATATTCAGGATAATGTACATAATATGTATAGAAAATATATTATATGGGCTTATATGGGCTCGGGCTTGGGCTTTCTTTGGGCTTGAGATTTCTAATTTATCGTATTTACAGATGGCAGATCTTCTGGGTTCGTTGCTAAGAGACCTCAATCATCCGCGGGTCCTTATGGTGTTGACAGAGACGGTATGAACCCTTACAGATCGAACTCTGGCGGTAAGTTATTGTTTTTAGATTTTGGTCTTAGACTATTGAGCGTTGTGGATCTTGTTGCTACAGATATGTTTATTTTTCAGGTGCAAAAAGAAATTTTAGTGAAGATAGAAACGAAGGGTTCACTGAATATCCGACTGGAGGCGGTATCTATACGAGCCGAGTAGGAGGTCGTTTCAAGAAATGGGGTGGTCTAGACAAATCTGACGGTGATAAGGAAAACGGTGAAAATGCGGAATATCGGTACAATGGTGCAAAATCCAGCACCCATCAAAGCCACTCCAATGAAGATGTTGCACCCACTGCTCCACTCTCGTCGTTCAAAACAGCTGGACAACAGTTGGTAAGCGTGACGGGGGGAGAAGAGCGCATTGTGGTTTAGGGGAGCATCTGATTGCATTGGGATTCTGCCTTACAGAAAATCGATATGCAGAAAAAGTACGGGGGTTACGGATCTCACAGCGGTACCTCTATGGACAGTTCACGTGGTGGTTATGGAAATTCAGAAGGTCTCTACAGTGGTAGGAATGGAAATGGCCACGTCCCAGGAAACAGCTCTTTCGGTGGCGCCACCCGTGACAGTTACGGGAACCCTTCCTATGGCGGTGCTAGCAACAGTGGATCCTCCTATGGTGGAGGCCATGGTGGCTACGGTAACAGTAGGTACCACCCCATCAGGTCCATAAAGAAGTCTTTGGGCGGAAAAGGGGTCATCAATAACAGATTTGTTCCGCCCATGAGGAACAATGTGTGAGTTATATTTTTTTTACATAAGCGATGTTCATGTTCGTACTCTTAAACTTCTTGCCAGGCTCACAATGTCGTTATTTTATATTAAATATAAAATAAAATTTTTTTAGTGAAAGCAGAGATGAGCCCAATGCATCGAATCCACCAGAAGAAGATGTTGATGAAAGGTGCGCACAGTTATGCGTTTTCTGTCGCTGATACTTTAGCGTATTGTTTTAATTTTTATATATTTTTTTTCATGCAGGCTGAAAAATATTGAACCACGGATGGTAGAATTAATAAAAAATGAAATCATGGACTGTGGCTCAAAGATAACGTGGGATGATATTGCTGGACTTCATTTTGCTAAAAACACTATACAAGTTAGTGGCCGCCTTTGTGTACATGTCAAGAAAACGTGATTGGTTCCATTAATCAACTTTTAAACGTGCCTCTCCAGGAAATCGTAGTGTGGCCGATGTTGCGGCCGGATATCTTCACAGGGTTGCGAAGGCCCCCCAAGGGGATTTTACTGTTCGGGCCGCCAGGCACTGGAAAGACTCTTATAGGTACTGGTGTGCTAAGTGCGCTAAACTTCGACTACGGGTTTGATGTCAATTTAAAGTAATCAGCTTGTTTGATTCAACAGGTAAATGCATTGCTTCTCAATCAGGATCAACATTCTTCAGCATTAGCGCTTCATCTTTGACTTCCAAATGGATTGGAGAAGGAGAGAAAATGGTTCGAGCGCTCTTTGCAGTTGCAAGGTAACGGATTTCCACGATGGAGAATCTTACAGAAGATAAGGAGAGGTCTAACGCTAGGGGTGATGGTGGCGGAGGGGGGCTGTTAGCGCCTTTTGCCTGCTCTTAAAACTTTTTTATTATAATGACTGATTTTTTCTAGGGTCCACCAGCCTGCTGTAGTTTTCATAGATGAAATAGATTCCTTATTGAGCCAAAGGAGTGAAACTGAGCACGAAAGTTCACGAAGGATCAAGACCGAATTTCTCGTCCAATTGGTAGGTGAACTCCAACACGCTATTTACCATATTTACCGTGCGTCTAACATCGTTACATTTAGGATGGAGCTGGGACTGACGAAGAGGACAGACTTCTCGTTATAGGTGCCACCAACAGGCCCCAGGAGCTTGATGAAGCTGCTCGACGTCGCTTAGTCAAACGCCTGTACATCCCGCTGCCAGATCGTGATGTAAGTTTCGCATTTTCCTATATAACAATTCCACCAGGATCGAACAACAGTTAAGGAGTTTCTCCGTAAAACGGCGTTTATCAGATTTTTTTTTTTTTTTTTTTTTTTTCTGGTATAAATGCAATTATTGCAATCGCGTCTAATTTCAGGCCAGGAAAGAAATGATAGTGCAGCTGATGAAGTGCGAACGAAACGATTTGACGGAGCCCGAGATCGACGAATTGTCGCAATCCACGGACGGCTTTTCCGGTGCCGACATGAAACACTTGTGCCAAGAAGCCTGTTTGGGCCCCATTCGGTCTTTGGGGCCCTCGCAAATATCAAGCATCGCTGCTAGTCAAGTATGAACATAGCTAAAGAACGTAAAATCCATTTTGGTTTAATATTCTTAATACACCTATGTAATCGCGACGGAGGTCGACAATTGAGATCGGCCTCAAACATTGACATTTTCGTTTCAAGAGGTCTAGAGTCCAAAAACGAAATGTCTGTCCGCCGTATCCCGTCCGAGCCGTTTGGGGCTGTGGGTATTTTTCTAAAAATCGGAAAATTTGACGAAATACTCGTTTTACCTTCTGGTTATGCACGCAAGGTTTTCAGCCTGATCGCCCAAACCCGTGGGGCTAAAAAGGTGTTCTTTTTTGAGCACAGGAGTGCTTTTTTGAAGGGTTTCGACTATGGGTGTCGCGTTTTCTTAGTATTTTTGGGCGTAGAATCCATTTTTGGGGGTCCCAGAACGATTCGATTTCACCGTGGGGATCTATTGAGGCTCTCTTGGGACTACAAATGGGACTTTTGAAGGATCCCACGATGTCAAATATTTTTCGAGTAAATTTGGACGCAATCCATTTTTCGAGGTCCCACATCTGTCCAAACAATGTTCAGAATTTATTTTATTTTATTTTTTCAAAAAAATTTTTTTTAGAGACAAAGGCTTAATTTTTGCACAAATTTTCTATATCAAAGAATAATAAATCCTTGTATAAAATTTGCAGCGTTTTTTCAAGTCTTCACTAACGATCAAACATTTTTACAGGTTAGGCCAGTCAGCATGGATGATTTCACATCTGCGCTTAAAAGGGTGCATCCCAGTGTTGGGCAAGAGGATCTTCATCAATATGTCACTTGGAACAAAACATATGGCTCAGGTTCTTAACTCTCCTCCTCTTCAATTTTTAGTCATGTGACCCACCCGTAATGCAAACAAACGTTGCCCCTTTTAAATATTTGTTTGATAAGCATTTAGATGTGCCTACTCTTGAAATTTTATTTGAAAATGTTATACCTACTACTACGTGGTTGACGCTCCCCCAACACATGTCACTGCACAACATGGTTGAATAAAATTTATGATTTTAATGATATTAATGATTTTTGTTATTTTTAATTTGTCAAAATTACCTTTACGAATGTTACCTATTCTGTTTGCAGGCCCAAATTTTCGCTTTAGAAAACCAGAATATCCAACTTTTGAATTTCACTTCCCGAGCCCTTGAAAAAGCCTCGAGAATCCCAAAACACTTGGAGATTGTCGTTGTTGCAAGTTTGGTTTATCAGCCGTTACAATGTTCTTGTTACTTTTCCATGATAGTTCTAGTTGATGGTGAAAATGTTCGCTAGACCGATGTAGAGATTCGTAAAATTTACCAACGATCTCACTTTTCCCTCTTCATGTTAAAACAGATGAGGAAGGAGGAAGGATTAACAGTTCCATTTGTTTTGTAGAGTTTCTATTGTCCGTTCGTGACGACCAATGTTTTGCGTATCAATCGCTCATATTTTTTTCGGAAACGTACACAAAAGTTACGGCGATGTTTCTCGGTTGTGAATTAAAAAGAAAAAACTCTCTCGTCCTCTCTTTCTTATAATGAAATGAATTTTCGGGGTGGATATCCATCTGTTGCTTCGCATGCTCGTGGAAATTCGTACCGCGTCGGGAAAGGTCGGGGGGTTGATCACACGACCCCCCCACAGCCTGCCGGACTCAGTCCCATCGTCGCCCGCCAAACCCTTCGGAAGCTCCAGGTAATTCCCTTGAAATTCTTACGAGCGTCACAATTAGGTCTTGACGACCTGCCGAGAAAACCCGCTTGTTGGTCGAGCGAACGACAAAATGAGTTCTTATTAAAGTTAAAAGCAATATGCGTACCCAGGAAACCGATAAGTACAATACCGATGTGTATCACGACCTATCAACAGGTGGACAATAAAATTTTGAACAAACTGATGCAGTCTAGGGGCGCTACAAACCTCTCTCCGATAATGCAACAGAAGTCCTCTCAGCATTTCTAAAAAATTTCCAATGTGAGATAGACAATTTTTTAAAAAGCAGAAGACAAATCCAACGAAGGAGATTTCGTACGTTCCACCGCGTAAACACTTTATGCTCCTTTATTTTCATTAGTTTGTTTAATACAAACAAACTAAATCAACGCCATCATAGTTAGTTCCGGACAGGCCGGGGAGTGGAATACGTTACCTACCTAATCAAAGTAAAAGGGCGCAATAATCTCATTGAGGGCTCATGCTAAACGAAATAGACTGTTTTTCTTCCGAGTAAACGAAGTTTCCTTTCCCCTTCTCATTCCTAACCTAATGAAACTGATGGCTGATTAAGCTTCGAAAGTTGCCCCGTCTCTGCTGATCAGGCAGTTTGATTAGTGCTTTACCGTCCACTCTCCGACTGTTTTAATTTAATTTAATTTGGAATTTAACGATGACCCAGAATGAAGCCCTTTCCAAATACATAAAAAATCGCATAAAAAATGCTTGCGGTAAAAATTACGAACCAAACTACACGCGCACAATTTTCTGTTTATTTTTCCGGGAAGAAATGTGTATTGGAGGTCGAAAATTTTGATCGGCCTCAAAAGTTGTCATTACCTGTACGTTTCAAGATGTGTAGATTCTAAAAACGAAAATTTCGTTTTTAGAATCTACACATTTAATGTCCGTCCGGGCCGTTTTGGGCGGTACATTTTTTTTTTTTTTTTTTTTAAATCTGAAATTTTGACAAAACACTCGGTTTATCATCTAGTTGTGCCCGCAAGGTTTTCAGCCCTTTCGCCCAAACCCGTGGGGCTAAACAGGGCTACGGAAGGGATTTCTTGAAGGGTGTCGGCTATGGGTCGAGTCGACATTTTGGGCAGTATGCATTTTTTTAAATCTGAAATGTTGACAAAATACTGGATCTATCATCTAGTTGTGCCCTCAAGGTTTTCAGTCCCATCGCTCAAACCCGTCGGGCTAAAAAGGGGGTTTGGAACACTGAGAGAAAAAAAGGGCCTCTTCTAGGTTATTTTTCGATTTTTTTCTAGGTTAAATGCTGCCAACCTAGATTTTTTTTGGTTTTCATTCTAGGGTGGAACAATTTAGTCTAGGTTGAATATAATTTAACCTAGATTTAAAATACTGGTGAAGTTACCTTCCTAAAAATGCAAACAACCAAGATTTAAAATACGCCACCCCCACACTTTAGTTCTAGGTTAAGTTCACGGTGTGTGCCGCTGCCTCCATCCATTTACAGTCTAGGTTAAAAACATTAATGTCTTGGTTGTCTCACCCTGGTATTCAATGTTTTTCACTTTCATAGACGGTTGATTTACCCTAAAACAAAAACGTTCTCACACCACCTCAAACAATTTACAGCCATGGCGCGTTAACCTAGAACCCTTTTTTCTCTAGTTTGTGCCCCTTTATTTACGAGGTTGTTTCAATTACTATCCCTGTTGTTCCAGTTAAATTTCTAGGTAGCTTCCTATTCTTTTCAGGTTGATCCTAATAAATTACTAGGTGGTCCACTTTTCTTTCTAGGTTAGCTCCACTTCCATTGCAGGTTGTTTCTATCAACTTCAACTATCTTTCTGGGTTGTCTCTGTTTCCAACTCAGTACGAAAATTTGAATGTGTCGTCATAATATGACTGCACATAGTGACAGAAATTAGATGATTAGAATTTGACAAAGATTTGGCCTCAACCCCACCAGCTAAATAGCAGGGGTGCCAAGACAACGACAATTAACGCCCACCGCCTACAGTGGCGCTCTCCGCGGCCGCTTAGCGTACTGTAGAAACAACCTGGAATTTATTGAATGAATTACAATCACTGTTGTTTAAACCTAAAACTATTTGTGGTACTACGGTAGTTTTAACCGAGACTGAAAGTCTAACTTTTTCTTCTGGGTTGTTACCTAAAGTAACAATCTCGCCTTTTAAATCTCTCGGTTGTTTTCAGTTGTACAACCGAGACTTTAATGGAGGGGAATTATATGGAAGGTCAAATCATTCAATTCTAGGTTACCCCACTTAAAAGTCAAAGGTAGGTAATATATTTTCTAGGTCTTCACAATGTCAACCTAGACCAAATGTGAAGTTCACATTTGGTCTAGGTTGACACTTTTTTATTCCAGGTTGTGGTCAGAGGGCGGGTAATAACGGATTAGGTTGTTTCTATATGGGTCTAGGTTGTATTAATATTTTTCGATGTTACTTTAACCTGGACCTATTTTTTTCTAGGTTGAATCAATTGATTCTAGGTGGTTTCAATTTCTTTTCGAGGTTATTTCGGATTTAACCTAGCCACTAAAAGAATCTTTTCTCTCAGTGAAGAGGTGTGGGTATGGGATCGAGTTAGATGTCGTTTTCCAGACCTTTTTTTCACTCATTTACTGATAGATATTTGACTAGCTGATGTTGACCAGATTGACTGATGTTTGACTAGATGAAAATTTCATTGTATTTAATACAATATTTCCATAAAATTTATTGCGAACTTCGAATGTGTACATCTTTTATCGGGGGGGAACGATAACGGAAAAGGTCCTTTTTGGACGCAGAATCCATTTTTTGGGGGCCTTTTGAAGGATACCAGGAAGTAGAATGAGGTGTCCTTTTCCCGAGTAATTTTGGATGGAAAATCCATTATTGGGGGTCCCAAATCCGTTCACAAACTTTACAAAAAACAAAACACAAAAAATTAAATACCTAATTAAATTAAAAATTATATTTTATTGATATAGAATTAGTTTTTGGGTAATTTATTTCAAAGAATAATAAATCCTTGTGTAAAATTTGCAGCGTTTTCTATGTTGTTGCGGTTGGGATTAGTACCTTTTGACATGGCTAACCCCCATTCTGAGTTGAAGTAGCCCATTTGAAAGGTAATAGGTATACAAATTTTTGTACATCAATAAAACGTAATAATTACGTAATGAAATAATTATTATTTCATTATTTCAACGTAATTACGAAGTAAATGCAAAGAATAATATTTTTTTAAACACAAAGATTCTATGACGAAGATTTAGAGCAACACGAAGCAAGATTTAGAAAATTTAATTTCTTTTTTTTTTTTAATTTTAAACCAAGATTTAAAGCAACATTTAAAAGCAAAAGTACCTGTGGCAAAGCAATCTATCAGAAAGCTTTTAAAACTGGAAAAAATTAGGTACCTATTCAATAAATTTACGATGGAAAAAATTATATTCCCCATATTTGTCGTAAATTTGTATTTTGGGGATTTATAGATTTTATAAAATCCCGGTGATTCCTGGAGTCGCAATCTTCGATTCGCAAAACCCTTTACCTGCTTCAGGACACCGTTGCCATGATTTTTCGTGCTGAAACGAAATTTTCTGTCGAAATTTTTCAAGGCCTTAGGTGATGAGGAATGACGCGGCATAATATTTTTAACTTGAATGGTAGGTATTATGTCTCATCAATGGGGTCAAAAATGCGTTACAAAATGCGTTACAATGCGTTTGTGTATGATGTTTCAAACATCGTTACGCTAAATGTTCCAGCCTTACGCTAAAACATTGCCGCGCCAAACATCAGAAATATCTGATGAGTAATTTATGGACAAGGAGATCGAGCAGAATTCTACAGTGCCATAAGACGTTCATGTCATAATGTATCAGCGTGAAGTGTTGATATTTGTTTCATGATTTTTTTCCTTATGGTCTACAAACATAGCGTTACCACACTAATAAGTGATTTTTTGAATAATTTCTCCAATAAGCACGTTTTGCTGGCACCAAGCGCTCTTCATAGTCCACCAAATGGACGGTCTTATTTATACCTGCACTGGCTAAAATAAAGGTGAGATATTCCGACGATCCGGTGGTACAAACGATGGAAAAAAAATTGCCTACAAGAGAAAGAAAGAATTTCGGGTCATTTCTCGTACGTGGATCATAATATGAGAAGCCTTGAAAGCCGGCTGCTTGAAAAGTACGAACAACATTTCATTAACGTTCTGAAGTAACTGTGTGGTTGTTTGAAGCTCCTAAATTCGCCCTAAATAGTAGCATGACTCATGTTGTTAAAGCTTAATGACCGGTCTCGAGTTGAATTCCATTTTCACTAATCGCGGTTTAATCTTCAAAATGACTTGGAAATTCGGGTTGCTCATCCATTCCCACTGAGCTGGATGTCTGCGGCGAGTGATATAGAGCCGTAGGATATTAAAAAAGACAGAGCGCTTTGGGGCGTCAGACAAATCCTGAAGGAGAAAATTCATTCGCCGTGGAAGTAATGGGGTGGGACGAGCGACTTTTTCACTTTTCTTTATTCCACTCAGTCGCCAGGAAGGCTCTGAAGCTCGTAAATACCTCGCCACTTTTTTTCGGCGCCCTTTTCCTTGAGCAATATTCTAACCAAACCAGCGTTTCCGTGGTCTTTTTTTTTTTCTGTCACGACCTTTCGACTTACAATATCTTTCTACCTGTATACAGGTGCCAAGACTTGAGGGGACGTTTCTCATTTTGAGGCACCTTGTTTTTGTCTCATACAGCCAACGTTCTACAACGTTATGGGACAGCCGCAGATGAGTTTTCAGCAAAGTCGCGTTTAATCATAATGATTTTCCTTGAAAGCTGTAATCACGCTGGGTTTCATTTCAGTTCTGTTGATTTCCTAAGGGAAACCCTCACTAGTTGGAGAGAAGGTCTGGGTGATCAAGTTAACGTAAGTTGACCCAGAAGAGGTTCAGTCCTTTGGGGGGTACACTTGGGTTGGCGACCATTTGCATCCAGTGACCATCAGGTGGGACTCGTCAAAATGAACCTTCATAACTCCTACTTTTGCGTTGAGTTTGAATGAGGACGAGGGTAAAATTGGTAGGGCAATCATCGGGTAAGCGCTCCCTTTCCGCGCGTGTAATTGGCGCTCCGACCTTCCTTGACACACTCGAGCGACAACACCATACGTGGACCACACGCACATCAGCTAAAACCATCGCCCCTTTCAAAAGTCTCGGTTTTCGGTGGCCATTTCCCTTATTTGACGCTGAATTGAATATTCATGTTTGCGGTGTAATATTTTTCAAGGTACCTCGCGAACTCCGAAATGATGAATATGCGTTGCCCCGGGCTTGAAAGGCCTATCAAAATATGGATGTTATTCGCGTTTAATCCAATATGCTCATTTGTTTATGTTTAATTTATGGGGTATCGCCCAGCGTTTTCATTACATTGTATTTTGTTGCGCTCAAAGAGGAAAGTAGGCAACCTGTTTTCGTAGCTAGAGCCAAATAAAGGAAATAACACGTGGAAGCTAGAGATTATGCCATCCCCTCCAGAAAAGGGAGACAATTTGCCAGGTCTACCCTCCGAGGTGTTCTCTAATAAGAGGGCAGGATGAGTATTGGCTTCAGGCTCCGTACATGAATCGAGCATTTCAACGTTTGTTAACATGATCAAGACTTGAGTGATTCTCTCGCCTCAAGACGATTGATGTTCGAAGGGAATTTCTCCCATTTTATTAAGGGAATTGCGTCATTATGAACTTGGTTTTGTAGATGTGAATCAATCAATAAGTGTTTTATTGCCGAAGCCAACACTAACATAGCAATCGTTACATAGGTTTGTAACAGTCAGACACAGCACAAGGAAATAGAAAACAGAATAAACAAACGAAAAAAAAAAAAAAAACCAAAAAAAAAAAAACGAGAAGACAGAGTCCTACATAAAGATTTTACTTAGAAAAATGAATTTCAAAAACTCTGAAACTGAATACTGTTCGGCGACAATTAATATGTTCAACTAAGGGCCTTTAACGAGTCCGGCAAGTGAGGCGAGTAGTTGAAAAGGGTTTCACTTTAGAGAGGTTACCTCTTACCTAGTGAGGCGTGCAACAGGTAAAACTATATTATCGCGATACTGCGTTTCATATGTGTGGTGGTCGGAACCACGCGCGAGTACACTCTCATTACGTTTTACGAATTTTAGACTCTCGTACACATAAGCACCTTACCATGGAGTTTATCTTCTTATAATTACCCCGACAGCTCTCCAAGTACCCAAGGTTACATATTAGGTATGTGGACTGCTGCCTTCTGAAGTGTTAAAACATTATTATAATGTATAATACGTCCGAGCATTATTTTTCAATCGTCGCAATTGACACCAATCGAAAACTGAATTCGGGTACATGATACACTTCTTCAAACTCCCCATCACGAGTTTTTGTGGAAACAACCAATGACCGTACAATTCTTCGATGCTACCTACCGATACAATCTGAGGGGTTGTACATGGTGAAGTCTGATCTTTTCGGAGAAAAATGGGAGCTTGCAGCGCTGTCCAGCAACCATTCGTCATCCCGTAGTGCTTTACTCACATTCAAACATGCCACATTCAGTGACTGTTGAGGGTTTTTTTCTCTTTTTTTTTTTTACGAGTGTTTTCTTCCTTTTTTGCTTGCATGTTCTGGCAAAATGACCTTCCCGGCCACACTTGTAGCAACGGTTTTTTTTGCCGCCAGACTTTTTTTGTCAGTAATGCGTTACTTGACTCACCTTCTTCTTTTTTCATTAATTTCCTTTTAAATTTACCGCTAAGTACACTTTCAATCTTTTCTGGTATGTAGACTGCAGCATACTGGCGGTTGTTTCAAATTCATCTGCAAGTCCATTGCCTATCATGGTGAAGGTTGAACAGTTATTCCTCTCTGAACGTCGAGATCCGCCGTCCGGGCCGTTTGCGCAGTAGGATTTTCTTTCTTTTTTTTTTTAACTAAAATTTTGACAAAATACACGGTTTACCATCCAGTTGTGCCCGCAAGGTTTTCAACCCGATCGCGCAAACCCATGGGGCTTTATGGGGCTAAAATGGGGCCACGGGAGGGTTTTTTGAAGGATTTTGGCTATGGAATCGAGTTAGGTGTCGTTTTCGAAGTATTTTTTGCCATAGAATCCATTTTTGGGGGTCCCTGAACGATCATATCTCACTGTGGGGATCTATAGAGCTTTCATGGGGCTACAAATGGGATTTTTGAAGGATCCCAGGAGGTTAAATGTTTTCTGAGTGAAAAAAAAAAAACATTTTTTAAAAATTTTTAAAAAATTAAAAATTAAAAAATTTCAAAATTTTTTTATTGCCATGATTTTATTTTTGTACAAATAACCTATATAAAAGAATAATAATGTGTAAAATTTGCAGCATTTTATTCTAATTTTTCAGTGATTATTTATTGACCTATCAAATTTTTGGAAATGTATACCTACAAAGAAGAATGACAAACCCTTACGTAAAATCATGTTTCACATAGTTTCAACTCATACCTCACCCCCCTTTGACGCATCCTTGGTCCTCCACTCCCACCTCTGGACGGCCAAGGTGTAACTTGACACTCGGAACTCTTGAGGCTTTTCTGTAGTCGACGCTCGTGTGTCGGGAGTGTCGGGGAGCCGTTTTGTGTCCATCGGATCTCATCTTCGTGTTTCTCTCCCGACGCGTCAGCTGTAGTTTACAATGACGGCCTCTTTGCAGGCCGGGGTTTTCGTGCTTAGTGCTAAGTGAGTTTTATTCCTGCCACGAGCAATTACTTCAAAAGACGAGCGAAGCCTGAATTCCACTCGACAAGTACGTTGTCTTCATTCTGGTAATACTTACAGCGCCGCTAAAATAGTTTTTACGGCACATATTATGCTTTAGAATTTATTCATTTCTTCTTCTGAACCGATGTGACACCAAGTTAATCTTGCTACATCCAAAATTTTAAAGTGCCCACAGGTCCTGTAGTCGAAACAAACAATCCCTCCCCCCCCTTTCAATCAAGAGCTCCTGATAGACCGAGAGACGGAGTGCAGCCTATTTAACCGGAGGGGTATAAAGATGCCGCATATATAAATTAGTATTATATTTGATGGAGATTAGGGTACCGTACGTCTGCCTGTCCGGCCAAGTGGCGTTTCAAAATGGCAGCCACTCAAATTTGGAAAAAATTGCGCAATATTTCACCGGCGAAGAATCCTCCTGAGTGAATGCTCATTTTGAAGGTAAATTGATGCTGAATCCGAATTCACACTGCCTATAGGTGCCGCTCGTGCCGCAGTAGTGTTCAAATTTGAAAAACATTTGTCACGTGTCAAGTTTGAAAATGTGAACGGAGGTGGTTAAATGTCTGGTTTCCACCCTTTCCGACGAATACTAATGGCACTGTTGTTGTCACAACAGAAATCCAATGTACCGTTCCTTATATAAATTTTTATCGGATTTCACCAGATAAAAAGATAAAAAGAGAAAGAGAGATCGGACTAAACGTTCTCGAGTTATGGGCAAAAATGTGCGAAATAGACGTTTTTGTCGAAATTTGCATTTTTTTTTTTTTTTTTTTTTTTTTTTGTCGTGCCGGTCTCTCCCTTATCGAAGCTCAAATCAAAATTTCACATAGAATAGCTGCGATGGAAAATTTAATCAGCTTTCACGAGAAAAACATAAATTTGGGATCGGGCCAATAGTTTCCGAGCTACAGCGGAAAACGTTCTGAAAAACGTGGTTTTCCGCTTACCAAGCAGTGTCAGATTGGGCGTTTCTTGTTTTGGTTTAAATTCGTTTTCTCGGTTGGTAGTATCATTTTTTGAATTTCATGTCCTCCCTGAACTCGTAATTTGATGCTCTACAACAAACATTTTGAGCCAATTCACCTGCCGTTCTTAAGTTGCTGGGTCTGAAACACTAGCGAATCCTATTTTTCAGCCAAGTTGGAAAAAATTGCCTATTTTTGACGTTTGATGTGGCTAAACGGCTGAACCGATTCTAATGTGTAAGGAGGCAGAAATTTATGCCCTTCAACTTTGTATGAAAAGTTTTCTCTTTGATGCTTAGTGTTCGAGTTGCAAGTCAAAAAATGGAAAATGTCCGAAAAAAATCGAGGTTTTTTGGCCGCCAAAAATTCTCCCAGCAAAACTTTTACTAACATTTTTGATATTTTGTTGTTCAGACCCATAATTAGGACAACAATTAAAAACTTGAAGTACCTTATGAGGTGTCGTACAGTGAGGGGGGTTGTAGAGGACGGGCAATTTGCAAGAGACGACCGGGAGACGCCTTCGCAAGCGTTTTTCCATCTTTGAAGACGTCTGCTGCTGTATCGCCACCTAATTAAACGGGCAGACGTGTGAATTCGGATTCAGCATCACATTTCCTTTAAAATGTGCCCTCACTCAGGAGGATTTTAGCCGGTTAAATAGTGTGAAATGTTTTCCAAATTTGAGTGGCTGCCATTTTGAAACGGCACTTGTCCGGACAGGCAGACGTACGGTACCCTAATCTCCATCAAATATAATACTAATTTATATATGCGGCATCTCTATACCCCACTGGTTAAATAGGCTGCACTCTGTCACTCGAACTATATAAACTCAATGCCTAACGTGGTAAGAACGACTCTACCCTATCGATGTCGTATTCCTACTTATGTACGTAAGCCGAGTGGACCTAGTGCGGTGTATTGTTTCAACAGGATGTACCGACAGTGCATGAGATCTAACGATAATAACAGTGTCCGGCTAGTGTTCCCATCGCGAAGTCAAGGTTCTTGGGTCTTACAACGTCACAAACTAATTGTTAACAAGCTTGAATTGCAATCGAGCCTTGTGGTTCGTGTTAAGCACACATTTTCGCTCTAAAAGGCTGCATCTTTTTTTCACAATTTCTACGGTTATTGGTGGTTCGACCGCAGTATTGAAAATATCCCCCGTTGTAATTCTGTGAGCGCTGACTGTGGTATAAATTTCAAACGTGCGAACTTATTTCCTAGTACGTACTACTAAATCACCATCCTTTGGGTTGAACCTCCTTCCGTTTTGGCCAGCTGCCACAACACTGCAGAGCATCTTCACTGCAAGATGTCATCAAGCACTATTTTCTGGATCTTTTAATGACCACTTTTTAACTTCTATCAATTCAACTCGAACTATGTATGGATGTGATGTTATTAAATGTTAACGGATTAAGGCTTAATGGATCTTTGGAAGTGTTTCAACCTTGTATTGCTCTGACGTTTCCAGGTTTTCCAGGATTTTGTTTTGGAGAAATCGAAAAATGCAGAGGCCCTTGTAACCGCTCGTAAGACCTATTTTCGAGTAAAAACAGTTGTTTTTTTCAAAAAAGTTTTTATTGACAGAACATATTTTCGCACCAGTAACCTATATCAAAGAATGATAAACCCTTGTGTAAAATTTGCAGTGTTATTCAGTACATGCTTTTGGACGAAAAGAAGTCTGCAAATATTCCGGGAATTAATTCAACAGAAAAATCGAAGGAACGTAAGGTAATGAGGTGGTTCTGGCTCGGAATTCCAACCATCTGCCGCCTTTACAATCCTTTTCTGCAACTAATGAGTAGTCTCTTCGCATCTGACTTCGTGGATTTCAAAGGAGTGAGCAATTCCTTCATTTATCACTATGAACTGCACCGGCCGGTCGAGTTTATTCGTTTCGGGGAATTTATATTAGGATTCCATTGCTGTGGAAACACTGCCGCAGCTTTCGATTTGAGGGGAAATGAGAAGCATTCTCTCGAACCCAACTCCCAGCGGTGGGAAAGAGGAGTCTTAGGTTTTCCCGTTTTCTCCGAGAAGATTATGTTTGAGGAACAACCGAGGGAAAGATAATTGTTCGGAGTTCTATTCCATAAGTATTCAATCAGTGACACATTGTTTGGTTCCCGTACCTCGGTGGTTCTCATAGAAAATGCCAGTTCCGTGATTTACTTTTGAAAAAAAAAAAGCACACACACTCTACTTTCTCCCAATAAATGCCTTCTTGTCGGTTCAATTTTAATTCCAAGTTTGAAATGGATTCTACCGTTTTCCACGAGAGTCCAGCGCGCCACCGCAATTTGAATTTTCGGCGGAAACCAGCAATCAGCTCCCATTGGTCGATGTTTTGCCAAGATGGCCACCATTAAAAAAAAAAAATTAAAAACGGAAGGGACGGTCTCTGAAGTAACCCACACATAAAATAAAGTCGATATAAGTTTACAACACTCATTCACAACCAAGCGAATACGGCCATTTTTGCGTTACTCCTACGTCACTAGTGGCAATCACCAAGAAAATCATGAAAAAATATGAAAAATCGATCTGGACTCTGGTGTCTATGACGGACATGGTCCGGACCATTTCAACGATCAGAAACGCATCACAGCAATCATGCTTATGTAGAAACGCGAAGTGAAATCTAGGACCGTATCAAATGCTTGAAGTTGGGATGGTGGCCAGGACAGGTCGATGACGATTTGACTATACCTTAGTATCATTGGCTGTAACATCATTTAGTTAATTATCTTTGTGGACGAATTAACATACCTAACTTGAAAAGGATAAAGAAATAACCTAAATAGAAGACCTTTCGCAGATCTCAAATCACAATAGAGACGCCACAACTGGTCCTGACATCACGTCTGCCCTTTCTCTGGGATTCACCTGTCTTGACAGTTCAGAGTTCAAAGACAGTTCAGGAGCACAAGGATACTAAGCATGCATTGCCTTCCGGTCGTGCGAAATGGTATAGCAATATTGTGTCATTCTCTTGTGTAATTGACGCTCTTGAAATGTATTCGAAAATAATTGTCGAGCTACTAATGAGCCTTTCATCTTCACTTTGTCTCTACTTATTAGCGACAAAGTGGAGATGAAAGGCGGTTTCATTAGAGCACCTTTAAACGTCAACTTTCCTAGTTAAATGTAGGCCAAACACACGCAAGGCCCAACTAAAGATCCAACTGAATCTTCCTCCATCGCCTAAACTCACCTTCGACCCGAAGAACTTTCAGAGGGAGTATACATCTCAATCAAACATCAGAATTAACGGGGAACGTGCTTTGGGAAAACGCACTCAACCGCGAAATGAAAACGGCTGTTGCAATGACAAGATCCGCTTCCACTCCTTCGAGAAATTTCCTATCATTCAGCCCTCGGAATCAGGATTGTTTAAAGTACGGACGATTTCAATGCGGATTTCAATGATTCCTCATTCGAACGAAACAGTTTTTTGGTTAATGACCCGAAAATGTGATTGGAGGACTAGGACCTATTTATTTTTCGAGGAGGGAGGGGGCGACTTTATCAAATTTGCTACCTAGATTGCTTATTGAGTTATGTAGTCTAATGAATCCCGGTCCTCGGAAAGAAAATATTCTCTAAAAATAACCAAAACATCGGGCTGACACGTCTAGATGAGCCCGTTTAAGTCCATTAGATCGAGAAATTCCAGCATTATTCAAATTACGAGCAAATTTGTTAGTATAATTTTCATTCTCCAAATTGAATATAGTTACAACGAATAAAGAATGGTTCGGGTAATAAATGAAACCCACGTACGAAAGGCGGACTCGGTTGTTTGCCTGATAGCGCCTCTAATGAGTGGCCTACAGGTTTACAGGTTCTATCCGCCTAGATCCCGATCCTAGAGCCCTCCAGGCCTTGTTAAAGCGGACCCTTTCATCTTTCCATTCTTCCGTTATCCAGCTCCCAGTCGGATCACTCTCACGAATTCTAAACACGCTCCCTTCAAATTACCAGTTAATTGAGAACGTCTAATGTCCCTCTGATTGGTTTCTTGATAAGTGCCGCTTCCAATCAGGCAAGATTGATTTTGGGAGAGTCCTCCGGTTTTCTAAACGAAGTGTTTGGAAGGTTGTTTTGTGACAAGGATTATGGCGGGAGTTCAGGAAAAAAAACGCTGCAACTTTTACACACGGGTTTATTATTCTTTGATATAAGTTAATTTAATTGTGCAAAAATTCATTCTATGTCATTAAGAAAATTTTAATTTTTGAAAAATTAAAAAAAAAAAAAAAATCGTTTCTGTAAAATGTATGGATAGAAGTGGGACCTCGAAAAAAAATAGATACTGCGTCCAAAATTACTCGGAAAACGACACCTCATTTGACCTCCTGACATCCTTCAAAAATCCCATTCGAAAGCCCTTTCGATCCCCTCGGTGAAATCGGATCGTCCTGAGACCCAAAACAATGGATTCTACGTCCGAAAATACTTCGAAAACGACACCTAACTCGACCCTATAGCCGAAACCCTTCAAAAACCTCTCCTCTAGCCACATTTTAGCCCCATAGCGCGATCGGGCTGAAAACCTTGAGGGCACAACAAGATGGTAAACCGACGTCGGACGGCATACGGCTGACGGACATTAAACAAAATCTCTGATTTTTGAATCTAGACCTTTTGAAACGTATAATGTCAAATTTTGAGGCCGATCAGAATTTTTGACCTCCGTCGCGATGACAAAGGTGTATTATTCCAAGAATAATAAACCAAAACGCTGCAAATTTTACAAAAGGGTTTATTAATCTTTGATTAAATTAAATTTAAAAAAATCCTGAACAATCTCTAGGATCTCGAAAAATGGATGACGTGTCCAACATTACTTGGCAAACGAAACCGTATTTGACCTCTTGACCCTCCTGAAAGCTCCATTTACAGCTCCACGGATGCCTCATAGATCCCCACGGTGATAACGGATGGTTCGGGGACCCCCAAAAATGGATTCTACATCTAAAAATACTTCGAAAACGCCACAAAACTCGACCGCATAGCCGAGACCCTTCACATACACTGTGTAGCCGCTCGGGTTTGGGTGATCAGGCTGAAAGCCTTGCTGGCAAAGTAAGTGGTTAGATGGCACCAGCAGTGTCAGCAAGGCATAGTCCTGGCGAATCAGTCTGCACGAATGTCTCTCTGCCTTCACAATCCTTGTCTTCTTTCACACTAAGTCTTGGCTTTCCATGGTCATTCTCAAACCCGTCTCTTTCTTTCTCAACTGGTCCCAAATCGACTGCTTTTATAAAATATATCCTCCTCCGGAACACATCTTCTTCTGCCCTCCCCAGGCCCGTCAATCTCTGATGCCAGACGATTCGCATCCGGGCCTTGGAATTCGCGAGGACGTAGGTACCTACTAGAAATTACTCTGGGCCCACGCCGGGCCATGTAACTACATGGCGATCGGCGAACTAAGTTCGGGTATAACAAAACTTCATCTTTCCTCATGTTATCCACCGTTCCCTCATGCCTTCCTGGCAGGTCCCGGAAGGCGTCAAAACACTATAGTACGTGAACGTTTGATCAACACTGATCCACGGATACATCTCTGTTGTACGCTGAGTGAAAATGAAATTCCTCGACTAGCCACAATCAATGGATTTCATTGACGTCCGTTGCCATCGCATTTGCCGCCTTTAGTTCCCATTTCTGCTCTATTAGTGTCCCCGCGTCACCGTTTCATGCAAATAGGACGATTGCGTTTCGTGCATTCAAAATGGATTGAGGACCAAGTAATTAACATTCCGATGGGTGTAAATACAATGATTTCGGAGTTACCTCGACTCCTTGGAGATGATCGCGCGTTCACTGTTCACACTAAGTGGTTTTGAACCCAGTCGTTCTTTGTGTTCCTAGCCGAAAAACGCAGCAAATTTTACACAACGGTTTATTATTCTTAGATAAGTTAATTTTGCAAAAATTGATTCAGTGTCATTAAGAAAATATTTTTGAAAAATATTTTGATAGTGTCCAATTTTGGGGCCGATCAGAATTTTCGACCTCCGTCGCGATTGCATATTATTCCAAGAATAATAAACCAAAAGCTACGTAGGTGTTGGTGTTGATAAATCGGTGTAGGTACCGTGATAACGATGGTTCAGTGGTTAGAGGGGAAAAGGGCAAAGAGCCAATGAGACCTGGCATGTCCATGATCTTCTGGAGTGAGCAGGAATAACTCAAACTACCTCCAGGAGTGAACAAAACGCCAGTTTTGCTCCGCTTCGACGAGCATGCCGAAGACGTTCTCTTCAATATATTTGGAAGAACCTCGTGATTTATGATACAGGGCGTTACGCCATTCATGATGGCAGATGGTAATATCTGCCGAACCGAACGTCGAGGAGTTAAACCCGGCTACGTGCTATATATGGCGATCAGTTATGCGTTTGCGACGGAGAGTAAGTGTGTATATGTATTGACTTCTAACACCCGCATGGATACACACCAAAGATGTAAAAAAACGGAAGATATCGGTATCAACAGTTCACTCTGCCATAAGATATTATCCATGTTGCTATTAACCTCTGTGCAGTGGAGAGAAGTTATTTTTCAGAACTTAGTGTAACGATGTAACATTCAATAACATTTACGTTCGCTCGGCCGGTCGCCCTGATTTGCCATTGAACGAGCGATAACGCAGCCGACAACATCTGGCTAGCGGCGACCTGCACAGTTCCGCTCCAACTCACTGTGAACTGCCTAGCAGGGTAATTGGTGTAAACTTGGTGTGAACTGCCTAGCAGGTAAAAAAATGTGTCGTTTTGTTTCACTGCCGACTGTGCAGGATTTGAGCAGAAAAAAACCCATGCCATAGAAGTGATGTTGACCTCTTATAAGTTCTGCTACTTCGACGAATTTCCTGGTCGGGGAATTTCCAGGCCCTCTGACGTCGCCCTAGGAGCCGTCATCAAATTTAAATACCCCATCACGCCCGTAAACTCCGACCTAGTTTAGTTATAATATTCCTCTTCGCCTCCCTTGACGTTGCTAAGAACCTCTAGATGTAGAAAGAGGCTCCTTAGGACCTAAGGCTTAGGCACATCAAATTCCCCAATCCTTTTAGGTTAGGCGGTAGGAATAGATGGGCTTTAAAATTAGTCATTTACGTCGTCCACCGTCCGTTTTGAGCAGTAGGATTTTTTTTTTTTTTTTAAATCTGAAATTTTGACAAAATACTCGGTTTACCATCTAGTTGTGCCCGCAAGGTTTTCAGCCTGATCGCCCAGACCCGTGGGGCGCTATGGGGCTAAAATGGGGTTACGGGAGGGTTTTTTGAAGGTTTTCGGCTACGGAACGAGTTAGGTGTCGTTTTCAAAGTATTTTTGGACGTAGAACCCTTTTGCGGGGATCCGTAAAAATATTTTCCGAGTAAAATAAATTGTTTGAAAAAAACTTTTTTTTTCGAAATTTTTATTATTGACAAGTTGATTTTCTCGTCATGAGTTGTGTTTAATTTCATTAAATGAGATGGGTTATGACTCCACGCAAACTTTAAAACAAAGAAATAATTACATTTTATTTATTTAACTCTTTGTTTTTGAAGTTTGCGTCGAGTCATAAGTTATGACCTAGTGCAGATGGGTTATGACTCATCACTAGGTTCAGCTGGACCACCCGAAAAAGGGTATAATACGTAGTAATAATACCCTTATATCTATACATTATACATTGTAATGATAGTAGTCAGAACAAATGGTTATCACATACCAAGGCGTAGGTACACTTACAACCTGATAATATGGATAGAAATAAAGTTAATAAACTTTAGTATCAGGGATGTCTTATAAGAATTAAAATAGGCTACTGGTTTCATTATCCTTTTCGTTCTAGCGGCCGTCTCCGTCCTTGGCGCCCTGTAATTTTATTTGCCCAATTCCCATCCTGAGTTGGGGGGGCTTCGGGCTAACCAGAGCCCACAAACATTTGAGTACATCTTGTTCCTTCGACCTTACGTCACCATTTTTAATCAACCTAACCCAACCTCTAGCCTAGAAATGGCTCCTAATCAAAACGGAAACTGGGTCGTGAGTTCCCCTCCGCCCTCTCTGATGTTTCTCGCCGCAAACTACCTCCGCTTTGGCTTATTAACTGTTATTATCTCTGGCTCTCAAGTGTGGAAAGATTTATTTTTAATCTAGCCGTATTTGTTGAGCCGAAATGAGCCGTAATTGGAGAGCTTGGTTTTGGCATTAATCAACAGTCGTAGTCCGTAGCGAAGCAGTATGACAAATATTCAACGCGCATTATGACATACCACCGCCATTTTTAAGTGGTATAAACATGAAATTTCATTCTCCTTGAAAGCACATAACCTTTTTCTTCCGTTTCTCTTCTTCGAACTTGAAATTCCTCCTCATTTTATCGGCCTCTATGACACCTCCCCCACATTAAATCTGAGGCTTCCGGCTGCCGAGATTGGCCACCTTCCCCTTCAGCCCTAGCGGATTTGGCGGGTGGAAAGAGGATTTCCTTTCGTGCATTTTCAATCTGAAGGAGGAAATCAGAGCTCGAATGAGATTTGCGTTGAAGTGACACTTCTCTAAGCCCCACCCCTCACCCTTATTACAAACAGAAAAGTCTTTTTTCCTCTCTTGTCTTGTTACAATGAATGAATTTGGATGAAAGAACGGGAAATAATTTCAATCGTCGTTTGTCGACGTCTTCGATTTTTTTCTTTGGATAAAGCTGAACGTGATTAGATTCACCGTCATTAAAATTTAACCCAAAGGTTTATTATTCTTTTGAATGAATTGTGCAAAAATCAATTCTATGCGGATAAAAAATTATTTTAAAACGCTGCAAATTTTACACAAAGGTTTATTATTCTTTTGAATGAATTATCCAAAAATTAACTTTGTCAATACAACATTAGGTACCATAAAAACTCGATTTCTGTAGAGTTTGGAAAGAATTCCCGAAAATGGATTCTACGTCAAAAATTACTCTGAAAACGACACCCCATTCGACCTCCTGACATCCTTCAAAAGCCCCATTCGTAGTCCCTCGAAAGCCCCATAGGTCCCCACGGTGAGATTGAATCGTTATGGGACCACAAAAAGGGTCCTACGTATAAAAATACTTCGAAAACGGCACCTAACTCGACCCCATAGCCGAAACCCTTCCGCAGCTCCTCTTTAGCCCCACGGGTTGGGCGATCGGGCCGATAACTTGCGGGCACAACTAGATGGTAAACCGAGTATTTCGCCGAAATTTCAGATTACAAAAAATTCTTCTTTCTGGAAGAACATTTAAAAAGAATTTTTTATTTTAAGAATTTACACATCTTGAATCGTATAATGACACATTTTGAGGCCATAATGTGTTTATTCAAGGAATAATACCCCCCTGACTTAGCTGACTGTTAATTGATCGGCCGGTGTTGATACGCAAAATATAGTTGTGAAGGACGTTCATCTTCGGAGATGCGGGTTTGGTGCTTGAAAGGTCTTGTAAAAGCATATCATATCAAAGACGAGGAGAAAGGTGCTGACAGGAAGTGGGTGGAGGCACCATAGCGTTTTGCTCTCAATTAAAACTTGTCCCAGTCCCTCTTCGAAGACTGAGCACAAGTTGGGTGACGACTTCAAGGGGCGTCTTTTATGGATCCAAAATTTCTCAACCTTCCCACCTTGAGAACACACGCCCAAAGAGGTTCAGAGGTGATTGTAGTGGGCACCTACGAGCAGAAAAAGACGAACGCAATTTATTTTAATAGTGCCAACGGAATCCGCGTTTCTTCGATTGTTTTCACCGGATCCTTCATCACTTTGATGCTTTTCTTGGCTTCTTTCGAGATTCCCCCTTCCCGAGGTGCCAACAGACCAAACAATCATCAAAGTAGGGGGCCGCTCTTAGTGAATTAGGGAACAGCCAACAAAGGCATTATTTGTCACAATAAACCTGCGGGCAAGAAGAAAAGCCCATGAGAGAACAATAGTTTCTAATTTCATCTAAACACAAGACCGTGTGTACCAACACAGGGCCACCTTTTTCTTGTTCAAACAAAGCAGCCATTCAAACTAACGAATGGGAAGAAAGAAAATGTATTGTTGTTGTATACGGAGTAAAAAACGTGTTTTCCCGATGTTTTGTTTTCGTAGCTCTTTTTCTATTACCCCAGCAAGGAGAGCAAATTTGGAACTTAACGAATATTTAACATTTTTAGTAGAGATGAGTTAAATTCGTTGCCATCAGGTTTGTGCGAAAATTTTAAAAAGCTTGTACATGGCCGTTATAATAATTATGAAATGATAGGTAGGTACCTCTAATGGGCTAGAAAAAGTTAAAAACGTAGCAGTTTCACTCCTACACTTTTGGTGACGTAATTAATGACTTCTTGTGTAGAAAAACAAGCTCCCGTTGGAAGATGAAAGATGTTAGTCCGCAAGTTGCGTCGACCGTGCAAAACCAACTGTCCCTGAGGGCATTGCCACAAAAACTGTCCCGGATGACATTCAGCGTGGACAAAATAGCCTGTGTGTCACCAGGAATCATTTTTATCTTGGTTTTTCAAATGTTTTATTGATCGGTGTCGGCAAAAAGGAGATCCACCTTGAATACTAACGACCAGGTTGTGCCACGGCGGGTTTGGGATTCCTAGTCGATGACCTACGGACGTTTCAGATTTGATTTTATATTGTCATAAGTGTACTTCGGAATCGACTCGTCCCTCGTAAAGTTGCTGGAAGAATTTGGGAACCCGACGTCCAGACCTCGTTGAACGGTTTAGTGATGGGTCGGCTCCCTTCTGATGCAACTGTTGTGACATGTTTACGACTCCAGTCAGTTGGTAGTTCCTAACAGCGTGTCGTACGATGAACCGTTCTATCTGCTCGTCAAATGTCTGATCTGAAAAAGTGGTATTGATTATGTCACTTGTTTTCAACGCCTTGAGATCTTGATTGGGCTTTGATGCTTGGAAAAGCTGAACTATTAGAAGTACAGCTTTTTGAGGTCATCTTTTCGAACATTTTAAAACCAATTTCTTCTAAATCGACTGAATATTGAAACACATAATTCGGGAAAAGGGGCGAATTGGTTGATTCCCGTGATTGTTTTCGTTAATATTCAACCGATTTTGATGAAATTAAGCTAACAATTTACGAGACTCCAAGGACGGCCTACTGCAGACGATTATGACGGGGAAGATCGGCGGACGAAGAGGGGAGTTGGAAAAGGCGTGTTGGTTGTAGAACAGTAGCTGGATGGGTATAAAACGACCTGCTGAGTTATGCAGAAAAGATCACCAACCAATCAATTCAAAAGAGGAGACGACGCTAGAAGAAGAACTTCATAAGAGAAATCTGAAGAAGAAGAGCGTGTGCGCGGGGCCTCCCCCCACATTCATAAAATTTATTTGAATACTAGCTGGGACACCCGTTCTTCGCACGAAATACAACGTCCCGTCCATCACCTATCAATGCTTCACTCAGAACACCCATAGCAACCTGTCCATGTAGGTTCACTTCCATTGATCCTCAAGAAGCCGTAGGTACCATACAGACATCCATTTTTATTAATTCAAGATTAGGCTCTTAGTACTTTTCCTGTTCAGAAGGCGCAAGTCTGTGTAGATGAAGCCTATCCAAGCAGGTGACAGTTGCAAAAGGGGTCAGGCAGGGCTGCAACGTTGCTTTTCAACATTTATTTGGAACAGGTGTTTAAAGAGGCCCTGAATGCATGTGACATTGCTATCCAAGTCAATGGATTACCTGTCTCGAATTTGTGATACGCGGACGACACGGCGCTCCTGGCTCACACTGAAGTGGAGCTCCAGGTTCTATTAGACGAGTAGCAATCGCTTGCAGGAACTATGGCCTGGCTATTTTCATAGCCGAAACTAAGTCAATGGTCATAAAGACGACCAACGATGGCGTGAGGCTGGTAGTCGACGGGCTATTGAGCAGGTGCAACGCTTCAAGCATGTACTTGGGCTAATGGGTTTCGGAGACGTGGTCGTTGGAGGCGGAGCTACACAGTTGGATCGAAATCGCCCGGGCAGAATTCAATAATATGAGCAGTGTTTTGTGTCGCCGGGATTTAAATTTTTCGCTGTGCTGATGTCAATCCTGCTGGGGTGGAGACCTGGACGTTGAAGGCCAAGGACATAAACCGGCTTGAGGCCTTCGAGTTGTGGCTGATCCGACGCATGTGGAGACACGTGAGGCTGTTTCTGGCAAAAAGAAAAGACTTTGTTAAAATCTGAAGTTTTGACAAGCTATGTATGTACTTAGATCGCCATCTTGTTGTGTCCCCGCGATTTTCAGCCCGATCGCCCTAATCCATGGGGCTCTTTGGGGCTACTGGAGGTGTTTTAAACGTTTCTGGCAATGGGATAGTGTAGCGTGTCCTTTTCCCAAACCATATTTCATTGACCAAGGAGCATGTTGGTATTAACCGAAGATGCTAATTTCTGGCCTACAGCTAACTCCAGGGTGTTATGAAGAGCCGCCCCTAGCGGCATGATTCATAACCCGGCACAACCAGGTAGATGATGAGACCCAACCCGATCCTGTACCGTATGGGAGGATGAGATTTTCACGGGTCAGATGATCGTAATTTACCCGTTTAATCTTCTCTCCGGCCTGCGCTGGCCACCCGTCTACATTAGTTCCGCCTCATTTCCATACTAATGCACCTCGGTAAAACAAACTTCCCATTATAACTGATGAAATTGTGACAAAAGGCCTATTAGGAAAAAAATCATCCTTTCGTCTAACGTCAATATATATTTTACGAATAAGTTCTCTGCATAGAATACTCAAAAAGAAAGAAAAGGAAACACTAAAAAAGAAAGAACTTCGATTATCAACGTCTACCAAGTGCTACGTCGTTCCATTTACAGTATGTAAACGTCTCGTCCAACTTTGAAGGGAAGTCCGAATGCCCTTCTTTTCAAGTAGAGTAGGAAGTTAAGCATGAAAAGAAGTAAAGCACACAGAAAGTCAAGTGGACCCGACAGTCGCTCCATTTTCAAAAGCAGTACAAACTACAACATGGAAAAGGTAAACTGTCCAAGTCGCTAATGATGAGCCCTAAACAGCAAACAGAAGTGATGGAAAAAGTTTTGGTGGCAGTGGCGGTTGTTTTTATGGAACATCGAGTGTTGGTGAACTATGTGAAACGGGAGGGAGCAGCTGCTCGCAGCCCAACCGTTTGAACGGCCACCATTTGAAAGATGGGAAATGAGTTTCACATGGAAATGAGAGCCGTAGACCAGTTTTTTTTTTTTTTTTTTTTTCATCAAAGAAGAACTCTAAGCCTTTGCTCGTGTGAACGCGCATGCTTGCCGTCTATCAGAGGAACCAGCGGAAGAATTGTGATGTGGAATGTGTGATAAATTCTTTCTGAAATGATGAAACCGAGGCTGGGAAATATCTTTTCCCCGCGTTGCCTGCCGTTCCATTGAATAATTAGCAAATGCGAGGAATGTGTTGAAATGAAAGATAAAAAGGGAAATTTTGACTAAAGAGTGCCGTTATCCTTAAGAGATAACATATTAGCGCCATTTTCATCCCATTGGGCAAAGTGAGGCTTCTCAAGAGTGTGCAAAAAATTAACGGCTCAAAGTACGTAGAAGAAAGAACTAGGTCATTTGTACAGTGTGGAAAGTATACGTAATGTGCCTTAATTATTCACTTCTCCAGGGATCTCTTCGTCCAACTTACATACGACACTTGACCTGGTAAGTTGAAGTCATTTAAAGACACTTTTTTTTTAACCCATCAACCAAATACCCAGACGTTATAAGAAAAACCCTTTGGAAAACAACTCAATATTATTGAAATTTATATTGTATAGATATTACAGTACAAAAATGTGTTACCGTGTGTGGTTGTTTTAGCATGTTTCTATAGTATAGCTAGTACAATATAATGTATTACTAGGTATATCCTACCAGCGGGTTGACAGGGGACTCACTTTACTCGCCCATTTGCACTCACTCATTGTCCCTGGTGGTGGGGAAAACACCAAAAATTCCAGAAAGTATAAGAAATTAGTAAGAACTGCAATCGTCTCCCATCTTAAAAATGACTTCTTCCAAACTTCTGGGTCCAGGGGGAGCAAAACGTTCTTTCGTCCAAGTAGGGTAAAGCCCCGTACCTCGCCCCTCTTTTCAGATTTTCCTCTCTTGGGAGACCCCTAGGGCTCTGATCGAATCGTTTTTTTTTACAGATCGCTAGGGAAATAAGTTGTCTACAAGATCCAGGTGTTGAAATGGGTTATTTCAAGTTTTCGAGTTTTCTAGAGCTAAATTTCTAAAACCCTCCAAAGTGGGGCCAGGTACGAACATAGTACCTACCTCGCCCCGGATAGGGTCGTACCTTGCGCCACCTTCCCTATTTCTCGAAATTGAGCGCTCAGAAGTATGGAAAATGAATCAAATACGTTTATTTTATATTGAATATAAAACTTTAATGCATTAAAAAAATTATAATTAGAAAAACATGGCTAGGAATTGGTTGGTAACCACAACTGTATCACAAAATCCTAGAATTATTTTCAAGGACGAATACTTTTCTTGTTAAGCTTAAAGTTGTAAAATTTAAAATTGACTGAAGTTCATAGTGAACAAAAAAATTATAATTAGAAAAATATGGCTAGGAATTGGTTGTTAACCACAACGGTATCACAAAATCCTAGGGGCGAGGTACGCACAAGGAGGTGGGGCAAGGTACGTGCATACACACCAATTTTGAAAAACGGTCATGACACCCACAGATCCTATTTTTTCAGTGCTTAACAGACATATTGGACAACACATTAAACAAACAATTGTATGAAAATACGACTTAACTCAGCCCTGGGACGATCAAATGTACAATCTCCACGATCACAAACTGTCACCTCAAAAACGTTTTAACCTTCTCCTAAGATAACAGTGCTAGATATCACAAAAAAGTTCACAGCCAATTCAACCATTTTCAGAGAGCTACCGAATCAGTGGCTCAAAGTTGTAATATCCTTTCTCTACCAAGGTAATATCACTGGTGGGGCGAGGTAGGAGCATGGGCGAGGTACGGGGCTTTACCCTATCCTCATGCCACTAGCCTGCACGGCTGGTTCGAGCTATAGCTTATAAGGAGATCAATGTTAACTCTACCGATTTTCAGAATTCGTTCGATGAAAATTTAGTACTAAAACTAGGATCGAAAGGAAGGCACGAATTATAATCATTCAACATTTAATTGAGGGGTTACCATTTGAATGCATGCAGATGTGTCAAGCCCGCCCAGTAGTAGGGGTCAGGAATCCCGAGTTGGCAGGGAAAACAAACATTAAGCTTGTGACGTTCGTACTTACATACCCACATACAGACACGTTCTGAATTAGTAATATAGAAGGCGCGGGGACACCCCCCAGACCCCCGCATTAGTTTAGTTTAGTTCAAGGATTGAAGAACGCGGTACGTGCTTTTCCCGATTTCAGACCCCATTTTCGAATCGGAGCTAAATTTCCTATCGCAATAGTATGAATGAATGAAAAACGTGTTTATTGGCCAAATAAGGATAACATTATTATAGTAACTCAATTTGCCAGAATGTGACTATAGTCATATTCGCCCATATATGGGCTATGCCCGTCTGTCAGAGGTCTGCGACTAGTACGTACTATCACAAAAGTAAAGTGCCAGGGTGCAATTTGTTTAGTGAGGTGTACAAATCGCGACCTTCACTTCTGACTCAGCCCTGAAGGTTTTTGCCAGGGCGGGAAAAAAGGCCTTTGGGGGGGAGACGTTGTGAGCCAAGGAGTAGCTGCTGTTCTTAGTATTCTAAGTATGAAGTATGTCTATGGAGAGGAGTCGTTACTTACACGGTGGCCTGTTTACCCCCGGCAAAAAACATGTACCATGCTCCTCTTTTTCAAGGTTAAAATGTGTGGAACATCAATGTTGTCGTTTGACGCCAACAATTCATTTAGGCAGTCAACACCTTTTAGCAAACCGTCATTCTAGCGGTATTGCGTTTGTCGCTCGTCACTTGCCAACTTTCCCAGACCGATGACATCCGGTATACTTTCAGGAATTTTCGAAACTTCAGGTGTAGAGGGAAATGCTGGGCGTATCAACTTCCCCTTCCCAGTTCAAACAATGTAGGCGGATCGATGGGCCCGTCGTTCATTTTGCACTTCCTACATTGCGTCTCTTGTCTCAAAGAAAATCTGCCAGTTAATAATTGAAAATAGAAATTCACGGTTGATTTAAAGTCCATCAAAAGAATTTTTACTTTTCCTTGTTCATTTCTCTCTGAAGTTGAGTGGGTCATACGATCTCTTCAAAGAAACGTATATACTACACCCCGCAACTCCTCGACGTTCTGAAGGCTTAATCGATCTGACTTTATCAAAAACGGCTCCGGGTTTTACTTTCGGAACGTATTAAATAAATTAAATTAAACGTTTCTACAGTCAGATCATTTAATAATGATCAATTTTATGCCATTTTTTCCTCCACTTTTCCTTGTAACCAACCGCCAAACTTCCTTATGACCAATCATATGATTATAGTTTTCGCAATTTATTGCGATACATTTTATCAACCATTAAATGCTTACTAACGAAATAATAATAAGAAATTTTCTTATTATCTACCATTGACTAAAAACGGACTTCACATTGTGTTGGTTGGATACATTCTTGACCGGGAGAGGGACGGCAATGACGCGTGTTATGTGCACGTGACAATCTAATTAATATTTGCCATTCGACTGGAACATGTAATATGATATACTGCTTGTGTCTGACGTATTCGCATTACTCGGCAGAAAATCAAGTATTCATGAGAGGTAATTAACTTGATGCGTTCATTTTCTGCGGTGCATGAATGGATCTTTTTCACTGGTGTGTTTAAGGAAGGAAGTAATTCAATACAGTATTGGCGATTGGAGGGAATGTGGTCTGCTAGGTAAAAGTTGATATTAAACACAGAAGATGTTTTAACTCTCTATTGTAACAATCAACCCTTAACCTAACATAGCATAAAAGGACGTCATTTTTATCCGTTTACAATACTGGTTGTTAAGGTTAAATTTAATTCGCTTGAGATAAGGTTCCCAATGTGGGTCTTTTTGTTGAATTTGACGAATTGCCTGAGTGACCATACCTACCCTTCTCTCAGTGGCCCCATTATTAAATGATAAAAGTCGAATCTTAACCCCCTTAAAGGGGTTCTCTAAATCTGAAAACATGGGGTAAAAAATACCTGACTTTGCGCCCCATTATCTCGGGATCTGTTGGGCCGATTTTGATGAAATTTTGAGCACATATACTTCACACTGGGCAGCCGGATTGGCCAAGTGGTTCTCGGTGTTAGCAACTTCGCGCTGCATTCTGTTGAGGCCACGGGTTCGAACCCCGTTGAAGACCATGGAAATTTTGGGAATAAAAGTGCAGCTGGGTTAAAGTGATTTGTACCCTAATTGGGGAATTCCAATATTTAATTAGAGCTACGATAAATAATTTTTTCCGCTAGCCTCAAGAAGGAGATGGACTGGGACCTTAAAGTTTACCGACGATTTGACCATTGAAATTTTGATAAGCCCCCAACGATTGTCAGCTAGGGATGTATAGAAAGTATCGATACTTTACAATATCGATATTGTCTTGAAAAAGTTTCGATAGTTTTCGATACTCCTTCTAAAACAGAGTTGGGCAAAAACCAACTGCAACTAACAACAGTTAGTTACTAACAACTACAACTAAATTATTCGAACTAAACCTCAACTACAACTAAAAGTTTAGTTGTTAGTTGAAAGGCTCAACTAAAATTTTCAACTAAATTAGTTGTAGTTGTGAGTGCAACTACAACTAAACTAGTTTTAGTTGTGAGTGCAACTACAACTAATTTAGTTGAGAAAGTTAGTTGAGACCTTCAACTAAAACTTTAGTTGTTAACTGTAGTTGTACATATAACAACTAACAACTAAAAAAAGAGTGAACAAAAATTTTTCAAAAAAAAAATTTCTTTTTCAGTTTTTTCGGAAAATTTTTTTTTCAAAAATTTAGTTTTTTGAAAACTTTTTGTCGTTTTGAAAAAAAAAGATTTTTTTTGAAAAAAAAAATTTTTTCCAAAAAAAGTGAAAAAAATTTTGAAAAAAATGGTTTTTTCAACATTTTTGCTTACTTTTTTTTTAGTTGTTAGTTGTTAGTTGTTATACGTACAACTACAGTTAACAACTAAAGTTTTAGTTGAAGGTCCCAACTAACATTTTCAACTAAATTAGTTGTAGTTGCACTCACAACTACAACTAGTTTAGTTGTAGTTGCACTTACAACTATAACTAATTTAGTTGAAAAATTTAGTTGAGCCTTTCAACTAAACAACTAAACTTTTAGTTGTTAGTTGAAACTCAACTAACAACTAATAGTTGTTAGTTGAAAATTTAGTTGAAGTAAATTTTAGTTGAACTACGCCCAACTCTGTTCTAAAATAAAGCATCACGATAATGATACATTTTTACCTGTATCAGACCTGGTACTTTTCTTCCGAGGATTTTCCTTTCTACAAAATTCAATAATAAGTTTTGTCGAAAATTATTTACCCAATCCACGAGGTCGATTGTGAAAAGTGGAACTATGCGATCGTAGAACGCCGCATGAGTCTACGGTTGCTATCACTAGTAAAAATTCCCTGTTCATGATATTTTTGACCTTAAAATTTTTTTTTAAACCCAAGATTTTGAATTAACATGCGTAATATAGTGCAGATTAATAATATAGCTGTAGATTATTCTGGAGATCGACCCAAAAGTAGTAAAATTTACTACTTTTGGATCGATCTCCAGATTTAATCGTCAGTTAATTAATAATATATTTATTTTCGAAAATTCGATTTTTTGGGTTAAGCTCGGTTTTTCTGAGTTCGCCTGGGCCTTAGCAGCTCGACACTGGTCCCTAAACTTAGCTGTTAATGAACAATTTAGACCACCAGCAGAGGCGTCATCACTCTCACGTATTGGAGCTTTTCTTTTTGTGGTCCTCATTCAGAAATCCAATTACGTATTTCATTTTAGCTCGGTACTGTTGAAGGATGTTGAAGGAAAAATCATTGCAAAAGAATTAAATTCTGTAGAAAATGCGGGAATGGAAAGGATCCGACGTGTTGGCAGTACGGCGAGGTAATAGTCTGGCCAAGAGAACTTCCCCTTGCACCTCGACCAGAGAGTTTTAATTAAGACACTCCTTGAAGGTTAGATGTTTTATTGTGTCCGCTCTCTCTCAGTCGGATTGTACCACGTAACGAGGTTTTTCATTGTTTCAGAAGAGTAGAAATTGAGCTAAAGGGGGACACCCGTTAGTCCTTCATCTCTTCATTCCCTTACCAACAGGCGAAATTCATCTGCTGCGTCATTAGCGAGCGAATTTCAGGGATTTGTTTTTTCTGAGGAACTCAGACATATTTTTGATGTGATAGGCTTGAATTTTGAATTTCGCTTTCGGGTATCGGCCTACATCTGTTACACGACTTTTGAGGTACCAACCGATCAAAATTTAATGCTCTCACTTTTATTCATAAAGGTGAGAGCATTAAATTTATGTTCATAATGAACCTAAGAAGCTCACATTACACCAACTCTCACCGCAATCTGAATACAAACCTACTAGTTCCAAGTTACCCACCAAACTCGCCACTTAATCCAATCGATTACCCGCTTTCCAACAAAACTTTTGAGTTAGTTGAAGATGGAATGTGCCTGCCTTTGCATATTTATGAGAGCTTTCTTCGAGTTCGTGCCGAAACTTTGAACCAAAATCACATTCAAGATTCTTCAGCTTGATTTCCAATTCATCCGACTTCCTTTTCCACAGTAGACGTCTTTAATAACACGTATTCCTCAAACAGGATTTTCTGTTTGATTAGATCGAACCGTCGGTCTTCTCAATTTCACCTATGTATTTTCTCCGGGTCTTGAACCTGAGTCGGGACATCTCCATGCCCTTTGTTTTCAATTAAAATTGATTGAATGCAAATTGGAGTGTAAGCAAATCCAATCGGGCATGATATCGAAGCTCCCCTTCCGAGGAAATGAGCTGCCTTGAAATGAGCTTTGGAACAGATCAAGTACTTGCAAAGTCGCGCAGATAATTTGCACAAGTTTGGCCTCAGCGACGGAGGTTGAGCCGCATGTCACCGATGCGGGAAGGCCTTCTCTTGTGTCAAAGTTTTAGGTAGGTACTTTGCCATCTCATCACCCCACAACCATATAGAAATTCTCTTTCGTACATTCTTCGTTCTCCGATGACGAAATGGAACAATATTTATTATTGTTAACGTATAATACGTCAGTTTCTGGTTAAGCGCAATCGACAAGCTATAATGGACTCGAGATTGGGGGGGGGGGGGAGTATATTCTCAGAATATGAGAGTACCACAATAAAGTATGGGAGTCCTCAAAATCGGTCCTTACTGGTTTCATGACGTTGGGCATTGTTGTAGAAGCTGCCAAATGCCTCTCCAGGAATGTGGATTGGGGGCGCCCAAACAAAGTTATGTAACGTGAAGAAGGCAACTTCAGCAATCATGAAACTATCGAATTGCCACGTTATGTTATTTTGCCGAGGACCAGGGATTTCGGTATTTGAGGAAAACAAGCATCTGTTCCTCTCTGTAACTCTGTGATCTGTCCAGACTTGGGTACCTATCCATACATGACAGTCTCCCCTACATTCTCAGAATATAAGAGCCCTCAAAATACGTCTTCTTGACGTTGGGCATTATGAATGTTTTTTAATCTTCAATTTTGACCATGCACTCAGTTCTCCTTAAGGAGAACTAGAATTCTAGATGTGCTCAAAAGGTTTTCCGGCTGATCGCTCAAACCCGTTGGGCTCTTTGGGGCTAAACTTCTTCCACGTAACACTTTAGATTGCAATAATTGCGTATATAATTATTATACACGACTCTATGGTAAGTAATTACGGAAAATTGAAAATTAGTTGGTAACCAACGAGTCGCAGGAAATTCAAATCACCTAACAATGGGAAACCAGTATCCTGTTTGACGTCTTTGAGAATTGGGTCTTTGTTCCCGCCTCAGGTTTAAATTTGTTCATTTGAATTCTTTAAACTAACTTTTAGCTTCATTTGGGACTATTCTATCGATTAAAAATTAAAGCTCGACGCACATCATTTTTCATTTTTGACATCTGTGAATTCGTTCAATAAATCTGTGAAACTTGTTATTAGCATGATGTCCCAATTAACTAAAATCTAATGCGGCCCTTATGCATAATTCACGTGAAAAAAGCTCGACTCGTCTAACACACTACTTATCTACAAAACTGTATGAATATTCATCATTTTCTCAAGCAAACATGGAGTACTATAGTTGTGTTTGGCTCCTCTATGAATGCGAAATACTTTATGAACTTTTCATCATACAAATGAGATAATACATATTATGTATTATTTACATCCTTAACTTCATAAATAAAATTAATCTTTAAATTTTTATATTTACAGGAATGTAAAGAGCAACGAACGTTCACATGGTAAGTTTCAAGCCTTTCATCTTAACACATTAATTTCACAATTTGTAGCCTCTTTCGAAAAGTCCTCGTTATCCCTCCGAGCGCCTTTACTTCATCCATTTTCGATGCTCAGCTGGACCCGCGAGAGGGAAAGATGGCCAGATGGAGACTTCCAATAAATAACACTTAACTGCCGAGAGAAACTCTTGGGAACAATCACTCACTTCTAGGGCTGAGGGGATGGGAGGACGGGTAATGGTATCAATCTCCCTTCCCATCGATGCGAGTCATACGAAGCCCTCAATAAAAGTTTTATAATCATGCGATGCGTTTCAGGTTCGATGGATGTTGTAAAAACAATTGGGGCAAACTTTTTTTTTTCAAATCTATTGTACTCATTCCCTTTCCTCGAGGATTTCGAAAAGGGGGATTCAAAGGGCGTAAACTGAGTAATGCAAACTCCACGTTCGAGTATTGAGACGGGATCGGAAATGAACCACATATTTGTCTTCATCCCTTTCCGTCAAACGAGAGGAAGAAACAAGATAAATCTTTTAAGAATGACAAGTACTTCCCAAAGATTGCTCGTTTTTATCGTCTTTTCTCTGCAGTTTTATCTGCCATCAAATTTGCTGTAGGTACCTTCGTTCGTGAAAAAGCAATATAAACAAAACAAATTTCTTTTCTTTCTTTCTCAGAATAAACGCCTATTGCAGGGTCTTTTTGTCTTGAATGAAAATAAAATGCTTCATCTTCAGAAGTTGACTAGGCTTCCGAGATGGGTCGAGAATGATCCCAAAGTCGAGGGTGCTCGAGTTACATGTCACATAAATCTTGCCATCCACAATCTCTGGGGTTTCTTCTTTTGCTTTCTTCTTTTTTCAAGGTTGGTCCTTTAAGGGTCGTGGAGCAATAACTCTGCGAGTGAAATCCGCAAAAACTTGGTTGCCTTATCGAAAGACCTAATAAAAACTCAAGACCCTGCAAAGTTGAATAGATTCGGAAGTTTGCGCTGAGCCCTAAAATTAAGTTGAGTGAAACAATGCGAGTCGCAGTTTTGATTTATTATTCTTGGAATAATAAACCAAAGCTTAAATTCTTGGACGGAAAAATGGACGGAAATTCGCGACGGAGGTCGACGACTCCGATCGGCCTCAAAATTTGACACTATCCGTTTCAAGAGGTCTACATTCTAAATCCGAAATGTCCGTCCGCCGTCCGCGTTTTGGGCAGTAGGAATTTTTTTTTTTTAATCTGAAATTTTGACAAATACATGGTTTATCATCTAGTTGTGCCCGCAAGGTTTTCAGCCCGATAACCCAAACCCGAGGGAGGGGTTTTTTGAAGGCTTTTAGCTATGGGATCGAGTTAGGTGTCGTTTTCGAAGGATTTTTGGACGTAGAATCCATTTTTGGGGGTCCCAAAACGATCCGATTTCACTGGGGCGATCTATAGGGCTAAAAATGGGATTTTTGAAGGATCCCAGGAGTTTAAATATTTTTGGAGTAAAAAATTAAGAATTTTTGAAAAAAAAAATCCAAAATAAATTTTTTTTGAAATATAAAAATCCAAAAAAATTTATTTTTTAAATTTTTTCATTGACAGAATTAAATTTCTGCACAAGTAACGTAGGCTTATACCAAAGAGTAATATACCTTTGTGTAAAATTTGCAGCGTTTTTTACTTTTCTCTGGTACTAGAGTTGGCCACCACGTTGCAGCCCCAAAATGAAGCAACTTTACCAGAATAGCAAGTATAACTTAATTTTCAACCCGAAAATTCGAATCCCCTCCTAACAGTATAATTATGTTTGGGACCTTTAAAATTGAGAATAAGGGGTATGAAAATTTCACATTCAAAAATATTTGCGAAAACAATCAAACCCATGTTGGAACATAGTTAAGATTTTATCATTTGAATTTCTATCTTCTGGGAGCAATAGCGTATAATCATGGCATGGATCATGAGAATTTTGATTGATTGATGAGCTATAGCATCGTAGTATGGCTATGGCATAATATGCCATTTTATGGGTATGCTTCTCCCAAGGGGTTCTTCGGGTTTTCTCGGGGGCCCTCATTATTCTAAATGAAATAGCTAAATGAAATTCTAATTATATCATTCATCAAGATATGTGGAGGCCTTTGGGGAATTTAACGATTCTCTGGGCGTGTGATTCGAGGAATGGTACAACTTGGGCTGGCAATTCACTGAAGGAATCGTTCTCTCAGCTACCCTTAGCCAAGAATCTACTTATCAGGTTCTCTTTGAAAAGGAATCGTTTCGTTTGACCATTCCAAAGGGACTTTATCTGCAAGTGAAGGGCTGAAGTGGACAAGTTCAGGGACAAGTTAGGGATGTTCTTTCTATTCCTTTAGAAGTATTCGCGTTCATTCTTACTTCATTGCAAAATAATAGCAAAATAGTTGTAACATACATAACTATTGACCTCTCTCGAAATATTCTTCAAGCCACTTCACGTTTTCACGATCACTTACGATGATACCGAGTTTCTGGCATTTGGGTTTGATACTATATGCAAATTTCGACTGAAGTCGGGATTGGCGTTGTATCCACGCTGGCCGAGGACGGCATAAAGGGGGAAAAAAATTCCGGGCTAATTGGAAACCCCAATGCCGCGTTCGAGTTCACGATACCCAATCTGATAACAGACGGCTTTTTGTAACCTGCCGTAATCTGATCAATCTTATCTGGTTACGTGGTTTAGCTACTTCGAAAGCGATTCCGGGATACGTAGGAAAATGTCGATTAGTAAAAACATTATAATAGAATGATTTCTTTTTGCAATCCCTTCGAAAGACTGCAACATTTGATGGTTGGTAAACGACAGTAAGCTGAGCTCCGGAGGGTGACATGTGAATGGGTTGAAAAGAGTTGGCTTGAAAGGAGGACATGATCAATCAGAAACGGGCAGTCCAGAACCAACGATAGGTAGCTATTCACCTCACGGACTGAAAGAAATGGAAAACCATTTCGAGGCCCCAAGAAACGAGAGCTAAGTGCATCGAAACCCTTTGTTGATCACAATAGGTCGTGTGGAAGATGGATATGTAGACCAATCTAGAGATCTGTCCAAGTACAATAAGGATTGATATTTCCCCGGAACGAAACAAGAACCTATTCGGGCAAAACGTCACGTCGTTTCAACGTGATTAAATCAAAGTTTTGTTAAAAACCAAAAAATGTGATCCTTTACCCCCATAAAGGGTTGGTTTTTGTAACTTTCCCTTTTGTTTCAAACCTAATTTTGAGTTATCACAACTTCCACAACACGACATGACGCACTGAATCATCCCGCGTCAACTGAGCTTACGACTGAAGTTTTGTCCAACAGGAATTTTCCGCTCGGCGAAGTCCGCACGATGACAATCATTAATCACTACCTCTGAGCTTCCAACTTTTTTCATTTCCAAACCCACAACTCGTGAGCTACAAATTCAATATCATACAGAGGATCTGTGTTTGTGACACGTCGTCTGGATGATGCGAGTTTGCAATTAAACAAGCAACAGCTGAAGTGAATCGTCGTTTACGTCCCGAACAAGTTTAAAATGCCCTTTCCTCGGGCAGTTCGGCGATTTCCGGCTCGATCAACCGGAGCCCGTTCAGTTTGCGGGAAAACTCCTTAATTGTGATTCTCAACACGCCCTTCTTGTTCCCCTGGGTAAGATTTCCTTGTTGGTCCATTCCAATTAGACTTCCTTCAACTTGAGAACTCACTCTTCCTAATAATTTCCCCGGCGGTTTCATGTCAGGAATACTGAGAGAGGGGAAATGGTGAACTTGAGTTCAAAACAGATAGAGGTAGCGATTGGTTCCAATTTCTGGGCCAAACTATAAAAGTGTCTTCTATGTTTTTTCTAACTGCCTAACATAATGTGTCATCATTTTTTTTTTCTTCTTCTTAAAGTTCTTTTTAAAAAACAATCGGAGTAGAACAATGTGGGCGTAAATTTTCGATTTCTTCGGTTTTATTGATGCTCCGTTGAATTCTGGTTTCATGCTTTTGGTGTATTATTCTTAGGTGTGTAGGAAAGCGTTTCGATGCTGATAGATAAGTCGTTTTCTGTGATGCTGTTTCATAAGCCACATAGAACCTTATAGAAAAATGTGTCGTCACTATGTCAATTCTGTCGTCAATGTGCCGATCAAAATAATAAACGATTGTGTAGTATGACATACATTGTGCAGGTTTTTAATCTCACTGGAATTTGGTGAGATCTGATGATGTGCTTTACTGCAAAGGATCAGCTAAGGAAAGTAGGGACTTACTCGTGGGAGTTCGTGGTGTTGGCATGGTAGTGAATAATCTCCCATTTCAAGCTTTTAATATAAAAGCTCCAATCCCATGAAATATACAGTTTCCCTCGCAGTATCACTCACCACGATGCTTGTGAAGCGCTTAGTTGGCTTCTCATTACAAAGCCCTCAGAGGTCCTCCCCTCCCGTTTTACAAATTATTTTCACGATTATAGCCAACTCCCCGTTCAAACATCCCCTTTTCTGCTTCCCTCGTGATTTTCGAGCGTAAGCCGTTTACTTAGCCAAGTCCCAAATGCCTCACTAATGGTCGACGGTCACTACGATGAGATCCTCGAAGATCACACCGCATATCTACAACTGAACGGTAGCAACAACTCCGTGATATGAATATTACATGAGAAAGGGGTTTGAGAAGTCTCCAATTAATGGACTGGGCGTTTAACTAACAAAACATACAGAAACGTTCGATATTTTGCGTTGTTAGGTAGGATCATGTAAATTAGTTATTCTCTACTGGATTAAATGCAGAATATTGTTTGCCCCCTTACAGTTAGGAGAAACGACGTATGTCGAAGGAGGGGAAGAAGTTTCTACATTTTTGCAAAGTTTACATTAAATGCAAATTTTACCATACGCTAAAATTGTAAAAAATTCGCTAAGATTGTTAAGCTTCAAAATAACCTGTAAAAAAAGCGTTGCCGCCAGTGGGGTGTATTGCCGCTTGTGACTATGTAGTGAATTATATTTTTACCGTTGTACTGGGGGACACCCCCAGACCCCCGGATTGTTTCTGTCTTCTGGGAGATTTCTGACTTACCTTATGCCCAACTATAAACCAAATAACCTCCGTAAAAACACATTAGATAGTAAAACGTACTGTAGATTTTGTGAAATTAACTGTAAAAATGTCAAGTCGTGAAATTTTTTTCTTTCCCGAAACTGTTGGAGCCTCTTTGTGTACATCACTTCGTTCCAAAGATGCTCCTATCAAATTATGAATAGACAAACTTATTTACGAGGCGGAGGAGATCGCATAAATTGAAGACCACTCTTCGAAAGTGGAGTCCTTTTGAGACTCCCTTCTGAAACGTAACCGAATTAGTTTCCCACCAAGACATCTCTGGCCGGTAACGTCGTCATTCCCCCCACTTTTCGGTTATCTTCTCACTCTTCTTGGGGCCTGTTTTTGTTTCTTTTTAGAAAAAAAGTCCCAATAAGGCTTCGTCGAGTCCCCCCCAAACTCGTTGAAGTTGAAAGTGGACAAAAGGCTGATGTGAAGCTACTGTCCACATTCGATGTAATTTTCAAACAAGACACGCTATTGACATTGGCAGGAAATACACTGGTTGTTTGATTGGATTACAATGTTCGCTCGATCTGACGTGAGCTCTTTCGAGTGAGAAGCGATCGGTACCCATCGCGAACCATTTGAGGATATTAAATTTTCTACCGTAAACTTCCCTCAGATATGTTATGTCCACATTACACGGAGCGGTATTGGATCTTCCTACTCCTAACCTATATACCCGGCTCTTTAGTATTCACCGTGTCCTTCCCGAACCACCAATATCGAATACCCACTCAATACTACACCTACGGTTCATAGCTTATCAGAGAAATGGACGGATCACCTCGGCATCCGGCAATCCTCCTTCGATCCATCAAGAAACATCCTCTAGCTCCTCTCGATACCTTCCATGCTTTACGATCTGTTGACACAACTCAAACGAAGCCCCACAAACTCCAAATACTAAAAATTAAACCCCCCCCTGAAAGTCATTGGACGTGTATTACACATCACATTGATGGAATCAACAGCTCGAGAGGATCAGGTGAAGTTTATAACTGGAAGGCTCCTTGAAACAAGATTGTCCCGGGAGCTTGACTCATTACCTTCACGTCATCAACCCCTTCGTTAACCAACGTCGAGGGTTAAGATCCAGAGAGGGTGACAATTGACAAAGCGGTCTAGAAAATGGCTCGATATTTCTCTGTGTGTCCGTTAATGAGAACATGATTGGATGGAAAGTTGAGCCCTTATTAACAGAGTCTTTACGACGCATAATACTAGAAGAACCGATAGAAAAGCTTAGTATCAGAAAGACAATTAAGAAGTGTAGGAATATAATTACAAAAATTGAATACTTGGTGCGTGATGAATATACGAAAACGCTGCAAATATTACACATAATATGTATGTATATTATACACATATTAACAAGGGTTTATTATGCTTCGATGTAAATTGAGCAAAAATTAATTCATTAATTCATTCATTCGTTCATTCATGCATTCGTTCATTAATTCAATTCATTAGTTCATAAAATATTTTTGAATTTCCTATTTACTTTTTTTAATTTATGTTAAAGTGTTTGGACTAATGAGGGATCTCGAAAAATGGATTTTGCGTCCAAAATTACTCGGAATACGACACCTTATTTGACCTCGTGGTCCATCAAAAATCCCAACAAAATTTGTAGCCCCATGAAAGTCGCATAGATCCCCACGGTGAGATCGGATCGTTCTGGGCTCCTCAAAAAAGGAATTCTACGTCCTAAAATACTCGGAAACGACCCCTAATTCGACTCCATAGCCGAAAACCTTCAAAAACGCCTGCCGCAGTCTCTTTTCAGCCCACGGATTTGGGCGATCGGGCTGAAAACCTTGTGGGCACAAGATGGTTACCCGATTATTTTGTCAAAACTTCAGATTTAAAAAAAAAAAAAAAAAAAAAAAATCGTTCTAGGGCTAGAAATGAGGTAGGTATTTTCTATAATTTACATTCTTCGTTACCGGTTTATTACATCTTATGTTTTCATTTGGGTGTTCATTTCTGTTACAAATTTGTTTAGTTAATATGTTTAATTAATATCATTTCTGTTACAAATTCGTTTAATTAATATCATTTCTGTAACAAATTCGTTTAATAAATATCATTTCTGTTACAAATTCGTTTAATTAATATTATAGATATGGTGGTTTATTTGGGAAAAGTCCCGTATTCTTATAATGATTAAAATTTAATATTTAATGAGAAAAAGAGGAAACATTTTCTTTTCCACTGAAAATCATGCTAATTGGGCTCATTTCTATTGAAGGCCTTGTTAAGGGGAGGGTATACTGAAATTGACCAAAAATTGACCAAAAATTCAATGCCAATTTTATTTCATTTTTCCATCCTACAAATATTCAAGAACGAGTAGAGATCAATAATAGGCTGGAAAACGAATTCTGTGGCGGTGAAATGATTCTTTTTCGATTTGGGGTCGCGTCTGGGTGCGGCCAAAATCACTACTTTTTGTTTACATTCATTTCTCTAACATGTTGTTACCATCTTGTGCATGTTATGCATGGATATGCATGTAAAAGCACATTTTTAATCTTATCCTAACTAGTTCACGAATGAACCATTTGAGAGGGTTATGGAAACGCGATTTTATTGATCAAAACACCCGAGAAACGTGAAATTCGGAAGTCAAAACTTTGGAAGCGTTTTTCTCGGTGATCGAGTTTTTCACGTTTTTACATGTAAAAATCGATATAACTCGGCTTCTAATGAACTTACATGGCTGAAATTTTTACTGTATGTTCTTAGACAGATTATCTAAATATTCACGTGTAGAAAATTTTCAAAATTTTGTATTTTTTTGCACAGCTGCCAAAAATTGCCTATTCATTTAAAAAAAATTTCTACACGTGAATTTTTAGATTAGATCTTGTTCTTCAAAATGAGACTAAGAACGATCAATTCGGGTGATTGGAAGCGGAGGAATATCCATTTTAGTGAGGGTCCAAAATTTCACATTATTGCTAATTGCCGGGCCCCTGAAAATGATTTTTTTTTTAAATGGCGGCGGTTTTGTGGGTTTCTGATGGCGAGGAACCTATAGGAACCAAAGAAAACATTCTTAAGTCAATTTTAACTAATTTAGCATTTTCAGTATACCCTCCCCTTAACAGACGCGTTATGGTTCATTTTGAAAGTAAGATGACAAATCAGAGTCTACCCCGAAAATGTGGAAATTGGTTTTTGAGTCAGAAATTCAGATTGTAAAACCAATAATCTGTCAAAACATTTACTAAATCATCCCCTGACTTTTTTGCTTCATTTTTAGATTCTCCACATCCAAAAACATAAATCTGCCGATTTTCAGCCCGATATGTCGAATCGCTTAGATGCTATGATTTTGCTGCCTCTAAGTTGCTCAAATAAACGCACTGTGCGGTGGACGGACATTGTAATTTTGAAATCCACACATAATTATTATTGGCCGATCAAAATTGCTGATCAACAATCAATCTCTGTCGCATAAAACACAATTATGTACAACGAATGTGAAAAATTTGTTGATGGTCTATATTAAGGGAAACTCAAATAGAAAAACACCCTTCAGGAAACCTGGGAATTCTACGAAGTCGTACCAGCATTGATCTGCTGTTGTTGCTGCCCAGACAATTATCGCTATAACAGCTCCATAAAGGATTAATTAACCTTCAATGATTGATATCGGCGAAATGTCTGGCCTTCAATGGCGAATGAGCAGACAGGAGGAAATTGGGTTCGAAAAAGCCTTTAAATGATGCATTCCAATCGGAACGAACCCCCCATACTGTACTTTGATCGCGGAGATTTGTTGGTTATTTCAAATAAATCATTTTAATCCAGCGAACCTTTTCGGCGTCACATTATCACGTGGCGCAAGGGGGATTTTCAAATATTGTCTCTTGATCAAATAATAAGTGGTTATACATTTTATTTCCATGGCCGATTCAAGCTTTCAATGAAATTTTCATTCCACTTTTGGCTCATCTTATGAATGAACCCCTTCATTCTTAATTACCCCCTCTTGTCGTCTCGACGGACCCCATGAATGGAACCCTATTACTTTCAATTCGTTGGCTAATTGAAAAGACCTTTTCACCTGGCAATTTCCAAGAACCTTGGGGGTATAAAATTGCAAGTTCCTCATCATCTAGAATGATCTTGTACTGTCAGAACCCGCCCTGTCAACAAAATTTGTTGACAGGACATTTAATGTGATTCTTTATTAGGAAAGTAGTCATAATTCATTCAAATTGGAAGTGATGCATTATATTACTTCAATTTGAATGAAAACTGATTAAATAACTTGTCACCTTAGGTATCAGCAGAACAACCTCGTACAACATTTGTCAAAAAAGTAGAAATACACCAAATCAACGTGGTAAATATCAGGGAATTTCCGAAATGAGCCCCAAAAATCGCATAGGCGGACGAAATGAGCCCTGGCTTTTTTCGGAGAAAAGTTGGTACCGGACGAAATGAGCCCCGGATTTTTTTCAGGGAATTTAAGGGCCGGCCGAAATGAGCCCCGAACTTTGTCGATGGAATTTCGGCCGCGGCCGAAATGAGCCCCGCGTGATCGGGATGGTGGCCGGTAGCTGAATGGAACACTCGACTCATCAGGCTTGTCTCTCCTCGAACCTGAAGAAGTTCTTCCATGCTTAGTCGAAGATCTGATTCGTATTAAACCTGACCACCGTAAAGTTGATGCCTTTTGCAACTATGTTCATGATGTATACGTGGCAGATGACGGTCGTTTCCCACCTGATATGTGGGCCGAGTGCAGTCCTTCACTGCAACGCACGACGAACTGCTGTGAGGCTTTTCATAGCAAACTGAATGGTGAATTCTACTCACCTCACCCCAACGTTTTTCTACTAGTTGACACACTACTGGAATATCAAACTGAAAGTTACGCCAAACTGTTGAGTACCACCACCCCTCGCCATGATAAAAAGAAGAAACATAGAGAAATGGACCTTCAGCTGTTAATTGAGCAATACTTCTTAGGTAGGATTGACAGAATTTCCTTCAATACTGCCGTCGGACCGGTCACGGGGCTCACTTCGTCCGGCTTGGGGCTCATTTCGGTTACAGTCAAATATCACGTAGGTTACTATTTTTAGGCTTCGAACTCTCAGAATTCACGGGGAAAATGTTTCATGCTTGTCAGGTTTTACAAGTTTTTTTTCTTTTCTCTGGTTTCATCGAACACGGAACTAATTCTCTGGGAAATGGAAAACGCTTGTTTTCCCACACGGTATTCAACTAAGATGTCTCCATATAACGCTCTACAAATTCCTCTGCGGGAAAATCGCATGCTGTTCCCAATCATTTTTGCCGGATCGATGAAAATGACGGAATTTATTGGTTAATTATTTTCACAGTAAGGAACTTATGTTTGACCGCCGACGAATATTGTCCTTTTATGTTTCATGGTGACATCATGGAGCAAAAGGGCAAATTTTGAGATTATCGTTGTGTAGATTCCAAAAATTCAGTAGGTATCGTCCGTCGTCATCGTCGTGTTGGGCAGGAGGAAGTTTTTTGAAGTACGAAGTTTTGATAATACACCTACCACATTCTCCGTCTAGTTGTGCATCCGTTTTTCTCCGTGTAGTGTTGTTGTAATGCTGCATCTTGATCCTATTTCCAGACGTTTTGAACCTATCTCCACATATTCGATTTAAACGAATTCGCACATCCTTTTCCACCCTGGATCAGATGTCTTGTCTTGCTAGTTACAAAACAATGTGTTGGGAATTCAATTCGAGATCATCGCCGAACCGCCCGATGTCTCTGCAACTGATGAAAACTCTCACGAAGTCGCTATTTCGTATACGAAACCTCTTATTGACCCAATTCTTCCTAACGATCCGCTGCTTGCGAAACAGCATACATATCAGTATAATATACATATTACGGAGCGAACAGAAGGCTCTCGGATTGGCGCCTGGAATTAATGTCCCTTCTCTTCAATGAGCACGCCGAGGAATTATATACAATTACAGCTATAGCTTCCCATGATTAGCCTCTTCGATTCATTTGACTCTTTTCACGTCGAAATAGTATTGAACGAACAGAGTTCGAGCCGATGAATCTCAACTCGATATCATCACCATGCACTGCTGATGAAGAACCTACGGTTGAATCTATTGTCGAAGATCCCACTCTTGCAATAGGTCTAGAATATTGCGCTCTGACACTATCTGCTGGCCGCTAAAGGAAACGCCGAAGTTCCTGAGTCAAAGGGATTTCGAGTTCTTTCTGATGGCAACATTGTCTCAGCTTGCAACATTTTTTCATTCACGTGATCTGTTCAGCCGTTCGGGCGTGATGCTGTGATAAAAAAAAAAAAAAAAAAATTAAAAAATAAACACAAAAAAAACACGTCGAAGAGATGAGCGCACCTTTCCATTTTTTGAGGGAAAGGTTGCGCTAAAAAGTCGTTGGTTCTACTCAATCATATTAAATTCAAACATTTTCAATTGAAAAAAAAAAAAAACTGATTGAGGTGAAAAAAGAGAAGAGCTGCAACTAGAAAGGGAAAAACGAGAGGGAGCGGGGAAATTTTGTGCAAAGAGTAGTTCGATTTCCGCCATCAGCTTGCTGTGTCGGAGCGCAATATTCTTGTGGGAGACCTATAACGACCCATTGCTCCGCGATACTGCACTGGCGTGGAGAGAAGTGAAATATGTCGAATTAGTGTCAGGTATGAATTTTCGTTCTCTTCAACGAACACGTCCTGGAATTGTACCTAGTTCCCCTATTTGCACTTCGAAAATTTCGAAGGCAAAAAAAATGTCTAGGCTATTTAATAGCCTAGAATTCTTTCCTTAATGATCCCATGTTTATCTTTACCCGAATAATTGTCTATTTTTCCTATCTTTTGCTTCCAGTATTACCTATATGATGCGTTTGAACTTAAAGTCATTCATGCCACGTTATATGTAATTGACATAATATTATTATGTCAATATATAGAATTAATTTTTCCACTATTTACAAAAGATTGTCATGTTTTTGGGTTCCGAGAGAACGATAGCGGTAGAAATGCTAGACGGGAATGGAGTGGTAGGTACTTGTCAGCCAGTCCGAGCTCCTGAATGATTCTGCGCGTCGATTGATTGACATAAGCCCGTCCAGATTCTCCTCCCTTTATTGCTTTTCACTGTTTCCATTTTCACCCGAAAAATACAGCGCCCCTGCAAGGGACCACTGCATAGCAACCCGTCCGAGTTGACTGATATCGAGTGATTCTTTGTTACAACCATAACATCTGCAATGATGTTGATTCGATTTTGGTCTAATTTTCAGGGATTATGTTGAGGTCCCACACATATTAAATATGTTATGAAGGATCGGACTGATTCAATCGACATGAAATTTTCTAGACGATTGAATCAGTCCGATCCTTCAAAACTGCTCTATACTCTCTACTTCGGGTGATTCTGGTCATCCTCAGCAACGTGGAAAAAGTTGGTTGTAAAGGTCAGTTTGATTACGCCATCGATTTTTTTTTAAATCTCAAGTACAAATTCCAAGAGGAAGATATCCAAAGAATGAGGTGCAGTTGCTTTCGAAGCAGTAGGTACCGAATTGCCATTATAATAATAGTATATTATGGTGGCAATATTATGTAAGTAACGTGTTTAATATCCTTCTTCATGTTTGGGTGCCATATCAGGCGTTGGCGTCATCTCCCTACTAACTCCTGTTGAGCGTGTTGACCAGTTCATTACAGAAGTAGTATGGACCTACTGTTTAACGCCGGATCTGATCGGCAAAGGAAGAGGTTTTCCAGAGCAAGATACTCTCGTGGTTCGCCATTGCCTTCCGAGAATCAGTATAAGGAAGAAATCTAGCAGCTGCTGGGATCGAACCAGCATCCTTTGACTCAGCAGTCCAACGCGCAAAACCCCTGATCCACTGATAACCACTAAAAATCCGTACACCGCTAAAATCTCTCCTGTTCATCCTTGGACGTTGAAATTTGAGGTGGAGCCCTTCTGGTAGTACAAGAGACGATTAATGTCTGTATAAAATTTACTTATAAAATAGTTTCAGAGCTTCCTGAGCAAATTTGGTTCCGTGTCTGTCTGTCCGTGCGCACGTCTGCATTTCCTTGTTACAGCTATAACTTCCACAATGTTGATCCGATTTCGGTCAAATTCTCAATTCAGTCAATTATGCCGTCCCACACTTGAGGTCCCATATAATAGAAATATTTCTTGACGAATGAATTAGGAACGCTGTGCGCAGGCGCAAACGTTTGATTCCTTCTTACAGCTTTGCTGCAGCAATGGGTAGTCTTTGAACGCGAGGAAGCTATGTGTCATGTCCCACTTGACAGTGAATTTAGTTTCACATGGAAATAACGAAGCCGACGGCGAGTTAAACTTTGATTAACTCACAGTTTTAGCGAGAATGGAAATTGAATAATACATTAATAACCTTCTAGGCATATGATAATGTGATCCCGGAGGTTTTCAAGCGTGAGGAACCCCGTGAATAATTCTGAGTAAAGAACGGAGGCGGAAATAGAAACCGACCCCCATTTGTGTTATTTAATTCAATATCAAGGGCTGGCTATCTGGAAGATTAAAAAGGGATAAGACTTTCTCGTACAGGACGGAAAGAGCTGCTTCCCGAGGAAACTCGCGTTTTGTTCCTTATTCCCTTTTCACCCCCTTTTTTTTCCGGAGCCCCTATTTTCACCCTATTTCCCCGCAGCTCCTTTCGCCAAGTTACTCCTAACCGAATTATCCTGAATTTGCATTCTCGCTGTCTCACGAAGCGCCTGTGTGGTGGAAGTGGGAGGTCAAAATGCATAAAGGGCCGTGTCTAGACCGAGTGCGGGGCTAAATAAACTAGGCTGTTGTCTGAGCAAATACAAGGCCTTCTATTTCTCTCTCCAGGTGGTCGGGCTGTATTATCTTGCGGTGAAAGGTTGTTGCATGGATAAATTTTAAACCATGTTATGTGCAGACAGCAAGGGCCTCAATGACGGTGACTAGGTAGATTCTCTGTTGCGCGGCCTAGTGGGGCTTTCGGGAATATGCTGCGGTTGAGAGAGTGCAAATTGTGTTCTTGGGACGAACTTTGTCTCCCTAATACCGAATTTGCTCTTAACCAGCACTGTCGAGAAAATATCCTGATCGCGAAGCGTATTCTGGGCTGAGAGTGGCTTCCTCTGGGCAAGTCTGGATCTGCTCAATCATTTGACATCCCTGGATCCCGATTTGTTGGTTTGGGATGGTATGGATTTTGTAGTGACCCTCTCGTGGCAGAAGAAGTTGGGTTTCATTGCAGAAACCTTGAAGAGGGTTTCACTCTATCTCGAGCTCGAGCTGATACCCGTTGGAAGAGGGAGATGAGCATGGTGACTCTGGACATAGGGAACGCTTTCAACTCTTTCAGATGGACATCCTAAGGTTGTAAAGGGTTCCAGGTACCACGGCGCCTGTTTTGTGTTCTCTAAAGCTATCTTGACTACACAAGGGTGTTGAAGGTCATCCAGGAGAAACACAGAAAGATGAGAGCGACTTCAGGGCATTCAACTATGACTAGTTCCCCAGATCGCAATGCCAGAAGGAGTCTTCCTCGTAGGATCGGCTTTGACGACCAAAACGCAATCTTTACAGCTGTTTATTTTCATTCGGATTGTACTGTGGATGCTCTTTTTGTTATAAACATTCTATCTATCTATTCTATTCTTTATTGCGGGGTTCAATAAAGGTCGAATTCACAAGAAGCAGACTTATACATGTTGCTTATGTGAATCTCCTGTAAATTGCACTTTACTTGAAAGTATCTTGCCATTTTGGGCGATTTTTATTTTGCCATTACAATCGCATTTTGGCTCTCGACCACAATTTTTTTTTTGTTGAACTTCTTTTCGTCGCTTCTTGTAAACGAGTCTTGAAAAAATGCACATTCCCTGATTTCTCTCTCCATCGGCACAGGTGTGCAGGTTATTAGGCCCTCACGAAGCGGGAGGCAGTTTTTACGGCATTAGCCTGACAGTAGCTGCCATGCGAAACAACATTTTTTTATTAGGGAAACGCTTTTACGGTAAGGTAGGACATCACGGTGGATGTTTTATTAATCGTTCTCGTTAAGCCAAAGAAAAAAAAAACCTTACCCAGGAAAATATCAGGTTATGGGAAATCCCCGAAGACAACCCTGGGTAGACTTAGAGCACGAAGGGTAAAGAAGGTTAGGGTAAGCTGACTTGGAATGTTCGAGTGCGGGATCACACAACGCAAATATTGACAAGAGACAGTTTCATTCTCGTCATCTTGAAGTTTGGGTTCATCCCTCCTCGACCTCAAGACTTGGTGGTCCTCCATGACTATCCCTACACTTGAAGGGAACAAAACCCCGTGGCGTTATCATTGCGACGGTCCGACAAACTTGCAAAGTTTGAGTCAAGACAGAAACATTCGCACTAAGACGCTTGCAGGAACTGGACGTGGATTGGGTGAATTTAGTAGGTATTCCTAAAGCAATAATTAATTTTGTGTTGTGTGATTGATGGAGTTCTGAAGGGGTGTTCTCCATGTTCACGCTGTCGTTTTGGTTAGAGGAAGGATGTGACAGTTCGGCGATAGACCCTCCAGGATGCGTGACATTGTTTTAACAATGTTTGACGCGTCCAAGTGGCATTCCGTACTCGCTGCGCCAGAGGTGGTAGAGGATGCCTGGTCAGTGTTCGTTCACTAGATATGGTACACCTCCAGAGTGTTTGGGGCAGGGCTCAAAATAAAGTGCCTAAACAAATAAAAGCTCCCTAAATGAACGTTCAAAACTCTTTTGTTTATCAACTCACAGTGAATTGTGCTTCCAAAAAGTAAGTTTTAGGTCAACATTTAATTTTTCGTTCTTGGCGGGAACCGTTCTGGCTGAGAACGAAATTTTCCGTTCTCGATTAGATTCGTTCCTGGTGGGAACGAAATGTTTCGTTCTTGACCATGGAGGAATAGAGAGGAGAGCTCACTCTGTGTTAAACCGCGTTCCCAAAACGCCAACCCAGTGATTGAACGGCGGGGGGGATTGCGACTGCAGCGCGACCCCTACGAGACGTAGTGAACTTTGAAGGTGGTAAGTTACCAAAACTGAACCAGAAGATGGCGCCCTGCGAATTCCGACGTGTCGTTTGCATTCACAGCGTACACAACTACACAATCAATTTCGTTTAACGAAATTCGTTATTCAGAGATGGTTCTTTCAATTTTTCCTTTAATTGTAGTAGCACAACAGTGAAAGATAAATCCGTTTAGTGAGGTATTTGGGGCTTTCCCACAGAGTAACAGAGAACAAACGGCTCTTTCCTTCGTAAGAAGGGCTAGTGGCTCACTCTAGTCGGGTTTGAAGGTACTATGAGTCGTTCACTACGTTCCGTAGGGATAGCGCCACCGTCGACTATGGCACATGAAGTCCTATTCAGTGAACTCTCCTCTCTATTCCTCCATGGTTCTTGACGGTAACCGGTCTCGCTGGGAACGAAATTTTGTCGTTCTTTAGTTTTTCCGTTCCCACCTCCATTTTGGGGCCGTGAATGGGCAACGCCGTGTGTGTGCCTTGCGTATAATATAATATATTAATTTATGCAATTATGCAATTATGCATATTATGCAATTTTGGACATTAAATTACGATCGTAACAAAATAAGTGGAACGAAATCTGAAGGAACAATTTTATCGTTTGGGTTAAGAACGTTTTTTGGCCGTTTCTTTGGGTTCAAGAACGATAAAATATTCTCCCTTCTGATTTCGTTCCCTCTGGGAACAGTAATTTTCAGAGCTGTATAATTCCGTTTTCATTCGAAACTTTATCCTTAAAATTCTAATTTGGCGCTCTTTTCTGGATCGGAACAGTTTAGGGGGAACGGAAAGGGGCGATATTTCGAGCCCGGGTTCGGAGTATCCTCGGTTTTGCTCGAGTTCTGCCAAGGATCTCTTGGACTATGCCGAAGTAAAGCAGCCAGGATTCTCCCAGCCAAAGCCAGCAGGTAGAATAGGCAGGGGTCCTCCAACTCTTGTATAGGTTCGGAGGTTTCATGTCCCCCTGTACAAAGGTAAAAATGTGTTAACCAAACCTGCATAGTCACATGCGGCAGTACAACTCAAGGAGCACGCCCGTGCCTACATTAGTCCTGATCTGTCGTCACTGTCGTTGGGAGAAGAGACGACAGCGGCGTTCCCGCTCAAAGTATGCGATCTGGCCTCGTAGTTTAGTGCTAAAGTATTATTTAATGATCACTCAATTCCGGTACCTGGTGCGATCAAAATTTGATCCATTTAATGGATATTGATGAAGGATGACTCTACCTAAAAAAATTCCATCTCCGGTTTACAGTTCATTGGAAGATAGTGCTTTACTGAGGAGAGACAAAAAAACTTCCGAACGATTGTTTTCTTTCCCATTCAACTCTATTTGATTGCTCCAGAATACTCTACAGAAATAGATTCTTCATCCCTTCCTCCACGCCCCTCTCCGCGAAAGCTCCCCACTGAAGATGTATAGGCCTCCCATAGAGCCATATTTACTTCGGGCCTGTTCGAATTAAGGTGCTGTTCTGCAGGCGTCTCGTCGGAGTGAGCCGTAAACCGCGCTCGGAGTAGATTCCGAACTTTTTCCGGGTTGCCTCGAATTGTTCACTATACCAAAATGGTAAATTGTTTGTACTGGGGGAGAAAATTCCGGCTGATTGATTGCGGTGTAAGTTAATCAGTGTTGTAACAGAAAAGTGAATTTTTAAAATTCAAATTTTTTTAAATAATCAAAACGACATCACGGTGATTTTGTTGCATTTTAACTGCATTTCCTTTTTTTATTTTGTGTTTCAGATGAGAGAAGAAGATGGAAATGACACTCGTGTGGACGCATTGGAAGAAGATTTGACCCTCAGACGGCTAGAATGTTTGTCCTCAATCAACTCAACCATCCCACACTCCGGTAAGTGTGAAAATTGATTGAAGAAAAGACGGTTACAAAAAATTGTTTGTCCATCGATCGTCATTTCTATGAAGAATGCATCAAAATAATTTATAACGGCCTCATATCACTTTCATTCCGTCGCACTCGTGAAAGGGGTAACTAAGTCTAAGGAAAGAAATTTCGATCAGTTGCCCCCGAGGGGCACGACCCCTCTCGCTACCGATTGCATTATTTATGAATCTCCCAGTCGGAATGCGATTTATACGGTTCCTTGAATTCAGACTGAGCCGCTGAAAAAGTTCCTCGCTTTAGAAGAAGTTTTATGGAGATTTAAGAATTAATCACCGAGGAGTTCCTCATGTAGAGATATTTTGCTGAGCAAGGCAGGTCATTTTTCATGACAAAATTTATCTTACTGAAGCCTAGAATGTGGGAAACGTATAGTTTATTATATTGACTTCGAGATCGCTTTCAGTATCATTACTTTGCTGGTTCAAGTACCCAAGTGACATTGACCTTCAAAGGACAAAAGATTTCGGCCGAAATAAATTATTCTGAATTGGTCTCTCGTTCGCAAAGTAACCCTAATGAGAGACCCTCTTGAAAAAGAAATTTGCTTGGATTTAATGATTAAAAAAGAGGAATAACGTTGGAATGGTTCATTCCAATTAAAATCGACAACTCCTTTCACCTTTTGGGATTAGAGCCGTAACGTGAACCGTCCTTTAAGGTGCAACTTACTGGATATCGATCTTCTTTTCAGAAGCCAGTTTTCTGAAACGTTGGGTATAACATTGGATTTTATGGATAACGGGGTTTACCAGCTACATTAAATGTAGCTTTATCATAAAATTTATCATAAATTTTATGATAAATGACTTGTAGAATAGACCTACTGTTTAACGCCGGCTCCGCCTTCCGAAAGGTGATTATCAGGAAGATGTCTCGCGGCTGCTAGGATCGAACCAGCAACCTTTGACTCGTCAGTCCAACGCTCAAACCACTGAACCACTGAAAACCACATAGGCTGGCACTATTTTGTCTCGTGACGGTGGTTTTGTCTCATTTTTGGACGGTTACGATGGCAAACCCATGTTCCTACGTATTGAAAAAATTGTCCGAATTTGGAGAGATGTACCGCGGAAAGTATTAGACCAAGAACTCTGCGATTAATCTCCAACTGCAGCAAATTTTATTTCGTTTAAAAAATATACCGGTGGTCTTTACGCTTGAACGCATACTTCCGGAGCTACGGAGCAGAAACTGGAAAAAGTCTGAAAATATCGATGTTTTCAGCGTATCCCGGAATATACTACTGGAACCGACCTTAACAACATAAAAAGTAGAACCTTCCGTATCGTAGCAATTTTCGCAAACTCCATTTCTAAATGCAACGGACTTTGCGATCGTAGGTACATCATTCAAAACTGGGGGTATGCTAACAGATGGAGACATTGTTAGATGATTGCCCAAATTAAATTAAATTTCCGTTCTCATCTATAAACTCAACAGGCTTTTCGTTTGCAAATCTCCAATCGAAAATAGATGGGGATATAAGCCTCTGACGGAGATAATAATAGCTGGACGGGATCACCGACTATGTTCAGGCTTCATAACCGTCAAACGTCAGACTGACGGGAACCACGTTTCCTTCTGGGGAACCCGACGTCGTTAGGTATCAACGCCTTTCTATCAAACTTGCCGACGGTTACATTTCATGCAGCTGACTCGCTATTAGGTTTGATTTCACTAGCGATGATTGAAGCGTGTTTTGAAATGTGCGGTATACATTGCCAACAGCGAAAACCTATTCGTTTTGACAAGCGCTTACTCGGTGGAAGACAAAAGATAACGATGTACCAGCGGAACAATGTTGCAAGTCCATCTAGTACACCAACTTGCTCCTCCTTATCTCTGACGAAGTTACGGTCTTTATACACCATCGCATGAAAAATATCTGCTCCTAACGGGAAAACACGAAATGAGTTTTCGCCAGGGCGAACGAGTTTTCAGGTTCAGGGGAAAAAAGATTATTATCATGATACCGAGAAAAGTTTCTTACGAACCTGTCATGTCTTACTGATTACAATAGATACATTCGAAGCACCTCGTTTCATGTCAAACAAGAATCCCTATTTCCGTATATTTCTTATTTCCCACCATCTCCGAGTATTTTTTGGAAGAGTAGTTGATCTTGTGCAAATAGAGCGAAACAAATAGGTATCGCATATTCGCTCTATTTGATAAATCAATGCTTTCGTTTGCATCATCAATCTTCCAGAGTTCACGAACTTACTGCAGAGACGATGAAATCTGTACAGAAGGGTTCAGGGTAGTGATCCGCGAAGCCCATCCATCATCATCCAAAATGGTACGGAAAATTACATAATACCCCTGAAAGCTCGAATGTCCCGTTTAAATTTGGCTCGTCACCTGCTCAATTTCGCGAGGCGATTCCGGTAGAATACGCTCCCCTTCCACGTGTTCCTTCATTGGGTCAACCTTTTAACCTTTTTCAAACCTAGTTTTATAGCCCGGAGAGTTAACTTGGGTTGGAAATAGCGTCGAGCCTGATAACAATCGCCGACATCTAAAACGGGTTGGAAAATGCCTGAGGGACGGAGAATCAAGTTCCGCCGCAATCGCATCCCACATCTTCGTCCTCCATGCTCGTTGGTAAGATCGTTTCTAATTCTGACAAAGGCCGGCTCATTCGAGAGGATTTTATTCAAGAACAGTTTTGAGTCGTTCATGAATATCAATTAGTACGGTGAAAAATACAGGTAGTCGCAATCTGTACGGTTCTGTATGTTTTTAGGGTGCTGGAAATCGGCGTTTTCGGAAGTTTTTCCTCAAATCAACTCCTGCAAACACTTTGTGCTATTCCCTCTAAATGCATGATCACGAGGGTATCCATGGACCAGGGTTTAGTCAAACTGGTACTCATCCCCCGTGACAGCGGTGCGTTAGTCCAGTCAAATTAGGAGAAATTGATAAAAGATTTTTTTTTGTCCTGGAAATTTCCATTTCTATAGTATTATGGGCTGCTGAACACGAATCTGAGGTTCGCAATTAAAAAGATTGCCCGGATTTTTGTTTTTGCAAAAACGTGAAAATTTTGAGGGTTGTCACAGTTTTTCGTAATTAACTTCGAAGCTACTACATTTACGTGACCCCCCCCCCCCCCCCCCCCGCATACAAAATGAAAAAGCATCACATTTCCAATATTTTATGTGCGATGAGACTTTTTGTACAATCAACCCTTTAACCGTCAGAGCGTCTGAAAAAAAAAGCCAAACATACCAAAAACCACCAAATCACTCATTTTGAAGTGAGACTAAAGTTGCAAGTATATGAGGAACCAATGATGGACAACGTAGGACAGCGACGTGAAGATATGGATCGAGAGAAAGCGTGGGAGTGATTTGGGATACTACATAAAAAGGAGATGAATAAAGAATGAGCAACAAAATAAAAGAAGAAGAAGGAAAACTCTATAAAGAAAGAAGTGAAAACCAGTAATTAGCAATAATTACGAGAACTGTCTCGAAGTAGTAAGTGGAGAGTCCGACACAATGGACGAATGTGCCCAACCTGCCATGACAAAAAGACATGAAGAACCTCATGTACATACTCGGATACAAAGCCACAGAGACGGTCTGAATTAGTAGCATAGAATTGTAATTTCAATCCTCGTCAAATCTCATTCCGCCACGCAATTTTCCGTCATTCCTCGACATTTTGCTCATTAAGTATGAAATACACTGTCAACCGAGTTACCCCCACGTTTGTCGGTTCTGTCTCGATGTACAATAGAGACGGAATGTTGTCGTTTATAAACTGAGTGGAGGTAAGGGCCGTACAGGACACAAAGTTAACGTAAATTGGCTAACATCCAACGGCAACTTTATTTCAAAAACGTCAACTTTGGAATTATCCATTGGTTATGCTAATTACCAAGAACTCACTTCATATAAATCACTCCCAAGGATGTTTTCCGGACCTACAGAATACATGAATTTCAGTAAAGGACTTTGAGAATTTCCTGAGAAAGGAAGTTTTCCAGGTCAATCGGTAGTGCACGTTAGACGGCCTGAAGCGATTCATTTCATGCAAATATAGTTGTTCTACCAGGAGAAAGATTTATGAATCTCTCCATTCTTCCATAAATGGAAGCCGTATTGAATTCACATTACATACATTTCTTCTCCCTGACCCTGGATAAGCTCGAAAGCTTTCAGGAAGAAGAAATAATTCCCCTTCTACCTCTGTTATATCTAGTTTACCAGAAGGCATTTCAAATGTCGAAAGTTTGTTAACAAATAACACAATTTTTAATTATTGGTTATAAAATTGGGAATCGATAAAGATTCAATTGAGTAGGCTTTACGCCACTTCTTCTTCGGAAGGGAATTTTCAAATGCCAAACACTTCAGCAGAAGGAATGAATTTCTATACAAACGTTGCGGGAATTTTCACTCAGTTTTTAGAGACCACTTTAACCCAACAAAGCCGGTTTAAATTGGGTTAAGCTCAGAACCTCGGCGTAAATAGCCTCGAGGATTGGTATAAAGGGTAGGGGATTTCGCATTAAATTTTGAAACCGTTCATTCATGAAATGGGATTAATCTCTCATTTTCTCTACTTGCTTTTTTAACCTACCTGCCTCCGTAAAAAGTTCGTTGGGGGACATTTTTGTGGAAGAAATGAAGAAAACCTTTTTCGTGTGCTCCGGCTTTGATCTGCATTGTTAACTTTTAAAATTGGTTGTATCTACTGCTCAAAAGATCAATTTTTACTCGTTTCATTGTTTAAATTAATTAAAGTAACACATTCAATCTATTGAGAGAAGGATTTCCACAAGCGAGAAAAATCAACAAGAAGTTTGCCAAGTTAATTAAACTTCGGGGTCGAATTGTTGCAGGACCCCATTGCGATGGAGTATTCGACGGCTGGTCCTGCTGGCCGGCCACCCCCGCAGGCGCAACAGCTTTTGCTCCCTGTCCCCACTTCATCACAGGCTTCGACCCGAACCGTAAGTTGTTTCATAATTAAGGATTAATTTAGACAAAAACCTTCAACACAAGTTGTGGAACGCAAACATTTCCCTAAGTGGAGTTTCCGGAAATTGGATGATGATGATTAAGTACGGTGGCGTCATAAGTTGACGCTGCCAGCGGCTCTTATGCTAATTGAATAGATTCTTCTTGATCTCGTTGTTGCTTGACGTGATTTTGATTAGGCGCGAGATTGATGTTATTTTTTTCCCCACCTTATTTCGGGTGTACATTCCACTTCCTACCACCTTCATTCATCGTTACCCTGCTCCGTCCCGGCTTTTGTGGGGTTTGCCTTCCGTTTTCTTAACCAAAAGAAGGAGCCCATTTTCCCCAGGGTCTCCTCAGCTCGGCCGCTCCAAAGCCTTCCTTAATAATATACCCTCCGCCCCGTCGTCACAACAATCTCACCAATCTGCTCAAGCGCCTAATGGAACCTCGAGATTGAAACCCGCCTTGGAACGCCTTCCAGATGTGACCCCTCAATGCTGTCATAGTCCCAGGAGCATACCCCTCGAATTAATCGGCTTTTATTTATTTCTCTATTTTTCTTTTCATAGACACGAGCGAACTCGTAAATCATTCGGCTATTTTATTACACACTGGCAGACCGAGCGAACTATTAATTTTGTTTACCCAAACTGAAGCCATGATCATGGAGATCTAACACAAGAAATCAGAATCATAAAATTTGATGTCAAAAATCAATGTTGGCTTTTTTAGCGAAAAACATTTTTTATTGCCAAGGAAGTAGTCTGTTGTCAGCTTCGTTTAATATATTTTAATATTAATATAGCCTTCTATTGGGAACAAACAAACATTCATGTAATACATTGTTCCCCCATACATGATTGTTTGTTTGTATACTATACACACTTTTATATAATAAGGATTATCTGCCCGGAGGGGGTTATACAAAATACTAAACACGCACGACCTCTAAGTCTTGAAGTGGAGGTATAACCCGTATGACTCTTGTCGTCGAGCTCGTTGAGCACATTACCTACAAACTAGACCACATTACCCTACAACCCTTTTGGTTTATTATTCTTGGAATAATACACCTATGTTTTCGCGACGGGGGTCGACGACTCCGATCGGGCTCAAAATTTGACATTATCCGTTTCAAGAGGTCTACATTCTAAATCCGAAATGTCCGTCCGCCGTCCGCCGTCCAGGCCGTTTTGGGCAGTAGGAATTTTTTTAAAAATCTGAAATTTCGGCAAAATACTTGGTTTACCATCTAGTTGTGCCCGCAAGGTTTTCAGTCCGATCGGCCAAACCCGTGGGGCGCTATGGGGCTATAATGGGGCTACGGGAGGGGTTTATTGAAGGCTTTTAGCTATGGGATCGAGTTAGGTGTCGTTTTCGAAGTATTTTTGGACGTAGAATCCATTTTTTGGGGTCCCGGAACGATCCGATTTCACTGGGGCGATGTTTAGGGCATTCGTGGGGCTAAAAATGGGATTTTTGAAGGATCCCAGGATGTTAAATATTTTTCGAGTAAAAAATACAGAGTTTTTGAAAAAACACATTTTTGAACAAAAAAATCCAAAAAAAAATTTTTTTTGAGATAAAAATCCAAAAAACATTTTTTTTTTAATTTTTTCATTGACAGAATTAAATTTCTGCACAAGTAACGTATATCAAAGAATAATAAACCCTTGTGTAAAATTTGCAGCGTTTTTTCATGGCGGCCCGGATCGAAAATAATTTTCCAAGAAATGAAAGTGAACTCCTTCAATTTTTCCTCTCACGGAGAAATAGAATATAAGCCAGTCTATAGTACTAGTAGGTACCTATATTAAAATGACTAACTAAGGGGTTGATTTGAATATTTGTTTTGGTAAGGTTACTGTTATTAGCTCGTACCCAAGTTTGCGCTGGAGAAAACGCTCCACAAAAGCACCTCTTTTGAGTCGGTGATAATCGTTAGGGAGGACTTCGAACTGCTAGTTCTCCTCAATGGTTAAGGGCCAACCAGCACCTGTTTTCTTCCAGAATAGTGCTATACCTCCTCTATAGAGGAATACTCCTATATAGAGGAGGATCTGACGTTTTGCAGTTTTCACCCACCTCATTCAATTCAGGGAGGGGGGTTGATAAAATCTATGAAATTCAAGTCTACATTCACCTCCCTCACCTTGGGGATTTCCCACTTGTCCTTTCTCAACTTTGAGATCGGGGATTTTTTTTCCCCCGGCGACTTTTTTTCCGCATACCCCTTCGGACGGACTGGCCTGGCTCGGGGTTGGGCTGAAGACCCTCTACCATTAGTAACAATAGTGAAATACATATTACTTATTTCGAATAAACAGCATTTGAGGAAGTTCAAGGCCTGCGGGCGTTGGAGACCCGTTCACGAAAAAAATTGAAAAGAACTGTCAACTCCAACTCAACTCATTCAACCGCGTTTTAAGGCGAAAGGGGAGCCTTGGTTAGTGTGATTCTCAGATAATAGATCGCAGCACATCTGCTATAAAAGTATTAGCGTTCTAGCTCGCGGAATACCCCGTGTATTTCAAATCTGAAAAGTTATCTGAGATCCTTAGGCAAATTCACAACTCGCTAACATGCCCAAAATTTTAAAATTTCAAATTTGAGGAATTTAGAAAATTTATTTTTTGAATGAAGAGAAATTTTGAAATTCTGAGCTATACATAGCATGCTCCCATTCAATTCATGAATTTTAAAAAAAATTTGATCAAAATTGAACAATTCTAACCCTGTCTAAAACTGTTTTGCGTATGCTGGGGGTTAATTAATTGTTGCGACTGCAGGAGAGGTCGGTCTGACCTACTTAAACACTTGAGGTCCCCCAGAAAGGGTGCGATGTACGATCCTCTCGCTTGACAGGATCCTAAAAACGGTGGAGGATTTTTACAGTTCCCGCCAGAGAGATGTAATAATACAGCATACCTAAGAAATAAAATACGAAATTTTATTTATGCGATTTCCAGTCTATTGGCAACTTATGGATTTTTTGTCCGCCCTTGGGGAAAAAATCTCCGGGAAAATTCGTCCGGGGGGAAAATTGTCCGATTATGTACCAATAATACTAGTACCTAAGCCGTAATTTTTCGGGACATGATCCGATTCTCGAGGTGTCCCGTCCGACTTTTCAAGCCTCCCGAAAAAAATGACGAAAGAGTCCATCAAAATTAAATTTTGATCGTTTCAGGATAGAGATTTTCTATCCTGAAACGAAAAGAAGGAAAATCAGACAGTTTTGGTTTATTATTCTTGGAATAATCCACCTATGATTTCTCGACGGAGGTCGACGACTCCGATCGGCCTCAAAATTTGACATTATCCGTTTCAAGAGGTCTACATTCCAAAACCGAAATGACCGTCCGCCGTACGCCGTCCGGGCAGAAGAACGATTTTTATAAATCCGAAATTTTGACAAAATAGGTACTCAGTTTACATCTAGTTGTGCCAGCAAGGTTTTCAGCCCGATCGCCCAAACCCGTGGGGCGCTATGGGACTAAAATGAGGCTGCGGGAGGGGATTTTTGAAGGCTTGTGGCTATGGGATCGAGTCAGGTGTCGTTTTCGAAGTACTTTTGGACGTAGAATCCATTTTTTTGGGGTCCCGAAACGAACCGATATCACTGTTGCGATCTATAGGGCTTTTATGGGGCTACAAATGAGATTTTTGATGGATCCCAGGAGGTCAAATATTTTCAAGTAAAAAACGAAAAAAAGATGAAACAAATTTTTTGCAAGAAAAAAAAAATCAAAAAAATTGAGTTGAAAAAACCTATAATTTTTTTTTTAAAATATAAAAATCAAAAAACAATTTTAATCTTTAATTTTTTTTAGGGCAGCTATCGTTGAACGTGTACAGAAAATGACTCAGCCGTAATAATTACGGTAGTAGTATAGTTACCGATTCCTAACAGTTTATCCAGAATTTTATTAAAATAAAATTTATTTGTAGGTAATTAATAATAGTACTATCCCTAATAAACTTAATATAATAATAAACCCTAGTGATATCACTAAGTGATAGGTACATAATAATATTATGTAGGTACCTATAACTGCGTACATAATAAATATTTTTATTTATTTTATATTAAATAATATAAAAATATTAAAAGTAAATATTTTTATTATTATGAACATAATAATTAAAAGCTGCGAATAATGTACATATTATGTACATGTATACATACTGTAGGTTGTGACAACTCTTAGCGTTGTTTGACGTTCCTTTGGCTCAGGGTAGGTACCCACTCCGAATAAATACTCGCAATATTTGTGTCCAGCGAACCAGAGAAAATGTTCAAAGTGGGTCAAACATTTACTAGAAATTTGGATCCAAATGGCCGTAAATATTCCCAACACCATTTAGGTACCAGTACAACACTATTTTCTGGTACAACTAGTTCATGTTTATGTACACGTTGAAACGCATTTTCTGCGTGAATGGAATGATCGAATAATGCAGGGATCACATTTCAAGTTGCATTCGAGGGTAGCTACCTGAACGATGCGATTGCTCGCAGAGGGTCTCATTGAAGTCGTCCGGCCTACCTGGGGATAGGGCCCAGCCCGGTTGCCCAGCCCCCCTCACACATCGAGGAAATTTCTTCCAATGCACCAATTACCATTACCAGGAGAATCAATTTTTGATGGCTATAGAGTGAAAAAAGAGAATAAACGATTTTTTCTTTCGCATTTTAAAATGACGTTCTATGCTTTGTATATCTTGAAATTTCTAAAAACTCATCAGATTAAAAATGGCAATTTTTAAAATTTGATATAGCAACTTTTTTTAAATTTCGGCATGTTGGCGAAGATTCATATGACATAAGAATGCTTCTCAATTTTTTTCAGAATTTTTTAATGAATAGTTCAGCGGGAATCACGCTAATTTGTTCGCGTATCTTCCCTCTCACTCGCACACTTGTGGTCCCCTTTCGCCTTAACAATAGATGACAACTATTTTCATAAACCAACCTAAAAGGTTCCTTTCGCGTCGGGAGCTGTTCAAATATGATAACAGCAACAAGTGGGATGATGTAATTTTCGCGTTCACCGCAGGCGGAGGAAAATCAAGTGCCGACAACCTCATTATGTAATCTCTTGGCGCGAATTTATTGTGTATTTTGGCGAAGGGGACCCCCAGGGTGGTTTATAAATTAAGAGCCAGTTGACTAACAACGTTTGAGCTTTTGATTACTCTTACCGTTTGATGAACTTAATCACTATTAATGGGATAGCTTCAATATTACCCTAATGAGTAGATTTATTTGGTTCGTAATTATTATGCTCTGTTGGGGATATCCACAGTGTTTGCGTGGACTTCCGCTTATCTGATTTACCTGATGAACGTCCTTCCACAGGCTGATTCTGTCATTCAAATTCGCACTATGTAAATTTCAAGCAGGCCGCTTGGCGCCCTACCGTCGCGTGTTGATCGGCTGACTCGGAAGCGAGAATGAAAATGAATAGTCCACCGCATCACGGCATCTCACCTTCTCATGATTTATTTATTTCGCATTTCTTTAATAAACAGTCTCCTTTGGAGGGCCCTGGCAACTCAACGACACTGATAACAAGAGAATGTTGATTGGTTTTGCAAAATTAAACCATCAAACCGCTTTTTAGATCGATTCAGCATTTAACTATAGGCTACTAGCTACTACTACTAGCACGCAGAAGCTTCGCTTGCTCAAAATGCTTGAAATCACTTGTATTGATTCTGAACCGTGGGCCCAAGAGAAGCAAACAATATCAGTGGGTATCGAACCCAGGTCTTCAAATATTAGTCCTGTCATTAGGTAGTTTGGAACGGAAAAAATACCTGAAGAATTTTTCTCGGCGGTTCTATACGTTTTCGAGGGTGCTGAATCCGAAAATTTGGTTATCTACTAGATTCGGATATGGCTTCACCATGAAAATGGCGAAATTTTGGTCCTGGAATACGATGATGTTGGCATGGTTAGAAAAAATGGTCAAACTTCAGCACGCTCTAGTGGCCAAAAGTAGGAAGCTACCGAGGCGTTTTTGGTCTCATTGTTTAGGAAATTTTATCAGCTTTAATTTTGTATGGAGTAGTCATGTCGCTAGGACGCATGGTTTCCGAATTAAAGGCCAAAAACCAAAAATAGGACCGAAGTTTGGCCATTTTCATGGTGAAGCCATATCCGAATCTAGTAGATAACCAAATTTTCGGATTCAGCACCCCCGAAAATGTATAGATCCGTCAAGAAAAATTCTTCTGGTATTTTTTCTTAGATTCACTACTTTTGGACACCTAATGACTGGACTATATCGATGCACGTCCGGCTTGAGAGCGTTGGTAAATTTTAAAGTGTAATAAAACCCTCCTGATCGTCGAAAATTTCGCTCAATCGATGTATCGGTCCGAATCCTTCAAAACATTTCAAGGGTTCCTGCCAGGCCCTCCACGTTTACCCTCACCATGAATCAGGAACGTATGCTGTAATCCCCCATAACACGGCGGGGCAATTCCTTTCTCTTGGCCCGAAGCGGCTGCGTTTTACCTGGACGAAAACTTCTTTCAAATGTCTGAAAACCAGAATAAGGTGGTTAGAAACCCGAATGGGGTGGCTGAATGCATTAGAAGTGGCTGAAAACAGGTTTAAGAAGGGCGCAAATTTTGTGTAAGATTTATTTTACAGGTTAATTGCGCAAAAATTAATTCTGTGACAGTGAGAAATTATTTTTGAAAGGGGGGGGGGGGACTAAATTTATCTTTTACAAACGGATTTCGCGTCCAAAACTCGAAAAACTACACCTTATTTGACCTCCTGGGATCCTTCAAAAACCCATTTGTAGCCCCCATGAAAGCCCTATAGATCGCAACAGTGAAATCGGATCGTTCCGGGACCCCAGAAAATGGATTCTACGTCCAAAAATACATCGAAAACGACACCTAACTCGATCCCACAGCCGAAAACCTTCAAAAACGCCTCCCGTAGTCCCATTTTAGCCCCATAACGCCGGGACGATCGGGAAAACCTTGCGGGCACAACCAGATGGTAAACCGAGTAGGTATTTTATCAAAATTTCAGAGTTTTAAAAAATTCCTGCTGCCTCGGACGGCAGACGGATATTTAGTTTTTGGAATCTACGTGTCTTGAAACGGATAATGTCACACTTTGAGGCCGATCAGAATTTTCGACCTTCGTCGCGATTTCATAAGTGTATTATTCCAAGAATAATCCACCAAAACCGGTGTGAACTGGCTTAAATAGGTTTGAAATTGTTAAAAACCCCTTTGAAGTGGTTGAAGACCCCCTTCAAGTGATGATAGTAGGTTTCGGGCTGTCTCAGAACCGGTCTGATAACCTTTTTAGCGCAACCTTTTTTCCAAAAAATGGAAAGGTGCGCTCACCTCCTCGACATGTATGTTTTTTTTTTTTTTTTTTTTTTGTTTGTGTACAGAGCATCACGCCCGAGCGGCTCAACAGATTTTCATGAGGGTGGTCTCATTGTGATCAGCGAGTTCGGGGGGTGGTTATAGGCTACCTTGATTTTTCCTCCCTCATCCCCTTCATCGGTTTTCGGGAGGTCCTTCACGACGAAAGTTGTTTATCTCTGATGTGTAACTAAGGAGGCCTCAAAACGGGGACGAAAGTTTTTGTCCGATTTCGTTGGTTCAAGGGTCTATGGAATGAGCTTTTCAGGTTGCGCTCATCTATTCAATTCAATTGATGGCTTGTTGAACTTGCTATTGAAGTGGTAGACAACCAGTTTCTTGTACCGATTTCTAGTAACAGATGACCAATTAGGAGTAGTTGAGAAAGTTTCATAGGAGTGAATGTGATATTAGTTGAGTTCGCAGAGTAAGCTCTGGCCGTTCGAAATCGAATCAGAACTCGAACGCTTCAAGTTTTAGAACGGCGCCCCTCCACAAATGAAAAAGTAGTCCCTATAGGGATGTTACCTCCACGAGATCACAGAAGAAAATGAATCGCGCTTGCGTGACTTTGCACAATCGAGGAGGCAGTCGGAATCAGTTCTGGAGATTCTAAAAAAAAAAAAAGTCAGAACTGCCAGAATCGATTCCGAACGATTCTGAACGAGTTCTGCGTTCGCAGATGATCAAAACTTGAGTGTTTAATTCCTGGAAGCCGAGGAACCCCCACTCACGGCCCTTGCCAAAGGCCATACTGCGCAAGCACCGAATGGTTCGGAATTTTTCAAATTACTCTGCGAACTCACCTATTAATTCTTGATTCACGCTTAAACTTCTCTCTAAAGCAATGTCCAACTATCGAATGTGAAAATGAGCGCTTATCAGGAGAGCAAAAATACCTCCAAAAGTTGATTTTCAAATTCAATAGTTGGACATTGTAGCTGCTTCCTTTTTTTGGAACTATCTAGTAAATTAACTGTTATTTTATTTCATAAGATTTTATTTTATTTTTCAATTTTTGCCCCTGGTAATCGCGCAACTCCTGGAAAGAACCGGCGAACCGCTCTTTGGGAACTCTGCCATGTGGCAATATCCGCAAATCCTTTTTGAACAAACGCAGATGAATGACGAAACCTTTCTAGCATCAAACCCCACGCGACGGATAATGCTGGTTGGCCTCTAGTAACATTTGATCGTTGCATATGAAAGCCGCAATTTGTTCTCTGCCGATGACCCTGCGAGTGTGATGAGGAAAGGGAAAATAATCAGCTGGGGGGAAAAGGCCGATACATTTTTCTCTCCGACCGCGCTCAACAAAGGGAGCTCATTCACTCGAAAATGCAGAACAAAAGCCGCCGGTCTTGAGCTAAGGAAAGGTTGGTTATCTCCGGTTCAATATGGGCCCGGAGGGCATTGAGGGTGTTCTAACAACTGAAAAACCTTCCTCTCGTATTGTTCCCGTTGGAAGAGACCAAAAAAGTGACCAGAGATTTTTATGTTGATCAAGTGGTTGTATCAAGTTTTCAACCCGCAGTCAAAATAAAACGCAAAATGAGAAAAAAAAACTGAATAATTATTCAGTTTGTTAATAATTATAATAGTTATAAATTCCAATTATTAACAAATGTTAGCAACGTCTCGATTGAAATTCTTTGTACTTTCTACGATAAGACTCACCGAAAGCAATAAAATGAGCCTATTGGCGTCTGCTGATAAATCAGGTTGGCATAACTTTCAGCCGTTAAATGCAGGGAAAATATGAAAAATTTTACTACTTACTGAAAGGCAGAGGTTTACTGCGATTTTTCTTGGCAGCCCTAACCCAATAAAAATCGTGGCTCTTCCCAAGGTCATCAAATGAATCATCAACGCTGGAGTTGAAGTATTTTTCGCCGAAATCTCATCAAACTCGAGGAACAGGATCGACAACTTTTTATTGGGCCCTTTCCATAGTCAGGAGTTAATAGCTGTCTTTTGATGTCCTTATTTTAGCTATTAACTGACTTTGGCCTATGCCGCCTACATCCATAAAGTTTCTGGACACAAATACGGCAGTAACACTTAATTGCCGTCTAATGGTTGTTGTTACATGGGTAGATGATATCAAGCGGATACGAGCGTCATAAAGAGGCCTATAAACATACAGGTATTTGGTGCACCGAGAGTTTGGTGTCAAGATGACCCAGTGGTGCGTTCTGGTTTCAAAACTATATGTCTGAAACGTTGGAGAAGGGCTGAATTCAACTTTACAGATGAGATCAAGGAGATTTCTTTTCGGGAAGGATTTTTCAACGGGCATTTGTTCAATAGAGCTCCCTCCTAAGTAATGGAGGCCTCTCCTTCTCTGAACATCATGACCAACAGCCCCACGGCTGTGCTTTTTTCTACGTATTCTGTTGAAATAAACTTATTTTCTAATCTATTCCGCTTGCTCCCCCCCCTCCCCCCCCCCCCCCGCTTAACCCTTTTGAAATAATTATAAGCGATTCTGAAAGACCCTAATATTATAGGGGACAGGGTGGCCCTGTGGACTAATGCATCAGTGAAATGCCTGTTTACAAATCAGCATGGGCACTTATCAGCCTAGTTCGAATCGAAACACCAATGTTTACCCAAAAGCCAATTATGTGTCGCAATGCCTGTCAAAAACATTTTTCTGGTGGACCCGTCAAAACATGCCTTCGTTTTGCTGAGAACGTTAATCTAGCCACGCACTCTGCGGGGGAGGGGGAGTATCCCCAAACTCCTCCTGGAGGTTGAAAGAGCGGAAAGATTGTGACACTCCCCCCCCCCCCCCCCCTAATACCCCCAAGAAGACGCATTGATAAGACATGTATGAGGCAATTAGGAATTGGACCTCGACTACCCAGGCGACAAATAGAGTCAAAAACGGACACCCGGGAGTACAATAAGCCAGAAGGCCCGCAGTGTTCTGATCCCCCGCAAATTTACATGACATTTACCCAAATGTTACAATTTTGCGTCTTGGGGCTTTGAAAGGATTGGCGAAGGACCTTCCTTTACATGTTTAGTCTCACCCAATCGACGATTCTTAGATTTCCATAATTTGAGCACGCTTACTAAGCCCGTATTGCTTCTGAACACTAAGGATAAGGATTAGCATTATAAGGATTAGCCTCAAACCATTTATGGCTACACCGATGAGTCTGGCTTGGTTTAAGAATTGATTAAATCTGTAATCCACACTGAGAGAAAAAACGGCCTAAAATACTGTTAAAGTTTAACAGTGTAATCCCGAATGCTCTGCCAACAGTCTTGATACTGTTAATGAGTGAATACTGTTATTGAAATGCCGCCCCCTGAGTATACTGTTAATGTGTGTGCTCATCAACAGTATTATACAGTTACTGCAACCGACTAACTCTGTTATTGTCACCAAAACACTGTTAAAATTGGGCAAAACACTGTTAAAGTTGGGAAAATCATGGCAAGGGGCGGCATTTTACTCAATAACCTTCTTATTCTGTTATTGCAATACCGGGAATCGACGATGTTTCACAGTATTTACTCGTTAACAGTATTTTCCGTCAAACTTTAACACAGTCGTTTTCTCAGTGCATGCTTTACACATGAATCGGGTTTCACCGATGCCGGCTTAATACTCAAAGAAATGCATAATTCATGTAGAATTCATTCATTATGATACGAACTAGATCCTGAGGAGCTCTTGCGCGATACCGAGTTTTCGAAAATTTATAATAATGATTGATATCATCTTAAGCAAAATAAATGCGTCTGCCGGAAACCAATAACCCGCTACGGGGGATTGGTTCTTCCATCGGTGGTACCGATTAAGGACTCTTTCTACTCCTTTGGGGAGCAATCCTGTTATCGCGAATACCAACACATAAACCCAGGAAGGAGTCTCGTAGGGGGGAGCCATCAAATGCCGTTAGCGGTGGTAAACCAACTCCACCGTGTTGTTGATATTTCTTCGATTTTCCTCCCACTTTTCTCGTTCTCACCAGGAAGCCTTTCCGAGTTGGCGGAATTAACTGTATTCCCTCCCCCCATCACTTTTTTCTCTCGGCTTTGGGCTTTTATCGTGGCGTTTCCGTCCTTCCTTCCTTCCTTCCATCAAACGTGAAGTCAGAAGGGAAGTGAATACCCGCCTTGAGCTGGGGTGAATCCTTTTGGTTCAATCGCCGTAGGTGCGTCTAAGAATAGCAATGGAAGGAGTGGAGAGGGTTCCAATTCTTGCCATTCTCGCCATTTCTTTGACGGAATCACCCTCTTATTCTTGGCGTGTCATTCTTCTTCAAGGTCACTATGTTTCTTTTCTCTGAGAAAGGATCGTAGCTGTCTCGTTCGTGTCACTTTAAAGGAAATCTTATGACTTTAGAAATTAGGTTAAGAACCAGGTATATTGATTTTTACAATGGAACATGCTCTAGCTGTGACCTAACTGCACAAAACGCTCAGGCAAAGCACAATAAGCTCATAGGCTTCCGTGCTGGGGGCACCTCAAACCCCCCTCCCGAGCAATCCCACATAGATTCTAAATTCTACATTCTAGGCCACTAGTTCGGCATCCTCGCTTGTCTTACCGTTAGGCTACTAGTTCGGCGTCCTCACCTGTTGTACGTTAGGTTAGTTCGGCATCATCACTTATGTCACCGCCAGGCGAAGAGTTCGGCGTCGGACTTTTCCAACACGCAAGATGGGTTTCAATCACACGGATAATAAAGCATGTTCCATGTTACTTGAATTTTAGCCGTAGCCTCTAAGCAAAAAGCTTCTGGGGGGTCCAGGGGGCTTGCCCCAAATCGCCAAGGTTTTTTTATTTTCTCCCCAATTTCCTTTCGATTTGGCAGGAAAATCTCTTATGATTTTTGATTTTGATTTTCAAGTACTTTTCAATAATTTAATGGATGTCTTTCCAAATGCGCAAGGTATTAAAAAACAACAACAATCGGGCGTAGTGCTTAATATTTCCATGTTTCGTCAAAATTATCTACAAAACAACTTGAATACCCCTCTACGAAATAGACGAGTGTTTGAAATTAAACAATGTCAGAACCATCGTTCGTTTGATCCATTTGCAGCAAAATCACCAAGTAGGTAACGCACGCTGCGACCATCTGGAAAATAATTCATTTTTCTAATTAACAAGGGAGATGAAAACTGTTCCATTGCATAAATCCAACATTACCGAACACCCGAGTCGATAATCTATGTTGAAACACCGGCAAACGTTGAACGTGGGCTTTTTCCTGCTCACAAAGTGCATAATGACGTAAGGCTGAAAATAATTGGGCAGTTAGGTTGGTAATGAGTTTTGGTGATGATTGGGTGAGTGGTGATTCTAATATGGCGTAGAAATAGATTAAAAGTAACTCACGCTTGTCAAAAGCTGTTCACTTCGGTCTTGATACGCACAACTGGACAATAGCTTGCTGAACTTATCTGCCTGGAAAACATGATGTATTACATTGATCGTTATTTGAAATTTTGAAGTTTAACTTAACCACTTCAATTCAACTAGACTTTCACGATTCATATAAACCAACGCTGCAAATTTTACACAATGGTAAAATGTATTCTTGATGAAAATATTAATCCAGCCAATAACATTTTTTTGTTTATTCGAAATAAACTTCCCTTCTCCCTCGGGTGTTGGAAAAGTCCGACGCTGAACTAGTCGCCTGACGGTGAGACAAGTGGCCTTACGTACGACAGGTGAGGACCCCGAACTAGTGGCCGAACAGTAAGTCAAGTATACTTATAAGGATGCCGATCTAGTGGTCTAACGTACGACCGGTGAGGACGCCGAACTAGTGGTCTAACATATCTTTATATATTATGTAATAAATAAACGTGACACTCCCGCGTCCCCCTCTTGGACTAATAATAAACGTTTTGGGCAGTTAGGTCACGGCTAAAGCATGTTCCTTGCTTTAAAAAGATCCTTTTGGGTTAACAGCGTGTACGGTGAAATCGTTGAGGCCGATCAAAATTATTTACCCCCGTCAGGAAAACATAAGTTGATTATTCGGGGAATAATAAACCTAAACTAATTATTTCTGGCAAAACTAGACAACATGTCACCCAATATAAGAGTTCCATAATGAATTTCTAAGCGGTGCAAATAATGGCGGTTCTTATCGACTGGTTGACACGATTCGGATATTTAACTGACAGTCACAACTGTATTTTCAAATTATAATCGAGTCGGATCGTTTAGCAGAATATCGATAAGAAAAGAAACGTAAAGGGGTATGAAAATTCGTTACATCTTTATCATTCCCTCTTAATTCTTATTTTTCTTATCTTTTGTCCATAACAGTCATAATCCTTTTGAAATTGTATCATTGTCCCTGAATGAAACCCCCCCCCCTTTTACCCATCATAATCTTGCGCTTCATCCCTTACCTTTCTATTAACGCTATCGCAAGTCGATATCAAATAGAAGACGATGGACGAATGTAATGACAGCCAAACCAAAGACGCAAAAATTGACGCTACTGAAAAGTTCTTAAAATACATCAGGAAGGTTTTCATTTCACCGAGTATAGCGATAAAACAATATGCAATTATTGAGCCAATAGGGAACTCGTAGTGCGCGACTAATTGCTCGAGGGCAAAACACAATCTGTCGAAAATAATCAATAACGACCGGAAGCTGGTTTTGCGGGTAGTCAACGAAGAACTCAAACTATCCAAATAATCCCCAACCAACGAAACGAACGAACCAAACGGAATAGCGATTATAAAAACTTGTGAAGCTAAAAGCATCCAAATAACTCCGTTATACGATTTTTGGTAATGTTGTAAAATATAGGTTGCTGAAGCTACTAGAAACAAAACATAATTCAAAACACTAAGCTTCAAACGAAATGGAAACTTGACAGATACTTCAGAAGGAGCGAGACGAAGAGCTGTGATTTCAACCACCTCGAGAAATTCTTCCATACTACGAACTTGAAAAACAGCGTAGAACCAACTACCATAAAATATTGTCAACAATATGAACATCACAACTTCCACTAGGACGGCAGAGGGCTCCCCATCTATTGGCGAGATGAAATAATGGGCAAGTTCCACGCTCACAGAAAGTAGGAAGATGGTGAAATTTAAGAAAATGGTTCTTTTTGAAGGACGCAGTAGTCCATGACGTTTTTCAAAGGGGAACATCCCGAATTTGCCGAACCAATAGCAATAAGTGTTGAGCGGCTCGGGAAAATTCATCATAGCGAGAGAGAGGTGACTCGTCGTTTCGTTAGAAACTAATGTCAATACCGAATGCCACCGGGTCTCTTCAAAGTAACGTTAATTTGATCATTGATTAAATAATGATTCATGTGCCAATTCTAAATGGGCTGTCAGATGGTTGAACTTGTCGTATCGTAATTTCATCTATTGTCAGTTGCATTATCTTTTATTTACCTAGCTATCTTCGCCATATTATTTTGACCAAAAACAATATGAAACCCTCAATTTTGACCAAATACTCGGTTCACCATCTAAATGTGCCTGCAAGGTTTTCAGCCCGATCGCCCGACCCCGTAGGGCTCTGTGGGGCTAAAAAGAGGCTACGAGAAGGGTTTTTGCAGGTTTTCGGGCACGATATCGAATGGGGTTTCGTTTTCGAAGTATTTTTGGACGTAAAATCCATTTTTTGAGACCAGAAACCATCGGATTTCACCGTGAGGATCTATGTGGCTCTCATGGGGCTTTTGAAGGATGCCAGGAAGTCGTTTTCTGAATTATTTTGGACACAAGTCATTTTTCGGGGTCCCATCCCTTCCACAAACTTTGCAAGACAATTGAAAAAAACTTGGTTAAATGAGTCAATTGAACATTTTTTTCATTAATTTAGAATTAATTTTTGGATAATTTATATCAATGAATGATAAACCCTTGAGTAAAATTTGCAGCTTTTTTTCTGTCCTCCACTTGACAATTCTATCTCCACGTATGTCAAAGAAGTATCGATACTGCCAGATTCTTTTCTCTTCCCAATGTATCAAAGTTTTGAATCGGCCCGATTCTTTTCATTTTGAGGGAAAATTTTTGACAACCAATAACCTTAGTAAGCTATTAAAAAGAAACTATACTATTTAATTAGGTAGGTACATTTTTGTGAAGTTCTTGAAAAAATCGATACAATTTTCTTGAAATAATCGTTAAACAAATTCAAATTCATGAAAAATCGATACAATTTCATATTATAAGACGAATCCTTTCAAAATTCGAAGTTTCAGGGTGGTTGCATATAATATATAATATATTAGGGTTGTTGCATATAATATTATTGACAGTTCCACTTACATATTATGTAAGTGGAACTGACAATAATAAGAGACATTTCGATAATAGGTGCCACCACCCTATCATATCTCAAAAGAATCGATACTTTTATAAAAAGTCGATACAATCCTTTTTAAGAATTATTCTTCTAAAAAGATCGATACGATTCATGTCAATTCATTTTGAAGAATCTGACATCCCTATCTCCACGTACATATAAATCCGTCGTGATATTACATATTTTTAACCCAGCCACAAGTGCGTAGAATATACTATTAAGGTAATGTAATACCCATCTTTTATAACGATCATTCCTCCTTTTCACTCTCTTATTTTTCTACTCTTGAAAAGGTTGGGGATATGTGTATCTCCGAGTTTGAATAACATGAGATCAAAAAGGCTGAGAGTTGACCTTTGGAGCCGGCAGGCATGAGGGAAAAATTGAATAACCTGCGAAGTTCATATTCAGTTCCCAGGAGAAATAATACACAAGCTTTTTGTCGTTGAACCTTCCGACTTGATATGGACTTGGCACACTCCTGTTTTATGGTACTGTCTTTAGGGGTGCTTTTAGCTTTTATGGTGCTTTTTTTTTTATGGGTTTTGTGAAAATGTGACCGCACCAGAAGGTCTAAACGATGATCTTGTTTTGTTCTCAGGTTTGGCTCACAAAGAATGCACCGAGAATGCGACTTGGTTCAGACACCCAGAATCAGGCAAATTCTGGTCAAACTACACCACCTGCGTCAATTTGGACGACCTCAATGTACGTTGTGATCAAAGGCATGACCATTGGAATGTTTTGATCTGAGTGGTCCCTGAAGCCCTAATGAGAGGAGGGGAGGGGGGGGGGGGGTTTCTAGAGGGGACTGCTTTGTTAACCCAGAAAGGTTTTGGGATTGGGCTGTGGAACGGGACCTACGCTATTAGTAGCATAGGTCCCGTGCGGAATGGGTAGTTTCCCGTATTCAGGTATGAGGCCAATACCTGAACTTCCGGAGAAGAGGTTTTTCTCTTGAGACATGTTTATCTGGGCGGTGCCCTCTGCACAAATTGAACCCTAGTAGGATGGCCAGCATAAATCCCAATTTGTCCACTAAATGAACTGGTAGGCCAAAAAAACCGTCACATCAGTGACCTGGTGACTGTTTCCTGTGCAATGAATGGTACACTTATGAATCTTCAAGTGATACGAGGTTTGCCCTCGCACGAACCACATCCAGCGTCTCGTACTTCTTCAACCCCCAATTCTTTATTCATCGGAGGGAATCCTTTGTGGTAATAAATCCCCTTTCCCCTGTGTGAAACTTCCCTTCTCAGACTGGAATATTTAGCGGTGCAGCTCGGTCAACCACCAACCCCACTCGCGCCATTTCAGATGGAAAGTTCAGCTATTAGAAGGGATAGAAGCGAACTCTTGTAGTCGTTCGTTGCGGTTCACCCTAAACCCTTATAACGAGTTTTTATGGCCGAGTTCACTGAGCTTTGCATAGCCCTGCAAGCCATATTAAATATGGCCCCATATTAATTAATTTAGGAAGTCCCAAATTTTGGGGATTCCTAAATTAAAGCTGCCTACTATTGTTCTAGGTCGTACCACGACAAATTCTTTGCTGTAAATCACTAATGTACGTTCCTCCAATCGTGCCCTTTGACGCGGTTTTGAAAATTTTACGCACGTCGGTTTCCGTCGTACGTATAATTAACGGCATAGAGCGAAAACTCAAAGCTTCGACTTCTACTCGAATCCACTCTGCAACCGGTGGTTTGCAAATTAGCACCTCCGTGTTGCTAACATCCAAAGCGCTCCACCCCCAGCTTCTTTTGAAGTTCTCGCTCCTCGTCTGAATGGCGTGTGTTGAAACAACAGCCCGAAGACAAATACACTGAACGAGTGAAGGCTTTGTAGAGAGTCAAGTTTTTTTTTTTTTTAACAGTGGAAAAGATGACCTGGTTGGCCCGTTTAATTTTTCTTGAGCATTTTCAAATGGGTTGAAAAGCTATGGACGCAGACGCTGTGGACTCCCCCACAGTGCATGCGGTAAAGTACTTGAGCTATGTGAAATCCCGTACCTATGTTGAAAAAGAAAAAATATTGAAGCACTTATCAAAAATATAAGTAACTATCTTTGGAAAAAAAGACCTAGAAATTGGCTCATCTAGTCTGAAATTAACTGATACACAGATACAGGGACCTACCTGGTAGCTTCGGTCCCCCCCTCAAAATATTGAAAAAATACCGACTTTATTTTAGCCCGATTGCCCAAACCCGTGGGGCGCTATGGGGCTAAAATGGGGCTACGAGAAGGGTTTTGGCTATGGGATCGAGTTAGCTGTCGTTTTCTAAGTATTTTTGGACGTAGAATCTATTTTTGGGGGTCCCGGAACGATCCGATTCTACTGTGGCGATCTATACGGCTTTCATGGGGCTACAAATAGGATTTTTGAAGGATCCCAGGAGGTCAAATATTTTTCGAGTGAGAACAAAAAATTTTTTAAACAAAATAAAAAATTGAAAAAAATTGTTTCCCAACATTTTTTTTTTATTGACACAGGATTAAATTTCTGCACAAGTAACCTATATCATATCAGAGGATAATAAACCCTTGTGTAAAATTTGCAGCGTTTTTTGAAAGGACGTTTATTCAAAGAAGAAAAGGGCCCTCTGAAAAAAGGACATTTTCTCTAAAAAAAAAAAAAAAAAAGGACGTATGGCAACCCTACATTAAATGGATGCTTGGTGTTTAAATTGTAATGCTTCCTAAAACGCTGATAACACAAAATATTCCTTTCAAGAATGTCACAGAAAGCGCAGATTTCGGTAGAAACTAGTAGAACTAACTTTATATACTTTCGAAAAATGGTATTGAAAGACGCGTTCGCCAAGTAGACGTTAGTTAATCTATCGAGTGCAAATTATGAGAGGCACTTTAATAAAATTAATTTGAAAGAAAAAAAAAACGCCAAAAAACTTGGAGCTGATTGTCGATTAGGTAGTCTGTCGATTTAATGATTTCAATTTGAAATTAGATTTCCAAAACACGCCAACTTTTATTTCTTCAAGGAAAAAGCTGTATGATATACCTGCATTGACTCGTGCTTTCCTTTTTGATGACGAAAAATGCAGGGGACTTCGAGGATTTTTCCCAACGTCCTCATTAATTTCGGATACATTGTGGGATTTCGTGTAGTTACACCACTGGTGGGGTTGGAGGCAAGTGCGCACCGATGGGCGAGTGAAGGAGCCCTCCCTGTCCGCGTGCTAGTAATAATTACCTAATACATACCTACCACGTAAAACACCAGCTTTGGTTCGGTGCCTACAGACGCCACAAGATTATTTTTTAATTAATAAATGTCTTCCAAATACCAGGACCAAACTCTTCGCTTTTACACTCACTCGAAGTTTTGAATTAATTTTAGTGTATGTAATTTGACAGCTTCCTATCGAATAAAAAGAGTTGACTCTCGAGAGTAGTAACCGAGTAATACTCGCAGAGCCGTTTATAAACCCTTCTTTCCATTTGACCCTTCTTGACGTCTTCGTTACGACGTAGGGATATCATTCATCACCTTCATACCCCACTGGCTATTAGCCAACCTCCCACCTCGTTAATGATCACCTTTTTCCCGAATGTTTAACAACCCATCCTGCCAAATTCAATTTATAACCCGTTCTGACGTCGTGATGATCAAGTAGCCAGCTCCTGTCATAATACATCACTTGAAGTCGAGTGGCAGGAACCACGAAACGAGCAAGTTCTGGTCACTGTAAGATGCTCGAAGGTCAAGTAGTTTGAAGAACTTGTCCGAATGGCGTAAACAACGCTTCCATCACTCAGATATCGGCAGGGTCGATGATCCTTCGGTTAAAAGAGAACCAACTCCTACTGTAAACCATTGTTCCTTTTTTCTCCTTTTAAGTAATATTCTTTCTACGCAGATTTTCGTTAAAAACTCCTTATAACTGATGTCTATGCTGCAGCTACCCCGACGATTGGATTTAAACGACAGGACGCATTTCATCCCACCATATAATTTGATTTCGAAAATCAATCAGATTTCAAACAAACAGGGGATTTGATTGCGTATTCAAACGATGATTAAGCTTTTGGAAGGTGATTAATCTGAAGTGCTCCCGCAAACAGTACTATTGAACGTGGCACCGGTTTTGTGTCAGTATTCATCTAATGAAGTGCTGTCGCATACAGACCCGAAGGTGCGCGACACGACCTTATTTGACCACTACTTGCCCCTAGCGAAGATCTCGATCAACGTTTTCTATCATTTCAAGCTGACAAAATCTTGATTATTCTGTTCACAGTTGAGGGTACAAGTGAATGGAATTTACCAGACCGGCTATTTCATTTCCTTATTCGCGTTGCTGCTGTCGCTGTTCATCCTCATGCAATTCAAGTAAGTTTTAACAAGTTGTGGACAGGCTGACGTGTAGGACTACCCAATTTTTAACAGCATTATCTATTGTACGTAGAACGGGGAGGTACTCATCTGTTTTTGAGGTTTTTTGGGCATAACTTCCTCAATTTTTGAGCTGTATGGTCACGACTTCAAATATATAATCGTTGACTCCTAAGCTACACTGTGTAGCCTACACATTGACCTGAATTGTAACCCCGAAAAAGTCCAAATAAACATGTTTTTTTTAAACACTGATTAGTAGATAGATAAATAGATAAATTCTGTATTTAAACTTCTATTTGTATACAGGATTAGCTTAAAATAAAATTAGAGAAAATAATACATCCTAGTAAAAAGAAGAAATGCATGCAGTGACTCATTAATGACTTATACAAGAAGAGCTGAGAAAATATTGTGAGAAAATAAATGCAATCGCTGTTGCCGCATTAAGAGAAGAACTTCAAAACTACTAAAATGAAAATTACTTTCACTTAATTAAAAGACATCAGCACAGCAGGAGACCAGATTATCTTCGAACTAGAGAACAGAAGAAAAATTGGAGAACAAGCATTAATTAAATAAGTACTTGAAATTTAGAGTCGAGCAGGCAAAAGACAGAGGCACTAAGTTCATAAAGAAACCAAGCCAGCGGCTAAAGACGAAAAAGAAGTTGGATCATCAACAAGTGATACCGAACTACACGTTAAATTTTTAAAACTTCTTAAAACCTCGTTCAGAGCGCGCACTAGGAGCGGACAATTGAAAATTCGATGTTGTGATTAGTATCACCCCGTATGATTAGTTTTGCCCCGTTCTATCTATACCACTAATTCGCTGTGGGGCTACATAGGAATTCAGCTTTTGAAAAACTTTGGGCAGGAATTGAGTAATTTGGGGCGCAGGATCTGTTTACGGGGGTCTCCGCCCAATCCGACTTCACTGCGAGGCAACAAAATTTGGACTTTGAAATTTAACTTGGCTTTTAAAGAATATTAGGAGGTCGAATAAGATGTCGTAAGCGGAGTCATTTCGGGCATAAAATCTATTTTTTGGTTTCTTATCTGTACTAACACCATACAGGTATAAGAGTTTTCCCATTTCTCTTTTTCATTATTAAGGTATTTATTTTATTATTATTATTATTATTATTTATTTTATTTATTTATTTTTATTTTTTTTCATTGACCGATTCAAATTTCTGCAGAATTTATACTAAAGAATAATAAACCCTTGCGTAAAATTTGCAGCGTCTTTAGAAACTGTCTCTGGGTTAAACTAATATCAGTAGGTAATCAATACGTACCCAGTGGGCACCTCGATGTCCTCCACCCAGTAACGTCTAGCCATTCCCATCAATTCGGGCAATGTTTGCCACATGACAGCGGTCGTTGCTGCTGTGGCACTACAAACACCGACTTCAACGTGAATCATAGTCGATGGCTTTCCCTTCACATACCCGGAATCCATTTGTCGTCGATTGATCCGGTCCACGGCCGGCACACTCCATCTCACTCTTCCACCGATCCGATTATTCAAACCCCACGTAAGGATCAATCTCAATCATCGAAGAAAAACATAGAATCAACAACAACCGATGATAATACCACAATGTCCAATTGTACTGATGCGGAGAGTGTTGAACTATGAAATTGCTTCGATGGCAGGCTCTCAACGTGAGTCTGCGGTGGGCGTTGCTGGCGGTTTCCATAAATTGGTTAGCTGACTCTCCAATTTAACCGAGATCTCCATTAGACAGGTTTAATTGCCGAACGTTGCGAGCAGTCGGAAATGAGACGATCCTGACAGCGCATTCTGCGTTGATTGTAATTTCCTGAGAGGCGTCGTTTGCTCCGAATCGGAGGTTCCAGGTGTTCCAGAAGCACCGAAAATAGGGTGATAGCTCAGTTCTTTGTGCCATTCAATATAAATTCCTGGGTCTGTTTAAAAAAAGATACAACCTTACTCTAAATTATCTTTTGAAGCGCATAAAATCCTTAGTTTAGTAAACCTGAGAATGCTGTAGCGAGGGGATTCGAGTAGAAAAGAGGAGGAAGAATAATTATCGGAATCCTCTTCCAGTTTCTTTCCGAGATAATTAGTTTTTGCCCATCCTACCCCCTGAAGCTGAAAATTTCACTTTTATCAATCTCTTTAGGTTCATTCATTTAGATCTTATCTCCTTTGAGTCAAAATGTTAATCACCGAACGATCGGATTCAAACTGCAGGGGATTCACCGGTGGTCCTCGTTTCTGCACAACTAATGATGATACGATTCGGCACAACCCTCAAAAACTGTGAGACCAAACTGTACCTTCTGCTCAGCTCCCCAGAGAAGAAATGAGAAATATTGTGGGGAGTCCGTCTACTTTAATAAATAAATAAATTGTATTACAATGAATTATAGCTATCAAATTACAAATATCCTATATGGACAAAATATTGGTGTCGAAAATATCAAAAATGAGGATGTCACAGATGAGCTAGACTTGCTACGTTTACTTAGAAAAAAATCCCTTTCTATTACACCTCCAAATTGATCAAATCGGCGTATCCAGGTTATAAGCTCTTGACCAAAATTTTCATGATCTGCGCCAAGATTGTCCTCGTAGAGAACTCAGGAAAATCATAAGATAAGCGATCCGAACATAAACTCTAAAATCTATTAGTTTTCAGTTAAGGTACAGTTCCAATTGGCTCGATAGCAATTGATCGTGCCGAAACGAGTGACGCCCCACATAGGAAACGCCTATCGAGAGCTTTTCAACACAATGTTGAAAAGCTCTCGATAGATGTTTCCAATTATTGGATTAGACGCCCGACTATTTCGTGAATATGAGAAGCGTTGGCGAGAATTTCATGACGTTATTGAGAATCAATTCTGCAAGAAATTCTCCCTTGACCCAAACTATCATTTCCCTTTGTTTTTTGGTGCGCAGAATCCAAATCTGAAGTCAGAATTTCAGTAGCACGGACCGTTTTTAAGTTATACACTTTGCTACATGAGTAAAAATTCTTCCCGGACCATACATGAATAAAGACCACGAAATGAATTTCAATCGAGGTAGGTCTTAGTATAAACATTCCCTAACAGTTTTAATGGAGTATAAAGGAATAGCCATAATAATACAAGAATAAATGTTACCGTCATACCATAAAGCACCAATTTTTTTTACTGTTCCCTCATACCCCTTCATCCCCAAGAAATGGTGGGTGCTAGAGCAATTTGGATTTAAGATTTGGTTTCAGCACATTCAAAAACTTCGGAATCACCCAAAATTTCCCAAGGGAGCGAAAAAAAAGTTTTTTTGTGCAGAACTGTGGGGAATTCCCATATAAATTGGCCGATTCTATTGTCTAGCGGAAAACGTGAAATGGGGCCAATAGCTGCAGAATAATATTCCAACTCATATATGTAAAGTAATAATTTTATGTAAAGTTCTACATGAGTTGGTTTTATTAATAGACATGCTCGCAATTCAATTAAAAATAAAATTTTAATTAAATTATTTTTCAACATAATTTTATCTAGGTATTTATTTATTGTATTTATTAATTTTTTTTTTTTTTTCGTTTTTTGTGAAAGTGAAAAAGTGCTTCTGGGTTTGCACTGATGGCAAAAAAAGACGATTTAAGACGAAATAGTCTATTTCCACGATAAAAATATATAAACTTGTAGACGCGTTTCGGTTGATTAGACCATCATCAGTACAATAGGAGGAGTACAATAGGTATTGTACTGATGATGGTCTAATCAACCGAAACGCGTCTACAAGTTTATATATTTTTATCGTGGAAATAGACTATTTCGTCTTAAATCGTCTTTTTTAAGATGGATTCCCACTATCTCGCCGCATCCACCTTACATTATGCACTGATGGCTCTGAGCAGCCTTCCTGGGGGTCGATGATTTCTTCAAGAGTAGGGAAAAAATTGACCGGAAAAAATTTTCCCATGTTGTGCACGCTAGGAATATATTTTCTCAGCCAAAACCGCTGTTTTCAACCTTTCTTTTCAAAATTGACGATTAGGGGACTATTTAAAATCCACTCGGCTTCACTCTGTATAATGTAAATGGCGACGAAAGGAAAACGAAGAAGACACCAATGACACAAGAGACCAATAGATTTAGTCGAATATTTTGACGAACAAATGTACCTGCCATTTACATTAGGTTGTATTGCATCTAGTTGTATTGCGCCATTTTCACAGGTAAACTGTTAGCACGAACTTCCCTAAGGAGTTGATTATTTCGTTCACTTTTACTTGGGAAAGTTTTTTCCGTGGTGACGTTTTGGCTGGGAAAGTACTTGTCTACCGAGTCTGAAATGGGAAATTTTTTTCAGCTTGCTGATTTCTTCAGCCTAAAAAATGTGTGTAACCATAAGGAACCATTTCAGCCTAAAACGTGAAACTCTGAATTGTATTCTTGAATTGATCTCTGACTTGTCTGTTGTACCTATTCAAAGATTTAATGATTCATATCATCCAACAGATCTCTAAGATGCCCGAGGAACACGCTGCACATGAACCTCTTCACAGCTTTTGCCTTCAACAATTTCTTTTGGCTTCTGTGGTACCGACTGGTGATCCCTAACCCGGATATAATCGTGGAAAATACCGTAAGTATATTTTCCGCACATAAAATTTTGGAATCCTACTGCTAACACGGTCGTAGGAAAAAAAATCCCCGGAAAAAAAGTCCCCGAAGTGACCCCCCCGGAAAAAAGATCCCCGAGGTTGCCGGAAAAAAAAATCCCCAGGAATACATCCCCGAGCTTGAAGACTACTCGGAAAAAAAATTTCCGACCAAGCGGAAAAAAAATCCCCCAGTCAATATGAAAAAAAAAACAACAACAAAAAATAGGAAAAAACGTAAATACTTGAATGATGGTGCCGTATAATCACAGTATAATCATGTCGCCTCATGTACAATCCTCATAACTCATTCATGTCAATCATTCATCATTCATGTCGGTCGGAAGCACTTCCATGACGAACTGAAGGTTCTCCCTCGATTTGCATTATCGCAACAGGCCAGTCGTAGCATTTCCTTAAGTCCACTGCTGACGCGTTCACCCATTGACGGATTGCCGCATGGATGTGAACCCAGCTTCAGAATGCACCTTTTGGTGGAAACGTTCTTTTTGAAGAGCAGTGCAGAGAATTTGAATTGTAATTTTTATGTAGAGGAACCTTTTTGATGACAACATGATCCTCTGCCCCTCTGTGATAACAAGGCAAACAGCGAGCGTCCATCAACTAACTACGACTAACGCACAACTCGGGGATTTTTTTTTCCTTTTCGGCAATTTCTTCTCTCGGGGATTTTTTTTCCTAGGACTGTGGCCGATTCGGGGACTTTTTTTCCGGGGATTTTTTTTCCGGGGACTTTTTTTCCGGGGTGGTTACTTCGGGCATTTTTTCCCCCGGGGATTTTTTTCCGCGAGCCGCTAACACTGGTGTATTCGCGCTGGCTTTAGCTTCCAACCGTTTAAGCCTCCCATGATTCTGCCAACACTTTGAGATAACGAGGGGTTGTAGAACGCGAGGAATTTTTCATAATCGTCTTGGCGTGGGAAGTAAGCTGAATTCATGAGATTTTTCGCGTAACCTCCGTTAAAACACGGTTCTGCCAAATTTTACGTGACCCCTACTCCGGATCTGCTGCGCTATACGTCATAGTGGTATTCAGCTCCATAAAATTTTGATTGTGGATGTTAGTGACTGGTATCGATGTGTACATGACGGCTCGAGAAAAGTAAATGATTGCTCTAATTAACGTCGGAGCTTCGAGCCTCTCCTGGAGGAAGGCGAGATTTTCCCCTTCCACGAGCTTCCATCTCCTACAAATGATGTATTGCGTAGTTGGAGGCGTGTACTACACTTCCTTTATGATCCCATACTCGTGCAGTCAAACATAATTCATCTTGAAAGCTATGTCCCTCAGGTTTCCAGCTTCTGGGCTAATGAAAGTGACTTTACCACGCAACGAACTCCTAGCGTGGCTACTTTTAGCGAGAGACCTCACGCGACAGACGTGTTTATGAAAGATTGCCTTGTGACAACACGATAACCCACATTTTCTCAATACGATTCAATTAAGATTTAAAATTTTCAGGGATTTACATTGGAATTTCTCTTTATTTGTCGGAGATTTGTCTCTACTCTAGTCCAGGATGTCGCCGTTTGGGACGTGGCATTTTTATAATCTTACTAGTCAACAAAGACTGTTTTTAAGATGGCGTGCTGGTGTGTGTGGTGTATGAAGAAGGGATTTGACCTGGTCTTTGATCTTTGTGATAACGCCGTAAATGAGGTAGAAATTGTACCTCGGTGCCAATGTGGTCAATGACCTCATTTACTCTACTCGTGGTTCGGTATTTGCTCGCAGGTAGTCCGTGTTTGACTTATTCTAAGCCCTGTAGCCTGCCTTTTCTTATAAAGTAGACGCCGCGGCGCGCCGGTTAGTATGATCAAAACAACTGGCTCCCGATCTTAAGTATCTCGATACACGGGGAAAAGTTCGGAATTTTTTCAAAATTTTTTGTCAAGTCTAACTAATGAACTTAGCAGTGTTGACTTACCGTTCCAGTTAAAGCGTTGTTGCGTCAGTCGATTTTTCTCGTATTCCTCTCTCCCGAAATTCAAATCTGACGACGCCATTGGATCGAGAACGTCATTTTCTATAAGAATAGAAAATCGACGTGAGCATTGTTGCACTTGCACAGACCATTAGTCCAGTCAAGATGCACATGAAAAGGGGGTCGTGCTTGCATGAACTGCAAGAAGACGGCCATTTCTCAAGGTCTCAGGCAACTGGAAAACCTGGTTTCTGACTACTGGTTTACATCGTAACATGATATAATAAAATCAGCACGATCTTGCAAGCACGGATGTACATCTTGACTGGACTAGATAACCATATTATGGTGTAAGAGCCCCATCCCTGCCTTCCAAGCTGTGGATGATAACAGCCGAGATATCATATGATCGCACTCCACTAGACAGTAGTTATGCTACAGTTTTGTTGATTATTTTATTCAATTTTTCCCTGGGGAAATTCTTTCCGGGATGGCACACTTGGCCGGGGAAATATTTTCATGGAGGACCTCCTTCGGAGAAATTTTTTCCGCAAACCCTTAGAGCGAGATTGCCAGGAAAATAATTCTGCTGGATGCACTCCGGCTGACAGCAAGGAATGGGATCAGGTCACACCACCTAGCTACCATTCGGAACTGCTTCCGTGTTGGTGTATTTGCTTCAACAGAAAAGGAACCCAAAACCCTACACGTCGAAAAGCCAAACGATCTTTCCTCGGACCAATTTGATGCTTGGATGAATGTGAACGCGGCTTTGGAAACAAGCAAAAATCCCTCAGAAGATGAGATTTGCAACGCCGTCATGATACGAAAATGAACCGTGAGAACCCTGATGATGTCGATCACGTAGCCACCATCAGTTTGCAAAAGCTTCGCAATCGCTTCAGACTCAGCGACGTCTCGTCCACCACAGGTGTGATTCATTTAAAGAACACAATTTTTATGAGACTTTCATAAAAACAACAATTGAGCAATCGAAGCAGTAATCTTCAATCACTTCCTTTTTGTCGAAGAAGACGTAATTCATTGTCAATGTACAGGCGTTATTGACGGTATAATGATAAATCCTGACGACAATGACATCACATGTTGCATTAAATACATAATACGTACAAATATAATGTGTATATGGTATAAAATTTAATTAATATTTAATATTATTCATCATTCGCTTGCAGTTATCAATTTTCCCAGGTCCCTGATCATACTAACCGGTGTCTACTGTACATTGCTTACAATGCATAATACAATGTTTTAAAAGCATAGAGGAAGATTATCTCCCGATGAAGTAACAACTACACTAAGTATGTCAATTGCCATATTATAACTGGGCTTGTGCATGTACTTTACCATCGGCTAATGGGTCCTCATAACCATATGTCAGGAAGAAAGTGTATGCCTGGGGATATACACTTCCATTACGAAAGTTTCGTATGCAGCGGTTCCCGCCATATTACTAATAGTAATTTACTATCGTAGAGCTACCAGGCCAGGGTGTCGCTTGGCGGGGTGGGGGCGGGTCTCGAATCGGCTCTCGATACCCAATTTTTCAAGGAAATGGATTATTTTACCCCGAAAAATCGATTTTTCAACCGATTTATACACCTTTGTAATCGCCACGAAGGTCGACAATTCAGATCGGTCTCAAAATTTGACATTATCCGTTTCGAGAGGTCTAGCATCCAAAAACGAAATGTCCGTCCGCCGTCCACCGCCCGAGCCGTTTTAGGCAGTAGGCTTTTTTTAATCTGAAAATTTGACAAATTACTCGGTTTACCATCTAGTTTTGCCTGCAAGGGTTTCAGCCCGATCGCCCAAACCCGAGGGGCTACAGGAGGCTTTTTTGAAGGATTTCGCCTATGGGGTCGAGTTAGGTGTCGTATTCGAAGCATTTTTTGACGTAGAATCCATTTTTGGGGGTCCCAAAACGATTCGATTTCACCTTGGGGATCTATTGGGCTCTCATGAGGCTACAAATGGGATTATTTTTGTTAGTAGGGGTTAGCTTAGGTTACAACCTAACCTTTAACAACCAAAAGGCCTGCTTTTTCTGTACATCACCAATGAATCCATCTTAATTTTTTTTTTTTTTTTTTTTTTTAGGAATTGAAAGTCTATTGAAATGGAAACATCTATGAACCGTTGCCATCCCGGCCAAATCGTAGGAGTATTTAACGTTGTTCATGTAAAATTCAATACGATAACGTATTGTCGCAGTCAAATCAAATAATTATTGCGATAAAATGGTTAAGCCGTCGGGGCCATAGAACTGTATTCATTTCTATGGTCGGGGCCACTTTCTTCCTGTGAGCGAGGAATCTTTTGTCACCCGGTAAGTGTCCCACTCAGTAACCAGGTATCCCAGGTGCCCCGTACGCTCTTTTCTTATGCAATTTATGGAAACACTGAATTTTGAGGTGGCTCTCGGCTTGAATTTCCTCCCTGTCCGAATGAAATGATTCCTATCCGTTTGTCCTCATCGGGCAGTTCTAAGGTCGGAGGATTTGCCCACAGAGTTGTGTTGAAACGGCAGTCCTCTTCTACGTTCATGTATGGCTATAGCCGTAATTAAGTCTCTGAGCTTATTAACGTGCTCAGAGAGCAAGAGATTGCTCTCAGACCCTTGTCCCCTTTCGTGTAGTTTATCATTTCCCCTGACCTGCTCCTTTTCTACGTTCGTCCGTTTCCCCTAACATGTGACTGCCATTTGCACTTAGCCTGTGGCAGTGCCGACGAGTCTGGGATGACGCCTCGGCGTTTACCCGCCCGCATAGGTTGTTATCAACTCACGATAGTACGATTATACCTGAAAAGGGGATTTTTGTCTCCAAATCGTTGCAGGAGTTGGGAGATCCGTTGCCTTTACTACCCGCTAGTAGCTTTGGCAAGGGGAAATGAGACTTCTTTAATTTGGCGAAAGACAGCCCCCAAGGGAGGGGGTGCACACTGACCAGGTTCTCCTCATCAACTGCCTCTGCAGAAGCGAATCCACGATGTCACTTTGACGCCTGCATCCTGGGGGATCTAACCCGGAAATGCCTATCCTTTTCTCCAACACAAATGGCAGCGCGAACAAGGACATTCAGGGTCATCCGTCCTCCTTTTGTACGACATGTCCCGCATTTTACACTTTGTCCTACAAAATGCCCTACACGCTTGAATTAGGGAAAACTGTCCTACATTCCGACTTCGAAGAAAAAACAATTTAGAATTGCGTATAGCAAACATGGGTGCAGCCAGGGCATCAAAATTTGAAAGACAAAAAAGGAAACTTCCGGGATTCCAAGCTCCGTGAGTCAAAGCTATGTCTACCATGGTTGCGGCTCTTTGGAGCTGAATATCAAAATGACATGCAGTGAGTTCCACAACTAGATACGTTCTTCAAACTCCCGATTTATTTAAACAAAATCTTCCAGCGAAAATTACTCACCAAAGCACGATATATATATATATCCGCTATGCAGTAGCCCCATCAAGTCGCCCGGAAAACGACTGGATGACTGGAGTTTTTGTTACAAGTCGACCCGATAGCTGGGTCTATAAAGCTATATATACTGAGTTATAACTCAGCCAAGATTAATAATAAGAATCTTGGCTGAGCTATACATGATAAGATCATGTTTTTTTAATTTTAAGCTGACTTCCCCAGTCCTGGGTTGCTGTCGCAGTTTAAAGGGCCTGCTGATAGCCCTAACGGGCTCATGCAGTTGCCACTTAAAAAATGAAAAAAGAACTCTGCTTACCACTGAACACAATCTTAATTATTGAACACAACCTCACGGAGGGACACTAAATTCACTTAATTCAACTCCTGTTCTTATAGGAACTTTGTATACAAAGATGTAGCAGTATGGCCCACAGGGTAACAGAAAGCAGATGGTATGGCCGGAAGAAGTAACAACAGTTGTTACTAGACTTGCCATATTATAGCTAGAGGTGTGCATGTACTTTACCACCGGCTACCGGGTCCTCATAACCGTATGTCAGGAGGCAATTTTATGCCCGAGGGATATAAACTTTCCGGATACTCCGTGGTTCTTTACGAGTTTGTTATCTTTCCGACTTTGGCGACGACGAACATGCACTGGGTGAGCTCTGTATGAGAAAACCCGGCCTTTTACTCGCACAAGCCTCTTCTAAACTTTTTCTCATATCGAATGAAAGAATGGGTCCCTGAATGTATGGTATTCATGTCTCCGTCGTTTCCTGATATTTTCTTCTTCAAACTTTGAGAAGGAACTCAGCGCCCTATTTAGGCCCATGTATAAAAAGGAACAGTGGCAAATGACCCTGCTTAGGAAAGCACACCGGACTGTCCCAACTTCAAGAAATGTGGAAATAGATGACACTAATAAAATCCAAAGTTCACCCCAAAGAAAAACGCTGCAAATTTTACACAAGGGTTTATTATTCTTTGATATACATTACTTGTGCAGAAATTTAATTCTGTCAATGAAAAAATTAAAAAAAAAAATTTTTTTTGGATTTTTTGTTCAAAAATGTGTTGTTTTTTTTCAAAAATTCCGTATTTTTTACTCGAAAAATATTTAACATCCTGGGATCCTTCAAAAATCCCATTTTTAGCCCCATGAGAGCCCTATAGATCGGCACAGTGAAATCGGATCGTTCCGGGACCCCCAAAAATGGATTCTACGTCCAAAAATACTTCGAAAACGACACCTAACTCGATCCCATAGCTAAAAGCCTTCAAAAAACCCCTCCCGTAGCCCCATTATAGCCCCCAGAGCGCCCCACGGGTTTGGGCGATCGGACTGAAAACCTTGCGGGCACAACTAGATGGTAAACCAAGTATTTTGTCGAAATTTCAGATTTTTTTAAAAATTCCTACTGCCCAAAACGGCCTGGACGGCGGACGGCGTACGGCGTACGGCGGACGGCGTACGGCGGACGGACATTTCGGATTTAGAATGTAGACCACTTGAAACGGATAATGTCAAATTTTGAGCCCGATCGGAGTCGTCGACCCCCGTCGCGAAAACATAGGTGTATTATTCCAAGAATAATAAACCAAAATTACCTACCTAGTTGAAATTAAATGGATTATCCGCAAATTTTCAAGTTTTTTGGCATCTAAGAATATGTTGTGGTGCTCTATTAGCGGGTGAAATCACACTTGCAGTAGTTTCTACGGACTGTAGCAAGTCCACTTCTGCCCAGTGTGACCGGTCATTACCATTATACCTGTCAAAGATTACCGTGCAGTGAATTGATTTTGATTGGAGGGAACAATTAATATGATGATCGCTTCCACTCCGCTCACGCTATCAGCTTACCCGATTATGATAATGTGTCGTTGAAATTCCCGCCTACCCACTCGTGGCTAATAGTGTAACCGCAGCGTGAATGCTGATTAAATCAAATTGCAAAAGGCCGTTTTGAGGACAATCCTCATCAAAATACAAGGGATACTTGACAATTTGATCGTTAACTATCAACAAAATTTGTTAACGATTAAATTGTCAAGTATCCTGAGTATTTTGATGAGAACTATCCTCTAAAAGGCATTATTAGATAATATCTAATAATGCCTAATAATGGCAGCATTTGATGTTTATGTTACATACTCTTCTTCTTCTTCTTCTTCTTCTTCTTCTTCTTCTGTGGCGCTACAACCCGGCGAGGCAATATTATTTTGAGATTGTAACACAGGAGGCCCTGACGCCTCGCCGGGTTGTAGCGCCTCAGAAGAAGAAGAAGAAGAAGAGTATGTAACATAAACATCAAATGCTGCCATTAAAAAAGATTTGGGAAGGGAGGAGTTATTAAATTAAATTCACACTGAAATTGAAATTCTAATTATGAATTTAAGTTATTTCACGAAATCAGAAGGGGAAGGCCGAAAAATTTATTGGGCCTCAGGTGGGACTCGAACCCACAACCTCTGCATTACTAGTGCGATGCTCTACCAATTGCGCTACTGAGACCAGCAGCCATGGCAGAACATCGGAGATTGAAGGCTCAACCGTCCTCTGCCCCCAACGCTTGATTCGGCCTTCTCATATTGTTGCTTATTTACCCCCTCTGAACCCTGATCTGATATGAAGCCAGTAGACATCCTACTTTTGTCCCTCTTCCTAGGGGTCCCTTAATTCCCCAGGAGGAGTAGTTTCATTACAGGAATGACTTGAGGGAATTTTGAACTGCTTCCCTCATACAGTGTTTTATTTTGGGAAGGGAGGAGTTATTAAATTAAATTCACACTGAAATTGAAATTCTAATTATGAATTTAAGTTATTTCAAGAAATCAGAAGGGGAAGGCCGAAAAATTTATTGGGCCTCAGGTTAAATTCATAATTAGAATTTCAATTTCAGTGTGAATTTAATTTAATAACTCCTCCCTTCCCAAAATAAAACACTGTATGAGGGAAGCAGTTCAAAATTCCCTCAAGTCATTCCTGTAATTAAAAAAGATGATCCCTATTGAAAGTAATTATGAAAAATATGGTATGATCATATCAATATTTCAAATAGTTTAGAAGGATTGAAGGGGTTTATGTCCCATAGGAAAAATCAATATATTTTATCAATATGTTTTTCTACTTGAGAAATCAACTTAAAATTTGTACAAAATCATTGTGAATTTTTGTAATGACACCAGGTTGAATTGTTAATGTTTATCGTGAAAATCATCCTAACCTGGGGGCTCGCTTGCTTTACCGTGACTTTCCCTATAATGAAGCAGCCGCTAAGCCTGAGTTGTGGCCTGACCTCTGAGCCTTGAGCTCTAATGGGACACAACCACAACCTGTGATAGATGTGCAATCCTACGACCACGTTGGTGGGCGATTCAATCTGATCTCTGCAAATGCCATAATAACATTATCAGATGGAGTTATTGTAAACTGGTGACAATTACTGTATTACTAATTTGATCTACAGTTGTCTACAACTTTAGATCGGTTCATTGCCTGTTGGAGGAGGTTTTCCTGTTGCAATTTTTGTTCCACTGATGTGAAATTTCGTGGGTGGAGCACTTCTCATCTTTCTTACATTTTCACAGGTGGATCTCTCCCACACAACGTTGTAAGTCACCTTCAAGCGGAAACCCCAACCGACAAGTACCGTAACTTTCATTCCCTCCGGATCCTCGTATTTTTTTGCGTAGGTATTCCCGTATTTCTTTCTATCGCGCGGAACACCTTGTTTGAATCGCTCCCCGCATCTTGCCGAGACAACCCCTGTCACGGTGCGAAGCGGTGTGTCTACAGCTCAGTTGTGACGTTATTGGCTTCACACGCTCACAGCCCGCTGAGCTTTTTATCTCGTTACGGCGGATTTCCACCCCTCAAACCCCCAGGCATCCCTCGCCAGCTATCTCGTCTAGCTCAATATCTCACCTACATCCTTTCTTCGGTAACTTGATTGGGTTTTTTTCGAGCCCTTTATCGATGATTATATTCCGCCAACCACCTTAAAATCATCAGCTCCTGTGTCTCCTAGAAGCCAAAACAGTTGAAATAACAGAAACATGAACAGAGATGCTATTTAATAGAAGGGGACGCCGCTGCCAGAGACAAGCGTTTTCCCTCCTGGATTTTCTCAGTTGATGTTTTTGTTGTTTGGTATAACTTTTGGTATAACAAATTTTGTTTTGAGGGAAAATTTAAAAATAGAATTTTTGAAAGCTAATTACTTCCATGTCAGCCGACTGTTAAAGCAGGAACGGTAGATGATGGCTTAACTTGGGATCGGATGGAACGATGTGAATGCTGGATTGAACAGTTTTAATCAATCGGTTGTCTTAAATATGATGGGCCTTTTGATGCTTGTCATCTATTGTTTTATTATTCTTGGAATGATACACCTATGTAATCGCGATGGAGGTCGACGACTCGGATAGGCCTCATAATTTGACATTATCCGTTTTAAGAGGTCTAGAGTCCAAACCGAAATTTCCGTCCACCTTACGCGTAAGGTCCGCGCCGTCCGCCGTCCGCCGTCCGGGCCGTTTTGGGCAGTAGGATTGTTTTTGTTTTTTTTAATCTAAAATTTTGACAAAATACTTGGTTTACCATCTAGTTGTGCCCGTAAGGTTTTCAGTCCGATCGCCCAAACCCGTGGGGCGCTATGGGGCTAAAAAGGGGCTATGGGAGGAGTTTTTTTGAAGGCTTTTGGCTATGGGATCGTGTTAGGTGTAGTTTTCTAAGTATTTTTGGATGCAGAATCCACTTTTGGGGGTCCCGGAACGATCCGATTTCACTGTGGCGATCTATTGGGCTTTCATGGGGCTACAAATGTGATTTTTGAGGGATCCCAGGAGGTCAAATATTTCCGGACAAAAAAAAATTTTGAAAAAAAAAAAGTTTATCTTTTTCATTGAAACAGAATTAATTTTCGCACAAGAAGGTAACCAATATCAAAGAATAATAAACTCTGTGAAAAATTTGTCACGTTTTAAATTTAAGGCTCCAGGTCTGTCGAGGCATGGCATTACAAGACTAACATAAATATGATCTAGGCCTTATTCTTTCTGTTTAGTTCTGGTGCCAATTTCTCCACGTCGTGCTCCACTACTTCATGCTGAGCAGTTACGCGTGGATGCTGGCGGAAGGGTTGTACCTGCACACACTTCTCGTCTCGGCCTTCACATCCGAACAGAAGCTCGTTAAGATCCTGATGGCCACTTCTTGGTCCTTCCCGCTCTTTTTCGACCTCCTTTACGCCATACTCAGGATAGCCTACGGTGATACTGAGCAGTGAGCTAATCCTTCTTTTGGTGTGCAATAATTAGATCTATTCATTAATTCCTTTGTTGTTGTAATGATCCCCTATTTATCCACGTCAACATGTAACACAATCTAATAAAATGATACCTATATGAATATTTGACAACAAAAGCCTTCCCGTTGAGTAAAAGCATTATCATCCCCCCTGTTCGTGTCAAGAAACGATGCATAATTCATGGGGAAAAAAATAATCTGGTTTGGCGGCGGAAAAAAGACTTGGCGAGGGAGTTTACGACAGTGAATAGAGGAGCTCGGGGAATCTGGCGAATAAAGGGGGCAGTTTTGACGAACATTAATAGCTTCAACCCTTTTTTCGGGGTGAGATGTCACCAACGTGCCTCATCCCACTTATCTCGGATGCGACACGGGTAATTGAGATGGGACGGCGGTCCAACTGGTTGACAGGATTCGTTTTAAAGTGGGTTTTATACGACTCACGCGTTAGTGTACGTTTCGGCCTTGCCCTTGATAACTTCTCGTGGAAATTTATTTTGTGGTTCTCGGGTGAACACTTTTTCAATATGAAGCTGAAAAAGACTCATTTTGGCACAGGTGTTGGATTGATGAGTCAGACCCATCCAGGACTGTACTGGTGGTGATGGTTGCCACTTCAATGATACTCAACCTCGTCTTCCTCTGTAACATTGTGCGGGTTGTCTTCATAAAACTGCGAGCTGGTGCGTCTTCTCGTCAGTACACCTCAATCTTTGATATTGACTATGGAATTAATTTCGCTAATTGTGCATTGCAGGACCTGGTGATAACCACCGGCCATCTTCAGCACTGCTGCAAGCACTGAGGGCTGTTCTACTCCTCCTGCCTTTGTTAGGGCTCAACTACCTGCTCACTCCTTTCCGCCCTCCTCATCACCATCCCTGGGAATCAACTTACGAGCTCGTGTCCGCGTTGACATCCTCCTTCCAAGTAAGCACAAAATTGTTGTTGATTGAATTTACCGGTATGCGGAAAAAACGTTCCCATTTCAGACGGTCCAGGAAAATACTTTCCCAGCCAAAACGTCACCACGGAAAAAACTTTCCCAAGTTTACGAAGTAATCCATTCTTTAGGGTTTGCATGAATTTCCCTAAAAAATTGATTATTTCGTAAACTAGTTACTACATGATGTCAATTTTGTTCGTCAAAATATTCTACTAAATCTACTGGTATATGGTGTCGTTGGTGTCTTCTTCGTCTTCGTCTCCATGTACATTATATAGAAAGAAATTGTTGAAACCAGAATGTTTTGTTATTTTTAGGGGCTATGTGTGGCCACATTGTTTTGCTTCTGCAACGGCGAGGTGATAGCACAGCTAAAGAGGAAATGGCAGTACGCTACTTTCCGACCAAGAGCTAATTCCTACACAGCAACGACTGTCTCTGTAAGTTTTTTGTTTAGCAATATGACGTTTATGATAACGGAAGGCGAAAATGTCCTGTGTTGATCAAATTAAATGGTTCTCGGGTTCATTTATTGTAATCTCTCTTTTAGCGGAATAAGAGCGAAACCACAGCTCTAAGATAATCAACTAAATATTATCCGAGTATCAACAACTCCAAGCCGATTCCGGGTAACATTGTTATGACGCTTAACTGGCTGCAATGGTGTTTGGCAGGGTAGAAAAAAATGCTGGTTGCTCTTAGAGCCTACTATTAGGCATTTGCTTGGGGGTCACACCAAGAAAAAGGAGTAGAAGGGACGAATGTATACTAACAAATTGCTCTAGTGCTGGTTGTGGATGGCTGCTTACATGGTTGAGATTCCCACAAAATCGTGCAGTCTTAGGGATGCAATAAGGATGCTGATATGAACCACTTCCGTCTTTGAAAAACACTAACTACTTTTTTAACTCGGGTGGTTCGTGATTTGCCAAATATTAAATATTATGCTAGTTATTATTTTGCTTACTACCACCTACGTTTGAAATGTAATAACGGTAATCTCGTTTTCAGTTCGTTAGATCGACGGCTCCCGTTGCGGAAGAAGAAAACGTCTGAAACCTAAACGTAGGTTCAACGTGGCAAGAGAATCTAGCCAACGCGATAATCTGCGCAGCCTGCACGAGAGTAGCATCGCTTTTGGATAACGTTTTGATACAAACTGTATCTACCTCTAAATAAATCAACTTGCGTCCAATGGTGCTCGTGTGGACTTCGTGGCGGGAATTATACTGTGAGGGACGGATTCCTCGAAGCGTAAAGGACGTGTTCAATACGTGCAAATGCACTTATGGTTGATGTAATTTTACATGTACGTACTAATGAATTCACACGAGAGTCGTAAAATCCACGCTTTTTATAACCGCCAAACGCTTACGTCCTCGTTAAATTTCTCTTTTTATTTGATCCAAATTTCATCAAAATGTTCTTACCTACATTGTTGATTGATTTGGGGGGGGGGGGGGGGGGGCGCATTCTGTTAAGGCAATGCAAGCTGGGCAATGTTTTGGGGCAAAAAGTGTGTTCCCGCGCATGACGTTTTTACGCTTGAGATCCATACTCCTTGGAAAAATTTAACGGTATTCGAGCCTATATCACTCCTTCATGCTTGGTTCCACCATAGCCTTTAAAATGGTGTCCCTTCTCGATTAGGCCTTCTTTGCCAAACGTGTTTCCCCATTACCAAAAACCGTCTTAATAAGCGGGTACCCATGACGGTTCACTAGTTATTAACTCACATGTGAGTGTGTATGCTCAAACCACATTTTTTGTCCAAAACCATTGAATTTTTTGAAGGTTCGATCGAAATCAACTCCCCCATGGCTGTTGGTGCTCGCAATTTAACCAACGGGTTATGTAGGTAAGAGCTCACTGGGGGCTTACATAACTTACATAAACGTACATAACCCTTTCATCAAAATGCTTAGGTTCGGATTTCGATTGAAATAGGCTCAAAGGTGTTTTCTTATGTGAAAGAGTTCGGGGAAACGGGAGAACAGCTATCGACTCATCGGAGTTTAACCCTAAAAAGCTGTTTACTCAAGGAAGAGCTCAAGCTGGGTGCACATGATCAGGTACCTACTCAACCTCAACTTTCACTCCACGGTCAGTGTTTACTAAAACTGTGGAGGAATGCCTGATTCAGTTAAAAGCGTTGGAGATTCTGTGATGAAGTAATTTATACTTTTATCGCATGAATGAGTACGAACCTACGATTTTCTTCAGGTTTACCCAATCTGCCGAAATATTGTAAAGAAAGCACAAGGAAGAGTGATAGGTCTCATTTTTTTAGTTTTTCTACTTCTTAGAAAACTGACTAAAATCAAAATCTTATTTTACATGTTTCAGATCCTCCAAGTTATAGAAACGCTTTGAATACGCTTGGAATTGGCTTTTTCTAAATTGCTGTGGTATCTACGTGAAAGGTACCGTTGTAAAGGGTCACCCAGGTCAGCCGAAATCCTATTCAGTCGAGAGTTTTATATAGTCCTAGTTGGTAGTAAATGCTTTGTACTGGAGCGGGTTTATCCGACTTTGGGCCATACCGTCCCCTCACTTTAAACATTCACACCGGCAGTAATAGCCCTGCCGTTGTAAAAGGAATTCTTTCGGAGAATGTCGAACCAATCCAACAAAAATGGTTCCTATTATAAACTCCCTAATGGGATAATTCCCCAAGAACCGTTACCGTAGGATACCGTAGAGCACCTACACGTTCTTGTACTTCATTTGTTATGAAATGTATTTTCATCGTTTCGCATTTTTGTAAAATTTTTATTTGTAACTTTTATTAGCGATTGTGGTCCTCGATCTATATGGTATCTATTTCGAAACCGATCTACCGGTGACCTGCGGGAATCAATACGCTATAAGATTGTAGGAAAAAAAAATCCCCGTAGAAGAAATAGCGTTGACTGAATGGAAATGAAAAGAAGATGATAGGTACTTCAGTATTTGTTGTCGTAGGGCTTATAAGCAGTAGGTGACTGGTGTTTACAATGTCTCATCTTTTATCGGAACCGTGTACCTATTCAGTGTGTACTTGTGAGAAAAGTAATTCTGTCAATCAATAAAATTTTGAAAAGAAGAATTTTTTTTTTCGAACAATTTTTTTTTAACAATTTTTTTTTCTTTCGGAAATTATTTGACCTCTTGGCATCCTTCAAAAATCACGTTTGTAGCTCCATGAAAGCCCTTTAGATCGCCCTATAGATACATTCAAGGGTGGAAAAAGAACCAAAAAACTAAAATTGAAAAAAGGGAAAATGGAGAAGGTGGGGGAGGGGGGGTCCGTAATCTTTCATAATAATAATAACAACAAATAAAATTCAAATATGGTTTTTCGTCCGGAGGTAGGTATGTAAGCCCGGACTCAGGAATTATAAAGTCTGAAAAAACGCAATCATTCGTTTTTTTAAAGATAATACCTGTACCTCGTCACCGTGGGAGCGGAGTAAAACGAAAAATGACTGAAAAACGTCCATATAGGTTAATAGGAACAAGCGGAAATAAAGTTATTTAACCCCCAAAAAATTAAATTAGACGTCAAGACCAATCTTTTGGCCCCTAAAATTTTCAAATACATACAAGATGAGTGGGTTAGGTATGGCTTTGAAATTGAAACTTGTTCAGAAACAATAGGACTATTCACCCGATTTGACGGCACCACCTTACCCCCTATAATACTAAAACAAGTAGGTACATAATATGTACATGATAATTTTATCATCTCCTGTCATTTCCATTCAGTCAACGCTAGTTCGTCTCAGGGATTTGTTTTTCCGGGATCGGAAAATAAGTACTGCGGATTTTTATTTCGGGACTTTTTTTTTCAGGGATTTTTTTCCGTGAATCTGAGGAATCGTCAAGCCGAATTTCCTCTATCAATTTTCAAATGGACGGATATTTTTCGTAGAACCAATTTCGAAAAACGATTATTCCAATCTGTGTTCAAAAATAAAATTGAAAATATTTTGAAATATAATTAAAAAGTCATCTAGAGAATGTGCGTAACCCGTTTGGTCCATACTTTTGACGCCCGCGTAGACATTCCATAACTCTGGGAGAAATTGAGGTGGAGGTTTGGAGGACTTCCATCTCGACACTGAATAGATAAAAGATGAAACATTACGTCTCTGGCAATGCCGGACTCCTACACCTAACGGTAAAGCATTCCCAAAACTTCGCATATCGATCGAGTACCGCCATTTTTTTTCAATTACTCTAATTTAACCCGAAGGACAAATTCTTATTGTGAATAGCCAATTTGATTTTGGAATAGCTAACTATACTGCTAACTAACTACTAAAGTCATTGTACAAAGTCAGTTGTATAAATATTGTTGTGTAAATATTGTATGTGTACATTGGTGTTATATTTGTTGTTATTATGTAGACCATGGATTTGCAGATTGAGTGCATTATAATTTCCAAATGATTCATTTGAATTGACATACCGTCTGGTAATATGACTTATTTCCCTTGGGCGAAACTCAAGAAATTTTCAAATTCAAGCGGTGGTTTACGATAACAGTGTAATCACTTATAAATGCTGTTCATCAAATAAACTGAATATATTTTGTAGTTTCTGTCAATCATTATTTCCCAATGGCTGAACATTCGCAACGGTCGTGAAAAGCTGCGAGCATTATTTTTCAACCCTCATATGAAATGAAGAAGCTTGAAGGCGAAGAACAGCTTGACTGTGGCAAAACAGCTGTCCTGGTGGGATTAAGCTGAAGTAATCCATTTTCGTGGGATTATAAGACTTATATAACTTAGTTTAAGACAGATGTCCTTCTGCAATGGCGAACAAATGAATTGGATTCAAATAGCTTATTGATGACATTTTACAAATCGGCGATTCCTGTTTTCTCCTTACCGTCCTAAAACGAGGAAACGGCTCATTGTTACTTAGACACACCCAAACCGCATTAATAACTCTTCAACATCCTCACACACACCACCAATACATAACAGTACTCAGAAAATTATACCTACAACGAACCAACTGAGAAACCATTACAGTCGAGTGGAATGTTATTTCTTTGCCAGAACCGCATTAAAATGTATGTCGCTTCAATAAAGTAAATGGATGTGAGTTCGTAGACAGAATTTCTCCGCTAAATCCACACATGTCGTTGGGGCATAACCAATCAGTTACCAAAACAATGGACTTGAAGCTGGAACGCGAGAACAGTGAATTGGTTGTTATTCGAAGTTCCTCGTGCGTGATAAAGATACGGGAAACTTCATCGATTTTCAAATCATGTCACAGCGACTCTCAAGTCACTCAGAACACCCAGGTTTTCCAGGCTGTCAAGAAAAAAGTTAACCACAAGCCGGATGCTAACAGCAACGGAGTAAGCTACAGCGACGAGGAAGATGTGGTGGAAAGAACTCCTGTTGGGAATGAAAAGAGTATGGGTCATGAAGAGGCGGAAACCTCACCTCTGCTTCCTGAAAATGTTTTGAAATTAATTGCACCTTCAATCAAAGAAATTGTTCAAAACAGCCGATCACATCGTTTGGATGAATACGACATGCTCGAGATTCTTACTCAAGTCTTGAATGAGCTCAAATCTGATTGCATTAACATCTTTAAAAAACGTGAGTATGATCGTAGAGATGAAAATGTAGTGAAGCATATAATAAGAGAATGCTTCACAGAAATCATGACCCGGTATTCAACAACGTACCCAAGTTCTTCTCGAGGAAGTTCCTATAATCGATGTCAAAAAATAATTTCGAGGAGCATCAAACGTCTAACCCTGGAGTGTGTTCAAATTATTGAAACAGCGATTACTAAACAGGCAAAAGCAATGAGAAAGAATCGAACACAAAGAGAGACCACTAAATCCCTCTTGGTTAAACTCATGCAGATCATACAAACCGAACTCAACACATCAAAGCCTGTCTTGAAGGTCGTGAACACAGAACTCCATCAACCGTCATTCCAATACATATTTGGTTTGTTGAAGTACTTCATTGAAATGTCTGCTCTACGGTTTAAAAGATCGGCCAAAAAGGGTTCAAATACGAAAAGAATGCATGAAGAAGGCGCAGGAGAAATGAGCAGCATTTGTGAGATAAATGGCACAATAGCTGATCAAAAGCTTCAAGAATATGATAGTCGTTTGGATCGACTCATCGAAAAAGCCTCAAGTGAAAACCCGCAAGAGAACTCCCCACTGCTCATAAATTGTTACCACTGCACGACAAAATGCAAGGAACAAGACCTGCTGTTGAAAACCGTAACGCGTTTTACAGAAGAGGTAAAAAAAGAGTTGATGAGCCATGCTATAGTTGTCCAAGAGAATAGTCCTTATTGTTATTTGCCAAATTCAAACAGGAAAAATCATAAGGAAATTGTACTTTCCAATGCACAGGCGTCAACTTTGGAAGCGTATAGGAATGGTGTTAGGGGGGATTTTCATCATGAAAGAAGTAATTCAGTGTCGCCAAGCAATTCACCTTTACGAAATTCGTGTCATCAGCAGAAACGTTTGCCAACACCGGCAAGTGAAAATCAACGAAATGCTATTAGTACCAGTTTAGTTCATACTCCTCTTCAATCTGAAAACAACGTTCTACAGTTCAAAAGTCACATCAAACAGAACATTCCATGTAAACTCCACAATTTAAATTCCAAACCGACACCAGCCCAAAAATGCAACGAGCAAAAATGCAATCTTCAAGGCAGTTCAACTCGCCGATGCTGCGATGCACTTAACATCACCTGCGCACACGGTGGGTCCACGATGAAAAGTTCAGCTCAAAAAGTGACGGGCGGCGACGATATAAAAACTTGCAAACATGGGACTGGTGATAAAAACGAGAAAAGTAGAGTAAAGATCACTTCCGAGTCTCCCAAAACCCTCAATCACAAAATTATTCCAAAAGAAGAACAATTTTTGGTCAAGAAAAGTAAGCCGCCAAAGAAAAGTGGAAAGTCAGTGAAAGAGGAAGAGCCTGGCAATGGCAACAATGACCAAACAGCAGATGTCGGTAATTCACCCGAAAGAAGTTCCTCACCTAATGATGTGACACCCAAAAATGTAGAAAACGTTGAAACCAAACCTCCTGAAACCGTTCAACAAGAGAAAAATGTGACCATAAAGACTTCCCCCCAGGCTTCTCTGTCTTCCTCATCCAAAGTAAAACTGGCTCAGAAGAAGGAACCATCAGCTATCGAGGTGCAAAAGGAACCCAAACCTGAAGACACATCGCCCAACAAACCTGAGCAGAAATTGAAATTTACAAGTGACCCGGAATGTAGTACGATAAAAGACCCAGCCCATTGTTGCAAATCAAATTGCAACTGCAGAAACAGGAGTGAAAACCAATCAACAGATAAGACTGAACCGCCGAAAAGAGATTCAATAAATCCGATGGATCAAGACAAAACCGGCAGTTGCTGCAAAGGATGCAACTGTGGGCATAATTCGATTCCGGTGTTCATGAATGGGTGTATGTGCACATCTGGAAATACTCAGAATGGTGACATGGGTATGCGCCCTATATATCAGTTTTTTGCTAACCCTGTACCGCTCCCCTGCAAATGCCAGGAGGCCAAGGAACAGAAAGAAGTGCAAACATCAAGACCAGTCACTCCCAAAGGCAAGAGAGAAAGTGAAGAGACTAGCACTCAAACAGGTTCACAACCATCCAGCTCGGCGCCTTCGAAGTCCGTACTTTCAAGCTCGGCTCCCTCTAGCTACGCAACGAGCTCTGGCCCTTCTGGCTACACTACAACATCCAGTTCAGAACCATCTTACCTTACATCTTCATCACCAACATCAACCCCATCCCGTTCGGGGAAGTCAGGATCTATAGAGTCGTGTACCTGTTCCATGGATAAGCAGTCATCTGAATACATAGCTTCAAAAAGCGGGGTGAAAGATGCTTGTACTTCGGACACAAATTGCTGCTGTCCCGAAAAAATTGAGGAAGTATTTCAAGAATTTGATGATAAATACTCCCATGTAGTGAGAGAGATTAAATTTCTCATACGGGAAGGATACATTCCACTGTAAGCATTAACGTTGATTAGGTACCTCCTAGCTTCTTTCTTGATAAAGCTAATGGTTAGAATCTAGAATAAGTGCATTAACTAGAATAATTTTTGAGCAGTCTTCAACTTATCTATGCATAAAGTAACTAGTGTATTGTAAGACATACTAACCAACACAATTTTATTTTCCAGAAACAAGGAAGAGACTAAAGAGATAAGTGTAACGGCTACTACGTCTTCGGACAAAGGAACGACAACTAAATCCATAACATGCCGTTGCAAGATGGATACTTGCCGAAGGTGTTGCGGTAACCCGTTGTCAACAGTTCCACGGTATCCCATTCTTAAACCCAAACCTACAACCGTTCAAGAAGAACAATCGGGTATTGTATGCGAAGAAGTCGAACCAAAACCAATAACTAGTCAAGAAGAGCAAACGGGTATATTGAGGGAAGCAGGGAAGAAGCAAACAACATTTTCCAGGGCCTCCTATGATAACTGTGAGGATCAGGGACAAGTTTCCAAAGATACATTCGCTTACAATGAACTGCAAAAAGATATACAGGATCTAAAAGAATTGGTAAAGAAGACAAGGTTTGGAAATTGTCCATGTTGTAAGTGTTGCAATTGTGGTCCTGAGAGTCTAGGAAAGCCCAATCCTAAGGATGGATCTGAAAATATTCCTCAACAGGAATCTGATGGCTTAGATAAGTCAAATCTTACTGCAGAACAGAAAAGAGACGCAGAAAAACTTGCTGATAAACTCCACCATAGCCCGGGTCAGTCACAAGGTCAACCTTCCAACCCTACAGCCGCTAGGACAACATTAGCAAATATACAAAAGCCAGGGGATTCTGGAAAGGCAGCAAACTTGGATCAAACAATTCCCTCTAAATTGTCAGATGACAAAGAAGACCAGACTCCCGATAAAAAGACTCAAGCAATAAAAGTGGGAAAACGTCTACCTGACGGAGTACTGCAATACAAAAATTCCCAGGACCCTGTTAACGATCAAGCTGTTCCCGTCAAAAATCAAAGCGGGCAGGTGGGAAACCCCGAATCACATCAAACACATTTACAACCAACCAAAGATGCTCCGCAAACAAGTGCTGATCGTTTAGTACAGCCTGGTGCATCGAAGACACTGGGCTCACAACAACCAAGTATAGCCAATAAGACAACCAATGATCCGTCATCCATCCAAGCGCCTACTGATCCACGTTCCCCTAACTACCTAGATGACCCAGCCACACGTGAAAACGTTTTATCCGCATCAAAGGTGGCAGAAGAAGAGTCTTTGCCAGGTGGTGTTCCATCAAGAGGAACGGCTTCAGTAAAATCGACGTACAATTTACTTGGATCCGGAAGCTCAGAAGAGGCAAGTCATGATCAAAACGAAGGTGCCCTGCCAGAAACTAAAAGTCTAAGCAGCTCAACCGTGAAAGATGGTTCAATGGACAAAGTTGGGAGTAAAACGAACCAAAAGAAAGTTGGCATCAATGAATATCCGAATAGAGTGTCAATTAGTGGGAGAGGAAGTAGCTTTGGATCTCTTGAAGATCGAACGAAAGTCGACAACAACGAATATCCTAAAAGAGAATCAATCGGTGGAGCAGGAACTAGTTTTGGCTCTCCTGAAGATCGAACGAAGCCGGAATTCAGAGAAACGAAAAAAACTCAAGGCCCTGAGCAAGTACCGCAGAGTACATTGTCAAATATGTCATTTGAAAGCAAGTCAGCTCTGAGCACAACCAGTTCAAAGACCTTGGCCTTTTCTCGTGATCAAGAAGCAGTATTTCAATCAAGAGAAAAGTTGAGAGGCTTCAAGAGCGAATCAGCAGTATCCCCATCAGATGATTGCCAAGGATTTTGGGATAAATATGAAGAACCAAAAGAACAGGAAACTTGTAGCATCACCCGTGATGATCAAACACGAATATCTTCAAGCACGTTTTGCGGGAAAGGAGCGACTGGAAAAGCCCCTCACGATGGTGCAGATGCAGATTCAATCGGCGGTAGTAGCGGTGACAGTGTTTCTGATATCTGTAGGAATCTATTGAATATGGATCCAATGCCGTGTAGGTTTTGGAGTGATGAGATAACTCCACCTCGCCAGGGCATAGAAACATACGTTATGGTAATGGAAACAGAAATTCCCACTGCGTTTCCAACAAAAGATGAAACTTTCATAATAAGCGACAGAAAACCAATACAATCCATAACTAAACCAAAGTCACAAAATGAAGACAACAAGGATAAATCGAGGACGAGTAAAAAAGTGACAGAAGCGATCAAAGATTGTTTAATCCAGAAATCGGGATACTTTGCATCAAAAAGCACCAGTACAATTTGGAAAGGAATAACGTCTCCAATCGACATTATCAAGGGACTGTGTAACATTCCAAGTGGCCCCGCTGCATTGGAACTCCCAACTGAAATGCCAGAACGCGAATTGCCCCAAACGTGTACTGAGAAACCAATTAAAAAAGCGGATCTGCCGCTGATTGTTCCCAGTCACTTCCACAAGTGCAAGACGCCAAAAACTGACGACACCAATCAAAAAGGTGAATTTGGGTCGAGCAGTTTGGAGCCGACCAAGAAGCTCGAAAGAAAAGCTAACAAGGAAGTGCAAGTTACCAAGTGGAATGCTATGACGCAAACGGCAGGGCCGAGGAAGTTCAACCGGACGGACATTTCGAGCGATATTGAAGATAAATTGGCCAGATATCTGGGGTTGGAACGGTAAGATTTCCTCGACAACAGAACAATTCATACTTAAGAGAAGTTAAGGTCAAGGAGGACACACTATTGAGATTCATTCCATTCACAAAAATATTCACGCTAACGTGAAGTACTAAATCGGCCAGATCGTTAGGACAAAATAGGATAAGTACTATTAAAATTGTTCTTTCGCAGAATGATTGAAGATCCTACAACCTTTGCCACGGAAGGGCTGTCAACAATCAAGCGTTCATTCAGGGAAAACAATCATTTCAAGCTTGATGTAAATGTCAACAAACAGTCTGCTCGGAGAAATCGGAAGTAGAACGAAACTACGAGCAAATTGTCCCACAAATTGCAGAGCTGAACCTTCAAAAGTGACTGTATTTCTCTGGCTAAACGAAATATATTTTATGGACATGGCACATGAGAGGAAGGAATAAGATTCTTTTCTGATGGGCTTTGGTTTAGGCCGATTATTGTCTGGATAAAACACACCTTCCTCAATGCTGACGCAGAATGCTAAAAACAATAAAAAAATATATTTAAAAAAACTGCTTACGTTTACGTGGAATGCTAAAAAAATGCTACGAGTTTTAGAAATGGGGTTTTATTATTATTTTTTAAAGAGCAATTAATTTAGAAATTTTAGCAATCGGTTTGGGAACCCGTTCAGTCAGTTGAAATTTAAAAAAAAACTACCATGTAATGAGTTTGGTTAGGGAGAGAGAACGACTCCTCTGCTGAATACTAAATTGTTTATTCAGGTAAACAATTATAGCGTGGGGACCGGTTTCAGAACTAATTGTACGTTCAACCACCTCAAGTCACTCTGGGCTGTAGATGAGCTTAGTTGCTCGAAACCGGTCCCCACGCTATAATTGTTTACCTGAATAAACAATTTAGTATTCAGCAGAGGAGTCGTTCTCTCTCCCTAACCAAACTCATTGGATTAGACCTCAGCACCATCGGCAAACAACCACTTTGTAACTACCATGTATGTAAAACAGTTCAGTCGAATGAGGGAAGATAAGCTGATAAGCACCGAAGTTCGATAACGTTTTCAACCTCAGTTGAAAACACCTGATAGCATACCCCTTACAATTATTGATAGCATTAAGATTTCGTTTTGTAATTATTACAAAGCGAAATCTTTTTCACAACACGTGCTTCAATTCAGCTCCTAATGACTTATTAAGTGGGTTCTCAATCAAGCTTCTCGAAGTTATGGTGTCGAAGGGTTTCATCAAGTTCATGAAATGATTTGTCTCCTAAAATTATTTTCAGCGCTTTGATAAAAAACTATGGCTACTGTCGAGGAGGAATCCGGTTAAGTGCTGTGAGTAATTTGGATTAACGCTTCTTCCTCTCAGAAAGACATTTCGCGGCGCGAATCGGGATATCTTCGGAATCGGATATTTAGCAATATGTATAATAATTACTGTATAATAAAATACGCTTAGGGTCACAACCCTTTGGATCTGATTCCACCTGTTTGCCTGGGAGAGAGAGGTCACAGTATTTTATATTCACAGTTCTAAGGATTCAAGAGCGGGAGGTTTTAAATTCCTCCTCGACAGCTACCTACAGCTAGTTTATTTATTTTTTGTTTTTTGTTTAAAGTCTCGAGATGTTTCAAGTCTAATTTCCAGAAACCGCCAAAAATCGTGCTTTTCGGATGCTTTCTGGATTTAGCTTTGGTGGAAAAAAGTCAATATGATGGAGAAAAAACGAAAATTAAATCTGTGTCAATGAAAAAAGTGGGAAATTTTCAATTTTTTTTTTTTACATTTTTAATTTTTTTTTTTCACTCGGAAAACATTTGACGTCCTGGGATCCTTCAAAAATCCCATTTGTAGCCCCATGAGAGATCTATAGATCCCCACAGTGAAATCTGATCGTTCAGGGACCCCCAAAAATTGATTTTACGACGTCGTCCAAAAACTTTTCGAAAACGACATAGCCGAAAACCATCAAAAACCAGTACCGTAGCCCCATAGCGCCCCACGGGTTTGGGCGATCGGGCTGAAAACCTTGCAGGCACAACTAGATGGAATGTTTCTTCTTCTACGCAGTAGCACGACTCACTTTTGCTTTTCGTGCTCACCTTCAAAAACGCTGCAAATTTTACACAAGGGTTTATTATTCTTTGATATACGTTACTTGTGCAGAAATTTAATTCTGTCAATGAAATAATTTTTTGTGTGGATTTTTTGTTCAAAAATGTGTTTTTTCAAAAATTCTGTATTTTTTACTCGAAAAATATTTAACATCCTGGGATCCTTCAAAAATCCCATTTTTAGCCCCACGAATGCCCTAAAGATCGCCCCAGTGAAATCGGATCGTCTCGGGACCCACAAAAATGGATTCTACGTCCAAAAATACTTCGAAAACGACACCTAACTCGATCCCATACTCCAAAGCCTTCAAAAAACGCTGCAAATTTTACACAAGGGTTTATTATTCTTTGATATACATTACTTGTGCAGAAATTTAATTCTGTCAATGAAAAAATTTAAAAAAAAATTTTTTTTGGATTTTTATCTCAAAAAATTTTTGTTTGGATTATTTTGTTCAAAAATGTGGTTTTTTCAAAAATTCCGTATTTTTTACTCGAAAAATATTTAACATCCTGGGATCCTTCAAAAATCCCATTTTTAGCCCCATGAGAGCCCTATAGATCGGCACAGTGAAATCGGATCGTTCCGGGACCCCAAAAAATGGATTCTACGTCCAAAAATACTTCGAAAACGACACCTAACTCGATCCAATAGCTAAAAGCCTTCAAAAAAAACCCTCCCGTAGCCCCATTATAGCCCCAGAGCGCCCCACGGGTTTGGGCGATCGGACTGAAAACCTTGCGGGCACAACTAGATGGTAAACCAAGTATTTTGTCGAAATTTCAGATTTTTAAAAAAACTCCTACTGCCCAAAACGGCCTGGACGGCGTACGGCGTACGGCGGACGGACATTTCGGATTTAGAATGTAGACCACTTGAAACGGATAATGTCAAATTTTGAGCCCGATCGGAGTCGTCGACCCCCGTCGCGAAAACATAGGTGTATTATTCCAAGAATAATAAACCAAAAGGAAGGTACCACTGAAGTTGGGGAAGGATTTCCTCACTTGAAACGAGGAAACAGGGAGGTAGGTACCTACATGAACGCAGACGATCAACATTCACCCACTTTCTGCGAACGCAAAGGGTTACCAAGATGCTCAACATTTGCCAACCAAAACCACCTGTTTGCAAAAAAGGCCAAAGAAGGCTTCCTTCCAGCGAGTGCTGCTCGGGGAGAGATACAATAAGTTAGGCGCTAACGTTCATTCCTGTATAAGTACCTACTGGATGAATGCACTTTTGTTTCAAAAATATCAGCAAAGGTAGCATTTCCGGTGGATGCTTGCAATTTTGGTGCGACAAAAAAACACCTATGATGGGAGGAAGTACCTACACTGTTTCGGTGGACAATTGATTAGAGTCGCTCTTAGGATAAGCTCGTTTTTGTTAGGAAACAAAGGTGCAAATTGATGTGTTACGAGAATTGCACACAAAAAAACGCTGCAAATTTTACACAAGGGTTTATTATTCTTTGATATACGTTACTTGTGCAGAAATTTAATTCCGTCAATGAAAAAAATATAAAAAAAAAATTTTTTTTGGATTTTTATCTCAAAAAAAATTTTTTATTTATTTTTTGTTCAAAAATGTGTTTTTTTTTCAAAAACTGTATTTTTTACTAGAAAAATATTTAACATCCTGGGTTCCTTCAAAAATCCCATTTTTAGCCCCATGAGAGCCCTATAGATCGGCACAGTGAAATCGGATCGTTCCGGGACCCCAAAAAATGGATTCTACGTCCAAAAATACTTCGAAAACGACACCTAACTCGATCCCATAGCTAAAAGCCTTCAAAAAACCCCTCCCGTAGCCCCATTATAGCCCCATAGCGCCCCACGGGTTTGGGCGATCGGACTGAAAACCTTGCGGGCACAACTAGATGGTAAACCAAGTATTTTCTCGAAATTTCAGATTTTTAAAAAAATTCCTACTGCCCAAAACGGCCCGGACGGCGGACGGCGTACGGCGGACGGCGGACGGCGGACGGACATTTCGGATTTTGAATGTAGACCTCTTGAAACGGATAATGTCAAATTTTGAGGCAGATCGGAGTCGTCGACCTCCGTCGCGAAAACATAGGTGTATTATTCCAAGAATAATAAACCAAAAAAGCTAAACTGGATGTACGCAGTTTTGGAAGGAAGCTCTTCATGTGGCTTCATAGATGATAGGAACCGAGGTATTCAGAAAATTTAACAAACATTGTTAATTCACTTCATCGACTCGAGATTTTCCAGTATCCACAATCCCCCTGGGGAACACGACCCCATTTTTCGTTTGTTTCTTGGCATGGAACAAGGAAATGTTTCCTTGTTTCATGGTTTCTTGGAAAAGTTATATTTGGCCCTTGAAGGTAGACACGTCATTCGGTGGTGGGGGAAGGCGACGCGCAGACGACCGCAGGTGACCGAACGCGCAGATCCTTCTCCCCTCCCTTTGTAACTGTACTTATAGGATCTGCGCGCAGCAGTTCTCATCAGTCAATTCCTGCATTGTACGGAGTTCACGTTCGAACGCAAGAAGTTTTACAGTTGGTGTACCGGCGTCACTTCTACCTTTTTCTGCGGCAGAACCTCTCTGTTACTCTGTGGACAGAACTCTTCTCGTTGAAAGATCTTCTCTTCGTCGAAATTCGTAAGTCCACATTTCAGTTTTTAATGTCACTTGGTTACTAGATGCGTTTATTCCTTTGAAATTCGTTTACGTACATGGAATGCCTTACCTACCTATGAAAAATACAAGTAGGGCTTGTATTGACATTGACAATTTAACGGTTACCTACTACGCATAATTTTCAAAAAATGCCCGCGTGTCTAATCACACTGGTACCTACACGGAAAAATGTAGTTTTTCAGCTGCCCCCAATGTTTTGACTGATTTTTACGTTTTTTGATGTGCCGAATCCATTCTAGTTCTACTTTGCTCCATCACCTTCAGATTTTTTTGCTACTTGGTTTGAGTTGGTTATCCTTAGCCCCCGGGTTCATTTCGCTCTGGTAATATCCAGAAAAATTCGCAACATTAAATAAATTTTAGTGTTTATTTCTAAATTTAGTAAAATTTACCTACCCACTTCATTAACGGTACCTAATTATTCATTTAATGATAAAAGGAAGAAGAAGTCACTCTTGGTGTGCGGGCAAGATGACTTTCTCGTTGACGGTGTAGGTCATAGGTCAGCATTCAACGATCACTTTTCGTTTTTTATCGTTAATCTCTCTTATTGTAGGATCTATCTGATAATTCCCACATCATCTACTTCCATTCCCTGTGAGATGTCTGGCAAGTGCGGCAAATGCGGCGGCGTCTGTTCTTACTGCGGTGGATCCTGCTCCGGCGGTAGCAGTTCGCAAGTTGTCCCTTGTAATTATGTTGGGGAGAACGCGGGTAAGTGAGAGTTGAACGGTTTGAACAATATGGTCATAAGAGGTTTCCTGGAGTTAGGTAGGAACATGGTTAGGACAGTGGATTAGGCCTACCGGGGATACCACTTTAAAAAATACGCGCTGGCCCGCTCTACCTCCTGGGTGGTGTGGAAACGGGCGGTAGTGGACTGTTTGACACAAAGGCGTACCTGATGCAACTGCTTCTATCTTGTTTCTAATCACTCCTTTACTAATTAGGTACCGGCCATCGTCGCTCATGGATTTCTCACCAACAAGTACGGTATACTTGTGCTCCGTTCCTTACGTGCTACTTTGAATTTATGATTAGTAGTACGTATCAAACGGCGTGGTAAGTGTTCCGTTTGGTTCGTCGGCGACGCTAAATTCACCGTTTTACAGTTCTGCCTAGCAGGGAGACTCACCCATTGGGTGCGATTTATCCATCACTGGGCGCCTCTCCCTCGCCGGTCGGATGAACTCTCATCGTGCTCGGATTCCGGTAGCTCCTTCTGAAGCCACCCATGGACTTTGTAGCTTGAGCGTATCACAAGCCAGAAGCAGTGGCCTTCATCAACGCCATGCAGCTGGTTTGTGATGCTCTCATCTTCAAGTAACCTTCAATAGTGTTCTTATTCGACCGTTCGGATATTCTTTGTCTTTGGTGACAATTCAAATTCGCTTTGTACTAGCTTATATTGTTTTGCACATCGTGCTTTGCTCTCCTGTATAACCATTGGCTGCTGTCGTCAATTCCGTAGCCGTGATCGCTCACCTTGGACCGTGCTACTTTGGTTCTGTGATTAGTAGTATGGAGCCAAGGTGGGTTGATTACCCTACGTACGAATCTCCGAGTCTTCACGTCGAGTTATGATCACGCCGCGATGACCATTTTATAACATATTTTTAACAATTCTTCTTGTTTCTCTTAATAACATACGACTGTTCACCTCGTATGCTGCTCTTGTCCCTGCACTTTAATGTAAGTAGGTATACCACTGTATTCTACACTTTTTCTATCAGTGTAATGTTTACTTGTTTTTTTTTTTTAAATTTCTATTGTACATTGGTGAAAAAAGGGGTTCCCTCATCAATGTTTTGTTTTTATTTTATTTATTTTATCATTACTTAGTACTTTGATTGCTTTTTTTAAATTTATTATTATTTTCTTTTTTATTCATTTATTTATTTCATCTTAATTATTTTATTTTTACTTCATTTTATTTATTTTCTTTTCTTATTGTTTTCTTTATTTTTATTTTATTTTATTTTTTTTTTTGTTAGTTTGTTTCATCCACCCCCTCCACCCCTTTTTTCACTGTTTATACTGTCTACACTCTTTCAATGTTTAAATCATCAATTTGTTCAAATATCTTGTTTTTAGGCCTCCTAATTCCTTCTAATGTTTCAATATCCGTTTTAAACTCTGTTCCAATGTCCTCCAAAGTTCATTCCTCTGATTACTGTCATTTTGTTCATTTCATAAGAGATGATAAGAGAATAGATCTCTTGAAACGTCGGCACATTCTCGTCTTATTTGGCCGACCCTCAACAACTTTCCACCCACATTCATTGAAACTATCAATATTATCATCACCAACATGTGTACCTTTTAAACAATTATTTTTGTTTCTCATAATATTGAGGGGCTGACATGGCGGGGCCCCCCTTCATTTTACTTGATTTTAATTTTTAATTTACTTTTTGTGACTTCATTTACTTGCTGTCTTGTCTTCCCCATGTCAGCCCCTCAAATATGACATATTCACATGAGGGGCTGACATTGTCATAATTTAATTGTTTAATCAAACCAGAAGCCTGTTAACAAAATGCCCATTTTTGTCATTTTTCTTTATTGAAGTCTGAACAAGTCTAAGTGATTGTGCTGTTACTTCATGTAGCTGCCGGAAGTGTTGTATTCAATCATGTAATATTCTGTTCATCTATAGTTAGCGTTTGACTCCTGGCTTTAGCAATTTTTGTCAGCTCCATAATTTGACTATAGTTGTATGCCAGCCCTCTTCAATCGCCAAGTGAACAGCACGGAGGGCAGGGCCAATGGGAAACGTTTTAGTAGTGCGTGCTTTATTTTCGTGACTAGAGCGTTTCTCGTTGACAACGTCCCTCCGGTAGTCGCCAGGACCGCCGACGGGCTGCCTGGGCGAATGGGGATTGCCTTAGTCGTATGTGTGGTCTGTATGACTAGAGTAGTCCTCGTTCACTCAGGTTGGCCGACGTTCATCAGTCTACGGATCGTCGTTGCTGCCAGGACCAGGATGGAATCATCACGGGACGACCTCGTCTGACTTATTCTCTCGCACTAACTGGGTCTGCTGATAATGTTCAAACAGTAGGAACAGTTGGTGTAGGAATAGGTCGACTCTAATCTTCAGAACAACTCTCGAGCGGGCTACTTGCTGGGGAATTTTTACGGCTATGTTCCGCCCATCGTTTTAGGTTGACGCATTGAGCGGTGTAAATTTCAAAGTTTGATTGTGTGCATTTAGATATTTAGTTATTCATGGCTTGTCTTTATGTAGCAAGTTTTATTGTTTAAAAGGGACAATGTTGTCTGTATTTTTAGAGTTTACGGGATCATGCTTGATGTTTGTTAGATGGTAATCGAACTGGAGAAACCACCGAGAGTGCGGAGAGCAATCGAAGTGGGCAAATGATTCAGACAACTACACAAACTGGGGAAAGGACTGCTATTGCAGCTCGGTGATAAGTATGGAGATATTGTAGGTATTAATGCACGTATTTTTCGAGAAATACGCCCATTCTTGTCATTCGGAAAACGACAGCCAGCTGAGGGAAATTCGAAGAGGATCGTGAAGGACGAAAAATTGTGTTTTATCAATGATTCTGTCAACTTAATAATAATTAGTAAGTGTACAGCAGTTGAAAGTAAACGCAGGTGCCCGCGTTATAATTATTATTCACAATAACTTACTTGCTCCCAAACATTTCCAGCAGTTATGTGTACCGTGCACGGTAGGTAAGTATATAACTGCTGGAAATCAAAATTTGGTCGGTCACAGTCACAGTCGTTCATGGCTTCTTACTGTCAACAACCACTGAGATGTTCAGAATTTCGGATAAACGTTTAGGCCTCACCATAACGTGTAAGGACTGGCAGATGATTTTTCCGAAAGGTCCAAAAACGAAAGGTCCATCCCCGTTTTGGGCAGGATTTTTTTTTTTTTTTTTTTTCAAATCTGAAATTTTGGCAGAATACTTGGTTTACCGTATGGTTGTGCACGTGGGGCTACAAAAGGGTTTACGGGAGGGGCTTTTGCTTTTTTTCGGCTGTGATATCGAGTGATGTGTCGTTTTTGAAGTATTTTTAGGGTTCTAGACCGATTTGATTTCACCGCGAGGATCTACTTATGGGGCTTTTAAGCATGCCAGGAAGTCGAATGAGGTGTCGTTTTCCGGGTATTTTTGAACGCATAATCCATTATTTGGGGTCCCACATCCGCTCACAAACTTTACAAGAAAAGAGAAAAAGACTTAAATTAAAACATTATTTTTAAGTATAGAATTAATTTTTGGATAACTTATATCAAACCTTAACAAATCCTTGTGTAAAATTTGCAGCATTTTTTCTCTATTCAGTTTTGATAACTTGAAGTATGGGTAAAACAAAATGCAAAACGCGGGAGGGGTTTCTTCGTCTAATAAGCGCATGCCGAATTTTCCAGAATGTCCAGGAAGCTATTCTTTTTTTAACCGCCATGGGGTGCCGAAAACTGGAGATTTTACTTGTAATTTGTGCGCTATCTTTGTAATTTGTTCTTCACATGAATTTACCTATCTCAGAGGACTTATGAGAAAATGAATAGGTATTTTTTTAAACATTACAAAACAATTTACGAGCTCCCTTTTGATTTTCTCTTTAGACTAACAGTTAGTACTTTAGACTAAGTAGTTACTACAGTTGGGTCAATTCGCCGCGTGAAGGACCCATCCAGAGGTACCTATGCTACACTTATTTTGGCCTAGAATGATAAGGGGTACTTATGCCTAATACGTCCTCGAAATATCGAGTCGCGTTTATTAGGTGTGTCATGTCGGCTATACACTAACCAACCAAGATTTATTTTCCTAATCTTCCGAACCTTGTTATTTTAAATGGGCGGTTCTAGGAAGAAAAACTCCGGAATAAAAGTTACCAGAAACAAAAAACTCCCCCGATTTGGAACAGGCGGGAAAAAACTCCCGGGGCCACGATTGTAAGATAGGTTCCCAAGACTTGTTTTTAATTTTGAACACACATAAGTAGGTACTTAAATGTGGTAAAATTAATGACTGATTTAAGAGTTTTCGGCAAGTTCTGAAGTAATTAAATTACTTGACAAATTTTGTCAAGCTGTGATCTGCTGAAACCATAACTTTGTGGGATATGTCATCACCAAATTATACGTGAGGAGTTCATCACAAATTAGGTATGTTTTTGTTTTATTATTGCTGGTATAAAACACCTATGTATTCGCCACGGTGGTTAACAAATTTTATCGACCTCAAAATTTGTCCTTACGCATAAACAGGATAGATTTTTTTGAAGATTTAGGCTACGATATTAAGTGGAGTGTCGTTTTCGAGGTAGGTACCTACCTATTCTTGGACGAAGAATCCTGTTCTTGGGCTCCAAATGGGACTTTTAAAGGATTATTAGGTTTTTTACTTTTTTACGACGGGAGTTTTTTTCCGCCTTTACCAAACTGCGGGAGTTTTGGACCTAAAAAAAAAAAAAAAAACCTTTAGAGCCACAAATTTTCATCTTTTGCACCATTGATTTGGTGAACCACTGGCCCACTTCATCATTCTTTTTGTAGTGCTTCGGCACTGACGTCCCCTCAAAAGCCAACGATGCACCAGCCAATCTCTGCGTCAGCTCTTGAGTGTGTAACCAGAACTGAATAGGATTCAGTAGGTATCATGGAGGAATAGATTCCTCCATTCTATTCCTCCATGAGTAGGTATATTATACCTATATTATACCGACTCGGCTTTTAGTTTGTAGGTCATAAAACCGTACACTACAGGAACGTTAAACCTATTTTCATGCATGTGTACTACACATTGTGTAGGTAGTGTAAATCTGTAAAAAAAAAAACGCTGCAAATTTTACGCAAGGGTTTATTATTCTTTGATATACGTTACTTGTGCGGAAATTTAATTCTGTCAATGAAGAAATTTAAAAAAAAATTTTTTGGATTTTTATCTCAAAAAAAATTTTTTTTGGGATTTTTTTGTTCAAAAATGTGTTTTTTCAAAAATTCTGTATTTTTTACTCGAAAAATATTTATCATCCTGGAATCCTTCAAAAATCCCATTTTTAGCCCCACGAATGCCCTAAACATCGCCCCAGTGGAATCGGATCGTTCCGGGACCCCAAAAAATGGATTCTACGTCCAAAAATACTTCGAAAACGACACCTAACTCGATTCCATAGCTAAAAGCCTTCAAAAAAACCCTCCCGTAGCCCCATTATAGCCCCATAGCGCCTCACGGGTTTGGGCGATCTGACTGAAAACCTTGCGGGCACAACTAGATGGTAAACCAAGTATTTTGCCGAAATTTCAGATTTTTAAAAAAATTCCTACTGCCCAAAACGGCCTGGACGGCGTACGGCGGACGGACATTTCGGATTTAGAATGTAGACCTCTTGAAACGGATAATGTCAAATTTTGAGCCCGATCGGAGTCGTCGACCCCCGTCGCGAAAACATAGGTGTATTATTCCAAGAATAATAAACCAAAATGGGCAAGTGCGTTAGAAAATGTGCCGGCAGAAAAAACATGCCTTGCGCCCGACAAAACTTGAGATTTTCGGCAGTAGTTACATAGGTAGTGACAATTGGGATATCGTTCAGATGCTTTACATTACGATTACCGCGTCTGCTTTGGTGTTGAGCTCGAGCTGCGGACTTGCTGTCACACTTTGGCCATATCGCGTTCTGTTGTCATTCTCGTCCACCGGCTCGAGTGGCCCTAACGTGGTATGCTCCACGCTCCAAATTACTTCGAAAACTATACCTCACTCAGCCCCCTGGGGAAAGCCTCACATCGTGCAGAACGCGAGCGAGCATAACCAGGATGGGCACCGAGTATCTTGCCCAGACTTCAGTCTTTTTATCGTGGAAATAGACTACTTCGTCTCAAATCGTCGTTAAGATGGATTCCCACTATATCGCCGCATCCACCTTTTATTATCTTCAGTCTTATAAAATTCTGGGCAAGATCTTTACTCATACCCCTTCAAGCTCAAATTGCCTGGATGGATCACGCAAGTTGCATTTATCAAATCTAATCCTAGAGACGTAGGTTGATCAATCTTACAATAATAAACCAAAACAAATATGTAGGCTTCCGTTTGGCATGCCGACGTAAAATTTACGTCGGCATTTAATGGAATAGATCGGCGTTTTCTCCAACTGGCACCGACCCCTAACTGTTGAACAACCCTTAAGTGTACGAGGCTCCTGAAAGTTCCCTCATTTTAAAGTTCAAATCGCTCATTGTTAAGTTCTCTAAATTTTTTTTAAGGCGATTCTTTGATTCAAGATTCTTTGAGCACTACCCCGGCTTTTTCACACCTTCAGAACCACGTTTTTAAACGACCTGCTAATACAGCTCAGTACTTTTAGGAAATTATAAATTAAATTCGTGAAATTATAAATTAAATTAAAATAAATAAATGCCAATCACATTTGGTTGGAAAAATATCGCTGTGACTCACAGTTACAGCAGGCAGACTGGCGAGGTGTTTATATTTTTGCTTTGGTCCCTTTCGTGCCATAATAGGTACTCGTGTTTTTAGGTAGGTCGCTATACCGCCAAATGCATCGTTCCGCTAGTTTGATCTTCACCCAAACGAATTGCCTTCTTTGACAAAATTTGTCAATTTAACAACCAAAAACGGAACAAGCCCCTGTAGATGGTAAATATAAATTGTTCATGCTACCCAGCAGAGGAGTTATCAATCGGTAATCGGGGAAAAAATCCCCGGAAAAAAAAATCCTGCAGGGCGGGAAAAAAATCCCCTAAGAATACTCAAGGGCGAAAAAAATCCCCAAAAAGAAAAATTGAAAAAATCTTGAACAAAACACAATAGAAAGTCAGGGAACCTCTTCGTTTGGTTTAGTATGCTTGGAATAATACACCTATGTAATGGCGAAGGGGGTCGAAAATTCTGATCAGCCTCAAAATGTGACATTATTCGTTTCAAGAGGTCTAGATTCCAAAAACGAAATGTCCGTCCGACGTCCGGGCCGTTTTGGGCAGTAGGAATTTTTTTTAAAATCTGAAATGTTGACAAAATACTCGGTTTACCATCTAGTTGTGCCCGGAAGCAGCCCGATCGCTCAAACCCGTGGGGCGCTGGGCGACCATCAAAACCTCCCCGAGTGGGTGAAAGGTGAGTTAGGAAGTAATCAAAACCTCCCGGTCTAGGGTCCGGCGTGCGCTCGCATACGCATCAAAACCTCCCCGGTTATTTGCCGGTTTGAATCGGGTGAACCTGCGCGCAGTTTGGCCAGTGAATTTAAAATCAGTCGTTCAGCGGTTTACGCGATCATGAAATCGAAAGAACAGGTTGTTAAGTAAACAAAATTCGCAAAAATTCGGAATTTCACGCATCCTGATTTCGACAAGGCACTACTGTCGTGGTTTATTCAACAGCGAGCAAATAACGTTCCGATCAATGGTCCGATGCTTCAAGGAAAAGCAAACCAGTTAGCTGGACTGCTCAAAAAAGAAAATTTCTCGCGTTCCGTTTTATGTTTTATAGTAAGCCTCCTGACAGGACGTTGAAATTGTCTAAAGAAAGGTCACTGTAATGGTTGGAGAGGAACCCAATTTTTGTGAGGGAATAAGGGTATTTCATCAATTGTACGTACACACTAAGTTGTCTTGTGTACATACCTACTTTATTTTCTCGTTCCCAAAATACATAAATCACTTGTAGGGGACTTTCTACAACAAATGATTCAATGAGTTTGGTTAGGGAGAGAGAACGACTCCTCTGCTGAATATATGAATATTCAGCTGAGGAGTCGTTCTCTCTCCCTAACCAAACTCATTGGATTAGACCTCTGCACCATCGGCAAACAACCACAAATGATTCAATCGCCAGTAGTGGACAGTCTACTACAAGTGATATATCACTTTAAGTGGAAATCGTTTGTAGTGGACAAAACTTTTCGGTCCCTTGAAGTCCACTATAAACGATTTCGACTGTAGTTATAAGCAATATAACACTCAACATTATTCATCATTCCTCGGGTTTCTCTAACGGGGAGGTTTTGATACTCGGGGAGATTTCGACGGTTTCCTCAACGGGGAGGTTTTGATACACGGGGAGGTTTTGATGGTTTCTTCTACGGGGAGGTTTTGATGGTTTTTCGGCCGCCTGGGGAGGTTTTGATGAATCCCCGGGGCGCTATGGGCCTAAAATGGGGCTGCGAGAGGGGTTTTTTGATGGGGCTATGGGATCGAGTGAGGTGTCGTTTTCGAAGGATTTTTGGACGTAGAATCCATTTTGAGGGGTCCCGGATTGATCCGATTTCACTGTGGCAATCTATAGGGCTTTCATGGAGCTACAAACGGGATTTTTGAAGGATGCCAAGGGGTCAAATAATTTCCGAATGAAAAAAAAAAAATTGTTGAAAAAACATTTCTTTTTTTTAAATGTTATTGATTGACAGAATTAATTTTCTCACAAGTACAAACTGAATAGGTAAACGGTTCCGATAAAAGATGAGATGAAGCCACTCATCTTTTGGACAATACAACATTAGACGTTGACCGAGTCATTGTTAACACCAGTCACCTAGGTACTGCTTAGTGTTGACCCCCTACGACAACAAAATTATTTAATACTTAAGTATCATCTTCTATTCATTTCCATTCAGTCAACGCTATTTCTTCTACGGGGACTTTTTTTCCGGGATCGGAAAATACTGGGGATTTTTTTTCCGGCGCCTTTTTTTTGGGGGGGGGGACTTTTTTTCCTACAATCTATCAATCTGCCTAATTAGTATTAACAGATTGCTTCTCTGCTCCTTCGAAAACGGGCATGGAATTTTTCAAATCTACACTTTTTGAAGCGGACAACATTTAAATTTGAATCAATCGACGTGGTAACTGGTTGATAACTCAAGGAAAGATGAATCGAACAGGGTTTACAGGCCTACTTGATTGACTTGGGTTTATTATTCCCAATATAAAGTAAATAAAATATTTTAATTTCTTGTCATATTTATGAGGTCGACGATATGAAGAGTGGAGACCACATATTGTAACGCTAGTTGATTCATTCAAAATATAACATCTATTATCAATTCAAAATTGTTTAAAAAATATATATATTTTATCGTATATATACGACTGGCTCAAATTTTCAACATTGAAAAAAAAAAATCGTTTTCTCCGTTTGCTAGTAATCCTACATTTGAATTGTTAGAGAGGTTGATCTATTATTGTTATTGCCTCTGACAAACTTGGAATGTGAATGCCCCTCGGATACCAACCGCTTGGCCTTTCCTTTCGCCGTAGGTACTGGTTCAAGTAACGACTTTCTTTGAATATTCCCTCGTTTGGGAAAACCTAATCCTCCCAAACCGCTAGAAGGTAGGGTTGATGACCAGGTCAACGACATTACTGAGGTCGGTCCCCAATTAGACGGGATTTTGAATATGCACTCAAAAGTGTCTTCTATTTCTGGCTGCACTCCGAACGTTTGTTTCCTCCACGTGGGTCTTTGTTGAAAACCTCTGGAGAAAGCGGCGGCGGTGATTTTGGGCAAACCATTAAAAAACAGTTTCCAGGCAAAAACGGGCGCATTACCAATGACTCCGGTTTTTTTTTTTTTTTTTTTTTTTTTTTTTATTCGACCCTGAGGCTGAACAGTTCTTGACAGTTACTGTGGGCGCCCGGGGAGTGGGTCCCGATTTGAAAGTCGGGAAGTGGGTCCGTTGCGAGTGGGTCCGACCTAAGTGGGACGAGAATGGGAACTGGGTCCCGTGTCCCGTAGGGGCGTAGAAACAGTAGGTAGGTCCACTAATGGAGTAGGACAACTCAGGTTTCGGAAAATACAGAAGTTAGGTCCCGTGACCGAGTACAAGGACGACGATTCCACGATAGGAAAATGGTTGAAGTGGTATTTCGGCTTTCCCTTCCAAAATCCTCAACAGGTTGGTGACGTCTCCTCGGAGTGGCTTCTGGACATGCCTCACGAAAACATGACAGTCAAATATGCACAGTATTTACATGACATCAATGTCCGCGACGATGGGTTGTTCCCTCCGACTATATTTCAGTGCGAAATTTATGTGAAAATACGTGGCGACAATCAGATAAACAAAAAATTATTATTATTATTATTTTAGCATGGAACATGCCTTGAGCTAACTGGCAAAAAGTTTTACGTTTTATTGGAACGAAAGTTGGCAGATGGCGATGTGTCACGAAATTTTGCTTGGCAACGTGGCACAAAGCCAAGCAACAGGCAAAGCATGTTCCATGTTTCTTGAATTTTAGCCAAAGGCTCTAAGCAAAGCTTTTTAGCATGGAACATGAGTTTTTTTTTTTTTTTTTTTTGTTTTTTTACAATAAAAAACTAATTTTTTTCGGGATGCCTGGGACCCACTTCACGAGAACTCCAAAGTACAGGGGACCCACTTCCCGAACTCCTTGCTTTCCGGCGGGACCCACTCACCAGATTTTTCAAGGTACGGGACCCAGTCCCCGGGCGCCCGTTACTGTCAATGCAAGATATTAAAAACTATCGTCACGCTGGGGATAAAACCAGACGAAAAGAAATAAGCCCTCTTTCCGTTGATCGAGCTGATGATGTGTTCGTGAAATTGAAGGACGTAGACACCACGACGAGCCAGGGAGAGAAAATTATTTTCCATGAAAATCCAGAGAGTGGTCGAATCACTTTTTCGTGCTTGTCGAATATTCAACTTCTCATTCGCTGTCTGACCATGAACATGGATGGCACTCGATGACACTTGCTTCAGTGACAAAAAGTTCCCGAAGTTAGAAAGTGGGAGAGTCGCATAATAATGAATTGTTTGATCACCGAGTATAGGCACACAAGTCAATATTTACAGCTTCCGTTGATTTTCATCATCATTTTCATCACTTATGAAAACGAGGATAACGACTTTGGGGAAATGGGCGGTGAAAGGGTAATCGGAAAAAAATCCTGCAGTGCGGAAAACGAATCCCCTAAGAATACTCAAGGGCGGAAGAAAATCCCAAAAAAAAATTTTTTTTAATTGAAAAAATCTTGAAAAAACACAATAGAAAGTTAGGGAACCTCTTCGTTTGGTTTATTATTCTTGGAATAATACACCTATGTAATCGCTACGGGGGTCGAAAATTCTGATCGGCCTCAAAATGTGACATTATTCGTTTCAAGAGGTCTAGATTCCAAAAACGGGGGCAACAGGTTTGGGGGAATGGGACCCGAATTTCAATGCGCTTGGGTTAGAAATTCAATGGGTTTGGGGACGAGAAAACTCGAAAATAAATGGGTTTGGGCTTGACGAGCCACGACGTGTGGTCAGACTTAAAAAGTGAGTTTCAATGACTTTGGGGGAATGCAAAAAAATCATTGCAGCGGGAAGTAGATAAAATTTATATTTAACATACCTACCTACTACCTTCGCGATTCAGGTTTGTAGAGTAGAAAAAAATCATTAGTTAGGTATAACCTTCTCATTTTTTTCCCTTTTGGTCTAAAACTAACGTGTACGAAATTTTTTCACCATAGGATGATGTTAACCCGTGCCGAATTGCCACCAAAGTTGATATCATGAAATCTGGTAAATCGGACCCATCTCCGGGGCAATGTAAAAGTCCCCCACCCCTTCCAGCTCGTCCGTTCAACCCAAAATTGTTACCAGTGGTTTGGTCATTGATATTAAAGGTCCGGTAAAAATTTGAATTCGATTGATTGGTAGGGTTGGTAGAGGGAAAATTTTAACGGGCACGAAATGACATTTTTCAGAAAAAAGACATCCAGAGGTTCATTTTTGCGTCCTATTCTTCCTCAGAGCAATTAAATCCTGAGTTTAAAAAAAATATTGCAGTGACGAAACTGATTGTTCACTTTGCACGGTGTCCATCTTGAGCACTGACTGGCCAGCGATGCCACAACCGAGAGTTCTCGAGATAACGGCCTTGAACCCATCATGTCTGCGATTATCTCCTTCGATCTCTGCCCCGAAAACCATTGCATTTGTTGTTCCCAAGCCCACTGAAGTTTTGCGAGCCTATTCCCCCAAAACCATTACGCCCCCAAAAACGAAAAGTCCGTCCGCCGTACGCCGTACCCCGTCCGGGCCGTTTCGGGCAGTAGGAATCTTTTTAAAAATCTGTTGACAAAATACTTGGTTTACCATCTAGTTGTGCCCGGAAGCAGCCCGATCGCTCAAACCCGTGGGGCGCTATGGGGCTAAAATGGGGCTGCGGGAGGGTTTTTTTTTTTTATGGGGCCACGAGTTTTTCATTCTCAGAATGTATTCGTGTGACACGAATACATTCTGAGAATGTCACACACACCGTGATGTCACATTTTGAGACCGATCAGAATTTTCGACCTCCGACACGAATCGTGTCGGAGGTCGAAAATTCTGATCGGTCTCAAAATGTGACATCACGGTGTGTGTGACATACGTTTCATAAGGGCAGTAGCATTTTTTTTTTTTTTTTTTTTTTTTTTTTTTAATCTTAAATTTTGACAGAATCAGCTCAGAATCAGAATCAAGCTCCTGCAAACCATCTGAGAAATGTTCCTACATGAGAATTTGTATCTATAGATCTATATCTACTACAGTAGATTCACACGAGTAGAACTACTCGACCATGAATTTCAGAGATGAATATACTTAGCAACAAGTGAAACGTTTCCTAGCACCATTACATTGATTTTGCTCGGGGAAACGTTTTCCGGGGCTGCAACTAGGTTGGGGAAACATTTTCCGGGAGGGTGTCCCATCGGGAAGTTTTTCCAAGAACGTTTTTTGAGAAGTGATACAAGCTCGAATAGCGTTAAATTTTTCCACAACTCTAAAAACGTCTTAGCGCGGTAACACACAAAAAAAAAAAAAAAAAGAAAAAAACGCTGGTTGCTGATTTCAAACTCTCACTTCATATTTGCCTTAAGTCATTGTCCCCTACACTTTTGTTAAAAGTAAATTCCTAAGTATAGCGAACCATCTGTTTTCACTATGACGTGAACAAGTTACAATTTTTACACTAAGGTTTATTCTTCAAATGAACAAAGTGACTCTTTATTTATGCAAAGCTTTTAAAGAAAAAAAAAACACTTGTCCCTAAAGTGTTTGGACAGATAAATTCTATGACAGAAATTACTCGGATAACTACACCCCACTGCACCTCCTTCCCTGAATCCTTCGAAACCCCGTCCTGTAGCGCCTTTCTAGCCCAACCGATCCCCAGAGCTGACGGGATGAAAACCCTGTGGGCACAACTTAAATTTGGCTGGTTTTAATTTAATACTTGGTTTTTTATTCAATAGTTACAATCAGAGTACTATAAAATAAAATACCTAGGCTAAGTAAGAAGGCTTTGACGAGTGAATTACGTTTTAACGTTGAATGAAGTGTGGAACGAACACAGGATGATTTGTACTACAGCAAACCTTTCGCTTTAGTACGTTCAAATAGAACCATTTCGACTCGGCCTTGTAGGTACGGCAGACACGTTTTGCAACCACTTTCAGCAATGAACAGAGATGTCGCCAACACGTGTAAGCGGAGCGGGACCAACTCAACTTACCGACAAAGCGAAGGGAGCTAAGTGTACCTGGAAAGCGCCCCAAAACATCCGACCAATAAACGTCAAACCTGTTTTACGACGTCTCCAAGTGGACATATCTTCATCCTATCTCGATTCTTTTGGCAAAGCCGGGTTTCTCGGGAAAAAAAGACCTTCCTGAAAATTCATTGAGGTGGTCTTCGGAGTTGGGGGTGAACCGTAGGCGTAAAAGCCGTAAAACCCTTTGGGGTGAACGGTCAAGTTGCGACGCAAAAACCTCGGTAAACCAACTTGTTGTTGCGACGCAAAAACCTCGGTTTGTTGTTATATTTTTGGGTGTCTTTGAGAGGTCAGTTCCCTCAGTTCTTGTTGACAATGAGGGAGATCCCCGGCTGGGTATACCACCCTTCCTGCGGGAAATGTGGTCACGATGCAAAATTTGCATCATACGTTACCTAATATTTAATATGGTTTTGATCATAGATGATGGGAGTTAACTAACATTTAAGAAAATTTCTTGGAGCAGGCCCACCTTAACACGATCGATTATAATTATCAGCTTCCTCAAAATTTGAACTCAGGGATTTTTTGGGCTTGTTTTCCGTCGTTCGGGGATTTTTTACCGGAATTACTCGTAAGGAATTGTTGAAATGGCGATTTTTATCCAGGGTGGTAAATTTGGGGACTCTTTTTATTCCTACAATCAGAATAAGGGAAATTTGGCAAAGAGTACCAATTGTAAATGTTTTCATTGAGAAGGGACACCAATTTTTGTGACTTTTGTGAAATTAAGCATTTAATTGAGAAGTTGAACAAGGTCGAGTAGAAACACAATTGAAGCCTTTTGGGACCAAAGGGCTTCAATTGTAAAACAAGATCGGCACCAAACGTTCTTATGCGGGAACACTTAAGTGTTCCCGCAAAACAAGTCTTGTTTTGCCCAAAAACATTGCCAACCTTTGCACTAACGCATTGCTATTTCAATGACCTCTCACTTCCAAGTCATTCTCCCCCGATGGCCATGGAGTCGAGTGGGGTGTCGTTTTCGAAGAATGTAAGGATCTATGGGTTTACACACGATGCTTATGAAGGATTTCAGGAGGTCGAATGAAGAGTCGTTTTCAGAGTAATTTCGGGAATTTTGAATCAATTTATGGAGTCTCTTATCTGTCCAAACGCAACACAGTTATACATTTTTGAATTTTCAATCTTTAAACCTTTTTTTTTTTATGACCAACTTCCAGAAACATAATAATATTATGTTTCTGTCGACTTATTTCGTTGATGACGATTTTTCCGAAGACGCGAATTTTAGAACCTTTGAATGGTTTCCCTTTTCAACTCATCACTGGGAGTTAAAAATGTGAACAAAAATTTTTACAGGAGTCCCCAATTTCCTTGTACTCACGTTCAGGAGAGGGGCCAGTTTTTTGTCTTTATGCGGAGTAAAATGTACATATCTAAATGTATAATTATAGGTGCATAAATGCCAAACAATTGTTTAATAATAATTATTATTGTTGATGAATTATTCGGAAAATTCCTCTCAATATGCGCGTTTCAAACCTTAGTGAGAGCCCAATTCAGGGGAAATTTGATGAAAAACAAACTATTTACACGAAAACCTGTACATTTTTATGCGTCTATTCTAAAGAACGTAGTTTTCTGCAAGTGTGCTTGATAAATTTAAATGTTGTTGGTCCCAGAGGTGAAAATACTATCAAAAAGGCTTCTTTCAATGTTTACAAGACAGGGGAAAAAATGCAGATACGCTCGAGTCCGAGCCCAATGGAGTAGCCTGTTATGAAGCTTGGGCAAGCGGTTTCGATGAAGGCTGAGCAGAATTCCTCAACGGCCAGATGAATTCCGCTGTTTTGTTGATATATCAATGTACCGATATTAAATATCACTCCTTACGCCTGTAAGGATTTGAAGATCATTGCAGTAAATTTTACAGGAAAATTACAATTAATTTTAAAAAGTCCTTCAAAACCCTCACCTATAGACCATCAAAAGCACCACAACCCCCCACGCCAAGCAGTTGGTGAGAACAGTGTGGTGTTTGCCGACGGTGCAGAGGTCTAATCCAATGAGGTGGTTAGGGTGAGAAATGACTCCTCTGCTGAGTACTAAATTGTTTATTGGAATAAACAATTGTAGCGTGGGGACCGGTTTCGAGCAACTAAGCTCATCTACAGCCCAGAGTGACTTGAGGTAGGTGGAACGGACAATCAGTTCTGAACCGATCAGAACTGATTGTCGGTTCCACCTACCTCAAGTCACTCTGGGCTGTAGATGAGCTTAGTTGCTCGAAACCGGTCCCCACGCTACAATTGTTTATTCCAATGAACAATTTAGTACTCAGCAGAGGAGTCATTTCTCAACCTAACCACCTCAGTTGGTGAGAACTTCAGATTCAAAAAATCTCAAAGAAAGCGGACACTTTTTTGTTCTAATTTAATATTATTTGATCGTCTTATTTCCAGGCAGCGTTCGTTAGTAGCGCTAGTAGTCCTACTTTGTTTTTTTCAAAGCATTGAAAAAAATCAACCTCAACCTCAAGTTTGCTGATCTTTCTTTGGGTAAAATCCAGAATGAACTGATCTTGAATCTCTTAAAATCTCGAATTGAGCTGAATCTATCAGCAGAAATTGGGGGTAAACAAAATGGATGCCATAAATAAACAAAACCATTCATTTCTTCTTCCTTTCCACAGTCTACACAAGTTGTCTGAAGCGAGCTTTCAGTTTAACAATAGGGCTTTATACAACGTAAAGTCGACTAGTGATACTATGATGATAGTGCAGGTATAGTAGCGTCTCTGTTAAAACATGAACGCTACTTATAACGCTATCTGTTCCAACTAAGGCCCAAGATGTTCCTAGCCTGAAAAAAATAAAATAAATAAATGACAACAACGACTACATAACAGATACAATACACGTGAACTTAAGCTGCAGATTTGTATGGATGTAGGTACGCCTACTGGTTATGGTTATCTTCTAAAATTAGCATGCATTATGTGCGGTCTCAAGCTGTTGAAATTCTGCTCCTCACAACCGCCGCATGATATAAAGGCCCACCAAAAACTCAGCGTGTCAAAATTTGGGCTTCAACGTCAACCCAAAGGGTATGCCATCAAAAATTGCAAGTCAAAACTTTGAAAAATGCGTTCAGAAGGTACAATACTCCGCAGAATAAACAATACTCGTCAAGAACGGATATAGGAAATACCCGCATCAAGTGAATTGTGTTACCATTTACAATAATATTGAAGTCATACGCAGGCAATACTTTTATTGTAAAAGGCAAGAAATCAATAACCTCTGATGTCAATACTCACAGTAATGAACGTCGCAGATGTGAAGTCTTTGGCAAACTGCGACGCCTGTTCAGTTTGAAGGAGCAGTCTATGGACAAAATTATTTAAACATTTTTGTTACTTGGATCTTTTCAACGGACGAAAAAGAGAAATAATCAATAACCCTGAATCTTAGCTGCCTTGTTGAGATAATGCTGCTATCTCACAAGTGCCGCTGTTAAGATTAGAGAAGTGTAAAGATGAATAAATCACTTACCGGTTCATTTGCTGAGCTTCGTCCATACGCCTCCCAAGAAAACGCCATGTTTCACAGTAATCCTTTGAACCGTCTTGAAGCATGTAGAGCTCGGTAGTCTTATAAATGCCAGCCAACGCTATCCTCCTGCCGTACCATTTCAGCTGCAATAACCAATGGCAAAAGTGGTGTTTGCTGAAGACGCAAAGGTTCTATATACGGGAGAATAGGGTAAAAGATGACTCGTCTGCTGATGTATGAGTAAGCAAATATGACGTGGAAATTGGTCTCGAGCTACTAAGCCCATGGGCAGCCTTAACAAGAATATAAATAAATAATTCAGACCATCAGCAGAGGAGTCATCTTTCTCCCTAATCTTCTTCAAAATGGCAAGCAGTTTTTACAACCACTACGCCTGTGAGGAAACCATCCACACGCTCGTCACTCAGTAATGAAGTGCTTCTTCGCTCACCCGCTACATTGTCAACGCCTGCTTCCAAGCGACGGAAATGGGGTCCTTCCCCACACTTCATGGGGTGGCTCCCATCTGGGTAAATTCAAGTCTAACTACCGCCCAACTGGGTACACCATCCCAAGCTTGCGACGACCCATCTGGGTAAATGTTTGCACTGGGGATGTTTGTTGGGGATTCTTTTTTCTTTTTTTTCAAAAAATCTTTATTTTTACTCGAAAAATATTTAACCTCCTGGAATCATTCAAAACTCCCATTTGTTGCCCCATGAAAGCCTTATAGATCGCAACAGTGAAATCGGATCGTTTCGGGACCCCAAAAAATGGATTCTACGTCCAAAAATACCTCGAAAACGACACCTAACTCGATCCCATAGCAAAAAGCCTTCTAAAAACCCCTGCCCCATAGCGCCCGACGGGTTTGGGCGATCGGGCTGAAAACCTTGCGGGTACAACTAGATGGTAGAACGAGTATTTTGTCAAAATTTCAGATTTACAAAAAATTCCTACTGCCCAAAACGGCCCGGACGGCGGACGGACATTTAGGTTTTGGAATCTAGACCTCTTGAAACGGATAATGTCAAATTATGAGGCCGATCGGAGTCGTCGACCTCCGTCGCAAAAACATAGGTGTATTATTCCAAGAATAATAAACCAAAATCGCTCCAATTATTCAATCCCTGTGCTGGAGACCGACCCCCTGTAAGCCACTTATAGGTGTAATAACTTGAAAAATGAAATGAAATCTGCGTTGTCAAATCCCCCCCCCCCCCCCCCCAACGAGTCAACCCGTCTTACGGCAATAAAAAACAATGCTTCCGCTACCTTCGGTGGACTCAGAAGCAATTTATAGTAAACATCTAAAAATAAAAATAAAAAACATTATTAGGAACACACCCACACGTAAGCATACTAAACCACCTCACCGGATCAGTTCCCATTCAGCCCATAAAGATCATCTGGATTACTAAGCACAACTTACATCGACGTCTTTGTCGCCGGCGTAGTAACAAATATCGTCCACGAGAGTCAACAGGTTTGCGAGAGCTGTAGGTATGTTTGGTGGTAGAGACATCATCCCCAGAGCTTCAGGCCACCGGTCAACGTAAGGAATTATCATCTTTAGCCGATCCTCAATGGCTTGTGTCATGAACTCTTTCGTGCTTAAATTGTAAATAAAAAAAATCATATTCCAAAATATTTCAATTTTAAATAAGATGCGCATTAACAATGCATCCTACCTCTTTTTTTCGCCTTGCACTGCCAGAGCCATCTTCTCGGCAAGCGTTTGATTGGAAACTTTGTAGAAGTGCTCTACCAGCTCGACACCTCCACGAGGGAACATGCCGTGAATTACTCCAGGGTAACCAAGAGATTCTGCTCCTAAATTTGACAATTTAACAGACATAAGTGATTGGTGGTAAGACGCACCAGTCGATTTGGTTGATTGCCTCCATTGATATTCGTACCTGCAGAAATGGACTCTTTGGACCAGCCGTGGAGGCTGACATAACTGAGTGAAGTTTCAAGAATTTGCGTTCGTATGCCATCCTCATACTGTTTGTCCGAGTTCTCTTTACGAAATCCTGACGTTTGACTGTTAGCATCGGACGGAGTGGTGCCATCAGACGAAAGGTACCTGTGGCCTGAAAGAATAAATTGATTATAAGTAAATTGATAATAAATAAATTGATAAATTAATATCAACTCTCTCATTATGCTTGGGAACAAAATTAGACCCCGACAGTGGCTAGCAACAGAACCAGAAAGTGCTACCCAATAATCTGGGAGAAGGCCCGGCATTTGATATTGCACTCACTAACATCAATTACCGGAGGACCAACTCGTCATAATTTCTAGAAAACCCACTACTTACCTACCACTCGCTCAAAAAACAGATTCTAGATACATCCAAAATAACTTCAAAAATTGACACCTCTTTCGACCTTTGGGCCTAACTACTGCAAAAGCCCCATAGAGGCCCCGTAGACACTAGGGATCCCAATCTTGAATCCTGCAATTGCAGGATCCTGCAGGATCCTGCCGCTTTTTGGGAGGTGCGGATCCTGCAGGATTCGTGCGTCGATCCTGCAATCCTGCAAAAATTTGAATACCTGACAACGATACCGCCCACCAGTGTTGAATCCGAACGCGCCTTCTCCGCTGCTGGATATTTATGTACATCCATTCGTTCGCGACTAAACAGTGACACTCTGAACGCATTCGGTCGCAGAGTGCGTTATGCATGTTTCGGTCGCACAGTGGGGCAAAAACTCTCAAACCCCGTATTCTTATTGGAAATTCAACGCTGCAGCGCACGATCATGATCACGAATAATTCTACATCTTGGAAGTTAAATGCTTTCCCTCAAGTTTCCGGCCAAAAAGCTGCCACAAACGCATTTTTTGTCATTTTCGTAGATATTAATTGCATATGATAAAAAGTTTATCATTCACTAATGATGGAGAGGACATTTCGTCAAATTTTCCCACCGACACGACATGCTTTGACGTTGTTCGGTAAATCTGGATAAAAATCACAGGAGGCGCTTTGGAAGAAAAGGCCGGGTTTTTTGAAGTGGTGCTTTTAAAAGAAAACCCGGCCTTTTCTTCCAAAGCGCCTCCTGTGTACGCTTGGCCGGTTCCTCTACCCTACAATGGATAAAATCGTTGTGTGGATACATCTATCATTAGTTAATGCTCCGAGTGCAAGCTTTTTTTGCACCGAGTACGCAAACGAACGCAGCTGAAATTTTCACAGGAGTTTCACTTTGATGCATAAAGTCGGAAAATTGCTGAGCCGGACCAGACGAAAGCGGAGGAATTTTTAAAAGCTTCAGAAACGATTGTATCGTTCAATTATAATTATTATAAAACTGGCATAATTGAAATGTAATTTCCCTGAGAAAAATATAGGTACATAACAAAACGTTGTGGCGTTTAAATTGCACCCACATATATGTATGGAATCATTATTCCCATATATATATATATATATGGGAATCATGCCAAAAAAGCTCAAATTTTTTCAAATGTAAGTTCAGGCTCACGTATAAAATTCAAGTCAGTACTTTCAATCGGTCATTTACCGACATTTCGAAAAGCCCATGATTCACGCCTCTAAACAAGGTTGCAAACCCAGTCTTTTCGGAAAAGCCTATCCTATATATATACTCTTATTGACGACCTAAATCTTTTAATTTACCCTACCTACCTTTTCGGGGTATTTTATCATGACTTAGCAATATAAATTACTAAAATTACTAATTAATTATTTAAATAAATAATTACTTTGCGCTGTTGGGCAGATGCAGGATCCTGCGCAGGATCCTGCAGGATTGGCAAGTTGGAGGTGCGGATCCTGCAGGACTGAAAATCCGTGCGGATTGGGACCCCTAGTAGACACCCACGTGAGGCCGGACAAGCCTGGGACCCCCTCAAATGGTTCCTCCGTCCCAAAATACTTCTAAAGCGACACCTCACTCGACCCTAAATCCATGAAAACCCGTATGACATACGGGTAAAGTACCACATTGTGGTACTTTAGCTCGCTTTTACCCCCAGAGCCCCACGAGTAAGCGATCAGGCAAAAAATCTTGCGGACACAACTACATGGAGAACCGAATGTATTGTCAAAATTTCAGAAAGAACTCCTACTAGCCACAAAGGTGAGTACGACGGACAGACATTGCACAATATGAGGATCTAGACATTGTATAATGTGTAAATTCTAAATATAATTACTATCAAGAGACATGTCTCAAATTATGGGAACAAAGTTTTGAGTCAGATCAAGAAGTTTGACCCTCGGCACAAAACCATTGTCGATCACTCTGAGAATAAATAAACCAACCCTTACACGTTAATCTCGACGGTGCATTAAAGAACACTGAAAATCTTGTTATTTTCCTGATGATATTCGTCGACATCTTATCAAAGCCGCTCAGGCGTCTTCCTTGATTGAAGTAGTAAAAAAGTTAGCACAAATTCGCAATAAGTTCATATCACACTAATAAGATTGATGAATGGGCACAGAAGATGATCACAAGTTATAACTATTAAATATTTATCTAGCTATAACTACTAATATCAAAATCACTTCAAAAAAGCTGATAAGCACGCATGAGTATGGTAGTGGTAGGAATCGATTTACAATTTTCCCAAAATCGATTTTGAAAATTGAATTTTTTCAATCGATTCAAAGGTTCCTTCTTTTTATAAAAATCGATTCTGATATTCCGTAAAAAAAACTAGAAAGTGAGAGCACCTTATGTTTTATTTTATAACATAATAATTATGGAAAAAATATTTACTTCGTAATTATTACGTCTTATGGCTGGGAGTCATTTTAAAATTTGAGCCATCCAAAAAAAGAGACATTAAAATTTAATTTAGGTATATAATACATTTAATGTATCTTTTTGGCGCTCTCCCCGTGGTGGTAAAGACTTGAAATATGGCATGTACTTAACACTTGAAGAAGAATGTGGCCAAACTAGTACTTGACAATAATTGTCTAATTAGGCAGTAATGCCTAATTATTAGGCAGTACACTTAGTTGGTAGGTAGGTACCTACTAAACCCTTGAAGAAGAATGAGGACGGGATCAGCTGAACAATGATCTGTTATACCTACCGTAAGTATACTTATTTCAGGTATATAACCTGAACCCAGCAGCTGAGTGGCTCCTACAGTTACCCGATTTATTTACTAATTTTCATTGCTGATAAGATACTAAGTATCTTATCGTCGGCAAAGAACCAGTTCGAGATACTTAAGTTAGTCCAGTCAATAAAGGATTGTAGAGTGCGTTGTCTGAAGTCCAAGGTTTTTCTTCGGAAACATGTTCAGGGTAGTTAGAAAGTAAACATACTAAAAGTCCCCACGTTTCCGGGCAGGGGAAAGGGAGGGGAGGGGGGTTAGAAGGTCCCATTTTTCGCTTTTTCGCTCATATCATGAAAACGGAGCGTCGTACGTAAAACATCACTATTTATCAAATTGAAGCTTATTAAATTCTCTATAACTTTCATATCATACGTGTTTTTCATAAACCGTACCGTTTCCGAGATATACGCTTTTGAAAAGTGACAATTTGCGAAAAAGTTATTTTCACCTCACGTTTTCTGTTAAACTTCCGTCCATATCTTCTAGGATGTTCATCCTATAACAAAAGTCCTCATAATCAATGTTGTAGAGCACTAAATTTCCTTCATTTATATATACATATATTATTATTTACCATCAACCCGTCAAAAGTTACACCAATTTCAATATTTTGTTAGGAAATTTGGTGTTTCTCAGTAGTCCTATTTTTCAGAACTTATGTCCTTTCAAGTTTTTTATGTACTAGATATGCATTACGTACTTTAATTCACAGTATATAATGAACCTAAATATTATTTTAGCAGTATATAATGACTCATTATGGAACTTCGCACATCCTTGATGAAAACATGGTGGTAACGAATAATATCTAGGCTCATTATTCATGATGAAAACATGGTGGTAACGAATAATATCCAGGCTCATCATTAATGAGCCTAGATATTATTCGTTACCACCATGTTTTCATCAAGGATGTCCAAAGTTCCATGTTTTCGGGTTGAGTAGACTACTAGTGAGTACACCTAGCCATAAGGGCCATGGCCGCAGGAGCGAGGAAGGGTATTTTTATTAAATCGGTTCTATTTTCGCCCTTGACCCCCACTAGAACCTTGAACCCCACTGGCAGAAGAAGAGCTGTCCACTGTCACAGACTTGTTGTCCACTTTCCATGACGAGCCTCCATCGTTGAGTGTGATTAATGGAATCGCAACCATCCATCGGTTGGCCATTAAATTTGGAGAGAAGCTGAACCAGCTGAAAGGCAATGGACCCACTGCTACGCTTTGGATTTAGTACTTCAAAATGATTTACCTCATGAAAGAATATATTCACGCCGAGAGTTTTGTGGGGTCCACATCAAGTGAGCAGCATAAGGACATTGGGGGAACACGCCAGAGAATGAGGTGACAATTGAGACGGGGAGTGCTCGATCTATACAGGATAGTTTGATCTTAGAAAATGGTAAACCCGCGATCTTGGCCATTGCTCGTTTCCCAATTTCGACGGCGTCATAGCAAGTGATGGAGTCATCTCCCACTATCCCACTCATAATTGGCATGATGTTGCTAGTCTCTGGAAAGGGAGGATGCGCGTCAAACCATTGAGTGACTTTCGTCACGTCTGCTGCATCTCTTCTCTGGCGGGTTTCCCCAATGTCCTTATGCTGCTCACTTGATGTAAACAGGACCCCATAAAACTCTTCCAGGGATGAGCAAATGTCATGAGTTGCATACATGCCAACAACCCACTTACTCAGCACACTTTCTGAGACAACTCTGCCTCCTGTAATCCCACCTCAGCTTTTAAATGATGGCATCAATGTTGTTTTAATTGTCATATCAGACCACACCCCTGACCAGAAGCGGTCTGTGCGTCGTACTCTTCAGGTGACATCTTTGATGGTTGGGGTTGTACTGAATCCAAAGCGAAGCAGTGGGTCCATTGCCTTTCAGCTGGTCCAGCTTCTCTCCAAATTTAATGGCCAACCGATGGATGGTTGCGATTCCATTAATCACACTCAACGATGGAGGCTCGTCATGGAAAGTGGACAACAAGTCTGTGACAGTGGACAGATCTTCTTCTGCCAGTGGGGTTCAAGGTTCTAGTGGGGGTCAAGGGCGAAAATAGAACCGATTTAATAAAAATACCCTTCCTCGCTCCTGCGGCCATGGCCCTTACGGCTTTTTGTACTCACTAGTAGTCTACTCAACCCGAAAACATGGAACTTTGGACATCCTTGATGAAAACATGGTGGTAACGAATAATATCTAGGCTCATTAATGATGAGCCTGGATATTATTCGTTACCACCATGTTTTCATCATGAATAATGAGCCTAGATATTATTCGTTACCACCATGTTTTCATCAAGGATGTGCGAAGTTCCATAATGAGTCATTATATACTGCTAAAATAATATTTAGGTTCATTATATACTGTGAATTAAAGTACGTAATGCATATCTAGTACATAAAAAACTTGAAAGGACATAAGTTCTGAAAAATAGGACTACTGCGAAACACCAAATTTCCTAACAAAAATATTGAAATTGGTGTAACTTTTGACGGGTTGATGGTAAATAATAATATAATATATTATATAAAAAATAATATATGGTAAATAATAATATAGTATATACATATTATGTATATATAAATGAAGGAAATTTAGTGCTCTACAACATTGATTATGAGGACTTTTGTTATAGGATGAACATTCTAGAAGATATGGACGGAAGTTTAACAGAAAACGTGAGGTAAAAATAACTTTTTCGCAAATTGTCACTTTTCAAAAGCGTATATCTCGGAAACGGTACGGTTTATGAAAAAAACGTATGATATAAAAGTTATAGAGAATTTAATAAGCTTTAATTTGATAAATAGTGATGTTTTACGTACGACGCTCCGTTTTCATGATATGAGCGAAAAAGCGAAAAATGGGACCTTCTAACCCCCCTCCCCTCCCTTTCCCCTGCCCGGAAACGTGGGGACTTTTAGTATGTTTACTTTCTAACTACCCTGAACATGTTTCCGAAGAAAAACCTTGGACTTCAGACAACGCACTCTACACCCCCTTTTGGGGCCTTCGTTGACTGGACTAAGTCTTAAGTATCTCGAACTGGTTCTTTGCCGACGATGCAGAGGTCTATTCCAATGAAGTGGTTAGTGAGAGACGAACCAGCTGCGGAGTCGTTTTCTCTCCCTAACCTTAAGTATTGGTTCTCCTTAGTAACCCTACTATAATAGTAGGTTTGCAAATTACTTCATTTTTACCGAAAAACAGACGTAGGGTTTCCTATCCATGATCAGATGTTTTTTTTTCCAGAAGGGAGAAGTTTAAAGATGTTTTCAACCTTATTGGCGCCGATATCAAGTTGATGAAAGTTGATCTGATCAACTTTACAGCCCACAAGGAAAACAAAATGAATAAGTGTTTCCGTCCTCGTCCATCATTCAGCACAACAAAAAAGAAATTTCACACAACTTTCTGTGTATCCTTTACTTTCCCTCATTTTTTTACTTCTAACGGCTAACTTCTAAGAACCCGGCCCAGGATGATTTAACCAAAACGTTTTAACCCAGGCGCACGTTCGTTCCTTATTGTGAATGGAGCTTCATCGAGCTAATAAGTGTGGGGTCATTTAAAAAAAAAATTTTTTTTTTTATAATTTTTTTTAATTTTTTTATTAAAAATAATTTTTAAAGTGAAACTTTTATTACATCGTCCCAAATTTTTTGGCCTGTGTGTCGTTTCTTGTCCCGTCACGCTACCGTTGATTTTCGCTTACAACCGATTCGTTGCTACGGAACTTCATCTTCGCCAGTTATAATCGTACAAAAATCGTTCACCATTCGTTGGAAAGCTCTCGATTTATCACACATTTCTTTCGTACTTGTTCTTTGTCATTATGTCCCCATTTTATATTTATTGATGTTATTAATGGATGCAGTAAACAATGCCGCTTGTTTTGTTGTTATCAGGTGCCACGTTAGAAATCAATTTGAGAAAACGCCAAAATGAAGCCGTGGGTAGAGATACAAGGGTAGAAAATGGGGGGGGGGGGGGGGGGGGGACTAGACATAAAAAACGTGTCCATCGATGCTACGTACCCCACTAGGGGAGCGAGCGAAGCGAGCCGGAGAGACTAGTGGAAAAAAGTTTCACTTTTAACGTGGTTTCATAAAACCACACCCGTTTTTTTTTTTTTTTTTGAATTATTCAAATCAAATGATAAAGAACACCTAGTGACAGTGCCTCATAAATTAAGAGTCATAATCTATATAGAGAGTTATTTATTCAATAAATATTGTAAATTTTTCCCTTATGGCAAAAGGAAGCACAATAAGGATGGGAATAGTAACATGATTATGAATATCATCCTATTGTATTGAAATTTAATAACAAAGCTAGTTAAAATTCTTATTTAATAAGAAAGCAATAGAAAAGAAGCCTTTTTCTCATAATAATTATTTATAATTATTAGAAACCAGTATTCAAATAAAAAGATAACATTGCATAATATTATTAAGAAAAATCTATGCTTTTTAACACATTCTTCCCAACATCGATTCCATGCATCCGATATTGAATCGATTCAAACAATCGACACTCTGATACATCCCTGATTGTTGGGATAAGGGAGGTTGAGGAGGTTCGAGTCTCCAACTTCGAGATTTCTCTTTACAGTTAATGGCGGCCACACCTTTTTAATGAAAAGTTTTCATGGTCCGAAGTTTGGTCCATGGAAAAATATCTATGGAAAATAATCTTCTCCAGTAAATTTGTAATGAAATAACATCAATTCAATTTTTCTGCCATTTTGAGAACGATTACTTTTAAAACTTTTTTGGAAGAAACTGCGATATATTGGTTGGTAACATTGGATTGATATCTCAGGCTCGCCAACATAAGTGCTGATTGTTGAACGATCTCCGATTTCCGATAGATACGTTTCGAGTGTTTTGAAATCGTCCCTATTTCTCGTGAATTAGTAAGATCGCTTCGATAAATCTTTTAAGCGACACTATGGATTCTTACGAAAGCATTCTGCTAGTGAAAAACGAGGTGTTCGTCTTCAAAGTCCCTCCGATGGCAACCAATCGAGGTCACAAGTGAGTCCAAGATCATAGTGACATTCCTTGACTGCTATTTCTTTTTTTCGTCTTCTACACGTAAATGTTGTGTTGACGTTTTCGTTTGGTTTTTTAATTATGAAGAGCCGCCGATTGGAATTTGAACGACCCCCAGTGGACAGGCAGGATGCGGCTGGTGACCAAAGACAAAGAATGCGTTCTGAAACTGGAAGACAAAACTTCTGGAGAACTCTTTGCCAAATGCCCCATCGACAAATATCCTGGCGTTGCTATCGAACCAGTGTCGGATTCCTCCCGTTATTTCGTATTGAGGATCCAAGATGACAACGGTAAGGAAACTCCATCAACAACCCATTAGGTTTTCTCGCTTTGGTCGTTTGATTGTTTACGTGGCCCATTCCCATATCAAATAACAATGCCAGACGTCAGCCTATCACAAACAGTCGTCACAGATGTGTCGTTGTGATGATAAGTTTCTCTATTATGTGCCGATCATGTCACTTAGGTTCTTTCGATTAGGATGCTTCTTTTGATCGTGTTCCCTTGAACTCATAAAAAAGTGAAAGTCTCTCTACCAGGCAGAGCCTTCCACTGGCTCTGAACCAGTTTGAAAAACAATGGGAGGGGTGGCAGGAGAAGAGTATTGTTTGCTGGATGTAGTGATGGGCATCGAGAATCCCATCGGGAATATTCTCCTACATATCAATTTCCGGCAAAGATGGGGAATTTATTTTTCTATTTATTTTCTTATTTATTAATCTTTTTATTTATTTACCTCTCCGGTATGTGTTTTGATTTTTTCCTGTTTTAAAATTTTCTGATTCATTGATTGATTGATTGGCTGGCCTCTGCTTTTAAATCTTGGCCGTACCTTGATTTAAACTTGCTCAAATTATTGCTTAAACGTATAATATACGTATTTAAATGCGTAAGAAATAATTTTTTCCATTTTCCATAAATTATATACGTATATATTACATATATATGTAATACGTATTTAATAAATCTTTAAATCTTAACCGATACTTTGCTTCTAAATCCTACCTGTGCGTTTAAATCCTCCTTTGCTTTTTTTCTGATGTTCGCCGTACCTTTGCTCTTATTAAGAAATGTTTAGGGATCCCATTGTTATTGAAGAGATTCATTAATATGGATTTCTTCAACAATCATGGATTAGTGAAAATCATTTTCAGAAAAATAAATTTCGGAGTGGGGAATGTTTTCGGACGTATTCCCGGGAATTCAATAAAAATATTTTTGAAAAAAAAAAACCAAGAACCTACATTGTTCGTACAGGTGTGCGACCTCGAAAAATTGATTATGAGTCCTAAATTACTGGAAAATATTTGACCTCCTGGGATTCTTCAAAAATCCCATAAATAGCCTCATGAGAGCCCAAGAGATCCCCACGGTGGAATCAAACCGTTCTGGGACCTCTAAAAATGGATTCTACGTCCAAAAATACTTCGAAAACGACACCTAACTCGACCCATTTCGTTGTTGGACTCTAGACATCTTGAAACGTATAATGTCACATTTTGAGGCCGATCTTAATTTTCGACCTCCGTCCCGATCACATAGATATATTATTTCAAGAATAATTAACCAAAATTCACATCTTTGATACATTATCAAATTACCTTATCACGTATTTTATAATGTCATTAATTATAACAATAGCTATAATAATTATTCTGACTATTTAATTGTAAAACTAGTAATTTTGTATTTCTTACTATTTAGGGCGATCGGCGTTCATTGGCGTAGGATTCTCTGACAGGTCTGACAGCTTTGATCTCAACGTGGCTCTCCAAGACCACTTCAACTGGCTCAAGAAGTCGGAGGAAATCGAAAAGGAAAAAGACGTCCCCAAACCTGAGTTGGACCTGAGATTCAAAGAAGGAGAAACCATCAAAATCAACATGAAAATCACTGTAGGTGCCTGTAAGCCTTCTGATGGGTTTTAGCCTGGACCTGTTTCTGTATTTGGTCGAGTGATGTGCGGTTGTAATAAATTGTCAATTTTGTTGCAGAAAAAAGACGGCTCTGAAGCCTCAGCCAAACCCAAGGCTGCCAAATCCTCTGGAGGTGGACTCCTTCCTCCGCCACCAGGTGGAGTCAAAATTGCCCCTCCGCCGGCTCCTTCCGTCAACTCGTCTCCATCTCATGCCGCCCCCAGTGGAAAGGACGAGTCGTGGGGAGCCTTCGCGTCGGCCTCGACCCCAGCGTAAGTACTGCCTATAATAAGAATTTTCCAACCACACTGCTCCGAGCAATTGCGCATGCGCAGTGGAGGAGAAGTTGCTGTGGGGCGCATTCCAACTGAGGCCAGTTTAAGTTCAGAGCAACTTGCGTCCCTCGGGTTTACTCGGAGCTACACTGACTCGAGGCCATAGCAAGGGAGGTCCCGCGCTTGCGACTTTTGGTATCGGCGATTAAAAAGTCGCACTCGCAGCATGTCACCCACAACAAGAAACCTACTTGCAACCTCCTCGAATGCCTAACCTGCCTGTTTGCTTTATCCAAACTTTCATGTTTCAGTGGAGGTGCGACTACGCCGAGCAATCCAAACTGGGTACAGTTTTAAAGGTAATCCTGCAATTGAATAGGCCCTCTGTTGACTGTTTAGTTAATTTTTTTTTTTTTTTTTTTTTTTTTTTCGTTTTTGGATCTGCATAGACAAAGTTATGGTCCTAAATGTTGTTGTTGAAAGTGAAGAAAAAATCCTTATATCATGAAAAATATATAAACAAATATAATATCTATTTCACCAAATGAAAGGAAGTCTAGAAATAGGGATGCTAGTTGATATATGTATATCAATGGAAATAAAAGAATATATATGATAGTTATTATACTCATTGCACTCCGAATGTAATACGTAGGGTTTTCGGAGACTTTTTTTCACGCTTTTTTGTAACCGATTTCTTATTATCTTGTGTTTACTTAATAAGTTAAGTTGGCGAGATAACATTTTGGACATTCGACTGTAAAATGATAGTTTTGGAGGTATTTTGATTAGAATGTAAAGTTTGAAAAGTGATAATCGGCAGTGAAGAGGTTGATCGTTTCGGAATCAGACATTCATCCAAACGATGGTGTAAGAACAGAAAGAACTTTGAGCTCTTTTGGCTTGGACGTGCAATTTTCTTATAACATCTGAAACGACAGTTAGGGATTTATTAACGTTGGGCCGACTTTGTTGAATTTGTTATGAAAGCCCCAACTTATTAGGGTAGAAACTTTGTTGAAAAATGTATGTTTCTCCGTCAAACGTGTTGTAGCGTAATGGCTACTCCAATTCGTTCTCTTGGGAATTAGGTATCGTTAGCTCTATTTTTATTGTATGTACTAAATTATTATTTTTAAATGGTCTTGTGTTCGCAAAAGTGTATTTAGAAAAGGTATGGCTCTGAAAAATCTTTCTGGGGTGCTGAACACGAATCCGAAGGTCTTTTGGTCGAATAAGCCTATTTTAATATGTACTCGGCTGGCGCCTGTGCCAATTGGTATATATTGACGTTGGTATATATTTTCGTTTTTGGCACTCCAACACGTTTTGTTTCGACATTTATCTCTCACGGGCTTTATTAATGGATGGGTTTGTCTTATTTGAGGGGTACTCTTCTCAGAACACTCATAAACTACACCTGTAACTATCACATTGTCATCCCACTTATTCATTTTTATGTTCGTGTACATCGTTTTATACGTTACCATTCGAGCAATCACGATCTGATATGAAATTTCGTGAGGATGAGTCGGTTCTTTATTGACGAATACAGTTTATGTTTAATAATGAGCCTAATGTCTTCCTATCATTAGGGACGTTGCGTTTTCAAAACTAGGCAAACTTGATCATGTGGTCGGAAAGGTTTTTTTTTTTTTTTTTTTGCTTTGGAGGTGGAAATGCACACCATGTGGAGCCGCTTTGCCCTGGAAGTGTTGGACTCACCAACTAAAGCTGGACATACACGAGCGCTCCAAACGGCTTGGCCGGACAAAGGACGAGGAAAAAATTTTGGCAAGACCTGTAACTCCAGGTATTCCGCCTAGAGAGCCCTCCCGGGACCACCCGGTGTTAACTTCAGGGTAGCTCTCCTGCTGGGAAGTGTGAGAAGAAATAAGAAACCAGAGAGTGCGCTACAAGAATCATGGGGGTCCAGATGCGGCAGCAGAAGGAGTTCAAGACTGGGGACTGGGTTTGGCTACATGACCCGAAATTAACGGTGGAGCACTGCCCGAAACTCCTACCACAATGGACAGGCCTGTGGATCGTCATGGAGAAGAAGAACGACGTTCTGTTGCAGGTTGTGCTGGGAAGAAGATGGTCCACGTCAACAGATTGGCTCTCTCAACCATTCAAGCAACCATCTCAGGATAGCGAGTTTTTCTCGGGACGGAGTCTTGGATTTCAGTTGAACCACTTTGCTAATGGTCGGATGGAGTCTTGCATTTTCTTTAAACCGGTTGGCCAATTCTGGGACGGAGTCTCGCTCTTTTCCTAAGCGGGTGTGTGCTTTTTGACACAGGACGGACTCTTTGTCCTCCCCTCCTGCTTTTGCCACGGCGGCCGGATTTTTTCGAGAACCGATCGAAAGTATCTGCGTTAAAGAACTGTTGCCATCGATGCGTTCTCTCTGTCCATTTTCTGGGGTCGTGGATGAGTTTTGACCATCGCAAGAGCCTTCCCACCTCCGAAATGTCTCTTCCCTCCTTCTTTATGCTCTGAGTCTCTCCTGCATTTTTCCTCAGGGGCATGTGTCGACTTTCTGCAGCCATCGGGTAAATCGATATTACTCCTGATACTACCTGAGAAGCGGGGCCGGAGGCAGTTCATTAGGCACTGTAGATTCTGAGAGCTCCTCTTCTCTGGACAGCCTCCATCCAAGCTCTGTACATGCAGTTCATTGGGCCTTTGCTGCACCCCGATCCCTCTTGTGGATCCTCCTCTACTAGAATGATTTCAATGACCGCAACGTCCCTACTAATGTAGACTGAAACATTGACAAACTATCTACCACACTGAAAACATGAGGTACTTAATAAAATTTATTTTTGTGTTCAAATTTTTATCATTTTGAGAGCAGTCCGACACTTGATCCCCCCCCCCCCCCCACCCTTACATCGTTATTGTGATTGTACCCTTAGTACTGAAGCTTCGTTGCAATGACCATACCTAGATGTGATATTTATCTGGAGGATGAAAAATTATCTGAAATTTAATGATTTTTGTATAGTGGATGAACATTCAGTTTCATTTTTTGTGTGCTAAAGGTATAGAGGTATTATATAATTTCACGATTTTAGCAAGATGCTCCCGTTTGAAAAAATTAAATAATAAGCCAAAGATGAGTGATCCTGCTTTCAAGTATTATTCTTTAACGCTATACGAAGAGAAAATTTTCATTCGTTGTCGAAGGAAATCGCTGGACACTAGGGTATTCGTTGATTATTTTTAATCATTCCACGAATAATGTTGTTAATCTCTTAGAGTGTGACAATTATTTATTCATATTGCGGAGATCAAATAAATAATTGCCAATTTTAGATTAAATTGTTGAAGTTTTTGTTTCGCTCAACACGATCCTTCCAACCTATTCGACGCTGCCTGATGAAGGTGGGCTGTGGTGAATAACACAGGGGAGGGTGGGGCACAATGAAACAGATTTTGTACTGGGCGTACTAAAGGGTTCTAGTTCAACGAGATTTTGGCACTGGGCTGCTGTCCACTCCCAACAAGGCCAGCTGATCGTCCCCTCCTTACCAGTTGCATGCGTCCAGTTGACGCAACTTGATGCGTTTTTCGCCGTGGAAGTAAAAATTTTCGCCTCCAGTTGACAATGATTTTTTAATTCAGCCGCCTCTTATGGAATGTACATGTACTCCTTTTCGTTGTTGCCCAACTTTATTTAATTACGATCCTTTAAATAAGGATCTCATGTTGATGGCTCGCGAGCAGGAGCCTCTGGCTGCAGAACTGAGCCGAGTGGCTTCCGTCGTTTCCAGCCCTCCTCACCATCGCCTACCACTTGGTCCCTTCTCCCTCATCAACGAGCGTTTTGTGTGTGAGCGTTAAGCCCTGTTCACATTATACGGGCAGGGCAGGGTTCGGTTTTGATCGCTCCAATGTATATGTAATGCGACCGTTCACACTCAGCGGGCAAGGTCCGTTCAAGCACTGATCTTTGACCGGACCTTGCCCAGTCCCTCGAGATCGGACCGATCAAAATCGGTGTCTGCCTCTTCCCCCACCCTTCACTCACAGGCTTCCGTTCCTCCCGACCGTTCGCGTCCGCGTTTTTGTTTATTTTCTTTCTTTTTACATTTTGGTTTATTATTCTTGGAATAATACACCTATGTTTTCGCGAAGGGGGTCGACGACTCCGATCGGCCTCAAAATTTGACATTATCCGTTTCAAGAGGTCTACATTCAAAATCCGAAATGTCCGTCCGCCGTCCAGGCCGTTTTGGGCAGTAGGATTTTTTTTTTAAATCTGAAAATACTTGGTTTACCATCTAGATGTGCCCGCAAGGTTTTCAGTCCGATCGCCCAAACCCGTGGGGCGCTATGGGGCTACGGGAGGGGTTTTTTGAAGGCTTTTGGCTATGGGATCGAATTAGGTGTCGTTTTCGAGGTATTTTTGGACGTAGAATCCATTTTTTGGGGTCCCGGAACGATCCGATTTCACTGTTGTGATCTATAGGGCTTTCATGGGGCTAAAAATGGGATTTTTGAAGGATCCCAGGAGGTTAAATATTTTTCGAGTAAAGAATAAAAAATGTTTGAAAAAACAATTTAAAAAAAAAAAACAGTTTTTTTTTTTTTTTAATCCAAAAAAATTTGTTTTTCCAAATTAGTTTCTTTTGACACAGAAATAATTTTTGCACAAGTAGGTAACCTATATCAAAGAATAATAAGCCCTTGTGTAAAATTTGCAGCGTTTTTTGAAATTGAAGACGAACGTTTGATTGAAATAGTCCGATCTTTGACTGATCTGCCGTGCCCGTCAAGTGTGAACACTCCGCATCGGTCAAGGCACGTTCAAGTCATTGAACGGTCCGTGCCCTGCCCGTCTAGTGTGAATCCTACTTTATGTGATCCCGTTTAAGTAGGACTCATACTAGACGGGCAGGGCAGGGCAGGGCACGGACCGTTCAATGACTTGAACGTGCCTTGACCGATGCGGAGTGTTCACACTTGACGGGCACGACAGATCAGAACGATCGTTCAACAGTCAAGTTTTCACAGTTTTTGTTAAGATTTTTGTCGATGTTTTCAACAACAACGCTTTTAAAAGTAGCATTGATACTTGACGAAGAGGAGGAAGAAAAGAGAAAGGGCCAAAAACGATTGTGGGTCCACAACATATTGAAGAGGAGGAAACATGAAGTTTCATACGTTATTTGGAGGTTTATTGGACGATCAAACGAAATTTTTCCGTTCGTCTTCCATTTCAAAAAATGTAAAAAGAAAGAAAATAAACAAAAACGCGGACGTGAACGGTCGGGAGGAACAGAGGAGGTGGAAGTGAAGCCTGTGAGTGAAGGATGGGGGAAGAGGCAGACACCGATTTTGATCGGTCCGATCTCGAGGGAATGGGCAAGGTCCGGTGCTTGAACGGACCTTGCCCGCTGAGTGTGAACGGTTGCATTACATATAGGTACATTGGAGCGATCAAAACCGAACCCTGCCCGGTCCTTGCCCTGCCCGTATAGTGTGAACAGGGCTGTAAGCCTTATTCTTGAAATAATACACTTTGATATTTGCAACGGGAGCCAAAAATGTTTATCATCCTCAAAATTTGTAATTATTTCTACTTTTCAAGGTGTGTCGATTCCAAAACTGCAATGTCCGTCCGCCGTTTTGAGCAGTAGGAATTTATTTAAAAATCTGAAATTTTGACGAAATACTTGTTTTACCATCTAGTGGTGCCCGCTTTTCAGCTCGATCGCCCAAACTACAAATCTACAAGCATGTCAATTCCTCATTAAGTTGCTGCTTATTCTAATGAATCCAACATAACTTGATATCCGCGAGATGTGGTGAGGTTACATTGTGTTGGTAGGTTTACTTTCAATGATAAAATGCAACACGATAACCTAGACAAATCGTTTATTTACAAATGAAGTTCACGACTGAGAAATGAAAGTAACTGCACACTTAATTGAAAATTGGAATTTTATGAAAATGGACTGCAGACTAGCAGATTTGTCTCTAATCATGTTTAGATTTGGGTGGTTCATCTTTGTAATGGAGGAACACACATGAGAATAGAAAAACGCCGACCATCATAGAAAACGCACTGGCGTAGTAGGGGTAGGCGCTGGCTATGAAACGCTCGTACTGCGTGTGTTCCAGAGGCCGCACTGACACCTGTGAGATAGAAATTACGGTAAATTGGGTGGCGGGTAGTGTAAAAGTTTACACCTAAAATGACATTTACCTGCGTGGAACTGTAGATGTTTGTGTAGCCAATCCGTTTGTAATCGACTTTAAACTGGTAAACACCGTAGACGTCAGGGATTTTGAAGATTGTCTCGTAAGAACCGGAGCTCTTTCTAGTCATGGTCGCTCGAACGAACGGATCAATCCTTACAAATTCCAACTGCAAATCGTCAACATCGTGGGGCACCCATCCGGAGGGCGTCTTTCTTTCCAGAGACAACTTGTAAACCTGAAACCCCCAAGAGTACAGCCACTTCAGGAAACCACGACAAATTTAACCCCCTGATGAAACAAAAACTCACCACATCATCCATAATAGTGTACGAAGAAGGAGGTGCCGTAGCACCCACTTTGTGGTGAGCGACAGATTTTACCCGAAGAACTCCATTTTCTTTGAGCACCCATTTGGAAATAGCTGTGGCCACTTGCTGATTGCCCGACACTGGGTATTTTTTCCCACCCTACAATAAAAAGGGGAATTAACACTGCCCAGCTTAAATATTTCATAGATAAGTTATTAAGTGTTGCCTTACGCTTTGCTTCTGAACTGGGGAAGTGAAAGCTTCGTCAGAAAAGAAATGCAGAGAACCAGAGAAGACGACTCGAGCATTATTGCGAGCCTGAAGAGCCGCGATGAGTAGTGTTTTCTTACCCACAGCGTGAGGGAACTGGAATACCATAATATAATATCATAACACCTCGTCAACCATATCCACCGTCATAGTAATGAATCAAGTGGTAAGATCGTTTCACTCACATCTTTAATTTGTTGGTCAGGCACGTGAGAGTAAGCAGTACTGGAAGCCGTTAGTACTTTGAGGACGAGGGGATTTTCGGCATCAGCAATGAGCCCTGTTCCCTGGTACAACAGAGGAGGTATGTCACGGTTGCCGACGATGACAGAAGCGTCGATCAAGTTGGACGAGTCGGCCACAACTAAAGTGTGCTGAAATTGGTGGAATAACATTAATAAAGTCAAGCTACTCGCCGTCACTACAGTAGAAAACGGGAAAATCCTACCGCTCCACTGTCAGAAACATCGTAGTTGAGATGGTCTATCACAGCAGCGCCCTCTTCGTCAATTTCGAAACCACATTCGGACGCCAATTCCCGAAGGACGTCTCCAGAAAGAGAGCTGCCGGCTACAAGGACGTTCCCGCCGCCGTCGATAAATTCGGTGATTGTATCAACGCTCAACGATCCGCCGAATTCTTCCACTGATGGGGCAAAGATGATGAGATGGTCATAGAGGAATTCTCCGTATTTTGACAGCACCAAGCCAGCGTCGTCAGCCAATTTGAACGTCAATGTGTAGCCTCGCTCTGAAACATGAAATGAAATGAAAGCCGGAGTAACAATAAGCTCAGAGTTTAGTCAAAAGGTTGAGCGTGTGACTGCACTGAATGTATATCTCATAGATAGGTGAATTCGCCGGGCAATATTGGCAGTTGGAAAGCATTCGGCCCATGTGCCGTATTGGGAGTACCTCGGCCTCCAGGAATCAAGCCCTCTAACCTGGATGCTCTGCTCACGCAGAACTCCTTCAGGATCGTTCCGAATCGATTCCAGAATTTTTAGAACTTCTACAACTGATTCTGACTGCCACATCGATGGTAAAATGCGCATTTCATTTCCTTCCCTGATCTCATCGTGGGACTAAAAAGCGTCGTTAGAACTAGGCTCCGTTTCAGAACACTTTTCGACAAACTTTGCGTGCAGTCTAGAATGGTTCATTTCATATTATGGAAAATACCCTCATGTCATAAGTGAGTGTGTAAAAGCCATAAAAAATCGATTCCATTGATCGTTCTTATCAGTGACGTGGATGCGTACACACCGGACTCCGGTTCAACGAATCCTCAACAAGACATCCTCTATTCCATGCCTATCTCTAGTTCTCACTTGAGAAATAACACAATCTTTCGCATTTCATCTGATTAAATTTTGACTCAAGGAAATCTTTGGAAATCAGCGACAAGTAAACGCAACTGAAACCCTAGTTCCAAACTAACAACTCACCTTTCAGGGACTTGAAGAACATAGAATGAGTTTCCTTAATAGCTAAATTATCTAACAATACTAAAGTCTCATTTTCAGCAGATATGCAATAAATTATAGGAATTAATAGCAGTAAACTCAACCGGTAACCGGCCATTTTTCACTATAAACTCGGAGAACAAACGACTTCAATGATTTTTGCCACGACACGACAACACATCGAACAGCGCTACCTAGTATTAGTAAAGAAGACTAGTTTTGAAAATTGTCTCGGAATGATCCATGTTGGAGAAACTTCAAAACCTGATTGATTAGATTGGCACCACTGCGCCGATCAGCAGCGCTCTCTGTCGACGAGTTCCGAAAGTGATGCGAATTTGTCAAAAATTTTGACTCCGAAATATTGTTTAGTTTTCATTCGTTGAATTTTCCGACTTATAATTTTTGAGAAATTCTTGTTATCGTGACAGCCGCTTTTCCCGTTAATTATTTAACTCAAGAAATGTGATGGAGGGCCAACTGAGCCTGATTGTGAAGTGGAACGGCTCTGAATACGATTTGGAAGGATTGTCAGAGGCTGATACCGTCGAAACATTGAAAAATGTAATCTGCAAGAAGACGGGAGTCCGGCCTGAGCGTCAGAAGTTGTTGAATTTGAAATTTAACGGTAAGATGTCGTTATAATGTTTTTAAGATACTACCAAAAAAATTGTATAAATTCATGACCACTCACTGGAGTATAACGGCCCTCCTTTGAGACTATAATAGTCAATAATAGACTCTACTATAACAATCAATAATTGATTAGTGTGATTTGATCGTACGGATAATAGACAAGAATTGCTCAGGAGGATATCGGATGAACGGATTTACCTTCGTAACAACGTGTACGACATGGATGGATTTCCCGGCTAACCAAGAAGACTCCGGTTTGGTATATTATTTGATACAGTTGCCGTTCGGGATCGACTCAGAACTCGAACGCTTCCACGAATCAAACTCTCCCCTCCACTTTTAGAACGGCCAAAACTTCGGCTGCTCGGCGGAAGAAGGAAAAATAGCTCCAGAAAATCCCGAGACGTAGGATCTAGGACCTAGTGATCTAGGTATCCAGGAATCCCATAGCACATGTACGAAGCTCCTTTCACTGGCAGAGTTGATCACTGGTGAAGTTGGACCCATTCCTGCTATTGGCGGAGTTGGATGTTCGCCACACTGGTGAGCGAAATGGGGCAGTGCGAATACACAGAATATCACGCACATATTATTTCCTTCTCTGATCTCGGGGGCAATGCGATCGACTTCCGTCGGACGAGGAAAGTGAAGGGGATACGATCACTGGCTAGGGGGTTCCATGGCATCCACGCTCTCCAAGGCTGGGTCAGAGTTATAAAGGCTTGCCAAGATGGTTACAAGCTTTAAATACCCACCCAAGGTTTGTAAGTTGGTACATACCAAGCTAGCAAGCTAAGGTCTACTAGATGGTCCCAAGATCTCCAGAGCTGGTCCCCAAGCTGGCTAGGTGTTCCAAGAATTGCCAAGATGGCCTCCTCGCTTTCCAGGCCTGTCCGAGGTTTGCAAGGCTGGTCACACCGAAAAGGCTGCAATTTGGAGCTCGAGAGTCGCCCACCGTTTGTTGCTGTTTCCAAAAAAGGGAGTCGATCGCACTCCCCGGAGTCGACCGCCGTTTTAACTTTAATGCCGGGATACTGGATCGCAACGTCCCGGGAGGCTGTCAGAATCAGTTCGGGACGTTCTGAAAAAACAGCAGAACTGTCAAGAACGATTGTAAAGGAGTTCTGCGTTCGCTTAACATCCATGCTTGAGGGCTTGATTCCTAGATGTCGAGGTAACCCCACTCTTGGCCCTGGCAATAGGCCCTAGTCTTAAGGGCTGTGGTTCTACCAGGCCCTGTTACTCAAGTCCCAAGAGTTGAAGCTGTTTCCGATTTTGTGCCTTCTGGGTGGGTCCATTTGGGTTTGTAACTCGAAGTTCGACGAGTAGTGCCTCCTAACCTAAGCTATCTTTTAATGATTCCATACTACGTATAAGAAATCAATCTCTCCCCATTTTCCGGTAAGGGTAAAAATCATTTTACTGACTACATTTTACATGAGGCTAGCCTTATTGATAACTTACAATTACCGCATTTATGAGTATAATTAACATGATCTGTATAAAATAGTTTTACAGGCACTTAGCAAAAATATAACTAAACACAGTTGTTTGTTCAGTCTTCAACACTTGAGACGTTTTGACCAATCTCGATACGGGTCACAGGGTAGTCAAGTGAATATTTGCTGGGCTGCCGTGCGCTTTTGTGCAAAACACGTCACTCAACGCTGGAATCGTAGTGTAGTTCAAAGGAAGATTGCTGTCCGCGTCTCCCATTTGTGGTTGAGGACGACACAGCGCTTCACTTCATTCTGCAATGCCTCATGCTGGTGAACCCAAGATTGAAGTTCCTTCTCTCTGTGCTAGAGCTGCCGCTTTCGTTTGAAGAGCAGTTTTGACGCATCCTGAGATCGAGCGGCTGGAACGTTGCGAATCGTCTGTCCTATTATTTTAATGACGCCAGCGAAATTAAGTTGCTAATAACCAGTGTTTAGGTTTGAATCTGGTTCTTTTTTGTTTAATTTATTTTTTTACATTAAATGTAAATTTTCTTTTTTCTTTTCATTTCATTGTGACGCGTGCCATTTTTCCCTTTTTTTCTGGCGTACCTACTATATTGCTGTGGATCTTAGTCTCTAAAGCAAGAAAGATTATCTATCTCTCTATCAGTGTACGGTTGAGAAATAAATCGTCGCTCACACCGTATCATGGCATAACTCCATTTTGGGCAGTTTTGAGTTAGAGGTGGTTCTTGATGTATCGATTCGAGTGGTCAATTTCTCGAAAAAACCTGCAGGTTCTCTGCTATCGTTGATTCGTTATCTTCGCATGGATTCCCTTCGTCTGACATCTAGTTAGGAGGAGCCTCTTGCTGTTTTCAGTTTCTGCCTGTGGCTATTGAAACCAGTTCCTTAACAGATTTTCAGAATCGCCTGTCTTGGTTTTTCCAGGTAAAATGCCGCCCGACGATTGTTTAATATCAGCCCTAAACGTTAAGCCGGGCTTCAAAATCCTGATGATGGGCAGCCTGGAGACCGCCATCGCTGATGCGAACACCATCCCCGACGATCTTCCCCCCGTAATCAACGATTTTGACATCGAGGAAGGGGAAGAGGTTCCCATCGAGAACAAGGAAGTTTATTTGGCCAAAATCCAACGGCGGATTGCGGAGTACGAGGTGAGTTTCGGATAACTTTGTATTCGAGCGTGTTATATTATATTATATTCTTGTCTTTAACCTCTGACTTTGCTTTACAGATTAAAATACTGAATCCCGCTCGTGTTGGGATGAAACTTCTTGTGCTTGACATCGACTACACTCTTTTCGATCACAAATCTGCTGCTGAGTACGGATATGAATTAATGCGACCATTCCTACACGAGTTCCTCACGTCAGCCTACCGGGTAAGCCAATAATTCACTACGTGGGTGCTTGCAGAAGGTTCAGTGGTTCAATATGGGAATTTTATTAATTCAATGGAAACATACGACTCCTCTGCTGGTGGTCCAGATGGTTTATTCCGTAATAAACAAATTTAGCGTGGGGATGGGTTTGGAACTGCTAAGTTCATTTGCAGCCCAAACAAGAAAAGAATTGCATTAGCCTTAACATTTTCTAACTAATCGACCTATTGACTGAGTGTAACTTGATATTGAACGATTTTCTATAAATTCTGAAATCTATGTGGGGTTATATTTTGCAGCATTACGACATAGTTATTTGGTCGGCTACGTCTATGAAATGGATCGAAGAGAAAATGAAACTCCTTGGCGTTTCAACTCATCCAGACTACAAGATACATTTTTATCTAGATTATTTGGCGATGATATCGGTCCATACGCCCAAGTATGGTGTCATTCAGGTGACTAACCTAATTGATTCTCTCTTCACGTGACGTTGCCCATTTTTTCATGTGTGTAATGTGCTGCAGGTTAAACCGCTTGGGGTTATTTGGGGGAAATATCCCCATTACACTACCGAAAACACGATAATGTTCGATGATATTCGTCGTAATTTTTTAATGAACCCTCAAAACGGTCTACGGATTCGCCCTTTTCGACAAGCCCATACTCACCGGGCTACTGACAGGGAACTGATTAAGTTGAACAGGTAAGCACAATCAAGAAATCCTTTTCATGGGTCAGTGCCCCATTAAGCCAAAATCCCTCTTGGGCGAAGTGGTTACTCCACTTAATTATGACTTGCAACCCAGACGGAATAGTCTTTTGCGCCCTTGAGTTGTGACCATCAAACTAGACTATTGCGCTCATGCTTCACAACAACGAGATGGAGCATTGCGCCCACTGTGCGTTCCTTCACGCTTATCATTCAGTATAGCAAGCACTAATGGAACGTGGGAAATATCCATCAAGCACCTAATTGCAAAAGGCTCCTTGCAATTATCCGGCTTCACAGAGATCAAATCTTCTAAGGGCCTATTTCACCATACCGAGAGTTTAAGCGTTAACGCCCAGGTTAAACCCCCGAGGGAGCACCGATAAGCATAAGAATCCGTTCGGAGCTCGGTCAAATTTGCGGCGCCGTTAGTTTGTGAAAGAGGCTCACAAACCACCAAAATGTTGCTCCATGTGGCGCATCTGAGCTCCAGTAGCTTCGAATTTCTTTAGGAAAAAAATAACTGTATATGATCAAAAAACGAGCAGAAGGGGTCTGAGGCCAGTTGGGAGAGGTCGGGGTTGGCTGGCTTTAGCCAGCAGGGGGTTGCTCCCCAGTTAACTGGTATCCGGGGCCCATTTCGATCCCAAACGCTTTTCACAATCTCAGGTCTTGGGCACAAAAGTCCACTTTGTTTATCTTCAGATGGGCGCAATAGGGCAACACCACCCTCCCAAATTTTCACAGCCTCTTTGCTTAATGAGCTCCCGTAATAGCATCACCAGAGGGATTTGGGCGCAATGGGAAATCGCCCTTTTCACGTTCATCGTATCAAGCCTTTCTGCGTCGAGCTATAGTTTCCCATCTTACAGGTACCTGGATTGTATAGCCGCCCTCGACAGCTTCACTCACCTCGACCACCGCAACTGGGAACGCTACCTCAGCAACCGCCGGAAAGAGAAGCGGCGGCGTCGTGGAGAAGGCGGCGAATCGTCGTCGTCTCAGGGGAACGCCACTCCTTGACCTGCCTGATCCTCATCGAATGTATGTAAATTTAAACCAACTGGAATTGAGAAAACTGAGCTCCTCGTGGAATAATTGAGCCTCGAACTAAATTGGAATTATCAATAAATTGAATTTAGCGTTGTACTTGTACATAACACGTTATTGTGAATTAGTCTATTTTTTATATCGTGATTAAAGTGAATTTGGGATATTTCAACTACAGCTACAGTTATTCTACCTTTGGTAACTATCTGAATTATCAACTTACGTGACGGGCCCTCGAAATCCCACGCATTGGGGCGTTTAAGGTGTTTTGGAATTGGAATTTTGGGGGAAAAAAATTTTTTTGGATCCCGCTGTCTGCAGTTATAAGCGGGTGCGACCCTGGATCGTTGAAATTGGAAAACCTGAAAATAAGGAAACGTCCGGAAGGAAAGTTTTTTGTCGTTGTGTTGATTTACCTGGTTCTCTTCCCTCTTGGATTCGGGGGAAAATTCCAGAAGATGAATCCAGAAATAACGAGAGGTTATTGTACTCGAAGTAAAAAGCTAGCCATTTTGTCGAACAAGGAAGATGAACCTAAAGCAATTGAAGAGAAAAATACTTGCGTAGCTGAAGTTTGTATGGAGTCTCCTCCCAAGCCGACCAAAGACAAGCGGCGGCGAGACTCACGTATTCGTCAAAAAGACAGAATCTAGATGCAGGCACAGATCATCCTCAGAGTGTCGAGTCCGCACCAGTCGTGTTCGAGGGAGGAGCAGAGACAGAAGAAGATATTCTCACAGAAGTCGTAGCACAGCTAGAAGCGTCTGGTAACGCTCACTGTCCAGGAGTAAGTTCCTCCTCTTCTAGATCTAGAAGTATCGAGGAACCATTCTCGTTCAAGATCTCGTTTTTTGAAGAGATACCGCGGCCGATCTCGCTCAAGTTTGAGATCTGCAAGCACCGAAGAAGGACCCCCCGAAGACGTTACTCGCACAACAGATTCTCCAGCAATTGGGTTGCTCCTCGCCGAACAGAGGAGTGGAACAACGTGAAGCGGTTGAAAAAGACGTTGAGTATCAGCTCATGCGATTGTGAAGATTCAGATGATCTACAACCCTTGACGCCAGCCATGTTGTTGAGAGACCTACCAGAGATGTGCATGCCCGAATTCGACATGATGGAGAGTACTAATCTCGAAGCCCGTCTTGGACAACGCCAGACGGTCCGCCAGGGACGAGGACTACAAAGCGGCTTGGCCGCTAATCTCCTCGCGCGGGAGTATGTTGGAAATAACTTCCCAATAGTTATTATATTCCACAGTTGATTTTCGAATGAAAGAAATAAAATTCAGTTCTTCCAGATAGTTCCAAGAGATCGAAAGTATTTTATTTTCACAGTCATCGGGACAAGCCGTAGAGTGGTCAAGGTCGACCTAAGTGATTTTCCCAAGTTTTCTCTTCGGGAATTTTTCTACTCATTCTAATTTACCTACAAAAGTCTTAATTTTTTCCACCTTCGTTTTTCCTCCCAAATAAAATAATATTGTATTGCGCGGGATTATGTTCGAAATGACCAGCTCTACGCTTTACATGCTTTACGCGGAACCTCACATTTCGCGCTTTATCCTCGGGTCTTCCGTACACATGGGTTGGTCCTTAACCTTACCGCCCCCTCCCGGGTATTTCCCTTCAGCGCCGTCCCCGGAAAAACAACGCCCCATCGCCGCCCCCGAAAGCTTTTCAGTGTGTTCTCAACCTCCACAGAAGCGACTGCGCTGCATCTCAACCGGTAAGCCATGTTATGACTGAAATAATAAATTAACCTGTTAATTTGTGTAATGTGTGGTCAACGTAGACGTTTTCGGTCATGCTCTTTTTACTGGGCATGCGTTAATCGCATCCTTGTGCAAATGAAGAACTTACACTTTGAAATAAACCTGGTTGCCGTGTTGGTGAATTCGTCCCAAAACACGAAATTTTTTTAATGATCACATTTTTTCTTCATCACTGATTTTGCGTTATCTTTAGTTAATTTTTTACCGTCACAGTAGGAAGACAGACCCGTTTGATAGTTCTCGCCATCAGTACCAGAACTTGTTATAGTATAGTATTTCAAAGCATTTAACACTTCCACCTACCTGCCAACAAAATGTGTTCATTTTTGACAGTTTCGGGAGGAAATTCACGCTGGATCACACAGAAGGCATGGAGAAACCTATCAAAGAAGATCCTGACGGCGTCAAAGAAAAACCTCGTTCTGTCAAAGGTTGGTTGAAATTTACGTCAATTCCCTCCAGCGTCAAAACGCGCTTAATCCATTTTGTCAAAAAATAGTAGTTTCTTACAGATTTTTTTTTCACGCCCGATCGATTGGAAATGTCACTAAAAATGACGTTGAATGAGCAAATGAAAAATTCGTTTATCTGTGAATCCATGTAGGATAGAGCGCGTTTTGATCTCAAGGTGTCCTCCAGCCAATCAGAACAGAGCGTTCTTAGCTTTGTAGGTAGAATTGAGAGAACCAAAGAATCTATGTGTTTAGTTAGAATGTATTATCGTGGAAACAGGTCTTATAAAACGCTATAGCGCTCGTCACCGGTCAAAAAACGACAGGAAAGTAGCGGCAAACTAGTCGATGGAGATCATAATAATTTTATTATTTTCTTGGTGAGAGCAGTTAATCCAAATTTTTTACATCGAATCGAGCAATTATAATTGCTTCTCAGGTTCGATATTATATTTTGTGTTGTGTGTTTCCTATAGGAACATAATATTATTACAATCCTGTAGGTACACCCATTTCATCCGTTATGCAGGGTGCGCTACAGCCAGCACATTAGGTTGTTAGTCCTCGGTAATGTCGTAAGTTTCATACTTGAGTCTTTTGAGATCACTACAGGCCTACTACAGTTAACGGGCCTCGCAACCTTGCAAGTAATTGCGAATTTTTTATACCTATGTTGTTAGAGTCTCCTAGAGGAGTCGAGTGTACAGGACCTTGTATACCCTGTATACAATTTAAAAAATAAGAATCTACCTACCATTCAATCCCTATATCAAAGTTTTTTTATTCGTATAATTATTATCTACATTTGAGGTCTCTCTAACGAGGTGAAGTAACTTTTCCTCACTGAACTATTGCGCAATAAGGTAGCAATAAAACGGTGAATAATTCCGCATCTCGAAAAAACGTTTCTGCGTGTATTGAGTTGCTTATTACACTTACGCCCCACTAAATTAAGCAATGAGTCAGGAAAAAATGCAATATTTTGCAACCCTGAAAACCTTGGGCTAACTTTTTGGCGGCCCAAAAAACCTGAATTTTTTCGGACATTTTCCAGTTTTTCGCCTATAACTCGAAAACTAAGCATTGCAGAGAAAACGTCCCGAATACAAAATTGAAGAGCATAAAGTTCTGCGTCGAATGACCTCCTTACACATTTGAATCGGTTCAGCAGAGTAGCCACAATCAAGCGTCAAAAATAGGTTTTGCAACTTGGCTGAAAAATAGGATTCGCTCATGTTTCAACCCCTGTAACTTATGAACTGCTAATGCAAATGAATTGGCTCGAAATTTATGTTGTAGAGAATCAAATTACGAGTTAAGGGAGCACCTGAAATTTAAAAAAAAATACTAGGTACTACCAACCGAGAACGCCCAATCTGACACAGCTCGGAAAACCACGTTTTTCAGAACGTTTTCGGCTGTAGCTCGGAAACTATTCGCCCGATTACGAATTTCTTTTTTTCTCGTGAACGCTGATTAAATCCCCCATCGCAACTTTTCCATGTGAAATTTTGTTTTGAGCTTCGCTAAGGGAGGGGCCGGCATGGCAAAAAAGAAGAAGGCAAATTGTGACATAAACGTGATTTTTCGCACCTTTTTGCCCTTAACTCCGGAACTGGCAATTTCCAACACGCGGCTCACGATTGCGACTGCGACTCGCGATTCTTGGTCGACAGACGCAGTCGCACGCCACAAACTTGTACCATTCCTAGGTACGGCTGGCCGCTTCGTCGGTCTGGCTCAAGATGTCCGCGAAGAACGTAGTGCTCGCTCTCCTGTTAGCGGAAGAAGAGGAGAAAAAAGTGTCGCGAAAAATTCCCTGACCCCCAGCCAAAAGACATAATATGGATATTATCCACGTCAAAAAATCCCCAAAATTTTTTTTTTAACAAAAAAAAAAAAAAAATGTTTCCCCAAATTTTTGTTTCATTGACAGAATTAAATTTATGCACAAGTAACCTATATCAAAGAATAATAAACCCTTGTGTAAAGTTTGCAGCGTTTTTCTATCGACTCTTCCCTTTTTTTCTCAATTCGAAAAATGAAAAATGTTCGAAAAATGTTAAAAAATCATCCCAAGACTACCCACTTAATTACAAACCATACAGATATTTCACTACTTTCAGTGTCCTTATATTATGTTCATATGGCCTGTGGTAGTGATGGGAAATCAGTAAAAAAGTTTTGTTTTTTTCATCTAATCCACAAAAGAATATTAAGTGGAGATGCACTCGAGGTAGGTGTGGTTGACCACCTCATAAGAATCACTCACGGGAATGTGAATTTCATTTTCGCTTTCTGTGCTTCACATTTTTTGGTTTGATTCCCTGAAAATGAACTCTTGAGCGGCTTTGCATACCTCAGCCGCAGACGGCGTCCGGCTGGACTGCTCACCCTAGCAGTCCAGTCGCAGACGCGCTCATCAGCCGTCAGCCGCATTGCGTCGTACGGCCGGGAAACGCGCCTAGGAATGTGGTTCCGTATGAATGCATTGGAGGAGTGGGACGCGGCCAATCGCGAGCCGCAGTCGCAATCGTGAGCCGCGTGTTGGAAATATGACCTCATATTGTGAGAGTGAGCTAAAAACCGGTGTTTCACATTTTAGCCGATAGGTGTTCCCAAGTCCCACCACTCCCCTGCTCTACTGTTTCCCGGCTGTATGACTGATTGATTAATTTGAAGTATTCCACCAGCCCTCGGTGGAATTGGGTACCTACCGATAAACACATTCTGTGTTTCATTGGTTTGATCCTCGATCATAACATTAACAATCCGGGGGTCTGGGGGTATCCCCCAGTACTAAAGTAAACATAATAATTATACTAAAGTAAACATAAAATTACATAAAAATTATTTTTTCTCGCTCCGCCCTCACACGACACCCCCTTTCGATTATCTGGCCTGCCGCAAACTCAATGAATTTTTTTGTGGGTGTCACAAAGTGTATTAAATTTTTTATTGTAGACACTGAACCTTCAAAACGACGAAGAGTCACCTCTCGGGAAAGTAATTAATTCGGTATTTAAATCTGCCGTCAGCATGCGGAAGGAATAGTATTGGAATTAAAGCTCCTCGCAGTAGGAATCGAATAAAACTTACTCGTAGGCATAATAAAATTAGTACCGACACGTAGAAGGAATGATGAAAAAGTCGTGTAAGGATCGCGATGCGGCCGGATTACCGAAAAGTACCTGCGTTCCTACTACATATTTTACTGGCAATAAAATAAAAAAATTTGGCATAGATTCAGAATTTTTGAAGCTTCATAGGCTCGAATTTAAGCACATTAGCATTACCTAGTATTTTATTAATTTTTATGTATCACTTTGATGGATGCCTGACGATGACCAGTATGGTTGAAATCGATCGCATGTAGGAGAAGGGAGAGAAAAATAAAGGCGTAGAACAGAAGCTACTGACTTTTATTCCAAATCATACGTTTTTTTTTTTTTTTGGTAAATTATTACCCAAACCCTCCGGCAGCATAATTTTGCATTTAGGTACGTTTAGGTACATTTTACACCGCAAAGACCAAAACGCTGCCCCTCTCCTGGACTTGGGTACAAGGAGACGCCGATTAGGGACTCGACTAATTTTTCGAGCCCATTAAATGGGCATAAATTGTATCAATGATCAAAAAATTAATGACACCCCCAGTGTAAGTCAGAAAGGGAAAGAATTTAGAGTTTCAAGAAACCGCGACCAGAAAAATCGTTGTTAATGTCAGTTTCGAAATGTCGGTCAATGGAACATTAGGTACTTTTTTTTTAATTAGAAATTCAATAATGTCATTCTTCTTGTACCTGCAGGTACATGATTAAGGTCGATCCATACATTTCAGTGCTCCGTGCCCTTCAATTGCATCAATGATAAATTGTCTACACACCAGCGTTACATGCAGCACGGAGCACTGATGACGACGGATTCACTGAAATGTGTGGATCGACCTTTAGTGCTCGAGAAAATAGAAGACCCCACCAATGGGGTCCCCCTATGCCCAAAATTACTCTGAAAACGACGCTTCATTCGACCTCCTGAAATCCTTCAAAATCGATTTGTATTGCTCTATAGAAGCCCCACACTTCCACGATGGGATGCAATGTGTTTGAGACCCTCATATTTGGACTATTGATCGGAGTCGTCGACCTCCGTTGCAATTACATAGGTGTATTATTCCAAGAATAATAAACCAAAAGTGATGGGGCTAATAAAAAGGGCAGAAGGGCGAATATGACAGGGTTGAAGGGTGCGACGAAAAAGAATCCGTATCCTATTTCCGTGGTCGCCTGGACAACAAATGCTTACTTTGGACAGAGAGGAGGAAAAGAAGCCACAGTTCACGTTTGGTGGTTGTGGTGGTAGGAGTAATCTTCCTGTGCTCCTTGTGGGCCGTTCTCTGTTACTCTGTGTTGTGGACATGAATGTCTCCTTTCCTAGATGTTTTATATTTTCTCCTTCTCGTGGAAGTATAATGCAAGGGGTACGAACAATACGAATGACAGAAATGGAATTCGAGATAGAAATCGGTACAATCAACCGATTGCAAAATATATTGTATTATATTATATTGTGACATTCGCTGTTCGCTCTTACCTTATTATTGTGTTACATATATTATAACTTGCAGAGTGGCGAATGAGAGAATATTAAATAGGTATGGCTGCTTTACCTACACCCGAACGAATAGCTATGACACGAAAATAGCGTTTTTCTAACATAACTAATAACATAACTAATTTTTGATGTTAAAACAAATCGAACTGTGGTTTCATTACAACTTGATTCATACCAGTTAGTTTGATTCTTGAGGCCACCTGAGCAAATTGCGATTTCCCCAAATTCTTATGCTTAGGCTTATAAGCATAAATGCAGAATTCGGCCTTCTGCCTTTAAGGGGACGATATACCCAGTGGCGTTTTAGAGCGTAGGTATCTATCGAGCATAGGTAAAACAAATTTTTTGCTTTTCTCGAGTGTATTGTGATGTCGGATGAGTCGTTCAAAAGTTGTAGTTGAGAAATACACGTTGTGGTTGTTACGTTGTTAAATTTGGTGTTATCATATTTGGCGCCCCACGTGAAAATGGACCTGCCCCATGTCTCGGTGTTGAGCGCCGAGGAGGACAGTGTTTACTCGTCGCACGCCAGGTGCGGAGAGAAGATCCGAAGGATAAGAGCAGAAGGACGTGACAGGTGCCGCTCAAGGGAACTCCACCTGAGCACAGTACCGATCACTCCGGTTTTGGGGCCTCAAAGGGTGTGCCAGGCTGATTGGTGGACTTGAGTGGATGGGAGTCACGTGACACAAGCCTCTCAAGAGATCTTCACCTGAACGCACCACGGACCACCCTGGTTTTCGGACCCCGGAGGGTGTGCCTCGCAGAAGAAGAGCAGAGGATCCGGAACAAGGATGGAAGAGCCGCAAGTGCGGTAGAGCTTGGAAGAGAAGAGGTCTGACTTCGCCAGGAAAGTTGACGCTTTGTAGAACGACAGATCCCGCTCAAGAGAACTCCACCTGAGCTCCATGGACCACCCCGGCTTTGGGAGCCTCGAATAGTGTGCTTCGGCAAGAGCGGAAGATCTGGATCAATAACAGATGCAGGGTTGCATCTCAACAAAGCTGTTCAGAGTTGAGAGCAAGGCGAACCCAAGGCTGTACCCGCTGGAAAAGTAACTGTTAAGAGGACGGTCCACGTCAACCACCCATGATCCGAAAACTGCAAGCTACAAGAAGATGCAGACGAGTAGGTACGGTCTGCTGCACTCCGCAGCCACCAACGAACCGAACACCACAAGTTACAAGAGGAGGTGGAATAGTAGGTAGGTCCGCTGCGATGACTCCTGTCCCAAAGAATTTCGAGCCAATTTAATATGATAAGACCTCCTTTAAAACCCGGCACCTCCACGTTGGTCCATCCTGGGCACACCAGAACGGTGTGCAGGGGCGGATAGGCGGTTTTGACCGGCCCGGGCGATTCAACTTACCGGCCCTCCCCCCACCACAACATTTACCTATCCAAAGACCAACAAAGGAGGGGTTCTTCATATTTTGTAAAAACGAGAAAATGAATAGGAACGAGAAAACACTCAACTAGGTACTTTTAATTAAAAGTAGTTATTAGTAAGTACCTAGGTGAACTTAGGTAGGTAATACTGAAGTGAACGAGAAAAGTAACGGCCCCTATATTTAGAAAGAATAAAAGAGGCACTTGGTTAGCGAATTAGTTGGTACTGTCTATACGAACAAAATAGCGACTCAAGCAAGAATGCATTTTGTACATTTCTTCAGTTACACACTTACTATAGTAAGTACTGTAACAGTTACATTACTTCAGTTAGACAGCTTATTGATGAAGAGCATCTGGCTGGAGCACTGAGCCAAGAGGCTTTGGGCGTTTCCAGCCCTCCTCGCCATCACTCCTCCAACCCTTCTCTGCGTCCCCGGCTTGTTAACTTCTTTCGAATTCAAGGCACAACCTCAGGCCCATGGTAAATTTACCTGTTAACTGTAGCCTATAAATGTAACTATTAAGAGAGTATGTTTTCAAAAATTTAAAATTATTGTCATGTTAAGTGTTTACACAGATGACGGACCCTGAAAAATGAATTATCAAGATTACTCGGAAAATGAGACCTCATTCGACTTCCTGGCATCCTTCACAAGCCCCAAGGTGAAATCAGATGCTTTTGGGACCCCCTTTTACGTCCAAAAATACTTCGAAAAGTACCCCTAACTCGATCTCACAAACCCCTCCTGTAGCTCTTTTTAGTTCCACACTGTGGAATCCACAGAGCCCCGAGGGTTTGTGCGATCTGCCTCAAAACCTTGCCGGCACAACTTGATGGTGATCTGCAGATTGTTGTCACTCAGAGTTTGCCTCAGCCTTATTTTGATGATTTTCAATTCTGAAAAACTCCTCTAACACTCGACTTAGGTCGTAGAAAGTGTTACCAAAACTTTGTAAATCAAGAGATTTGCATACAATCAGGCCATGAGGACTTAAAACCTTGTAGCACAAATTACGCGTTTATTGCACTTACTATAACTTGCCATCCACCCAATGAAGTACAGAGCCAACCAGATCGCCTTCTTTTGTGTCTGAGTTTTCCTTTTCGGTCTCGATTACTTACGTATTTTAGGTAGGACTTTTTTTTCCCCCCATCTTCGACCGGCCCTCAGGACCTTCGGCCCCTCGGGCCTCGCCCGACCTGCCTATCCGCCCCTGACGGTGTGGCTAACGCCGGAGGGGACAGGAGGGCCCGCTGTACTCCGGCTGAAGACCAAGGTAGAAGAAAGAAAATTGAAGAAACATAAGTGCACTTCCCCTAGTAGAAGAAAGAGAGCAGAAGGTACGAGAAAGGTTGTCATGGGCCAGAAATGGCGGGTCCACGTCAACCGGCTGGTTCTCACCGACGTAAAGGGGAACAATGCCAACCATCACATGTCGGATGAGTCATTGAAGAGTGGTGGTTGAGAAATACCCGTGGTTGGTACACTATCACAGTATCAATCCAAGCCCTATTTATTGAGATCAAATACTCAACTCGTGTACGTATTATGTGTATTATTTACAATTCAGTACTTCAATTTCAGATATTCAACCTTGCTTTATACCCATAGTAGGTAGGTGTATATTTTATTCTGCGGGCACAAAGCGAGGTAAATAAATCATACAGCAGCTATTTCCAACCGTTTAAATCCCCGTTTGTTCTCACGTGAAGGTACCTTTATGAACTTATCGATGTGGGATTTGGCGATTTTCATTCTGAAGCTGCCAAGTTCACCTCCTCTTCCTCGTCGGCATGTAGGGCAGTGTACTGAAAGGTCCCCTCCCAGTACAGGGCTCTTTCTCTTTCTCACGCACAGGGCCCGCCCCTGCGGGGGTACCAACCGCTCTGCAGTTCAAACTTACCACCCCCGCGCCCTCGGATGAAAAGGGGGGGGTGGAAATCTGAACTTCTGCTCCTGACGTGACCTGCACGTGACAGCTCATGATTAAACCCCGCTGTACCCCCCACCTCTCGACTTCCACTCAGACTCTTTTCCATCTTTCTCTAATCCCGTCGCCGCTTATTATCTCCGTCTCTTTCCCTCGCCCTTGCAGCGCTGCCAACTCGTAGTTTTTCCTTTTTCCCGAGTCAAAACCAGTTTTCCCTCCACCAAACGTGGTTTTTGACAGTTTACCTTTTTCCCCTCTTTTGTGTCACAACTTCCTTTCTGCCGTTCACAAATTGGAAGCCAAGCACGTAAATTATAAAGTTGGGATCACCGTGGAATGAAAATCAAAGCGTTTCCAGAAATCAGAGTAGGGCACATTATTATTAAATTAAATTTTATAAATAAGGCTGTGAATTAATGCACATCATGCGTTGTTTATGATTGTTAATGTGAACTAATTCATACTTTACCTATTTTTAAATGTGAATGTGAATTAATTCTTATTCATAAGTGTTAATGTGAACTATAGGTTTTCCAAGCTCAATTGAGAATTTTCCAGTTGTGAATGAGAATTAATTCACATTTACAAACACAGCATGATGTGAATTAATTCATAACCTTATTAAATAAAAATTAAAAAAAATAAAATAAATTTTATAAATAAAAATGTCCCTAACTCTGCCAGAAATTACCGTTTTGTCATGCATTTTCCGTTGTTTCCAGGGAGAGAAGAGAGTCCTCAAGGCAGACCTGAAAGCCCCACCTTGTCGTCTTCCTGTAAGCTCACCTAATTGCCTCCATTGTGGGAAATATCCTCACGACTCATAACAACAATTTCCACCATTCCAGGTGAAGATTCAGAACCTCTGATCAAGCTAAAACGGTTACTCATCACGATTGTGAGTTTCAACCGCGAATTGAACTCAGAACGCGGTGAAAAAATGGCGAAAGCAGTCATTCAGCTTGTGGTGAGCAGACATTTCATACGAATTTAATATGAATTACGCGGGCTGCCTAATTTTGTATTTGACGACTCGCTCGTTAAAAATCCTTCATAATTCGGGGAACGTAGCTCGGGGGTATTTTTATTTTAAATTATTCATCCCAAGTACTCTTTGACGCTGCAATGCTGCGAAAGGGAGGAACTCTAAGCCTAGAAGAATTCCTAAAAGTCCTTCATGACACCACGAAAATACAACCTAAACCGTATGTGCTAACGTACCTCAGGTTAGTAGTTAGCAGTTAGTCCATTAGTTTAACTTGGTATGTTACAAGATCACTAAACGTAATTCTTACAATGTACAGGTTGTATCTTCCCTTTTTACACAAGGAAATCTCACTTCAAGCCAGAAATTCGAAAATGGTGAGAAGAAAAGTATCTTTTCAAGAGGGTCCTATATTGTTTCTATGACTCTACGATTATTTTTTGTTCGTTAACAGGCAATGCAGGAGTATTTATCAGCTCATCCCACTTGCGTCTTAGATCCGGAGTTTTCGCCCTGTCAACATTCAGAGGTTTTTAACTTGGAAGTCAAACGGCGCTATCAGGAATGGTAAATTGATTTTGGGGTCCATACTTTTGAGGAGATTCTACAAGTGCTAAGCAACAAAATAGATTTTCATAATTTTATTTGAAAAAAAGAGAGGGTAATAAATAAACGCTGCGAGGGTTTTTGGTAAAAATTGTGCAAAAATTAAAAAGTCAATAAAATAATTTAATTTTAATAATAATTATTTTTTTAAGAAAGCAAATTTTTAAAAAAACTGTTGGTATTTCTGTACAGTGACAGATAAGGGACCCCGAGAAATAGATTTCACGTCCAAAATTACTTGAAAAACGACACCTTATTCGACCACCTGGTATCAGACGAAAGCCCCATTTGTTGCACTTTAGATCCCCACGGTGAAATCAGATGGTTCTGGGTTCCCGAAAATGAATTCGACGTCCGAAAATACTTCGAAAACAACACCTCACTCAACGTAAGAACCAAAACTCCTGTAGACCCTTTTTAGTCCCACCGGTTTGGGCGATCGGGCTGAAAACCTTGCGGGGACAACTAGATGGAGAGCCGAGTATTTTGTCAAAATTTCAGACTTTAAAAAAATTCTTACTACCTAGCCGAGAGGATTGGCAGCTACATAAACATGTCGCTCATCAAAACAGGCGTTGCGAATACCTAATTTAGAGTATAAAGATATCAGAATTTGGAGTTTTTGATGGATGGATTCAGAAGCATGAGCTCTATCGATCACTAAGAACTGTTTCAACTTAAGGGACGTGTCCACCAGGAAGCAAATAAAACTGTTGACGACTTCTAGGTACTGTTCAAGTTGAGTGACATTTCGAGTTAACACTTTTTTGACGATTAGAGTTGACAGTTTCCTATTGGATAAGACGAAATATGACACTATTCAAGAACGAAAATCACTACACAACAAAGTACTAACGCGAAATAATACAGAAACAGAAGAATCGCGGACATGGTTATAACTCGGAAAGCATTTTCTTACAATTACAATCTGTGGGGGACACCAATGAAGGATTCAATCCTGATTTTTAAAGGCCATGTCATAGTATGGAATGAATTCGTGCTCTAATTGGGTAACTAGATTTCGAGGCAGGAAACGTTTTTCTCGTTTCCTGAAAAAAAGGAGTTTTGAGTTGTTACATTGTTGACGCAAGGGTGCGATGTGTATTCAAGAATCGAGTGCGCTAGTTTTTTTGTTTTAATTTTTCTACCCAGAAACCGATTTTTGTCGTGCTAAATCAGTGTTCTGAAACACTGTGCGGCGGACGGAAATTTCATTTTTGAAATCTACTCATCTTGAAACATGATATTATATTTTAAGGACGAATTTTGAGGATTGTTTTAATTTTTATTTTATTCTATTAGGTTTCTATTTTAGTTTGGGACTGGAAAATGTCTCGGAGCTTGGGGCGAGTGAGTGGAGAACACAGGTGGCGGATTGTGGGTTTGGACACTGTTCGAAGGCGCTGGGGGCGGCGGATACTGTCGTGGGGGCGGGGAAGGGGCCCTGCCAATATAGTGCACCTGCTGCCTCCCACCCCGCCCAATTCGTAACAAGTGCCGAGCATTGGGAGGGGGGTTTTACAGCACACTGCCAATATAGTGCACCTGCTGCCGTCGGCGCGCCTTGGCTCCCCCCCCCCCCTTCCAGTCCCTCACCCACCGACGAAGAAACTATGCAAAAGTGGCCTCTACAGTTGAGGGTTAAAAAGTTGTAGCCCGAGTGTGCGGCAGTCCTCGTACACCTGTGTCGCCATCTCCCTCTTACTCCATCAACTTTCGATATGCCACATTCAACTAAAAGAAACGGAGACTATGAAAAAACGCTGCAAATTTTACACAAGGGTTTATTATTCTTTGATATAGGTTACTTGTGCAAAAATTATTTCTGTCAATGAAAAAAATTTTCGTTTGGATTTTTTTCTTCAAAAATTGTTTTTTTCAAAAATTTTTTACTTTGTACTCGAAAAATATTTAACCTCCTGGGATCCTTCAAAAATCCCAATTTTAGCCCCATGAAAGCCCTATAGATCGCCACAGTGAAATCGGATCGTTCCGTGGATTCTACGTAAAAAAATACTTCGAAAACTACTCCTAACTCGTTCCCATAGCTAAAAGCCTTCAAAAAAACCTCTCCCGTAGCCCCATTTTAGCCTCATAGCGCCCCACGGGTTTGGGCGATAGGACTGAAAACCTTGCGGGCACAACTAGATAGTAAACCAAGTATTCCTACTGCCCAAAACGGCCCAGACGGCGCACAGTGGGGCAAAGCCGGAAAAAACCCTCAAAAACGAAAATTAGTTTTGCGAACTTTTTCCGATGGTTTATATATGTTGAATAGTTGTAGAATGCATCCCTGTAGCCGTTTTCCTGGAAGAATTTATTTTCAGCTTGAACTGAGGGGTACAATGTGGAGTTTTTTGAGACTTCGAAAATAGGCACTTATAAACATAAAGTTTGGAGTATTCGTGTGTGTTCATTTTTGAAGATAGAAATCTGAAATTTTTTGGGCGTGTTCCTGATATATTAAAGAAAATTAAGAACCTTCAATCCGCTTGAAATAACATGCTCTTCATGGGGGGCTGAATCATTTAGTAATTAATCGTGTTTTAACGAGTAATCTCGGGTTTCTAAGCTTTCAAAAAATGCTCCACCGTGCTCCGCTCTGGGAGGGCAATTTTTCGATTGTAGCCACCCTAGGGAAGCTCTTGTAAAAATTTCAGCTGCAATCATTTGCAATTCTGGACGCAGGATTGATTTTAGTGTAAAAAACATGGCCGATTCAGCCGCTTTCGGCGAGATAAACGAGCTTGATCGAATATAAGGTGCCTACTCCGTAGCTGGAGGTTTACGGTAGAAAATTTGATGACCCAGACCATTCATTTAGTCAGTTAAATATCCTAAGTGGTCGCCGCAACAATGCCAGGGCTCATAATTCAATATCGCGAATTATGCGAGGTTTTACTCAACGGTGCGAATTTGGACCGTTTCGTTGCAGGTAAATTGGCTGATTTTATCAGGATTTGTCATTAACAAATAATGTAGAACGGCTTATCTCAAGCCAGGTTGTTCAAGCAAGTATTTATCATTGTACCAAATCTCTGAATGATTCACAAATAATTAAAAAAATCATTATTATTCAATTTCAGAAAAATTTGACGAGAAGTTGAGAATGAAACAGTTTAGTTACTAAATTGAACTAGATCCTAGTGACTTCTGACCCAGTGGTTAATAATACAAAAATTAAATATAATAATACAAATATAAATAATAATAGAAGCATAAATAATATTATAATACAAGTATAAATATCAATAAATATAAATAATAATGATGATTTAATTTGATAATTTTAAATAAATTAGATTAAATAAATTTTAAATAAATAATAAATTTTATTTTCACTAATATTACAAGCAGAGGCTGATTTCATTTGTTGTTTTTCTACTACTTTCATTCTATTATCATTTTTCTGGCCAATCTTGTATAACAGAAGTCAATTGAACTACCCTGACTAAACAGTACTATTCTCATTAATTATATATATAAGTTAAAATGTACTTAAAATTTTTCTCAAGCGATTGTGTACAATTATTTGGACCTTGGAGAGTTCTCTCTTCTACTCAGCACCCCAGAAACTAAATTTTAATATTCTACCTTCTACTTTTAGAGCATATTGCGATTGACCCACTACAGGTCAATTGACCCCGGGCTATCCTATATATTATATATATCATATATATATATAATCCTATGAAATTTAATATTTATAATCGATTGGTGACATTGCCAGCTTTGTACCTCATAATGGAGCTGAATTATAGTGAGTCGGTGGGTCAATTGACCCATGTGAATTCGGTTATGTGACCCACTGACTACGTACAATGCGTAGTGAGACTCAAAGACCACGTGTGATTTTTTTCAGATTTTTAAAGGTGTATGTAGAGTTTTTACAGGGTTTTTTCCGAAAAACAGCCGTTTTGCCCCACTGTGCGGCGTACGGCGGACGGACATTTCAGATTTAGAATGTAGACCTCTTGAAACGGATAATGTCAAATTTTGAGGCCGATCGGAGTCGTCGACCCCCGTCACGAAAACATAGGTGTATTATTCCAAGAATAATAAACCAAAAAACGCTGCAAATTTTACACAAGGGTTTATTATTCCTTCTTATAGAAAACCCCTAATAAAACACACTTTAAATCCAGCAATGTGTTTTTTCAGTAACCTGTATGAGGAAGACACGAGTTCGACTTTGTATATGGGGCCGCCCCCGCCGAAAAGGCCGCTACTTGTGCCAGTTCATCCTCTTGCGTCGCAGTCCTGCAGCTCAGCCCCTGCCATGTCGAGGACGTCAGACGAAGAACAGTGGCGGAACATCCACGTGGTGAGTCTTCGAATTACGCGAATTATGAACACGCGTTTTTGCTTCAAAATTAGCTCATTTCAACCTAATTGAGGAGTTTACTTTCAAAAGATACATTAAGTATATCCATGTTTGGAAAATTTTCGACTTTTCGTGTTGTCCTGATCTTATGGAATGGCTCTGCGTCGATTTCGCTCCTAAAGCGTTTCTATCGTATAAAAAAAGATTATTATTATTGTGGGGATGAGTACCAGTAGGCCTATAATAAAATCGATTTTTAGGCTCAATTTTGAATCGGACTTGAAAAATTTATTCTCAAAGAATCGGGTTACCGAAAAAGAGCTGACCCTTAGAAAGTTGTTCTCTGTCACCTGTGTGAATTCAGTCTTAAGAAAGAGTCATCTAACCCCACCAATGTAATGAGAGTTTCCGGTAGGACGCCGTTTTTTTTTTTTTTTTTTTTTTTTTCCGAAACGGCACTTATCAGTTTCTCACCAAAAGGGCACTTATCCAATGTCTTTTCATCCGATTTCGTTCAAATTTTCAGACATTATGCATGTGAGAGAGTTGGAGGTTCTTTATGAATAATTCATATTGAAATTTTTTCAATCTTATTGAAATTATATGCAAATATATTGAAATTACTTTGGAGTGGACTTTGCGCATGCGCTAACGTGAAATCCACTTACAACGTACATTTGATTATAATCCAACTTGGCTGTAAATTTGGGTAGTTTTGGCAGAGTATTTTCTCACCGTTTCGCCTTCTATCTAATTGCAGATGCTGAACTGTATTCTTTCCATGGTCGAGAAAACGAAAGCGGCAATCAGTATATTACAAGGCCGTTCCCAGGATGAGGCTAAAGAAGAATTGAAAAGATCTCCTGCAGAGGTAGTCAGGCTGAATTATCTGGGAGAAATTTGACTCCTCGGCTGATGAGCAGAAGACTCATATTTTCATGGTCAATGCTAAATAAACCATTAAATTTTATACCATTAAATAAAAATTTTATACCATTAGCAGAGGAGACATCTTTCTCCCAAATCTCCATTTTGAATTGGGCCTCTTCACAAGCAAGCACCTCCAACGGACACACTGCAATGTAAGCCAAATCCGATCTTTTACAGGTGATGGCCCAAACAATAAGAATTACGGAGGACAGGGTTGCACAAGTGAAGAAAAAAGCCGGTGAGCAATAATTATAATTGGTGATTAGGGCGGGCACATCACATTGTTTACCTCGATTGCTGCCCAAGCCGGCGACTCGCTATAATAGAGTAGTATTATTTACTCAGCAATGAAGGATGGACATGCACCTGAATTTCGAGTTAAATCATCCTGGGCCGTGTTCTGCGTTTTAAACGCTGCAAATGGATTTATTATTCTTTGGTGTAAATTCTCTTTTTTTTTAAATAAAATAAAGTAGTAAGGTAGGTAATTCCAATAAATTATATAAATTTATATGAACTGCCTTGTGGCTTCCACATCGATAAAAAAATAATCTTAGACTTGGGTGACTTTTATACTTTAGTATGCCCATTAGCCTACTTGGGCTTTCGAGGTACCTAACAATAATTGTTACCTCGAAAGCCCAAGTAGGCTAATGAGGAATGGGCATACTAAAGTATAAAAGTCATCCAAGTTATTGTTTAAATGCATTCAAATGCGTTTGATAACCCCTCCGCAAAGTTTGTAATTTCAGTTTATGTGGGCATGCTAGAAACATTTCTTTAAACATTCTCTTTCGTTTCTTTAGAAGAAGCAGTGGCGGATATTAAAAGGAAAGCAATGGTGGAGCTCCAAAGAGCAGTGTCTGCCGCTGAAATGAAAGCTACGCAACTTGTTGCTGCGGAAAAACTCAAATTAGATAAGGTGAGAGGTCTGAGAGTTGAATCAAGTGTTGTAATTTTGTAATGTTGGAAACTAGACATTTATTGTGGTAAACGTGTTTTTCAGGTCCTCTCAGAGTCGAGGCGGGCCGAAGAAACGTTGGCTGTAGAACCTCAAAATGTAATTAGTAGGATCAGATTGGTTTCGCTTAATTTCCAATCAGAGTTTACTAGGTAACAGCTTTCCAGTTTGATTTTTTTTTTTTTTTTTTTTTTCAGAGCTGCTGGAACTGCGGTAGAAAAGCGGAAGAAACCTGTTCCGGTTGCAACATAGCCAAATATTGCGGAAGCTTCTGCCAGCGGAAAGACTGGGACTCCCACCACGTCTCTTGTCGGCCGAAAGAGAAGCCCAAGCCTACCAACCGCTAACCCGCAACCTCACGCAGTCACGTTGATCTCATGTTGTTGGAGTACCGATGATCTCGACCGTCAAATTGGTAGCCCTGCTTTATGACTTCTGATGCCAGTTAGGCCATGTTAGAATGAGTTATATGGCCTAGCAAGGTTACCCAATCCATTAAACATCCTTTCGTTGACATAAATTTCAATATTCATTCTTTAAAGAACATTTGAATGTACTTGATCTGATTTGTATAAAAAAAAAAAATTGTATCTTGTAAATGTTGAATGTACGTACAAAATAAGTTCTTTAGAATCCAAAATTTTGTTATATAGTAATTTTCATGTAAAATCTATTCCGGGTGTATCTCTGTAACCCTTACTATTGTTATAGGTATATTTTAGAGCTTTCAGACTTACAAGTTACCTACCTGCCTACTTTTTTTTTAAATCTTTCAGTATGGTTTTTACCCAAATTCTGTTAATTGTGGTTAAACTGTGGTCAATCAATTTTCATTAAAAAATTCTATATTCTTCGAAGTTGCTAATTTTCTTGTACCTAAATGCAAAGAACTATTAGTGTCTCTTTCGATAGTATTGGAATGTTTCTGTTATGTTGAAATTAAAAATGAACTTGAATTTTGAATGCGTTGTTTCTCCTACCATCTCAGGGCGTGATTATCAGTCTCGTGTTGAAAATTTTAGTTTGCAAGTTCTTTTTGAAAGATGTTCAGCGAACCTGGACAATAAATAATTTAATTTTTAATTTTAACTTGAACAATAAAATATATGATTTTGAAAATTATTTATTTTATTGTCCAAATAGGTATAACCTATTCACCAATTATTCTCATCGACAAAAGAGATTTTAGAAAAAGGGAGGGGTTTATCAGCATGCAAAAAAAAAAAAACCCCCCACTTACGTTTTGCTGGGAGAACTTTTGGCGGCGAAAAACCTCTATTTCAACTCGCAGAGAAAACCTACATAGTTAAAGAGCATAAAATTCTGCGTCGAATGACTTCTTACACATTATAATCGGTTCAGCCGTTTAGCCACAACCAAGCATCAAAAACAAGAAATTTTTCCCGATTTCTGAATTGGTGGGGGGGGGGGGGGGGGGGGGGGGGGAATGTCGTATAAAAGTTTGGGAAACATTGATTTACTTACACGAATTAAAAGTGTAAATGAATGAAATTACTAAATGAATTAAAATGTAATTTAATGTCACGTGAAATGGAAATAATATTATATTATCACGAAATTAAATTAAAAACGCTGCAAATTTTACACAAGGGTTTATTATTCTTTGATATAGGTTACTTGTGCAGAAATTAAATTCTGTCAATGGAAAAATTTAAAAAAAAAAAAAATTTTTTTTGATTTTTATTTCAAAAAAAAATTTTTTTTGGATTTTTTTGTTCAAAAATGTGTTTTTTCAAAAATTCTGTATTTTTTACTCAAAAAATATTTAACATCCTGGGATCCTTCAAAAATCCCATTTTTAGCCCCATGAAAGCCCTAAAGATCGCCCCAGTGAAATCGGATCGTTCCGGGACCCCAAAAAATGGATTCTACGTCCAAAAATACTTCGAAAACGACACCTAACTCGATCCCATAGCTAAAAGCCTTCAAAAAACCCCTCCCGTAGCCCCATTATAGCCCCAGAGCGCCCCACGGGTTTGGGCGATCGGACTGAAAACCTTGCGGGCACAACTAGATGGTAAACCAAGTATTTTGTCAAAATTTCAGATTTTTAAAAAAATTCCTACTGCCCAAAACGGCCCGGACGGCGGACGGCGGACGGCGGACGGACATTTCGGATTTTGAATGTAGACCTCTTGAAACGGATAATGTCAAATTTTGAGGCCGATCGGAGTCGTCGACCCGCGTCGCGAAAACATAGGTGTATTATTCCAAGAATAATAAACCAAAAGGGTACTTATTTGAGGAGGAGAAGTGGCTTCAACGAACACTTCTGCAAGTTGAACGAAATAGGTACGTGTCATGAGAAATTTCGAAGGCAAAACATAGTCATTATCAGATTGTTATAAATTCTATACGTAATGAACTCCGAAAACAGGTTGATTATTCAAAGAAAAATAAGGAGTAAAATAATTGTGTTTTTACTCTCAGAAATAATTTCTGAGCTCAGAGAATTATTCTGCGCTCCAGTTAGCGCAGTTGCAATAAATTTTGCCTTCGTGTTATTGTCAAAAGTTTTGTGTTTTGGCGGGAAGGGCGGATACGCCGACGCCATTTTGAAACAGCTGACAGATAACAGCGATAAGTCCTGTCGATTATGTATTTTCGTGCGATGCCAAGCCAAAAAAGGTGTTTACGCATAATTCCCCTTTAATTGCTTCACTCCTTTCAAAAAGCCAATTGTGACGTTCATAATAGCTCTTAATAGTTCTTTCAATCCGTGGGATTTTAAATTCCGCGGGGCAAATCTTCGGGAGTGTTTATCGATTTGCGTAGTTACTCGTAGCTAGTTGAGTGCAGTGAGCAACCTCTTTCCTCTTCCTGGAGAGTTAATGTGGACGTTTCGTACATTTGAGGTATTCGGCCGTTGTACTAGTGATTGGAAGAGGGTAAGCAATAATGTAGCTGCGTTAGCTGAGGAACATTGACACTTGGACGTTGATGCCAGCGGGGACGTTTTTTTCTACTTCAGTAAGTTCCTCGGTGACAAATTTATGGTTTAGGATTCTTAGTTTTTTGGTAAGTAATTCAATGAGATACAAGTTCAATAATACAGTTGTGACGCCAGTATTTCTGTGTTCTGAAAGGATGACGCGTGAAAGTGAGTCAGTGAACTAGTGGTGAACAGAGAACCTTTTGGTTTATTATTCTTGGAATGATACACCTACGTATGTAATCGGACGTCGCAAATTCTGATCGGCCTCAAAATTGGACATTACTTGAACGTTTCAAGAGGTCCAGATTCCAAAAACGAAATGTCCGTCCGAGCCGTTTTGGGAAGAAGGACTGTTTTTTGACTGAAATTTTGACAAAATACACGGTGTACTATCTAGTTGTCCCCGCAAGGTTTTCAGTCCGATCGCCTCAACCCGTGGAGCTAAAAAGGGGTTATGGGGTCGAGTTAGGTGTCGTTCGAAGTATTTTTGGACGTAGAATCCATTTTAGGGTGTCCCAGAACGATCCGTGGGAGGAGGAGGGGACACAGTGGGGATCTATGGGGCTTTCATGGGGGCTACAAATCCTACAAAAGAGTTTTGAAGGATCCCAGGAGGTCAAATAAAGGTGTCGTTTTTCGGGTAATTCTGGACGCAAAATTCATTTTTTTCGAGGTCCCACAACCGTCCAAACATTGTACTGAAATCTTTTTTTTTTTTGTTTTTTTTTTTTTCAAAAATATTTTCTTAGTGACACAGAATTAATTTTTGCACAATAACCCATATCAAATACATTTTCATTTATTAAAATAAATCGGACCGTGAATGGGCTTGTCGGATCTTGGAAATCGAGTTGGCCGAGTCAGAACAGTTTGTCGGACAACAAGTGACACGTCGTAGCGCATGTGGTGCAAACGATCCAACTAGTCGGACAAAAAATCGGACCGATGTATGTCCCGATTTGGGGTCAAGTGGGGGATATCTGCATCCCACTGTCACGGTGGATCTATCGTGAATTGCTATTATGGAGTCATTTATGACGTCAAGTGCGGCCTTCGTCGTTGCTTCCGCAATGTTGGAGGGTTCGAGAAACCCCTGGTGGAAGTGCCGGAATCTTGTATGTGGAGAGTACATGCTCCGGCGTCATCTGGGCAGGCGCGACTATCGACAGTGTCTGACTTGTCCATCTTGTTGAGGTGGTAGTTGAGTGGTCAGTGACCTTGCTGGTAAGAATCCTGACGTGACTGCTAGTCAGAGACAGGAGGGTCTGATTGCTTGCCGCTAAATGTGTGATGAGCCTTTTGGCTTGCCTCAACTGTGGTATTCCAGCCACTCGGTTGTTTTCCGATCGGGTCACCTGTTGGATGAAACTCTTTCTGTGCCCTAGTTGGCAAATCTTGCTCCCCCTCTTCACAAGAGTAACAGCCTTTTCATACCCCCCCCCCCCCCCCCCAAACCCTCTGCTTGCCTGTGTCCTCACCAGATGGAGCATGTTGTACATCACCGCGTCTTTCAGCCTGAAGGCATTCCCAGACCAGTCTGGACTTGAACGAGTTCGCTCAGATGGCCTTCAGCGCCGCCTGACGATGGAGATCATAACTCTGGTTGAGTCCGTCATCACTGGCTGTTGTGGTGGCGAGTGCTTTCGACGTGAAAACATCATCATCTGGTCATTGAGTGATACTGAAGATGCAGATCTTGGCTCCTTTGGGACAATTTTCATGAGCACAATTATAGGGGGGGGGGGGGGGGGTCCAGGCAGAACTGATGAGGCTGTATTATTATAAATCCAAAAGGGGTCGCAATAATTTCCCACACCCAAGAAATTGGTGGGAAAATGGGGATGGGTCTAAATTGATTGGAATTTTAATTTAGTTTTTAATACAGAATACGAAATGAAGACCCACTTAGTAAACACCTTTTCAATTACCACGTTGTTGAGGCTGCTGCGATTTATGTAAGGCAAATAGTGCGAGTCTGCTGACCCAGAGGCCGTAAAAACGTCTTCTACTGCTCTATTTTAGCTCTGTAAGCTATCTTCAGGCTCAAAAATTGAGACGTGTAGGAAGTCCCCTTTTTGGTCCCCTGGGGCCAGTTGTCCTGGAGAGGGTGAGTCATCCATGTCACTTTTTATCGGGGGACCGGGTGAGTTGTCAGTCCCTGGCACAAGTGAGGATGGCTTCTAGTACAAGCCTTGTTCCTCGGTCTGCAAAATGGTGGCTTGGGATCCTCGTATTCGATTGCTGATCTGATGGTTCTGTTGAACCATTCTAGCACCTCCACTAGGATCGATCTTTGGGCGGGATGGATATGCTGCAAGAGAGTTTAAAGTACTGCTCCATCAACGTACGTCTCACTGCGTTTCAGAACACAGATTTAGCGCGACAAAAATCGGTTTTTGGGTCGGAAAATTGAACATAAAACCTGTAGAGCACTCGATTCTTGAATACATATCTATACCACTAATTCACAACGTGTCCGTGGCTATCTGGCTGACTGAATATGTCACAAGCCTCTGAAACGGTAAGCGATAAAAATACGCGATTTTTTCCACTGTCTCCGTCTCCCGTTTAGCTACCAACTGGCGCATTTGCGCCTAACTATTTTAAATGGGAACCTCTAATTTTTATGTCGAATTTGGATTCCCAAGCCAATTTTACGTTCCAATTGGGACGTATTGGCTCATTAATAAGCTGGTTGAGCGCAATTTCCGACGCGCGCAAATCCGTAGCGCTACTCTTTCTATCTTCGTAAACCTTGGTTTTTCCCCTGGGACAGATTTTTTTTTTTTTTTTGTACAGGAATTCAAGCGAAATACTGACCACAATGTGTCATACATACTAGCAACACTTGTCTTGATGAGCCACATGTTTACACAGGTGCCAGGCCATTTCTCTCAATCAATGAATCAAAAGATTTCAACCTTTGTTTCGTTTCTAATATGTATTCAAGAATCGAGTGCTCTACAGTTTTTTGTTTAAGTCTCCGACCCGAAAACCGGTTTTTGTTGCACTAAATCGGTGTTCTGAAACACTGAAGTAAATACCGCTCCATCGAGTCATAATCTTCGTCGAATCAAAATAATATTATATGATATATTATATGAGGCTGGCTTAAACTATTGAGTTGTTTCCCGTTTGCAATAAAGCGTACCGCCCCTTGATTTGCGATCCTTCATGTGTATGTGCAGGGGTTTTAGACCAAGTAGGGTCTCCACTGTTGCGATGGGGCAAGTATTCGATGTTATTCCTAGGCCTGCCTCTGAAGCCTTGTTAGCTGTTTTTGAACAGGGCTCGGCCGTCGCCCCTCACCATATCAGAGAGGCGTAGTATCATCTGCATTAACTGTTCGTACTCCTGTTTCAGCGCAATGATCACTTGAAATGGCGTCCAGCGTTGTCATTCCCGCTCACCTCCCCGAGATCACGGAGGATGTTCCAGAGGCGTCGCCATGGAACTCCACCCACATCGAATGGCCAAACGACCTCCCCATGGACAGCAACTTCGCCATCCTATTATGCTCTCTTGTCACTGCCTTCGCCTGGATAATATACATAACTTACTACAATGCCCGAGTCGTTGGATACATACTCACTAAAGTCCTCAATAGGCTTTATATTACTGAGGGTTATTTCAAAGTTGGTAAGTTTAATAATTTTGAGACGCTTCAAATTGTAAATAACGTGGTACTTAGTCGTTTCCTTGTCGTCTAGGCTCCTTCACTCTGTGCTGTCTATCAGGAAAAATCATGTTCCGGGATTTAGTGTATATTACCCACGACTACAGCGTTAGGGTTCAAGATGGCTGGCTGATATTTCGTTGGTGGAGAGCATATGTGCCAAAGGATGTGTCTGAAGGTAAGTGGTGACATCTGGTGACCGCTTGGATGTCTCTTTGGTTTGAACATTTTTCGTATATTTCAGATCTATCCCATTCCGACACGCGGCTATCGGTCATGCTGAATGGTTTCGAGCTTCACGTGTACAATAGATCGGAGGTTTACAGCCAGCTGGAGAGAGTTTTCGGTCTGGATCCTCTCATCATTCCTAACAGCGAGTCAAAAGGCGGAGGTGAGCATTTTAAGAAATACTGCTCGGCAGTTACTGTAAATGTCTCACTCGTTATCACTCGCACGAATAAATTTTCGTTTATTGCAGTGAATCAGGAAAATCTGGAACTGAGTCCTCGCGAGCGTCCCCAGCCCGGAACGAAATCGCTGGGAAAAAGCTGGAGAGATTTGATCCCTGTGATAAAATTCGACCTTTCATCGGTAAGGATTGTTCCGGCTAAGTTCTTTACTGAACCACCGAGTCATTTTGCTACACTGTTCATTGTTCTTTTTTTATGATCAGGGAAAAGTGGTGTTCGGTAACAGACTGGTTCCTACCACATTGTCCTTGCAAGTAGAAGAAGCCCACATTGTCTACTCAACGAAACCTGCCGCTTCCCGTTTGGACCATTTCATGCATTTCGCCAAGTGCAAAGCGGAAAACTTCAAGGTGCAGATTATATTTTTTAATTGGTTTATTTGTTTTTGCCCCTTTGGATGGCTCTTGAATGTTGGCTATTGCAGGTGATATTGGCTCCGAGCCCTAAATACACCGGAATGCAGGATGATCCACCTCGCTACATGGGCGAAGGGTTTGTGGTGTTGTCTTCAAACCATGTCGACATGTATTTTTACATGGACGAGCCAGGTTAGTAACGTGAAAAACATTTCGTGTGACTGACGTTAAACGTCACATTTTGGTTTATTATTCTTGGAATAATACACATGTTTTCGCGACGGAGGTCGACGAATCCGCTCGGCCTCAAAATTTGACATTATCCGTTTCAAGAGGTCTACATTCTAAATCCGAAATGTCCGTCCGCCGTCCGGGCCGTTTTGGGCAGTAGGAACTTTTTTTTTTTTTTAATCTGAAATTTTCACAAAATACTCGGTTTACCATCTAGTTGTGCCCGCAAGGTTTTCAGCCCGATCGCCCAAACCCGTGGGGCGCTATGGGGCTAAAATGGAGCGGGAGGGTTTTTTTTAAGGCTTTTGGCTATGGGATCGAGTTAGGTGTCGTTAGGTGTCGGGACAGGGTAGCCCCGTGGACTAAGGCGTCAGCGAGACGTCTGTTTACAATCAGTCGGAGCGCTGATCAGCCTGGTTCGAATCCGGGGAAGAACACCAATGTTTGACCAAAAGTCAGTTATGTGTTGTAATACCTGTCTTGTCGGTTGACAATTCACCTCTGAACGTTGGAACGTTTATGTGAATCCTAGCAGAGGCTCCCGTGACGAAGGCGGCCGAGACATCCGTCTTCAACACACAAGATCGAGGGATCGCATGAACGAACCTCTCTAGGGACCTCGAACCGGAATGAAAATCTGGTGGACCGGTAAAAAAAACATTGTCTTCGTTTGCTGAGAACGTTAAACTAGCCACAGCAATCTACGACTGAGGGGGGAGAGCTGGGGGCCGCCGACCCGGCTTGTTGATGGACCTACAGTCGTAGTGATAAGTCTTGTATTAGGGATTGGACCTCGACCACCAGAAGGCAAATAGAGTCATCGGTACCATATCAGTGAACAATGTGTCGTCCGGGCGTAAGTTCAAGGTGAGACTCCGTTGATTACCTGATAGGTAAACATCGTAGTCTCTCCTCTGGTTGGTAGCCGTTCCCACAATCTAGGTGTCGTTTTCGAAGTATTTTTGGACCTAGAATCCATTTTTTGGGGTCCCGGAACGATCCAATTTCACTGTTGCGATCTATTATAGATCGCAACAGTGAAAGCCCTATAATAGGGCTTTCATGGGGCTGCAAATGGGATTTTTGAAGGATCCCAGGAGGTCAAATATTTTTCAAGTAAAAAACAAAAGAATTTTGAAAAAAAAAATCAGAAGAAAAATTTTTTTTCTAATTTTTTTTTTTCATTGACAGAATTAAATTTCTGCACAAGTAACCTATATAAAAGAATAATAAACACTAGTCTAAAATTTGCAGCGTTTTGACTTTAAGTTGTTCACCGTTCTTTCCAATCAGGAATCGTGCCGGCCGAACCGCTCATGTTGGAGTTGGCGAATGGGGATGTTGTCGAATCGTCGCCTCCTCAATGGGGAATGGACATCAAGGTTTGTTGTCCGTTCAAAATGACTTCCTATATTTATGTTCTTTTTTAGCAATCTGAATATTCCCGAAACAATTGTGTTGTAGTGTGGCAAAGGCACGGATTTCAGTTACGGCCCGTGGGCTGATCGTCAAAGGGAGAATCTGTACAAATTTTTCTACCCACAAGACTACCAACCGCTGAAGGTATGTTTTTCGAACGGTTTTGACGACTCGCAGGAATTGTCGACAGCGTTGATTGGGACCCTTCGTTTCAGGTCTCCAAACCTCCTCAACCTGGCGAGAAACGTCAAGTCCAATCTTTCGACATAAGACTGAGCACCCTCCACGACGCAACGATTGACATACTGTTTTCTAAAAACAAAGAAACCAACGCCGTTCACGTCAATATCGGGCCAGGCTCGTATTTGGAAGTGACGATGCCCTGGGTCGTCGGAAACGACGGCTACACCACCAAAGTGACCGGGCAGCTCTTGCACTTGGAAGCCACCACAAGTTTGCAGGTATTGTCTCGCTACTTGCATGATTCGTGTGTAATTTTCATGACGGCTCATGCTGACTCTTATTACAGTATCGAAGCCTAGTTGAAAGCGAAACCTTGGAATTCACCATACGTGCCAAATACCCAATCAAGTGGAATGACCACCAAGAATGGATTTTGAACCTCACCGGCTGCAAAGCCACTGTGTGGTTTATTTACGAGCACAAAGAATTTTTTCAAGGTACTGAAGGGATTATTTTTCACATTTACTTTTTTTAATTATCTCATAAAATGTGCTTATGTTACACTATAAATTTTCCAGCCATGATAAACGATTGGGCCTCCAAAGCACGACCGGATATTTATCACTTCATTCCGTACACCTGGAGATTTACTCTTCTTATGAAAGAATTCGAGTTCATAATGCCAGCTAACGAGTACAATTGGATTGACTGTTCTTCTCAAAGTCACGAAAATAGTAAGACACCAAGTTTTCCCTGTTACGTTTCTGACCAACTTTAATGGCCAATAACCGATTCATCTTTATTTTTCAGTGTACATTGCAATCTGCGGTGAACTATTCGACTTCTCTTTCGATCTACCGTTTACTGACTTTTTGCCGCCTAATTTCCTGCTCAAGTTTTGGATCCAGGTATAACGTCGTTGATTGGAAAAGTGTATCGCGTCTTGATGAGGTTGAAGAAAACCGTATGATGTTTTTAGGGGGAAAGTATGGATTTGGCGCTCTACCTCCCTGAAGTGTTCACGTCTCGGAACACGCTTCTATCGTTGGATCAAAGCGCCAAGCTTTTGGGTCGAGACGGTAACGTGATGGGTCCCAGGACGGCTGATAACAGCAAAAAATGGAGGAACGTCTGCAAAAGATCGTGAGCTGGATTCCGTTTGTTTCGAATACTTTTTGATAAATTCGCTCGCATGTTTTTGTTATTCTTGGACACCTACGTATTCGCGACTGGGATGGAAAAGTTTGATCCACCCCAAAATTTGTCATTAACGTTTCAAAATGTTCAAGTTTTGGGCCTTGGGGTTTTTTTTTTTTTTTTTAAGTGAAATTCTGACAAAATACTCGGTTCACTTTCTAGTTGTGCCCGCAAGGTTTTTAGCCTGATCGCTCAAATACGTGGGGCTCTATGGGGATTAAAACGATAGGGTTTCAGTTATGGGGTCGAGTTAGGTGTCGTTTTTTTAAGTAGTTTTGGACGTGGAATTAATTTCTGGGGGTCACGAAACTATCCGATTTGACTGTAGGGATCTATTGGGCTTTCTTGGGGCGTCAAATGGGATTTTTGAAGGATGCTAGAAGATTGAAGGTTTTCCGAGTAATTTTTTTTGGGGTTCCGCATCAGTTCAAACACACACAGGTTTTTTTTTCAATTTTTATTTATTTTAAAATAATTTTTTATTGACGCAATGGGCTCCTTGAAAAGGTCGGAATTTCGCATTTCTATCAACATATTCCGCACCCTTTAAAACAATTAAATGTAATTTTAAAAGGGTTTAACCTTCAACAACCTTCATATACCTACTTACACCAAAATCGTCTTAGCAAGGTTGGCTAACTTGCAACTCTCGGACCAATCAAAAGCGGGTGAAATTTAGAACGTCACGCCCTGCTCCCAGGCTCCGGATTTCAAACATTTTATTTCTCCTAAGGCCCTATAAATGATGATGATTTTTTCGCAATGTTGTTTTTGCTGTTGTTCCTTTCCAGGCAAAATGATTAAAAATCATTCAATTTTTGGATAATTTATACAAAAGAGTAACGAACCCTTGTGTAAAAGTTGCTCCATTTTCTGTCTGTTCTAGTGATGGTTGGCTAGACTGCTGGTCAGTTCCTATTGTGGCGCTATCCATAAATTACCTCTACCACTTCATGCCTATGTTCGGTCCGCCGCCGCAGGCCGACATCACGACTCCCGAGAAGGAAGAAATCCTCCTTTCTCCAATGAGGATGCCGAACTCAAGAAAACGGCCTATGATGCGGCATTGGAAGCAGGTTTGTATTAGTGGAATTTTCTATAACCTTTTTTTCTTCATTTTATGCTTTTCTGAGATGACACCAAGGGCAATGATTTTTTTCAGGATGGCCCAAGATTTGACCCCACGACGTTGCCCCCGGACAAAGTCAGCCTAGAACTCGAGATTGGGCCTTCTGTTCTTTTGATTTACGGATCGTGGATCAAAGGTTTTGTTAATCTCAAGGTAGGTTGCATTCTTAGTTTTTAAACGGTTTGTTGTCAATATTGAATTTCACACAATCTAATAACTCCGTAGGAAAACATATTCGGCGACGATCAAGTGTTCACGGACATGAACGAAGCGCCCGAATTCCATTTGACGCCGAAGCCGTCTTCGGCTGTGCCTGAAACTCCTAACTCAACTATGGAAGACTCGACGAAGGAGGATTTCGATCCCAGGGTGTACCGTCCGCTGGAAGTTACAGTTTCTATCACCATGCATGACATCCAAGCGCATCTAGTCAAGGTTAGGAGAACTATCTGGATTGCCAGGCTGTATTTGAGCCATCACAAATCGTAATTTTACATTTTAATGTTTGTAGAACTGCACAGAAAAGGATCCACCGTGCCCCATAATCCTTCTGGAGCGGTTTGGTTTTGAAATGAAAAAAACCTACAAAGGCAGCACGTTACAACTTCTTCTTTCTCCCGCCATTCTGCTCAGTAGTGACAAACTCGGAAGTCGACCCTCCAAAGAAAAACATCTCAATCAAGGTCACCTTATGTTGTCCGGCCTGCAGGTTAGTCATCTCAGTGGTGGATGTATCGTGAATGAGCGAATTCATCGTCTCACTGAATGATTTTTGTCTGCAGCTTCGGGGCCATGCAATGTTTAGCGATGAAGGGCGTAGTTTGGATCAAGAAACCCTCGAATATGCCTGGCTTTTGGAGTTGCAGTTGGGCAAATTGACTGGCAAAATGACCACTCCTCAGGTACTTTCGCTTTGTTGTTGTACGTTTTTGAATTGACATTCCCAAAATCTTCACTAATTTTAAAACTGATCTCAGCTGTTCAATCTGATGTCATCGTTGGAAGCTCTGTTCCTGCTCACCATGGACTCGGAGAATCGCCTGGTGCCACCGAGAGCACCACCTCCGTGTCATCACGGCTTGGTCCCAGTTCAGTGTCCTGAGAGCGACCCTTCGGGAACCTACAGGTGTCCCCCGCCGGACTCAATCAAATACAGAATGGTTCGAGTGGCCATTGACGCGTTAGACCTCTACGTCCTGGAATCAGGAACTGCCATTCATTTATTGGTATAGTATATAAAAGTTTTGCTTATTTGGTTTTGACAACTGACGCTGTACTCACCGCACTGGTACTTTTCAGGCTGCTCCCATACGATTTTCTACGTGTAATTTACACGGGAATCAAGTCAAGTCCGGCCTGACTGGTGTCATACCGTCCGTCAAGGTTCGCCAAATGATTGTGACCAACCATCTGTCTGCTACCAACACAACAGGCAGCGGGAGATCACAGCACAAGTGAGCAAAATATCCAACATTTCATTGAAATCGGGCTATTCGTAACAAATCCGCTCAGCCGTTCAGAATGAGGAAATGACATAAACTTACGATTTTAAATTTAACCCTACCGTTGTATTGTAGGACCAAAGCTTATGTTATAGAAACACTGAAATCAGTTTTTTTATTTAATTGTTGGAGGATAGAAGATCAAAAAACGAGTAGTGCAGTTCGAATTTTTGCGGGTCTGTCCGCGAGGCTGACTTAACCAATCTACGTCACAAACAACGCAAAGCTCTCACTTGGGGCGCTAGTGTCTACAGCTTGTAGAAGGAATTTACGAAGGTTTATCATTTGATATAGTGAATAAATAATTCAGAATATATTATACTTATAGTCTTATTACATCAGATTGACGGTGATTCGATAGCGTTCGGTGTGATGGGCTGTCAGATGGCAACACTGGTAACAACTTCGGCAGCCCGCCGAGGTTGGTAGCACCTTCGTTACCAAACGACGTCACTGACCCAGCTGATCGATACTACTCCTGCGTATTTTCAAACGTCACCACTTTCTCTAAATCATAATAATTTTCTGGAAGCGATTCCAGACGGCTGACTGTCGTTTTTGTTATTCTCGTAGGATGTCCTTTCGAGAAAAAAAAATTGAAAAATATTTATGCCATTTCCCCATTGAGAAGTTGCGCTCAATTGCGCACGATTGCACTTTGTGTGGATAACCAGCGACGGGTGTTTCAGACGTAGAATTTAACGTAGAATCTGAATCTGGAATCAAAAATCAAAAACCCAAGTTGCGCGCAATTGCGAACAGTTCCGCACGTCACGCATAGCCTATATTGTGTTCAATCGCACCTGAGATCATTTAAAAAAAACTTAATCCGTTCAGTCGTTTAGTAGTATCCTATAAGGCACGACAGACACACACAGACAGAATCCTGATTTTATAGAAGTAAATTAGTGATGTAGATAGATAGATAGTTGAAGTAAATTAGTTTATAGAAGTAAATTAGTGATGTAGATAGATAGATAGTTGAAAATGTCTGCTTAGCTAATATTCACTGTGTGAATTTTCCATCTGGGAATGTTACAGGTCCAGTGGGGAACCTGACATTTGGTTGGAAGTTGGGTCTATCTCTCTGGGGCCCCTTATATTCGAAGCTGCTGTATCTCTGTCGAACACTGACCATAATTTGCACTTGGTTCAGCACAGGTAAAAATCAACCAGTAAATTTAAAAAGAAAGCCCCCACTTTACCCGGCTGAGTCCTTCGCTCACATTAATTTCAGATTTCTGAAGACTCACGATGAGCGCACCCGAAGACTGTGGCTCCTCTGGCCCGGAGAAAAAACGGGAAGATGCGGCTGCATTGGTGGATGCGCTTTCTTTGGGTCAAATCTCAATGGTCCCAAGTTTTTCAGACCGAGCAGACAAGATGCCGTTGATGGAATCAATATTGCTCAATTTAGGTTTGTAGCAATTTAATTATTTAAGAGCCCATGTTTTTAAGTGAAGGTTGAAATTGTATTCTTTCGTTAAGGATTAACGAAAACGGGAAAGACCCAGGATTTGGTCAAAGTATATTGCACGATTCGCAACTTGTGTTTCATACACCGCCATACAACTCCAACGACGTGAACATTTACGATTCGGTCGGTACGTGGAGTGAACCTTCGAATAAACACACTGCCCCTTTCAAAGTAAGTTGATTTTCGCCAGTCACCGCACAGCCTCTATTCGTTCCCGTATTACTATTGAATTTCTTCCAGGTGAGCGGCGTCAAAGAGGCAGCGGACAGCCCTCATGCTGAGATCAAAGTGGAACGCTCAAGGTCCGTCACTGACCACCATAGGGACCGAAGAAAAGTAGACACACCTAGTCCCGTAGCGAGCATCAAGTCTAGTCAACCTCGTAGATTTTCTTATACTTCAACGATACCGAACAGGTATTTACACCCTTTCTATTCATTTCGGTTTATTATTCTTGGAATAATACACCTATGTAATCGCGACGGAAGTCGACGACTCGGATCGGCCTCAAAATTTGGCATTATCCGTTTCAAGAGGTCTAGATTCCAAAACCGAAATGTCCGTCCGCCGTCCGGGCCGTTTTGGGCAGTGGGATTTTTTTTTTTTTTTTTTTTTTTTTTTTTTAATCTGAAATTTTGACAAAATACTTGGTTTACCATCTAGTTGTGCCCGCGAGGTTTTCAGCCCGATCGCCCAAACCCGTGGGGCGCTATGAGGCTAAAATGTGGGCTTTTGGCTATGGAATCGAGTCAGGTGTCGTTTTCGTAGTATTTTTGAACGTAAAATCCATTTTTGGGAGTCCCGGAACGATCCGATCTCACTGTGGGGATCTATAGGGCTTTCATGGGGCTACAAATGGAATTTTTGAAGGATCCCAAGAGGTCAAATATTTTTCGAGTAAAAATTGTTGAAAATTGTTAAAAATGAAATTTTGAAGAAAAAAAAATTCCAAAAAAGTTTTTTCCAAAAGATTTTCTCGTTGCCACATAATTTAATTTCTGCACAAGTAACCTATATCAAAGAATAATAAACCGTTGTGTAAAATTTGCAGCGTTTTTTTAGCTCAGCTTTAGGAACGTTGCGAATCGCAACTTGCGATGCCACTCAAGAATCGATACTAGTTCTGATACGATATTTGTTCGCATAGTATCGATACCTTGATGTGATAGGTTGGAAATTACGTTTGCGCCAGAAGGGTGATAATAAGCCGAAAAATTCATCTACGTTTGAGCCAGTCTACGATTGCGCCTTTCGTAAACCCTACGTTTGTGCCGCTCCAAAAACCCTCATTTCCGCCAGGGCTTCGTTCAGGAAGAAGCGTCAGAGAGTAGTAAAGGGGGTTTCTTATAAATTCAATAAACCTATTAGCGATTATAGATTTTTATTTGTACCTAAATTACTCAATTAACACAAATTTTTCATAAAATCTAAAATTTAAAATTCATAAAAAGTTTATAAAAATATTAGCTATATTAGGGGTGAAAAGGTACGAGATCAGTTGAAAGGACCGCAACCCCCCCCCCCCCCCCCCCCCCGAAGTATCTCATTTCTTCAGGAAAAAATATTCATTGTCGAAAAGCGAGTAGAAGGGGTCTGAGGCCAGTTGGGAGACGTCGGTGGTTGGCTGTAACTAGCAGGGGGTGCTCCCCTAGTTGTAGTTCTAGAACTCGCGCCAATGTAGGGACATTTTTCTCATTTTCCCTCAATCCGATTGGCGCAAACTTATGCCTCTTGCCTTCCCAAACTGGCGCAAACGTACTTGTCTGTGTCTGCGCTAATGTAGTCGTTAATCTGACTGGCGCAAACGTATGATAGATAACATTAAATGCATATTACATTTTAATATAATATTAACATTAATTTTGTTTAAAAATATCTAGATTCATAAGCCAATTTCAATTAAAAATTCAGTGAGTTATTGCAGTTTTAGTGGAATTATGAAAACATGATAAACATGAAAATAGGAATAAGAAAAAACTGGAATTATTTAACGAATCTGAGAATTTTTGAATATGGGAAATATCGGAAGATAAACAACGCCTTATATTTTATTCTGTGTGTTGTTTTACAATAGCTCTAAACAGAAGACTAACACCATAGTTAGGTATGGTTGTGTAAGGATTGAGTAGTGTATTTTATATTTACGAACAGAAATCTGTGCTTGAATTAGTAAGTGATGTAGGATTCTGCCTCATTGCGTTTGCATTATCATCATTCACCGAAAAGTATTTTAAAAAAATGACAACGTTAACTGTAATTCACAAATTTCATTGAGAAATGCTCACAGATCCAACGAAGTTTGGTAGTACTTTTAGAACTGTAGATAGCGGAACCAACCGGATTAGTTGAAAGGATTCACATGACGTCTCATTTAGGATTGTCCTTTAGACCTTTTACCTTTGACAGCTTAATCGAAGTTGTTTTAGACTTTATTGGTGAAGACTGTAAGGGATCTACTCAGGGGAGGTTGCACTAGTTTTAATTGCGATTTTACTTTGATGATGAAACTTTTTAACTTAGTTCAACTGTGAAGAATTATAAGAGAGGTTTAACGATGGTTATATTGCATCGATTAACTTTTCAAAACTTGTTGAAATCAGATTTCACCATAATAAAAAATGCATTTTTTCAATAATTGCTGACGGTTGATAGTTGGGTTTAATAAAAATGGATCGTCTTGAGAATCTGAGGGTTTGCAACCTCCTGCCATTGACCTAATAGCCTTAGGGGAAACGTCCTTGAAATCTATGTGATGTCAGTTTTATAAAGGCAAAAGGTCTACACATATGTCGACGGACAGCCGTCTGAGGACAACCAGTTTGAAAAGCCATCAGAAAATTGCATTCAGCAGCACTGGAAATTGGGGAAAAGAATGAGCTTTTCTCATCACTTGTCCTGGGTTAGATGCTCGATTTACTTAATAAGTAAACATAATATGTTTAAGTAGCTATTTCGTCCAGAGTAATCATTTTTGAACTCCAGTATATGATGGTGTTTTCAGAATTTCTATCGTGGTTGTAGAATCATGTTGTTTTAACCCTTCAGTAGGTGCAAGGGTACTGGAATAGAAGGTGGGGGTGGGGGGGCACTGTTATGGCAGCGACGGGATTCCGCAAGGGGCGTGACGTCACCCTCGGATAAACCTGAATTGGGTCCAGGAAAATTTAATGAGGCAGGGTAGAGCACGATTTGAGTCCGCTGTAGCCTGATGTCCCCTACCTTCTATTACAGTACCCTTGAGTAGGTGCATATTTATTTTTGATAGATTGTTGTTGTCGTCTATTATTTCGATAGTACTCCACTATAAGTATAGACGTTGACGTTACATCATAATATCAGTTAGAACTAGTTGATTTTTAATTTGAATTCGGAATTCGCTCTTGGTTTATAAATAAAGATAAACTAATGAAATGTGTGTGAAGATCATCCAATAACATTTTCAGTATTTTCGACATCTGCTTGGGCATTTCTTATAGTTTTACGGTTACTTGAAAATGATCGTTTCTCCTGAATGGCTTTCGAAGCGCGGCTTCAAATTGCCTTGTAACTGAGCCGCTTCTTGGGTAGATATTGGGTAAATTAACGATATGCAGTTTAATGACTGTGCTGGCTACTTGCACTTCAAGCCTTTTTCATGTTACATTTTCCACTGACGATATCTCACACGAACAATGCGGGGTTTCCTCAGGAGTTCCACGAACGGTCACGGTAAAGATGTCCCTTACGCTAGATTAGTGGATTCGAGCCCGACGAGCCTTTTGCCTCCCAAATTGGACTCGGACTCCCGCCTTCACGCCACCGAAAGGACTAAAGGAGCGTTGAACTTGCCGGAGGCGGAGAATCAGCCCAAGTCGAGCATTTCCGATTCCAGGCTGGCCGTTGATTACTTCAATTCCACCGCCCAGCAGTACAACGCGTTGGTGAACAGCGCGCTGGCTCATGTGAGTAACCCGTTTTCTTTCGTGAATGCTTCACGCCACCAAACAACCCCCGCACTGCTCATTGCTAATTGTTATTTCCAGTGCACGATTGACCCCTCAGAGTCTGAACACTCCCTTCAAGAGCAGCTGGTCCAAAGGACCATTTCTATGTGCAGTGAAAATCAATCTGAGGCCTTTTTCTCTGCCGAAGAGGATTTGAGTCAGGGTCTGATCCCTGTTGGAAGCCGCTCATCCTCCCTCCGCCACTCTGTCACTCTTTCACGTCACGATAGCTCGTTAAATAAGTAAGTTTTGATTACATTTCACGAAAGACTTCACACGATGCAGATCGTACCATAATAAGCTTATGACTTCCAGGAAACCATACGGAAGTGATATGAGCATTGTTGGGAACATGCCTCAGTCGGCAGGTACTCAAGCGTCTAGGCTTTGCTCCCATAGGAGCGATCATGAGATACACACTCCACAGCATCGCACTGAGCAGGCAAATCCCCTTTCATTTTTATACTCAAAACTATTGAGCTGTCTCATGTCTCATCATTTTGTCAACCATTTGTGTCACGTTTCACATTGCATAGTTTGGTATTTTTACTTGGTTTGCTTCATTTTGACGTGCCACTTGCCACATCACTATTCATCTGCACGTTGGAACGAACACGCATTTTGTCCCTCCGTCCATTGTGTGCAAAATCATATAGTTAAATTTTTCAGAATCATGTCAATATGTAATACACACAATGTAAATCTTGCGTAAACTACGTATAGTGAGTGTGCTTAGTTAGACGTATTTCGAATAAGTCAGGATGTTAGAAGTAAAATGCTTTACTGCTGTTGTGCGTAAAAACAGTCATAGATGCTCGATGTATCACTTTTAGTGGTTAGTCTTCGTGTAAGGACCACTTTGGGAACCTCTTCAATAACTTGAACCGCCAAATTAAAAAGACCAAACTCGCAGGTGAATCGGATTGTGGTGTTTGAGAGAATAAACCAAATGTTTGCCTCTTGCAGATTGATTTTAGCAAAAACGGGACGGAACTTGAAAGCCAAAAGCATATCTTAGTCACACCACAGTTTAGACACGGTGGTGCGAGCCCTCGCTCGTATAACTCTGAACCACAGGTTTACTTTTTTCTGATTACCCTACTGTTTTTATATTTCTAACATTGTGTTGTGCACTGTGCCAAAATGCTTTTGTTTGTTGTAACGGCTTGTTGTTTGAACAATTCAGCTCTGCTTGCATTTCCTGTAGGCGATTGCTGTACAATTTGTTAAGGGTGCTTAATAAGTGTTTAATCTCTTCTCGCTGAGATGTTTTCTGTGTGCGAAAACACTACGTCTGTGATTAGACTCCTCTCTAGGGTAGGGATACGCGATAATTATCTATGCTTGTCTTTCGAGTATTTTTGGAATTTTTGGAAGTTCTAACTGTATTTAAGAAATATTTGGTATTGATCAACTGCCAAAAGAAACTTAGAGCCAGCGCTGAAACCAGAGTACAAAAACAACAACTACAAGAAACCTATGAGTCGTAAGCCTTGTCAGCTTCTTTTGTTGAGATGTATACGACTAATTCAGATTGTGTTTGTGGCTGTCTACTAGAGTATGTCACAAGCCTTCTCCTCTGAAACGGTAAATGATAAACATACGCCGATCTACCGTCTCGGGCTCCCATTTATCTTCGAATAACACAACATCTCCCCAAAATGCGCGCAAACTGGTGCATTTGAGTCCAACTTTCGGATTTGGATTCCCCGGCCAATTTTACGTCTGATAAGCCCATTGAGCGCAATGTCTGACGCGCGCAAATCCGCGCAACTCTTCCTACCTTTGTTGTTGAGTCGGCGTTTCCGCTGTATCCCGTCACCTGACCTGGTATTCAAATGGGCGAGCGAAGCGAGCCCCACTGCCTGAGGAAGTGGTCGGCGAAGATAGCCCCTCCTGTCAGAGTGCTAGTATGTCTATAATAAGGATGGTTTGCTTCACTCGTCAAATCGTTGTAAATCAAAAGAGAGTGTTCCAGGAGGCTCTTCCAACTTTTACGAGATAAGAGGTTATCTCCACTTTGAAAAACTACTGCTTTTGACGATTAGACGTTGAAAGTGAAGACTCCTAATAATCTTTTGATCTATACCTCCTGATCTCTCTATACCACTAATTCACAACGTATCTGTGGATATGTAGCTATGTATGTATGTCACAAGCCTTTTCCTCCTAAACCATAAGTGATAAAATTACGGCGATTTTTCCTACCAACTCGGCCTCCCAGACATCTCCTACCCATTCGGGGGGGGGGGGGGGGGGGGGGTTGTGATCCTCCAAAATGCGCGCAAATCAGCGCCTTTGCACCCAGCTTTATTAATTTAAATGAGATTTTGCGTCGAATTCAGATTAAACAGTACGTTTTACATACGATAAGCCCATGAGCGCAATTTCCAACGCGCGCAAATCCGCGCAACTATTTCTAGCTTCATTGTTGAGAGTCCGTTGTTTCCCGAATCGCCTTCCTAGCGATCAGGATTTTCTTACTAACTCCCAGAAGAATGAATTCCGATGTTTGGGTGGGGGGGGGGGGGGGGTTGACGGCACGAAGAATGTTAAGGAATTTCAGTCATAGGGGCTGCCTGCGTTTAAGGTGGGTGATGTCTGTCGCTCCTCACTCGGGCGAGACATTTTTTGCTTTCCACGGTTTCAGAAGTGCGAAATTTCTAAGACTCGGGAGACGATTTTATTCCTCGCGAATTTCAGATATATTTTGGGGTTTTAGATATTTTCAACATATTTGGGGTTGAACCAGAAATCCTACAGTTAGGAGGTTTTTAAGCATTTAAAATTAATATAGATCACTTGTATTTATTATTCAACTGGGCGAGCAGATTAAGGGCCCCCCTGTCAGCGTGCTTGTATTTTTAATAATTCATTCCGATGGCTGAGAACCCAGTTTGACCCAAGTTGAGGTTTTTAACGCTTTCCTTTTGAAATGTTCACGCCTTAATCTCTTCAGTCAATTATTGAAATTGAGCAATAGCATGACATCTCTCAGCTGCATTCAGAAATATTGAGTCATGCGATCTGGTTCTTCGATATTGAGTTTTTGTTTACTTATATAATTTTTTGTATTTAATAATGAGCGGTCTTCGCGTTTTTTTATGTTTACAATGTCATATTGGGGCCAGGAGAGCCCATAAATGAGTTACTACAATTCTAAACGAAATATTTTTGCATTGATTGATACAGGTCAAACGACTGATACTTAGCAGGTATCGATAGTTGTTGAATATGGTATCGATATCTTACTTGGTGTCGCGTATCCCTACCCTTATGGCAGATTCTGCCATCCAGAACTTCCTCGTTCCCTACTTACACTTGACATCTCTCCAGTAGAAATTGAAGGCTGAATCCGTTTGAACGTACTTACTCCGGTTTATTTTATTAAAAATCCCTAAAAATCCTATTTTACAAATTCATTGAAGGTTGATTTGTTTTTTCAGGACGGTATTACAGTTCTGCTTGATTCCTCGGATACCCATTCCATATCTAGCACGTCGTTCATCTCTGCGGTTTCTTCACAGGAAGATCTCACTTTGGTCAATTTGCACATGCAAGTTAATAGGCCTATTGTTGACTCGCCTTTGCTGATGTCGAGTTATGTCAACCATCTTTCCCAGGTGAGACAGTGTCCCAGGGATGCAAAATCGGTGGTCAAAAATCGATTTTTAATCTGCCGTGAAAATCGATTGTACCAATTAATCGGGCCAAAAAAATTTAAAATATAATTTAAAAATCGATTTTACAGACAAATAAAAAAAATTATCATTCATTAAAAAACAGCATGTAATTAAATTAGCAGGTAATTATATATTTTACCTACCAAAATTTAGGTGGTTTTTATTTAATGCAAATTATTAAAGAAAATATTGGAACTATAGTGTAGTGGTCCAAGTGCCTACCTTGTACGTAATTTGTTTGATTTTTTATTAAACTTGGCTCACCCCAACTTCCTAATTATACTTTTACTATGAAAAAGGTGTCTTACAATACAGTTACTGTAATAATAATTATTATAATTCGTAATTATTATTGTAAGACACCTTTTTCATAGTAAAAGTATAATTAGGAAGTTGGGGTGAGCCAAGTTTAATAAAAAATCAAACAAATTACGTACAAGGTAGGCACTTGGACCACTACACTTAGAAAAAGTAAATTTCGGGTGCACTGTTCAAAAATAATAATTTGGAAAGAGTGTCGCCTTTCAACCTGTTGCGCTCCTATACTAGGTGAGCATGAGACCTGCCTTAGAAAAAAGCCTCTCGCTCGGGACTGACGTAGACACCGAGGTTACATAGCAATAATTGCAAGTTTGGGAGAGGCAGGTTTCATGTTTCCCAGTAAGCGAGGGGGCATTTTTTGAGGTTATGTTATATTATATCCTTCTTGTGGATCTGCTGCATAGGTACACAAAGAGTAGGTACAATACAGAAAACAAAAACCGATTTCGCCAAAACAAAAAATCGATTTCACCAAAAAAATCGATTTTTGGATAAAAATCGGTACAATCAATCGATTGCAAAAAATCGGAAATCGGAGGTAAAAAATTGATTTTTCGATTTAATCGAAAATCGATTTGCATCCCTATGAGACACCCGATATCATATCGGCGATATGGTGTTGAAGGTGAAGTTCTAACTAACAAAATATTACAGGTCACCTGCTTGAACTGGGCTTATTGTTCTTTCCCGATGGGGTCTGACGCTTTCACGGTGCCGCTTTTCCAAAAAACCGATGACGGAAGATTGGTTTACGTTGGTAAGGTTTTTATTTTTTTGTGAGATAATGTTTAATATATTCTAGACATTTACAAAACGACGATTTCACAGGGAGCAAGTTCACGCCAAGATTTGAGAAACTTACCGAAGGGTTCACTTCCTTGAAAATGGTCAATCGTAATCGGGATGCGTATTCTCCTCCTCCCAGTTTGGGCAAAACGCCCACTCACCCCTACACTTGGGACATTCTACCTCCGGATTCCAGTAAGGACGATACAGACGAAGTCATAAGTACGTTTTCAATAATCAGGAAATTCAATTTGTTGTCTTTAATGTAATATAATATTATTATATCCGTTGATTGGATAAACGATCTGGACGAGTTGAAGAGGTGTGAGCCTTCAATGTTACCAGTCCCTTTTGGTTTATTACTTTTTAATTGTTAACAGGCTCAACTCAGGAAGAGCTGTTATCATTCCGCAATGAAACAGGCACCAGGATGACACTTGTTATCAAAATGAAAGGCGACGTGGACATAATGGTCAGCCCGCTGGTCCTCGAATCACTTCAGAGGTTTGTGTCTTCTAAATGACGCCGTCGCTGACACTCCAAATTGACTATTTCCAAATTGAATTTAATATTTCAGGTTTGTTGACGCTTTGACCCCAACACTGTCTTCGCTCCATCCGTTGACCGTTGTCAACAATTTGGATTTGAGCTGCATGGGGCGCGTCGAGGCGAGTAACGTCCTGAAGCGAGATCAGTACCTGAGCCAACTGCAGGGAGGCGGAAGCAAACGGAGTACCGCTGAGAGGGAAGGCCGAGTGAAGGGTCAGCCGCACTGTGTGATCGAACAGTGTATTGCGACTCAAATCCAGGCTACTGTTATACTCCCTAAGGTATGTGGTGAACATGGAAGATGTCCACGAACAAAAGGACCAAGTGTGCCAACTTTACAATGAAAACCGCCGCTTTGTTTCCAGGTGAACATAGCCCTTTTGCAAGCTTCAGTGGTGGAGGAGGTCATCTCGTTTTCAGCCCTGGACAACGTGAGGGATCTCACTTGCGTTTCTCTACTTGCCGTTTCTTTTGACAACCTAACAGCCAGCTTCCATTGCGGCAAACAGGTTAGCCCCAGTGCCTCATATCAATAAAGATCGCAACAAATTCCTCGCAAAATTCTTCAATGGTTTTTTAAAATCATTTCAGACCAGAGAAATTGTCGAAACCTTTGAAAGGCCTGCCGTTCTGCCAAGCGCTAAAAAGAGTGGATTCAAAACCGGCAAAGCGCTGTTGTTGGGATTCAGAACGAGCACAGCCAAACACGATTTAGCCGGCGAACCAGTCTACATAGAAACGTCCCAAAAACAACAAGAAGAAACTGTCATCACTTTAAATATAAGTGAGCGATGCAAATTTTGTTGCTGTCGTTGAACGGTGTTGGTTTAAAATTTAAATTATTCAATAAATTAAATTATTTACTATCTTAAAAAATGGATTTGCGTTTCTAGACAAAATTCACGCTCAGCTGAGAAGGCTGCACAACGAATGTTCACTATTGAAAGATGCGGAAATCACCGCGATTCCAAGTCACTGCTCGAAAGTTGTGTTCAACACTCGGCTGGTGACAAAGCAACCTCAGGAAGAAGGAGCTGTAAGTTGTGTTCAAGTTTTTTCGTTCAGGTTAAATATAAATGTTCAATTTATTTATATTGAATTTATTCGACTTGTAGCAACGGTACCAAGGCGTGGAAGATCTGTCTCTTGTTGGACTCTCCGACGAAAAACTGGGTTTCATAATGTTCGAATGCGGCCTGGAAGGCGTTTCCTTCAAAGTGAGCGACAAACCTCACCGCTATTGACCGAATTTGTCAACAATCTTGTCACTGAGTGGTTTTGATTTCAGATTGTCAATCGATCGAAATTCGACGTTGAAGAAACGGACGATGGAAAAGGATCTAACGCAGTGCCCGGAGAAAATGAAACCAACTACACTGACTCTGTTCGATCCAAAGAAGAGTTGGAGTCCGTCGTTGTAGATCATCCACCTCACGGTGATTACTGATAATTAGGGCTTGGATTCGAGCGTATTTGCACATTTTTGGTTTATTATTCTTGGAATAATACGCCTATGTAATCGCGACGGAGGTCGAAAATTCAGATCGGCCTCAAAATTTGACATTATGCGTTTCAAGATGTCTAGATTCCAAAAACGAAATGTCTGTCCGCCGTCCCAGCCGCTGTGGGCAGTAGGAATTTTGGCAAACTACTTAATATATTATGTAGGGTTTTTTTCGAGCAAATGTGGAGATATAATCGAGCATGTCAATCCGAGCTCTACTTATAATAAAAATGACTAACCTGAAAATATCTAACTCAAAGAAAAATAAAAAAATATTAACTTAACATTCATTTTGCAGCCAACAACATTTCACAACCTGACGCGTCCAATGCAACGCCAACGAGCATGAAAGGGAACAGCGGAACTGCCAATGACAGCTCCAATAACCACGCCGATTGTCACACGGAGCCCACGTAAGTGTAGTTTCTTAGTTGGCTTGATGGTGATCAGAGATAACCTAATTTTGCATATTTGTATTGCAGGGCGAACAACGCTGTATCTGTACATGCCAAAGACGGTAACGCCTCCTCGTGCGTTATAGACTTGAAGCAGGTTTGGTTTAATTTTGCTGCTCCTCCGCGTACGCCCATCACCAGAAAAATTGACTATACCAGGTGAAATACTTTAAGAAAACTTGAGTGTGTGTTACACCTTGACGTTGGTTTGACTCGGGTTTGTTCTTTGTGCTCAGACTCGACTGGAACCTGTTGAGTACAGCTTCGCCTGCTATCAACGCTTGGATGAATCCGAACAATCGGTTTGCTATTCGAGTTGTGTACATGTTACGATGCAAATACAGAAGGAGCACAGCTATTGTTACTTGTCTCATGGCCGAAGCTCTGGACGTCCAGGGAATTCACATGCCGATAAAAGTAAGCATTTTTTGTGATGGCAGCTGAGCATTTTCTTCGTTGACAATATCTTCATTTGAGAATGTTTATATTTTTAGAGCCGCTACGGTCGCTTCACCCCTCTGAGCAAAACGCTTCAAGAAGACCCGTCGTGCCAGCTGTGTTGCGTATTACGCCGGTATATCTTGCAAAAAGCTGTCGACGTTGAAGAATATCTTAAAGAGGGGGATCTACCTCATTTGTCGACTCTCCGCCAGGTATGTGTAGTTTTGACCAATTGTTGGGGGTATTCAAGATTCGCTCTGTTCATCAAATCATTGTTAATCAAAAGTTGGAGTTCCATGAGGCTCGTCTGGTTTCGACTGTCGAAACTTCGAAAATCTGCATATAGCGCCCCTTCCGGCATCCCACGAGACTAAAGGTGATCTCCTCCTAGCCCTCAAGGAGAATCCTTGTCATTGTTATGCACAAATAATACTGAAATTACCGGGAGGAAAATTGATTGAATATGAATAATGTTTTTGGCTGGATATGTAGATGATGTAGATGATCACAGCTGTAATTTAGATTGAAGCAAGGGAGTCTTATTGAAGGGTTTGGAATGGATGCATGAACGCACATGGGGATCCGTTCGTATTAGCAAAAAAAGTTCAATTTATTGAGTTGAAACAAATGCATGAGTTTGAGAAGGATCCGTTTATGTTTGAGGTAGAATTTGGATTTGAAATGTACAGGTTTTGATATGGATTTGTGAACTCAAATTATGAGAATGAATTGGTATGGATTCGTGAACCCAAAGTTGGGGAGCCTTACATGTTGATGTAGAAAGGTGACTAAGTCCTGGGAAAGGATAATAGGAGTGAATGACAAGGCACTGGTTTGGAATAATGTAAGAGAGTAGAGAGTGGCTCTAATTCAAGAAATTTGATTGTTACTGAATGAGCTGCCCTGGGACAGGCCTTTATATAGTCAGTTAGTCAGTCCCCACTGCAGGGCTCACCCCTCTCTGGGTTCTCCCCTGTTGAGAGGGTTGAGTCTCGTCAGTGAGGGATCCATGGGGAAACCCCCACGGTTTCCACCTGCTTCCAGCGTCTTTCCACTTGCTTATTCGGTTTATTTAGACTTTAGTTATTTATAATAATTATGCGGGGGCACCACAGTCACCCTTAGGCGAAGCTGAGAGATAATAAAAAACCCTCACGTAATATAATATTCATAAACGTCAATAAGGGGTGCAAAGACAAGAAACAAATTGCGAAGTGAGTCGGTTGGGCGCACATTGTATCAGCACCCACAAACCTACAGTTATACCCGCGATAAGAGGTTATCTCTGCTTTTAAAAACTGCCACCACGATCTCAGCGCTCTGCTTTCAATGACCTTTAAGATTTGATGCCCTCAGCCTGTGTTAATTCGTACCGTGGAAACTGGCTTGCTCCTGCATTGGCTCTCGTCGAAACTTTCAATTTTCGACGATTCGACGTCGAAACCATCATGCAGCCCTCAAATATGTACTTATCGTAATCACTATTCGGTTGATACACAATATTAAATTTCTCGTAGGGTGTGATCGTCCTGAGTAGACAGTGGAAAAACGTCCTGTACACGCCGTTGCTCCTGGAACACAATTTTAAAACGAGGCACAACATAGTAAAACCGTTGAACGTAACGTTTGCTGTTCCCGACGCTGAAGATGTAAGTAACGTTTCATTACGTTTATGTATTATTTATGTATTATTTAATAACTCAAACTTTAAGCCCATTTGTTGTTCCCCTTTGTTATCTCCTTTATAATTGAATTACTTTTACTTGACTTTTTTTCCCACGGAGCCCACTTTCAAGTAACCGTGTGAAAACAGCAGAGAAACCGCATCACCAAGGAAAGGGTGGACCCTCTAAGACGTGTTCCGTGTCGATAACAGCCTTGTCACTGTTGGTTTTTTATTGTCCCGCCAATTGCTTTTACGCTCTCGCTTCAGACGAACAGCGTACAACGCTGGTAGAACTGTATAACAAACATATATTTGAAAAACGAATTCGCTTAATTTAAGAAATGTTCATCGTTAAGTTCAGACTTATTTTTCAAATATTTTGAATGTTTGTGGTCCATGTTTTGCATGAACTCATGCAAGTTTTTGTGTCGTCATCCTACTTTCCCCGCCTTAATGTCTTAAATCTTTCTATTTACCTATTTAAATATTTTTTTTTCTTCCATGGATTTTCCATTCATTTCAGAGTTTGATGGAGATGTTCAATCATTGAACACGTGATAATCGTCAGATATTTTTTATATTTAATCGTATTGGGGAAGAATTTAAGCGGCATTTTCCTCAAACTTATGCGCTAAATTTTGTTTACTATAAATGCTAGAATAGTCCAATTTAGTATTTCATAAGGTTTACTTCATTTATTACTTTTTTATTTTTTCATCTTTTTCATTATTCATTTCAATCCTTGTGACCCTGAAGCTCCAGCCCACTTTTTTGTTTGTGTTGGTACGATTCAGGTACAATTGTGTTCCATCTATGAAGAGAATGAGATCCTCCCACCCGCGTACCAACAGTTTTGTAAGGATATAGACATAATGAATTTTGTTTGTCTGAGTTTGCTACGCTTTTTGCCCTTGTTCCTTGTCTTTTTGTTGTTTTGGTGTTTGAAGATGAAACGTAGCGAAACTCTAACCTTTTGTTCAGGTAGCCCGGAATTGGCTTCCCCCAGAACGTCCTTGGAGCACCAGCATTGGTTCTGCGGGGCTTTTTTTATGTTGCTTTTGTGATTTTTAAGAGAGAGCATGTCTGGTTTGTGCCCTCCCGAATAATTATTTCCTGCTTATCGTTCTCATGAGCCCTGTGATGTCCGTTTTAGTGTTGCACAGCGAATTTTTGACAGCTGCACTTGACCCCGGATTGGATTTATTACTGTCTTGTTGAACCTTTTTGTTTTGTTCTGAAACATTTGAAAAGAAACACAACAAAAGAGGGATTGTTTCGGGTTAAACTTCATCGCGAATCCTCCTTCACTCCCCTTCACAACTGTTTAAATTGAATCTACTTGGAATTTTGCAACTTTGGTGTTGGGTGCAGGAAAATGTCCTCACTGACGGTGAATTCTCTTACGAAGACTGTGAAATCACGGATGAGTGTGCCATGTTGCTTAATACCGATGTCGGAACCAATTTGAGACAAGTTCTCAAAGCCGCCCAAAAGACTGGTAAAAAATCAAAAATTTTCTTTCTTTCTTTTTTTCCTCGTATCGTTTGTCACTATTTTTGAATTAAAAAATCAACAACTTTTATTACTGTACTCCATTGTAGACTACAATTTGTATTTGTATTCAATTCATTGTTTTGTGTGTTTTTTCAATCACTTAGTTTGCTGCTTTTCCACTCTTTAGATTCATGCGTTTTTTTGCTTGTTTTCACAGTTTGCACAGTTTTGTGTCATACACTTTTTCATCATTTGTGCATGCTAGATTTGTTGTTATTGTTGTTGTTTGTTTAATTTTAAGCATTTCCAAGGCAAGTCAAAATCGACTCAAAAAATCGCTAAATTTGCAAAACGTGATGATGAATGCTGCCACTTGAGGCCGCAAACTATCCAAACTATTGACGGGCTTCTTTCATTTGAGAACTGAGTTGTGTCTTCCCTTTTAGCAGGTGATGAAATTTAGTCTCTATTTGAGCTTCCTGCCATGAGGACATCTCTTTTTCGCCTATTTCAAACTACATTTTATACATTTTTGGTCTGGATATCATTTATTGCCAGAGTTGTAGCAATGTATTCATTTGAAGCTGGAGGCCTTGGCGAATACGTGGCAAGCATTTTGAATGCTGTCACTTCACGGCTTGAACTTGCTATGGCAAAATATCAAAATTGTTTAGGTGCTTCTTTCATTTCAGGAATTGATTTTGCCTTTCCTTATAGTAGGTTCGTTAAGGAATCTACGATATAATAATCTCACAAGTTTAATCACAAGTTTAAATCCTAAACGCAATGCTGCCCTTTAACTCAAACTTTATGCTTATCAAACGACTTTTCTATTCCCTAAAGCCATGGTCCTCCTTCTAAACAATGCATTTTTCGATAGCTGACACCAAAATTTTACAATAATAATTATTGTACATTACAATTACAATTACAATTATTGTAATTTTAAATTATTTTAAAGAGAACTAAATTAGCGACAATTTGAGACCAACTGCTCAATTAGGGACCGAGCTGTGGCTCTAAAAATTGGACAGTTTTACCAAAAACCGAAAATTTTAACTTTCCTCCTTTTCACCGAAAGTTCGGATATACAGCTTATCCTACGAGGAAAACCCTTCATCAACCACTGAGTATGCATTCGCTTGAATACTGACATTTACAGTAGCTTTAGTGAACCCCACACAAAGATGTGTTTTTTCCGAGGTGTGGTTTGAAAATGCGTCTCTCCGTCCATCCCAGGCCCAAGCATACCTGCTTCACCGCCCTACTTCACATACCCTCACCCCCTCAACCACTCCCCCGCACTGCTGAAGGATAGCTGCTCGAAATCGGTCCTCACGCTACGATTGTATTTGAATAAACAATTTAGTACTCAGCAGAGGAGTCGTTTTCTCTTCCTAACCACCTCCTACACTAATAGGTCCGAACAACATACTGAAAAATCAAAATAACATCACGTTTTGCCAATTTAGTGTCGAAATTGACTGGCATATCCAGTGAATAGTTCAATAAGATTCTTCTGTAGGCGACTGTTGACTCAGCCTGGACGTCTTTGAAACCAGTGTGGTGTTTGCCGACGGTGCAGAGGTCTAATCCAATGAGGTGGTTAGGGTGAGAAATGACTCCTCTGCTGAGTACTAAATTGTTTATTGGAATAAACAATTGTAGCGTGGGGACCCGTTTCGAGCAACTAAGCTCATCTACAGCCCAGAGTGACTTGAGGTAGGTGGAACGGACAATCAGTTCTGAACTCATTGGTAGGTTCAGAACTGATTGTCCGTTCCACCTACCTCAAGTCACTCTGGGCTGTAGATGAGCTTAGTTGCTCGAAACCCGTCCCCACGCTACAATTGTTTATTCCAATAAACAATTTAGTACTCAGCAGAGGAGTCATTTCTCACCCTAACCACCTCATTGTCTTTGAAACCGTTAATTTCTCATGATTTGGTACTTTTTCTCTCTCAACATCTCTTTCTGGCAAGCAAGATTTACTCAATTTTTGTATTCATCTGCTTTGGACTCCAGTGTAGTTAGAATTAAACAAGCTCTAGAAAAATCTTCTATTGTTGAGTTAAACAGTAGTAGTTTCAATTTTTTCATTGGTAGGTTGATTGGAGTATTTTGATTTGTGCATTAAACTACATTTTATTTACGTTAGATATGCCTACAAGTAGTATGGAAGGGCAGCCAGGTATCAGCGTGACATCTCCCGAAGCGGGTCACTTGACGCTAGAAAGTCTCGCATTCAGCTCTCCGACTTCGCCGGCTTCCGTTCCGGTATGTTGAAGGAAGGTTTCGCCTTGAATTGCACGCTCATCATTTCCATCGTATACAGCAGATTGTTTTTTGACGTTTATTCGCAGCCTAAAAAGAAATCTCTACTTCCCACGCAAATCCCGTCGTCATCCCGGGCCAGCATAGTTTTCCCTCTTCTTGGCGTTGGCAACTCGTTCTTGGGGCACCACAGAACGGAGAGTGAAACTAAAGGGATAGGTGAGAATCCCGTTAATTTCTTATCAATATTGTACCAAAATAGGAGTTTTTAAAGGTAACTATAATTGTTTTGGCAAATCCATTTTGGCACCTCATTTATTTTTAAGCTTAGAAAGTATGAATGTTTGTATGAATTTAAAGAATTTATTTAATTTATGGCGGACACCAGTAATCAGCTGGGGGTGACGTCATATCCCATCCTTAGTGTAACCTGGCTCCCCATTGGTCAGTGATAGCTCACATTCTGCAAGATGGCCACTGTGGCGTCATTGAAGGAAAACTGGCTGTCAGACTCGAGAACTTGAGATGAATATCATTTTCATCACAAAAATGATTCATGACGACTCCGATGGCCTCAAAATTTTCCGTTTCAAGAGGTCTAGAACCAAAACCGAAATGTTCGTCCGCCATCCGAGCCGTTTTGGACAGCAGGAATTTTTTGGTTTATTATTCTTGGAATAATACACCTATGTTTTCGCGACGGGGGTCGACGACTCCGATCGGGCTCAAAATTTGACATTATCCGTTTCAAGAGGTCTACATTCTAAATCCGAAATGTCCGTCTGCCGTACGCCGTCCGCCGTCCAGGCCGTTTTGGGCAGTAGGAATTTTTTTAAAAATCTGAAATTTCGGCAAAATACTTGGTTTACCATCTAGTTGTGCCCGCAAGGTTTTCAGTCCGATCGCTCAAACCCGTGGGGCGCTATGGGGCTATAATGGGGCTACGGGAGGGGTTTATTGAAGGCTTTTAGCTATGGGATCGAGTTAGGTGTCGTTTTCGAAGTATTTTTGGACGTAGAATCCATTTTCGGGAGTCCCTAAACCATCCGATTTCAATGTGGCGATCTGTAGGGCTTTCATGGGGCTACAAATGGGATTTTTGAACGATCCCAAGAGGTCAAATATGATCCGAGTAAACAAAATTTAAAAAAACATTTCACAATTTTTTTTCTTAAACCCTTGCGTAAAATTTGCAAAGTTTTTAAATAATCGCCCAAAACTCAATTGCACATCCTTTGCTTATTAGCCATTGTTGATTGTTTGCAGGGTACTCGACTCTGAAGGAAGACCCGACGAGGAGTTTTATGATTAACGAATCAAACCCCTCAATCTGCTCCGGCGGGCGGGGCGAGCCGGATGGGCAAGAAAACCCTCAACTGTCCCTCCATTCCCTCGAAAGGACCGCGTCACCGCCCAGGGATGCCAACGAAGATCTCTACACTTGGATGGCCAAACAGCAAGAGTTCACGGAAGCTAAAAAAGAGAAGGTCGCTCCCCCTCCATTAGCCCAAGATCGCGTTCTGGTTTGTAACTGCAAAGAACATAAATTCACAATGTCCATGCAACCCACCCATTGTGTTTTTCTTCCGTTCTTAGACTTTTTATTTCCCTAAGGGTTTTTGTTTTAGTTGCAATCTTCACGCACTCACTGTTCCCCTGTGCACTGTACTTCAACATGTACTGTACCACACATCTTTTATTTTGCTTGTCATTCTGGATTTGATCTTTGTAAATATGTGAATGTATCGTACAACACCCCTCGTCGTTTTCAGTTGCTTTTCATTTTGGGTTTTTCCTTTAGACTTTTTTGCAGTTATCAAACCTTTTTTTATCCTTCCGACATTTTCGTGTTCATTTGTGTTGTTTTCTTCGTGCACGTTTTATTGTTGATACTGAAATTATAAGAATGATGTTAACAGGAATGTCTCAGTTTATAGCTTAGCCATTCATTACTTCTGCGCTGTCCAAATTTTTCATTTCTTCTCGTTCCAATAGGTCGAAGAGAAGAAAACCGGGAGTAGTGCGGTGCCTGGGGCTCCGGTTCCGAATCCGGATTATCTCCTTCTCACTTCAGGGTACAGCCTCTACCCCATGCACGACTCCCTCAGGCTGCTTGATGCTCACCTCATTTTCGAACCTCTGCTGTCCAGCCTGGGAGTCATGCCGACACAGATGATAAGCAGTTCAGGTGAGGTGTTCGCGATTCAAACTTTTCATCCCCTGCAGTTGCTCACAGCCCCGTAGAGAGGGGGGGGGGGGGGGGGGCACTGGACCCGTTGCCCCCGGGCCCGGCCTTCGTAGGGGGGCCCGGATTTTCTTGAGAACTTTTTTTTTTTTTGCAAAAAAAGGGGAGAGGAGAGGCAAAATGGGAAAAGGGACAGATCAATATAGGAAACATTTTCCTTTTTTTTTTTAGGGGGCCCGGATTTTCTCTCCACGGCCCTGGTTGCTCATGGGTTTGTTCCCGTGTCTTGGAGTGGTTTTGACGTATTGAGGGATTTCAACGATTTCATTTAATTAAACGACGGAATTAAAAACATTCTAATGCTATTCCGGTTGAAAAGAGTTCTCAAAAGGCCCAAAGTTATGTGTGTGACAATTTTCGGTATGCACTATAATTTTGCCCTGTGTACTCATACATTTCTCAAGTTACTGTATTGATTTCTGCTTTCATTTGTAATCTCCAGTTGGTAAGTTAACCACCCTGACGGATTTTAGTTGATTGTTTTACCAGTTATGGTAGAGCTCCCGAAATCTCCCCTCACCGCCCTACTAGGGGCGGCATGATTCTCTAAACTTCTAAAAGTCTAAAGTATCGATACAATGAATGCCCGTCATAACCTTTCAGAACCAACCGAAAGTTGCAAATGGGGCAAAAGAACCCACAATGGTATGTATTTAGTTGTGAATATTACTCGTCAGACTTATTGAGCGGTTTCAAGAAAGTGTTAATTAGGATTCGTGTGAAATATAGAAAACCTGAATAAAAACATTCAGTTGGTTTAATTTTTTTTAATCAATAAAATTTTAGCAATTTTAGTGAAGCCTGCAGCTAAGGGACAGCACGCCATAAAAAAATATATATTTTTTTTACTTGAGTGGCTTTCGAATTTATTATATTTACGGTGTGTAAAAGCTTTAAAGCTATAATAAATAAATAAATATAATAAATACAATTGTAACCAGAAGTTATTTTTAAAATAAAAATACTATAAATAGGTCAATAAAGTGATTTGTGCGGCATTTCCCACACTGAGGGGTAATGCAAGAGTTTGGCAACACTACAACTACAGCTACAAGTAGTTACTAGGGGGCTACGCCAGCCAACCCCCGACAGTATCCCACCTGGCCTCAGACCCAACAACTCGTTTTCCCATAGTGTGATGGAGGAGAGAAAAAGGGGGGCCAGTGAGGGGAAAACCGCTGATCTCCTAAGTTGACCGAAGGAGGAGTAAAATACATTTCAACTTGCAAAATTCATTCATTTAATGAATCCCTTCACTTTCATCGTGTATTTCTGTAAAAGAAAAAACTATTTATTATTGAAAAGCGAGTAGAAGGGTCAGAAGCCAGGTGGGTGGTGTCGGGGGTTGGCTGGCTTTAGCCGGCTGGGGGTGGCCTTCTATTACATAGGTGTATTATTCCAAGATCCGATATACCAATATATTGCAATATATCTTGCCGTCCCTATGCCCCACCCCGTAGCGTTTGTTCTGTTTACTTCACCACTAGTATTGCTAGTATAGCATATCAAGTCTTCTTCTAGTATTTCTCAATAATCCTTCATAGTCATGTTGATTCTGCGCGAAATTACATTGATCATATCCCTTTTGCAGGCACAAGAACGAACACTTTAGAATCCTGGGGATCGAATTTGTCTCTCCTTGGTGGCATTGACTCTATGCGTATCGACATCGTCGTCAGTGAACATGGAAAACTGAATGACAAAAAAGGTTGGATGAACGAGGTAATTTGTATACGGTTATTTTTCGTGGTTCCCCCTTTTCAAAGTGAATCCTCTCGTTTCAGAGAAATTCTGGTTGGAGATGCCGCCCGAAACGCCGGCGTTCGTCTGCGAGAAAATCAACCTCGAGCTGGAATTGTGTCGGTTGGCGGACATGACTATCGTCGAAGATCTGAGCCGGCAAAGGCGAAGCATGTTGTACGTGTCCAGAGGGCAGCTCAAGAAGCACTCGAGCACCGTTCTCAATGTCAGCATTGGGATCAGATACATCTCCCAACAAGTACGGCAATGAGACAAAATACAGTATTTCCTGCCAATTTGGAAAATGATGAGGCTTTAAATTTATTTGTCTTTTACAGGTTAACATGCCTTTGCTGAGGTTACTTCTACAAATCAGTAACATGTACCAGAACGTAAAAGAAACTCAGTCAGAGCTGAAAGAGCAGCAGCCTACTGAAACCAAGACAGCAGCCAAAACACATCCTACACACTCCTCTCGTAGGTTTAACAGATCTCAGTTGATTTGTAGTCACGTTGATTTATTTTCCTTAATCAAAATTATCATATTTTTAAGGGCTTGATTTACGAGAAAGCGTACCGACTCCGCAGATTGAGATCGAAAAACCCAAATTTTTTCAACGATCAAAACTATCTGATGGTAAACCTGTCGTTTCTCCATCTTCTTCTATCAGAGCTCAGTCGTTAGCCAATAGGCTGAGGTCGACGAGTAAAAGTGTCAGAGGTGAGTCCCGTTGTAGAATTATGAATATTAGGGATGCCAAAAAAGTATCGATACTTTTAGATTTTTTTCCCCCTGATGTAGAATCGATTCAAAATTTCGAGAATCGGCTGGAGAATTTCGTAGGAAAATTTTTGACAATCAAGACGACCAGTGGCCTTAGTTATTAGAGAGAGACTATACGACTTAATTAGGTATATTTTTGTAAAGTCATTTGTCTTTAGAAGTTTCTGGTAAATGCACTCTGGCGAAATTAGAAGTATCGATTCTTGAAAAAATTGATGAGATTTTCTTGTAATATAAGTTAATTCAAATTCTTGAAAAATCTAAACTTTCATGAGTAAACGACACGATTTTGCATTCTACGATGAATCATTTCAAAATTCGAAAAAGTATACTTTTATAAAAAATCGATACAATTCTTTTCGATTCTGTACAAAAATATCGATACATTTTGAAGAATCTGGCATCCCTCATGTTTCTCTGAGAAGAGTATGGTTTCCTGCAGTTTTCTTACAGTTATTGCATAACTGAATGAACAATTGTTTATTGTGCATCTCCAGCACCGTGCTCTCTGTTGCAGGGTACATGAACTTGACGGACAACTCCCAGTTAACTTCCCCGATGTCCGTGCTAGACCGGAGGGTGTCGGTTAAAAGCAAGGAAGAGCCTACCAACATAACGCCCCGGTGCTGGAAAACAGTATACCATTTATTGGACCTGTACGCCACAATGCCCCACACAAAGACCATTGCGCACAGGTATGAAGTTGGAAATTTCCTATATGTTAGAGAAAACAGTGCAAAATTCATAACATAAGCTGTGTGAGCCACAAATGCAGCCACCTCAAAGAAGACTGCTCGGCGCAAGTGCGCTCGTTTGACAGTTGGGGCAAGTTAGCGCATTTTTGTGGGATCTCAACCTCCCCAGTAGGAGGCAGGATTCCTGGGTCAGTAGGGAAAAAACCCTCAATTTAATCAATAATACTTTATTTGAAGAGTAGTAAGCTTGTGTCAAACATACAAACATAGAAACACGTTCTGAATTAGTGGTACAGACTTCAAAAATTATTTTTCAAAGAGGGTAACAGCCGACATTTAAAAAAAAAAAAATTGCAAACAATCGTTATAAAATAATCGATTTATTTGAAAATTTGACACTTTTGTTAAAAAAGTCGTTAAAAAATCGATTTTTGGTTATTGGTTAAACTTCGTTCCTAAGACGTGAGTCTACTGTCACACACTTCCCAACACAATCGCGCTTAATTACGCTGTTTCTAATCATTTCTGTGTTTCAGCCGATTTTCCGTTGGTGGAGACCTTTCAGACAGCTTCAGGAAAAAATTGGAAAACAGCGATTCTAAGAATGAAGATGTTGAGAAAGGAAGAGACACTCCCAGTGCTCCAAATGTGCCTCATACGATTAAAGATCCAAGTGCGTTTTTTTAATTGGAATGCAGTTTATTTCCTAGTGATTTTACATTGTTAATAATGTCCAACCGTTGACAGGTTTCACCACCGAACGCACGAGGCTGATAGTTTTCGCCGTAGCGAAAATTCATCGAACGAGACTTCTCGCTACTCTCAGCGGTTTGAAATTGGAGGCTGAAATGACTAATCTTCACTCGAGTCTGACTGTGAGGAAAAAGACGCGCCCTACTTGCATGGAGTGTTCTTTGACGGGTCATGTTGGGCGAACGATGATAGTTTTACTCGAAGGCGTTCCTCCCAACCAGCAGTAAGCGTAATATTTACACAGTGAAATAATAATATCAAGAAGAATTTACGCTTAAAAAACGTCGTTGCTTTTCCTGCCAGGACCGTTGTGAAGGTGATGATCGGCAAATCGCAGGCCCTATTTTCGAGTGTTAACATCCCCGGGAAAGACAAAAATTCCGCTCTCCTCACCGTTGGTTCCGTTGCTATCACGATACCGCAACACCCTGTCGCCCTCCACGGCATGATGGCTCGTGGGAGCAAACACCTCTCATCGACTTTGCAGGTACAGAGGTTCTTCAAGAAGGTATAATTTTTAACAGTATGTTGGCATTGTTTTACTTTCAACTGTTGATGTGCAGGAATTGAGGGTGACGCGGACATCGAGCAGGATCGGACGCCCCACGACAATCGACGAAGAGCAACCGAAACCGACCCACTCCCCCGCTCATAGCAGAACTTTTCACAATTACAGTTCGTCTTTCGCCAGTGAAAACGCACCTTTGTTACAACCTCTTGTTATCCAGTTCACTGTGATTTTGCAGGTGAATGTTTACTACATTAATGTCTTACTAGCACTCTGTCAGGGGGAGGGGGACTTGCTTCGCTCGGCCGACCATTTTCTCGGACATGGGGGCTCGCTTCGCTCACCTGTTTGAATAATAGGTCGAGTGATGGGGTGTATAAATTTTAAATCGCAAACGCTCGCTGGTGAAGGGTGAAGGACCAAGAAGATGGAGAAGCCCAGTATCACCTGAACTCTCTCGGGTTCAGATCTCTGGCTCTAAGGTCCCCGGCAGGTCTGCCAGACCGCACAGGGCCAGCCCCTATAAGGTCTATAAAACCCACAGCATACCCACGCGCAATTGCTAAAAATCGTTCAAATTAAACTCGTTCTAAATTTGCTGATCTTTGGAATTCGTTCTTTCGGGATTTAGTATTGAAATCATTTTTATCCGAATTATTCGGATTGCTAGGTAGGATACTGAGGAAACGTCGACTCAATCAGACTTTAAACAACGAAGATAGGAAGAGTTGCACAGATTTGGGTTCAACAGCGCAATTGGGCTTATCAGACGTAAAACCTGCTGAGTAATCCGAAACCAACATAAAAATTAGGGGTTGCCATTGAAAATGATAAAGTTGGGCGCAAGTGCGCCCATTTGCGCGCATTTTCGCCAGATCCCCCCCCCCCCCCCCCCCAGTAAGAGATGCCTGGGAGACGGTAGAAAAAAATCGACGTATTTCAATCTCTTGTCGTTTCGAAGGAGAAGGCTTGTAGCATACGACTGAATCAGTTGTATAGATTCACCTCTGACTATTACAAGATATTACTTTACTTCGTGTCATGTTTTCAGAGCCTCAGCATCACCGCCGCTCTGCTGCCATCTCTACAGGCGCAGTACAAAATGGAGCAAGTCACCAGCAGCGGAGTGACGGCCAGCAAAGTCAAATTTGTTGTTGACCTTCCCAGACACTCTCTTTCCTTCTCTACAAAAGTTCAAGTTAGTTTACACTTTTTTTTAAATGTAATTTTCGTTGTTATCACATCGTTTATTGCTATAATGTTTTTTAAGGTGACTGAGGCAAATCTTCCGTCCGAAGCTAGCATTGCTCTGCCTCAAGTACACGTGACTGCTGAGTACATTCAAGATGGTAGCAACGCAGTTGAAGGACAATTGGGAGGTTAGTGACATTTATGTACACTCGATGAAACGAACTTTTACAATTCATGACACACTGAATTTACAATGGGCTCCTTGAACAACTGTTATTCTGAAAAGGTCACCGTTAAAGTTACAAAAACGCTGCAAATTTTACACAAGGGTTTATTATTCTTTGATATAGTTTAATTGTGCAAAAATTATTATTTTATTTATTTATTTTATTTTTATTTTTTATTTTTTTTGTACAATGTTTGGACAGATGTTGGATCTCGAAAAAATGGATTTTGCGTCCAAAAGTACTCGGAAAATGACACCTTATTTGACCTCCTGGGATCCTTCAAAAATCCCATTTGTAGCCCCATGAAAGCCCCGTAGTTCCCCACGGTGAAATCGGATCGTTATTGGCCCCCAAAAATGGATTCTACGTCCAAAAATACTTCGAAAACGACACCTAACTCGACCCCTTAGCCGAAAACCTTCGAAAAGCCCTTCAGCAGCCCCATTTTAGCCCTACAGCGCCCCACGGGTTGGAGCGATCTGGCCGAAAACTTTGCGGCCACAAGTAGATGGTAAACTGGGTATTTTATCAAAATTTCAGCTTTGTCAAAATAATTCCTAGGTACTGCCCAAAACGGCTCGGACGGCGGACGGACATTTCGTTGTTGTAATCCAGACCTCTTGAAACGTATAATGTCAAATTTTGAGGCCCATCAGAATTTTTCGACCTCCCCCGCGATTACCAGTCCAAAAGTATCGGTTCTTGGAAGGATCGATTATTCTGCTAAATCCAGAATTCTGACCTTTTCACGGAGCCCTTTGGGTAATTTTTCGTGTCTGCGTACGATTGGGACCTCCGTAAAAGTTTGGGAAAATCTTTCGCGAAAAACGAAGCGGTTGGCAGCCCTGCTAGAATTTTGGACTAGAAATCCTTTGAGTCGATTCCCTGATGACTTTACTATTCTGATTTTAGACGGTGTGGTGCTGCGGCATGGAAACTATCTAAACGCAATGGCAGACATCGGCGTTTTCGAGCATTCTCTCACCACTGACCTCCTCAATCATTTGGTTTTCGTGCAAAAAGTCTTCATGAAGGTCCGTTATTTGACTTATATTGTGTGTCATGGGTAACTTATTTTAATGTTTTTATTGTTCAATCAGGAAGTGAACGAAGTTGTTCAAAAAGTCTATGGAGGTGAGAAACCCGTACCACTTTGGGAAGACGATCCTCAGAGTGAAGGCACCATAAAAAGGATGCTATTTTCCCTCACTATCCGGTTAAAGGTGAGCTCGAATCCCACCTATTCTTGTTGATCTCGTGAACATTTCTCACGTATATTCTTCTTTTAACAGCGGATTCAACTGACGGCTGTCACTCCTACCAACTGTGCAGTCCGTCTTGAAACTGGCAGCGTGGATTTGCAGCTGTCGAACAGAGTCCAAAACGTGTCGGGGCCAGTCCCGTCTAGCACTAACATGAAATTGTTCATCAAAGCGACTGTGGATGTCAATTTATCTTTGGGTCAAGTGATCAAGCACGCGCTGTTTGAGGAAGCCGATCCCGAATTCCAGCAGTTTGCGTTTTTCAAGACACGAATAGGTAAGCAGATGATTTGATTCGTATGCATCGGGGAAGTAACTTGGCGAGGGATATTACATTTTGCTTCACTCTGATCTTATCAGGACTCAGAAACGCGTTTCAAAGCGAGATGATAGGAACTGGCAGTGAAGGGAAAGAAGTGATACTGATAACTCTACGCCGCCCACTCATCTACATACAGCCGATGGCAGTCGACAAAGCCATTTTGGTTTGGCTGAACTACAAAAACGCGTACGAGTACTGGAACGAGCAGAGGTCATCATTGAACAAGGAAGTTCTCACGGCGACTCAGCAAGTTTTCGAGCGGATGCCTTTCGAAAAGTTGACCGGCCCTCCGATTTTGGGAACGTTATTTTTGCAACTGACTGTCGAAGATATGGGGATTTGCATACCATTGAACCCACTTCCACCAGTAAGTATTGTGTCTACTGTCGTTCTTCATTACAAACGGACATCACAGGTTGCTCATTCTGTCGTAGATACTACCCTTCCAGCCGTCCTGGGGGCGTCACATGTATGCGGATGACTCCTGCTCAGCTGTGGTTCTCACTTTGGAATCGACGAGCATCTCCGCTTGCAGTTGGGGTTCGCTCGTGTGCAAAGGCCGGTTCGTCGGTCTTTGCCTCAGATTTGCCGACGACTTCGAAACATCTCTTGACGACTGGAAGCCTGACCCGTCCGAAACCGCTATGAACCTGTGCGTCGTTTCCGAAGGCACATACGAAGTCTGCTCTAGAACAGTGGCCGCCCAAAAAATCGATTCAGGTTAACTAAAATATCATTGAGAAGAAAATAGTCTTGAAAGGACTTTTTCAACAATGTTTGTGCGTTCTGCAGAAAACGCCAAGTGGTTCCTGAACGTGCAGTGGGCCATGCAAGGCGTGGACATCCACTTGGACGTAAACATTGGGAAACAATTGTCCGCTCTGGGCCACACACTTACCACCCTGACGAGCTATCAAGAGGACGACATTCCGAATCGTAGCTACGACAGCGATGACGGAGACAATGTCGACAACGTTGACAATTCCGCTGTACGTATTTTCATTTTCAATCAATAAATCTGAGGAATTAACAATCTAACCTTGGTCATTTATTTACAGGAAAGTCCGCTTCTCAAGAGATCAAGGGCCACGTGCGACAGCCTTCCGATGTTCTTGGACCCTTCCCTGGACGCCAAAAAACGTTCCAAGCTCATTGAAAAGGAGATGAACGAACAGGCGAAAATCATCAACGACCTTCGAACTCTGGGAGCCTCCCACAGCACAATCGAACAGGAAACGAAGAGGTTGAGGGAATTGGAAGCTTTGGTATTCAAAGACTTCAGGCGGTAAGTTCCACTGACCACTTATTCGGAAAGTAATTTCTTTAAACCGAACATTAATTCAATTTTCTTTGTTACAGTGACATGATACAGAGGATCACGCGGAGGCAAAGCGTCCGGAAAGGCCTCACCAGCAAGAAACCGATGATTGCTTCCAAATCCGCTACTTTCAGATCCCGCTCGTTCATCGTCCCCTCCCCCACTCCGGAACACCACATTGAAATCGAAAGGTACAAGTTAGAACCCAAGGAAAGCTGTTTTTTTTGGAATCTACAAATTTCGTATTATATTCGTATTGCATGTCTGTTAGCACTTATACGTTCTCAGAAGAACGCAAATCGTTCAGCAGCATGAATAGATTAGCGTACATTCAAATGCAATCGCAAGGGATTTTTTGGTTGTGAAACGAATTTTTTTTTTTTTCAAATTTAAATTTAGACCTACTCATTTGTTTCTTTCAGCTTGGTTTTTAAAGAGATTTTTTCAGTTATTTGGCAGCTGTGCGATTTTTAAACTCTCACTGAAATCTGATAAAAGATTTAATATTTATTCGGGCGGGCTTTCGTTTTGTTGTTCAAATTAGTCCCGTTAAATGGTGACTTTTCGTGACGGTTCGTAAGTGACTTTTCCGTAACAAAATTGAGATAGTAGGTTTTCAACTGATTATTTCGTTTTTTGAGTTGCTGAATCCGAATCTGAAGCTGCCTCCTTAGAAATATAAAACGGTATTCATGTATTATACATATAAATTAAATAATTGAGGTGTATAATATAAATTACATGACCAAGACATCCGTAGTTTCGGTGAGAGAAATTCAAAACCTCTCAACAAAATTTGTCTGAAGACATTTAATGTCTTCTCTTTGAACAAGTGAATGCACCATTGAACAAATGTCTGCTTCCTCAAAACCGGTTTCTGCAGTTGTCGAAAGGTGGAAAAAAATTACTTTTATTCTTTTTTTAAAATGCTGATTGCAGTCTTATAAATTGGTCGAAATTGGAAAATGGGAGGGTCATTCGACGCAAAATTTCAAGCTTTTCAAGTGTGATTATGGTGACTACTTACGCAAGATCCTTCGTTTCCAAGATATAAGCAGAAAACCGAGACAAGGTCCAAAATTTCGAGGTTTTTTGCGTTTTTCGACCTGACGCCGACCAGCTCGGAGGCAGCAAATAAGAATCGGATTGATCTACTCAAAAACATATTAATCAGTTGAAAAAACCTACTACCTCAATTTTTTTTTTTTTTTTTTTTTTTTTTTTTACTTTGACTGGACTACTATTTTCATTTTCTATTCGCTTGCCCTTTTAAATATGACTGATCTGACTCATCAAACTCCATGATCTCGCCTTGGGATGCGCTTGAATGTCCGCTAATGGGAATAGGCTTGCTTTTTCACGACCAGAGCTAACCAATTTGTGCCGTATTTGTGTCCTACAGCTCGGAGCTTGAAGCCGGTAGTCTCGGGAGCTCTCCAACCTCGACCCTCTTCCCAAGAGGACATCTCACCCCTTCGACCCGGGTCACATTTAGCAATGACCCTCACACTTTTCCTAGGTGACCTTTTTTTCCTCAAAATTGAAAAAAAAGAAAAAAAAAAAAGAAACCCGTTTTAATTCCGTTAAATTGACGAGTTTTGCTCGTGTTTGTTTTCTCCCTTTGATAAGTTTGAGCATTCGACCACTTCTTCGTTTGTATGAGACGCTGATGAAATTGTGGCATCCCTTTGACTGCCTTCTGATTAGGAAAACATTTTCGACAATTATTTGGCATACCATATCACTTCCACTACTTCACGGTTTGGACAAAATTGAACAAATATTGGCTGGGAATAAGATTAGCACTACACAATTTTGGGTGTTCACAGTTTTGCTCCTTCAATCTCACTATATTTGGGTGCTTATTATGCCATCACATGCTATTTTTATACGTAAAAGGGATACACACAGTGAAACAGGCTGTTCAACAACACTGCAAACTTACTAAACGAGCGTCGCTTGTTTTCACAATAACCACGTTCGGCAGATGACTTTGGGAACTGTTCCGTGTTTATGCACTCCTCACAAACATTCGCGTTTTCCCGCACGCACTTTCCAATTACCATTCAGTCTAATTCTACACCAGGGGTGGATCCGAAGCTGTACTGGGTTTCAATTGAAGCACACACCATGACGTTTTGAGCGTTCCCCTTTACGTCAATCAGAGTTGGGCTAATTTTTTATTTATTCACATTTTTTCATTAAATTCACAAAAAAGTGAATAATTCACAAAAAATATAAATAATTACAAAAACCTGTGAATTTCTTTCAATTCACAAATACCATTCACACACCTGTAAATTTCACATCTAAATAAGTACGTGAATTAAAAAAACAAACAAATATATATAGGTATATGTATATGATTTTTTCTTAATTTACGGCGAATTAAAATCAGTATATTTCCAGCAGTATAAAATTATAAGATCAGTAGCAGCAGCAGTATAAAATCAGCATATTTTTAGAATGATCGTTCTAAAATTAAAAGGCGCGCGTACAGCTAAAAGAAAAACGCTGCAAAATTTACACAAGTGTTTGTTATTCTTTGATATAGGTTAATTGTACAGAAATTTAATTCTGTCAATGAAAAAAATTAAAAAAAATTTTTTTGGATTTTTATATTACCTACTTAAATATAAAAAATATTTTTTGAAAGTTTCAAAAAAAATTTATTTTTTATTTTTTATTTTTTATTTATTTATTTATTTTTTTTTTCAAAAAATTCTTATAATTTTTGTTTTTTGTTTTTTACTTAAAAAATATTTGACCTCCTGGAATCCATCAAAAATCTCATTTGTTGCCCAATGAAATCCCATTGAAAGCCCTATATCTATAATAGATCGCAACAGTGAAATCTTATCGTTGCGGGACCCCAAAAAATGGATTCTACGTGCAAAAATACCTCGAAAACGACACCTGACTCGATTCCATAGCCAAAAGCCCAAAAGTATTATTCCAAGAATAATAAACCAAAATGTGCCCAACTCTGACGTCAATACAGGATCCGCCCCTGCTCCCTATGCCTTTCACCGACCTTCTCATCTACATTTACACATTTTCCTTCCGGCTGATCTCCACTGTTGACTTTGAAGCGTATTGCAATTTTAGACCATTTAGATACCTTAAAGTATGAGTAAGTTTTGGTCCAATGCTTCAATTTTGCATGGAATTAAATTTCAACGAGTATTCAATTCAGCTTTCAAATTCGTATAAACAGGTAAAGTAGTTTTAAGACAGCCGCCATGACATATCGTAAAACTGTATTTGTAGGTAGAGCATAATGTTTATCATCAGTTGAAAAAAATAAAAAGCTAGTGCTTTGGAAAATTCGTATACATATGTATTGATGATATTTTTGACTTATTGAATGCCTGCTTTCTACAGAGAGTTGACGTTTTTTGTTCTGATGTTACATTCAATATGCGAAATTGCTTTTTACAAATTACTAGTAGAAGTTGCTTTTTTGTAGGTTGAGTTATTACGTGTTGCCGATATAGGTAATTGAGATTATACCCGTTTAGCATTATTGGTGTAAACGCGTTAAAAACATTGTAGAGTTGGTTTAATCCGTCTTAAACGACGAGTTGACAATGAGACCCGTTAGCAAGAGTTGAGGCGGACCAACTAAATGGAAGAAAGAAATACTTTGCGAAGGTAGTGATAAAGAATGTGATAACACAAGTAACAAGCTCAATACACTCAATACACTAAAAAAAAGAGCCGATTTGGCAAACTAATCATTGCGCTCTTTTGAAATCACAAGAATCCAATTGATCCTTACGATGCTTTAGTTTTCTCGGCTTCTGCGCTGTAATTCTCATAATTCAACTTTGCAAACAGACAATCTTCGCTTCCCAGTGCTTCATCTGAGTTGAGTCTACCAGTAGAAGGGGAGCTCATGGATTGGCAGTCGGGTCGCCATTCTTCAGACAATATCCCTCCCGATATCGAACATGGGTAAGGAAAACAATGGTTTTTTACTTTCTATTTTAAAGAGATCGTCTGGTCTGACAAGGACATACTTACAGGTCCCTCCTGCTTGCTGATATCGAAAGCAGCACGACCGGCTCGAGCCCGAGCACCGCTCCGGCACAGCAGAAACCCACCGAGCCCAACATTGATTTTGAACTGGACGTCAAAGTTTTGATCAACCGAGGAAAGTGCGTTCTACACACCAAAGATCAAGCCAAAGAGGATGAACTGAAGATGTACGTACAAATGCAGAGTTTACTGTGGGGAGTAATGAGTAAATTTTACTATTTGCAGTTTTTTTTCAGGGATCAGACCCGCTGAACAGGCCTCCCTCAGCTACACTTTGCTTAGGGAAGCTGAATCAGCGGGAATGTTCCCGACGCACAGGTCTGTTGACCAGGACTCCATTAGCGACACTTCGCTAGTGGAAGCCAGGAGATCGGGCACATACAAGACCGGGTCAGCTGGCCGGCCTGGTCAACAGGGAGGGGGGGGGGGGGTTGACCGGGGGGTGACCGGGTCAAGGTGGCCTACCTTTGGCGATAATTCGTTTAGGGTAGCTGCATCAGTTGTTTCCTGTAAAACTGCGAGCCAGGGTGAAACGATACTGGCCACGACATATCGTGTAGGTTATCGTCTTCCCCTCGGTTCCCTTCGGAAGACTATGCATCTCCACAGTATCCTGACATATCAGATAAGCCTGGAGTATGCGAGTCTTCCTTTTCTGTGCCTGAATTTTCCCCCAGGTCTGCAGATCATGACAATTCATGTTATACCCTGGATGGAAATGTTCCAATACTCCCTTCCTCTTCCTCCACAACAAACAGCGGCGAAATTGTGGATTCCACTAATAATAGACTCACTATAATATGATGAATCTAAATTCAAATTTAGAAACACACTCATGTAGGTACACACCCATCACCCGTGGGTGACCCACATTTACTATCACCGATGCAAGCAAGCCGAGTAAACTAAAACTAAAACATTTCACCTTTTCAGGCTTTCTAGAATGAAAAAGGAGAGAAGTTGTTCCGGTGGTATGTTCGACTTCCCTCCATCTTCGCCGGGTTTGAGTCGCAAAACGCACAGCAGACATCACAGCTCAACTCCGGGCAACCGATTGAGGCAACTCCAGGCACCGCTGCTTGGTGACGTCACTGTTTTCCACATCCCGGGTTTGGACGTGAAGGTGCGTCTTTTGATTTCGATTGTGTGGTTGTGCGTTTCCGTGCTAACCCAAGACGGTTTTCAGGTTCACTACGAGTCGAAAACAGCTCCTGAAACGCCGACGAAGGAAAGGCGACCGTTAGGGATGGGAGGAGTCAAAAAGGCGACTTTGTTTGCTTGGGCAACACTGCAGAGCATCCCTGAAGAGACGGTAATTTCTCCTCATATACTCGAATTCTTGGAACAAACGTTGGAGCCGATCCCGACCAACGACAGCAGAAGCCCTCCTCCCCAACAATGTCAAGGTAAATACCGCTTACACCAATGCTACTAACTTTAAAATTTTGTCGGTTTGACGAAAATCTCTTTTCAGGGGGAATGTTCGCCAACAACGGCAACATGGCCAACAACACGGTGCAATACTACGCTTCTTTCCCCGTCGACGTCATCGTTTATTTCCACATGCAACCGTCAACCTTCAGGTTCTCCTGTTTGCCCGTGTCAAGAGTCGAGTGTATGCTGCAGCTGCCGTCACTCCACACAGTGTTCTCTTCAAAACGAGCTGATCCATCTCTACCGTGAGTCCCTATTAGAAGTACCTACTATTCAAATAGACTTGATTGCCGAATGCACTGACGCCCTAATTTGACTCCTTCTTCATTTGCGTGTGTGCGTGTTCAGCGATAGCAGTCGCAATTTTGAATTTAAGCTACCTGAAATGTTGAGGGTAGACACCTTAGACCTCGCGAACAAGTCCTCGAACAAGTCCGTTCCACCTCGCGCTATATAGATTTATATGGGGAAGGGAGGAGTTATTAAATTAAATTAAATTCACACTTAAATTGAAATTGAAATTCTAATTATGAATCTATTTAAGTTATTTCAAGAAATCAGAAGGGGAAGGCCGAATTAGAATTTCAATTTCAGTGTGAATTTAATTTAATTTAATAACTCCTCCCTTCCCCCAAATAAAACACTGTGTGAGGGAAGCAGTCCAAAATTGCCTCAAGTCATTCCTGTAACTATATAGATTTGGCATCGCTGCAGTGGCCATTGAAGCGTCTATATGCAAGAAATTTGAGAGTGAGTCGAATGATTCGCATTTCGGTGTCTTGCCATACGTATTTTGACCTGCTAAGAGCAATGGAAGCACTTTCAGAACAGAGGCTTGGTAGCTTTCGCAGCGACTAAAGCGTTGGCTGCTGTGGCCGCCGTGTTACGCATATCCCGAAACACTTGTGGGCGTATTAGCATTTACTCCCAAGGCCTCAGTTCCAAGGGAGTAAACGATAATGCCTGTCTCCAGGCCGGAAGAGTTCTTTGAAAAGTGGGCGGTTATCGTTTACTCCGTCAAACATAATGTTATTTTGGTCATATCTCTCAAGTAGGTCGGTTCAGACTTGGGTCAGGTTTGCAGGCGTTTTCTTGGGGTCAAGTAAGACGTTTGCTCTTATTAAGATTTAATTATTTCAATAATTAAACGTCTTAATTATTTAATAATTGCGTACAGTCCAGTCAATAGGTAATTTGAGCTTACATGAAATATGGTTAAAGATTTTAGTTTTCTAATCGGTCTATTAGGATGCCAATAAGAGGAATCCAGGGTTTCCCTGCAAAATCTTCGATGGGACAACTCTGGGGGGGGGGGGGGGGGGGCGTAAAAACGACGATTTTTTCTTACTTTTTTCGGATTTTCCAATATTACTCGAGACCAAGTGATCTTAGCGATATTGTTCACCCGAACGGTTTTAAAGTTCATGAAATAACCTACAATTTGCACCCCCTAAAGTTTTTTTTAACCCCAACAGCAAGCCGGATACAGCTCGTTGAAATTTGACACTTTTTTTCCAACTTTGTCAAAATTCGCAAAAATTGACGGTTTATTCATTTTTCTTTCACTGTGAAGTATATTGAACGTCATAGACATGTGAGTTGTTTAAAAACAGCTTAAGGGGGGTGCAAACTGTGGGTAATTTCTTGAACTTCAAAACCGTTCGGCTCAACAATATCGCCAGGATCACTTGTTCTCGAGTAATATTGGCAAAGTTGATGTAAGCTCCAATTTACCGAAATTATTCATTTTCATGGCAACTTTTCAGTGTTTATGAGTTTTGTTTGCCGATAGTCCTTTTTCCTGTCATTTTTTAGCTCACCAGTCAAAAAAACTATATTTTGAGACTATCTTGTTGGGACTTTCACCCAAATCTATTTTATCGTGTTTTACCTTGTCGCAAGTAGGTAGTTTTTAAAATGATTTCAAAAATTTTTTTCCAGTTTTACGTGCTCAGCTGAGGTGTTTTCCCAATATTACTCGAGAACAAGACTAAGTCGCTATATCGCTAAAATCACTAAGTGAGAACAAGTCTTGTTCTCACATAGTGATTTTAGCGATATTGTTCACTTGAACGGTTTTAAAGTTTATGAAATTACTAACTCTTTGCAGAAATTTGCAACAATTGGTATTTAAATTTAATGGTACGTCCAGTTTTTTTTTTTGTTTTTTTTTTTTTCTAACCATCCTTAACCACACCTCCTGTGAGAGTACCGTTTTTTTTCTAACCATCCTTAACCGATAACCCCTGTGAGAGTACCGTTTACTCTGGCGAAAAAGTGTGGGTGTAAACGATAGGCTCTCATGTGACCTCGGGAGTAAACTGGAACTGTATAAACACAAAGCGTTCCTGACAGTTCCTGCTGAAACTGACGACTGAGAGAGTCGTTGCCGTTCCTCACCTCTGGATTCCGTTCCACGTGATGGTTCCAGTTGGAACGACACATCTCTGGTTTAACCTTGTGGAGGCCCCTGGTCACCGGACCCGATAATTGTAATTATTTGTTGAATTGATTATTCGCACATTTGTATTTTTTGTAGAACCACCGGTCCAGGTGCTATGGGAGGAATCAGTGTGACAAGCTGCCTCTCAGACTTTTCCCTTTACATCTTTCACCCGTATGGTGGGAAAAAGTCAGGTAAATGAAAGCATCCCCTAGTAACGCACGCATTTTACGTCTCTCGATGTCTTTCACGGTTTTTTTTCTTGATTTTTAGGAGTAAAAGAACCCCATCTGAGTCCGTTGTCCGACAGTGAGCGGAAGGATTCACTCAGCGTCAACGTGGAATTCGTCAAGTTCCATTTGTCCAGATCGAGAAAAGTCAACATGGAAGCGAAAAGCAGCGGCGAGCATAGCGCCATCATCAGATTTTCAAGTGGGTGTTTTAGCCCAAGCAAATTGTCACTAAAATCAGCCCCGACCAAACACTAAATATGCTATTTGATTTTATTGTCTTAAATGGTCCATTGGGGTCCTAATAAGAGTAATCTGTGGTTTCCCACCAAAATATTTGATGGGAGAACTGTGGGCAGCCCAAAAACCACGAAATTTTCGGACTTTTTTCGGTTTTTTTAATATATCTCAGAAACGAATAATCCTATCGATGTTTTTACCGTATACTGTTTTAAAGAGCATTAAATTCTCTACAGTTTTCACTACCTAGAGTCTTTTCTAACTCTGATAGCAAACGAGCTAGAGCTCATCAAAAATTGACAATTTTCTCCAACTTCTGGAAAAATCACAAAATCTAGCTATTATCTCCTTTTTGCTTCTTTCTAACTCGTCCAAAGTGTCCATTAGACCATTAGAACGTAGTAGACGTGCTTGAATGATTCTCAGAGTCAATGACGATGTTGTAATTAAAATAAAAGATAAGTTTTATTAATTAAGAGATGTGGAGCCAGGTCAGTTAGAAGTGGTTGACCTTGACAGTCCCGGAGGAGCGGAGGACCCTGCTACTGCGGAGGAAGAGAACAGAGTGTAGTTTGGAAGTTAGGGTCTGTGATAATCCTGAGGATTATTACGGGAGAATAAATAGACGATTTAGCGGGAATAAATAGGGTAATGTATTTTACTCACTGCAATGTGGTCAATAAGGGGGTCGACTCGTCGAGGGTCCACAGGAGAGTGCCTCTTATCAGATTCACCCGCCTGTCTCTCTTCGAGGTAGAGGGGAAGGAAGGGACGCTATTCCATGGTGACATCACACTCCCCCTCCCGGCAGAAAAGCTGGCGGGGACAGGTTTTGGGGTCCGTCATGGCATGGGGAAACCGTCCTGGCCTGGTGCGGCAACTGGGTGGTATTGGCAGCTTCACCATTCGCCTAGAGGAAGTATCCTCTTGACAAGTGCTAGCAGGGGGGATGGGGACGTGGTATGGTGGGAAGGATACTGTCCATGAAACAGTATCATATCGAAGACCTGTCTTCTGGAAGAAGTCAAGGCCTAACAGTACCTGGTGGGTAATCTTTGGGAGGAGATAAAAGGTATGAGCCCAAGTGTGGGAACCAATGGTTATGGGAAGGGTGACAACATACCTAGCTGTCACCTGTCCACCATTCCCAACAGTGAGGGCCAGTGGGGGGCATAGCCTGCTCTGGACCATTTTGGAGCGGAGGTCTGCCTCAAAATATGAGTGGTTCACCACAGAAACTGAGGCGCCTGTGTCCAACAGCACTTCTACAGGTGTTGAGCCCAGGGTAGCCTGGAGTAGGGGTGGAGTAAATGTGTTGGTGAAAAGGGATGCTACAATGGCTGGTGAAGGGGAGGGGGTAGGTGACAGTCCTGATGTCTGCCTGTTTGTTTTAAGTTGGGTGGTTGCACCAAAACTGTTGGTCCAAAAGGGACATGAGTGGGCGGGGCTGTTCACCATGCTGCTATTTGGTGTTGTGCCCCGTGGCAGGTTGAATGTATGGTGCATTGGAAGGCGATTGAAGTCGCCGTACTTGAGCCCTCAGGTCAGTCGTCTCAACCAAAGCCATCAGTTGCTGCAACGTGGTGGGCTTGGGTGCGAAGCCAAAATCCCTTTGGGTTGAGCTATTTATGTGGAGCAAGATCGTATCAATCAACTGCGCACCTACTGTTGCAATACCTTATTTGCCAGCACCAGGGATTCAACATAAGAACGGAAAGATTCAGATTCTCCCTGTTGCCTATGTAGGTGTTTCACTGTCAGGACGGGCTTGGTTGCAGCATTGAAGAAAGACGTCCGTACCGTGTCAGTGAAGTGCTGAAATTTAGGGTCATCCACAGTTTCCAAACATGAAGCGACATAGTGGAACCGTGGGTCAAGTGACAAATGCCTTAGAATATTTGGGAAAAGGGGGGCTGCAACTACATTCAATTTATACATGCTGATTAGACGTGTATATCGAGTGCACGTTATCAGCATAAAAGGGTCGAATTTCAGCTACCTGTTTTGCCAGAATGTCTGGTAGCTGATACAACAACATAGGGTTGATAGGTGGGGTTTTGGCTCAGGGTTGCTGACAGCTGGGCCAAGTGCTGAGTTAGAGCTGACAGCAATTGGATAGCTTCCTGGGGCCAAGTGCTCATGGATGGTGGTAGGGTTGCCGATAGGCCTTTGCAAGCTCAGGAAAAAGTTATCTAATAGCCGCATTTCCACGATGCTTTACCGTCACTGTTACGCTTTTTCCAGTTTTCATAATATGAAATATTATACATATTATGTCATATTGGCACATGCTGCATGGTAGGTAACAAAGATGACATTTGGAACATGTGACAGGATTCGCGGACTCTTCTGATCCCAACGCATAATTGCAAGTGGGGCAGGTAATAAGATCCATATTAAACGGTGGACGAAAAAATTATCAACGACCCGAACGAAGGGGAAAAGAAATATTATATTATCAATATTACGAAAATAGCTCTTGGTTCTCACAAATTACAAATTAACAGAATTTTTCTCCTAATTATTGATCGTCATTGACTGTGAGCATCATACAAGCACGTCTACTACGTTCTAATGGACTAATGGGCACTTTGGACGAGTTAGAAAGAAGCAAAAAGGAGATAATAGCTAGATTTTGTGATTTTTCCAGAAGTTGGAGAAAATTGTCAATTTTTGATGAGCTCTAGCTCGTTTGCTATCAGAGTTAGAAAAGACTCTAGGTAGTGAAAACTGTAGAGAATTTAATGCTCTTTAAAACAGTATACGGTAAAAACATCGATAGGATTATTCGTTTCTGAGATATATTAAAAAAACCGAAAAAAGTCCGAAAATTTCGTGGTTTTTGGGCTGCTCACAGTTCTCCCATCAAATATTTTGGTGGGAAACCACAGATTACTCTTATTAGGACCCCAATGGACCATTTAAGACAATAAAATCAAATAGCATATTTAGTGTTTGGTCCAAAGTACTATTTGCTTGGGCTATTTGTCGATTTACGTTTTCAGAACTTCCCGGTGTTATTCTAAATGTGCTCCCTTTGCAGCTCTAATGGACATCGGCTCGGCGTCTTTCAAATACGACATGAGGCGTTTGACGGAGATCCTCGCCTTCCCCAAAGCTTGGTACAGGCGGAGCATCATGAGGCGGCTGTTCCTCGGAGATCTCAGCAGCACGGCGACCTACAGCGACGGCGACGATTCTGACACCGGATACGGGTATGTGCTCAAGTATCGATTATTCGCGCGATCAAAACAAATGATCCAGAGAATATTAAAACAAAATTGCACAAAACCGACGCTGCTTTTCAATTAACCTCATAATTGTTACGTTCACAGAGATGGCAGAACCTATTCCGAGAGGAGCCCCATTCTCGGTATGGACCGTGACAAAATGAGGTTAAATTTGAACTCGGATTACAACAAAATGTCCAAATACCGTGCAGGTAATTTTTTAAACGATTTCTCCACCTTAAAAATCGCATCATTTTGAATGTGATTTGAACGCTATTGACGCGGTTTCAGACCGAAGTTCGAGCACTGATTCCAGCCCAGTCACGATGGACAAAATCCCTAACGCCGCTTGGGAGACACTCGTCCTCTTCGCTGTCAACTTCAAAAGGCTCAACGTCCATATGAACATGGGCAATGTTATGGGCAACGTCATGTACGTGATATAGCGCTTTATGGTTTTGTAGAATGCTTAAGACACGTTGCGTTAATCTTTTTAATGGCTCAGGTGGCTCACGAAGGATTTCCGCTCAGAAGGACGATTGGCCATCGGTAGCTCGGGCCACAAAAACATGTACATTGGGCTCGGTTTGGCGGGTGCCAGCCTGGACGCCAAAGGGGGTATCGTCGGAGGGTCTATTGACCTCAGCAATATCGACACATTCAGTAAGCTCACTCACTGATGTGTATCATGTTTTGAGTTGAGAGCGAGTTGGTGTATTATGTGAATTTCAGTTACCATCCGGGAAGATCCTGGCACGGAACCCAACCACACGATTGGGTTGAAGTTGGCAGCACTGGAATGCAGGTTGGACTACATGGGCACTGCTGTGTTGATGGGTCGCGTGAGCAAGCTTGAAGTTCAACTCAAAGACGAATGGAAAACGGGCGCTAAAGATTCTGACGCGTTTTGCCCTACTCGAAGGTACGTTTAGTAGAAATATAAACGTTGCCGCTTGTGAAGTGTGTTCATCATGGTACGTATTATGTAGGTCACTACCAGTGACATCATCCGGGGTTCTGGGGGTTACGGCTATACATTGGAGGAACATGGAATATGTTTTTGCATCCCAGAGTTAATTAAAATTTTACATTTAATGTAAAATATTAAGTGAAGAAAGAAAATCCCTGGCCAAATGGCGAGTACATTCAGAATTTAGCTCACTCAGCTGATCAGAGTTGAGCCCGCCATGTCAATCGTCTCGTTCTGTTTCTAGAAGGCTCCCTATTTCACCTTTCTAGGGTGAACAGGAGAGAATTTGGCTCACTCAAGCTTCACTATGCGTTACTGTTGTCTCATAAATATAATTTCGTCTCGTAACTCTAATTTCGTAACGGTAATTTTCCATCATTTTTGGCCAGGTTATGATGGCATAAACATGTTCCATGTTTAACTGCTTTTGGTTTATTATTCTTGGAATAATACACCTATGTTTTCGCGACGCGGGTCGACGACTCCGATCGGCCTCAAAATTTGACATTATTCGTTTCAAGAGGTCTACATTCTAAATCCGAAATGTCCGTCCGCCGTCCAGGCCGTTTTGGGTAGTAGGAATTTTTTTTTTAAATCTGAAATTTTGACAAAATACTTGGTTTACCATCTAGTTGTGCCCGCAAGGTTTTCAGTCCGATCGCCCAAACCCGTGGGGCGCTATGGGGCTATAATGGGGCTACGGGAGGGGTGTTTTGAAGGCTTTGAGCTATGGGATCGAGTTAGGTGTCGTTTTCGAAGTATTTTTGGACGTAGAATCCATTTTTTGGGGTCCCGGAACGATCCGATTTCACTGGGACGATCTTTAGGGCTTTCATGGTGCTAAAAATGGGATTTTTGAAGGATCCCAGGATGTTAAATATTTTTCGAGTAAAAAATAAAGAATTTTTGAAAAAGAAACATTTTTGAAAAAGAAACATTTTTGAAAAAAAAAAAAAAAAAAAAAAAAAAATTATAGATTAAAATCCAAAAAAAATTTTTTTTTAATTTTTTCATTGACAGAATTAAATTTCTCCACAAGTAACGTACCTATATCAAAGAATAATAAACCCTTGTGTAAAATTTGCAGCGGTTTTGGTTTATTATTCTTGGAATAATACACCTATGTTTTCGCGACGGGGGTCGACGACTCGGATCGGCCTCAAAACTTGACATTATCCGTTTCAAGAGGTCTACATTCGAAATCCGAAATGTCCGTCCGCCGTCCGCCGTCCGGGCCGTTTTGGGCAGTAGGAATGTTTTTAAAAATCTGAAATTTTGGCAAAATACTTGGTTTACCATCTAGTTGTGCCCGCAAGGTTTTTAGTCCGATCGCCCAAACCCGTGGGGCACTATGGGGCTAAAATGGGGCTACAGGAGGGTTGTTTTGAAGGCTTATAGCTATGGGATCGAGTTAGGTGTCGTTTTCGAAGTATTTTTGAACGTAGAATCCATTTTTGGGGGTCCCGGAACGATCCGATTTCACTGTGGGGATCTACAGGGCTTTCATGGGGCTAAAATTGGGATTTTTGAAGGATCCCAAGAAGTTAAATATTTTTCGAGTAAAAATTAAAGAATTTTTGAAAAAACACATTTTTGAAGAAAAAATCCCTCCAAAAAATTTTTTTTGAAATATAAAAATCCAAAAAAAAAAATTTTTTTAATTTTTTTATTGACAGAATTAAATGTCTATACAAGTAACCTATATCACAGAATAATAAACCCTTGTGTAAAATTTGCAGCGTTTTTTCACTAATAAAGAGTGAGTTTGAATTCTAGGCCTGCCATGATCTTCATGCACGGTGATCTCGGATGGGATCAATTACAAGTCATGATGTCCAAGTCTACCACTGTTGACCTTCTAAAGATGCATTACAAGCTGGAAGAATTCTTCACTCAGCAGTTCAAGAGCAGCAAGAGAGTTTTTTCATCGCTAGGGAACGAAGGTTCCGGTCCGGGAAGCTCCTTCAGGCGGAGGCCGACTCGCAAGAAGGCTTCCACGACTGAGAGCATGGGTAGGTTTTTCAAGTCAGCAACGTACTTTGCGCCGGTCACAACTCACGTTGGTATCTTAATAGCAGGATGGGCTCAAGAAGCAAGACATCACAGGCACTGGCAGCGGGCTTTGGGACAAGCTGCCTTCCTCAATTTGGCGTCCAATTCCGACAACTCGGCGGTTTTAGGAGGCACTTTGGACCTTCACGGGACCAACATCTCTCTCGCCTGCTTTCACGGGATCAATTTCAAATCCAAATCCTGGGCCATATTCTCCCTCAAAGAGCCGATGATTTCCTTCGCTACTGAAGCCCAGAGAGTGCCTAATAATGAAAGTAAGCGCCGTGTCACGTTGAATCCATCATTTACATTGTAACTCAACTTCAACTATCTCTTTTTTTTTTTCTTTTTTTTTTTCAGACAGCCAAATCGATTCCCACATCGTTCAAACGCTCACGTTTAGCCTGGGGATGATGCAACCTGGCACCGCGCAGCACGACAGCATGGCAACCGTTTGTAAGGTGTCTCGAAACGTCGTGTTTCCTCCTCAGTTTAGATCCCTTCAAGAATGGTTCCACTACGCTTTCTCCTGCAACGAAGACGACGGTAACGTTCGCTTATCTGTACTGTAATTGTCAGTAATGGTATCGATTAACCGATGAAATCGATTGAACCAATTAACTTGTATTGTAAAGCGATTGAAAGACAAGGTTCCTCAACCGTTTCTGTACTTGCACTGGTCATCTTTATTTGGTCTTCTATAGTGGTCGGAAAAGTTTGAAATTGGTCTTAAATTTCATCTCGGCGAGCGTAGTTCGAGAAAAGTCTGACACCATCAAGTTGCTCCGTGTGGTGCATCTAAGCTCCAAAAGTGGTGGAAAACAGGATTTCCAACTTGTTTTTAAAAATTTGGTGAAAAAAATATATTAGTTTTGAGGAGTAGATGACGAGAAAAGTCTGAAGCCACCGAAAAGTTGCTCCATGTTGGGATGGCAGTGGGCCGAGGGGTGCCTGACGGCGACGCGGCTGCCATAATATGGTGTAGTTTTCTTTCTTATGTGGTCTGAGGCCAGGTGGGATACGATCGGGGGTTGGCTGGCGTAGCTGGTGATCCCGGGGCTGTGGGTCAGGCGGTAGTCAACCTGAACCAGGCGCTGGAAATCAGAGATCAGAGCTTGTTGGCTCTTGGTCAGTTTCTGCAAACATCCTCGCCATGTGGCAGGAGGTAGTCCAGCCGAATCAGCTCCCTTGACATTGCAAAACAAAGCTTGGCGGCCATTAGCCAGTCACTGTCACCAGCTGTCCATCTAACGCTGCGAACCAGCTCTTAGAATTATAGAAATCCGAGTTTGGTGGCTCTTGGCCAGTTCCTGCCAACATCCTGCAAGCAACAATAAGAACGATCCTACGACATTTTGACCAGGGGCTCTTCATGCATAAACACGATACGCAATTAGAAAGTGCGGGACTCATCGTGCATTGTGCAAATCGCTCTCACCTCGGATGGGACTCCCCGTGCTGTCACTCCTATAATATCGAATAAATTCGAGGCTTGGATAAATATCGGGTAAATAACCAGCTTTTAAATACCGGATATTTACCCCCTTTAATTCCCTGCTCACGTCGGAAGAAATACGGCGTGGACTATAGCTTCACGTGTGGTCAATCAGGCCTGAAACCCCTTAAATCGATTCGACGTCCAAAACTTCGAGAATAAAGATTAATCGATCGAGCCCATATTTGCAGCATTTTTATTATATCACGTTGTAGCTTAAATAAAACAGTCGCGTGGGAAATGGATCGATTTTACAAGCCATAATATGTAGTATATTATACTTTTAACCTTCTATTTCAGCCGTGGATCGTTTCCCCTGCGTTGAAAGGGACACGGAGAGAGCGGAGCCAACAAATCGAGTGCGTACGACTCCGAAATCGCCCGACCCGAAACATACACGTGAAGTCATTTTTGCTCTGCCTTCCCTGCAGACTCATTTGAAAACTGAACACTTGCAAGCTCCCAATAATCCCAACGTTTCCAGCGGTATGTGAAGGTTGTTTTTATTTGGTTCGCAGATTTGCAGTTGTCTCATTTTTTTTCTCTTATTCTTTCAGCCGAAGACAAGCCTATTGTTCAGTGCAGTTTCGTGACGGAATTCGAAGACCACATATTCGTCACTGTGGACGCCGAAGCATTTTTCTTCATTCACGATCTTATCACGTCGTACGTGAGAGAGAAAGACCGGGGGGTGAGTTCAACTTGACTTGTGTATCATTGTCTTTTAACGTTCGTTTTTTATGGTAAAAGTTCATCACTCGGTGTTTTCAGATGGGATGTGGGCAAGCGGCCCGAGCTCAGAGCCCACTTCCTGACAGCCTCAAAGCGGAAAGTTCAGTTAGCGATACAGCCAGTGGAGGTTCAGACACGGGGGAAGACGAAAAAATGAAGAAAAGGGCATTCGACCCTACGGACGTGTTCAACCTCGATTGGCGGAACTTCCATTGTAAAACGTGGCATCTCGAGCCCACCGTCAGGTAAACCCAAGTTCCTACAGTCTGTCTGCAATGACGTTAGGCCCCCGGACCCGATCCTAGTGGCCGACGAGAGAACAAAAAAAAAAAAAAAAAAACCTGCAAATTTTACACAAGGGTTTATTATTCTTTGATATAGGTTAATTGTGCAGAAATTTAATTCTGTCAATGAAAAAAAATTTTTTTACGTCCAAAAATACTTCGAAAATGACACCTGACTCGATCCCATAGCCGAAAGCCTTAAAAAACCCCCTTCTGTAGCCCCATAGCGCCCCACGGGTTTGGGCGATCGGGCTGAAAACCTTGCGGGCACAACTAGATGGTAAACCGAGTATTTTGTCAAAATTTCATATTTTTAAAAAAATTCCTACTGCCCAAAACGCTCTGGACGGCGGACGGACATTTCGGTTCTGGAATCTAGACCACTTGAAACGGATAATGTCAAATTTTGAGGCCGATCGGAGTCGTCGACCCCCGTCGCGAAAACATAGGTGTATTATTCCAAGAATAATAAACCAAAAACAATACGTAACAAATTTCGGCGATTATCGCTTAAAACGTGCACGGCTGTGAACAAACGGACAGGAGCTAATGTGACCAACACACTGCAGCAAACTTCCCGAATTCTGGGTAGTTCATGCGTCAGCCGTTGGGGAGCGGGTTCAGAGCCCACCGTCGTTGCAGACAACCATAAATATCCTCATTCTCTTCTATTCAATTTGGCTCATCATTTCTCTTGTTTCAGGCTTCTCTCGTGGGGTGGGAAACGTATAGAACCGTACGGAGTCGACTACATCCTTCAAAAGCTCGGATTCTCCCACGCCCGCACCACAATCCCCAAGTGGGTACAAAGAGGGTTCATGGACCCCCTGGACAAAGTCCTGTCGGTTCTCGCCTACAGGATGCTTCAAGTCGCTTCTGAGCAGCTGCACACCCGCAACAAACGGTAGACACATAGAGGATTTAAAGTAGTGTAAACCAAAGAAAATTTGTTCCATGTTGGATCGATAAGATTATTTTACTCCCCCAACTCCTCTTATTTTACGCCTTTTATTCCAATGTTTTGTTGTTTCTGTGATCAAAAAATATTTGTACCATATACTGTACATAACTCTTTATTTAGCGTCATTAATCGCCATCAACGTGTGATACCACTCCAATTTTCTCTTAGTTGCGTTGTAGTTGGGACTGTCAGCACTGGTGGTGCTGAGTTGATTTAAACTAGAAATATTATTAACCTCGTCGTTTTTCGGTAAGCGGGTCGTGGAGTTAAGTAATGTTTCCAATTCTATCAAAATGCCGGTAGTTAAGTCTTTGCCCGAGATGACGTACTCTGAAAAATTTCCCTATTGAAACCACATAAGGTATATTTTTGAACTTATTATTTTTTTCCACATGGAACCTACTAATTTATTGGACATTTCCCGTATTGTTTTTATAAGAATGTATGTTATTATGTACTGGGTGAGACCAGCCAATAAAAATAGAAGAAGGACACGTTGTTGATTCGACATACTTATCTAGCACATAGTTTTGCGTCATTGCGGAAATCCAAACCTACGTTTTTCAATACCACGTCACCCCGCACTCCGTCACAGGCAGAGATGGGCATATTCATATTAGGTGAATATGAATATATTCACTTGGCCCATTTTTAGTGAATATGAATATAATAGGTATATTATTAATATATTATATATATAATATTATTCATATTCACTAAACTATTATTAATATATATAATATTCATATTCACTAAAAATGGGCCAAGTGAATATATTCATATTCACCTAATATGAATATGCCCATCTCTGGTCACAGGTGCTACGCCAGCTGAGTTATTTTTCGGAAGGAATCTGAGAGATAAAATACCTTCTCTCAATCTTGACCCAAAATTGAAGGAAGAAATCGTCGATAAGGATAGCTTTCAGAAATGGAAAGGAAAACTATTCGCCGACGAGAAAAGAGGAGCTCAACCCAAGACGTCATGAGAAGGCAGGACGTTCCAAACAGGTCCAACCCTACCTTCCATGATGGTTGTAGAAACCTCTGGACCGCTGGTGATTGCAACTTCACCCTTTGGAAAGAAGGTGACCAGAAATTCTGCATTCTTCAAGAAAATAGAAGACAGTCCATGAAACTCCCCAGCCTGTAAACGTTCCACCTTCGCCTCCAGGAAGAAGGATAACCAGGAACTACGCAAAACTACTCAAACAAGCAGGAGAAACCGTCCCAGTAACCTCCCAGCCTGTGAACTTGGCTGAACCTCTATGAATCTCGCTGTAAGTTTAGAACAGTCCAATTTCTATCTAACTTTGAGAAGAGTCTGAAACCAGGTAATCCAATCAATTACATGTACGATTTGATGGACAAGAAAACAACAGTTTATTTTTTACCTCTCCAAAACAAATACAAATTTTAGCAGCGTAAATTAACGTTCACTTCTTACAACTTGTAACCAACTTGGCTCTCGAAGCAAATTTACTTCTCGATTTCGGAAATCAAATTCTTTTTCAATAGTCTTATAAATAAAATAAAACTGCTGAGGGTACTTTTCAGGGGGAAAATATCAAGACATTTACAATATCATTATCACAGCCAAACTAAAGAAGAAAAAACACGGCAGTGAAAAAACTCTTTCATGAGGAATTGACGCTGGTCGAGTTGAAGTATTACAACGATTGAAGTATAATATAATTCGATTATACAACGATTTCGAAGATGAAAATTTGCCCTGAGGCGGTTTAGGGGGTGCTGGATCAGATTCCAAGCTCAAATCTAGCTAAAAACCGTCCAACGTCCATTCCTTATTTATGATCCGTAAATGCTAGAATCTTAAAATCTACACAATTTGTAAAAACATCCCATTGAATACAGTCATAAACCCCACACCTAATGCGATACATCAGTACAGAACAGTAAATCTTGTCGCTTTCTACGCGCAGTCTGTGATGGTCAGCATCTCGTTTATAATTGAAACGAACGGAATTCTGTTTCCTCCAAATTGTTTAAATGTTATCTACAGTAAAATCTCTGCACCATCTGCCAAGCATCAAGACCACGCGGTACAAGTTTAACAAAATTCTTTAGTAAATTAATTGAATTAAATACATTATAAATCAATAAATAACAATGCGTTTAACGATAAAATATAAACACAACTAAAACGAAAATGATCAAGAAATTGTCCAGCAATAAATTATGGTCACGTAATAGTAGAACAGTCAGTTAACAGTAATCTAAGGCAGTAGAGCCTACCAAAATCCGGTATAAATCAATGGCAGTCGTAGAGGGTTGGCAGTGGGTTGTTCACGTCCAGAGAGTGATTGGCTCAACAGCAGGTACAGGGATGAGGTTCAGCGACGTTCTACTTGCTCGTAAATGGCTCACCGGGTGTCAGGACTCCTGAGCTTAGATTCACCTGAAACTGTACCGAATGAACCCCATGTTTGAATTCCGCTGGTTAATAGAAGATACGTTGTACAAAATAAACTTTGGCTCTCATGCTAACAGGAAGATGCTAAATGCAGGAAATTTTTTTTAGCATGGAACATGTTTTAGCCTAACTGCCCAAAAACGTCACGTCTATAATATAGATCACGTTAATCACGTCGATAATATAATATATTATATTACGTAATGTATAACTAAGTTCACTGTCTGTCGCTTTTTCAATACTGTCGGGTCCCCCTCGTTCACAGCCCGGTTCAGATCGCCGGCCATGGCAGAGGGGGGAGGGGAGGGTTAAAGGTTGTGGAAAGAGAGGGGCGCGGGATTAACGAAAAAAAAAAAAATTAGCCGGCGCCCTGTTACTCATAACTGTTGAGCCTGGGGCGCCTGAGTGCTCCGAGGACCTGCAAATGAGCTATTTCTGACATCCGCACGATTGCAGGGCTTGCAGACGGGCCAAAGCTTTTCAACACCTTCGACCGGTAACAGTTGTTGAACGCGTTCGTGGTGCGCTCTATGGATGGCGACCAGCTCTTCCCAGTTACGGTTGTTGGCTGGTTGTTCATACGCAGGTAACGTAATACATATATAAATATACGTTAGGCCACTAGTTTTGCATCCTCACGTGTCTTACCATTAGGCCACTAGTTCGGCGTCCTCACCTGTCGTACATTAGGCAACAAGTTCGGCATCCTCACTTGTCTTACCGTTAGGCCACTAATTCAGCGCCCTCACCTGTCGTACGTTAGGCAACTAGTTCGGCATCCGCACTTGTCTTACCGTTAGACCACTAGTTCGGCGTCCTCACCTGTCGTACATTAGGCAACTAGTTCGGCATCTCCACTTGTCCTACCGTTAGGCCACTAGTTCGACGTCCTAACCTGTCGTACGTTAGGCCACTAGTTTTGCATCCTCACTTGTCTTACCATTAGGCCACTAGTTCGGCGTCCTCACCTGTCGTACGTTAGGCCACTAGCTCGGCATCGTCGCTTGGGTTTCAATCCCACATGCCGAAAACATTTATACATTCGCTTAATAAAGCATGTCCATGTTTCTTGAATTTCAGCCGTAGGGGCTTGCCCCCTGGCGAGGCCCAAAGGGCCGAGTTTTTTTTAAATTTTAATTTTTAAACGCCAGAAATTCGAATTAAGTAGCCTTACCTTGTAGGAGATATGATTGAGCCTGGGCCGTTTCTTTTCCTCAGATTATAATCCCCTAAGCTGTGATGGTTTACGATAGCAGCGGGGGATGTTGGGCGAGAGAGATTCCGCACTGAACCGGGCGAATAAATATGTTGCAGAGGCGTACCGCCGAAACCTACTGGTGCGCTCTGAGTGGTTAATTGAGTCTGGCCACTGAAATTAAAAGACGTGAGGTTACAATTGGAAAAAAATATAATGCAGATTTACAGTCATCATACGTTACCTGTACGCCGTCCAAGATGAAGTATTAGGATGAGAGAAGGTGCTGTGGATAGCCGAGCCGTTCCAGAGACTCCGGAGATCGTCGTCTTTGGCTGTCGACCCCAAATTCAGCCCTTGGATTCCCGGCTCGAGCCCGACGTCGCGCAAGGGGTTCCTAACCGAGTTGCCGCTCTTCGCGGATATAAACGAGGTCGAATCAGCGTAACTGTAAGACTTGAATAGCTGAGGCGACCTTCGAGGGCTGATGCTCTTTACGGATACGGTAGGCGCATCCTCGTACGTATACGTTCGTAATTCGGGAGGGGTGGATCTGAATATTACCAGAGACGAATATTTAGAATCAAATTCAAGTAAAGTTATACGGCGGCAAAACTACAAACGCTGATAAATACCTCGGAGTTGACGTGGTAGGAACATAATACGAAGACGGAGTACAATGAAGAGGTTTTGCTGGCTTCGTGATTAGCATCATCTGCTGCTTACGCTGGTGCTCTCTAACGTCAGCATACATGATTTTCAGTACGTACAACGCCATAACGAAAGAAGTAATGCCAACGGAAACCTGCAAAACGAATTTGGAATTGCAATTGTCATTAAATTGTATTCTTCGACATAGTGTTAGGGATGTAGTCAGTTTTTGATAGACAATTCACGGCATCATGTTCCAATATTCGGGAAATGTTCCGTGCCGATTGGAATTTGATGGAGTGGACATTAAATGGGAGTTTGAAACTTGACAAAACAAATTTTGAAGCTTGATGACCACTGAACCCGGATGAGGAGGTTAAATGTTTCGTCGCATGCTACATTTCGTCGTACCATCCCTCTTCCAGAATCAATGGATTCCATGCAGTGATTCCATCTGCCCATATGGAAGGAGCTCTGGATCTATGAACGACAGACCGAAAAACCTGTGAACCAGTAGGCTTCGGAACTCGAGTAAGAGTTTTCAGTCCAAAGAGCCATCCCATCAATTTTCCTAAAGCAAGACTAGATAAAATCGGCAGCCTAGGACTTTTCAAGCAGAGAAAACTTGTTGCACGGTAGGTGAGCTGCCAATTCAAAATCCAGCGTTATCTTACGAGGTGTGAAGGACAAATCATGCTCCTCCCAAACCTCCCTAATATACTAATGGCAAGTACGTTCCTTTAATGTATCCATGCATGTGACAGCGTTTCATGGGCATGGGCATAGCTTCTATAGGTCTCCCACAAGAATATTGCGGCCCGACCCTGAGCTCTGGTGGCCGCAAAAGGAAACACCAAAGTGGCATCCAAAGGGATTTTCAGTTTTTTTTTTGGCAAAATTGTCTCAGCTTGCTCGCCGTTGTTTTGTTTGCCTGCCTACAGCCACTGATAAACGTTGGTTAGGTGGTGCGACGAAACGTAGCAACATTGAGGACTAACGCTGAGCCTCACTTGGTCATTAAAAACTTTCACTCCCGCGGGTGTCTTACCTGGATAATCGGAAGATACTCCACTCGAGTGTCGTAGCCAACCGTAACTCCCAAAAGGACGAGTGACATGAGAGAGTTGAAGAGCAAAGCGACGTTCTGCCTCCCTGAACGGTAATACGCGAGCAGACTGGTCACCAAGTTGAACAACACGACGTAGTCCGCGAGAACTACCACGTTCGCCCTGATAACTCCGGGAGAAATCGACCTAGCAGTGACATAAACAGACGGGAGACGGGACTTGAGAAAACCCAGCGCAGTAGGTCTAGCGAGAGCCACCAACGACGAGGCAGCACGGGTTTGAATGAACCCAATGAGAGAAAGCACCATAGAGAACAGGAGATTAACAAACAACGTCCAAGTCCCTTTTGCAGCCTGAAACGGAACAAACCAATTGCATTAGAAGGAAGGCGCCACACTCAGGATCTAACAGCCGAGGTATCAACCAATGCCAAATAAAATTTACCTTCTGGGTCCGACACTCAAGATGACGAGGAACTCCCAAATCTTCGCGCTCTTTGCGCAAAACGGAGCTCACAAGGTGTTCACAACTGGGACACAGCTTGAATGCTTTGTCAATTTGAGATCTGCAAGTGAACACCAAATAATTTCCAACTTCTTAACAAAGCACGTCAACTAGTTCATAAACTAACTGGAGCCAACACCGCCAAATTTACGCACTTGAAATGTTCAACTTCAACGTCATATTTCCGAGGATTAATAGGTTCAAATGATGCAAGCTGTTGAACTTTTAGCTCCTGATTCTTATTGCAATCCCTGCACAAGACGTTATTCCGGCTCCAAACACTCTTCCGACCCAGTGTTGACACGGAGAAATTGAGTCTCTCTTCGTAATGTTGATGAATGACTGTGTTGTAATCTCCATCCTGTAAAATGAACAATCCAATGAAAACAACAAAACGTCCCAAGTGATTACGAAAGGTTACCTTTTTTTTTTAATTGCACTTACTGCAGTGAAGCCGTTGTATTGTTCGCATTTAGGGCAGTGCCAACGGTTAGATAGCGTATACGGAACTTCAGTCTTGTGATGACAGAACCAACACTGTACTGATTTTGGAATTAAGTTCCTGAAACCAACCAAAACAATATAAATCCCTTGCAGTACCACACAAATCTTACAGTGGACATTAAATTAGAGTGGGGATTAGGCTTGCCCAGAGATGGGCAAATTCACTTTTGGGGGAACGTTCCCCACCCGGGAATTTATGAGGGCTCCCGCCGGACGAGAAAAGTGAAGGGGTTCGATCGCCAATAAAATGGCAGTGCGATCCGCTCCCGAAAATAGAACAGCACCAATAGAAGAGCTCTTGAATCGTTTGACGTTTGTCTACCTATACTGTCAAAGTTTGAGGCCGATCAGAATTGTCCTATTATATATATATATATAATACGATTAAACCAAAATCGGCGTAACAATTTTGTCGCTTACAGTTTCAGAGGGCTAGTGACATCCCTATGTGGGTCATTCTCACAAAAACGTACAATCGAGGGTACCGGCGATTTCTGAGAAGCCAGGAGGAGTTATCATACTCTGATGGTAGCATTCTGAAAGGAAATTTTGTGCTCTTTCTAGCGTTTCACATTTCGAATTGATAAAATCACTGCCTCACTATGAAAATTAAGGTTGTATACCGAAAACTGACGTTTTTCCAATGTCTCCAGGGGGAGGTTGTCAACTTTGATCACTCAGTGTGGAGTGAGTTTCGACAATGTTCAAGGTTTTATTCTTTACTTCTGTCCATTTTTATCTCTATTTTCAGAATCTGTGGTCCAATTTTAATTATTATGACAATAAAGTAGCTATTTCTCACAAATAATGCTTGTCTCCAAGGGGTGTGTAATTCCCTACCGCGGACAGGGTTTCTTCAGTTTGGGGCACTGAATAGGCGCTGAGCGAGTTCTCCCCCAGCTATACAGGGGTGGTAGGATCCCCCCTCCACGTTGGACACCTAAGGTTGGCCATTCAGTCAACAGCAAGATGTCGTAAGGGTAATCAAGTGCCAAAAACGAGGGCCGTCAAGCATAAGGAGTAATTCCCTTCGGCGCTCTTACAAGGTTAGTTTCAAAGTTATCACTGCTTGGCTTCTATTTTCTCAATACTCAACTGAAAGGTTTACAGAGATATTTGGGTTTTTTATTTACGATGAATGCAGCAGAAATTATAGCCAAAAAACGTCAATTTGTAAATCCCTAACGTGTATTTCCCTACCGTAACATCAGCGGAGGGGAATTACATGGCTTGCGCAGGGAATTACTGTGTTCGGAAGGGATATACAGAATGAGGTGTTTTGTATTGTTGTTTTCAAATTCTTGTATAATCTCCTACGTTTTGTAGATTCAGACCAATCTGGGTATTGCCACCAGATGTCTCCAAAAGGGAAACCTGTCTCTGACAACTCATGCAAATTTTGAGATAAGATTGGAGGCTCTTCGACGCTCGAAAGTAATCGGCAGCTGCAAAGTTTCGATCATCAAAGAACAGGTCTGCTGTGTCCGTCCAACCATTAACTGCCAACTCAATGAATTCGTCACCAGGTCCACTTTCTATCAGATGGACCATCAACACAGTATAAAATTTTTGTTGTCCGAATTCAAAATTTCCAATCGCATTTTGCGTTTCATACACTACTGAACAAATTTGGTTCCGTGTCTGTCGGTCTGTCCGCATTTCCTTGTTACAGCCATAATTTCCACAATTTTGAATGAATTTAGCTCAGATTTTGGGGGATTATGCTGATAAGGCTCCTTGAGGTCTCATACGAATTTCATCACAATTGAATCAGCGGTACGCTCTGCGCATGCGCTATTGTGAAATTCTTGAAACAGGCATAACTTTCACAATTTTGATCGGATTTCAATAAATTTTCAGTAATTGTGAGGGTATAGCTCTAGATGGTCCCCTATCAGTTTCATCGCGATTGCATCAGTGGTACTCCCTGTGCATGCGTGAACGTAATTTTCTTGTTACAGTGACAACTACATTCATTCATTCAACTTGGCACGAGGAAGCTCATGTGTAATTCCTTGGCAGTGAATTTTCAATTCTACTGCAATTGGCGTTACGTACTGTTCAAACAGTATACCTGCCTAAGATGATGGCATTACATAATATTATCTTTTATTATACTGTTATCTTTTGAGTTTCCAGAAAAGCTTGTTTCGTTCGAAAATTTACATAATACAAGTTTTAAAAGAGAATCGCTGGACACAGGTGTCTTAATTAGGTATAATTTTTCCCAGTTTAATCCCTCTCGTTTATTTATGATATGACGTCAACTTGATTTAATAAAATTAAATCAGCCATGTGTATTATTTAAATAATACGCCTGAACAAAAATCCGAGAACGGAAGGAATTACACTCCTTCGGAGGGGAATTACTCCGCAGGCGGACGGGATTTACATGGTTGAGAAATCGCTGTCTTCGCATCAAATGAATTATTTACAAGTTGTATTTTACCTCAAGTTGTCACCTAATTTCGATCTAGTGACGAAATTAGGTGACAACTTGAGGTAAAATACAACTTGTAAATAATTCATTTGATGTGAAGACAGCGATTTCTCAACCATGTAAATCCCGTCCGCCTGCGGAGTAATTCCCCTCCGAAGGAGTGTGATTCCCTCCGTTCTCGGATTTTTGTTCAGGCGTATAATTTAAATAATACACATGGCTGAGATCGCCGAATGGTTTCATTCCGTTCAAAATAGACCAAGGAAAGCTCAGGAATTTTTTTGAAGCTTTACGTGAAGGTTTTCATTCCAAAAGTGGAGCACCCCGAATCGTACGTTTTCGTGAGAATGACCCATGTACCACTTTTACTCTGTTAGATAATCAACCACGGACACGTTGTGAATTAGTGGTTTAGATAGATAGATAGGTGATGCGAAACCACGATTTCTTCCAATCCAGACGTTTCTACCGAATTGCCATTCTTGAAAGCTCGACGACACATCCACATCTTCTACGGTGCTAACTCCAAAAACTGCCTTCTTTGGGAAAGTTTCCCACCTCGACTGAATCCAGAGTCGCTTCGTTTCAGTCATCAAGGGACATTGCCCGTCGTTATTGAGTCGAGTCCACGCAGCAAGAAACTACCTACCAAGTTGCTGTGATTCGGATAGTTTTTGCCATCTGCTCATTCTGTTCAAAACTGCTTCACTCGTTCACATCTCGAAATTCTTTCAATCTTCCAGATCAAAACAACCTAACAACGACGAAAGATCCAAACTACATCCCATTCTGTACCACCGTAGTTTTCGAGAAACTCAGGCGCCGGCTACCGTCGAACCACCAGCACTCAGCAGGTTCCCCCCGAAACCGAAACGACTTGAACCTACTTACAAGCTGTCATCACAATGAACAATTCACCGGTAAAATTACGAAGAAAAGTAGAGTAAACAACTCACCTGAACCAGAGGAACATTTCACGGAATATGACCGTTCCCACAAAAATAACCCCACAGATCAACAGCCACGCGACGGATAATTCCATAAGAACACTAGTGCCACCACAGAGTAACAGAGAGTGCCACTAATGAAACCTTAATCTACGTAAAACTGAACTGAATGATATATTAAAGTCACTTATTTGTAAAATTAGGAAAATTATAGGAAAATAGCACTATAAGGGGGTCGTTTCACGTCGGAAGTTACACCGCGCGCCGCGGTCTATACTATAGACCGCGGCGCGCGGTGTAACTTCCGACGTGAAACGACCCCCTTATAGTGCTATTTTCCTATAATTTTCCTAATTTTACAAATAAGTGACTTTAATATATCATTCAGTTCAGTTTTACTCAGTTTTACTTCAGTTTTATAGACTCTATAGTTAACGTGCGTGGGGTGAGCGGTAGGCACAGAGCGGTAGGTGTGCTCAAAATAAATCGATACACCGAAATATCGATACTTTTGGCTGTTTTTTTCCTACGATGTATCGATATATCGATGTATTATTTTTACCACCATTTTTTTTTTCTCCTGGAAAGTTCTGAAATAATCCGAATAATAATAATAATAATAATAATAATAATAATAATAATAAATCCGAAATACCTAAGAAGATGTAGGTAACTGAATTTTGAATCATTGAACCAGTGAATGATGATCCTGTGTAAAGAAAACATTCCACATTCCATGCTACAAACTTTCCAGAAAACGAAAAAAAAAAAAATCAGACGTTTAAAAGTGTAAAAAACAATTTTTCGCTTGCTGCAATATAATATATTATTATATTTATACTTTTTCGCTTGCTGCAATATAATATATTATTATATTTATACAATAAGCGAAAAATTGTTTTTAACTATTAGACTTTTTTTCGTTTTCTGGACAGTTTGCTTTTAACAACTTTTAACCACACACACATTTTTAGTAAAGGTAGAATAATTATTCTATAATAGATTAACGTTAATGTAGTAGGCAACGAAAATCGTTAATAAAATTTTTATATAATATAATGAAAATTTTATTATAATATAATAATATAATATAGGTAAATTTTACCTAATATAATTTTTTCTCATTTTTCGAAACATCGGATTACTACAACGATATGAAATATCGATATATTGGATATCGCAAATAGTTGCATCCCCAGTGAGCGGTAAAAATGGCGAATTGGTTATAGCTTCAGTACTGCCAACATCTAAGAAAAATCTGTAGCCTTGATGAGTATTTTCATCAAATTTTGATAAGGCCTACAACGAGTTAAATTTAATTTACAACCTTTTACTACCTAATTTCATTGTGTACCTATTGCGCAAAAATGGGATGAAAAGGTTAGTATCATTCAATGTGTGGCAAAGACAATCGTTGGTGTGAAAGTGCCAAGGAGCTTAGATTCTAAGCAAGGAGCTTAGAAGAAGATCTTCTGAAGATCTTCTTCTAAGCTCCTTGCTTAGTGCTGCTAAACGTTGACGTAAGTTGGTAATTCTGTTTATCGGTTCTTCTTCTTCTCTTCTTTATCTGTCTTGGCGTTCAAAAACTTCTCAAGTTGAGAATCTCAACTTTACTACCTCACTGTGCTCTCTGTTACTCTTTGTTCTCAGCATTAGTTTGGTTTATAAACCATAATAAATTACCTGCATTCCTCTTTTACTCTGTGCTACGTTCAAAACAGGTCCAGTTTTAGCGAAGGGACTCAAGAAGCGCTCTGCCTCAACATTTGCCCTTATGATAGGTAATTAGATTCGAATTAAGTACTTAGGTAGGTACCTATGAAAAGAACTTTTGACAAAATACTCGGTTGACCATTAAGTTGTGCCAGCAAGGTTTTCAGCCCAATCGCCCGTACCCGTGGGGCGTTATGAGGCTAAAATGGGGCTACGGGAGGGTTTTTTGAAGGGTTTCGGCTATGTGGTCGAGTTTGGTGTCGTTTTCAAAGTATTTTTGGACGTAGAATCAATTTTTGGGGTCCCAGAACGATCTGATTTCACCGTGGAAATCTATGGGGCTACAAAATTTGTCCCATTTAATGAGTCGTCTTCCGAGTAATTTTGAACGCATAACCCATTTTCTGGGGTCACACTTCTGTCAAAACAGTACAGATTTTTTTTTTTTTTTTTTTTTTTCAAAAATATTTCTTAATGACAAAGAATTGATTTTTGCAAAATTAGGTAACTAACTTACCTATATAAATAAATAAAAATAAACAAACCCTTCCGTAAAATTTGCAGCATTTTATTTTTTGGCTCAGAAGAAAATAGAAATAAAACAGTTTGGAGTTACTCCAAACGTCATTAACACCTATTTAGCTATCTATCAAATATCTGACCATGCCTAAGGGCCATGCCCGTTGAAAAGGCCCTCCAATTTCCTCTCACCCTTGAACCAAATTCAGATTTCCTCTTAGGTATGAAGTCATCATGAAAATTTTGATCTGGTAGCTGCGTGGAAATTGGAGGGCATTGTCAACGGTATGGTCAAATGTGATACCTAGTTAAATAAAGGATTACCTACTTAGTACCTAGGACAATAATATTATTATGATGACAATATTGAGCGATTTCGAATAATAAAACTCGCTCTAATTCAATCCATGTGCTGCATTCAACTCGGCGATGACCTTGAGTGGCATTTAGGAATGGCGGAACGATGATGGCCACAAAAAATATGCCACGACAAGTAAATTGACGACAAGAAACTGAAAAAGACGGTGGTCTTGAAACGGTATCTCCCACGGAGTAGAAACTCTCTAATTAGAGAGATTGTTCTGTTCTGTTCCGTGGGTACCTATCTCCCTTATCATTCCCTCCCGTTTTGCCCACTTTTTAAGCTGTGATTTTGCTTTCGTGTGTTGTTAATCGTCGTAACAATGTAATTATGATTTAAAATGAGTGAAAACGTGTCTTTTCGTGAGGGCTCTTCCCCTGTTTCTGGGTATGGTGCGGCGGATATTGACGACGACGCCGATAACAATGATCGACCCCAATCAGAATGAATCCATCGACGGTGAGGAAATATATTTTTCTGGGGTATAAAATGTAAATGAAGAGTGTGAAGTCTGAATGCGATCGTAAGTGTGAGGTCTTAAGTTTGTATCACAATGATACACGATTTTCTGTTTTACCACTTCAAGTCTGAAATCGTCAATCACAGGCCACGTGTGACGTGTGACCTATCACACATAATATTATGTACCTACACGTATCTACATGTATATTATACATGCTTTTTTTTAATGATTAATTTTAATGAATGACCAAATAACATTTTTATCACCCAAGGTCTCCTGAAGTAGAAAAAACAAAAAAACCGGCGTTGCCTGTGAGAAGGAAATTTTCTTCATGCGAGCTGGGGGCAGTCAAAAATGGATGGATAAACCTACATATTTTAAATTTCTATTTTATTTTAAATTGACTTACCTACCTTATTTAAATTTCCCTAGAATTCATATTCGAATGAAGATTGCTGAAAATTTTACAGGAGCGTAATACGTATTACGCTCTACTACATACTATGCAGATCCGCTTTGGTTTCAGAGTGTTGACTGCGGTGGTTCCTACGTATTTTCTCTTATAAAATAATTTTTTCTACGTCTAGTACTATAATATAGTACCATAATATATAGTACCATAATATCTAGTACTATAATATAGTACCATAATATATACCATATTATGGTATACTAATTGAAATTTTCAATACAAAACATTAATTAATTCAGTAAAATGCTACTCCCCACTGTAAGTCATAGACTTGTGCTGTGGGGAGCATTACAAGGAGTTATGGAGGAGGCTAAATATACCGTTCATTATTCAATTATACATTGCGTATACATTACCTACCTAAAGACCTGTTCAATAGTACCTACATCATTAATCCATCATCACGCTCATGAGCAGCTCTGGCTTGGAAATCTTTCTTAGCTCGTATTGCCACCACAAAAACCCAGTTGTCCTCAGAAACCCAACACAAAAACACATTGCAACATGTCTTTCGCAATTCCCAACTCTCACCTGAGTACCTATTTGGGAGACGAGAGAACCGAGTTTGACACCCCTGACGGTTTATTTGTTCTTTAATATTTAGTATCCCCTGCCCCCCTTCCCTTACCTACGCAAACCATAGTGTACAAATTTTCGTGGACCATAAAATTTGCTATCCATCCGGTGAGAAAGAGTTGCTCACCTGCCGCTGCTATTTTTCGGGTCCCCCACCAAACTTTTGAGTCAGTTGCTTCATCTCACCCCCTCTTTATCACCAGCGGCTCACCTCCAGGAGTTCGTTCTCGTTGATTCGCAGTGTGCTTTACATCGGCTCCAAGGATTACCGTCTCAATCACCTCTAATTAATAAAACGGTAGGAACCAAACACGGCCACTTTTAGTAATTTTTCATAAGAAACTTGAGGCTTGAGGTCCATTTTCCATAAAAACTAAACTCCGTCGATTTATTAAAATTAGGACTACTTTTATTTTAATTAAAAAATTAGTTTAAATTGAAATTAGCCCCTTGCATTTTCGGTAGGTACTTACTTTGTCATTCTTAACACATTAAATAAATTTTATTTTCAAAATAAAATGAACTAATCGAAGCTTGTCAAAATATCAGATTCTGTATTTGGTGGTGCCGGCATGAAATGAAACCCGTTGAACACCATTTCAGTTGAATCTACTGCATCCACTACACTATCTGATACTGTATGGATGAATACGTTTTTGATGCTTTCCATGAATTAAATTTTGTTTTTCGGTATCGCACGCCGGTGATGGGATTTTCAGACCGAACCCCAACCCAAAAACATAATATCCATGATAACCTTGGGTTTGGTTCTCAAGGGTTGGTCCAAGTGAAAAAAAACGTTATTTCTAAGCCGACGTTTCAATGTAATTGTACATCTTCTTCAGGACTAAATTGTAAACTTAGAAACAACGTTTGTTTTTTTTTTTCACTTGGACCAACCCTTCAGAACCAAACCCAGTTTATCCAAGTGGTCAAGAAATCCCTAATCTATTCCATGATAACAATAATTACATCATTTGTGACATTTACTGAATTTTGGGATCAAATGATTTGATTTTCGGGTTTGGTGAAGTATGTGACTCCTCTGTTACTTTCTTCAACTTTTGTATTTGGACAAAATAGACACCTACTGTATGTGTAACAATTGGAGAACGTTTTCGAGCTAACGCTCAACTTCAGTCCAGGAGACTTTAAAGGTTCACGAACAAAAATTGAACACCCAACCCCATCGTGGATAAGCACCTCTGCACCACATCAGGCTGGTCTCGTTTTGTGATTGTGACGTTGAGGTTCGGGAAGGTCTCTCGTGTTTGGAGCAGATGATGAGCACGTGACCATTTCGGAGTGATTTTCCGGTGCAGTGCAACTAGTTTGGGATTTCCAGCTTCTTTCATACTAGTGTGATTAGCTAGGGCAGTCAAACGAAGACCCCATTAAAGTGAAGTGCCTCGTGGTTGTTACACCCTCATGCATACCTAACCAGTTTTGATGAAATTATTCAACTGTGTTAACTCGCCCTAACTGCCCTGAAACAGTAAGTTACTGTTATCACCGATTTTTTGTCCATTCCCTCCCCGTGAGTCTCTAATTTGGAATAAAGCCCTCTGTGGAATTACCGAAAAACACATTCTGCGTGCCATTGGTTTGATCCTTGATCATAACAGTAATAATTTAAAAAATTAAGTCGAGTTAAATTGCAGCACCTGGGTCAGCAGACCCAGAAACGCCTAATTTGAAAAGGCGACACAGGGTCAGCGGAACCACACGGTTTTTCATAATATATTATGACAAATATTTAAATTAAATTAAATTAAATTTCATTAAATTTAAATATTATTTAAATCACAGCACCTGGGTCAGTACTTACCATCAGGTCTCTTTTACTCTGTGGTCAATTATTGACCACCATCGGGACGGGTCGGGTCTGTGGGATATAAATATACAGAAATTTCTGACACTTCCTTACCCCCAACTTCAAACCAAATAACCTCCGTAAATACGATTCGGGTTTATTGTTTATTATTATTATTCTTTGGTATAAATTGTGCAAATATTAGTTCTACGGCTATAAAAAACTGTATTCCTGTACCGCGTGTGGACAGATGTGAGACCCACATAAATGAGTCACGTCAAAACTTACTTGAAAAACGACACCTCATCAAATTTTGACCTTCTGGCATCCTTAAAAAGCCCAATTTGTAGCTCCATGAAAGCCCCTTAGATCCCCACGGTGAAAGCGAATGGCTCTAGAACCCTCAAAAGTGGAGTTTACGTCCAGAAATACTTCGAAAATGACACCTAACTCGACCCCATGGCTAAAAGCCCTCCCATAGCCTCTTTTTAGCCCTAATGAGCTCCACGCTTGAGGGCTGAGGTGCTTGCGAGAACAACTCTATGCTATATTATAGTTTCCATACTACGGAAAGCCATAATAGCCCTATCTATTCCTATCCCTATATTATAGAACTACTGGGGCAAGTACTTCCGGGGCGGTAGGAGCCGCATAAACCGTTGAGTGAACATACCTGTAAAGATTACGACCACAGCCTCATCGTTACACGATTTTCAGACCAGTTTTCCTCATCAAGTGGTACTTCAAAGATCATCAACCACAAAGTCATCAACCCTGTGTTTTTTCTCTTTTTATCTCTTCGCTTCGTTAGACTTTTAGGTGCCTACAGGTGTTATAGGTACCTACGCATATGTCGTAGATGGAACGTAGATCCACGTTAGCAAATGGTATTATCTAGACTGGCCTCTTGGTAGGGGAAAGGGGAATACTCCTCCCCCCTTCTGATACACGATGATAGAGGGACCGAGATTTTGAGAAAAACAGAAGTTAAGTGAGATGTACGTGGAAACCAGATTGAACTTGAAAGATAATATTTATCGTTACGTAGAAGACAACAGGAATTAAAATGTCTAAATACTGTGTAGGCCATTGCCAACCCATCTTCTGTACCGAATATTTCTTCTATGGTTTATTCTGCAAGGAATCGTTTGACAGGAGGCATAACCCATGACTCAACTTACAATTGAGCAACTCTCAGACTACTGAACAAAACTCTCTCTTTCGATGAGTCCTTTGACGTTCTGTTTGGTTCAAAAATAACCAAACTCCGACGTTATGGCTGAATTATGCAAGTTGAAGTTGGAATGTGATAGAAAATAACAACCCTTTTCTACTACGTGTGGGGCAACAGATGGGGAATTCCGTTTGACACAGGGATTCCCAAACGTAGTCTGAAAATGTCTAACGGATTCATTACTTTGCAGGTTGTCATTTAGGAAAATTTGAAGGTTTTGACTAATTAATCATCAAGCTCTGACGAAAGGAACTCACTAAGCGACAACGTGCCAGTCATCAGATACACCTATCTAAACGCCCCGAACTACACACCACTTCCTTCACTCCTACATAGTGGCTTGAACAAAATTTAATTTTGTTTACGCCAATGGGCGTATGACTGCAGTCATTCATGTAATTGTAATCAATTTTAGTTTTAAAAGACAGTAGGATGCTAATGCCCTACCCTACTAATATGATGAAACTCTGCTGTTGATAGGTTATTTTACGATTATTACTCTCAACCCTGTGAGGCGCCCGAGGATAATAATCCAGTAATTTTAACAGAAAGTGCCGCATTACGTCATTGTGCCATGTGAAACGATTTGTATTAAGTATGCCTCGCTGCCTTGGGCCTTTGCCAAATTAACGCATGTTTGTGACGCCTCAGTTGATTTAGCAACCCGCAAGGTGCGGGGTATTCGAATATCTATTAGAAGGGGGAGGAGGAGAATTCTAAGGCACTTCTAGATGTCGGAAAATTTTGAAATTGGTCTTAAAAAAATCCAGTTTGGCGAGCATATTACGAGAAATTTCTGAGACCACAAAAAGTTGCTCCTCATGGTGCATGGAAGCTCCAAAAGTGGAGAAAAATAGGGGCTGGAGCAATTGACATGATGTTGGGACGGCAGTGGGCCGAGGGGTGTCCGCCGTGGCTGCCTCCTCCCCCCCCCCCACCAAAAAATCTGCATTTAAAAAAAATACACATTATGGGAAAACGAGTTGTTGTGTCTGAGGCCAGCTGGGATAATGTCGGTTGTTGGCTAGCGTAGCCAGTAGGGAGCGGCCCCCTAGTCACAATATTATAATATCATAATAAATTATGAACAATAATCTTGGCTGGTAGGTAGCCATCTTCCAGATCACGGGGGAGGCCAAGTTGGCGTACCTGTAATGTTTTTGTGGTTTTACCCGGAATTAATTATAATAAATTATTATGGTAACTGTTTGAAAACAAAGCTGAATTAATAATTAATTAATTTATTATTAACCCTTGTTGCGTGTGAATTCTGAGTATTATTCCCGTGGGAAGTCTCAGCATAATCATAATTTTTCTTGCTTTTTTCCTGTATCTCCGTTTGACCATTGCCCACACATTAGGTATGTACTTACTGTGTCTTCGGCAAATAAAAAAAAAAAAGTAAGTAATAAAATAAAATTTGATGATTTTTTTTTTTTTTTTTTTTTTGGTCTCTTAACTATAAATTATTGTTAAAAGAGACCTAAAAAAGATTATTGCTAAACAAATTATTTACCTCTTATCAAATTATTTACTGGTTAATTCGGTCATCCACATCTTACCCGTGGACGATGATCAACCTTGACACTCGAGTATCAAACCCCCTCTTCACACCTACCTATTCTGTGTGCAGATTCGAGGTCAGGATGTTCCGTCTGTGGGCTGTCCTTCCCCCTCTTCTGGCCTCCGCAAGAGCTGTCAGTGCTGTCCAGGACGCCGGAGAGGGCTCTAGCTTTATCAACTTCGTAATCGTTCTTTCCCTGTTCCTGTGCTCCTTCATCGGCACCGCTGTCACTCTCCTCGTCGGGGCGTACCTTTACAAGTTTTTCCAGGACGCCCGGACCGTCTCATCACCCAGGGAAATGAAAGGGAAGACCGTCATTGTTACTGGTGCCAACTCTGGTGAGCCAACTTTAATTTTACTGCGTCAAATTTCTGTATGTGTTGTGTTTCTATGATCTAACTTGTTTCTCAAATAAATCCCAAGTATGCACGCATACATATTACACATGCATGTGATACATATGATGCGTCTCAGTAGTCCACCAAGGACGTTACCTTGTGAAGAAAGGTCGTCAAAATTGGCGATTGTCTTTAATGGCTTGTTTACTTGGCCTTCTTTCCTAATGGGTTTGTGGAGGCAGCATTCCTAAAATCCAAACTGCCAAATCAGTGAAAATTCTAGAATTGGTAAAGTGGATATACAGCTCGAATGCTTCTAATCGGAGGGAACAAGTCCGACCTTGGCGTTTGGTATGTTGATTGGTAGTGTTGCTTCCGCCTAACGGCAAGAGAAGAGTTTCTTGACTTTTGCAAACAGTCAATTAGTCTACATTTCCGCGCAGAAATCGTCTTGTTAATGGTCAAATCTGGTTGTTCATTCACACCTGGCATTGAAGATGTACGACATTCCGGCACGGTAGCACATTGCTGTCACGTTTGGACACATTTAAAAGGCACTTAGTAAAGGAAATGCACACGGGCAGCTGCCCTATCTGGCTGCAATGTATTAAAGGAAGCCCTTTAAATACGGGCGATGGAAAACTCAGACCAACCAAACGGCCGAATTGGGAAAAGGAAAACTCGGCCCATCAGTTAACAAAAGAAATGAACTAATAATTCCATTTTAAGCTCGAGTTTTTATTCGTTGCCAGCCACAAACATAGGATTTCATAAATATAGATTGGCATCGACAAAAAGTGTTGGTACCTACTATCTTCAAAAATGCCTAGTTTTCTCACTCGCTTCGCTCGCTCGGGGTGGGATGTATACATAATCAGCTTGCAGACTCGTCTGCAACCACAGGAGACCATTTTTTCATGTCTTCGTCTTCCATAGTGTTTGTTGTTGACAGACGCTACTTAGTTACAAATTTCGTGATGCGATTTCATTACACTAAAAAGTAACGCTTCCATATTATTCACCTTATTGTGTTTGTTGTTGACCAGGAGACGCTACTTAGTTACGATTTCATTACACTAAAAAGTAACGCTTTTTTCGGTTGTGTGCCAAAGTAAAGACTTGAAAATGTCAAAAAATAGCCAAGTTACTGACTAGGATCTTACGTTGTTACATCAACAAGCGTCATATTTACCTAGGCATCAACATTATTTTAAAACACTACAAATTTTACACAAGGGTTTATTATTCTTCGTAATGGGCTAATTGTGCAAAAATTAATTCTAGGTCATAAAGAAAATAATTTTGAAAAAGTTGAAAAACGGACAGACATTTCGTTTTAAGAATTTAGACCTCTTGAAATGTATAACGTCAAATTTTGAGGCCGATCAGAATTTTCGACCTCCGTCGCGATTAGGTGTAGGACCTACACCTGGTATTATTCCAAGAATAATAAACCAAAATGGGCTATTGGAGGTTTTTTTTTTAAAGGGTTTTGGCTAAGAGGACGAGTTAGGTGTCGTTTTCGAAGTATTATTGGACGTAGAATTCATTTTTGGGGTTCCCAGAACGATCTGATTTCACCGTGGGGCTTTCATGGGGCTACAAAAGGGATATTTGAAGGATCCCAGGAGGTCGAATAATTTTCGAGTAATTTTGAACGTAACTTTTCGAGATCCCACGTGTCCGAACATTTTTTTTTTTCAAAAATATTTTCTTATTGACATAGAATTAATTAAAAAAGCAAAATTAACCTATATCAAAGAATAATAAGATGTAAAATTTGCAGCGATTTAAAATTTGAAGTGGTCGATTTCGATATGAACGTACCAGGGGCGGATAGGCAGGTCGGGCGATCGGGCGTCGCCCGAAGGGCCGACGGTCCTGAGGGGCCGGTCGATGCTGGAGAAAAATATTTTCCTACAGTATTAAGCCAGAAAAGAAAAACTCAAGACATAAAAGAATCTGGTTGGCTTTGTTCCTCATAGGGTGGATTGCAAGTTCAATAAATTCGTAATTTGTGCAACGAGATTTTAAAACAGTACAACCTCATGGCCTCATCGCATGCAAGACTTATTTGATTTTCAACAAACTTTTGGTAACGCTTTGCACGACCCAAGTCGAGTATTAGAGGGGTTTTTCAAAATTTAAAATCATCAAAACAAAGCTGAGGCAAACTCTGAGTGACAACAACCTGGAGAATCTTATGTCGATGGCTTGCAAGCAGAAGAGTCTGGCCGGAGCACTGAGCCAAGGGGCTTTGGTCATTATCGGCCCTCCTTGCCATCGCCTTCTGCTTGGTCCCTTCTCCATCCCTTCTCTATCGCACGCAAGCTTTTTGTGTGCGAGTGTTATGTGTTCCAGTTTTGGTTATAATATTTAAATATTCTTGAAATAATAAACTTTATTTACAACAGGGGTAAAAAATTTTGATCGTCCTCAAAATTTGTAATTATATCTATACTACCTACCTACGTTTCAAGATGAAACTGAAATGTCAGTCCGCCGCCCACGACGTTTTGAGCAGAAGGAATTCATTTGAAAATCTGAAATTTTTGACAAAATACTTGGGTCTTCTTTTAGTTGAACTCGCAAGGTGTTCAACCCGATCGCACAAACCGGTGGGGGCTCAGTGGATCTAAAAAGGGGCTACAGGAGGGGTTTTGAAAGAGTTAGGTGTCGTCTTCGAACTATTTTTGGACGTAAAATCAATTTTTGGGACTCCTAAAAGCTTCCGGCTTCACCGTTGGGATCCATGGAGCTTTTGAAGGAAGCCAGGAAGTCGAATAAGGACTCATTTTTCTTCATTTTTCGAGTACCTAACCTTGATAATTGATTTTACGGGGTCCTCCATCCGTCCAAACACTAAACATGAAAATTTTAAAAAACAAATTCACCATGGGCCTGAGAATGAGCCTAAAATTCGAAAGAAATTAACAAGCGGGGGACATACATAAGAAGGGGTGGGGTGGGGGGGGGGGGTGAAGGTGAGGAGGGCCGGAAATGTCCAAAGCCTCTCGGCTCAATGCCCCAGCCAGATGCTCCTCTTGCGAGCCTTCATTTTATTGTTGATAAGCTTTAATTATTTACTTAACTGAAGAAATGTGCAAAATGCATCTTAGCTTGAAGCGCTATTTTTTTTGCATAAACGGTACCAACTAATTCACATACCAAGCGCCACTTTTATTTTTTCAAAATATAGGCGCTGTTATTTTCTCTTTCACCTAAGTATTAGGTTCACCCAGGTATTAAAAGTAAGGTCTTTAAATAGGTAACTGTGTGTGTGATGGAGGGGGCGGGGTAGGGCCGGTCAAATTGAATCGCCCGGGCCGGTCAAAACCGCCTATCCGCCCCTGGAACGTACCCTCGCTGAGATCGCATTTCGTTCACTGTGTAAAAATTTATCGTTATCGTTCACGAACTAACTGACGCTGGGCCGACTTTTCCTTTCTTGCACCCCTCGTTATCTTAATAGAGGGGGGGCCGAGTTTACCTTTTTGAAACAGGTCTGAACCGCGAACCCTTGGATTTGGGCCGACATTTCCTCCGCCCTTAAATATATGTATTAATTACGCTCAAAAAAGTTGTGTTTATTATTCTTGGAATAATACACCTATGTAGTCGCGACGGGAGGTCAAAAATTCTGATGACCCATCATTGACCCAACATTGATTGGCCTAACGTTGCTGGCACACAGAGCGCACTCGGCCTTCCGGCAAATGTACGGATCCGTACACCACCGTACGCCACCTCGAGGTGGCAGTGAAGTTGTAAATCTGAAATTTTGGCAAAATACTCGGTTTAACATCTAGTTGAGCCCGCAAGGTTTGTAGCCCGATCGCCCCAACTCTTGGAGAGCTTTGAGGCTAAAAAGGTGCTAAGGGAGGGCTTTTTTAAGTGTTGCGCCTATAGGGTCTCCTTAAGTGTCGTTTTCGAAGTATTTTTGGACGTAGAACCTTTTATTTTATTTTTCAAAAATATTTTCTTAATGACTTAATGAGAATTAATTGTTGTGCTCTTCATCAAAGAATAGTAAACCCTTGTGAAAGTTTGCAGCGTTTTTTTATTAATGTAGATACAAAGTCGTAATAATTATTACGTTCAACGCAAGTTCCTGGTAGCTCACGCCTGAAACATTGTTTAACGAACACGTGTTTAGTTCTCATGTGATCGATGCAGTTTCCGAGATGTGGACACACACAAATATTCACCCTTGCTAACACTCCAACATCGCTCGAACATAATCTCACCCACTCACCGAAATCATAACAGCCCAAGTGAAAGTTGACAAAATGTTGAAAAGGATTTACCGCTTGGTGGGAAGCCGAGGAGTCTTTTGCGCCAGACGATGCTTTTCCAGCGGGATCAAAGACATCTATTCAGAAGAAGACGATAAATGTAAACCACCCGAAAAAAAGAAAATCGGTAACATGGTTATCGAAGAAGATAAACCGTTCACCTGTAAACTACCGGAGGTTAAAGACAATAGTGAAAGGCCGGATTGTTGGAAAGGGAAAAAGGGTATGACAGAGAAAAGACTCACTCCTGCGACTCACGTGATATTCAATTTAGACGGAGTGGTTTTGGATTCTGAAAAACTCATTCACATAGCACATACTAATTATTTGCAAAAATTCAAAAAGGGGTTCCCTAACAAGTTGAAAATTCAGACAAGCGGCCTGAGTGAGCTGGATGCAGGAAAATTACTGATATACGAGCTCAGGTTGGACGAAATTATGCCAGGCATAAACGATACAGTGTATGCACAAGGTGTCAGGCAGCATTTCAGAAAGCTGTTGAACAGAATCAAGCTTATGCCCGACGTGAACAACTTGATATGTCATTTGTACCTGAACAAAATACCGATTGCGTTGGCCACCAGCAACACCGAAGCGATGTTCAAATTGAAGACCCGCTGTTTCCCAAGTGTCATTGAAAAGTTCTGTCACGTAACGTTGAGGTCGGACCCGGAAGTCAAAAAGGGGAAACCGGACCCAGACATCATGTTGGTTTCTATGAAGAAGTTCCTGAACGGCCCGACAGACAAATCAAAATACCTCGCAATCGAGGACAGTGTGGCCGGGGCCAGGGCAGCCAAAGCAGCCGGAATGCAGGTGCGGTTTACCTTGCGAAGGTTCTTGCACCAAATGTGCGATTCTCATAGTTCACAGCGAGATAGTTCGTTAGATACAATGCGATAAGGTTAATCTAAAATCGAACTAATTCACCAACTTTAATTTTCGCCCACCAGGTGGTACTTCTCCCCAGTCGGCCGATTACTCTCGAAATGGCAAAAAAGGAGGCAGACGTGGTAGTCGAAAAACTGACAGACATCGATTTGACTGATTTCAGACTTCCCATGTATCCTCGGGGTATGCAGTACAACTGAAAACCGTGCTTCGAAAATTGTTCGAAATAAAAAAAACTGTTTTGCTTGTGGCCATTTTGGTGGCTATTATTGACGAAATGTCGTTGAATGCGCAGGGGATCGTCCAACTGTCCAGGGACAGCCCTAGTGGGTACACACGGAGCGGTATAGTGGGAGGTATTACACCTCAGAGTAAGACTCCGTCCCATCGTCTCATTAAATTTAAGGCAGTAGCCCGTGACAAGCGGCTTGAATGTTTGTCAACACTCCGTCCCGAGGGGGAAGGACCCGCCCAAAGAAAAATGCAAGACTCAGTCCGACTCGGACTGTCCGAGCCAGGCATGGTGGAGACATATTCAGACAGCTGGGTGATCCACTGAATTTAAGAATCGCATATTGTTAGGGTCTTGACTGAGACATTCTGTTTGGCCGCCTGTTCTCATCGCATCAACATCCTGGGCCCATTCCCAAATCAAAACAAGAGAACTGGTTTGTCCTACTCGCCTCAGACAGGCTTGTACCGCTCTTCCTGCTGGCCTACAGGACTGCGAAGGAGTTCAAGACTGAGGACTGGGTTTGGCTACATGACAATGGACAGGTCCGTGGATCGTCATGACGATCTTCATGAATGGGATGAAGGACGTGGTTCTGTTCCAGTTTCTGCTGGGGAAAGTGAAGAAGATGGTCCATGTCAACAGGTAGCCTCTCGCCGACATAAAGGGGGGTAGTGTGATGGCAATCATCTCAGGATAGCGAGTTTTTCTCCAGGACGGAGTCTTGGATTTCGCTTGAACCACTTTGCTAATGGTCGGACGGAGTCTTGCATTTTCTTAAAGCCGGTTTGCTAATAGTGGGATGGAGTCTTGCTCTTTTCATATGCCAGTGTGGGCTCTTAATGAAGACACGGGACGGAGTCTTGGTCCTCCCGGTATAGCTGGTATACCAAACCTTGTTCCAGGATGATATCCCGACTCTTTTCAATTGTTTGTCGAATGAGCTCCAGTCGTGGAAGTAATTATTCGTGCAAAATACTAGAGCCAACTCACAAAGACAGTAATTTCAGGATTCAAATTCAGATAGTTGAGCCCCCCCCCCCCCCCCCCCGAATCCATCTTCAATGCTTACAGTTCACTAGGGGGCCATCCCCTGCTGGGTAAAGCCAGCCAACCCCGGACCTCCCACACCTGGCCTCATACCCCTTCTACTCGCTTTTCGATACCTAATTAATAGTTTTCTTGGAAGGTCATTCATTTGGAAAGTTAAATTTATTTGGATTCTTAAATCTATCCCATCTATTTTATAATGAGGAGCATAAGATAATCTTTACGATGGAGGTCTCATCCCACTCCTAAATACAAACCATTGTGGAAAACGGTACCTACTTTCGATTTTTACCTATTTGGGCTGTCGCAGGTCAGGGAGGGGGGGGGTGTACCCAGGCAGCCTACTTTTTTGTACCCAGTGTACGTTGCCTCAAATTTGAGGCACATTTATGTACCCAGTTGGATATCCCCCAATGCGCAGTACGAAGGCGGTCAGAGAGCATTTTCTCCGTTCAGACCAGTTTTTGTACAAACTCCGCGAGAATTTATTGAAGAAGTTATATGAGGGTCTGGCTTCGGCACGATCTTCTGCGTCGCCCGTTGTCCTTGGTCGCCAAGAACGAAGGTTACGGCCACGTTCGCCGTGGAATAAAATTGTTTAAAAAAAAAAGTACCTAATTATGTCCACTTCTTTGATAATGTAACGGCATTTAATGAACGAGCGTTTTCCCCTATTTTCGGGGTCGCAATGAGGATAAATTCAGACGGAGGGTTCCTTACCAAAGTTATTCCCAATGGCTTAATTATAGGGTGAACAGCGCACACGGCCCTCAAACCACTGGTTAATTTTTTTTTTTTAATTGTGGGACCTTCGAGGAATGAATAAAATTGACTCATTTAGTTATTTTACGGGCCCCTTTGTTCGGGGCTCCATGACGTTTACTCCATCCTTTGGGTGTCGTATCCAAAAGGAATTAGGCTCCTTGGACCAAACGCAGCTGGCTTGACGTTGGTACCTAGGTATCTAGTGAAATCGGAAAGAACCAGAAGAAGAAGGATGTTGTTGTAATCGCAAGTTTCGTTTTATGTTCGCTTCAAGTTTTGAACGGATTTTGAAGGCAAGGGGACAGTTTCCACGCACGTTTTGAGAGTAGCATAGCAATAGCGAGCAAACAATCGATTTCACCGATTAATCGTCCGTCCACAATCGATTTTTCGTCCTTAAACTTTCAAATCAATTTATCGTAAATTGGTTAAAGTGGACGCACACAGAATGTATTAGAAACTGTAAAGTAGTCAAATATAAAAATTCAGAACAAAAAGGAAATTCAATAAATAGTCCATGGACTATTATACTGTATTGCAATAAAGAACTTTTTAAAGGCTATTCAAGGCTATATATTTACGACCAATAAAATTTGGCTTTGACTTTATGCCCACTTCCGCGCCTCAGGTGATTCTTACCTGGTTAGACCTGTCTTCTTCCCGAATCCGCGTCTAAAAACTCGAACGCGTCTCATTTCCGCTCCTGAGGGATGATGACCTTGTGATGATCAAGGAGAATGCAGGTAGGTACACTAGTTGCTCCAACTATTGGTACCTATTTTAATTTGTTATTTTAGGAAGGGCTTTTCTCCATTTTTTAGGTTTTGGGAAATCATGAAAAACTTCCTAGTTCTCTCAATTTTTGACGTATAGGTAATTATGGGGAAATTTGAGCGTCTGGGTGCACAGTTTTATGGCACCTATCATGCCATCTGCACAGTCCATTTACAATTTTTTCGGGCATAATGCTGCCACTTCGTCTCAAACCAAAAAATGCACCATACAAATTGCAGGACTTCAATACCATTTCATTTTCGATAATTGATTTTATAACGTCGGTAATCGGCCCAGAAAAATCGGAAATTTAGCAAAAATCGTTTCTCAATTCCCATCCCTTGCTTCAACAGGTAATAGCAACTGTTGGAAATGCTCAAATATTGGAGATAGAGCTTCATGGGGGCGTCTTGTGGACTATGTGAGCCGAATCCCATCAAAATTGGTCGAACGTTTGGAGAATAAATGCAGGAAAATGGGAAATATTTTCCGATTTTTATCCAATTTTGACCAAAATGTTCATTAATATGTCCCCTAAGCTTCAAGTTTAATAATATTTGATAATATTTGGCCTTATCCAACCGTCAGTAACTATTGAGAAACTGGGTGCAAACGTAGGAAACCCGCCCTCAAAAATCCGCTTGCATTCACGAAAGTTCTCGAAATGTCAGGATATTTTTGGCTTCGATTCTCACGAGTGTCTCAGTAACTATTTTGAGTCCCATTTTCAAAATGTTCAACGTGATCATGTTATAAATAATTTATGACATAACAATTATTGTTATGTTCAACCTAAAAAGTGAAACAAAACGTGTTTGTAAGGAACTTTGCCTAACCAAATAGGGACCACCCACGCGTATTAACCCAAACGTTTAATCAATGCAAGGGATATTGACATTTTGGAACTCTGGCGTTACGGATAGGGGCAAAGCGTTGGAAACTGATGAAATGATGGCAGAAGGGGAGTTTTTTCTTTCTTTTTTTTCGATTGACTACTCATTGCTTTCTGATCACTTACTTCATTCGAAACTCCTTGACCAAAAAAACTCGTCCCCCGTACAACCGCGGAAACGGACCAGCCCCTAATAGCAGGCCCACCGAACCCTCCGGACGGAAGAAGGCTATTTTCGACAACCGGAGTTACAAGTTGAAGCAGTTATCAAACTCGGAAATTCTGCTGGCCAGATGCCAAATTTCCCGCCACGTTTTTCATCTTTTAAGAAGCGACAAAATCCCCAACCATTGAGTGAAAATCCGGGAGGGATTTCTTCCCTTTCATTTGAATGCGAGGAACTGCCTTGCCGAAAAATAGATTTCATATTTATTACAAAACCAGCGAAAATAATAATCCACAACGTGGAAAAAATCCATTTCGAAATTCTACAGGAAACCCAAAACCTTGTGCTAAAGTGTTAGTGTACAATTTAAGCTAAACGGACGATTGGTACGGTGGTTAAGTTTTGGATCGAGGGGCGGACAATTGGTACTACGACCCCGGACCATTGGTAATGTGCAGGTAGTAAGATTTAAATTTTTGTGGGAATTCTACATAAAAGCTTGCCATCTGTTCAAACACGTTGTCAACTTTCAGAAAAGCAAGAGAGTTAATCATTTTGCATTTCTTAGCTAAATTAACATCAGCTCTACTTTTCTTACATCCCGAAATCCTGAATTGTCCTCCACGTAGATTAGCACAAATGAAAAAAAAAAAAAAATCCTTGGACACACATTTTGTCAAATTTCCCATCATTTTCTCAAAACTTAACCATGTGGCTACCAAACTGTAAAACAACAAAATTGTCAAAATACCAATAATAACTTTTTTCTAAATTGCTTTCATGAGAAGAGTAATTAGTATTCTTCTCACAGGAGCAATTTAGAAAATAAGTGAGAAATCGGCCAGAGGTACAACCATTGCATGTACCTCTGGCCAGACCTGTTTGTACTTCCGGGAGTACATTCTGGGAGTGTAAATGAGGAAATCAGTAAAGTGGATTGCTCAGGTGGCCAGAGGTACATACATCGCCCACTTGAAAACGGCAACATGGGGAGTGTGCTACGTTACAATTTGTTGCCTGGGACTATGAATTCAGGGCAGACACAATAATTATTTTTGACATGGCTGGGCGTAGTAATAGCAATCAGACACATTATGTTATTTAATATACCCAATATATATTATCTCGGCTAACTGAGGCATCACTAGGGAAATTGAAAAGCCATCGGATCAATACTACATGGACTTCGAAGACTTGGGAATCGGGGGTCAAAATTTGATTATTTAATAATCTGATCATTTTTCGGGGCCGAGCATCGAACAATAGGCAGATTAGAAGATCGCACCAACATGATTTAATCATAAATTCAAAGAAATGATGTTGAGGAGGATCTTGTTTCGGTTGCGAGTCGCAACTAATGGCATCAAAATATAACAAAGCTGGGTAGACCGTCTTCTCATTACTTCTTTTAAAACCACTTTGTACGGGTGGTGGCTTTTAACTCTCTTCGTAAACAAAAGCGATTAGGCGTTGGAGTTAGAAAGCGTGTCCGACTTACGTGGACGTTTCATTATTCCGTTTTTTTTTTCTGTTAGATGTTTTCCGGTTTCTAAGATGACAATCGCGACGTTTAATTAGATGCCAACTCTTAGGAAGCCTTTAGGGATTTAGAAGACCTCATAATGGCTTGTCTTCTTGTAAGCAGTGATCTGCAGAAAAAATCTACAACCACGATCGATTGTATAATTTTACTGAGAAGCTAATTAAGTTCGATAAGGTGTCAAGTCATCATCTATTACTGAGAGGAAATGGCAGTTCCATTAACGGACGAAACTAAGCCATCATGGAAATGCCAAACGATTAAACGTGACCTTGACGATCTCAATGTCGTGGTAGACATCTCATGGGCCAGCAGTTCCCACAATTGATGAACAAGAACTTGAGACAATCCGATCAACTTCCTGTATTTTTCTGGGTCGGAGCGAACTACTCTTCTAGTTAGAATAAATCAGGATTAAACTGAAAACACCATTGTTCTTATATATTATGAAGAGCTTCTCGTGACCACGGTGTCAAACGAAAGCGAGTTCTTATCGTCATGATCTTATGTTACAGGTATCGGCTATGAAACGGCCTTGGATATTGCCAGGAGAGGTGCCAGAGTTATCATGGCATGTAGAAACATGGAGGCTGCTGCTAAAGCAAGAGGTAATATATTCAGGAGGTGGAGCAAATAGTCTTGCAATTTTAAGTACGGGGTTGAGCGGAACAGACTGTGCCCGTAAGAGGGTCACGGATACACTGATTTTAATATTGCATGCCAGAGGTATCGATGAGTTGACCTTATCGATGAGAGGACAACATTCCTTCTATTTTTCATAGACCGAAATGGCGTCGAAAAATGTTAAATCTGAATCACCTTAAACTACGTGATGAATAGGGCTCGGATTGATAGGATCGATAAAATCTCTAAATAAGCACATTGAACACAGCAAATCAGACCGAACAATAAGATCAAAAACCCCACAAATAATACCTTATTTAGGATCAAAAAACCTGTTGACATGCTCAAAAATGCTTTTAAAAAAGCTTGATATGCAAAAAATATGATAGCATGCTTTCCAAAAAATCGGAAAAGTATTAAATCATTCGTAGAGTATGCATTCGAAGATTTTTTACTAATTAAATATAAAACTAAATAGTTAATTATGTATCATTAATAATTATTATTGAAGAAAAAAAGTGAAAAAGTAAAATATGTGCATGAAAAATCAAACCACTAGTAATTATTATGAAACGTGGCTATTATTGTAGGTACCTTCCTACCAACCTACTGAATCACCAATATTAAAATTTAATATTCATTCAATGAATCCGATCCCTAGTGATGGAAAACTTGAGCTTTAATTCTAAGCAGTTTATAGTCATAGCACTTCTTTGTAATTTTTAAAGATTAAAATTTAACCATTTGAATGCTCTTCTCCTCGCGCTTTAAACACGGCCTTTTTGTTTCAGAGGAAATCGCAGAAAAGTCGAAAAACAGCAACGTATTGGTGAAGAAATTGGATTTGGGGTCGTTGAAGAGCGTCCGGGAGTTCGCCGCTGACGTGAACAGAAACGAATCGCGGCTGGACGTGCTGATACATAACGCCGGGATGGCCAACACTTTCGAGAAGAAAGTCACTGAAGATGGTCTCGAAATCACAATGGCCACCAACATGTACGGCCCCTTCCTCCTCACGCACCTTCTCATCGGTGGGTTGAAAAACAGAACTTTTTTTTTTTTTTTTAAGGAAACCGTTAGCTGTCTGAGGGCACACAGCAATATTAATCTCTTGTTGTCTACAGATTTATTGAAGAGGTCAAAGCCCAGCCGAATAGTGATTGTTGCCTCCGAGCTCTACAAACTTGCCAACCTGTACTTGGAAAATCCGAACCCAATCAACACATTTCCCGCCTACTTGTATTATGTTTCCAAAAGAGCTAACATTCTTTTCACTAAAGAGCTCTCCAAAAGGCTTGAAGGTTCAGGTAATGATTTCTCTAAATAGCCGAATTTCTGTAAATACGAGAGACAAAACTTTTAAACATTGAAAACTGTTTTCAGGCGTGACCACCAATTGTTTACACCCTGGGATGATTGACTCAGGAATATGGAGAAACGTGCCTTTTCCACTCAATCTCCCCTTAAAAGTCATCGTGAAAGTTTTCTTCAAAGTAAGATTTCCATGGCAAAATTTATAATAGAAATGAATGTTAGAGAATTGAAATGTATCAAGGATGTTTCTGTTGCAGACGCCGGAGAAGGGAGCGCAGACGTCTGTTCATCTGGCGGTCTCGGATGAGTTGGACGACATCAATGGGAAATACTTCATGGACTGCCGAGTAAGCAATTCCTTGACTTGTGTTTCTATAGAAACGCCCTATAGGGTGAAAATGCGTTATGACGAGGAGGGTCACTTGGATGAGCTGGGTTTGGCTAGGCCTCAAGCTCACTGGGCTTCAGGCTGACGAGGTGGCTCACTGGGATTCAGGACTGACTGCGAATGAACTCTCCTGTTCATTTCCTGGATCCCATTCAAACCTCTCATCATCACTACTCTTCCCGTTCATCTTTGACTCATTTTTTTACGTTAATCTGCCATCTTTTTTGCGGTATAAAAAAAAAAAGTTATGAAAGTATTTACCCTTTCACGACTAGCGACGAGATATGTCTCAAGAAGAAGTGAAGCCTCTGGATCAGAGTCAAGTTAGAAGGTGAGGATAAGTGCCAGTACCAGAGGTGAGAGCTTCGTCTGTTTACAAAATTTGTATTAAATACAAATTTTGTAATTTAATCAGTCGGAGCGCTGATCAGCTTGGTTCAAATCCGGGACCAATCGCCAATGTTTGACCAAAAGTCATTCACGTGTTGTAATAGGGTCAGGCGGGGTAATTTTAAACAAAATTTTGATGTTTCAACTTCAACCTCTCCTCTACTGGGTTAACTCAGAGGGACAAAGTTGCGTGTTCATGTCAACCAGTGATTATCCCTAGATTGACTAAACTCAAAATTTTCGCTCTGACTGCATTTGGGGGCGATTGAGAGCCTGTTTACAATTACCCCATAGTGTTTACATTTACCCCCGAATATATGGGGTAATTGTAAACAGGCATTTATCAGTCGCAGTCAGTTGATAAGTTGCATTCATTTGGACAGGCAATAATCACTGTCATTTATTCTCGTGATAAAAGCATGTTTTTACCCCAACAACTGACTGTTTTTCACCCAACTTTACCCAAGCTATTTTTTCACCCTATTTAAAATCAAATCTAATTTGCCCGGCATCTGAAACAAATAAATGTTGTATGTTCAATACAAAGTGATCATTTATGAAAAAAACCCACAGGGTATACTGCTTAGAGCATTTGGCTAAAATTCAAGAAACATGGAACATGCTTTGCCTAGTAACGTTGACAAGCAGAAAGAAATCAACAATTGGCAATTGTTTGATAAAAAATAGCTCCTTTGTTCTCCTAACCTCCTAATACTTGTGTGACACTTCTACGTCAGCCATCTCGCGTCACGTTTTCGGGCAGTTAGCTCAAGGCTAAAGCATGTTCCATGCTAAAACTGGTTCAATTTGGTTGACAGTGTCCACTTCGATTTTCAATTTTTATCACAAGGCTATGAACACTCGCCTGATATGTGATGATCAGCCGGTCAAAAAAAGCGAGAATCCCCTTATATCTCTCATCGAGGTTGCCTTGATGAGGTTTACTTGAAATTTAGTTCCACAATCAACTACAGGGGCGGTAATGGCTCTTGTTTCCATTTACCCGTTGTTTACATTTACCCCGCCTGACCAAACCTGTCTTGTCGGCAGACAATTCATCTCTGCACGCAAGTTTATGTGAATCCTTTCTCTGGGGCAAGAATTTCTAAAGCTTTTCCAAGCAAAGTGTGAGGTCGGCTCCTGCCCTAATGGTGAAAACCAAGTTGGTTAACACAAAAAACCCACTTTACATTACTTAGTTACCAAACTTTGAAAAATTGTAGCTCCCTCAATTTTTGAGAGTCCCGGTACTGAGGTACCTACTGAAACATTCAGTGTAAAGGAAGGCCCAAAATCGAAAAAATGCAAAATAAGGCGTATTTGACCCAACTTTTAAAAAAAAACTGCTATAATTTTCGGATTCAGCACCCTCGAAAACCCCTAGTAAAAAGAAGGCGGCAACTCGTTTTTTTTTTTTTTTTTGTTTTTTTTAGACCAGCGTTATTACCGACGTTTTCGACCTTACAGCGTAAAATGTTTTTTTCAACACACGAGGTTTTGCAGGTTCACTGTCGTAATGTTGCGACGATGGTCTTTCTCTCACACGACGCTCGGTTTCAGGAACATTCGCTGTCCAATTCCGTTCAAGATGACGCGAAGGCGAAGAGGTTTTGGGAAATATGCGAGCAAATGGTCAAACTGACACCTACGGATCCGCGGATTTGAAATTCAACCGACCCGCCCAAAAAGAACTGGGTGTCACACGGGCAGCCCAACTCAACTTCCGCTGCTCTACCCCGTGGCGTGTAAATGTGCAATTTGGAAGAGGACGTGTACGCCATTTATCACAAAGTGGGAACTGAATCCTCGGAGTACATCTCTGGTCTCATGAACAATATTGAGAATCCTAACGAATCAGCCAATTGTGAATTAATGGCGGCAGATTCAATTCTACTATAGCATACTAAGGCCCTCTATTTTTTGTGATAAATTTAAACGCTCAACTCTCTTCGTGGTGCTGTTGTACCTCTGGTGGACTGATGCTACGGGTAAATTGTTTGTTGTGGGATTCATTTAACGTTAAGTGAACGAATAAGTAATAAAACTATTTAGCCTCAGCTTAGTAGTAGTTTTTCAAATCAAAGGTCAAGTACTAAATGTAAATAAAATGATAAGTGATTCAGTTCCTGGTGTCCTACGAATCGGTAGATGGTACAATATGCTGCAAAAAGATCATTGTTTACATTTTCCACTTTAAAAAAAGTTTCGTCGGATTTGGAGGAGGTTGAGTCTCCGTAGGAACGCCAACTAAATTTTCGGCGTTTTTATGATCTGAAATTCGATGAAAATGGATCTTTTACTCCCAACACGTACCAACCATTTGTGATTAGCAGTCCTGGGAAAGCAACAGCAACACCATCCCCTGGGTTTGAACCAATGAAGAGCTTAGAATAAATTGAATATGCTAGTAGCGAAATAGTATGAGCTTTGTTAATGATATATGTTATTCGAGGATGTATTTTGTACGAACAACAATAAACACTCCTTTTTTAATTAGTTTCGTTCTACCAGTTCCAAAACGTGCGTCCTCACTTGGTGTGGACGTTTGTCAAACCCAGTGCCCAGTGCCCGTGGGTCAACCCAGTTCAGATAATAATGATAATATCATTATATTATTATCATGCTTCTACGGCAGACATTCCCGATCTTCCCTGATTGCCTTTTCAGATCCAACTAGCGACAGGGAGCCCACCCTCATTGTACCCCTTGTCTCATCATATCTTTTTGGGCTTTTAACAAAGAGTTTACAGTTTACGTCAGAAATAACATTAACACGTCATTAACATAAGCCCTCACTAGTCAAAAAACCACCCCACAAAGCAACATTAACCTCAATATTAAGCTTCGTTGTAGATACATGGAAAGATAGACAACTGATGACAAGAGGTGGACCTATCAAGATCTAGGCGACGTGCGACCCTAATGAAGAAAATGTCGTACGGTGAGAGGATTTCCAGGTAGTACTGCTGGGATCGAGGACGAGCTAACATCTCCAAAAAATAATAATAACATCGTGATTTCGGAAAATTATTTGGACAATTGTTTTTTTGCAATGCAGTCACATTTCAATACCAACACCAAATTCAAACTCGAGGCTCTAAACGGATGATAGTTTCACACATTGTTTTCCACTAGGGGTGTTGGCTATGTTGGCCGTGATTTGGATAGGCGTCGTATGGACGGCTTCCGTGTCCAGCCAAATGGAGAGCGACTTTGGGGATTTCGACCAAGTTGAAACCTACACGAGGATACTACTTCACACGAAGAATGGCAGCATCCTGGGGGGTAAGTAGAAGTGTAACTTATAGATTTTCCTCAAGTTTCGAGAGCACCGCCTAAGCCTTCAACGCCGACGCACAGTGGTCCAGATCGCTAATCTGGAAAATTAAAAATGTTAGTCTCCCAGGTTTTTAATTTTGGCACTTTGAATACGTCTCTGGCTAGGTTTAAAGCTGAAGGTACGTATCCGTTATCCTCCCCCCCCCCCCATCTTAATTTTGGTTGGCTTTGGGTGCCTTAAAGCCACAGATTAAACTACTGAGGGGGGTTACAACGGAAAAGTAACAAGCTGAATCCGATGGTGAAATCAAAATATAAGTACCTACCTAAAATTGGGGATACCAAGCGGAATGAAGGAAACGATATTTCCTAACGATAATATAATATATTTAGGTAGTACGAAGTGATTTAATCCTTCTATTGCATCTGAAGAACTAGAGAAAAAATTACTCAGATTTTTACATAAGAAAATTAAAAAAAAAAAAAAAAAAAAAAAAATTAGCCGAGGGAAAGCTTTCGATAGTTCTTCTGACTGATTTTTAAATTCAGTAGCCAGCTTTGGTGAGACCATCAAATCTCCCAAGAGGTCTGCTGTATCTTTTTTTCACCCTTGGCTCATTTGTACATCCAGTGAATTTTCCTCGACTTGTTTTGTAACTAGTCTATTTTTTGTGGATTTACGAGCATCATTGAAGAGTTTTCCCTGGCCCCCCCTTAGTCTTTACAATTCTCTCAAAATAAATTTTCAGACCAGGAAAAAAAATCATATTTTCCGGATTGCAAATATTAAATATTTGCAATCCGGAAATAGCTGCAAATTTTGCAGCTGAAATTAACGAAAATATGATCTACGATACTGGTAGTTTTCGAGTATATAACCGGTTCCAGGTTCTACTAAGTTCCGCAGAATTCCTAGCATAATGTAAGGTGGATGCGGCGAGATAGTGGGAATCCATCTTAAAAAAGACGATTTAAGAAGAAATAGTCTATTTCCACGATAAAAATATATAAACTTGTAGACGCGTTTCGGTTGATTAGACCATCATCAGTACAATACAGAATGAGGAAGATGTGAGAAGTTACTTATATACAAAAGTGAAATGACCTGGATGTAATTAGGTTAATGGCCTGGATGTAATTAGGCGTTCCCCGTTAATTGACATTTTCTTGTGAGTCTTCCTTTCACTTATTTGCCTTTCACATTACCTTTCACCTTTCTCCTTTTATGCCACCTTTCTAATGCCACGCCCATTAGAAGGCACATTTCACTTTTGTATATAAGTAACTTCTCACATCTTCCTCATTCTGTATTGTACTGATGATGGTCTAATCAACCGAAACGCGTCTACAAGTTTATATATTTTTATCGTGGAAATAGACTATTTCGTCTTAAATCGTCTTTTTTAATTCCTAGCATTTTAAAATTGATATCTGTACTTTTTTTCTAGTTTTACCATGCAATAGTACTTGTAAAAGTAGATTTTCAGTTGAAAATAATTTTCATGCAGATTCTGCATTAGCTAAATAATTATTATAGTATTTTTTTTACCTTCACTTGGCCCATCCACATGCCACAAGAAATTAGGAGAAAAAATCACCATTTACCACACGGGACTTATTGAGAGACTAATGATGCTCAGATGCGAAAAGCGGTAATTAGCTAAGGGGGCTCCCCCCCCCCCCCCCACCAATTAAGGGATAAACCCGAGTAGGGTCCGGGAAAATAATGAGGCAGGGTAGAGCACGAGATGGGTAATTGTCTCCCTCTTCAGCTCGAATTGGGTCCGCCGGTAAAACACATAGCAGCAAGGTTGCTAGGTGCCAACGGCATAGGAGACATCCTGGCGACGGAGGTTGTATTGCCTGCTGCACGACTCATATGCTCGGTCCAAACAATCCTGAACCTTCAGGCACACCACAGGCAACTGTTTGTGGGAGGTGACGCGGGGGTCTGTTACTACCTTTAGGGGGGGACGTTCTCCCAGGAGTATCCAGTTTGAGCTCCTCCCCAGATCTCTTTTGTTCCTTGGAATGCTGGACTGTTACATTGATGGACGGTGGTGAGCAAACCCAATCTTCGGTAATTACAGGTCCCAAGATCTTTGATTGCCCCTAATGTAGCTTCTGATAGCAGTTTTCACGACGCGGTTCACCCTCTCGGTAGGGTTTACTTGGGGATGGTAATTGACAGTAGGTAAACCAAACCTTGACAAAATATTCCTCCATCTTCTTCTGGAAGACGAGACCTTTGAACCGAGAATCATTGTCACAAATCAAAATTTTGGATAAACCAAAAATCATTAAGACCTGCTCTTCCAAAAACTTGTCCGATGGACCAGCAGTGCTGGAGCGGATTGGATGCAACAGACTGAACTTGCTGGAATAATACGTATCTACGAGCACAGCGATTCTGGTTGAACGAGATGGACAAAGGGCCAATAAGCTGTATGTAAAATGTATGTATGCAAGTATGACTACAAGGAATTCTAATTGTAATAATAATAAAGAAGAAGAGTAAGAATAAAGCATGATTTTTTACATGGATACCTACTAACACACTTCGGGATTTGCCCATCGAAAATAGTGCAGATCTAAAACCGCCAGGGCATTCCTCAATAATACCTACAATTGCTCAATTGTTATTTTGGCCGCTTGGGCACCTCCAGAACTGTCCGCGACAGAATCGCGAATTGCCCGATTTCGCCTTCTGCCCGTAACACATACAAACAACTATACAAGTTGCCATGGTTCAGTCACTCAGCGACCAGAGACAACCCAGCCTTCTTCCTCGTGGTGTCTCCTGGGTAGCGCTAATTGGCTTGGACCCAATTCGTGCTCCTGACAAAAAAGGGGGGAACCCAACTCGAGCACAGAGGGAAGCATGTCGGGACCCAACTAATGCCTTTTTTTTGGATTCCGGGACCCAACTCCACATTTCTCAAAGTACAATATCTCCATTGAACAATTATATCTATCAAGTTCTCACGATCTACAGCATGGCAAGTTAGCCAATACCAAATGGCGTAGGGGGAAAAAAGGTTCTCACGATTAAGGACCTTGGATTTTAGACTTTTTGACTCGCCAGATTTTCAATTATCCGGAGCTCAAAACATGACAAAGATTCGTTTCTTTTCCAGGACCAAGAGCAGACTCTGGACCACTCATCATAGATTATCCTTTTCCTATACATCATACGTCATTTGATTATCACCACCCACACCAAACATCAAGTAAGTTTTGAAAACCGTCTCTGCATTAAAACGAGTTCACGGCACATAGATAACATTGGCAATGTACAAAATCAATAAGGCGATATCACGTATTGGTTCGCAGGCCCCGAATACAGCCGACCTCCGGCTAGTGTCCACAAACCGCAGTATTCCCAGCAGTACACGCAAGCAGGCAGTTCGCATTATTCGCATATACCTGTGGCAGACACTCACGAGAAACTGTCATCGTTTCATCATTTAGGTGCAGGTTATGGCCACCATTCGTTTCTGCACCCCCATAAGAAAAAGAAGTTTTTGAAAAAAGGCGGCAAATATCTTGTGCCTCTGCTAATCACACTGGCAGCAAAAATAGCCCATTTGCTGCCCACCCTCAAGCTAATGCTTTTGGCCCTGTTCTCGTTGATGTTGTTCGCCAAAAAAGCTTTCTTGGTGAGCGTTGGAACGTTTCTGTTAGTTCTTTATGAACATTTCTCCTCGAAAAAACAGAACTCGGGCACATTGAGCCTGTGGAAGGACAGAGAACAGGTCCACAAAACCAACCAAGACGTTCACCCAGTGTACAGCGACATAGGCGGTGAACACAAGACGGGCTCCGATTGGTGGGCCTTGGAAGCCTCAAATGGGACGAAAATCATTCCGCGTGAAGGGGAAAAATGGCGGAGATGGTGGGCACCGCAAGTCAAAGGACCTGCAACTCCTCCAAAACGGCTGCCGCCGCAACTAGAGGAAGCAGCTTCTCTCAGGGACAAGATAAGAAATAACCTTAAAACATTATTCGGAAATGCAGACTACAACAGTTGAAATATTGTACTGAGCATAATTATTTTTTTATTAATCTTGACTTTGTTGTAAAATTGTAATTCATTCAAATTAAACAACAAAATGCTTACTACGTAGTTGTACAGCACAACAAGATTATTACGTGGGGTTCTGTTTGTTGGATGCAGGGGGAAGATCCCATACCTCTGGCCAGTTTTTGAAAAATTGACTTTTCAATAACAGAATAATCATAATTTTCAAATCTCTCATCATTTTCTCAAGAAGTAACTATTTGGCTACCAAACTGCGAAAAAAATTGTCAAAATTTGGTATTTTGGCAAATTTTTCGCAGTTTGGTAGCCAAATAGTTACTTCTTAATAGACCCCTACTTGGGACAGAAGGATTGATAACCCCAGTCATAAAATATTACCTCGTCAATGTGCAGGTCTCGTTACTGTTAATTTCTACTAGGATCTAGTTTTCAAAATAGTGTAGAACCTAAATTTTGTCAGATATAACCATCAAATTTAATCATCCTTGGTTTAAACATGATAAAAATACGATTGAGAGAGGGGCGAACAAGACTTCTCCAAATAACAACAAACGAATGAATATATTATACAACGGAAACGGTTTTGTACAACATTGACTTTCTAATATTTATCGGCTGAAATTCCAAATTCAAATTATTGTAGTTTAAAGTATGACAACTAACTATGTCTTAGGAAATGACTGATTACTTCAGCTTTGTGAAGAGGTCCTTAACAACGCAGCCGTCGACACAATGAATGAAGTCGAACAATTCTTCAAGGCAGGTCTCAGTGGTTTGACTCCTGGAGTTGACCCGGTTGTTGCATTCTTCTAGTTTGTCTTGCCAAGAGGAGCATTTAGGAGCACACTCGCTTTTAAGAGTGTCCTGAAATGAGAAAAAGGTTTTAGTGTGATGCACTACAGCAGGGTTTCCCAAACTGTGGTCCGCGAAGAACCAAGAAAAATTTAGGTATACATTCTTTCAAAAAATAACGTAGAGTGAATAAATACGATAATTGGTTTTAATTATTAAAACCTCACAAATTCATTTTACCGCAAATGAAAAAATGAATCGTCAGTTGTATCGGGATTGGGTCATACGAGAATTTCCACTCTTTCGCCGAGCTTTCGAAAATTATAATATAATTTTCGAAAAATATTATTTTCTTCTTCAGGGCTAAGAGAGAAGTTATCGTGTGGATGTATCAACGATGTCAATTAGAGGTAACCGGGACACACCAATCGTTTGATTAGAGCTGGGAGTGGAAGGTACTATTGAAAGAGAGGAGAAATTTTAACATCATAAAAAATATAAAAATGAAAAAAGTTTGGCAGCAAGACGTGCGAGACAATAACTATGTGATATGATATCACTGTGATAAGATAATGACCCTTATATAATAATAATATAATTTTCGAAAGCTCGGCGAAAGAGTGGAAATTCTCGTAAGACCCTAGTCCCGATACAACTGACGATTTACTACTTTTGGATCGATCTCCAGAATAATCTACAGAAAAAAATGAATGAATAAAATAATAACAATGAATACTGAAAACAAAAGTTGATGGGTAGGATAAGTGTGGAGGGACTTGGCTGGTCTCTCGGTCGCATTCCCGGAAATTTCAGAGTTGTGGTGAACGTTCCAGTGATGTCACGAGTTTTCCCCCTGATTTGGGGGTATTTGTCTGGTCGCCGGATGATTTTGGGGAGGGATTTATATTTTATCTGGGGGAAATTTATCGGAAAAATAATAAATTATTCAGAAGATCAAAAGATTTTATAATAATTATAAAATCTTTTGATCTTCTGCATAACTTAATTATTAAAAAGACGAAAACTTCTCATGTAAATTTTCATCCTCCCTCAATGTGAGGGAAAATATGGTAATATTAGAATTATTTTTCCCATTGTTGGAATACCACCAACGTTTTATTATTCTTTAACCAACCCACATCTGAATGGGAACGAAAACTTTGGCCTGATAATACTTATGAAATCATTTGACTTTTTGCGTTTTCTTCTTGGTATAAAAATATACAAGCCAGTATCAAAGTTGATAGGTAGGTACCTCGATAAATCCATCCTCAGTCATCAACGGCAGGAATTGTTAGCATAATATGCTAACAATATATACAAGCATAATATGCTAACAATATATACAAGTATAATATGCTAACAATATAGGTATACATTTATGGAGGGAAGTCGTTACATTTCACTGCTGGCGCTCCACTTTTTAAAAAGCTTTTTAGCTTTTTAAAAAGTGGAGCCCCAGCAGTGAAATGTAACGACTCCCCTCCATTGATGTAGGGATGATGGGTTACCATACGTCCTTTTTTAAGAGTCCTTCTTTCGGAGGGTCCTTTTGTCCATTTCTTTTTTTGACTAAGTGGCGTTTAAAAAAAAAGGACGCAAAAAAGCCACCTACTCATTTCAACTGGAGTTTCCGAAATGGGTCCTGTGAATGAGGCATGCAGACGAAATAGGCCCTGACTCGTCTTTTTGTTACCAATTTTGTTAACGAATTTTACAAGGCGTTTGGGTGCGACCAAAATGGGCCCCAGATTCCAGTTATTCACCTAGGGGGCCAACCCCGGCTGGCTGAGGCCAGCCCACCCCGACCTCCCCCAACCGGCCTCACAGCCCTTCTACTTGTGTTCGGATAATGCAGTTTTTTTCCTAAAGAAATTTGGAGCTACCGGAGCTCAGATGCGCCAAATATCTCACTTTGAGAAACGTTTGTGCCACCACTTTGCTAATGAATATAATGAACCGTGTTAGGCTACCATGATCACACCCAGGTTGGCTCATCAGCAATAATTGTGCATTATTCTGTAGAATTATTCTGCAGGCCGGTAGAGCACGCACCCGAAATGCCAAACAATCTCTAAGGAATCAACAACATTAACGGGTTCACTACATGAAATCAAGATCTATATTAAAGCTTACATGGGGGTCCACCAAATCCTCCTCCTCTTCTTCAGCCTGAGCTGATACGGCGGGTACACTGAACCAGCTCCACAGAGGCATTTCGTGACGCAGCACTGAGTTCTCGACGAAACACCAGAAACTAATTTCCACTCAAGAGAGCGAAAAAAGGTTCGGCCTAAATGGGGTTCGTGGGGCGAAAAAATCGGATCCTTCACGAAGCACGGGGTGCAAAAGACAGCTGACTGAAAAAGGGTAGCCAACAAAACCAACCGAATTCACATCGCTGATTTCACATTTGTTTTAGCCTTGGAGCTTTTCGAGACGAGAAATTTCAGCTGCTGAAGGTTACACTCGTATATTTCTAACAACATCAACGTTAGTTTCAGTTTCACTTGCCCAGCGTAGAGTAGAGATGGATATCGTTATACTAAAATCGATCATTTTGACTCGATTTTACATCGGACCTAAAAAAGGATTCTCAGAAAATCGGGTCAAAAACTCAGCTCTCTTGTTTTATTATTCTTGAAATAATACACCTGTATTCGCGACGGGAGTCCTCAAATAATATCAGGATAATTTTATCGTGACACATTTTGACAAATCATGGCAAATTTATTTAATACGCTTCAAGATGATTAGATTCCAAAAAATTTAATAAAATTTCCGTACACCGTCCGAGCCGTTTCGGGCAGTAGGAATTTTTTTTAAATCTGAAATTTTTACAAAACACTCGGTTTACCATCTAGTTGTGCCCGCAAGGTTTTCAGCCCGATCGCCTACCAAGCCGTAGGTCGCTATGGGGCTAAAATGGGGCCACGGAAGGGTTTTTTAAAGGTTTTCGGCTATAGGGTCTAGTTAGGTGTTGTTTTTAGTAATTTTTGACGCATAATCCATTTTTCGTGGTCCCACATCTGACGAACATTGTACCTACAGAAAAAATATTTTCAAAAATAGGTAGGTACCAATTAGTACCTAGGTACCAATTTGTTTATTGACACAGAATTAATTTTTGCAAAAGTAGCGTATATCAAAGAATAATAAACCCTTGCGTAAATTTTGCAGCGTTTTGAATGACGTAGATCAATTTTTGCACAATTAACCCAAATCAGAGAATAGGTACTTATGTAAAATTTGATTTCTTTCATCAATTAAAATGTAATTGATGTTTATTTAATACACTTGAGGAAGTAGGTAACGAGTTGATAACATACAAAAAATACATACTTATCAACTCGGTTCCACCGAAATTTAAAACAGTTTAAACTGAGGTTTGCACCTAAAGCGGCGATTTAGCCGAAGACGTAGATGACTAAAATAACCGTTTTAATATTGTTGAGCTTGTTCTTCCTTCTTGGCGAAACCTGTCCAGAGTGTTTAGATTGTTGACGCTTCCGCTCCATCATGGAGCGGAAGCGTCAACAATCTAAACACTCTTCTCAACAATCTAAGCGTCAACAATCTAAACAGGCTTCTCAGAAGCCTCCATGTGTAGATTTGGATCGGTGGAATTTCCCAATATAATATTGGATCTGACTGGGCCATTAGGTAGTTCCATTTTACTTCGTCAGTTTTGCGGAATTATTTATTTATTTTTAATAATTGATAATTTTTAATAACAAAGAAATAAATTATTTATTTCTTTGTTTTAAATTTATTATTTACTTCAATTCATTATTTATTTTTAATTCATTATTTATAATTTATTGGGTATTTATTTCTTAAATTTTTATTTCTTATTTATTTTTAATTTATTATTAAATAATAAATTAAAAATAAATAAGAAATAAAAATATAAATTTTAAATAAAATATAAAAATATAAAAAATAAATAAAGAAATAAAATATAAATGTTATAATTTTATTTATTATTTCTGTATAAACACAAAATTGAAAATCGATTTTATCGAGTATATGAAAATCGATTAAAAAAAACTGAAAAATTTTCTGGAACAATCGGGTATTGATACCCATCTCTGGTGTGTAGATTGTTGTGCAATTTTGATTATTACTTAAATATTTGTATTTGCCTTTTTGACTTGATAATCGAAGCGGTGATACTTGCTGTAGCTTCACTGTGTCAATGTCCGACCTGTTTTCACAAATTGCGGTGATGTAAGTTACAACCTTTCTGCGTACAGCCCCGATGGCCAAAATCTATCGCTCGTATCTCGAGCTCCTGAAGAAGTGGCCTGTGGACGCGACCAAGAAAGAGAGAGATTTTGCCCAATACCTTCGAGAGAGGATCAAAAGGACGTTCAGAACTCCGGAGCTACCGACCGATCAGGACGAGAGAGAGTGTTGGAAAACCTACGAAGCTCTGAACCGGATCGCCGACAACAAGCACCACAATACGTTCAAACGGTACAGCAGCTCTTCAGCCACAGGTTTGTCCGCTGACCAGTGCAAAGGCATCCTGTCTGAAGAATTCATAAAGCTTCTTGAGACGAAAGAAAGTAGTTTTCTCTCTTCCGTTTGGGAAAATACCCAGAAAAAAACGTCACAATCTAAAGCATGATTGCTCCTCGGTTTTTAACCTTAGCTAGTCACAGGTTGCTCTCAACATGTCGCCTTCATACACCCGTCTTGACTAACGAAGTTCTCCATTATTTGAATCCTAAAAATGATAATACGTACATAGACATGACCTTTGGCGCCGGAGGCCATTCCAAAGCTATTGCAGACGCAGCTCCTGATTGCCAACTGATCTGCTTAGACAGAGATCCAACAGCTCACGCTATAGCCCAAAAATTCTCCGAAAAATATCCAGGCCGAGTTCAGCCATTTTTGGGGAGGTTTACCGAGTTACCGAAAATCCTGAGGAGCGCGGAAATCTCGTTGGGTTCCATTGACGGCGTATTGTACGATCTGGGGTGTTCGTCGATGCAGTTTGACGTCGACGAAAGAGGGTTTTCGATCAGCAAAGACGGACCCTTGGATATGAGGATGGACGGTGACCGATGTCCTGATCAACCCAATGCTGCTGATGTCATCAAGTAAGTGATCTACGGTTCAAGTGGCACCTAATTGTGTTTCTCGATTTTCACAATTTTAACTATCTTTATAGATTCGCTGACGAAGAAGATCTTCAAAGAATTTTTAAAATATACGGAGAAGAAAAGCACGCCAAAAAGATAGCCCGAGCTTTGATCGAATCCCGTTACACCTTCAGGCCTATCAGGACCACCGGCGACCTCTCGAAACTCGTTGCCGAAGTCTTGATGACCGAACACCGTATGGACAGCCTGCAGCGTCCTACCCACGTAGCTACTAAGGTGGGCGACCAGTTTCAAATATTAGGTGTAAATGCAGATAATGTGATCTATTAGCAGAAAATTTCTGCTAATAGATCACATTATCTGCATTTACATTTAATGTAAAATCCCTGGGTAATGATAATTATGTAGATTAGATTCTAAACTATTCAATATTTTTTATTGCAAAAATGCTTTCATGATTTGACGTGGAAAAAAACGTAAGAATTGATCAACAATTTGGGTTGTTGGCTATTTATTTATTCGAGGCTTGGGAAAATACACAGTTCTTCAATACATACTCTACCCACCGGGTATATACAAAGGAGGTATACATACATATACCCGGTGAGTTGAGTAGAGTGGGTAGCGCTCCCGGGGTAATAAGCCGTCTGGCCGTTGGCCACTTCGTACTTCAAGGGTTCTACTCCTGTTGAACTCCTTGGGTGTTTTTGAGAGTAGATAACTGCATAGGTTTACGTGATTCAAATCAAATTTATTTACTTGCCGAAGACAATGTGTCCATACATTTTTATGTAATAATAATGTATGGACAATGGTAAATCATAGATACAGGGGAAAAAAGGAAAAAACTGATGAACTTAACCTAGACCTAGAGTGGAACATGATTTACTTCTCATGAGCAAAGATGTGTCATCGCAAAAAGAATGGGAATTGTTGAAGAATTTTGAAGGCGTGTAGGGAGATCATTAATAAAAACAAGAAACCAAATTGGGCCGAGGACTGAGCCGTTGTTCAATGGGCAAGAATTGGGACGACCTCCACCATGACGAACAGCCTGTATTCTGCCGGATAGATAGCTTTCGACCAAAGGCCATGAGAAAACCCAAACTTGTGGAGCTTTTTGGCCAGTATTTCATGGCAAATGCAATCGAAGCATTTTGCGACATCCACCAAAGTCGCAGAAGCAAATTCACCGTCTTCGAATGCAGTTGCCACAAAACCAGTAAGGCTTTGAATTGCGTCCTTGGTGGATCGACCCTTATGGAAACCAAATCTATTGTGAATCATTGAACAAATTGTAATTTTCAAAATAATCGTAAAGTTCGGATTTAAGTTACTGATTAGGCTGGTGAGGCCAAAAATAATTATTTTGAACTGTATTTCCATTTCCATCTTCTACCTTTGTGATGTGTTACAATGTCATGAATAATTTTTAACATTGTTACATTTTAGGTTTTCCAGGCTCTTCGTATTTTTGTCAACAACGAGCTGAATGAAATCAACAACTCCATTCATCAAGTGCACAAATACCTCAAAGTTGGCGGTCGCCTCCTCGTCATCTCGTTTCATTCTTTGGAAGATCGAATCGTCAAGAATCACTTCTCCGGGAACAGGTAGGTTTTCCTTTATTGATCCCAACCCTCAAAGGAGATTTTCGCTATTCGTCAACTCACGTCTTTTTTGCGTCTTCTTTCAGCTTGGACAACACCGACGGAAGAGGATCGGCGTTGAAGCTCTCTGACTATTCGGGCTCCGTCGACGGTGCGGAGAAATGGAAGCTCTACAATGGGGAGTGGGGGAGACTTTTCAAAAACCCCGTCACCCCAAGCGATCAGGAGGTTAGTGAAAATCCCAGAAGCAGGTCTGCCAAGCTCAGGGCTGCTGTCAAAATCAGTTGAATCGGGTAAATTTGTATCTGCAAATGTATAGTTCATGTTGATGTATCAAAGCATTGTTTAGTAAATTTGATCCGGCTTAACGTTGCGTCATTTTTTAAATACATGAAGGACCAGGAGGAAGAAACTTATCGTTCATAGGAAAACCTCCAAAAAGGTCAACTTTTCAGGAAAGTTATTAACGCATTAGAAATCCCACGTGGTGGAAAATCCCACCAGGAATAATTTGGATCGAACTCTCCAAACACAGCCAGGCCATCTAACGTGAGGCACGGAAACAACCGGTCAACCCGCCGATCACAGGACACCGGACGACTCATCTCTTTTTTTTTCGTCGGGCGATACGGCTCTGTCTGCCTTTTCCTTGTCCCTCCTTTTCTGGGTGCATTCCTCACTCCATATTTGGAACGGAATTCCATTCAAATGTTATGGTTCTGGCTTTTCCCCGTCCTGGCATCCCTTTCCCCGGCTGGAAGCTCGTGACGGTTTCCCGCCACAATATTATGTCCTTAACAAACTTAAGAGGTTTCCCAATTACAACGTTTTATTGATTCTGGCGTAGGGGTTTTTAAGGGACATTCTAGGGGTTGTCAATGGGCAAGGCTGATTGCTGAGTGGTTGAGGGAAAGCATAATTCCTCCGTCGCGCTATGGGAATATTTTTAGGTTGCAGAATAGGCTTGGGGCTGCACGGTCGCATTCCCAAGCGTGCACCAGATCCACCGAGTTCGGGTCTTCGAAGTATAGAGTCGACATTGTCTCTTGCGAAAAAAGACTGCGGGCTGGCAGGAGGTTCCACGCTGAAGTCTGAAAGTGGGGGTGAGGGCGGACATTCGCGTTCCTCCTGTGCGGACAGTGTTGGTTTGTGAGTAGTCGATCCACATAGGCCCATCCCATCTGTCGTAAATTTCATGTAGTCTCGAAGTTGTCCAGGAGGGGATGGGACGTTTTGTGGTTGCGTCAACAGCGGTTGGCAATCCTGTTAAACAAGAAGCAGGTCTGTTCAGTATTTACCGTGTTTTACTAGACACCAAGATGATAATGGTATATTTTGGCAAATATTTGGAGAACCCATTGTTTTAATTATTACAACATGACTATTAAGCATCCCTGAAAACAAGCAGGTTGAGTTTTGGTTTACTTGAAGACCTGGATTACGCAAATGATATCTGCAAGGTCTCACATCGGTTGAGTTTTAAACTCTTCAAACTCAACGAGTATTATTTTGTTTCTGGGCTTAAGATAAACGTTGTTAAAACGAAAGAAATAAGAGTGAACGTTTCTCTGCTAGACCAGCTCCTGTTAGAGCCTATTGAGCAAGTCGAGAACAGCCAGTACTTAGGTTGTGTTGTCGATGCCAGTGGGGGCGCTGAAAAAGACATCAAGAGCAGCATTCGTAAAGTGAATGGAAAAATGGCAGGACCAAGACGCGTCTGTTCTACTTCTAATCCGTGCTCTCGTAAGCTTGCAAAACCTGGCAAATGACCAGCAGCTTGTCAAATAAACTACAGGTTTTTATAAATCGCTGTTTGCGCCAGTGGCATCGTTGGCGTGCGGTGGCCTGAAATCATCTGATGAACTGCCCCGGAGGACTCATTGGTTAAGTATTTCTGTTTAGGAAATGAAAGAAAGTGAAAAAACGGCAGTGGATTTGGCATACCCTGCGGAAAAGAGGAGGCAGCAATAGATCAGAGGCTTGACGAGATACAGAGAGGCATAACATGGCGGAATTTCGTTACGGCTCCTCTTAGGGAATTAACAGGAACGAATTGAATTGAATATAATGAGGCGGTAGACGCCTCTTCTGTTATATTATACTTTATTGATGTAGACTGGTTTCTAAAATCTTCGTAAATACGGAATAAATAGCTCGATATTGGTTTATTATTCACGGAATAATACACCTATGAAATCGCGACAGAAGTAGAAAATTCCGATCGGGCTCAAAATTGGACACTATCCGTTTCAAGATAATATCTTGACATATTATGTGTTTTCCAAGAACGAAATGTCCGTCCGCCCTCTGCCGTCCGAGCCGTTTTGGGCAGGATTTTATTAAATCTGAAATTTTGACAGAATGCTCGGTTTACCATCTAGTTGTGCCCGCTACGTTTTCACCCAGATCGCTCAACCACGTGCCGATCTGTGGGGCTAAAAAGGGACTACGGGAGGGTTTTTTGAAGGGTTTCAGCTATGGGGTCGAGTTAGGTGGCGTTTTTTCGAATTATTTATGTATGTAGAACCCATTTTTTGGGGTCCCAGAACGATCCGATTTTACCGTGGGGACTTAAGGGACTTTCATGGGGCTACAAATGGGATTTTTGAAGGATACCAGGAGGTCAAATAAGCTGTCGTTTTCCGAGTAATATTGGACGCATAATCTATTTGTTGAGGTGTAAACGTCGGTCCAAACTACTACGAGTATGTAGAAGGGGTCTGGGGCCAGGTGGGATACAGTCAGGGTTGCCTGGCGTAGCCAGCAGAGGGTGGCCCCATTGTGGAAAGTTTTGTCCCATATTGGAACCCAGTGTTGTTCGTATGTGTTACTTTTCTTACGCATTCGTCATCCGGAAGAGATGTATCGTGGCTGCATAATCTTATCTGCGTGTCACAATGAGAGCTAGCGCCGCTTCCTGCTGTTTTAGTGAAATGCGTGTCTGTAGGATTCACTAGTGGCCGCAGTTCACAGAGTAAATCCAACAATCTCATAATCCTGCGGAAATTTGACTTCTCATTATATTTCACTTCATATCGGGCAGATGTACCCTCACAGCGATCCTTCTCACTGCACTTGTCAGCTGACTTTTCACTGCAACATTCTGACATCAGCTTACCCCCTTTTCGGTAGTTACAGTCTAATGGTCCGGGTTTAACTGGAGGTTTGGAATAGTTACTGGATGGACCCGACTGATGAGGGCTTGTAGCCTTCGTTGAATTCCCGGCGGGGTGAACTTGTCTTAAAATTTCCTCACCACCTACTTCAAACTCATCCAGTCCATTAAAAGGGCAACCGCTCAACATAAGCTGCACCGTGTAATTTTTCAATTCTTCCTTGCTGAAACCGTTCAAAACATCCGCCATACATATTTTCACGGCTTCAGCCAGCCTACTAGGCCTGTGCCACCTTCTAACGGATTTTCCTCTTGGATTTCCCGGTTTTCCACATTCCAAAGGTAATTTCCTTGCATTGAACGAAACACTGACGTCGCACAGGATCCCATCTGCAGTAAAACTTTCCTGAAATCTCAGCTCCTCCGGATTCCTCCTTTGGGGAGGGGCACTCTGTTGCAAGTTTCTCATCATTTTGCCTCCCACGATGCTAAAACGTCGCGTTGATGTTTGCAGTAGGCCATTTTCAAATTCATACGTTTCTTCGTGAACACTGAGGGAAATTTACGTTTGACAAATTAACTCGAGGTTGCCAGGAGTCGTTGGGTTTGCTTGGCTTGTTTGTTCAGTAGCATAATTACTGTATGATGTTATGACTGAGGAATATGAAAACGTAGACGTAGAAAAATTCATTTCAAACCTTTTTCTACAAATTTATATATCTATTGGCATTAAACATCTTGAACTTGAAATTTGTAAAAATGACTCATAAAGTGACGACGTGCTCATAATCGGAGGTTTCGGGCTCAGGTGTCCACACAGGCCTCGGGTGTTGTCTCTTTGGCAACCCTGGTGGCCGTGAACGGCTAGGATTTGACTTGTTGCAAGCGCACGACGATCTAGCGATGTGAACGCAGCACAGCGATGTCACGAGTATCAAGAGGAATCCGGCAGCGCACCCGAATAGTGTCATTTTCCAGGGGCCTGGAGGAGCGCGAGGTGGGTTTTGCACTGTTGGGGAAAAGTACAGTTAAACAGTCGTCGTCAGGTTATTTCATAATTAACACAGACTATGCTTACTAGCTACTGGTAACACTGTGAGCGTAGCTTGTCTGTATTGTATCCCAGCTTCATTCACAGCTCCACAAGCGTATACTCCGGAATCTTCAACCGTGACTGACTTGAACTTCAGTTTTGTCAAATGAACGTCGCCGTTTTTAGTTGTGCTGGTTCCATTCAACCCCTTAAAAAATTGGTCGTCACTTATGAAAAAATATGACTATTTTCATAAAAGCTATTGGCTCTAGGTCCTACTATTACACGTACCTGGTAGTACTTGTTCTCGTACTGTATTGCTTTGGACGATTTGGCAACCTGTTTGTACCACTTAGCGTGAAGCGGCAGATTGCTTCGGACACGACACATGAAGAGGGCGCTGCTCCCCGCGAACGCCTCTACGTCTTCTGGTGGCTCGATGAACTCTGGCTCCAACTTACGTTCTGGACAGTATTACAAATACTCAGTATTTCAGGTTCAGTATTAGCGTCGCATCTGACGAAAGGGGACACTCTGGAATTGACTAACCAATGATCTCAAGTTGGTACGTGCTGATTAAAGTAGCTGTCATTGTATATCCGGATTTTACTCCTGTTGTGTAACACCTGTTGAACATGCACACCTCATGAAATATTTCCTACTAAAAAAAAATTGATGATTTGTAAATTGGCGAAGCTTACCTGTACAAACCAGGCTTAGGTTTATTTATAAGGAGCTTAGATGGGCACGGTTCTTCCTCACTTCCACGGCACATTTTCTGCCCTCCGAGATCTTTTAATGAATCACACTGTCGGTCGGAAGGCCCCAAGCCACACGCCTGAAACAACAGTACTTGTGGAATAGAGATATATATATATATTTTTTTAAAGCTCAAATTCAAACTTGGGAATCACAATCCCGAAGCAGGGGGGACAAGCCCACCGTCATGGCTAGACGATGGTGCCCCTTCATCCTGACAGGATTTTGATCCCCAACGGCACGGCAGTCCTCTAGTGGTCTGATTGTACGCGATTGAACTTCAGATTCGACGCATCCATGTGTTGATGTCCTAAGTCCCTAGGCCAGGTTTTATCTCATACACATGTCAACATGAGATAGAGCCGCCGGAATTGCATGTTTTGCCACTTTTTATTCTTGTATTTGTCTGGAAGTTCAACGAGAACTGTGAAAAGGAAAAGGACAAAAAACCTTATTATAGACAGTCTCGAACCCCAGAACCCTGAGTGTGGACCTGGCATTATAACCACTACACCATCGACGACCCCTCAGGAATAGATATTACGTGAGGCAAACTAATTGACGGTTTTCATGCAAAATTCCAACTTGCTATTTACCAAAATGCTCACCAGAGACAGTAGGAATTTGGTAAGCGTCTCTCGAACCCAATTTCTCCCTTTGGGAAAAACATCAGATTCTGATCTGTTTTCTCGCAGTAAGGGACAAATTAAGTAATTTGCATAGAGTAGTAACTTAGGAGCACAATACCTAACAGCTACATAATATGCACTTACCCCACTGTGCTTTAATCGTTATATATTCTATATTATTATATATAAAGCTTAAGGCACAGTGGGGTAAGTGCGACCTATTTTTTGATAAATTTAATAATTAATTATTAAATAATTAATAACAATGTCAAATTTTGACATTGAGCCTTCATCAGATCCACAGTTTTTATCTAATCGCTTTCAAATTTTGATGAGATGATCTTCGATATGTGCCCTTCCTAACTTTAAACTGAACGGAAAATGAAAGTAAAGGCTATTAACGAAAAACACAAACATAAATAAGCCAGGAAAATGAATTGGTTTATTTCTAGTAATATTCTCTTGGTAGAAATGTCGTTTTGAATCAAACTCATCTTGTGAATGTAAAAAATCGTTAGTCTACATTTGTAGACTGATTTTATACAAATGTAGACTAACGATACCTGCAATTTGCAAGAATGTTATTCTTATTTGCATAAATTGCAAATATAGATCGCACTTGCCCACAATTTTGGGATCGCACTTGCCCCTCACTCGTTCACTCAACCCACCTAAAAACCTCCCACGTGCACAATAATGCGCAAATGAGGCATAAGCACTTCAAGTTATCAATAAAGAATACTACCGGCTTGAATTTGCTGGGTTCCCGAGTATTGGGATCGATTGTCAGACTGAAGTGCACAATCAAAGTTGAAAAAAGGACGACCTTTCGAAGCCTCCTCCACCAAGCTAACCTTCCATTTCAGTAATGCCCACTCGTTAAAATGGTATTTTACGGCTCTATGATCGTTTTCAAGCATTTCGACTGTATACCTAAAAAGCCTTGTATGTTCCATAATTAACATTTTAAAGGAGACACTAAAAACTGCATTGAGACGGTTTGCGATGCCCAAAGCACTTCAAATCGAGAAACTATGTTTATGAGATAAATGAGAAACTTGTTTATGAGAAACCTTCAGTAGAAATCATCGATTTAGGGTCCAATAATCGCTCAAAAATTCAAGAATAAACAGCTGTTTTTGGACGTAGGAGGATTTTTTCAAGAACTCTTCCAGATGTACGAGGATTTAAATGCCGATAGCTGGGACTTACACGTTTTTACAACCCTCGTAGAGACATTTTACATCACTGAGAAGACATTAAATGTGAGAGAAATTTTCTCACCGTACATTCACGAAACTTTGCACGATGGATCTAGAGCTTCAAATTTACCCAGAAAAACCATTATTTGGCCAAAAATCGGACATGGTTTTGCAGATATACGGTCGATTTATAGTTCAAAACCCTCCCAATAGAGGGCAGGAATCAAAGGCGGTCACACTTTGCCTCATGGTTGCGCTTACCCCGTTGTACCTTATATAGGTTTTATTGTAACCATCTTATCAACAATAGAAATTAACTGTAGGTGTTCAGCTGATCCCGGCCACAGTCCCAAACCAAATTTCAAGTCTACCACTACGGGAAGAGCGCCAGATAATGGGAGGGCGCAAATTTTGTAATGCCCCCCAACCATAACAAGTACCTATCCATGAAAAAAAAAAGTTCCATGAAAAGGTGGTCAAAACTTCGCATTTCTAACGCCATATTTGGGTTGAATTCGGATTCAGCACCCCCTGATACAGAATTTCAGTTCGAAAATCTGTATCGCTGACCCGTTTTCGTCACTTTTGAAGGATGACCTTTCCAAGAAAAAATCTCCCTTAAGGGGAGACATTTTAGATCATGTCTATGTCTAACCGTAGGTAGTAACCAAAACGTTGCATGTTTTCCGTGATTACACAAATTCTTGATTACATACACAAATTTTCCCTGACCCCCCTCGCCTGAGACATAGACATGTCAAAAACATTTAAACAAATCATTCAAGCAGCTCATTCTTACTTTGTAAAACCAAGCGATGGAGAGGTCTTCCAGGTTCTGACCAGGCTTGCCACAAGTGAGCGTGACCGGTTGGGAGATAGAAACCACCATTTTTGACACATCTCCGGGTAACGACGCAGCATCGAGCGGCTCTTCACTTTCTGCTTTCAAAAAGATTTACTTTTAAGATAACGGTGAGACGAACCAATTTTTATTTCATCATCCCAAGGATTGAGTCCGACCTTTTTCCCCGACATCGTTGGGTTGTTGGCGATGAGCGACTACGCTGAGTGGTAAAACGAAGAGTGAGATCGCCCAAAGGCACATGTGACCTGAAATTGAAAATGCCCGTGAAATTCGACACACACAAAAAAAAAAAGAAGGCATATTGGTACTTGAGTGCTCAAGGGGTAATTTATAGCACCAGGCTTTCACGTGGCACCAACTCTTTTCACGTTTGCGGCAAATTTATGGCATTTTGTCCTGCTTAGGATGAATTGCTAATCGGACGAACGAACACATCTGTTGCTCGTACCGTTACCGGTTGGTTGATATTTATTGTTCCAGGTCTTCCAGAATTAGATTTCTCTGGCCTCCCCCTCCCTCATGACTTCTTTGTCCAACTAAATGCGTTCCCTCCTCCACCAACAGTAATGAAGGGCTCCTTCCTATGACTCCAGCATCAAGTAGATAAACAAACTCATTTATACCTTTGAGGGGGGGGGGGGGGGTGATGTTGTACAGTGCCGCTTGAATTTATCGCTTGTTTGTTGTCTTGATACTCTCCTTCCTCCACCTCCGATTACATTGGACGAAGAGTAAAAAGATTAGAATTTTAAGGCGTAAGGACGTGGAGGCGCCGGATGAGGTCCTTCATTGGCTATTCAGGGTAGAAAATCGAGGCTGAATGTGTGCCATGATACTGGTAGAAGTACAATAATAAATATTATTATGGTAATTAGAGGAGCACGGGGTGAAAGTGGTCATGGGAGAAAGTGGCCACTGGCTGTTTTTGCGGCCGTGTTCATCATTGCAAGCGCCAGATTAGATGAATGTCATCGTTGGAGTGCAAACCTGAAGTAAAAGAAGCAGAAAGTTTTTTGGCTAAGGATTTGATAAGCAGTGATGATATGAAGGTTTTGTAGAGGTCTAGAGCAATTTTTGGCAGTAGTTTTGGATCGCCTGGAAGGCCTATTATTGTGTATTACTTGAACCCGCTAATGAGCTCATTACAAAAATTTGTGAATCCTTGAATTTTTGAGGTCGAATTTTCAGAGTTTTGGATTACCATGGGGGAGATTGTGGTCAGCCTGACGACTTTCTCCCGCAGATAGCCACTTAACCGCCTGGGGCGCTAATGATGAGCTCATTACATTAATTAATTATTAAATTCGAGGTCGAATTTTCAGTTTCTGGAAAAATACTATGGAGGAGATTTTGGTCAGTCTGACCACTTTCTCCCACACCCTGGCTATTTACTCATTACTTACTGGCCACTTACTTGCTTTTGAAACTTGACAGTACCTATCAATTTTGTATACACATTCACTATTTTTTAATAATAAATCCTTTTTATTTAAGATTTGTTGGTTTTTGAATGCCCATTTTCTCCCTCAACCCTGGCCACACTCCCACTGGATGAGAGACAATTGTCAAAAACATTTGGCATGATATAATCGTGAATTATGAGCAGGCAAACCATTTATTGAAGTTATGTCAGTGATTTCTGGAAAGCTGAGATCCCAGTACACCAATATTGCAATAAAAAACTGCAATAATTTAAAATTAAAACAATGTTATCATTATAGTGTATTTTTCTTTTTGATGGGTCGTTTAACATCGTGTTCACTCAGTTTTTAATCAGGTGTTGGAGTTAATAAAAAGGCAAGTGTGTTACCAGAATTATATCCACTGCACAAGAAGGCGCCAAAATTGTCATTAGCGAAATTTTTGTTAAAAGAGAAATTGACTGAAAATCTGTTATAGGATAGCACCACTTCAATGACGAGTTTTGGCCACGGAGAACTCACCAAAGGTTGGGGGAACGTGAGCTGGAGACCTCTGCGCTAGAAGAGAGGCGACTGAAGACTGAGAATGAACTTGCAACGGGGAGGGAACTACCTACTACGAGCGCCCATCCAGGCTTCAGTCAGTTGGGCAGAAAGTAATTCCGGAACTAAATTAGTTGATTTTCTCGAACTAAGAAGAACCCAAACTATTAGTTGTTTTATTAGAAAACTAAACTCGGCGCTGCGCGCCACGCTGTGCACTTATGCCTCCAAGCAGATTCGTTTTGACGTTTGATTATACTCCAAATAACCAAACAATTGTTTATTTAAAGTATTCGGTTCAGGAATTTTTTCTTCGGCCCTCAACCACTTAACGTTTCAAGGTACAGTCCGTCCATCGTATGCTATTTCATGTAAATGTCCCAATAATTACAGGGTGGGGGAAACCCAGTGACCACATTAGAAATTGTTGAAAATTGTATATTTTTCGAGATACCAAGTTGTAGTAAATTTGCAATCGTTTCATCAGAAAAAAATATTTATGAAAAAGAATGGCTGATAAGTGCCGTCCTTCCACTTCTATGCATTCTTGCAAACGGCGACTCAAGTTCTGCATCACATCCTCCAACATTGCATCCAGAATCGGTGTTTTCTCGTGTTAGTATGGCTGATTTTAATTCTGGGAGAGTACGTGGTTTGCCAACGTAAACTTTCCCTTTCAGATCTGAATGGTATCTATAACATCCTAAAAAAAATCATCCTTAAATACCATCCTAAGAAAAAATCACGGGGTGAAATCGGGCGAGCGTGGAGGCCATGGAACGTCACTATTAAATATTTCTTGAGGTCATGCGCCCAGGAAATGTTGAACTTATCAGACCAGTACCTATTAGACATTCTTTTTCATAAATAATTTTTTCAACTTTTTCCCATAAAACGTTCGTAAATTCCCTTCTTGTGTTTTTTCATCTTGGTGTCTCGAAAAATAAACAACTATCAACAATTTCGTATGGGTTCACTGGGTTTCCCCCACCGTGGATTATTTTTTGGCCTTTTGACAAACCAATTAAAAGAATCTTGTACCGTAGCAGGCCAAAACTCAAGTTCAACAATTCGAACTATTAAATATCTCATATCGAAAATCAAGTTACAAAAATTGAAAATTAAGCTCAAGAATAATTCTTATTGAATCAACTTTACCCGTCCACTAGTCACAGGTTAGATTCGGCAGCCACATTTCTGCCCCCTCCCATGAATCCGCCGCCACTGACACCATTGGGTGACTGATCAGAGATCAACTTTTCGTAGCAAAACTTGATTGAAACAGACGGTAAAATTCATTTTCGTGTCAATATAACTTCCCAGCCCTTACATACCAAACATACAAGAAATTCCCAATGCATTGTTGGGTGTTGGAAGAAAAGAGTTTATATTGTACAAAACTTATAATTGTCATCCAAATTACTTAAAAGTAGTTACAAATATAATTTATACACGATAGAAGTTACTTTTAAAAACTGGAACCACAGTACAGAAAAAAAAAGATGTAACGTTAACTTAGAAGGATGTTGGGGAAATCCTCATTGTAAGAGAGGGGGGGTGGTTTTTACATTCTGATGAAATACAACTTTATACAAAGGGAGGGAGTCCGAGCAGTCCTTAGCGCGATTAGTTTTCACCACTTGCTTCGCCAGACTCTTCTTCGGCCGATTCTTCTTTAGCGGGAGCTTTCTTGGGGCGGCCACGACCTCCTTTTTTGGCTGCAGGCTTTTTGGCAGCTGCCTTCCCGTTGCTGGCCGCTTTGGGGGGCCTCCCGCGCCCGCGTTTCTTCGGAGCCTGAAATGAACGATATGTGTAAGGCAAGGTAGGGCACAACTCCGTAGCCGGTTGCCAAATATAGAGAGAACAATTCCGACGGTGCGCAGTTTTCGGATGATGACCCTAAAAACAACAACAGGGGAACACTCACCTCATCGCCATCATCGTCAGCTTTCTTGGCAGGCTGACGGCCGCGCTTCTTGGGAGCTGCAGGCTCTTCCTCCTCCTAAAAACCAAAGTCGTGAGATCACCAAATATCAAATTAATTACTCTAATTTAGCAAGGCATTAAGGTTATTCACCTCTTCTGATTCGTCTTGGTCGTCATCGTCCTTCTCGACCTTCTTAGCCGGCTGGCGGCCGCGCTTTTTCGGTGCGGGGGCCTCTTCCTCCTCCCCGTCCTGAAAAGCCATGAGTAAGTCGTAAACATTAACAATGAAAGAAAAAGAGTTGACGGATTTCGACAGAGATCAACACTCACACCATCGCCGTTTTCTTCTTCGTCATCATCTTCTTCAGGCTCGGCTTTTTCCGCCGGCTTCTTGGGCTGGCGGCCGCGTGCCTTCTTCTCCGGCACTTCAACATCTTTCTCCTCCTCAGTCGTCACCTCCTATAGGAGTTAACACAAATTCAACCATTTTATAAAGGAAGGTTGTTAAGCAGTATTTCAGGTAGGTTCTACTAAATCCCCTCCACTTCAAATCTCGAATGTTGAAAATTCATAGAAAATAAAAAATAAATAAAAAACTTCCAAGATGTAGAATATTATTCTTATCAAGAACTTACATCCACTTCCTTCTCTTTCTTCGCCTTGGAGGCAGCGGGACGGCCCCTACCCCTCTTCTCTGTAGCGACGTCAGACATCTTCCAAAATTTGGGAATTGAGTAGGTAGCCTGTAAAAACTGAAACAAGCATTAAGGGATATTAAACACCAAAAATTTAAATAAAAATGATAATTCTACGTCTACTGTAGGCGCAGTTTATTTTGCGTAGTTGCTAAACAGGAGGATCTGATCCCACCATCAGAATCTGATAGAACTCGAAGGATAGAAAAGAACAGAACAGGGGATGTAACTAATCCAACGCCCGAAAACGGACGAGCGAATTTTCTCCGACCAAATTTAGACCAATTTCTACCTCTGCGTTCGAAATAGTAGAATGAGCATGCCAGAACAAAATATCGAACCTAAATAAAAACTTTTAGGAGGAATAAAAAAAAATTAGCTTGAGAAGATTCCAAGATGGCGCTCACGGAAGCCGACAAGAAAGCTCAAGACGCGCCAACCACCTTTCCCCCTGAAAAAACTACAACTCGTCCGACCCACTAACACCAATAGTATATAAAATAATTTATCCAATGCTACGTTAGAAGTAAGAAAATTTTTCGAAAAAAAGGACAACGAAACAAGATACTGAGTTATGAGAGTGCCGGTGGACACCAACGACTCATAAAATCCACAGGTGGACGCGTTCGTTGTGTGGGGGACGAATTCGCCCGAAAATCGAATTATTTCGCGAAAAACCCCGGCGTATTGAGTTCGTGAGCATTATCAAAATTCTTTCATCAATTGAACTGAGCCATACAGCAAGATTTATCCAAACGAGGAGAGAAACAAGCCGCTACGACGCGAACCTTTGGAGGCGAGATTAAACGTAAAATATCATCCAACACCAGTCAAAAATAAGTAAACTTGAGAATCTACCCAACAACGACGTAGAAATGACGAATAAAACAAACCTGAAATTAACTTTACAAGATAAAATTATGGAAATTCGTAGCTAACCTGGGAGGACGATACGAGCGACGCCGGAGTCAAATCGGAAATGAACGAAGAGGGGGAATCGCGTCCGCTACGAGGAAAATGGCGGGAGTAGGAGGCGCCAAAAATATTTACGTTGATGCTCAGCTAGGACTAGTGTTTTAAAACGAAATGTAATTGAAACTAGTAAATTTTAGTTTTTTTTTTATTTCAACGGGAGTTGGTGCCCTAATTAATGCGAATATGTCCATCGGAACGTAGGTGCTTGAGGATTTTTAAATTCAAGAGGCCGTATAAAACAGTGTTACCAGCGATTCAAGAGGCACTACTTGACCAACGGTGACAAATTGGGCGGATAACCGTCAAAAGAACAGATTTGGGTCTGAACTGCGCGGGTGGATTCAACTGGATTGGTGGGTAGGTCGGCGTTTGTATGTACACGGACAGGCGGATTGGAGGCGGCTTTCTCAGAGAAATTTTATTTTTATTAAGTAAAAGAACGCTTTCTTTTTATTAAGTAAAATAAATAAATATATTTTTTTGAAGAAGGATTTGTTTTAGTACCTAGGTTCATATCAATTTTTTAAAATAAATTGAAAAAAATTACATTCCTATATTGACGACTTCCTTCATATCTGGAACTAGGAGGTAGGTAGGGGGGTTTCAGAGATTTGAAGGATTCGTTATGGTTAGGTATGTAACATGATAAATTATTACATATTTTGTATGATTATACCATACCTTATAATGTTATGTTATGATAATACAATGTTTGATGTTTCATACCTATTCTACGGCGAACGGACGTTTCATTCTTGGAATCATCTGGAGATTCTGTCAGAATCAGAAATCAGAGTCTGAAAGCGTTTTATTTGCTGTACCTATTACACAGAGAGGGAGTTTACAAGAGAGTAACTCTCAATGACAAAAACTATTTTTGACATTGGTCGAATTACAGTTTAAAATTAGGCCAGAAGATACAAAGTAGGTAGGTACAGGTAGCTATTAAATTGAATGGGCAAGACTTGAGCCTGAAAAAATTTACGAACTACCAAGCAGATGTTAAAAAGTGGACAAATGACTAAGCCACCATACCGATAGTGAAAGTGAAAAAGTCCGTAAAATTAATTTTTTCAATAATTGAAAAAAAATTGAATAATAGGTAGGTGGGTTATTATTATTTTTCGATTTTTTATTTTTCGTTTTTTCAACTTACCTACGGATGTTTAAACTCTTACTATCTGTAGATTTTTACAACAGACTGTACATTTCGACACAGGCTCATCTCGTACGCATTTGGGAAGAGCATTGGACAATTTTAATCCCCACCACAATGTAGAACGTCTACTGAATTGAAGTCAGAGGGCAGCGAAAATTAACTGTCACTTCGTGGGTCGTGAGATAGGTAGGTACTAAGGGGAACGACCTGAGAGTTTGGTTTATTATTCTAGGAATAAATGCACCAGGTGTATAGGTCCTATGTAATCCCTTCTAGAGGTCTAGATTTCAAAACCGAAATATCCGCCGTACACGGTCCGGGCCGTTTTGGGCAGTAGGTTTTTTTTTTTTTTTTTAATCTGAAATATTGACAAAATACTCGGTTTACCATCTAGTTGTGCCTGCAAGATTTTCAGCCCGATCGCCCGGGGGGCGCTATGGGGCTAAAATGGGGCTACGGGATTGAGTTAGGTATCGTTTTCGAAGTATTTTTGGACGTAGAATCCATTTTTTGGGGTCCCGGAACGATCCGATTTCACTGTGGCGATCTATAGGGCTTTCATGGGGCTACAAATGGGATTTTTGAAGGATCCTAGGAGTTCAAATATTTTTCAAGTAAAAAAACAAACAAAAAAAATGAAAAAAAAAATCCAAAAAGAAATTTTTTCTAAAATTATTTTTCATTGACACAGAATTAAATTGCTGCCCAAGTAACCAAAGAATAATAAGCCCTAGTGTAAGATTTGCTCAATCTTTTTTCTACCCCGAACAAAAAACATTTTGTAATATAGGTATTTTTCATTATTAAATATTTATAATAATTAATAAATTTTATTAATGAAAACATCGATGGTTCTGAGGCGATGTTTGGTTGTCGATGTTTAAAAACATCGATACATCGAAAGAAGCTTCTTTTGCAATCCTTTATCGTGACCTCCACGACGAGCTAGCAACCCTGAATGACATGTCATTCTGACCAGGTGTGATAAGAACATGATAGATTATAGTCTCTGTGGGTGAGAAGCCCCGCTATTAGAAATTTCCAAGGAGTTTTGAAGATTTTTTCTTCTTCTAACCTCCTTGGAAATTTCAGATTCTACGCTTGACCATGAAAGACCTGGGACATTTTATGTTAAATCTGTCTTTAGTTTCTGGATAATTTCACTAAATGAATAATTATTAATGTTATTCGTCCTTGTTCTGAATCTGCTGTGCTTATTAAACTCCTGTTCTCTTGGCAGAGAGTCAAATTTGACCCAAGGACTGATGATGTGAGTTAATATTACTTTTTTCTATATTTTGTGGGGTTTGCGTTGTGATTCAATAGTGTGTAACTCTAATAAAAATGGAAAGAAGGTTTATTTGGTACGATAAGATATCTGATAAAAAACAGACCTTTTGCCATGTTAGTTTGTAATTGTTCACCTTCCTTGTTTCAGGTGAGTTCTTCCCCACCTTCGTTGAAACTGGTGAGCAGCTGATCCAATTTTGGTTTATTGATCTTGTGTATGTATTCGCTATGGGGGGTCTTCCCGGAAGACAATTTGGATTGACCTCACAATTTGTCCTTGGTTTCATGATTTATTTTTTAGTTGGAAATATCGGCAATATACTATCCATACAGTTGTGTCCGCGAGATCTTCAGGTTGATCACGATTGAGGCTATAGGTGTAAAGAAGGGGTGCAGGATGGTCTTTTGAATGAGGGTATGGGGTCGAGTAGAATCCATTGGGTGGGGGGGGGGGGTCACAGACCCCAGACCCATCTTAGCCAGCCGTTGGGGATCTGCAGAGCTTCTGCAGCAAATGTAACGAATGGGGCTGTTGACTGACTTCGGCCAGGAGAATGGGGTATCGTTTTCAAAGTCATTTGGACGTGGGTCATTTCTGGGAGTCCTTTATCCGCCCAAACATTATCTAAACTAAACAAAATATAAATATGTTTAGTACAAATGTGTGAATATTATTCGCACATAGCTTCTGCTGGGGTTTTGCAGAAGGCTGAGGATGTGGTTTTTAATGTGCAGGATTACCCATCGGATAAGTGGTCAACCTTTTAGCCAGTTCATCAACAATAGCTGACTACTTACGAGCTCACCATGGAATTCGCTATAGGAGCCATATCCGCAGTGGGTGCTGGCTTCTTCACCAACCCAATTGATGTCGTTAAAACCAGAATGCAACTCCAAGGAGAGCTCTTGAAGAAAGGTGGGTTAAACGTACAAATTGAACGAAATCAGAAACTTTCCTTTTCTGTTAGCCAACTTTGCTACGCGTAAAGCCTACTCCGAAAATTGAGCATCTCAGGTAATCATCAGAGGTCATTCTAAAATCCAGCATCGAGGTTATCACCAAAGAAGGTTATTTAACAATCGACCCGGGCTGAGTGTTTTTATTCCCATTCCATTCAGATTTATTATGTATTCAGCGTTCTGGCGGCTACTTGCCCAACTACTCGATGCCCAGCGAGGGAAGGTGTGACGTCACGTGCCCTCCAGGTAAAGTTAACAGTTCTGCAAGGGGGTTTTAAAGGGTCTGAATCCGAATATGTTGTTGGGAATGGTGAATTCCGATCTTCTCAAGGAGCTCATAAAATGTTTTTCTGTTCTCAGGTAACTTAGGTATGCGATATTTACCTCTCCACCTACTGAAGGTTTCTCTGAACTTGGATTTTACCTGGTTTGGTCTTGATGATATACGTATTTTGTTCTAGGTCACTATGTCGTGCATTATAAGAATTTCGTTCAAGCGTTTTATGTCATCATCAAAAATGAAGGCGTCTTTGCTGTTCAGAAAGGACTGGGTCCAGCTTTGGCTCACCAGGTAACGTTACGAATGGTTTTTTTTTTTTCTTCAAAAATTCACGAATTCATATACTAGGTAGGTATCATATTTTATTATGGCTACAATTTCTGGCTCAAGTTTATTTGGGCAGAAAGTATTTACTCATTGAGGTGGTTAGCGAGAGAAAATGACGAGCAGTCATGGAACTAATTTTAACATTGGGTCCATTTTCCATATTCCAAAATTACTATTGTCAAGTTCCCACCGTCATTCTGAATGGGTTTCATCAGTTATACGTTTCTCAATTACTTTTTCCTATACCTTCAGTATAATAAAGTTACCTATACTTTTATGGTTGTCTCTGATGCTCGAAACCACGCTACAATGGGCTCCTTGAAAAGGTCGGAATTCATCATTTCTATGAACATATTCGGATTCAGCATCCTTTAAAACCCCCCTACACAAATCTTTAGTTCGAAAATCCGCAAAATTACGTTCAGAACTGTGTTAGAAATGTTGAAGATTTTGAACTAAAAGTGGAAGGCACATGACGTCAACCTTCCCTCGCTGGGCGTCGAGTAGTTGGGCATGGAGCCGCCAGAGCGCTGAATAATAAATCTGAATGGGATCGGAATAAAAACACTCGGTTGAAAAAATCATTAAATGAGCTCATTGTTTATTTAAATAAACACTTTAGTATCCACACCAGCAGAGGAGTCGTTTTCTCTCCCTAACCACCTCATTGGATTAGACCTCTGCATCTTCGGCAAACAACCACTTTTTACCTACCTACTCATTCTTTTCAGGTCGTGTTAAATGGGGTGAGGTTGGGTGGCTACCAGTTGGCTGAAGACAGAGGTTTAAGTTTCAATGAGAAAGGTGAAGTATCGTTCTGGCGATCTGTCGCTGTCGGTTCCGTCATGGGACTCGCTGGTGGGGTTATAGGTTCCCCCTTGTACTTGGTTAGTATGCCTGTGATCTCAGTAGGCGACATTACAGTTCTCATATGATCGGAGTATGGCCTGCAGGGGTTGTATGAAGTTGTATTTAATCTGGCGTAGGTAAAGACCAGACTTCAGTCGCAAGCCAGTGAAGCCATCGCTGTTGGGACCCAATTCAAAACGCGTGGCGCATTTTCAACGATGGCAGGCGCCTACCGGGACGGAGGCATCTTCGGGCTGTGGAGGGGAGTTACAAGCAGTATTCCTCGGATGGTAGTCGGATCGTCAACCCAGCTTACCTCTTTCTACCTCGTCAAAGAGTTCCTCGCGGATAATAAGGTAGGTAGCGTGTTTCAGAATGATCATCTTTATTCTATAAAACACAAACGTCCGTTTTAGTCGTGATTTCCAGTTCTTCGTGATTCCTCCGGGACTGCTGAACACATTTATAGCAAGTATGGTTGGCGGAGTGGCAGTAGCCATCACCATGGGGCCCCTGGATTTGATTTCTACAAGGCTGTATAATCAAGGTAGGTAACTCACACTTTTAAATTCTTCCTACTTCTTTTCCGTCTTGTCTCAACTTGAAGTTTTATTTGCCAGGAGTTGATAAACACGGCAAAGGCGTCTTGTATTCAAGTTACATGGACTGCGTTAGAAAAATGTGGAAGACAGAAGGGTAAGAAAACGTCAAGAAAACGGGCGAAAAATCACAAAACTGGACATTTTCAAGTCTCAGTAGCTACTCAGAAACCAATGGCATTTTGGCTGGGAACCATTTTAGCAATAATATATTATATATGTATTTTGCTGGCTCCTGCGTGATATCCCGTTTTAGTTTATAACAATTATTCTTGGAATAATACACCTATGTAATCGCGACGGAGGTCGACAATAATTAGAATTATTCTAATCGGCTTCAAAATTTGACATACGTTGCAAGATGTCTAGATTCCAAAAACGAAATGTCCGACCGCCGTCCGAGCCGTTTTGGGCAGTAGTCCTACTGAATTGATTTTTTAGGCAGTAGTCCTATTCCTGAATTGATTTTTTTTTCTAGTCATCTTGAATTGGATAATGTCAAATTTTGAGACCGACCTGAATTTTCGACCTCCGTCGCGATTACAAAGGTGCATTATTCCAAGAATAAGAAACCAAAAATCGGATCAATTGCGACCGTAAAATACAATTTCATGTGACCTAATGAAATTCAAAAAAATAAACTTTGGCAACTTACTTTGTGAAGTGTAGATGGTCTGAAAATGTCCCGTTTCTTGATATTAACCCCTTATACGTAGCGCGTCACATTGGCAGTGTGACAGGTCTTTATCGCATTTGCATTAATTCCGTTTGCAGATTTGCGGGGTTCTACAAAGGGGTCGTCCCGTGCTACGTGAGACTCGGACCTCACACCGTCCTGTGCTTCGTGTTTTGGGACCAATTGAAAGGCCTCCAGAAGAAATATCTGGAAGAAAAACCATCTCAACCGCTGAACAACTGACGTCTTCAGTCATATAGTTTTCTGTGATGCACAACAAGTTTTCTACAGGTTTTTTCAACGGAGGGTAAACGTTTCCCTACGAGCTTCAAAGTCTACTATGTTGGGTTCCTTCTATTGTGATAGACATACATGCCATGTATTACATGTGCCACACACCAATTAGCGAGCTAATTCTGCCATGTTGTCACCAAATGTGTGCGATAAATTGCACATTCTCTCAAAATAGTGAGCTCGTTAAATGAGATCACCATTAATTCATTTCGGTGATTTTTTTTTTTTTTAGTCGTTCCTTACCTCTTAGTGCTTTAGTGTTTTCCTTGACCAACGATTACGCTTAAACCGCTTTACAACTAATGGCAAGTACATTATTTATGTGTCAAGTTGTTATGAGTATAAATGAACTATTTTATTTTGAACCAGAATTATTTTTGTTTAATTTTTGATTACCTATGCCGTCCCATCCAAAAAAGTTATCTTGAATTACTGCCGTCGAAAAGTAGGCGAAACTCAATGTTTGGAAAAATTACGTAAGTTCGATGATTAGGGATTGTACCAAACCGAGGGAAAATAACGAAATAACGTATTGGCTACTTTGGTATCCCTTTGTTGATCTGGACGAAACCAGCACTATACGTACACTACGAGGGCGATTTCAAAGCGATTTTTGTACGTTTAGCCGTTAAATTGAAACGTAAGGTTATTTTCTGTACCTTCCAGTGAAATTTTCCTTACACGGGAAAATTTTGAATAGATGAGCCCCCACCTAACTTGTGTGAGATTTTTATGGCCCACAGTTAAACCTATTCGAATCATCGATCGCTCATAATAATTACAATTATTGTAATAGTAGTCGTATCCAAATCTCACGATCAGTTACTATCTTTTGGTTTATTATTCTTGGAATAATATCGCGAAGGAGGTCGAAAATCATGATTGGCCTCAAAATTTGATATAGGTACGTTTAAAGATGTCTCGAATCCAAAAACGAAATGTCCGTCCGCTATCCAGGCCGTTTTGGGCAGTAGGAATTCATTTTTTTAACCTGAAAAATTGACAAAATACTCGGTTTACCATGTAATTGTGCCCGCAAGGTTTTCAGCCCGATCGCTCAAACCCGTGGGGCGCTATGGGGCAACGGGAAGGGTTTTTGAAGGTTTTCGGCTATGGGGCCGAGTTAGGTGTCGTTTTCGAAGTATTTTTGGACGTAGAATCCATTTCTGGGGTCTTAGAACGATCCGATTTCACCGTGGGGCTACAAATGGGTTTTTGAAGGATTCCAGGAGATCAGTACAGTGTCGTTTTCCGAGTAATTTTGGACGCCTAATCCATTATTCGAAGTCCCCCATCTGTCCAAAAATTATACAGAATTTGGCATTGCTTTTGGCATTACATGCGCCCAACGTTAACAGGAGTACATGTTTACAAAACAATAAGTACAAGTTAAATGAGCAAAATATGGAAGTTCCAAAAACATACAAATAAAAATTACGAATTTGTGCACATCGTGCGAGATACCAGTTCTTGAGGATTTTCACGGCTTTCCTACATCCATGGAGTAATTTATGATTGTTTGTGTGGGATAGCAATGATGGTGGATTTGACTTGGGTGTACGCGTCCAAACCATACTCTCCGAGTTCTCTGCCGATGCCGGACTGTTTGTAGCCGCCGAAGGGAGCCTGAGGGACCAACGTGTTGTAGGTGTTGACCCTAGAAGCAATAAGGTGTTGAATGACCAGTATTTCAGAAGATTAATTCTCATTATTCGATTGTTGTTATTTGTTCGTACCAAACAGTGCCGGATTGGAGAGCTTGAGTGATAGTGTTGATGGTGTTTATGTTGTTCGAAAAGACAGCTGCTCCCAAACCGTAAGATGAATCGTTAGCTCTGTCAATTACTTCATCCAGAGAGTCAAATTTCATGATCTGCTGTACAGGTCCGAAAATCTGGAACAGTCGAATTTCTTCTTTATTAAATGTAAATTTTACACTGCTCGAAGCAGCCAACGCCCCAGAGCAAGATTAAAAGTGCTCCAACACAAATTACTGAGAACAGTGACTCACTTCTTCCCGAGCAATTGTCATGTTGTCGTCGACGTCGGCGAATATGGTCGGTTCGACAAAGTAACCCTCTTGGCCAACCCGCTTGCCTCCAGTGGCGAGCTTTGCGCCTTCTTTCTTGCCTACTTCGATGTATCCCAAAATCCTGTCCAGCTGTTCTTGGTCGATCTGGAAATTTGAAATAGTTTTACCTTCCGTCGCACAGCAGTGCAGAGTTGAAAGCTAGCTGAAGAACAGACGAATCTTTGAAAAGTTCGTCGAAAAGCGGAGTGATATCGCACCAGCAGTTTTCATAGTGGCGATAACCTCTTTATCTCGGTATTGAGCTTATCAACATTGATTACGTTCTTCTGACTTGATATCTTGCCTCTGGCCCAGGCAGAGCACTTCTTTTGACTTGATATCTCGTCTCTGATCCAGGCAAACCACTTCTGCTTGCTTGATATCACGTCTCTCGCGAGCTATCTCGTCGCTCGTCATGAAAGGCTTTCGATTTACGATTCAGCGGGAAAAGCGTACCATGAATATCCCTATCATGAATCAAAACAACACAAAATCAACCATGGCGGAAAGTATACCTGAGGTCCTTGTTCAGTCTTCAAGTCGAACGGATTTCCCACAACCCGTTTCAACGCTCTTTTGACGCTCTTCTCAATGAACCTGTCGTAAATCTTGCTATGAACGTAAACCCGAGTACCGGCACAGCAGCACTGGCCCATGTTGAAGAAAGTGCCCTGGTGAGCGCCCTCTACCGCCAAATCCAAATCACAGTCATCCATGATGATGTTGGGCGACTTTCCACCAAGTTCCAAAGTGACTTTCTTCAGGTTGGATTTACCCGAAGCGGACTGAATCAGCTTGCCGACCTGCAAATAACGGAGGAGAAATTTCGAATTTTCATGATCGTCAAGAACAATAATAAAGATGAATGAAATGAACTCTTCTGAAATCCAAGTTCCGAATTCCTCTAAAATTACTAACCTCAGTGGAACCAGTGAAAGCAACTTTGTCGACGTCGTCGTGGTTAGAAATAGCAGCTCCAGCGTCGCCATAGCCTGGCACGATATTAACAACGCCATTAGGGATGCCGGCCTCCTTGCAGAGCTCTGCCGCATACAAAGCGGTGAGAGGGGTTTGTTCGGCCGGTTTCAAGACGACAACGTTGCCGGTGGCAAGGGCCGGTCCGATCTTCCAGGCCCACATGAGCAAAGGGAAATTCCAAGGGATAATCTGTCCGCAGACACCGATAGGTTCGTGGCGAGTGTTGACCAGGAAATTGCCGTCGGCGGGTATCGTCTTTCCGTGGTTTTTATCGGCCCAACCGGCAAAATACCTGAAACCCCATTTGAATGCACTTATGGCTTTGAGGGCAAGAGTGAATCAACTTATCATGTACCGCCCAAAACTTACCTGAGGACACTTACGGAGAAGGGCACATCAACTCCATACGACATAGCAAAGGGTTTCCCATTATCCAACGTTTCCAGACTCTGAAACAGCAAAAAATCTTCATAGACAGATCGTGACAACCCACTTCGGCACTGAGCCACTCAACTTACAGCAATGTAAAGAGCGTCCCGTTCAATAAGATCGGCCAATTTGTTGAGATGTCTTCCCCTTTGTGAAGCGTCCATCGTCCTCCATGGAGCCTTGCGGTGGAATGCGGTACGCGCAGCCTCGACTGCCTTATTCACATCAGTCTGAAATTTCAACGAAAAATGAGAACAAAATCAGAATTTCGAGAATTTAATTTAATAATTAAATGGAATTATAATTCATATTATAATTAATAATAATTAATCATATTATAATTAATTAATATTATAATTAATAATTATAATTCATATTATAAATAATAATACTTATATTAAATAATTAATTGGAATTATTCCAAGTCCGTACTCACAGCATTCCCTTTGGCGACTCGTGTAATAACTTGGCCCGTTGTGGGGTTGACAGTTTCAAAGGTCTCTCCGCTGCTCGATTCGTGCCATTGATTGTTAATGAATATCTGAAACGAATTCAATAAAATTGGTTTTTTTATTCAAGTAATAAAATTAAATGTCGCATAAAAAGAAGACACCTTTAATGTAGGAACAGTAATTGTCAGGCTTTCTATTCAATCAAGTTATTGCAACCAAATGTAATGATCAGTCTATTCCCTGCGGTCTATCGATCGAAAACAGACTTCAGATAAGGAACACCAGTCGACCGAAACACTCGGAATAGCACTGGCGCATTTTTAGGGTTTCCATTATATCTCGGGCAGTGGAGCAAAGTGATGAGGATGCAAGACATTTTGCGGTGACTGCGCCCAATTTCATCAACCCACGTAAGTTGGCATCAGAATTCATGAGCAGCTTTGAAAAAACCCAACTATCATAAACGGAGGATAGAAATTGCTTTCAGTAGTTACGAGGGCTGTTGGAAATGGTCTTCAGCTGAACAATAGCCGTAGGAGGTAGAATCAGATTCTGTATCTGATATAGAACAATATGAATTCTAAACTAATTAACTTCTTAAGCAAAGTCGGGCTTGGATGGGTGACCGCATGAGAAGTGAATTCACCGATACAATTATCTTCCGCGGTCAATCGGATGGTGAACTCCTCCCAACCCAAGCGGACGAGGCAATGGGGAGCCATGAGCGCAATCGTCAGAAAGAATTCCGTTCCTCCTAGAAAGGACGGCTGACGACGCTTCCTCCCTTTTGGTTTATTATTCTTGGAATAAAACTAATAAACATTTATTTAAGATACCTCCCGGACGACGGGCATAATTGATAGAAACATCGGGAGTCCACAATGACGACTGATTTATTAGGGAAGACTGAGGATAGGTCGAGAGGGAGGGGTATCCTACCTACACCTACTTGGCATGTCTGCTAGGTCTATCAAGGAAGAGCAAAAGATGCTCATGAGCATGAATGCAAATCTAATTAAAACACCCATGAATTCGCGACGGAGGACGAAAATTTGGATCGGCTTCAAAATTGGACATACGTTTCATGAAGCGTAGATTTCAAAAATCAAATGTCCGCCCGCCGTCTGAACTTTTGAACTCAAACGGGTCCGTCTGTAGGATCCGACTCGTAGGATTGTTTCCCCCATCTGAAATTTTGGCAAAATACTCGGGGAGGACGCAGGTTTTCAGCCCGACCGCCCAAACACAGGCTCTGTGAGGCCAAAAAAAAAAAAAAATAATAATAAAATAAAATAAATAAATAAAATAAAAATTTGGGAACCAGAACCATCCGATTCCCCCACGGGGATCTACGGGGCTTTTAAAGGATGCCCGGAAGTCGAAACCGGAGATGGTGATGGCCCACCAGGCCCCATATAATATGGGCCATATTTACAATCTATACTTACACCGTTTGAACGCAGAGGCGGGGTAGAAATCGTTAATGGTTTGGAGTGCGCTTTTGCCTCCCAACTGTATACTGATTCAGCCCATAGGTGGATTAGAAATGGTGGAGGGTTTGTGAAGCGCTTCTGTCCCCCAGAAGATACACTCGCTCAGCCCCAAGAAGCAGTGTTACTCACAAAACTGTTTCATCCAAAACTTTTTTCACGAAATTCACTTATTTGCGAGTCAGTTTTTCACCATCAGAAGAAAGAGCTAAACTTGAAGGGACCATTATCACTGTACAGCAAAATAACCGGAATGATTCAAAGCAACTCGCGTTAAAATTTGAGTAAACATTTTTGAATGTCAATAAGTAATTGAGTATACATACCTAGTTTTCGGCATAGAAGGCAGATTTTCGTGGGTATTGGAATTCTAATATGTAGGTACCTACGGAGATCTAATCCTTAAGGATTAGAGTTTGAGGATAAGAATTTAAAAAACGCAGCAAATTTTACACAAGGGTTTATTATTCTTTTGTATAAATTATCCAAAAATTAATTCGATATCAGTGTGGTGTTCGCCGACGGTGCAGAGGTCTAATCCAATGAGGTGGTTAGGGTGAGACCCTAACCACCTCATTTAATTCGATATCAATAAATAAAATTTTTAATGTAATTATTTAAAAAAATTTTAAATTCTCTTGTAAAGTTCCTCGGAATGCGAGTAATCAAGGGGGTGGTGGGAGTGGGGGGGGGGGGGGGGGTTGAGAAAAATGATGATGGGGAAGGGGGCATGTCTTGAAAATTTTCGGAGCTACACCGGTGTACGTTTTGGAGGGAAGAAGCGCTTCACAAACCCTCCACCATTTCGAATCCACCTCTGGGCTGAATCAGTGTACAGTTTGGAGGCAAAAGCGCACTCCAAACCACTAACGATTTCGAACCCGCCTCTTATCTGGGCTCAAACTGTGTATCTATACAATCTATAGATTGTAAATACGCGACTGGGTCCATCGAAATACAACTCTCAAACACGTAATCCGTGAAGTTAACAATTTGTTGGAATAATTCCAATTACCTAATAATTCTAATAATTCCGAATCGAAATGTGAACCTTGCAAAAATGAGAGAAACAACCTTTTTATTTACCTAGTTGTTTCGACTTTTGGCTTGTCACGAACTCAATTTCAACCAAACTCAAACACAGCTATGAAACACTCGGCTACGACAAATGATCGGCAAAAAGATGAAGTACCAAGGCCTACTCCGATCGAGTATGTATTGCCTTTGGACTACAACATTGTCCTATGGCCTGAAGTTTCACTGTCGGAGAAGTTTGTGGTTGTGGTAGAGCGGCCCGCATCTCACCATCGTCGGTCGAATGTGGCGTCGTTTTCCGTGTAATTATGGACGCATAATTCATTTTTCGGGGTCCCACATCCGTCCAAAGACTTTACACAATACTTTTTGTTTTTATTTTATTTTTTTTATTAAATGGAAAAAAAAAAATTGACAGAATTAATTTTTGCACTAGAGGTAATTTAATGAGAATCATTCATATCAAAAAATAATAAACCCTTGAGCAAACTTTGTCGAGATTAAACTCGAAAAATTTCTCGAAATATACTTACGGAAATAAACAATTACTTAGTCAAGCAAGTAAAGTAACTTTTGTTGCTAAACCCTTCAGGGCCTTGGTGGACATTGATGAAGTGAATTTGAATTTGATGGAGTCGGCTCAGTTCACTGAATGCTTACAGTAAGCATGTAGTTAAACTACATTCCTAGTAAAGTTTTATTTCAAGGTTTGAACCCCGCACCCAAAATCCCGTGTATATACACGGGGTAGTATTGACGGGTCGTATCACCAGGATCTAGGATGACTGCAAAGCAACCAATCACCTTTAGAAAGCTACGTTTATCACACTATGTTACCTAACGGTTCCTCAATCTTCCGCATTTATATCCAAACTAGGTACTTCTGCTAACTTACCCCTGTTAGTTTGACGTCTGGCTTGATGATCGGCTTGGGAGCAGCAGACATGAACCTCTGAGAGGAGGTTTGGGTGGAGGAGAGTAAAATTCGAGCAGCTCGCAGCATCTTGGAAGGGTCAAGCCGGCAACGGGTTCGAGGGACTAATCTAGGAAAAAAAGAACAGTACGAAGTGTTCTCAAGTGGTTCGCTCTTATTATTCTCCAAAGAGAACTAAGGTAACTTAAGAAATTGTCATGCAATTGAATTAGGCGATAGCGAAAGGAAAAGTCTTACAAACCTGGTAGGAGACAAATGAGAGATATTCCACCGGACAGTGAGCAGGTTTGATCAAACCACAATGGTATTTAACAGTATGGGAGGGGGTGTTATGTAACACCTTGTACAATGCACTTGGTTGGCTCACCTTGATATCGAAAATAACAGAAAGAGGGGAATCTTCGAAAAAACACGTAAATGAGAAGAGGTGGGCACTCTCCGGGGGAACCTTGACCTTGGAAGAATTAGATCTCTTGATTACTCTGGACCGACCAGAGTTGCCAGCGTACGGTGACACGTCCTTTATCCAAAGAAACCCCTACCGGTACTCTGAGGGGTTTTGGAGGTTTTCGGTGATGTAGTCCAGTTAGGCGCCGTTTGCGAAGTACTTTTGGACGTAGAATCCATAATGGGATATTATCTGGGCGTCCTAGAACCATCCGGTTTCACCGTGGGGTCAATGGGGCAATCGTAGAGCTACAAACAGAGCTTTTAAAGGATGTCATGAGGTGTCGTTTTCCGAGTAATTTTAGATGCATACCTAATACATTTATCGGGGACCCAAATAATATTTATGTCCATAAGTTGTATGACATACGTACATTGTACGAAAAAAACGCTGCAAATTTTACACAAGGGTTTATTATTCTTTGATATACGTTACTTGTGCAGAAATTTAATTCTGTCAATGAAAAAATTAAAAAAAAATTTTTTTTTGGATTTTTATCTCAAAAAAAAATTTTTTTTTTGGATTTTTTGTTCAAAAATGAGTTTTTTCAAAAACTCTGTGTTTTTTACTCGAAAAATATTTAACATCCTGGGATCCTTCAAAAATCCCATTTTTAGCCCCACGAATGCCCTAAACATCGCCCCAGTGAAATCGGATCGTTCCGGGACTCCAAAAAATGGATTCTACGTCCAAAAATACTTCGAAAACGACACCTAACTCGATCCCATAGCTAAAAGCCTTCAATAAACCCCTCCCGTAGCCCCATTATAGCCCCATAGCGCCCCACGGGTTTGGGCGATCGGACTGAAAACCTTGCGGGCACAACTAGATGGTGAACCAAGTATTTTGCCGAAATTTCAGATTTTTCAAAAAATTCCTACTGCCCAAAACGGCCTGGACGGCGGACGGCGTACGGCGTACGGCGGACGGCGTACGGCGTACGGCGGACGGCGGACGGACATTTCGGATTTAGAATGTAGACCTCTTGAAACGGATAATGTCAAATTTTGAGCCCGATCGGAGTCGTCGACCCCCGTCGCGAAAACATAGGTGTATTATTCCAAGAATAATAAACCAAAATAGGCAATTCTTTTTTACATAAAATTAATTTGGGCACAATTGACCTATCTACATCAAAGAACAATAAACCTTTATGTAAAGTGTGCAGCGTTTTTATTATTGGTTTCCTTTTCCCGCGTTCAAGATGCACCACTATCCGTAGAATGTAATAGTAATTATTACTGATCAATTATAATTGATCAGTATCAATAATTGTGTAACCTACAAATACAAAACATTGAATTCAGTTTTAATATTAAAACGCTGCAAATAATCCTACACTAGGGTTTATAGTTCTTGGATAGGTATAGTTTAATGGAGCAAAAATTAATTCTGTCATTAATTAAAATTTAATTAATAAAATCAATTATAAAATACTTAAATATTTATGTATTTTATACATTTATGTATTTTAGGTATTTTATTTATAAGTAACAAAATTTTAATATTTTCGAAAAAATTAAAAACTGGTTTCTGTACTTACACCGTTTGGATAGACGTGGGACCTCGAAAAATGGATTTTGCGTCCAAAATTAGATACTCGGAAAACGACACCTAACTTGACCCCATAGCCGAAAACGTTCAAAACCCCTCCCTTAGCCCCATAGCGCCCCATGGGTTGGTTGATAAAATTTTAATAGGCCCCTTACGCCCATCAACTTCTAACCAAATAACCTCCGTAAAAACACTCTCTGTAAAAAAAAAAAAAAAAAAAGACTACGCTGTACCTCTGGAGCACTACGAGGTGCTCTGGAGGAAGTGCGGTTCCTGCGCTGCTAGAACTGGTGGGTGAAATTCATGTGCAGGTCTCTCAGTAATATCCATATTAAAAACCATGAAATTTACCCATCTGTAACACACCACATTGTTCAGAGCTGGAAAGTGACAGGCGTCCTCAGGAACCTTCTGGTAGGCAGTCAAATCATTATTGCACTGGGCAGATAATATGTTATTAGGTATAATATTTCATAATATCCTAATATCCTAATCTGATTAGGATACCTTTGTAGTTGAGAAATAGAATCTGATAAGGTCATGACTTCAGATTAAACCTACCTGGGGCTCACTAGGTTTGTTGGGGGGGGACTTTTTGCCTTCGAGTGGGGGATTTTCTGGCGCTTCTGGCAACAATGCGTGAAATGTTTCTCCGTGTCAATTTTTAGTAAACACTTGGCTTTCTAGGTTTCTGACTAGGTTTTGTTGACAAATATAATCGCACCTGCAATGAACTTAAATCGAGTTGACTTTATAGGCTGCTTAGTTTTTTGAATTTAGTTTTGTTCTGTCCGAGTCCAGTGTGTTCCGAACCCGTTATCTGTCACCATTTGAACACTTGTGTGTTGTGACTAGAGTAGCCCATCTATAGATCTATGAATTTGGGCATTTTCAATCGAGTGAATCTGAAGGTATGTGTTATTGGGCCTTATTGCGTCTGGTGTTTATGCCAGCCATTAGTAATTTAGATCTACTTGAAGCTACCTACATTTTTAGTATAGGTATAATGGTACCTTTACGGGTGTCATGCTATACATGCTATATATAGTCGTGGTGATGGTTTTCGTGAGGCATGAAAGACTTTTTCTATTCCTCTTAGCGTCGTTCATTACAAGTCGGGGGCCTGATCAAATGATAGCTTCGCTTCAGGGAGAAACAGCTCGTCCAAAACGTTGTATGCAAGAAGGGCCACTCGCCACCCAGCGCCCTTGTATTCAGCAGTCAAAGGAGAGCTGTCAGAGCTTGTCCTCTGTTACTCCGTGGTCAGAGCAATCAAGGGCCTAAGCTACGGGAGGACTGCAGAGATGCTTTTCAGGAGCTGCTATCAATCCAGCCCAGCCCAGAATACTAACAGTACCAGCCCTGTACATCCTCGCATGCCTTACCTTTTCGGTAGGATTGACCGTTCCCGAGATAGGGCGAAAAACCGAAAACTGGGACCTTCTTCCCCCCTCCACCCGCCTTTCGGCGTTCCTAGATGAGAGGACTTTTTGTACGTTCCCTTTCTAACCTCCCTTAACAAGTTTCCGAGGAGAAACCCTCTGCTACCAAAATTCGGAGCTAGTAGGTATCATTCGTTGACTGGACTAATAGGTTGCTGGAAACGCGGTTGGACCATCTCTGGCTTCAATTGGCTGGGAGCCAAATGCCAAATGCTATGAAATGCTAGACTTTAGCAACTCATGACCAGTGGCCTCCTCACCTATGGCAAGCGAAATAGTTGGGCTTATTTACGTATTTAGGAACGTATTTACGTCCATACTTGGAACCAGCCTGGTTCCGTTTTTCGTTCTTTATACTTATATTCCTTTAATTATTATGAACAAGTTTGGAAAGTAGAATAGTCTTTTGGTTTCTACCTTTACAACATCGAAATATTCTTTTATGCAGACGTGCAGCAGTCAAAATGGGCAAACCTGCAGTCGTCGTTGTCCTACCAATACCCAACGTCAAAAATGTTGAAGAGTTACTCGGATTCCTTGACGGTTATGGACACTCCGTGAACCTTGACAAAGTCTCCCTGACAGACCTACCCCGGAAAAGTATTGTTGTCGGGAAAATCACCAGAGAATTGGACTCGTACAAAGGTTCGAAAGAGGACTACAGGAAGGTGTATTACCTGGTGTCGGCAGTCCCTGAAGACGCATCTGCTTACCGCTTTGTGGCTGTTGGCAAACGATTGGTCGGGCTCCTCGAAGACGTCTTCTCCGTCGGCTGTGGCGACTACATAGCGCTGTTTGAACCCAACATCATGCATAACGCAGCTGACATTTGTACCGCTTACTTTTCCGACAAAGCGATTGCTTGGATTTGTAAAATTCGAAAAAATACAGTAAATTTCGGTTTGAAATGACGGAGGGGAGGTCCAATGTCCTAGTGAACTTGTTTTCGGCGCATTGCTTTAGCGATTAAAAGACTTGAAATAATGTATGTCCGGGCTGCCTGGAATTAGTGATGAGGGCAATGTGTTTTACCCTGAATTGGTTAAATTGTCTATGAACAGTGTTTTATTCAATTACGAAAGTAAATTAATATTTACATGGATACTTTGTTTCTTTCATAAAAACGTATCATGTACCTATTTATTAAAGAAGCAAAGTATCCAAGATAATTCTTCCATTGCGTTTTCTCTTGCTCCACTGCTGTAGTATTTTTCTGACGGGGGTTACATCGTGAATTTTCAGATTTTTAAAAGTATTCCTACTGCCCAAATCGGCTCGAACGGCGGACGGACATCGTTTTTGGAATTTAGACTTCTTGAAACTATAATCTCAAATTTTGAGGCCGATCTGAATTTTCGACCTCCGTCGCGATTACACAGGTGTATTATTCTAAGAATAATAAACCAAAATTATATGTACTCTAAATTAGACGAAAAATAGGGCTATTTCAAACCCATCATTGAATTGCTCGTCCCAGTCCTTTGTTTCGTGTCTAATCACGTACTTAAGAATCGAGTACACTACTTTTTTTAAATTTCTTACGTAAACCGATTTTTGTCGCACTAAATCTGAGTTCGATAACACTGTGTTTCGGTTCCCTCCATCTACTCCGTAGGAGGGCACTATAAGTTAGAAACCCACCTCCACAGTGGAGACCCCACCTAACAACATAATCTAGGTACTGAACCTTAATGAAATTCTATAGAATATCAGCAATAAGGTTCTCTGTGAAATAGTCTTGGTTTGGAACTTCAGTCAAAGGGAGTTGCTGTGATGTAGAATCTACCCTTAGAGTAAATTCTAAAGTAATCTTGACTTAGCTGGTGTTGATTGTATTGTTTACAACTTTTACCACTTATTTGATCTCATTCTTTGAAATTGTTTGAACCTTCTTCAAGTAGGTTCCCGGGGCATTACATTGATAAGTTGTATAATTCCTATCTGAAGCAAGTCATATCTACCAAAGTTTTGAATTTTTGGTTTTTCATATTGTTGTTGATGAATTTGTAAATACAATCTAAAATTGCTTAATAAATAGTATTTTTAAATGTTGTTATGTTTGGACATTTCTATCCCTCGATATCCTGGTATTTCTATCGAACTGTAATCCAAAATTTGGCAACATCGATATTTAACTACAAGGAGTTAAATTCATAAGTTTATGAGTTTTGCCAAAGCGTCTCACCTTCGAGCGAAAAGCTCTCAGCGAACGTAAAGATAACCCCTCAACCCGCCTTTTCTGAAAAATAGCTCCGCTGTTTAATATTAGAATTGCCGGCGTTCGCACAAACAGAGGAACGAGGTTACGAAAATGTCGATTTTGGGCGATTTTTAGTTACGTAGAAAACTCAAGTGCTTTCTTTCATAGGAGGGCGAGGGCGGAGGAATGTACTCGGAGTGGGCTTCTCTGGCCGGCCTTGTTCGCCATGAGACGTCGGACAGAGAATCCGTCTTGTCGAAATTTGGCGATTCCGGGAAGGATGTGGCCATGACGATCGTCAAAGAGTTGGCTTCGAATATAGGGTTAACGCAAGCTCCCTCACCCAGCAACCTGGCGACAGATAAAGACGTCCTCTGGTGCATGGAGGTAAGTTGGCAGCGTTGGTTGATGTATATTATTATCCTTGGCCAAATTCATGCCAGAGTTGGGTAGGTACATTTTTATTTATAAACTAGGTTGTTAATTAATTCACACCATGCTTTCTTTGTGAATGTGTGTTAATCGCAACACATTCACAACTTTTTCTGTAAATTAAATTAAATTCATTAAAAAATTTGTGAATAATTCACAAAAAATGTAAATAATTACAAGTGTTAATTTTTTAAATTCACAAATAAATTTGTAACCGAAATAAATACAAATTTATCACAATTAAATCTGTGAAAACCCGATGAATATAATTTTTGTGGCAACCCTTTCCTTAAATTTTCTTTCAGCTCCTTGCGTTTTTCTCAGAGTATCACAAAATTACTGGTCAGCGGACCCGCGAGAACTGGCATTACCGCAAATTTGATTCTAATTCGCCGTAAATTAAAAAAATTCCACATAATTAGTTGCGAATTTTAAAAATTTGCATATTTAGTTGTGAATAAAAAAAATTGTATTAAATTGTATTTTTCATATTTATTTAGAGTATATTTATTTATTCACATTTAATGTAAACTCATTCACATTCATGTAAATGTAAATTTAGGTTTTACAAATACGTGAAGTATCCATTAATTCACATTCACAAACAAAGCATGATGTGAATTCATTTACAACCTTATAATATATTATAATAAATAAAAATGTGCCCAACTCTGATTCACGCAAGAGTTGAATCACTTCATAATTTGACATCCTATAAAACGTTGTAGGTGATATGCTATGGTTTGAGCCTACCGCTAAATGAACACGATGCGATCCGAGACTGTGTTCACATATACTGCGATTGGCTGACTGTTCTTCACCCAGTCCCCAACGTGAGCGTCCCCAAACCAGTCATCGATGACCCCAACCTGTACGCCAGGAAGATGATCGGCCACCTCCACAACCTCTTCATTCCCAGGAAGGGCGAAGGTATTTTTTTTTTTTTTTTTTTGAGAAAATTTGGTTGACTCTGAACGTTAGTATTCTCACTTAACTTCACTTTGCCCTGTGTGAGCCTTGTTAAGTGTGTCTCATTCTTCTGCATAGCACATTCTTTCGGGAACATCTGAAAATTGAGCACTCGATAAAATGCCAAACTTGAGCAGCTTTGACCTGTTTTAGATGTAGCTACACTTGAGTGGGCTGCCATCTCTTTTTTATCGAATACAATACTTGGGCTTCATGGGACACACTAGAGTATTAAGATTCTCGTACGAGCCTCATACCGAAAGAAATTCTCTCGTGTCGTATTGAAAAGTTGATTCGAAAGAATCGATTATTAGGAGATGTTTTCTTTTCATTCATGTGTGACCTGGTAGTGTTAGTGGACGGCGTGGCATGATATTTTGAACAATAAGATACTGTGTACCGCCTCAGCCATAATTCCAGCAATTATTCTTATATTTATTGCATTAACATCTCCTAAAATTCTATACTTAATAGAATCTATTAAGTATAGAATCATCAGTTTCTGATGAGATTACCAACCCCTCATGTCTGAAGTTTTCCTTCAATCGTAAGGGATTTGTTCGTGAATATTCTATTATCAAACGTGACGTTTTATTTAATTAAATTATGGAAGTATTTCTTAAATTTATGGAGCGGTATTTCTTAAATTTACATGTCTAAAATTATTGGTAATTTTACTCTGAGTAGATCTACCGTTGGGGAAATGGCGTTATATTAAAATACATTGGATGTATCGAACGTCCCTCCCCAGTTTATTCGCATCAGCAGAATCTGATTAGTATCTGATAACAAGTCGTAATCTTCTTCTTCTTCTTCTGATAATTACTACCGAATTTAATTTACCTTAGCAGGTGATCTGCGATGGAAGACTTGGTGTTTCACGGAGGATTTTTTTCTGCCTATTATTATTTAGGTCAGAATACGGTGTTCACCCTATCAGATGTCCGAACGCTCTTACCGAAAAGCTAAAGTTTAATTGCCATGAGGACACCTTAGCAGCTTAACGGGACACTTCTGATAAGATCAGGGCAGATGGCAGCCCCACATTAGAAGAACATCTTTTGATTTGTGGGCACGTAACTTGTACATCACCCTGCAGTGCATCAAAGACATTTTCGGAGTAGAGTGTTGGGATTCCTTTTGGGTTTCATTCTCTGAATGTTCAAGCTATATTCATGATCGGGGTAGACAGATTTGATTTGGCACAGGATCTACTTCAAACAACCCTGCATCGAGGAAGATGAATCTCTTGCCAGGTACTTATGGGTTATCTGACTGCATCGTCCCACTCGGAACACGTAACTCCCTTTTCGATTATCTGGCCGCATTCTCAATGAAGGATTAGCATTGGAATTAAACCTCCTCGCAGTAGGAATCATAAAACTTACCGGCAACAGGCATCATAAAAGGTTTATTCCAGGTCAGAAGGCGTCTATTGACAGAAGTCGACAGCTTTCAAGTGTCAACAGGTTTGTTCCAGGTCTGACTGCGTCTGTCGACAGAAGTTGGACGGCTGTCGACAGAACCCGACCGTCGCTTACTCGAGCTATCGGTTTCCGTCCAACTTACGATCGACCTGGAACAGCAGTTTCTAAACTGCGCATGTCTTCGGCAATTTCTGTTAACATTCCGTCAAACCTGGAACAAACCTAACTCAAGTCACGTGAATCACCGTGAAGTTACGCTACAACAGTTTGTTGTAGTTTGGCGTTCCAGGTCTGCCAGTGCGCTGTTGGGCTGAACTCAACACCGATTCAGAAGGCATTGGGACAACTGTCAACTTCTGTCTGCAGACGCCGTCAGACCTGGAACAAACCTAATACTTAAACGCAACAGGCATAATATTATTATTAAAATCTAGAACCAACATGCAGAAGGAATAATGAAAGGGGGCGTCCTGGAGGGCTGAGTGGTAGGGATGGGTATCGAAGGAAAATTTATTCTATAGTTATTCTGATATCTCAACGTACAAAATATCGATTTACCGATACCCTTTGCACCAATTGGAGAACAAATTTTCCACTGCAAGTTTAAAAAAGTAAGAAAACATACTAGAAGTATGCTCTGCTCCAAATGAGCAATGTGTTCCTCCATATTTTCTTCCTGCCCATTGGCAGTACATCCAAATTTGCGTTTCTCCATGTCTCATATGTATAGTAAACAAATAATTGGGAGAGTGGGGATTTAAACAGGGATATTTGAAAGATCTGAGGAACAAAATGTAGCGCATCATTTCGCATGGGGTATTTCAATACCGAGTCTTGAGCCACCCTACACACTTGAGCTGTATTCACTGTGCACAACCATGGTAATGCGACGTTTTTGTTTTACAGTCTGGCCATTCCTGTATTCGGATTATGGTTTGTATATTACGATTCTCGTTTGTGGGGCTGGGAGTAGTTTGTGCTTTCCACGGTTACCCTTCCCCCCTTTGGTCGGGCCTGTTGGCTGCACTGTAGCTGAGGTTGGAATGTGTCGCCTCATGCTGGATTCGTTAAAAAACTGTAAATAATTGAATAATTTAAAATGGTATATTTTTAACGACATGTTCCTTCCTCAGTAGGTTTCGGTGATGGTTTAAACAAGAAACATTGTGTTTGAGACTTTTTGGGTTCGGTTATTTGGTGGGTGAACTACATTTTTCCTTTTCCATTCGTATTTAGTAACTACCTTTGCATTGACGCTACATCATTGGTTGTATGTGTACTGTACTGTCTTTGTGTTCGTTTTTGTATTGGAGCGTCTTCAATATTCTGACATTAGTTTGGGTGATTGATTCGTGGGACTTCATTTACTAGAAAATGTGCGTCAAGAGAAGTTTTCAATAGGTTCATAATTTCAAAGGTGGTTTCCAGTGAGTTGCGATTGGCTTATGGAGAAATGTGTGCTAGTCCTGGTTGTTGTATCGATATTGTTTTATTTGATTCATTTACGAGGTAAATAATTGTCTTTTACTTCTTGCTTCAAAATTATTTTTGATCTTCCGCGGGTTTAGGTGCTGACACAATCAGACGGCAAGCGGTTCTCTGTCATAGAGTGCTCCGGACCCTTCAACAGGCTGCGCAGTGTTCTACAGTTATGTCCCACGAAACGTGGGAATCGTTACTGATATTCATGCTGGCCATCAATGAGACGCTGCTTGCAGCACCGACTGTCCGAGGTGATTTGTTGGTACTTTTCCGTTATACCCCCCCCCCCCCCCCCACGCGATTTCGTGTTTCATACCCCCCCCCCCCCCCCCCAGTGGCTTTAAGGCACCCAAATTCGAGTACTTTTCCGTTATAACACCCCCACCCCCTCCCATTCGATTTCGAGTTTCATACAGACCCCTCCCGATGGCTTTAGGGCACCAAAGCCAACCAAAAACGCGTGAGGGGGGGGGGGGGTATAACGGAAAAGTACCGATTTGTTAACGATGATCATTTCATGGACTGGCGATTTGTTGAGGTTTCACAACTGTTGTTTTCATGGTAGATGATGTTGGTGACCAGCTTTGCGAGCGAGTCCTATCCGTGCTGTTTGAAGTGTGGCTTGTCGCGTGCAGCAAGTGCTTCCCGAGTCCTCCGCTGTGGAAAACCCTTCGAGAAATGGCCATCACGTGGAGGCACCGCGGCGCCCTCATTTCTACTTGGTCCAGAGTTTGCGTCGCCCTCACCCACAAACTCCTCGGGGTCATGTACCCTCCAACGTTCCCCAAACATCAGTATTGTAAGTATATCATGAGGGTAATGAGGACGCATATCAACATGGAAATAATCAGCCTCTATGAATGGATTGTGTTCCAGATGATTCCGACCACTGGAACATCCCTAATGAACTGTCTGACGAAACCATTGTGCAAGCCTGGTTCAGATTCTTGCACACCATTGGGTCTCCCGTAGACCTCAGTAGGCCTCAGATCATCTCACAAACCCCGAAGTTCCTCCAGTACGCGATGGTGTCCGACACGGACCCCAGCTCCCACCCCTGCCTTCACATCCTCCCGCTCAATTTCCTCGTGGCCATCAAGGGTGTTTCCAATTTGGTTGACGCCTTTTTGGGTAAATGAATCTAAAAACCTCTTAAAAGTAGTGAGATATTTTGATGTTTACTACAAATCGCTGTCTTTCAGGGGTTATGAGTGAACCGTTGGTTATACCTGAGGAAGATCCCAAAAAGGAAATCCCTACGCCACCTCCTCACCGTCGCCCTGCAAAAAGCTTCAGCGTTTCTTCGGTATCCCAAAAAGGTTAGCCGTTTACCGTGATTTCGAAAGATTTTTCGTTTTCCCTCACACTCATTGGAAACACCTTCTGCCACAGGCATGTCGAAAAGTGCTCTAATCAGCCTTGGACGAACGATGAGCAATTCAACAACTTCTAGCACTACTCCATCGGTCAGCAGTATGAGTAAGTAGTTTATATTCATATGGACTTGTTGAAATAGAGCAAGACTATATTTAAAAAAAAAAAAAAAAAACTACAATTTTTACACAAGGGTTTATTATTCTTTGTTTGTGCAAGTCCTAATTTTATGTCGATAAAAAATGATTTATAAACCGCTGCAAATTTTACACAAAGCTTTATTATTCTTTGATACCTATAGAAAAATTGTGCAGTGTGTGTCTAAAAAAAGCTTTAAAAAAAAAATTTAAAAGAAAATTCCTGTACAATATTCGGACAGATGTGGGACTCAAAAACGCTGCAAATTTTACACAAGGGTTTATTATTCTTTGATTTAGAAAAATTGTGCAAAAATTAATTATGTCATTGAGAAATATTTAAAAAAATAAAAAATAATAATAAAAATAATAATAAAATCTGTACAATATTTAGACAGATGTGGGACATCAAAGAAAAGGATCTTACGTCCAAAATTGCTTGGAAAACGACACTTTATTTGACCTCTTGGGATCCTTCAAAAATCCCATTCGTAGCCCCATAGATCCCCGCGCTGAAATTGGATCGTTCTGGGACCCCCAAAAATGGATTCTACGTCCAAAAATACTTCGAAAACGACACATAACTCGGCCCTATAGCCGAAACCATTTAACAAAAGCCCTCCTCTAGCCCCTTTTTAGCCCAACAGAGCCCCACGGGCTTGGGCGATCGGGCTGAAAACCTTAAAGGCACAACTAGATGATAAACCAAATATTTAGACAAAATTTCAGATTTAAAAAAAAAATCCTACTGTTCAAAACGGCTTGTGGACGAACATATCGTTTTTGGGAATCTAACCTCTTGAAATATCCAATGTCAAATTTTGAGGCCGATCTGAATTTTCGGCCTCCGTCGCGATTACATAGGTGTATTATACCCACAATCGGAAGTCTGGTGATGTGAAATTGTCTCCATCTTGAATCACAATGGACGAACACGTTTTCCTGCCACCTGACAACACTATCTTATCTCAATTTTTTCAGCTTCCATCAGTGGATCCTGGGAGGTTTCCTCCGCTTCCGGTCAACAACCTACTCTTCTTCGTCCCAAGTGCAACAGCCTCCTCCATTTGTTCGGCGAATGGCTATTTGAAGCTGCGCAAGTTGGGACCGGACTGTACAACAACCCTAATCTCACCAGTAAGTTTGGGCTGGGTGACAGTCTGTGAGACAATTCAGTAAAATTAAAACTGATCTTCTTTATCGGTGGATGTTGCTCTTGTTAAAGCTAATCCTTGGCCAATCCATTTGTGTAAGTTTTCATTCATTCAAATTTTTTTGAGTCAGGTTACGTTCCACAGCTACGTTGCTTTCAAAATTTAATGTACCTTCTTCGCTATTATGTACTTGGCTAATACTTATTTAATTATGAATTTTATTTTATGGTAAACGAAAATGCGAATGTATTTTGTCATCTTTAGGGGAAGGTAGCGGCCGAAGAAGTGGCAGTCTCGGATCAGCGCAGGACAGCCTCGACCTGGAAACCACATCGAATGTCAACCGTTATCAAGCCGGAAGAGCCAACGCTTTGGCATCGCTGTGTCGAATTTTCTGTTCGAAGAAAACTGGAGAACAAATCCTGCCTGTCTACTACGCGCGTTTCTATTTGGTCCTCTTGCATGGACTGAAAATGAACGAGGCAAATTTACTCTTATTTAAATTTATTAAAGTCGTATTATTTTGTGGTTGTTTTGTTTGATCGACGACGCTATGATAATTCTGACATTGTTACAGAAGCGTGAAGTCGAAGAACCTCTAATAAGCATATTGATGCACTGTGCTGACATACTGCGACTTGATTTGGACGGTATACAGATTATGGTCCCTTTTATACTTGATGCGTTGGAGCGAGTGCTTCCCGAAAAGGATTTAAATATCAAGTGAGTAAAAACGCTGCCATGTTTAGCGATAATCAAACAATAACAAGAGAACGAATTTTGTTGAAAAAATTCCTCTACTTACTACTGAATGCAACTCGAGGGGAGTCCAGGTCGGGAACCCGGTAATTTGTTTTTGGGAAAGAGTAGCTGCCAAGGTTATAAATTGATTACGTTAGTCCGAGTTCCTGCTAATTTCTACATTCGGACTCTCGTCCAACAATTAGGTACCCAGTTTTTCTGAAAATAAACGGGCTGATTCCCGAGCCGGGCTTCCCGCGTTCAAGTCGGATTTTCGAAATAAAGATCCTTCGACCTTGCAAGGCCACTTTTATTAACCGCTGCCTGGTCCTTTGGTCTAAACTTTTTTCGTTTCACAGGATTAACGTTAACATGTCTGAACTTCGAAGGGCATCCATTCATGTTCTTCTCTCACTGTTGCCTCTGCCCCTTCATTTTCCAGTAAGTTCGAATGGGTGTATGCCTCGTTTGGTTAAGTATCAATTTTCTAACAATTAGAAAATAATAAGCCCGCGTTCTGTGCGACAGGTTTGAAGCGGGTATAGCCATTGCACTCCCGGGCCCAAGGTTCGCAAAGTTGGTGCCAAGCTGGGGATGAATTGGGACTTTGTCCAGGGATGGATTGCCTTAACCTTTTTGACAGGGGAGATGGATGGTTTCCACGCAACGCATCGCTTTTATCCTGTCTATCAAAAATAAAGTTGGGGAGTGCAGTGGCGAAGTTCACATTACGAGCCTCGGCAGCGCCGGGAGTGCAGTGGCTATCAACCGGAGGGCGAAAAATGAAAGTCCGACCAGCCCGGAGCACTGTGGATAGTCCCCGTTTGAAGGCATTTGCCTCGTTCAGTCTCACCTGGTCTGAGGCTATTTGAATAAACTGTCTTGCGATGGTCGTAGAAAGCTTTGGTTTGTTCCAGACCTTGGCAATAAAGGAACTCATTGGTGGCCATACCGATAAACCTCTACCAGTGATGGGCCAATTCAAAAATAGAATTACGAATCTTCTCATCAACGCGCTCCAAGTGGAAAGTGACCCTCACAACACTCATATGCTTTTGGGTACGCGTTCAATTCTGTCCTGATGTAGAAATAATTGAGTGAGGCAGGCATGTTGACATTTCTGATATCATCCGAGTGAACATTTTCCAGGAGGTCTGCTTGCTCTGGTTCAAGAAACTGCAGGTATTGAGCAAAACCTCGATAAGACTACGGCACAAAACGCTTCTTTCCCGAGTGGACATTCTTCTACCTCCCCAGGTGTGTATTGTATGATACTGGATACATTCATAGTTCTCAGTGGCTCAGTGGTTTGAGCGTTGGACTACTGACCCAAAGTTTGCATCTTCCTTATGATAATCACATATCGGAAGGCAATGGCAAGCCACCGAGAGTATCTTGTCCAGGAAAACCTCTCACATTTGCCGTTTGGAGCTGGCGTTAAACAGTAAGTCCCTACTACTTCTGTAATAACTGGTCAACACGCTCAACAGAAGTTAGTAGCGAGAGTTCGCCACTCGGCACCGAGTTAGCGGGTATGGCACTCAAAGAAGAAGGATACATTCGGATCATTAGGTGAAATTGCAATTACAGCCGTCGAGTTCTTGTAATTTGTGGCAAGCTCGGTTTGAAACCGGTTGCAGTGGAAGACCAGCCCAAAACTTGCCCTCTTCTATTTCAGATTCCGCCAGCAGTTTATTCGTGAAAGCGACATACCTTGTGTGCCATCGCTTGATATCCTCTTGGAAAGGCGACCTCAGCGTTTCTCTGGCAGCGCTGGAACTCCTATGCGGCCTTGCCAACTCCGGAATTAGCGACATAGGTGAGCGGGTCTTACCTTGTTTGACCACGTGTCGTGGAATCGTTTCGTGACTGTCATTTGTTTTCAGAACGCGTCGAATGGGAAAGAGGGATGAAGTGGGTATGCGATTACATAGTCTACCAGTGTTGGCGTCCTCCACAAGCTCACAGCAAGGACCTGCATTCTTCCGTAGTCGCAGCCTTCACCGCCGTTTCCACTTGGATCATGGCTCGTCCTGATCTCCTGATGAACAAGCACTGCCTTCACAACGTGTTGGAAGTCATCGAACTTGGAATTTCTGGATCCAAATCTCAAGTAGGTTTCTTCTGTATGCTTTTGCTGTTCGCACGTATGCTGTCGTTGAAACTTCTTGTAATGTGTTGGTGGAACTCACTTTTCAGGGAAAGAGAAGAGACGAGCCCATTAAAATGAAGGATGGAAAAGAATTAAAACCCGTGTCCATGAGAGTTAGAGATGCAGCCGAAGCCCTTTTAACTATAGTGTTGGAACACGTGAGTTTACCAATTACCGCACTTTGTATTCGTGTTGGAGTTCGAAAATAAGGAATGGACGTGTTTATGGATTATTATTTTTTATCGATAGAAGGATTCCAAAATTTGCTATTTCTGTTATAACCCCATTTTCGGTGTTGAGTGTTAAGTTCGAACGAATTTATGGAAAAACAGCAATTTTTAATTTTCGGCAAAAACAAGCGATCAGATTGATCAACAATTTCACCATGTTGCCAAGTTGGCCACCACCAAAAAAAATTAAAATTAATAATTGAAGGACTGTGAGGTTAAACCACAGCGGCCATTGTTTTGATTCGTTCGTGGGTTAAGGTGAATAGCAGAACAACTTTTTATGGGGTCCCAGAACTATCGGACCTCACCGAAAGGATCTATGAGGCTTTCATGGCGCTACGGTGGGGGGGGGGGGGGGGGGTTCAGCTACTACCCCCAGGGACGACTACTCGGCTGGTCGAGGTTTAGGGGGCCGATACTGCCTCCTCAGCTCTTGGTCCCCAAGGCCACAGATTACGTGGCTAGTTTAAGTTCTCAGCAAACGAAGGCTATGCAAACTTTGTTCCTCAGATCTTGTGTTGAAGACAGATGCCTTAGCTCCCTTCGCCTCGGGAGTCCCAACAAGGATTCAGAGGTGAACTGTCTGCCGACGAGACAGGTGTGTCTGTTAGTCAAACATTGGAGTTCGTTCCCGGATTCAAACCAGGGCCACACAGGGCCACCCTGCCCCCTGAATTGGCCAACTATACCAATAGCGCTACAAGTTCTGATGTCGAATTTCACAGCTATCCAACTTTCATTTACGATAATCTTGACGGTCAAGATTTGACCTTGGCGTTCTTTCAATTCACATAGCAATAACTGTTTTTCCCATTTTAGGCTGGTTACTTCCCTACTCCTTGTGGAGCTGAGTCGGTTTCATCGTTGGTTGACGAAAACTTACTCCTTCAATACGCTTCCGTCAACAGCGTCGAAGACTTCAAGTATTTTGTACTTCATGATAACATACTGATCGCGTTATTGGAGGATCCACTGGGAAACCATCAAGGTATTTGTGGATGCCGAGACTTGTTTTTTTTTTTTTTTTAATGTATCCCTTGGATGACTATAAATTGTTTGTTGTTTTACCAGAGCCTCAACCTGTAGTGAACGTGATTTTAAGAGGAGGCTTTGGAAGACACTGTTGGAGTTTTCAATTGAGGCAGCTTCCCAGACACAGGTGCTCAACATAATGAATATTTATTCTATGGTTGTATTCGATTTGCTTTATTCACTAACAACACATTTTTTGCAGATCTAGCACCAGCAGAGGGCGTTCTCAGTCGGGCCCTGGCAGGCCAGTCAGTCTTAGTTCTGGATCGACACCACATCACGTGAAACACTCCTTTTTCCCGGACAACATCAATCGAATCCCCCAATGTGCAGCGTGAGTACAATTTTCAAATGACAAAAACTAAGTTTGAGCGAATTTTTCATGTTGCCTAACTTTGGGTCCAGAGAACGGAGCATCCCTGATTTGGACGGTGATTCGGTAGAAATGAACCGACTCCTCTATCAGCAGAAGAACGCCGAGATGGCAGCACTAGCTGTGACGGAGGCTGAAGCTGAAGACTGTCCCGAATGCGCTCCTCCCCGCCTTTGCGGCGAGTTCCAAACCGCCCGCCTCTTCTTATCCCACTTCGGTTTCCTCCAGAAGTTGGTGAGTCCGTATGTCCCGGCAACATACTCAATAGTCGCCCCGCGGGGCTCGTTTGGTTCACAAGGGTGGTTGAGCAGAGACTCCCACCCTGTGTAGTGCAAACCCCGTCCCTCCCTCCCATCGCCATTTCCCCTTCCACCTCATCCTGACATGTCGCCGAACCATTTGGGATGCTGATACATTCACCCGTGTTGCCGACGGATTTTCACAATGTTTATCTTTCCCAGGACACGGGAAAGCCGTCCATCATACCCTTAGACTCCAAAAAGGACGGATTCTTCAAAGATTTGGAACTTTTGGATAAGCTCGAACCGCGTACGAGTGACACCGTTCATGTGTTCTACGTCAAGGCTGGACAATCACACTACCAAGAAATTTTATCTAACGTTGTAAGTATTTTGTGAATTATGCAATTTAGTATGCTGCCAATTAATTGGTAAAATCGTCAATTTAAAGTGATTTACTGGTTCACAGGAAAGTAGCAGCAATGTGTCCAGCCATTTTCTTCAAGTGCTCCAATCTTTGGGTTGGCCTATTAAATCCCCGACATACTCTGGAAATTCTAGTAAGCTTATTATACTTGATTTCTTAGTTTAAGTGAGTTTAGTGGTTTAGACAATCTCGCATGGAGTACCTAGTGCATCCATCTCGGCTGCATAGCCCGGTGTAATATGCACAATTCACTTGGCAAACTTTTGTAATACTCTTTCTTATTGACCTTACAGGTGAACAAGACAGCGGTAGCGGGGGCGGTTGGTTTTCAGGTCACAAAAGGATGCTGTACTGGGCCGATGCTATGTCCGAGGTCACGTTCCTAGTTCCTACGTTGCAGCCTCTCCCCAGAGTGCGCCATCAGCGGTCAGGTAGCCTCTTTGATGCTCCCGTGTTTACTAGGTGTCGCCTAAAATTCTGGAAAACGGAACTTGATGTTATTGGGCTCAAAATGTTTGGAAAGATGTCGTCATGTATGTAGCCCTTGTTTAAAATTAAAAAAAAAAAAAAAAAAAAAAAACGGGTGAAAACGTGGTCCTTCCTCTTCAATATTCAGCCCTCCCGCTGGGTGTTAGCTCGTTTTCGTAACTTTTGAGAGAAGACCTTAACAAGAAAAAAAATTGTTTTAAATCATTCAAGGAGCTCATTGTGCTCGTTCTGTTTTTCTCACAATAAATTTTGCAATCCTAAACTTTCAACGCCTTGACCCATTTTTCTATGTGTTTTCGAAATTTGGTTGTATATTGTTTCAGAGAAAGACGACAAATCTAAAAGGCAGTTAGTTGCATACCCCGTGTTCGTAGTTTGGTTAGAAAGCTTAGAAGATCACCATCATTTCCCTCTTGGTAAGTACGAGCAGCTTCTCACCTTTCAGTCTTCTCGACACTTCTATATATTATTGTATTGTATTACTTTTTGACGTAGATGAAATGATCACTCACACGGGGTGTGGCCAAGAAGGGTGGCTTTCCCAGAACTGTTCGGTCATCTTCCTTCATGCCCTACAGAACGGCTTGTTCCGAGTGAAACTTCAACCCTCGACTCACAGGTTCGTCCTGCTTTCGACATCAATTCTCCATCACATTTTATAGTAAAATACAATAATCGGAATAATGCAATAATTATTCATCTCAACGTGTACTGTCAAATGACCATGCCGTTAATTTTTAAGTAAAATATTTTTGTGAATTGTAGACCCAGTGTTGCCTCTCCCTTGGTTGACGGGATTGTTGTGAGCCGCAATAAAGTGGGAACGTTTGTCCGTCAAACGGCAGTGAATCTATGTAGAAGGAAAAGGCTTGACAATGAAAGGTGAATAATATTTAACATAATACAATATATTATATTGATATTATATTATTACGTTCACCTTACGTTATCCGTTTTAACCCCGATTATGTCGTCAATAATAATTCTATCCTTAATTACAGCTATCAACCACCACACACCCGAAGACGCCTGAAGATCCAAGAATTCGTTGCAAAATATGAAATATTTTGTTCGAGAGCGGAATTGTTAACAAGCCTGTTCCAGTAGGCGCACAGTGTTTCAGAACACCGATGTAGCGCGGAAAAAAAATCGGGGGAAATGGGGAAGAATCTAAGTTTACTATGGTGTTCAGGGACGTCTCAAGAATATGAGTTTGGTTAGGGAGAGAGAACGACGGGAGTCGTTCTCTCTCCCTAACCAAACTCATTGGATTAGACCTCTGCACCATCGGCAAACAACCACTTTGTCTCAAGAATAAATCCTGACCGCGAATGCTCTGTGGAAATTTGTGGGGAAAACGTTTTTCTGTAAATTAGCCGAAAAATAGGGTTATTTCAAATCCGTCATAGAATTGATTGTGCCAGTCCTCTCAGAGAGTGAATCAAAAGATTTCAACCTTTTTTTGTGTCTAATATGTAAGAATCGAGTACCTACTTTTTTTTTCTTTTCCTACCTAAAAACCGATTTTTGTCGCGCTAAATCGCTGTTCTGAAACACTGTGAAGCGGCTGCCTTGTCTTTCTCATGTGGCATGGTTGTAGACTACTAAGTGCACACAAATCCTAAGCCACATTCCTTCAATTGTTAATTTTTATCGAACTAAACTGTGATCACTCCAATCTGAGGAATATAGATATTTCTTAAGGTGCCTACTTGTGCTTTAGGTTACGTAGATATTGCAGAAGCATTTGGTGGCACTCAATTGTACATATTTTATTGTTGCAATAATTTTTATCAGGTAATGTTTCCTAAACAGGGAAGGGAACTTGTCTTGTCTATGTTACCCAAGCACTTATTTTATATTATTTATTTATCGTCCTGTGTTTGTTATTATTTTTCCCCCTGCACGGTCTCAGTATATTTCAATAGGGAATTTTTTTTGCATTCATCTAAAATTATTCAACTTTTATTATCGATCGAAATAAATTTGAAGTTCGTAAATGGTTTATTATTCCATTGTTCTACCTTTTTCTACTGCCGGCTGGCAGGGTGTGTTGTATTCTTTAACGATTGAATCGAGGACCATAATAATAATAATTTTTCTGTCTTCACTAATTTCTTCTTACGTTTTAAAAGCGAAGCCTAAATCGAAACATGATTTACTTAGGATTTACTAAGGTTCTTGAGTTCCAGGGTATGCCGTGCTGAAATAATTTTATAGTTAAATTGCATTTTAGATTTTATTATTATTTATTTATTATTATTAGAATCGATTCTTTTTCCAAATTGAATTTAAAAAAAAATTGATATATATTCTTGAAAATCTCGAGAAATTCAAAAATTATCTACATTCTGAGATAGGTTGAGCGCCCTCAAGGATTTTTGGCGTTTTCCCCTCCTTCAACTAAAGAAAAGAAGGAGTGGGGATTTCAGCCACTATTGATTCGAATTTGATGAAATTTTCAGGGATCACGCGGGTTGTGCCCCCTGTCCGAATAAGCGCTCTGTGTAGGGGTTTGAACCCACCCCCCCGGCCGAGCGAAGCGAGGCCCCCCTGTCCGAATAAGCGCTCGGCCGAGCGGAGCGAGGCCTTATGTCTGCTTAAGCGATCGGCCTCGCGAAGCGAGGCCCACGGGGGGTCTGGGGGGCGGAGCCCCCCAGCTGGGTGCGTAGGCGAGCAAAGCGAGCCGGAGCATCTAGTAATAATAATTTTTCTGTCTTCACTAATTTCTTCTTACGTTTTAAAAGCGAAGCCTAAATCGAAACATGATTTACTTAGGATTTACTAAGGTTCTTGAGTTCCAGGGTATGCCGTGCTGAAATAATTTTATAGTTAAATTGCATTTTCATGGTTAAATTAAATTTTCATTTCGGTAGAAATTTTCTATTTGAACAGCTAGGAAACGTCCTTCCCCCGCCTTGTCTTCACTTGGGTTTCCCAACTTCACGCAACAAACCAATCAGTTCTGCTTTTTGAGCTTAAAAACCTTACAGTCCACAAGTTTGGATTATGAGGAAAGGATGAAGGATGAGAATGGGAAAGGCTTGTAGGTAGGTATTTCTCCCGCCAACTTGATTTTTCGTATTTTGACGGTTAACAATTGATCCCAGCTGGCTGCGGCAACGGTTCGATTTGCCGTCATTTATTTTCTTTAATTACCGAAACGTCGGCTTGAAATCAAAACTTGCACTTTAGTTGGATTTTCTTTGAAGCTGGCCAAATTCTGAGGGAGCAGAGGAGCAGGCTGACCACCGACAATGTCATGGTCAATAAGCTTATATTCCTATAGGATATTGATGAGAAATTTTGGTAATAATTCCCTTTCCTTTTGATTTGTTTCGTGATTTTCTTCTTAAAATGATTTTTTTGCTTTGAGTTTGTTGTGTTCATTATCTATTGTATCCAATTTTCCCCCACCATTTTATAAATAATCGATTAGTCGGTTTTTAAGGCCCCAATTAATTGGTACATGTACCGAATTGGTGATGTATCGATCAATGATGAAGTAGGTATCGATTAATCGACCAACAATTAATTGACTAACGTAATTGCGCTAGTCAATTAATAAATAATTAATCATTACAAGCGAATAATATCGTTTAAATAAATTGTTGTTCCCTAATTTTGCGTTTTCTTTTTTTTAAATTAATAACTAGTGGTGTAAATTAACTACTTAACGAAACCAGAACTCAAAGGATTTTCTATTGTATTTTAATCAGTGATATGTGAAGCTTATCCCTAAATTTGTTTGGGACGTTGATACTAGGTACACTTTTAATTTCCATAATTCCTATGTTCAGGTTTGCTTTTTCTGGGAAAATGACCCGTATCTAACTTCAAACAATTCTGCCGCGTAGCTAGTTTGTGCCTATTTGAAGCATCCCTTCGTTGTTAGGTACCTGCTAAAAATTCCCGTAGATCCGTTAGGACGAGTATCATTAGTTTGATCTGACCAGGATCAGTAATAATTACAGTAATTATTACTGATCCTTAAATTATTTAATCTGCGGGTAGGACTATCAGTAGTCCGTGGACTACACAAGAAGGCCTGGTGAGCGGACCCATGTAGGTGAGATCCCTGTTTGTGTCAGCCCCATCACGAGGCAGTATACTTAAACTTTTAAATGCAACCGTTGGTAGGTAGGTGTTCCACTTTTCAAGTCTTATTTAATGGGGGACATACGTGTTTGGATTTAGCGTGGTGGCTTGGTTTTGCAGTTCTTTAGATTGTTTTACGAAGTTGTTCAACAATATATACCTATAGTTCTCTCACTCATTCTGTTGGGACAAATTGGTGGCAGTAGGGCAGTATTTTCCGACGGGTAATCCGTATTCAGCGATTGCCCGAAGTTCCTGTTTGTTGAGCCTTATCGGTAGCCTGTGAGTTTCAAGTTTTACTTACCTACCTATACCTGCAAATATCCTTCGAATCAAGCATCTACTACTGAATTCAATTTTACTAACCATAATAATGTCTTGTCTCATGCTTGTGAGACTTGAAAATCTAACTGCGGTGTTGGCCCTGCGATGTTGATGTTGTCGTTTGGTACAAACTGACTTACTTGAGGGTTTCCACTTTAGATCAATCGCTATATTCTCCGGGTTTGCTGAAAGTATTTATTTTTGCGACACGTACCTAAGCCCCAAAATTGATGTCGGTTTTGGTGAGGTAATGATACCCTTGTGTTCTTCTGCGCATCCGTAATAAACATGTTGTACCTATCCGACCGCAAAGAATGTAGCATTGCTCATGTTCTTATTTTCAAGGTTGCTGAACACACATTGACAATGGCGGACGTTTTGGATTTGGGGGAAACTGAAGAGTTGGAAAGCCAGCAGGACGTGGAGATGGACGAATCACCGGACGAAGGTGACGTCAGTGTCGCCGTACTGAAGGAAAAGGCTCAGAAAAGGAAGGGAAGGGGCTTCTCCGTGGAGAGGAAGGCCCTCGAGGACATGGGCGAGTTTGATTCTATCGATAGGGAGAGCTTCAGTGCAGAACCAGGTACGTTTCCTAAAAGCCACTTTCTACAACCAATTTAGAGGCTTCAACTCCGCCGGTTCGGACTAAAATATGAGGATGCGTAGTTGAGAAATTTTTTTTAATTAAATTTGGCGTGAAAAGCCTCACAGCTGTTTGTTGTTCGTTCCGAAGAAATTGAGTGGTTCTCCATCCAAGGGATCCACGGGGTGCCTTTGCAGGTGGCAACGAGAGTGACAAGAGCTGCTTTGAGTTCAGTGAGCTCTGAAGTTGCCCTATAGGATGATGGTTGCCATGCTTCCGGATCCAGTGGAAGCTAGTGGTGTTGAACAACACTGGGAGCCAAGCTAGACCCTTCCACCAGAGCTCATCTGAGGGTAGTTGGGACGGTACAAGTCCTTATAAAGTTTATTGGTTGAAGTGCAGAGACTAAAAACACGATTGAACTATCGTTGAGTAGTGATGGTGGGTTTAATGGCGCTTTGCGGTCAGGAACTGCTTCACCCAGGAGTCTTCCTGGTCCGACAGAGAGACGATAGATTTCACATCACTGCTATTCACTAAGTTGAGGATAAGCTTGGAAATATGGCGGAGATGACGATGCCCTTTCGCCCTATGTACTAATCGGCCGGCGGAGTTGACTAGTCCGAAAAAGACCACTCGGCGGAGTCGATAGTCACCCCCCAATTTAGAGTCACTAATGGTAAACGTATTGTTTATGATGTTCAGGCCCGCAAAGATCAATCGAAGGGTGGATCCTCTTCATCACGTCACTTCACGAGGAAACACAGGAAGAAGACATATACGACAAGCTGTCGGAATACGGCGAAATTAAAAACATCCATTTGAATTTGGATCGGCGAACCGGATTCCTCAAGGGATACGCCCTCGTCGAGTACAGCATGTACAAACAGGTGGGGGAGCCCTTCAATAGTCGAAAGCCAGCCGACTGCAGCAGCTGTGTGGTCTGATGGAGTTTGGCAAATGGTCTCAACCAGAGACGCCTATTTTAATCGAATTACGAAACTTTCTTTTGTAGGCTCTTGCAGCGAAGGAGGCCATCGATGGTACAGAAATTCTTGGACAAGTCGTCAACGTGGACTGGTGTTTCGTGACTGGCCCTAAAAAAGCGCCGAAGAGAAGGTCCGGCGGACGACGAAGAGTTTGAACATTTCTCACTTTGTATATTCGCCCCGTAATTCTCTTACAGCTTTTCTATCTAAATTTTCCCAATATTGAACTTATTATTATTAAACTTTAATTTCTTTTCTGTAGGATATTGACCTTGGGATAAATGTAATATATGTTTTAAGAAGTAATAAATCGAAACTATCCCCCTCTTTTTCAAATGAAAAAAGGGCTTGAAGACTGAAGGGTCAATCCACCTTGAAGTGACGTCGGTTTGTAGAACAGTTGGCATATTCATTCCCGCACCTAAACGTGAGGTTGCCCGATTTGGATATGAAATTCATAAGTTGTGTTGTCTAATCCAATGTGGAATGTGGAGAATGTTCATGCAACTCCCAAATTTTGATATCTTATTTAATGTTATGAGATGGACTGTGGTCCACATTTCCCCGTGTATGGTTTGGTGACAGTCTTATGGCCTCTCATAGACTATTAGAAACCATACGCTTCTGCTGAGGTATAGAGAAAACTACTTTACTCATAACTGCTAGTGTGGCCTCAAGGCCTCAATCTGGGCGAGTGGTCGTGAATTTGCGTGACATCATCCGAAGAGTGAAAGACTGCTCACGCTCTTAAAACTTTAAGTTTGATTATCAAAAGGGTTCAACTCCGGGTATCCCTCCCGAATTGTTTTCCACTTGCTCTGAAGGCTCGGGGGGGGGGGGGGGGGAGAGGGAAGTGGACTCCCAGTTAAACTTGCTTGAAGGTCTATGAGTCGATGATACCTACCAAAGAAGGCGAAAGAAAACCCCCTTTCAAAACTTGCCCATGATACCAAAGTCGTGACAAAGGTGGCGGGTAGAGGGTCCCATCTGACGGTCACGCTCGCTAACCAGAAAAACCCCGGGGAACAAGCTCTTTCCTTGCTTTCAAAAAAAGAATTCGTCGTGGGGACTGGTTTCAAGCTGCTAAGCCCCTCTACAGCCCTAACAAGAAAAGTCACTCCTCTGCTCCACGGTCAGGAAAAAAACTTTAAATCCATCCTTTTCCAATTCATTTAAATTCCTTCATTCTAAATATGCAGCCACATTTTAAATATTTTTCTCCATGTGGTCACTTTCTCATGACTCACCATTTGAATCACATTCCCCGAACTTATCGTTGCTTTTATTGCTGATATCTTTTCCAATATGTATGTACCCATACCATTGAACGCCTACACAGACATAGATAGTCCTTTCTTCCAAACCCAAGATATATCATAGTGTGGTATGAGTGACTAATATGCCCGTCGTAACAGAAGGTCCAAATTATCTTCCACACTGGTTGTTTTTCCCTACCACTTATCTTAGCTTACTACCCCCAAATATCCCTCCTGGTGGTAATAAGTATAAAATCTACAGTAAATTGATAGTTAAGTTCAGTTTTTAAGAAGTAGAAGCCCAGTTAAGTAGTTAGAGCCTATCAGTAGAGGTAATACCCTATCGAACCTTGTGACACCAAATGTGAAGAGGCCGGGGGCGTTGGGTCGAGACCAATGTTGACTCCAAGGCGACAACTGAAGGTTTATTGTGCTGAATTTCCAATAGAAAACTTCGTGCAAAGTTGTCGCCGTGGAGTCAACATTGGTCTCGACCCAACGCCCCCACATTTGGTGTCAGAAGACGAGAAATCACATAATATTATAACAATTTCTGCTCCGAGAATCTGGCTGATGTGAAAACTAGTAGATTAAATATCACTTTTGTGACTAAAAATTTAGGTTATTTTTCTTAAACTGCACATTTTTATAATTTAAAACTGGAAGCATTAAATTATAATGCTCTTTCATCAGATTCTGTTGGTTCGATTCCAGAAAATTTCTTAATTAGGTATTTAATTTTGCCTCACGTGAAGTCGTTAGTGGAATATGATCCGTCTTAATGGACGTGTGTCTCTTTGCCGAGCACCTGGAACTGTGCGATTTAGCTCAGAACTGCCTACATTGCCATTGGTTTTTTCCGGAACTTATGATGTTTTGCTTGATTCTGAAGACTCCAAGCTATTTGAATGACGGAACAGGCCATAACTAAATTTTCTCTATTTTGTGACTTGTGCGCTTTTGCATGTTGCCTCCTCAATTTAGCCGAGCTTGAGGACTTCGTCATTCTCCCTGGTCTCCCACGATGAAACACACAATTTGGTACTGGACTGTTTCGTCCCTACGGCTATAAATGAGTAAGGGTACGTGTATTTAGTTTTATTTATACAAAATTTCCTAAATCGAATGGGCGATACAAATACGCACGCTACGTTCAACATTGCACTCTTGAACCAGCTGTTGGTACATCGTAACTCTCAACGGGGCGCTTTCCCCCCGTTCATCAAAGCTATCGTTCTTCCAGTTGTTTTTCTTTATTGATGACTGATTCGTCAAACGTGACCATGTAGGTGGTTCCCTTATGCCAGTGAGCAGACACCTAAAGGAAGAGATTACTAGTGAGATAACAAAACCTTGAAAAAACAACCACATTAAAATTTAATATGGTTTAATTTGTAAATTTTGCAAATTCCTCAGTAGTACTAACCTTACAAGTGAATCCGGCGGCGTTCAATATCGACTCGATGATGCCGGCTATAAACATGGCACAATTGAGGCTCCCCTTGTCTTTCGGGACGGAGATGTACTTGTTTACAATGGGTTCCTTTTCTATCAAATAATAAATACGATCGTCGTCATTGGCATGTTCCAACTTATCCGCTTCTTTGCCGAAAAGACCCTTCCACAGGGTGGTTTTGATGAATAAGAGCATATTCAGCAGTTTAGTTTCCCGTTTGCAGTTCTTCTCTCTCACGAAGTACAGATCTATCAACTTGACACCGACTTCTTGACCCATTTCACACAGTTTTGCTTGAAGTTCCGGAACGGTGTGGACCTGCAATTAAGTTGAATTAGACCTTATGCTTTGGGCTGATTTCAACTGACTGAATGGTGGTCGAACCTTATTCTGACAGTATTGGACGACTTCGGAAAATAATAGAGCATAAGTGCTGAGGCTGACTTCATTCTTCCCTTTACTCAGCGACCTGTCGAGAATACTCTGTTTTGGTTTTACCTGCAATTCAGTCACAATTAGGATACCAGATAGTATACACGTTTCTCCTCGGTAACTTATTCCATCATAATGTTTACCTGAGATATGACCATAGATGGTAACGGATCGGTAATTCCCTTGATATGGAATTTCTCAGCGAAAATCTTATTGACGTTGTTCATGTTGAGTGGGCCAACAATTCTAATCAATATATAAGCGACACCTCCCGTAACGAGTCGACTCTTCAAAACGATAATCGCATTGAAATTACTGTAAAAGGACTCAAGATCAAATTGTAAAATGATTCAAGTTGACAGCAAAATAATTTTGCCAAAATTTATCGTAAACTACATACGAAAACATCCTTATCACTTATCAGGGGTGGGTCGTTCTTGAGGGAACTGCTACTAGTCATCAGTCGGTACTCCCCTCGTATGTTACCTACCTCCCGTGCGATCCCCCAACAGTAGTTTGGGGTCAGTAGTCAGTCTGTCAGTAGTTTTATAAAACTAGATAAATCTGTGCCCCCAACTATGTCACCTACCGCCCGTCCGATCCCCCAAGTAGGTATGTTACCTACCGAATCGATGCAACCTAATAAGCTAGAACACTTTAAAATTTATTACAGGAATGACTTGAGGGAATATAATAATTAATAATTAGAATTTAATTTCAGTATGAATTTAGTTTAATAACTCCTCCCTTCCCCAAATTTAAAATTTATGTTACCTCGGCGTTTAGGTTACGTAGGTAATTGGCATAATATGCCAATCATAATTATTGTTATATTATTATACTATAATATTATATTAGGATGATTGTTTCCAAGGAATAGGTATCGGATCAAATTCGAATGCTTCTGTGAAATTTAGCATTGGCTCAAAAAGTTCTACTATTTTCAGATCCAAAATTATTGGAACCACTAATTCTCACCGTTTCCCTAACTAACTATCTATAAAAAACTATAAAACAATTGCAAAACTTCTGCAACTAGGTACTTAATCCTGTATCTGCGCCTGATCAAAATCATCTTTTTTCACTATACCTCACCACGGAGTAGAGAAAGCTCTCTATTCCGTGAAAAACTTCTTTTTTTTTTAAATACCTACTTTTAAAATAGACTTATTTTAATAGCAGGTATTTAAAAAAAGTATACCTACCTACCTGTATACTTTAATCAATTTTTACTTCAAAAACATCGATTAAATCGAAAAGTGAAGGAAGTTTCTTATCTCTTCACGAAATATAGAAAGCGCTTAGTTGTAATAATAATAATTAATATTAATATTATTATAATAATTATTATTAATACAATGCTATTGCCCTTAGCTGTTACACCAATAGTATTTTATTGGTGTAACTGGTATGCCCAAAAGTTCCAGTTTGGAACAGCCTACCTCTAAATTATCGAATTTCACTTTTTTTTCTAGTTTCTTTGGGAAGGCGGACACACTCCGACATAATATTATATTATTATTCTTCGGTAGGTAGTTATAATATAACTATTATTTTTATATTATAAAAACTGTATTACATTTACAGAGCATTTACGAGAGCTTAAATGGATAAACAAGCAAATGGAAATATGTGAAAAGTTCTCTCATGGAGAGCATATTTCTTGGAATTATTATCCTCCTTTTTTTTTCATAGGCACTCAGCGCCATCGACTGTTACATCCTCGTCAGGTTATCTATTTACGAAAATTACTCGGTCATCGTTTGGATTTCATTTCTGAGCGTTTGTCACGGTTGTCGTAGTATATAATTTTGTATTCTCGAGTTTACTTATTGTAGATTACTTATAACAATTGAAGATGGTTATCGCCGAAAAGAAAGAAGAGGAGACGGAGAAGAAACCGGAGAAGGAGCCCGAGCCCGAAGAAATGTCGGAAGAGGACAAAAAGCTTCAGGAGGAGCTGAATATGTTGGTGGAGAAAATCACGGTGACGAAAATTTCATTTTGTACTTTGCTTAGTGATACTGTAACGAATTGGATTCCATGTAAATTTCCTTCGTAATCTGATGCAGTTGGTGTGGCGTCTTCCTTTTGCTCATCTGGTCACATGTTTCAGGGTACGGATAAACAATTGTTCATTCCCGCATTGGAGTCTATGAGGGACCTGATCCGGAGTAGTACCACGTCCATGACGTCTGTCCCTATGCCCCTCAAGTTCCTCCGGGTCCACTACGGCTCTTTGAAAGAGGCTTACGGCCGGTTGAAAGACAAAAAAGCTCAGCAGCTCTGCGCGTCAATTATCAGCGTGTTGGCGATGGGTCAAGAGAGTTCCGCCGCTCCCAGGGAGTGTCTCAAATATTGTCTGCTGGCTCAGCAAAAGGACGTTGGCGACTGGGGACATGAGTACGTCAGACAACTGGAAGGGGAGATAGCCGATGAGTGGGCGACAGTTGAAAACAAAGATACACTGTTACCTCTCATTGAAAGCGTCGTCAAGTTCGATATGGCGCACAATGCCGAGATCCAGGTAAAAACTAGTTTTGAATAAGCTGTGAAAAGCGTAAAGAAGGCTTCAATATATTTTTGAACACACTTTCTAATCATGCTCATTGTTTCAGGCCTGTGATCTGCTGATGGAAGTCGACAAGCTGGACATGCTGACGGACTTGATGGACGGCACGAACTACTCACGTGTGTGCCTTTACCTCACAAATTGCGCCATGTACGTTGAAGAGCCTGAACGGGGTCACATCATTGCTGGCATCCTCAAGCATTATCTGCGGTTCAAGGAGTACCCTCGAGCCCTCACTTTGGCCATGCAGCTCAACAAAACCGACCTCATGGGGGAGATTTTCATGAAATGTGAAGACCCTCTCATCCGCAAACAGCTTGCGTACATGGTAAGTTTAAGCGGCTGTTTAAATCTGTTTTTTGGGGATCAGTCATCTAACACTTTGTTATTCTCCAGGTTGGCCGGCAGCAGCTGTCCCTGGAACTATCGAATGATCTCGAAGACAAGAACGACTTGACTAACATCATGTCAAACGCCCACGTCAACGACCATTTTCAAAGTCTAGCCCGCGAATTGGACATTATGGAGCCCAAAACCCCCGAAGAAGTGTACAAAACCTGGTTGGAAGGTTTGGTTCTGCGCCCGTCGTACAATTTGGACGTTCCTGTGGACTCGGCCCGCCACAATTTGGCGTCGACTTTCGTCAACGCTTTCGTCAATGCCGGATTCTCTAAGGACAAACTCGTGTCGGTTGAAGACGGCAACAAATGGATGTATAAGAATAAACAGCACGGTTAGCACCATCTCCTGAACGTGGCAACAGTCTTCCTGTTGGCTGTTTCGTATCCATTTCCCGGACTATTTGGTTCTCTATGATTTCTTTTCTTTCAGGAATGTTGAGCGCAGCAGCTTCTCTCGGGTTGATCCATCTGTGGGATGTTGACGGTGGGCTGACGCCTATTGACAAGTACCTGTACACTTCGGAAGATTACATTAAAAGCGGGGCTCTTTTGGCGCTGGGTATCGTCAATTGTGGTGTGCGAAACGACGTGGATCCCGCACTGGCCTTATTGTCGGATTATGTACTCCATGAAAGCGTCACCTTGAGGATTGGAGCTGTTCTTGGTCTCGGATTGGCATATGTGGGGACCAAGAGGGAGGACGCAATTACACTGCTCCTACCCGTCTTGGGCGACTCGAAATCCACGTCTGAGGTATTTATAGCCTACCGGCAATGTAGCTACCGCTGAATCCGTTTATTATAATCAATTTTTCATTGTCCAGGTCGTAGCTATGGCTGCTCTGGCCTGCGCTCTCATCACGCTTGGCACTCCTCACTCAGAGGTCGTGACTACGATCCTTCACACTCTCCTGGACATGCCAGCCACTGAGATGAACGAGGGGCACTACTCCAAGTTCTTGCCTTTGGCCCTTGGCCTCTGCTATCTGGGTGTTCGCGAGGGAACAGAAGCCACCAAAGCCGCCCTTGAAGCCCTCCCAGAACCTATGCGCTCTTTGTCCCTTCACATGCTCAAAATGTGCATGTACGCCGGTAAGTGATCCCTTTGTTCAGAACGCAGTCTTCTGTTTGATGTAAGCACTTTTTGACGTTGATATTTTGGACAGGTACCGGTGACGTCCTAGTTATCCAGGAACAACTTCAGGTGTGTTCAGAGCATTTCCCCACGCCCGAAGAAAAGAAAGAAAGTGAAAGCAAGAAAGACAAAGACAAGGATAAGGAAAAGGAGGACAAATCCAAAGTGAAGGATATGACCTGCATGCAAGCAGTGGCCGCCCTATCAGTAGCTGTTATCGCAATGGGAGAAGAAGTTGGAAGCGAAATGGCCACCAGGATATTTGCCCAGCTTGGCCGCTATGGCGAACCCGCCGTCCGAAGGGCTGTTCCTTTAGCCATCGCCCTCCTTAGCATATCCAACCCGCAACTGAGCGTTATAGACGTTCTTAACAAATACTCTCACGATTTGGACGAGGAAGTCGCTCACAACGCCATCTTTTCTATGGGACTTGTCGGTGCTGGAACGAACAACGCGAGGTGAGCATAACTTGTCAAGTTATTACTCCTGCTTATAAAATGAAAACTGCTTGAATTCATACTTATTCGTCTACAGGTTAGCAACAATGTTGAGGCAGTTGGCACAGTACCACGCCAAAAACACAGGACACCTCTTCATGGTCAGGATCGCCCAGGGGCTGACGCATTTGGGAAAAGGAACTCTGACGCTCTCGCCTTTCCACACGGACCGACAAGTGATGAACCACCCGGCTGTCGCTGGTAAATGGCTTCTACCTTCGAGGAGTTTAAGGCGTTGAAATGGGATTTAACGCTAGCGTTTGACATTTTCAGGGCTGCTGATTACATTGGTGTCCTTCCTGGGCAGCAAAACCATCATGCTGGGCAAATCCCATTACCTCCTGTACACTTTGGCCACCGCCATGTATCCAAGGTATGTAAATATTACATCGCTGTAGACGATTTTTAAAACACATTCGACAATTACTAAAGTCCCATCCGTTCTTTTATTGCACAGGTGGCTAGTCACTTTGGACGAGCAACAAGAGCCCCTCCCTGTCACCGTCCGGGTCGGCCAAGCCGTCGACGTCATTGGTAAAGCCGGCACACCGAAAACCATCGCCGGCGTGCACACGCATACAACGCCGGTGCTGCTGTCGGTCGGCGAGAGGGCGGAACTCGCCACAGACGATTACGTCCCTCTGACGCCCGTCATGGAAGGTTTCGTCATCCTCAAGAAGAAAACTCCCGCTGAAAACTAGGGAACTCACGCAAATTAAATTTTTTTTTTTGTACTTCCACATTATTTATATTTCTACGGTGTTCTGCATTCGCACCCCCTCAAATATCATCCAGTAAATTGTTATCTGTTCTGTTGAATAACTAATACGTTTCGAAGTCTGTTGAGTATTTTTCATTCGCTCAGATTAATTATTTCTAGGGTATTTGGACCCATAAGATGACTCTGTGGTTCGAAATGTGCTGGTGATTAAAGCTGAGTAAAATTCAAAAACGGCTGAAAATATTTGTGCTTAAAGAATAAATATGATGTACTTCTGTACCTTTTTGGTGTTTAATTTATCCTGGTGTCGCATTAGACAATAGACTAGTTTTAAATGCAAAAACATCGTTTTCGATTGGTATAATTCCTCTAGAATTAATTTCCCGGATTGAAATTACTTATATTTTTGATAAGTGCTTCAACACCTTGCGGGCACAACTAAATGGTAACCCGAGTATTTTGTCAAAATAGATTTAAAAAAAAATCCTGCCCAAAACGGCCCAGATGGCGGACGGGCATTTCGGTTTTAGAATCTAGACTTCTTGAAACGGATGTCAAATTTTGAGGCCGATCCGAGTCGTCGACCTCCGTCGCGATCACATAGGTGTATTATTCCAAGAATAATAAACCAAAAACTGACCTTCATCGGCCTCCCCTCCCCTGCTCACCTCGTAGGGTCGAGAACTTTTAGTATTTAAATCCCCCCCCCCCCCCCCCCCCCCCGGATCTAAACAAAACGGTGAAGAAATTGGTTTGTGCTCAACATTTCCATCTAGACCCATTTTTGAGTGTTCGTTGCCTAAACTATGAGCAAAGAGGTACTGAGAAGTATAAGGAAACAATGCAAATACAAAATAGACGCTATTTTCAATTCATAAGCGCTTTTTAGTAGATAATGAGACTTATGTACAATATAATACAATGGCCATTCACAGAATATACAGGCGACAGGCGACAACAACGGGTAAGCTCTGAATCCGGAACTACCTCTCGTGTACATGAACGTATCTCAAGGTGGGTCGAAATTATAAAGAGATGAATTGAGATAACACCAAATTGCCGGCACATCCTTGGTGTTTGTCGGACATAATTAGGCCTTCTCGGTCCGTTGCCGACCGTCTCGGGGGAGACCAATGTCGCGCTCGAGATCGGCGGCAAACGGAACTTCCGCGCGTTCTGACCGGCGGAGGTCACCGGCCCGTATCGACCATCTTGACCAAACACTGACACGGTTCGGCGAGTGGGAGCTCGAATATGTGACAAAGGCATCAGTTTGGTGTTATCTTGAAATCTTAGCGGTTTCTTCTCACTACACCCGAGATAAATAAGTATTTTAATTACTTTCAACCCTGAATTGGGACAGAGGGGAGTGGTCATACTTAGGTTTGTCATAAGTGAAATTCACTATGCTACTGTATCTAAATCAGTTTCAAATGAAAGACTAAAGCTATGTACACACCTAAAGCATTGAATGGCAACCAGACTTTAGTTTTAGGTACAAAGTATGTTGAAAAGTACATCAAAATCAAATAAAAAAAATGAAATTTTCGGTGAATACACATCAGTCAAGGGGCTACTAGTGTTGATAGATTTTATTAGCGTAAAATACAATTTCTTAGAACGATACATTTTTAACGATATTTGTACAGCTCAAAATACAGATTTTATTGATTTTTTAGCACCAAAACGAAAAAAAAGTTCACATTAGAGATTACGAGCTCAACAACTCGACATTTTTACGGAAAAAAGGGGAAATTCGGAAAGGGTTTGCGTCATATGTGCGTTTCAAACATGAGAGGTCAACATTAGAAGAGAGCCAACAACTGTATTATTACCGCGTTTCCATCACGGAAATTTTGGTACGTAAAACCCCTCAACAATGGAAACGTCAACCTCATTAAGGTGGGCATATTGGGTTGCAACCTTTTTCGTGACTTTTTTTCGAGCAATTTCTCTACCGCTCTTGAAATTAAATTTACGTTTGAGATTTTGTAGCAAAACTATCGAAACCACTGTAGTGTGAAGAAATAAATGCCTCAGACTATTCTACACCTCAATTGTTGGGTTTACTGCTTTATTGGGTCCAGAGAACAAGAAAGTATGCTGAATCCGAATATCTTGTTAGTCACGCTGAACTCTTCTCAAGGAGCTCATTGAAAAGAAAAGTTAACTTTTTTGTCCTTTATTGGGAGGAGGATCTATTTCTAGAAGTTATCAAATTAAAATGGGTTCTTTGAAATTTAATTGGTAAAGAAATTAAATCTCAAACGTCGACAGGGTTTTTATATTTTTCGCCCTCGAACGACAGAATAATCATGAACAGTATAAATAGCATCCGTTTGAAAGGCGAACGCAACTTTAGGAGTTGAAGTGAAAACGGAAATACCGTAAAGCCGATAGACGTGTTAAGGGGACTAAAGGACGGGCTGGTGCCAGACAATGCGGCCGGTGAGGCAGCCGGAGACTAGGAGGCAGTGGCGGGGTGAGAACTTGGTGGACACAACGATGTCCGAGTGGCACACTTTGGCGCCAACCTGGTGAAGTTTGACGGCGCCGTCTTTCGGGACGCAGGAGGAGAGTTCGGCGCAGTCGGGGGAGAAGGCGAGGAGCCGGACGCCGTAGCCGAAAGGTGAACAGATCAGACGCCCGTCAGCGGAGAAACAGAGTTCTTTGATGAATCTGAGACATTAAATGAAAACGTCATTAGAACACGTCATATAACACTTAGTTGCTTTTTAAATAAAACTCACCCTTTGCCGACGTTGGACTCTTCAATGTAGTGAGTGAGTCGGGGAACGTTCTCGTGGATTTTGTGATTCTTCGGCACGCCAGCCCGGTAGCGGCTCCTGTTTGGTCGACTGATGATGTAGATGGAGCGGGCGTTGAACCGAGGGGATCCACCAGGACTGGGTTGGTCGTCGGGATCAGGAGCCGCAGGAGATCCACTGCTACCACTTCCAGCTGCAAGGTTGCCGGTTGACTCACTCCGCTCCACTTGCGATCTCAAACGTGGAGGAGGCGAAGACTGACTTCTGAAAACAATATTTCATACATGAGCAGGGAAAATTTTTACTGTCAATGAGCTCCTTGAATGATTTTTTTTTAAATTTTTTTCCTGGAAAGGTTACGAAAATGGGTCAACATTGCAGAAAACTCATCTCTATAATTTATAGAGCCTTGGGGGAAATATAATATTTGAATTCCGAGGTCTGGAGGGGGCACATGACGTGGGCTGCTTCGTCATCTTTTGATTGGCTGAGACATCTCTCTTAGCCAACCTTGCTACGCGAAAAGCCGACCCCGAAAATCGAGAATCGGGGAAGTCATCAGAGGTCAGTCAAAAATCGAGCACAGGTTATCATCAAAGAAGGTTATTCGAAAATCAACCCAGGCCAAGTGATTTCATTCCGATTCCATTCAGATTTATTATTCAACACAGACGGCTCTGTGTCCGACTACTCGATGCCCAGCGAGGGGAGGTGTGACGTCATGTGCCCTCCGCTTTCAGTTCAAAATCGTCACATTTCTAACACAGTTCTGCACATAATTATACAGATTTTCGAATTAAAAAATTTGTATAGGGGGGTTTTAAAGGGTGCTGAAACCGAATACGTTGTTAGAAATGATGAATTCCAACCCTCTCAAGGAGGCCATTACATGTAATACTGATCCTTACGTTAATAAGAAGCCTTGTCCAGCGCTACCAAGGGAGCGAGGCCGGCTGTTCTCCAAGCCACTATGCACTCGAACGATTCTAAGGTGACTCCCTGGCTCGTCTGGACCCCCAGCTGCCAACAGAACAGATTGTTTTTAAAATGCTAGACAAATAGAACACGCGATTGCGTCAAGGTTAACTTATCACTTGCCAGCTATTCGATCCCGACGCGCCCGATGTTCTCTTATAGCAACCAGAGCTTCCCAAACATCAGCCGTAGACACATTTACATCCCCCCTGTTAGCATCGGTGTGCGGAACCTGAAATTGAGAAATGTTTCGTTTATAGCTAATTCAAAATTGATGAAAGTTGAACCGAGAAATGCAACCGTCAACTTACCTGGGCTCTGAACCCTCGGAATGCATTTTGCCGCCGAAGAACTCTGCTAGGCACCCGTCCACCCAAAGAATCATTATTGGTACCCAAACGCCTAGCGGCATTCAGACCAATGAGGAGGGATGGGAGCGTGTCGGGCGGCCTGAGCGAAAAAAAATTCAATAACATCTCCAATCGATTAATTGGGATGATTGACACGGCTGAACACTGGCCAGTCAAGGTTGAGGCACTTACTCGGGAAAAGTTTCAAGTTCACTCTCAGACTCCTCCCCTCCGCTGTTATCCGGCGTGGGTTGATCATCCGGAGGAAACGGCAATTCAAAGTCCTGGATATCGTGCACGCAGGTCCACTCAGACGTTTCGTCGTTCGATATGTTGCGGCTGAGTGCACACCAACCCTGCGGATGAACCTGTCAAAAGAGATTTGATACAATGATAACGCGGGGGCAGCAGAAGGCTCAGCTGACTTGCAAAACCAATAAACTAGTTTACCTGAAGGGAGGAGACAACTTCGGCATCATCACCTTCGGGAAAATCCGTCAAAAACTCGATCCTGTTTTTCTTTCTTTTTTGAGAAAACAGGTGAGTGAAATTAGCAGCAACTGGGATCGTTGTACGACTCAGCTGCATCAGTCTGTACATGTTAGGCTGAAACCCAATGTTCAATTAGGCTACATAATGAATAGAATTATACAAAATTTAATGGCTTACAAGGGGTCGTAACTCACTTTAAATCCCTCCAAATCCTGAGCCAGTGTTCTGAGATCGAGGTTATGAATGAGAATCAGGTACCCTCCAGTGGTACAAATAATCATTTTGCTAGCGTCCGGATTCAATCGGGTCCTCATTAGACCATTTGTGTGGAAAACCCGCTTGTATAGAAAGCCATTTTCAGTATAGCTGAAATTGTGAAGAATGAACATGTTGTTTTTAGCAAATAAACCCAATGAAAAACGCTGCAAATTTTACACAAGGCTTTATTATTCTTTGATATAGGTCACTTGTTCGAAAATTAATTGAATGTCAATAAAAAAAAAAAAAAGTATTGTAAAAATCTGGACATTGTTTGAACAGATGTGGGACATCGAAAAATGGAAAATCGAAAACAATTACTTACTACGAAAATATCTGACCTCCTGGGATACTTCAAAAATCCCACGAGAGCCCAATAGATCCCCACGCTGAAATCGAATCTTTCTGGGACCCCCGAAAACGGATTCTAGGTGCAAAAATACTTCGAAAACGACGCAACACGATCCCATAGCCGAAACCCCTCAAAACAGCCCTCCCGTAGCCCCTTTTTAGCCCCACGGGTTTGGGCGATCGGGCTGAAAACCGGAGTGGTAAACCGAGTAGGTATATTGTCAAATTTTCAGATTTAAAAAAAAAAAAAAAAAAAAAAAAAAATCCTACTGCCCAAAACGGCCCGGACGGACAATCGTTTTGGGAATCTAGACCTCTTGAATTTCAATGAAAAAATGTTTAATATCAAGAATCATTTAATGATACAATGGATTATCCAGAGGAATGACAAACTTTCGGACCTCTTGAATTGTTAAATTTTGAGGCCGATCTTAATTTTCGACCTCCGTCCCGATTACATAGGTGTATTATTCCAAGAACTATAAACCAAAACACAATAAATCTACCTGTTGATGTCCCAAGTGTATATAGAGCCGTCAAAGCCCGAAGTTACTAGAAGCCCGTCATTCTGGGAAAACTCGATGTTTTTGACCCAGTTTGAGTGGCCGTAGAGAGTTCGGATCCGGGTTTTCAGGTTCCGAGCATCCCACAGGGCTACTGTACTATCGTCGGAACAGGTAGCAAACACTCTAGAATCTAAAAACCTGGAAAAATATTATCACGAATGAGGCACTTTTTCGGGAAGGTCGACAGTAGGGAATGATTATATTTTATTTACCTCACGCAGTTGACACAATCGAAATGGGCGTTGTCTACGGAATGAAAAAGCTGACGAGATAAAGGGTCAAACATAAGAATGCTTCTCTTTTCACAGGCAGCGACCAATAGGGATCTGAAATCGAATTGAATGAAGGTCAACGAGGAGTTTGTTTTGCTACATTTCCAGGTTGAGTGCTGGACCACCTTGTGACAGAAACCCCTTTGACTAACTAAGCAGTCTTGAGTGCTTCATATTACACTATATTTTCAACGTAAAGGCATATTTTGAAAAAGTACTCTTGAGGTCTCGTAGCGCGTGAATACCGCAAAGTATGAAGAGAACCTCTTATCAGAAAGAATAATTCTTTCTGACTTGGATAAGATTAATTATTAATCTTATCCAAGTCAGCGCTGATGAATGGAAGTTGGAGTCAAAATAAAAACACCATTTGGCCGAGCTTTCGGATAATTTATCCCCAACATCATAACATTACTCAGAGCACGTTCGATAAGATTTACGTACTCATTCAATAAACAAGGGCGTCAACCAACTTATCACCTTAAGAACCAGACGAACTAATTTTAACGCTCACCCGTCCGGCGAGAACTCGAGGTTGAAAATTCCGCCCGGCGCAGCATTCTGAAGACCCTCGCTGTGGTCCCAGTTGGTACAGGGTGACAGCGACTTGTACAGGCCGTTCATGAACCGGTCATTGGAGCCGATCTTGGGTCTGGCTCCGAGTTCGCGGTTCTTGAGGTAGGAAAAAGCGAAATTTCCGGGTCCGCCGCCGGCAGCCTCATTTTGGTCCATCGCCGCGGAAAGTGACGATTTACTGAGGAAAACTTCCGCACCTTGGTGGTTCTCTGTCAAGGCGAGTTGACAAGGTGATTACAAACAAGCGACGTAAGGAGGCGAGAAGCGTTCAAGACGGTTCTGACCGCATAATATGTGATTCATGTTTGCCCAACAACTTGATTACGAATGAAAATGATATTAAATCCGCCTGTGTACAGAAAAACGTGAAAATCGTCTAACAAACACGACAAAGCTTGTTCGATACGATTGACTGGAACATCAGCTGATTCATGGTAAATCACTGCCTTTTGAATCTCTGGTCGACCTTAGATCGCCAACGAGACATTAAATTTTGGCATTTAAATGTCACGTTTGCAGTAGAATAGTAGAACAATTCACTCCAATTGTACTTGGATAAATCTTTACAAATTACACCAGTGTTTGTAAACGTGCGTCATTTCAATGTTTCAATAGGTGTTCGCCATGGTGTAGTACTGTACAATAAAGTATACTTCCCACACATCCCCGCACATTTATCACAAACTCTTTGATCGGGCGCCAATAGCGAAGTGAAAAATTCGATTTTTTCACTTTTCGATTTAATCGATGTTATTAAAATTCAAGTCAATTAAATATCGAATGAAATTTTGCCTTGGGTTAATGTGAACAATAATGTGAACAAATTATTTGATTCATGCGCGGATTCAGTATTGTTTAGGGGGAACAACAAAAATTCCAGTATATCCAGGAAGTAAGTTTTGATTAAAATCAATTTTAAATCAATCTGTGAATGTTATTGGACTTGAAGGCATAAATTCATTACGATTCAAAGATGATTTTATCCATCAAGAACAATTTGAAACCCAGCTCTAAAAAGAGAAATTTGAGCATTAAATTCTAAAAAAATTTTAGTTCAAAAACGTTTTTTTTATGAGCCTTTCGGCTATGAGTTGAAGGCACCAACAATAGTCTACCATGATGGTAGTAATTATTGCAGTCCCAGAAGCCTTGGTACCCTGTTTCTATCGTCCTGAAATCTTGGTGGAACCTCTTGGCTTGCTCCTCTCTGAAATTAAACAGGATGTGAGGGAATTTGTCCAAGTGACTGAAGTGATAATACATTTTTATGCTCATACTGCAGCCCAATTTTTGAAATTTCCTAAGCATGTCATTCAATATAATGTAATATAATAATATACCTACTCTATAATAATATTGTTGGGTTGAGTGGTTTCGGCATTGAAACCAGGGTAGTCGTCAATAAATAAAAGTGTTGTTGTGATCTTGAAATTAACCCGAAAGTCTTGTTCTTAATATTGGTGTCAGATTTTGGGATTTGCCCTTTCAAAAATGATCACACGTTCTCGCGCGCGGGTATCCCGTTCAGCGGGAGGTTCGCCTTTGCTGGCGCAGACAAACCCGGGGCCTACAGGTAGTGTCGAAGTACCACTGCCGATACCTAGTCGAAGTGTAGATCCTGCTCCAGACCAAAGCGCGGGGCGCTTCCGAAGCGAACAGACGCAGACCGTAAGTGTCGTTTCAAATGATGTTAGGCAAGAAATGGGCCCCCTCCTAGATGAATTTGCCAGCAACATACAACTCCATCTTGAGGGGCGGTTGGCGATAGCTGGGGAGGAAATCGAGAGCCTGCGATCTGAGTTGGAGAGGTGCAAAGCTGACCTGCAGTCGTTGAAACAGAGCCATGTGAAGCCACCCAAGTTTGATGGGAAGGTTGACTGGCCGTCGTACTTGAAGCAATTTGAATGCATTGCAGAAAAGCACGCTTGGTCGGATGAGGTCAGAGCGGATAAACTGCTCAATTCGCTGAAAGGAGACGCTCCGACGGTACTGAAGCTGGTTAACAATGCACATGACTATAGTCAGTTAGTCGCGGCACTCAACGACAAATTTGGCGACGTAGGATCGACGCAGGCATATTGCAATCAGGTGAACAACCGCACCCAGAAGGCCAAGGAAGGGATCAGGGAGTTTCACTACGCTCTACGCGAGTTGGCTAGCAAGGCTTGGCCAGGGAATACTCAGCACATAGAGGAGCAGGTGATTCTGCTGTTCTGCAGAGGGCTTCGAGACCCTGAAGTGTCACGTCATGTGCAAATTGTGGGCCCGAAGACGATGGCGGAGGCGCTAGATCTTGCTTTGAAGGCGGAAAGCGTTCCCTCTCGCTCAGTGGTGAGACAATGCGCGACTGAACAAGGAGAGACGTCGGTAAATAAAGCACGTACGTCGAAGCGCCTTTCGTCTTTCACGAGGGGTCCACCGCAGAAGCGCCAGCTGACCTGTTGGCGCTGTGACGAGGTCGGGCACACCTGGTTTTCATGCCCAACTCGTAATGAAGCCCCCAAAAGTTCGGGAAACGAAGAGCGGTCAGATTGAGGGGCCGCAGTCTGACCACCCACCGCACAATGGCCACCCAGACTTATGACAGCATGGGAACAGCACAGGTCGTCTATCGCCTTCAAAGTTGCCCTTCGATTATAATGGTAGGTAGGTTGAACGGGTTGCCTTGTAGCATGATAGTTGATAGTGGGGCCACTAGTACAGTAGTTTGTAAAGACGTCGTAGAAGCTATGAAGCTAGTTATCAATGTGCGGGATAAAGGGTGGTTGAGAAGTGTGACAGGAGATGTAGTCCCTGTCATGGGAAAGGTAGACGTTGACATTGACCTGGGTGATGGACACTTGAGGAAGCACACAGTTCAAGTGGCAAATATTAGGGAGGAGTGCATTTTGGGAATGGACTTCTTGAAGAAGTATAAGGTTCAGATCCATACCGAGGATAGCAGCATAGTGGTGGGAAACAGGAAGATTCTCTCCTCTTACGATCCTGTGGTAGAACCTGAAGATTGCACCCAACCAGACACCGTGGATGCATTGTGTTACCAGGGATTCCATGAATTTGAGTCCTCAATAATGGCTGCAGTTGACGTTTCTCTGGGCAAGACAAGCGATAACTGCACAGGGGGTGTTCCATCCCATCTGCAGGACCTTTTTTGTCGGTCCAGGGGCTGTTTGCAGCCTGACAGCACCCGCCTTTTGCGAGATCTTCTCATGGAATTTGAAGATGTATTTGCCAAAAATGAATCCGACTTGGGCCACATCAAGGGAGTTACGCATTCGATAGATGTAGGTTCACACAGGCCAATTTGTCAAGGGCCCAGGCGTCTTCCTCCTCACAGATTGCCTGAGGTGGAGGACCTGATCAAAAAGATGGAGCGAAACGGGGTCATAGAGCTTTCGAAGGGTTCATGGGCAAGCCCCATAGTCCTAGTGAAAAAGAAGGATGGCTCGACAAGATTTTGTATCGACTACAGACAGCTGAATGCAGTGACAAAAAGGGATGCTTATCCATTACCAAAGGCTGATGAATTGTTGGGGGCATTGGCCGGAAGTGCGTGGTTCTCGACGTTGGACCTTCAAAGTGGTTACTGGCAGATCGACATGGAAGAGTGTGACAAAGAGAAAACTGCATTCTGCACACCACATGGTCTCTGGCAGTTCCGAGTGATGCCTTTTGGTCTAACTAACGCACCAGCCACTTTCCAGCGAGCCATGAACAACATGTTGAGGCCAGAGACGGATGCTGGGAATGTGAAGGTGTACCTCGATGATGTGCTTATCCATACGCCCTCTGTGTCTTCTCAAATTGAGAAATTGCGGCAAGTGTTCACCAGATTTCGCCATGAGCGGGTCAAGTTGAATCCCAAAAAGTGCGAATTGTTCAAGCAAAGTGCCACATACCTTGGCTATAGGGTGTCCCAAGGGGGCATTGCAACGGATCCTGCAAAAGTGGAAAAAGTTCGGTCATGGCCGGTACCAAGTAACGTCAAGGAATTGAGAACTTTCTTGGGGTTTTGCTCCTATTACCGGAGGTTTGTCCCGCAGTTTGCAAGATGTGCTTCTGCTTTGTACCCTCTGCAGGAGAAAGGATCTCAATTTGAATGGACATCTGCTTGCCAAGTTGCCTTTGACAACCTCAAGACGGCGCTTACTAATGCTCCACTGTTGGCACACGTTGACCCCTCGGCAAGATATATCCTGGACACTGATGCAAGTGAACGAGCGATTGGTGCCGTCCTTTCCCAGGTTCAGGGAGGGGAGGAAAGGGTTTTGGCATATTTTAGTAGGTGCTTACACAGAGCAGAGCGAAACTATTGTGTCACCCGTAAAGAACTGCTCAGCTTGGTGGAGGCCCTGCGGCACTACAGCTCTTTTGGCCTGGATTCTGGGGCTGAATTCACAGTTCGTACGGATCATTCGGCTTTGCAGTGGCTACGGACTTTCAAGGAGCCCGATGGTCAGATCGCCAGGTGGCTGGAGAAAATCCAGGTATACAACATGAAAGTGGAGCATAGATCTGGAGCTAAGCATCAGAACGCTGATGGCATGTCTAGGCGGCCCTGCTATGACAGCGACTGCAAGTACTGCACACGGGCCGAAAAGAAGCAAGACGGGTTGCCGGACAACTTGCGTGGGCTGAAGCTGGAGCCTGAGGTAGACTGGAAGGCTGAGCAATTAAGAGACCCTGCCTTGGGCCTACTCTACAAGTGGGTGGAGCAGCAGCGACGTCCCTCGTGGGAAGAAATATCCCATCTTGGGCAGGAGATCAAGGCTTACTGGGCCATGTTCAACTGCATAGTCCTACATGGGGGCGTGCTCAAAAGAAAGTGGGAAGCAGAAAACCAGAAGTCATTTTCGCTCCAGACGCTAGTCCCAAAAGATAAGAAGGGTTTGGTGCTGGAGCAAGGACATCGGCTGGGGCATTTTGGGCATAGGCGTACCATTAACACGTTAAGAACGAGCTTCTACTGGGCAGGTATGCACAAAGATGTCCGCCGATTTTGCGAAAGTTGTGAGATTTGTAACCGACGGGGACGGCCATTAATTCAAAAAGCTCCGATGAAGACCTATACGGTAGGCGTGCCCTTCGAAAGAGTAGGTGTGGATTTTATCGGACCTCTGCCCATGAGCCATCGGGGAAACCGCTACATAGTGGTAGTGGTAGACTACTTCACCAAGTGGCCCGAGGCTTTTGCGGTACCCGACATCAGAGCAGAAACAGTCGCGCAAGGCCTAATAGAAAACGTGGTTTCGAGGTTCGGGGTCCCGCGAGAGATGCACTCGGATCAGGGACGGACGTTCGAGTCAAATGTCTTTCGCGAAGTCGTCAAGATCCTCAACATCCACAAAACCCGAACAACTCCTCTACGGCCTCAAAGTGACGGACAGGTTGAAAGGTTAAATCGCACCCTGTGGAACCTGTTGTCCAAACTCACCGAAAATCGACAGAAAGAGTGGGAAATGAAGTTACCCTTGGCTCTGTTAGCATATAGGGGAACCGAACAAGCAACGACAGGCTTTTCTCCTGCTCGCCTTCTGTTTGGGAGAGAGTTGAACCTACCCTTGAATTTGCTATATGGAGCACCGCCGCACAGGGAGAGCAAAACGGGCTATGCTGGCAAGTTAGAAGATGGACTGATAGAAGTTCATGAACTGGCACGACAAAGACTACTGAAGGCAGCAGAGAGTTCGAAGCGGAAGTACGACGTCAAGTGCAAGACACCCTTATTCCGAGTTGGCGACAAGGTCTGGTGCTTCAACCCACGGAGAATAGTTGGGCGTTGCCCGAAATTGGATTTGCCGTGGGATGGGCCTTGTGAGGTCGTGACTGAGATTTCCGATGTCATATTCCGCATCAGGGCCACTAATGGGAAGCTGAAAGTAGTCCACGCTGACCGTCTCCGACTCATGAGAGGAGAGGGATGATGTTGGGTTGAGTGGTTTCGGCATTGAAACCAGGGTAGTCGTCAATAAATAAAAGTGTTGTTGTGATCTTGAAATTAACCCGAAAGTCTTGTTCTTAATAATATTATATTATATTGAATGACATGCTTATATATCTATATATAAAAATGAATCAGTATTTTGTTGCTGATCGCATAACTTGAGAACGGCTGGACCGATTTGGCTAATTTTGGTCTTGAATTATTTGTGGAAGTTCAGAGAAGGTTTATATATAATATAATATAATAATATAATAATGGAAAACCGCTATATTCCGCCGAAATTCCTCTCAAATTAATTCGACGATTCAAATGACGGGAAATGTTAAAATCTCTCCTGTTGAAACATTCAGTATGGGATGTATGGGATGGTGTGTGGGATGTATGGTATGTATGGGATGTGTGGGATGTATGGGATGTATGGGATGGTGTGTGGGATGTATGGGATGTGTGGGATGTATGGGATGTGCCCGATGTATGGGATGTGTGGGATGTATGGGATGTGCCCGATGTATGGGATGTGTGGGATGTATGGGATGATGTGTGGGATGTATGGGATGATTTATGGGATGTGTGGGATGTATGGGATGGTGTGTGGGATGTATGGGATGTGTGGGATGTATGGGATGGTGTGTGGGATGTATGGGATGTGAGGGATGTATGGGCTGCATATAATTGGTGATAGACGGGAATTTGATAGGTACTTCACTACGACAAACCAACAAGCGTTGTTACTATGAAAAATTAAGTTGACGGGTTGCCACGGGTGCATCATCGATAGGTGATGGGCGGGAATGTGATGTTTCGTGCGACGCACGGGTGTCCCAGCTATGAAATAATGAATTTTCAAAATCTTTAGAAGTGCAGCGAAGCGCGCCAGGTCAGCTAGTATTATATATTATGTAGTAGGTATATAGATATTATCAAGCTATTAATGTCATTCAATATTCAAGCCTCCAAGCTCAATATATTCCTGGGAAAAAATTTATGTTGCGATCAAGTTGCATTGCCGACTCCAGGAGTCCACGTTCTGTGTTATTGCCAAAATGGGTAAAAAATTTGAAAAATCATCGCTCCCTTATTATGGAAGGTACAGAATCGCGGTTAGTCTCATTCGACGCAGAAACAATCTAGCTACAAGAAGTCGCTGAAAAAAAAAAAAAAAAAAACCTTTTAACGGCCATAGTTTTTACGCTAGAAGGTAAAAAGTACCAAAAACCGGTGGCGCTTTTAAAAAACGACGTTTTTCTTCTTCTTTTTTTTTTTTTAGCAAAATCAAAATTTGTTTTGCTAAAAAATTTAATGTTCCTCTGGTTTTCGACCCCAAGTAATTTTTATGTTCGAAATCAGCATTAAATTTACAATAAGAAGCGTATTTTTTTTCAGAATTTTTGGACTTTGCAGGTAACGGCTATCATTTTTTAATCCCGAAATGACACGAAAAACCCTAAAATTGGCCATAGTTCAAGAAAACATGGGGCTCCCGAGAAAACGGAGGCCATTTTTGGGTTCAGCACCTCAAAAAAAAAAAAAAAAAAAAAAAAAAAAAAAATTGGTTTTAAGCAACCTAAGTCGACTTTTTTTGTGACTTAAATAATAATTTGTAGCAGATGTTGGTTTTAAACGATAACATAAATTTTATATCAGTTCTGGAGATTAATAAATATACCTATCACGGTTCATAATATTCAAGAAACTTACGTTGGTACCTCTCAAAACTTTCCTTCTTCCATGCAAAAGAAATCATCAAAATAAGTAAGTACCTATCTAAACTTCAAAACAAAACCATGAACAAGAAGAAAACGAAATAAAATATTGTCCAATATTAATCGATGTTTAAAAGAATCGATTTGTCCATTTGTTTAAAGAACTGAATAGGTCCATTTTACACACCGATTTTTTTTACAGGGCCTGAATCCCAGGCGCCACTTGTTTTCATTGCGCATTGACAGCGTAAACAAATCTATGGAAAAGAACGGATGGTATACATTACGTAGGTATCACGACGTAATAATTACGTTTTAAGTATAATAATAGTAATAATTATTATCATACTTAAAACGTAATACTATAATAATAATAATAATAATAATAATAATTATTATTATTATAGTAATGTTTTCCATTTTCATTTTATTATTGGTAGGTACCTACTTCACATTCTATTCAAGAAGGATATAGAAAAAAATAGAACCTTCAAGAACAAGGTTGTCAAAATGCCTTGGCTCCATGGTGGTGAAAGTTGTGGTAGGTATCTCCTTGGAGGGCAGATTAATCCGTAAAAGTAAAAATATTGACCGATCCGACTTCCCACCAGTCTGATGACGATGCTATAGAGATGACGAGATCCTGTCGTCCTCCAAATCATGACGCTGAGAAATGCTCTTGCTCTCTACGTGAGTATGTTCGGAGGGCGAATCCTCCAACTTTCTTTCTCTAATAATGCATAATGCACATAATAAATTACCATTAACGCAATTTGTAGAGAATCCTCAACCGGACGAAGATGGTCCTGTCCCGAAGTGTTGGAGTGGCATCCCAATCCCTGCAGTCTACAGACCTGTTGATTCTGGGATTCGCCGCCAGCATCGGAGTCAGCGTTTATGACATGTACCCTATCATGCATAAGTATGGCGTCATGGGGCTCATCGGCTTCCCTTTTGCCGGCCTCCTACAATTTATACCTGGTAGGTGTTCCAGTATTCATCGAGCCCAGCACTGAATGCCTGTTGCATAGTCCGCCCAGCACTTGAAAGTTGAAAAAAAAAAAAAAAAAAAAAAATCTACTTTAAACGCCCGTGAAACGGATAGCTACTGATTCAACAATAGTCTTGTGTTACAGAGAAATAGCCGCGAGGAAACCCTGCATGGGAGGGCCATACCACTACGCCTACCACTTTCTGTCGGAAGTGAAGGCTTTTACCGTAGGGTGGGCACTGATTCTCTGCCTCTTGGCAGGTAAGTACAATTATCTCAAGTCAATATGCATTTTAAACCATCACCATAACTTCATGCTAGCGTTCACTATCATATTCCAGGAGTGTCTTACAGGCTGAAATATCTCAGCAATATGATCGATTTGTTGTTTTTCAATGGGACGCTTGAATTATTCTTCCAAAACATTCTACCGATTCCCCGAACATCCGAGGTGTTCGACGCCTATCCAGATCTCCTGGCGTTCATTACAGCATTCGTGCTGGCAGGCGAGTATTTCGAGATTCATAAATGGGTGATTCTCCGAAAGTAGAAAAAAGGAAATCCGGTTATCATTTTTTGAAGAACTAAAAGTTACATTAAATGTACCTACCCAAAAAATCTTTTTGACCTAGCATTTCGTAGCATGCTATAAGGTCCACTGCCTCGAGTTGAAATTCGAAAAAAATCTAAATACTTATCCTAAAATTCTGATTTTATCGATTTTATTAAATTGCACTGTTGAGGGACTGACTCAGGGAGGGACTGAATATATTGTGGTAGTGCACCTTCTCTCTGACCACTGATAAGTAGGTAATCGGATCATCACTGATGTATTCTTCAGAATCGGAGCTGGCAACAGCAGTCAACTCTTCTCTGGACACACTCTATAGAGTTTATAAACTCTATAGCTCATTTAAATGTATACATTTCAGCTAAACATTATCAGGTCCTCAATGTCCTATTCAGGCCTTCAGTTTGGGATGACCAGAATATTCTTATTGTGAGATCCTGAAAACAAACTTTTGTTTGGGTGATTTCCACTGAACAACAATCAATTGAGATTCCACCGCTTGCACTTCAAATCATTACCTACTTGTAAAACCATCTGTGGAAATGAAAATAGTTTCAATTATTAAACCTTGCGGGCACAAGTAGATGATAAACCGAGTATTTAGACAAAATTTAAGATTTTTCAAAAAATTCCTACTGCCCAAAACGGCGGACGGAGATTTCGTTTTTGGAACGGATAATGTCAAATTTTGGGGCCGATCAGAATTTTCGACGTCCGTCGCGATTACATAGGTGTAGGTATTATTCCAAGAATGATTAGCCAAAAAAATCGAGATGTGGTAACGTGTGAGGGCCTGAAAATTCGGCCATTTATTAGTAATTTACTAATACATAGAGACGTTTGTATAAAAAAATGTAGCAGCAAACCCCCTCAACATAACTCTCATACAATGTATGAGATGTCATCTTCCCTACTTTTGGAGAATCACCCAAATAGCAAAAGTTTTAGGCTAGCGTTGCTGTACAACGTCCTCTTGTTTTCAGGGATGATATCGATGAGCGAAAAGGAGAGTAAGAGTTACACCATGGTCTGTTTCATTTGTTGCCTCACGTACGTTTCTGTTCTGTTGGTCATAAACGGTGGGTCAGCGGATTTGTCTATATCTCCGCCATTGGTGGAACTCCAAGTCGACCGCATCGATAACGTGTTAAACTCTTACCTGTCCTGCTCCCAGAACTACGTTTATATCTACTTGATCACGTTCTTTGGTGAGAAGAACAAATTCGTGACAAGTTTACCTCCCAGACGATGGCAAAGTTCCAAGTAATCCAAACCACGGTTAAGAAAGATTTTTTTTTCCCCAGGGGAAGACACTGTTGATCCTACAACATCGCTCCCGGCATCTATGACGAGGCTCTTCTATTGTATTTGGGCGTGGAATACAGTGTGCCCTCTGTTCATCTTTCTCAATTTCCGTGATACTGTACGCTCACATCGTTCAACATCCTGCACGCAACAAAACCGTTCGATTGCTCGAAACTTGTTTGTTACAGAAATCTGCGGAACCGTTTGAAGCATTCTTGACCAGAGTTAACCTTCTCCAAATCCACTGGTTTTTTCTGGTGGGGGTAATAGCGGGTAGTCTTTGCAGGTAAACTACTGCTTGACTTGGTGCTTACGTAGTGATCTTGACAACCAATAAAATTACCATAATCAAATTAGCGTCTTCATGCTCATGACATGCCTGGAGAAGCTAATTGTTGCAATGGCGAGAGACGGTTTGCTGTTTGGCTTCTTTGTGGGAATATCACACACCAGTAACACTTACGTGGCTCCGTCGTTCTTTATCGGTCTTCTCTCAGGCAGGTAATTTGTATTAAACTTTTTTCAACTTGTATATTATTCTACGTCCTAGTGACTTTTGTGGGGCCCAATTTCATCGCTGTGACCAATTGCGCTAACTTCCCCCAACAACACTCATGAAGTAATAGGGGCCTTATAGCACTGCTTCACTTTTCAGAAACCAGCCAGGCCAGGGGATTGGTACATAATCAAGCCACATAGTTAACTAACATTAAAATCCTCTCGTCGCCAGATAAATCACTAAGGTAGACCGGGGCAAGTGGATAATATAATTTCAAAAGTTCGACTTTGAACCCTCAACAAATCCATAATTTTCCACTGATTGCTCTCCAATGTTTGTAGTTCCTCAGTATAATACACTGCAAATTATATTCTTAACGATTGCCTAAAATTTAGAATCAATTGCATGAACCACTTTGAACAATATTAAATTTTCTTTTTTGAAATGCGAGACATGTTGCCACTTAGCCTACACTTACGCATGACGTCATGAGGGGGTAAGTGGAAACTTCCTCGATCCTATCCTCAACTCCGTGAAAATTGAATTGACTCACTTCGAAAGAAGCATTCAAAAACAAAACTTCAAAAACGCGCTAGAAAAATGTTTTCCGAAAATTTAAAGAATGCAAATTAGAAATAGAAGGCCATATCTCCCGTCTCTTTCTTTGAATTCTTACTCAACTTATTCATAGTTTCCACTTACCTCAGGCAGCTGAAAAGTAGGGGCAGGTGGAAACCCACGAGTTATCCACTCTCCAGGTGGTATTCCAATCAAACTTCAACACCACATCAACCACTGAAATTGCGTCGATTCCTTCAGGAGAATTCTGGGGATCGTCCGTACGGATGATAGTCAAACTTTGAATCAGACCAAATTGGTGGATGAGGACGGGAATGGCTTCCCGTTTCGTAGGTACCTACTTATTGAACTGATGGGGTTGCCAACACATGATACTTAGGGATACCTTCAACAAGCTCAGGCAGAGTTAATTGAAATCCCTACCTATGCTAGTCACCATGGTTTCCTGGTCTACCTTATTGATCTTTTGGTCTAAATCTTAATTAGGCACTTACTTGTTCAACGACAGGTTTACTCGCTATGGTGATGCACGTTAACACTCTCGGGGAACTATTCACTAGTGCCAACATGCTTGTAGCCCTTCTAGGCCCGGTATTTGTCCTCAGAGAAAGGTTAGCTATTTCACTTTGTAGGTCAACTACATGGATCAACCAATGGAAACAATTGATTCAAATGTTTCAGATACACTTGGTCCCTCGATTTTCTATGGGTGTACAACGAGAACCCCACCAAGCGTCAACCGCGTCAACGCGTTTACTGGCTCCTTATGTTGCTGGGTAAGATGAAAATTGCTTATAACGCTCGTGTTTTTTCAACAATCAGAACAATAATGAGATGTCTTCTTACACATTGATATGTTTCGCAGTTACTTCAGTCTTCACGAGTGGATGTCTCAGTTGCTACTTGGTGAAACCTATACAACACTTTTCCGACTTTTATCATCTAGATATTCCTCTGACGCTTATCGCCGTGACGTCAGGGTCAGTCTTCGTCGCGCTCTTCTGTTTATTAATTCTACTGTGCTACCCATCGAACAAGATCTCCACTCAATACAAGGTGAGGAGGTGAGAAGCTAATTGAATCACCTGCTCCATTCAACTACTCGTTATCACTTGCGTGATCGTTACAGGTTTGCGGTGTGCCGGTCACTCTAGTTCTGAGCATATTTTCCCTGGCCCTCACTGCCCCTCTTATCAAGGACACGACTTACTTCAGTTTATTAACGTGGACAGTTTTGGGTAAAAATATTCTTCTGAAAGTTGCTCTAATGTACGAGGGTCATCCCAAAAGTAAGTTTCCGAGTATTTTCGAAAAAAAAAAAAAAAAATCCCTCGACTTGCATCATTGGAAAATCGCTGGCCACACAAAAAGGCTTTTCAATGCCGGGAAAAGGTGGAGAGCTTTTCAATCACTCGGGGCCTGGAGAGTATGGTGGGTTGTGGAAAACGTCCCAATCTAAGTTTGACCACTTGCTGGGTCAGATTTAGCAAATGTTGCCACGCATTGTCATGAAAAAGCAGCACTTTTTTTTCTCAAAAGTTCGGATCTTTCAGCTTTAATGTTTTTTTCTGAGTTGTTCCAACACTTCACAATATTTGGCAGCACTGAAGGTCTCACCTTTAGGGAGGTAGTCAACCAACAGGATGCGCTAATGGCCACTGAGCTCACTGGGCGTCCACTACGCTGCTCGTCATGTGCTGCAATATGTCATTCCTCAAAACGTTTACGCCACTTTCGGAGCAATTGGGCACTCATCACATTGTCATGTGCGAGTCAAAGTCTACGACGAATTTCAATAGCGGCAACCCCCTCCTTAATTGAGCATTTGATCACAGAACACACTTCCCAATTGGACGAAATCGCGAGGGAGGCGTCCATGTTTCCAACTGAATGGGTAGGGTACCCCTTTACCAGCAATGCACCATTCAGCGGACGAAAGGCGCCTCCCTTTGATCCGGATGACTGCGATCTTTCCACCTCACAGTACCAGGATGCCCCTGCCATTCGGTACGTATTACAGCCTGCGGCTAGCCCGAGACATCTGATGGCTGTGAGGCACCCATGAACCTGAACCACGCCTTGTAAAACAGGTGGGAAGGTAAACAGGGGTCATGATTGAGTGATGGATGAGGAACGGGGTTCAGACTGAGCCATCACTCTGTGAGGGAGTTGCCGACTTGGTGACCCCTGTGGTGTAGCATAGGGAAAGGTTAGCGTTTTTTGACGCGTTATTAACGCCGACGCGGCCTCCTATGCCCACCTCAACTGGGACCAGGTATCCAAGAATGCGGAGACGTCGAAACATGCAAAATACGACACTGCTGCCTAAGAATGGTATGCGCATGTGACGGATCCATGGTAAAAGAATTCCAGCAATTCAATCGACAGCTCGCCTCGACACTGGCAGAAAAGTGGGCTCGTCCTCGTCCGTATTGACAAATTGCTGCATGGGCTCGGGCTAAGCTGAAATTTGCTGTCTTCTGGACTGTGGCAACCTGACTGAAAGAAGTTCCGGTGTCTTGGCCTGGAAGACCGACCCGGCCTACAGTTCTGGGAAGAGTAGTCCACGTGGTCCACCGCATCCACCCCATTGGTTTCCGCCGTTTTCTGGGTGATGTTTTTGTTGTTTTGTTTCTCTTTTGTTCTTTCTTGTGTTTTGTTGTGTTATGTCATTCCCATGGGTGAATACAGTTTTTGGCTTGTCAAGCCAGGCTTCATACCCTAAATATTGAATAAAATTCTTCTATTTACTGAAAAGGTTATCAACAAACAAACACACCGACATAACAAATTTACAGGGCAACCACTACATCTTGACAAAAAACTTGAGACCATCCATAGGTTCCTAAGACTGGAAGAAAAAAAGAGAAAAGGGGAAAAAACTCACTTTTGGGAAGACCCTCGTACAAATTTCAGTCACCAGGCATTGGTATTAACCGTGAACGTAATCCGCTTCTCATCCCTATTTTCTTTCAGGTTGGATTGTGTATTTCTTCTATTCAATCACGAACTCAAAAGAAGATTTTTAGTCAGCACATCTCACACCAACCGCATAGACCGTAAACCTTGTAAATAAAATTTACTTTGCTAAAAAATTTGCCTCGGCCTCAGGAAATACGAACACAAAACAATACTTTGGATAACAATTAAATTAATAACTTTATTCGAAAGGTAATACAGGTTTACCGCACAGTTAATAATACCAGTTACGAAACTCAACAAAAAATATACAGACGGCCCTGTATAGTCAAGTGATGAAAGAAGATGGTAAAGATACTCGTTAAGTTACGTATAAATAATAATTTGTCGTTTACATAATATACAGTAGTTAGTATACAATCAAGCTATTTCGTGATTTTTCATATATACACCGTTTACATACATTTTATGTACAAGAGAAACTCATTGCCGAAACGTCGCTACCATAACGAAATAGGACAATTTCAAGCTTCTACCGCTCACGACACATTTTGGTTTCATAAATGAAATTTCAGAACATTAGTAGAAAGAGGACATAGCCCGTCACAAAGCATCATAAGAGAAAAGTACTCAAACGAGACTGCGGGATAGAAGGAGAAGGAAAATACTGATAGAGAATTTAAATTATTTCCACCAAACGCGTAGAGATATGACGCCACTAAGACGCATTTTGCGTCAAATTTAAATGACTAGGTTAGAATAGCAACAACGATAAAACTGACCTGTTGCAAACTTCGTCTAAACTGCATCACATTTTTTTCCGACATTCTAAAAGTAGAGAGTAAGTACTGAGGGCACCAGGGTTGCCAGAAATACTTTATTAAATAATGTAGTTAAAAAAAAAAAAAGTGTACAGTTATAGGTTATTTTTTAGCGAAGCACGAGTTTTAACAACACCCCCCCACTAACAATTTGGGAAACGTCGATCATTTTTCTATAGTACGTTTCCACGATTAATTTGTCATGCTTAGTTTGGTACTTATGCAGAGTATTGTCAAAAAACTCTGGCAACCCTAACCTTAACGCTACATTAAGACTTTGGAAAAACGGGGTACAATGAAGGTAAACGTCAAAACAATCCTCAGTAGGTTAAATTCATGTTCGTTTCGAAACGTCTGCAATCATTTACTTCTCACTCCAACGTTTTGAAGGGCACGAGGGTAGAGGACCCGTACGAAAACGGTACAAAAGAGCAGAGTACGATACGAATGATAAATTGGAAGACCACGATCTGGCCGGGTAGGTTCTGAAGGTAATGAGTCGATGCAGGAAATTCACTACTTTATGCCCACTTCCAGACTAGTGGTATGAAAGGGAACCTGTACAAGATTTACAATATTGTTTAAACGTACATTTACAATTTTTGGGGAGTACTGGAAGACTAAAATGACAGCAATCGAAACACTAGACGGGAATATGCTACGTTACGTATTGTACAGTCTGTCGTGGCTGTGGGGCAAAAATAAAAGAAAAAATGGAATCGATTAAAAAAAAAAAAAGAAAAAAGTTCTTCAGTGATAATAATTTGAATAAATTTATACCAAATTCATCATGAAAATTAATTCTTTAAATTTTTGATTTTTCAATTGATTTGTAAAAAAAATTTTTTTTTGCACTGGCCGAGTTGGTCGTAATGGCCATAAAATACAACTGTGAACTGCTAAGGGCACGATATGGTGTTTTGAATTACCTGAACACAGTCAAATTTACACCCTCTACAATTATGCCAACATCTAAATGCTGTCTATTACATACAGAAACCTTGAAAACAACGTCGCATCTTTGGAAAAGCTCTGTCCCTAACGTCAACAAGAAACCACTTTACGCTAACGTCTGATAAAAAATAATCTATCTCGATAAGGCCAACGCGAATATACAGACTGTTCGTGTCCCTGTGAGTCACTTAAAACGAGGGAATAATCGTAAATACAATCCCCAAAACGTTTCCTCCTCTAGCGATTTTTTTTTTCTAAAATAAAATTGCACTTGTCAGACTAGATATTCAATATTTTGCGCTCACACTAACAGTAATTGTCATACATTCTGCGGTAGCTGTGCCACGGATTTGATCTTGATTGTTCATCATGACTTAAAGTTGCAATTGGTAAGCCACTACCGATTCTCTCTTGAAGCCCTTCAAATACGCCGAACGTGGTGACGTGACACGGTAACAAACACGCCAGATGGAGAGCATTTTCTGTCTAGGTTACATCGGGAAGGAGAATTAACAAGATTTCTAGAAAGTAGTGTGACTTTAGGTTTCCTACAACATGAAGAATTTGATTCCACACGGTGCTATGGCAAATGATTTACTAAGTATGCAGAAAAATTCACAATAACAAATTAGAGCTTCAAGAGAGAAAGAGGACAAATGGCACAAAAAATATACAAGAATTGCATCACTTGAAAACTTACAAATCGCTGTTATCTGTCGATCCAAAAGTACGAATTACTCATTTTGGAAATTTCATCAAGCGTCTGTCATCCCTAATAAACGCAAAATTTGCCCTGCCGTAGTGCCCGAGCGACACAATCAGGAGCAGCATCCCGAACGAAGGGCCTCGATATGGAAGATCCGATTGGGTCAACCTTGGGAAGCGTCTCATGTACCTTTGGGAGGCGGTGGCCTCGGAGGCGGCCTTCGCTAGCAGTTCGAGGTATTGTAAGTCCACATTTTGGCTGGCCCGAGCTGCACCAGGCTTATCGGAGGTGCGGGGGCTTGAGCTTTCGCAACTGAAATAGAGCAAACCCACACATTGAGTTGATAGTTCCACCAGGTTAGGTTTACTGGATCCAATTTAATTGAAGCCCCATACCGGTCTTACTGTTGTAAATTTTCTGGACGTTGGTAAAAGCAGGGGGTGGAGGGAAATCGTTCACTTTGTGGAATCTCGAAGCAAATCTCGACTCGAAATCACCTGTGGAGGAATAGAAAATGCATTATTCATGATTAAATGTCGCTATATAACCAGGAAGTGATTCATGTCCCCTTAATCTTTGGAGTTCTTGAAAGCAGAATTACTCACTTGAATTTCCATTCCTCATCGACGAACCGCGCACAGGAGGCGGAGGAGGCTGACTAACTGGAAGCTGAAACATGAAAAAAGACTCTGCTGGATGACCATCTTATACAGCTTCCTACTCATACTACCTACACAAGAAATTCCTGGACGTAAACGAGAGAATCTAAACCACTAATCTGGAACGTGTATGTGGCTAACTAACTTACTATCTATTTAACTGCCAGAGTATGTCACAAGCCTTCTCCTCTGAAACCATAAGTGATAAAAATGCGCCGATTTTTTCTACCGTCTCAGCTTCCTGTTTCCCTACAAATCGGGGGGTTGAGACCCCTCAAAATGCGGAACCCTTAAATTTTTTTGCAAATTCGGATTTCCCGGCCAATTTCACGTCCGATGAGCCCATTGAGCGCAATTTTCGATGAGCGCAAATCCACACAAGTCTTCCTATCTTCGTCGTTTACAGTCAGATTCAGTCGGCGTTTCCTCTGTATCCTACCTGGAAATCCAAATTTTAATACTAAATCACGAAAGAACGAATTCCGACGATCGGCGAATTTTGACGGCGAGTTCAATTTGAATGATTCTGAAGGGGTCTGTCAGGTCTGTGCCGCGTTCGTTGGGCGCGTGCGTCTGTCTGGTGTGTGTCTTTGACCTTATAGGAGCCAACCGCTCTTCGGGTCTGTGAGGTCTGTTGACAGGGGGGTTACTTTTTTTTAATTTTTTTATTACCACGGTTTTGGAGTAAGTAATTTCGGATATATTCATTGATTTTCGTTTACTAAACACCAGAAATATTTGTTTCTCAGGGCTATAAGATAGATAATGAGTTGGCGTCTCCACTGTATCCTATTATATTCCGTCATTTGACCTATTAATCAAATGCCTCCCCTGACCAAGAAAGTGGTTGGCAGAGCGAAGCAAGGCCCCCCTGACTGAGAAAATGGTTGGCCGAGCGAATCGAGGCCCCCCCAGCCAGGGTGCTTGTTTCTTAAAAATGTCGAACTTACAGGTGGAGCGGCTCTGTGCGGAGGAGGTGGTGGTGGGGCTGGTGGAGGTTGACCTGGTGGAGGGGGCAGGGCTTGCTTGGGAGGAGGAGGTGGTCGCGTCGAAGGGGCCCGCAAAGGAGGCCTTCGAGGAACACCCCGGACGAGGGAGTCCGTCGATGCGTGGAACATGGGAGACCGGCCCAGCAGGTCCGACGAATTCGGGAACACTGGTCCACCTGGAGAAATGAACACATGGTAAAACAGGTGATGGAAGATAGTGTAACAGTTACTTACAACAAACTGAGCTCTAGAACACCAATTATCGAGTAATATACTATTCATCCTCAAGTCCTCACCGGGAGATGTCGGGAGGATGGGCGGTGACGCGGGAACTCGCATGGAGTGAGCTCTGGAGACTCCACCTCTTTTGCCGACAGTGGCCGGAGGCGGTGGCGCGGGAGCAGGAGGTTTTGGCATCAACGTCGGCTTGCCACCTCGGCCTATTCGGCCGTTCTGGAGAGAAACTGTACTCTGCGACCTCTGGTGCGTCCCAGGTGTGCTGTTCGTGAGAGTCGTGTCAGAAACACTCTGCAACAACGCACATGGTATTAAAAAGAGTTATTCTGATTGCAGGCCGAGAAGCGCCATGGGCCCTCAAGGAAGAGAGAAAATGGAATGGATTGAAAAAAAAAAAAAAAAAAAAAAAAAAAATCCAATCCGCTAGCCAAAAACATTCGCATAGGTACTCTCCGTAACAATGCTTTGAATTTTTAAATCAGAACGATTTACCTACCAATTTTTCAAAACACCAATTTCCGAATCGAGACTCGGGTTCCGATTGCAATCTAAATCGATTGTTCGAAGATCAATCATTGCCCCCTCAAAAAAGTGAACATCGTGGGCAGTCTAACGACTTCTTTTTTTTTTTTTTTTAATTCATTCTGTACCAACACTTTTTCTTGAAATCACATATTAGTTTCGAATCAGATCAAAATTTCTATCTTTCACCGTAATCTCCACAAAAAAAAGGTTATTTTTGTTTGCTCATTCCCATCCTTACCACACCGCACATGAACATAATGTAAGGAAACTAGAGAGAAGAGAGGAATGACGTTTCATGTTGGCAGTTCAAGTCGTATTAAATGAAATTTTCATTTATTATTCAACAACACAGCAATGGCATTCAACAGTCTTCAAGGTCCACAAGAACAGGTCTCTAGGATTTATCTATCAATCGACCTACTACCTTCTACTTCTACGGGAAGTAGGTCCTCAAGACAAGTAGGTACATTTTGGCTAAATTGTCATTGACGAGAAATCGAGTTGAACAAGAAACATCGATGTCCAAATTCGGACAAAAAAGTGAAAACTGTTTCGAATCCGCCTGGTCCTCAGAAATAGACATAATCCCATCCCGAGAAGCAAATTCCTTAGTGCTTGAATTTCTTATTGTGGAACAATTACGTCAACAAAACTTGGCAAATAAATGCTCATTAATTTGCGGTCTGAGCCCTACGCACATGTAATGCGTTCTCAAATGGGGGAAATTTCCTTAGTCTCATGGGAACTGCTAGCAGGTTCTTCTTCTTCGTCGATCCCTTGCTTAAATCCCTACCCATGGAAGAAGGAAAAGGAAGCTCCACTCTGCTTTACAAGACGTGCCCAAAAGCCCCCCATTTGGTCCCGCAATCGACAGCTAGCGACACCTCTTGGTAGAACCCTCGATACTAATAAAGGCCAAGGGGTTTGCCTTTACGTCCACATATTGCTCCAGGTGACACCCACTACTGTCTTACCGCTAAATAAATATCCATCTTTGGGAGGTTGAGGGGCGGCAGCATCAGCCAGACGCCGTCTTAAGGCTTTATTCCCCGAATATTCGCGAACTGCAAATGCCGAGTACTTCGAGCCACAAAGCCGGACCTAGCGGGCACCTGGTAAACTTACTAGTGACAAAGGATAGTCTTTGACGGGTAACACACCACCCCCTATGAAATGAAACTTCCTTTTACTTCTTCCCTACCTTAAAGGTGAACCTTGAATGTCGATGGTTTACTCGCCTAGAATTTATTTAAGACTGTGTGGCATGTGCTTAGTTAGGTAATTAACTGATTTGGAGGGAATTTTTCATATATTTTTTTCTTCTTTTTTTCAAATGTTTTTTTTTTTAAACAATTCTTATATAAAATGTTCCATTACCGATACGCAAAAATTGCAACTCACATTAGATAGTGCAGGTTTCTGGGCTGTCGACGGTGGCTGTGGGGGCGGCCCTCGTATTCGGCTGTCGATGGGTTTCCTGATGATGTCCGATTTTGTAACGGAACTTCCGCCGTGCAAAGACGACGAATTCGCAGTCGGAAGGGAAGTCAGCGAAGACGATTGCGTTTGCTTACCTGCACAACACATTCTGATTAGGATCATTTTGAAGAGACATTTCGACAAATAAGAAGAGCTAAACTCGGAAGGAGTGTACACCAACTACCCCACCAAACGCCAAGATACGTAAACAATTACGGACAAATTGGCTAACATCACCAAAATGATCAAGTTGGGAGATTGAGTTTTGAATTGACAATAGACCGCCTGCCGTCTAAGATACTTTATCGAACTTACGAAATACAATGACAGTGCCGATAACCAGAAACCTGAGTGGATGTTGACAATAGAGAAAAATCCACCACTACTAGCTACGATGACATCAGCTTGTCTCAATGTTGTAATATTTTTTAACATCGGAGACAGGTCTAAAAGTCAGTTTTCTACCCTCATCGATTCTACACCAAAGGTTACAAAAAACGTTTAAGGGCAACCCCGAAATTTGAGAAGGTCAACGGAAGGGGCAGGAAGATGAGACCTTGGGGTTTCAACGCTTGGTGAATGTTAAATAGGTCAACACCTAAAACCACCACCAAGTTGGGCGGATGATTTTAAGAACAAAACAAGTTCGTAGACGGCGAAGGTGTCACCGTATCGCATAACAAAGAGAAGCCACATATACCGAGTAAAGTTCCGAATAAGCATTATTGTGACACCTATAAAGTAAATCCGTCCAAGAAGTGCGTTTCTTGCTGAAACTTACGAAAGATGATTTTGCAGCGCAGTTCCCAAAATGGGTATATTTAGCGACACATTCATCTTAACAGCGATCCACCGACTAAATGGGAAAACAGGCAGGCGGAATTAACGAGGCAAAATGAAGGCGTCAGGAGCGGGGCAGGAAGTTTGCATTAAAAAGAAAAACCTCACAGGTGGGTCAACAGTGAACTGACTAAATTGAACAGCGGGTTTTTTGAGGAGGGAAGACGTCCCACCCTCCAAGTGCATTCTTCTTTAAAAAAAGAGCCTCATTAAAATATGTACAAGGGAAACAATGAAGCAAAATGGGAGTCGGGGAATCGCTCCCACGACCAAATTAAATGAGAAAAACACAGCGAAATACCCCATGATTCGTGAGTGGTTAATTAAAAAGGTAAAAGACCCTGTGGGTTCCTTCAATGTCGGCCGGCGCCCAGGGAACGGGAGAAGACGCCGCTTTCTACAAGCCCAATTCAATCACTCCAATATCAAGTGAGAACTGATGGCAATTTCGAGGCACATCAAGCGGTGCCACTGGTGCCTCTCTCCAATGGGCTAAGGAACCGCATCTCGACTAACTTTTTTTTCTGAAAGAAGTTCATAATTTGTAGCAGTAGTAGTGAGTTTTTAGCTCCTACAATCTAATTCAAATTTCCAGGACACTTTCGAAATTTTCAATTTTGAATTAGAGTGAAAGGAAATTCAATCAGCTTTCGCGTCGGGGCAATGAAATTTCGATCGGAGAGAGATAAGAAAATTTTCTGAAAACCGTGGTCGTTGGTGGTCAAATTTCAGGTTTCCAACTTTTCCGACGATTACTAATGGCACTTTTGTTGTCTCAATAGAAATGCAATGTACCGTCCCTTACATAGAATTTATCCAATTTTCGCCAGAAAAAAAGAGAATTAAGATCGGACAAACCGTTCCTGAGTTATGTGCAAAAATGTACAAAAAAAAAAAAAAAAAAAAAAAAAAAACACCGTTTGCTATTTATTTTGAGCCCGCCTCTCCCTTATCGAAGCTCAAATCAAAATTTCACATGGAATAGCTGCGATGGGGAATTTAATTAGCTTCCACAACGAAAAAGAAATTGAAATCGGATCAATACCTAGTTTCCGAGCTACAGCCGGAAACGTTCTGAAAAACGCGGTTTTCCGGATACCGAGCGGTGTCAGATTGGGCGTTTCTTGTTTTGGTTTAAATTCGTTTTCTCGGCTGGTAGTAGTATTTTTTGAATTTCAGGAGCTCCCTGGACTCGTAATTTGATGCTCTACAACGTAAATTTTGAGAATTTTTTTGTGGTCAGAGGACCAACAGTTATTGTACCATAGTACAAAAAACAGACAGTCGTATCGTCAGGACCAGAGCCAACATGGGCTTCTATCAGATAGAATCTCTCTGCCAAGTGAGACTCAGGATAACGATAAGCTGGATCCAAAGCAACTTTCAATCATTCATAAACTGTACACTTCGCTCTGTATTCAATTGTGACCCTTCATGGTATAAATAAATTCCTGCCTTTTACCATGAGGTCATTGATATTGGGAAACCTGGAAAATCAAAACATGACACTGACCTATGCTCAAGCCGGTGGGTTTGAGTTTGGGCATCCCGTCAGCAAAAAGGCCAGCAAGACCGTTCGTTCGAGCGATCGTCGCCGAGCCACTGATGATGGCCGGGCGCCCTGGCCGCGTCTCATTCTCGCTGCCGCCACCTCCATTTGTCGTTTTCCCGGGTTTTCCTGTAAATAAAGGAGACAATAAGCGGTCGAAACAATAAAAGGTTCAGAACGATGACCACAAAAGGGCAGAACAAGAGAGTTGCAAAAGCCAATCACCCGATTCAGTTGGTAACGGTGTTCACACGCCTTTTTCTCTCCTTGGGAATTATTACACCTGTACGTCGCTCAGCCTAATTCGTCGAAAGAAATGATGAGCAGGCGGAAATATGTACCTACGTGCATCTAGCGAGAGGTGAAGCCGTCGCACTCATTAACGGGTTCTCCTCTGTACATCCCCCTCGCCACTTCACTCTAACAAGGAAATTATTCAATAGTTCATTTCCCTCGGAGCTCTTATTACCTCTCACCGAGCGACTGCGCGTCACAATGAGACACCCACTGATTTTTGCATCGAACCGGACAAACACTAGAAAAATAAGGTTTCGTGTTAACATTCCATCTCAACTACTAATATCGCGTTATGGTAAAACGAGAACTATCAAGATAAATTACAAAATAACGAGGCAGCAGGAGACGTGGTGAGACCTTACGATATTTTTGCTCGCATTGTAGATAATGACGAACATCAAGACGGCGGTATTACTTAGCTGTGCCGTTACCGTACGGTTTTCCACAGTACCATCACACACACACAGCGTACCTTTACTTGATAATATGAGGAGGAAGCGATGAAGGAGGCAAAAATAGCTCTATCCCACAGCCAGAGGGTGCGAACTGATGCAACAAAGAAACGCAATGGGACTAAATTACAGAAAAAACACCTTAGACGTTCTTCTACAGAAGGAAATTACTCAAACCTGAGATAAAATTATGAAAAAAACCTGGATGAGTTACGTCCAGTGGAATACTCAAATGGAGGTCGACGAGGAAGGGAATAAATGTATAATAGGAGGTCTTAACGAGCTTACACGGCTAAGTACGCGGTGGGGCGGTGGTCTGAGGGAAGCACCAGGCATAATAAGTTTAGAAATGATGTCAGACCATGAAATGACTCTAGTTTGTTTTTACCCCAACAGAAGAGGAAAACAGCCATTGAAAGAAGCAAATCGTGCGTATGCAATACATATCGCCCTGCTTGAAAGTTTCAACTCTTTTACAGGACTGGCTGCACCTCTATCAGACCTTTTTCGGGACGCTAGTGTCGGAACGCTAGTTAAGAATTTGCAACCTTCCCTGTGTCACGTTAGAGGGTTTCCTGTGCCAAGCTGTCAAGTTTTTAGTTGCTTGTAGTGTCGAACTCGTTATTATTGTCGGCGTTTTTTTTCTTTAATTTTCCTCGCAAAAGAAAAGAAACAAGTGTGCGGGGTCTACAATACCCAAAATGACCCAGCGAGTGCCATTTCGTGAAATTAACTTGACAGGAGCAAAACTCCCTCAATCCAAACCAAGTGTCAGTCAGTGATGGTTCTGAAATGCTTTTGGCAACTAAGGGGTATCCAGTTTCCTGGCAAGGACCTCGAAGGGTTAGTCTGCCGCTTTTCTAAAGAACCTACAGATTCTGCTCTGATGATGGAGCTGCATCGACTGGACGGACATACCTTCTTTGTACTGAAGGTCGTTGAAAACGACAACTTACTCGACACCCTTCAGAGTGTACGTCTATATCCCTTCAGAAGTGTAACCCCTGCAACTGCAGTGTGGTTCTCCCTCTCCCACTATTCTCCTCCCAGGCGAGGTGGTATCAACTGGTAGACTCATGAGTCTACCAGTGCACTGATACCAAAACAGAGAGTTTATTAAACACTGGGATCAGCAATGTGAGATAAATCCCCACAACAGAGAACAAAATAAAATGTCACCCCTACAACGGTAGCTTGTAGTAGTATGCCATAGCAAAAAAAAAAAAAAAAAAAAACTCGAAAAATACTAAGAAAAAACTTATTCTGAACCCTACAACACCCTAAAACACGCATCTGCTTCAGTTTGGCGGTTCAAGGTCCCGTCTACAATAACCAAGGTCCTGCGTCTACAATAACCAAACGTAACCTTCCCAAGAAGTCGAAAAAGGTCTAATAGACCTGTAAGCTGATGAATAAACCAAAGCAAATTTAGACAACCACGATGATCACGCTTTATGATTACAAGCCAACTTTCCTATTAAACACAATACAAAACCAACCTCACAACAAACTGATCCTAATTCGGAGGTGACCCACTTGGAAGGACCATCTTTGATGCGGTATACAAGGGAATAGATTACGACCCACAAGGCAAGCGTTTGACACACCGGGTTTGAACACATCAGCCCGAGAAAGGAAATGAATTTTTTTTTTCTCCACAATGTTTCCTCTTTGTGATTTTCGCTTTCGTCTCGTCCTACTTGGCTCATCGTGGGCCAAATGTCCGTCCGGGGGCGGGCGAGTTACGCAAGGTCGACAAGGCGCCCACAGTCGCTCACGAATAACATACCTGATGATCCTCTCCGTTTGAAGAGGCCAATGACCAAAATATTCGGAACTTGGATGATCTCGCTCTTACTCGACCGTATAGACATCCAGATAGCGAAGAATAATACACCTTTGGATTATCTAATGTGGTTTTTAAAAGGTGGGATAAAGGGTCTTGATTGGATTTATTAAGAAGGTTCCTTGTCAGCGGGCCCAGTCTTATAAACCCGGTGCGACAGTAACAGGAAATGACAAGTGCTGCCAGATCCCTGAGAAGTCAAACCGCTTGTCGCCACAGTCAACACTGCCAAAAAATCGCAAACAATGGTGTTCCAAGCTTGTGTGTAGCCAAAACATAGGTTTTCGCCAAATCTCTTTGTAAGATCGCCTTTGAATTTTCTCTTCTTCTTCATAGCCACACATCGCATAAACAAAAGCACACTCAAAGGGAAGTTTTTCATGAAACTTCGACTAACTCATTCAAGATTGTAACAGGTAGTTGTGTTGGCTTGGTCCGAAAATTCAAAATACACTACATGAAGTAGATCTTCAAGACAGGTACATTTTTGGGCGTTCTATACCTACTTCTGCACCCCATTTTCACGTACAGATTTCTCTACTAAAACGAAACAAAAGACGCTCTCCAACATGTTGAACGTAATTATTAATATTAAGCTACTTATGTATTAGGTTCAAGATAAAGAGTGAAAAGAAAACAAAATTGTTGAGCCAGGGTTAACGGGTTTCAATAAAAATGGGAGGAGTGTCGCGGGCGAGTGTGTAATCCCTCTGGTTGTTAAGATAAATTGTGAAGCGAAAACGTTGGGCGTCGCGCAAAATTTGGTTTAATATCCACTGTCCTTCAACAAGGCGGCCTCAACTGTGCTTTTTCTCCTTCCCACCTTCCATTCATCATTTATAAAATTAATCCTGTCACTCCAATATGATCAGCATTCAGATTTTCAGTCCAAAACTCACGAACCACGCTCCCCGCTTCCTCCTAGTTTCATATGATAGGTTTGTTCCAGGTCTGACTGCGTCTGTCGACAGAAGTTGGACAGCTGTCGACAGAACCCGACCGCACATACTCGAGCTGTCGGTTTCCGTCCAACTGCTGTCAACCTAGGATCGACCTGGAACAGCAGTTTCTAAACCGCGCATGTCTCCGGCTAGGGATGCAAATCGATTTTCGATTAAATTGAAAAATCGATTTTTTTACCTCCGATTTCCGATTTTTTTGCAATCGATTGATTGTACCGATTTTTATCCAAAAATCGATTTTTTTGGTAAAATCGATTTTTTTTGTTTTGCGAAATCGCTGTTTGTTTTCTGTATTGTACCTACTCTTTATAAACATAAATGTACCTATGCAGCAGACCCACAAGAAGGATATAATATAACATAACCTCAAAAAATGCCCCCTCGCTTATTTGGAAACAAGAAATCTGCCTCTCCCAAACTTCCAATAATTTGAATCCAATAATAATAATAATACCTAATTATTATTATTGCTATTAAGTACGTAACCTCGGTGTCTACGTCAGTCCCGAGCGAAATGCTTTTTTCTAAGGCAGGTCTCATGCTCACCAAGAAGCACAACAGGTTGAAAGGCGACACTCTTTCCAAATTATTATTTTTGAACAGTGCACCTACCCGAAATTTACTTTTTCTAAGTGTAGTGGTCGAAGTGCTTACCTTGTACGTAATGTGTTTGATTTTTTATTAAACGTGGCTCACCCCAACTTCCTAATTATACTTTTACTATGAAAAAGGTGTCTTACAATAATAATTATTGTTACAGTTCCAATATTTTCTTTAATAATTTGCATTAAAATTTAATGCAAATTATTATTTTACCTACCGAAATTTAGGTGGTTTTTATTTAATAAAACCACCTAAATTTCGGTAGGTAAAATATTTAATTACCTGCTGATTAAATTACATGCTTTTTTTAAAATGAATGATAATTTTTTTTATTTGTCCGTAAAATCGATTTTTAAATAAAAATCGATTTTTTGGCCCGATTAATTGGTACAATCGATTTTAGCGTCCGATTAAAAATCGATTGTCAAAATCGATTTTTGACGACCGATTTTGCATCCCTATCTCCGGCGATTTCTGTTAACATTCCGTCAAACCTGGAACAAACCTGCTACCTATCTCAAACCTTCCCCATTCACGGAGAAGTAATTGATTTATCAATAGAGAAGGAATGAACGCTATCTCTTCTAGCAGCCGTCACCTTTTTCGCAACAAACGTTTTCCTAACCAATGGTTAGGATGGGTATCGAAGGAAATATTGGATATCGATACCATTAGGACCCACGGTAAACAGAAAAACGCAGCAAATTTTGCACGCGGGTTTAATATTCTTTGATGTAGGTATAAACACGTGTCCTTTTCACTCGTTGCGAGCCGGTGTGGTGATTTCACCTGACGGAACGGGTATTCCCCCCTTCAAACCGGACTATTCGGCCTTTGAAAAGTTGAGCACCTTGGCAGATAGGGTGACTCGTAAATCTAGAATGAAGAGCATCCCCGAACGGAACTTGGCCTCAAGATGAAAGAACCGTTTAACCGACGACTCAACTATCATTAAATAGTTGAATCGCGATTACGCTATCGGAGAATTCCGAGATTTGAGCAAAGTGAGTAATGTTGACCTTTACCAATCTAACAGTTCGAGTATTGAATGCAATAAATAGATGATTATCGACCAATGACCGTAGGTGCAGGTCGTCCTTCATTGTAAACCTTTAACGCGTTTCCTGCCTTTTGTTTGTAACCAGTTCAATATATCTTCCTTGCATGACGCAGAGTTCACAATCCCAAAAACACGTAGTTGATAGAATTATCACGTTCTTTTTTTTGTTAGGAAGCCGAGAAAATTTTATTTTTATAGTTGATTCAAAGATCTTCCCGATTCTATTTTCAAGAACCTTAGTGGATATCTTATACGAGTGCCAAGTTCACCTTGGCCTGCTGTTGTTTGTCCGGGTTTGTTATTTTTCCCCACAGATGATTGTTTACACAGTAAGAATCCTACAACGCACGACTCTCAATTTGGATGTAAACACCTTAATAAATTGAAGGGTTTCAATATTGTTTTGAAAAGCAACTCCTTGTTGTTTATATTTAAAAGGCCGTTTGTAGAGGGATCGTGGGTACGTTTTTTTTTTTTCAGATCCATCGCCTACAACCTCAGACGCCGCCCACAGGCAGGACCTCCATCTGTTACACATGTCTTCGATCTTCGAAGAGCCAGTCAAGTCTGCAACAACCCCTCAAAACATTCCTTTGTCGCCAAGCCGAAGTGAATCATCGAACGTCCTACATAATCTAGCGAGTGACTCACATTGCAAAGAGACGCCCCCCTCCACGCGTTATCATGTGACTTCCTGAAGTATTTCTCTCATGGTTCGCCGTTTTTTTAATTCTTCAAAACATTGTCAGTGAGAAAATTAATTTTGGGAATCTTTTAGAACGACAGTTTCTAAAATATCAAACCCAACTGATAACGTGATCTACTTCAGTGAAAACTGTCGAGAGTAGTTCAAAAGGGTATTCGGTATTCCTGTCAGAGCTGACACAAACCGTTCAGGCTAAATAGGTCGATTGCGCGTTCGTGAGTTGACAAGTTACGTAGGAACTAGCTGTCACAAGAGGTGAGTAACTTTCAAGGATTCCAGTCCTTGGGTGTTCGTTGTCTAAAGACAACTACACGAAAACCGCATTACAAAAACATTCTCTTGGGTACATAACGCCATTTCTCAGTCAAAAGCTGAAAATCCATTGAAAGTTAGGAAATTACCGAAACTGACAATCAGATTTGGTTATCCTGAACGGTAAAATTAGTCTGTAGAATGTTTGTTATGAATCAAGCTCAATTACACCGTAATTTCATTCAAAGCAATTTCCAAGAGTACGCCAGCTCAGAAAACAAAGACGATTTGAAATCCGGGGGACCCCATCCAAAACGCTGCCAAGTCAACCATCTTTGAAGAAAGGTCAAGGTGTTCTGAAACCCCTATTAATGGATTCTACTTTCAAAATTAACTCAACAACGTCATCTCACTCGACCGCCTGGACAGAACCCCCATCCACAGCCCCTGAGATGCCCCACAGAGCCCCAAGTGATCAACTAAATGGGTGGTTCTCTGATAACTGACCATTTTAGCGTCAGTGTATTATGGATAATTATGTATCATGGATACATAATTAGTCAGTGTATTATGTATTATGGATAATTCTCCCATTTGAAGAGCAAAGCTCAATTTTTGGTCATGGGTTGCAAGGTTGGATGTCGTTTTGTAAGGAAACACATTCAAATGATCGAAATTCCTATAAATTATGACGTTTTTGGAAGGTTAAAGTTGTGAAATGTCATTACCGTAACTGTCCCATGACGAGCATGTCAATTTTTCAATGCGTTTTTGGTTTATTCTGGGATAACTGAGATAACAACGGCCATGTGAGGGGTTTTCTTACAGGGTTTTATCATGTGTAAGGGTTTGTCAACACGTTTTCATAGTTACTTCCTCCAATCTAACGGGAATGTGTAATATTCAAAGTAATGAAAAACACCTGTCCCACGAAAAGAGTTCATTACTATCACCGAAATGAATGTAGTAGGGTTGAACATGTTTATCGTGTGTTATTAACATGTGTTATCGAAACATCGATGTTTTGGCTCCGATGTTCGATGTTTTTACCATCGATGTTTGGCTAGTCGATATTATCGGACATCGATGTTTTGGAGCCAACATCGATGTTTTAGTTCATGGTTGGGTTTTCTGTCTTCAAATTTAGTTTTCATTGAAAGACAAAAACTACAAGGAAAAATGCTATGTGCGAGCCCATAGAGGCGCTTGGAATTTTCAAAATGAGAACATCAAACGATGGAATTCTGGTCCTATTTTTCCTGAGAAGGTACTCATAAATTCGAAATAAAAATAAATACGATTTTTGTTCAATGCTTTTGAGTTTTTTTATGAGTCCATTCATACATTCGATCTCGGGTGAAAAAAACAAAAACAAAAAACAAATCGAATCATACTTAAGGTAAGACTTTTTAACATGGTACATGTTTTTACGGGCGTTCTCTGGATTGGAATGTGAGTACACCGCCCGGAAACCGTCGTGCCTTATAGGCGCCTAAACGGCTGAACGGATTTGAATGGTTTTTTTTTTTTTAAGGGAACTTGAGGCGCTGAATCGATTGTAATAGGAGTGCACACTGATGGTATTTCGAAAGCCTGAGGCGAGAACGACGATAGAGGGAAAATCAAGGGCAGATTTTTCAAGTCGATCGAAAAAAAAAAAAAATTCACGAATTATTGAACATTGATGTTATATCGATGTTTTTGGGCCGATGTTTTTCTCACATCGATGTTGAACGTCCGATGTTGACATCGATGTACATATCGATGTTTTGCTCTCGATGTAATAACCCTAGAATGTAGGCGCTAAACAGTAAAAGAAAAAGGCAATGTAGTGAAGTCGTGAAAGATCAACAGTTGGCAACCCTGTCCCTCACAAAAGTTGGGAGAAGGCGGGCCCGCCAGTCACAGTCCCGGGTTCATACTTTTCAACCCATTATAACCTATAACAGTTTACCTACTATAGTTTTTAAAAGAGCAATCTTCAAGATTTTGTTATTCATTTTGAATTCTGTTGTTAGGAGTAACTGTTACAAAACGCCATACCGCTTTTCCTGCCCCTCTCAAGTCTACAAACAAACTGAATACATGAATGTCAACTCCGTAACCAACGGCCTGTCATTACAATTTGTTTTTGTTATGGCAATGAATTTTGGAAGATTAATTCAAATTGGAGGGTGAGGTTGAAATTGAAGGTTTTTATGATCTATATGAATTTCGGTAGGAAACTGATTATTTTGAATCAAATATTTACCAATACAACCGTTATTCGAAACCTATGAGTATTATTGAATTCCTATAGAATTCCTTTCTAACCATTGTATTGTCACCAGGGAAGACCACAGATTAGGAAAACCCATGGTATCACCTAATTGATTCACTTCTTTTTTTTTTTTGGAATTAGGCAACCTCAAAATGGCCAGCTATCTGAGAATCACCCCCATGCAGAACCTAGTCGTGGAAATTTCAGATATTTTCAAATATAGGTTGATTATTAAAAGAATGATTTCTAAGAGCGCATGAGTAATACAAGAATGGATACTTGAAGGTATGGCAGCTCCACCAGAGTTTACAAGCCCAACCCGTATTCACGCAGTCAACAACCTTGGTATCCATACACCACGTCGATTTCCACACAATGGAGTCAATCTTCTAAAATAGTGAGTTTGATGGGTCGTCATCATAATGCGTAGTTAAGGCTGGCAGTAAACCCGCAACGAAACGTTCTTTTTCCACCCCCCTTCACCCTCACCATGACCTGCATACGAATTGAGAGCGAACGTGGAAACCACGCAACACCTGAGGCATTCAAGACATTTGACCAGTTGACGGGGTTTTGTCTGTCTGCATGTTGTCGTCCTCTTACGCGATTGGAGCCGATTCCACACAACATATAAAGAAAAAATGCGGAAAGACGTCAGGAAGTGTTGGCTGATAAAAGGCGGAGGGATAGTGAAAATATCACTGGTCAACCAAGTGAAAAAACAAAAGTTGAGATTCTTCATCAGATGCTAGAACGAGTCATTGTCTTTAGATTCTAAATTAGCAAGAATTTGATGATAAATGATAAGTCGGGCTGACTGAGCGAGCGAAAATGGGACCAGGGGTTTCGAAATCCCCTCGTAATTTGGCCCTGAACCCGTCCGTGGTAGGTGTATTGTTGATTCAAAAGCTCCGGATGTACGAGGAAAAGGTGACATCAACGGTACGCGCAATTCGAACGGGGAAACCGCAAGACTCCATCAAAAACGGATACCCAACGCAAGAAATGGCCGACTCCGAGGGGCAAACGGCCTTCGGGATACGAGACCGCTACGGGTTTCTTCGAATTACACACAAGAAGTCGCTGGGTGCGGTAGCAGGTTGGTCAGCAACATTACCATTACATGCCATCTCTCATCCATAAGGGACCACCTGATATCGCCCCGACTGATGGCTTTCTCTCGCTGCGGTCAAAGGTTGCATAATCCCTTTCTTTGGCACGAATAGCCGTAATTTGGTGGCATAAAAAAAAAAAGATAAAAAAAGATTGGGACCAATAACGTTCTTACAAACTTGGGGATCGATAAAGAAATGCCTCTAATGCCCTTCGATGATAAGGAACAAGAGGGAAGTGCAATCATAACAGATTGGCGGTCCTGATTCGCAAGACAAACGTACGTATTCATGAGGATTGTCCAAAAAAGTGTTTGTTTTTTCCTAGTATTGTATACTATACTATTGTTAAAACAAAAATAGCCTTGCAGACAATTTAAACAATTTTTAGAGGTTGCGCAAGCGCACTTTTAATGTTTTGGAAACCTCAAATTTCTTATTAGGTTAAAACTGCATGAACGGGCGCGCTGAGTGAGACAGAAAATAAGAAATTTTCTTATTTTTAGCAACTGATGTCAAGTATTTTTCGTCAAGGAACCCGACAGTGTCAATACCTTTTCCCTAAAATGCTTCCAAGTCCCATAAAAAGCAAATCCTTAAAAAAAGTCCACAATTTCCCACAAAATAACATTTTTTCGTCATAATCACCCTCTGTAATTGGCGGAACAAATTTTCCCACTACATCAGCACCTCCATTCTCCAGCAATTATCAACAAAAGAAACTTTAGCAATACTTTTAGCAAAGAACACATCTCTAAATTATATCCCGTCAATTTTGCCCTTTCGTAATGGGCTTCTTGAAAAGGTCAGAATTCAGCATTTCTGACAACATATTCGGATTCAGCACCCTTTAAAACCCATACACCCCAATTTTTAGTTCGAAAATCCGTTTAGGTACGTGCTGAGCTGTTTTCGAAATGTTAGAGATTTTGAAATGAACGCCGGGCAAATTTGACGTCACACCTCGCCAGGCTGGGCGTCGAGTAGTTGGGCACTGAGCCGCCAGAGCGCTAAATAACAAATCTGAACAGAATCGGAATAAAAACACTCGGCCCAGGTCGATTTTTGAATAACCTTCTTTGATAATAACCTCGATGCTCAATTTTCGAATGACCTTCTATAATGATTAACCCGATTTTCGATTTTTGGGGTCGACTTTTCGCGTAGCAAAGTTGGCTGACTTGCGTAGATGAGAGAGAGAGGGATCTCCCGGCCAATCAAAAGACGACGAAGCAGCCCACGTCATGTACCCTCTCCAGACCTCGGAATTCAAATATCATATTTTTCCTAAGGCCCTATAAATAATTGAAACGGGGTTTCTACAATATGGACCCGTTTTCGTAACTTTTGAAGGACGACCTTTGCAGGAAAAACATTTTCAAAAATCATTCAAGGAGCTCATTCCCATTATCTAGTCACTGAGATGTGAAAAAGAAAAATATTGACTAGGGAAAGCGAAATTTTAATTTCTTTAATTGGGAGATATGTTTTTTAATTCATAATTTAATATGAACTGCAACAATTAATTTTATGGCATTTAAAATAGATACAATTAAAACGATTATTCTTGTTGGAATAATAATGATCATACGAACTGTTTTTAATTGATTTGGAATAATGGAAGTGCTTCGATTAAATTTATGCATTAAAAAATTATAAATAGAATACATTTTCTAGCTGTTTTTCAAACAGTCTTGCAGAGCAATTGGAACATTTTGCTAATTTAATGCAACCATTTATTCGTGATTTTATGGCATAATATGCCATATTATGGAAACATTTTAGGGAAAAGATATTGACACTGTCGGGTTCCTTGACGAAAAATTTCTCACTTTGCAGCGCAAATCTCATGCAGTTGCGCGACCTCTAAAAATTCTTAAAATTGTCTTCAAATCTGACAGGGTCTAAAATCGTCTTCATTTTTTCATCCTGACCGACAAGAGACCAAACATGTTTTTGGACCACCCTAGTGATCAGCTTTTCATATTTTATGAATAATATTTATGCAAAATAAGAACGTTTAAAACTGACGGCGGTTCTTCAATGGGAAACGGAAAAACTAACCTGCAATCAGTGGCGCGCTTTTATCATTGGTAACAGTCTTTTTCAGTTTGGTGCCGCTCCTAATTGATTGCAGGAGCATGTCCCTTCCTTTGGGATCCACAGCCGGAGGTGGCCCACCCACTGGAGGCGGTGGCGGCCCCGGCGGTGGTGGGGGCGGTGGGCCCACCATATTTACACCTGCAACAGAAGAAAAGAGGGACCGAATAAAAAGGGGAACAATGTCATGAAATAAGAAAGATATATCTCTCATATATGAGATTATAGCAGTTTCTACAAGATGACGGACTCAAGCTGATGCACAATAACGCCGAGGACGCACGGCGGAGTACAGTGGTCTTCGGTAGAAAAAGGTGTCCAGGGAACAAGCCGTCCTTTTCAACAGAGGGTAACAATGGAGTCCGTAGAAGGAACCATCTGTTCTTATCTTCCACAGCCTCACACAATCTGCAGCTTGCATGTGGCCCGGCTACGAACCAGTTGATCCTTTGTAAACCACCAAGTGGGAATCAGTTCCTGATTCCCGAATTGGTCATGAGTGGGTAAATTTTGTCTCGTTATTGTGGACTCACAATAATCCGTGGAATCCAAAAATGCACCGATTCAAGTGGCGAGATAGTGTTGATTGTACTCCTCAAATCTCCTGTATCAAAAGCACTGGCTCATAGAGTTAAACAAAAGCTTCTGCCAGCAAAACAAACTTTGAATTTCTAAAGAGATGTTTCTTCACCAGATTCTATCGTCTGAATGTGTCATTAACCCCAATGACTCAACCAGGAGGACACAACGAAAGCAAATGGTACTTTCCCAAGGATAGCGTTGTTCACGTGATGAGTTGAGAGGAATTAAATTTTGTTACTTACACGCAAGAAATTAAATTAACTTATTAGTTTGATTTGAAAGATGTATTCCATTAAGCAGAGCCGCCCAAAACATTGTGTTTTAACCAGGGCTCGAAATATCGTTCCGTTTGGTTCCCCCAAACCGTAGTGAACCGTTCCGAATGAGAACGAGATTGTTCTGAAAAATGCTGTTCCCAGTGGGAACGAAATCTTATGTAACAATATTTTATCGTTTGGGTGAAGAACGTTCTTAAACGTTTTATCGTTTGGGTCGGGAACGTTTCTTTTCGGAACGAAAAAATAACGTTCTTGAGATATTTAATATTGTTGATATTAAAATTTAACATTTAATATTTTTCCTTCAGATCTCATTCCACTTATTTTGTTTTGATAAAAACGATGAAATTTGCCATCTAGACCAGTCTAGGGTTCTAGGGACGTCAAAAACCAATAATTTGACCTCATCGGCCCACAGTGCTCAGTTCCCTACTTTCCTTCTTGACCTGAGAGGCTGAAATTGGAGTAGTATCTATTTCATTCCAAATTCCCCTGTGGTCTTCAAACGCGAGCTGAGTCAAAGTAGCCTCACTGTATTTGGCAATCATTGGAAATAATGGGTTAAACCAAGAAATACTTGAAAGTATAATACATAATATGTCCTTCCATAAAAATCGTAATTTTATGTCCAAATTATTGCATACGTCATACATTCACGGAATTCTAGGCCCAACACGGAAATGGGAACGAAGAAACCAAAGAACAAAAAATTTCTTTCCCAGCGAGAACGGTTACCGTCAATATAGATCGAGAACGGAACGAAAAATTAACTTTTGGTAAACCTTACTTTTTGAGGGAGCAGAATTCACTGGGTAAATAAAGTTCTCGAATTGAACGTTCAATTAGGGAGCTTTTATTTTTTCGATGGTTTCAACATCGATTTCGGCAGTTTTTGTCAAAAAATGGAACACATTAGTAGAATTTTAGGATAATTTACGAATCGTCAATGTCAACATATAATTTAAAATGAGAGGATCCTGGTCAGCATAACCATTGACTTTAGACAACAATGGCCAGTTTCATTCATAGCTCATCTATGCAGTAGACTAATTTTCGAATGAGTCCAACAACTTGCTCGAACATTGACCCCAACTTACTCGAACATTGACCAACGCTAGGGCAAAGGAACTCGGACAACTTCACTGTACCTTTCGGTTTCTTCAACGTTCCCACTTTGAGCCTTATCTCTTCAGGATTGAACCTCATTATGTCTGTTGATGATCCACGCACTAATGATTAAACAAAAATACTTCACCAATCACAACAGACATAGGGATTTTAAACTCGCTCCCGTAGGATCACTAATCGACACACGAACACAAACAAGTTAATTACACGAAAATATTCAGGTGCTTCCAAATCATCGCGTAGGCCACCGAGTCAAGCCATATGTTGGTGGTTCGGTTGTACTGACGATCATCATCGGAAACTCAAGGAACACTCAGCGGCAGGCGGGTTACCTACGCAAGTCCACCCAGATGGGAGGGATACACCTGAGAAGGCGATGGTGACGTCAGGCCAGGAGGACGCTTGGCCGCCCAATGATTCACACACCGTGGAAGGTGATGGGGCCCGAGGGGGCATGTATCGTATCATCAACCCCCTCGCAAAAACAGATTAAAGGGGTGTGATTCTCCTCAGGTAGGTCAGTCAATCTAACCTGAAAAAAGGGCAAACCTCCGCTAACTGCGGATTTTTATATGCTGTTAAGAGGCCTTTAGAGGAGTTCATACCTAAGCTTGCAACCCTGAAAACCTTGTGCAAACTTTTTGGACTTTTTTCACTTTTTTTTCAAAAAAAAAAAAAAAAAAAAAATCCAGTAAGGATGCGTATTTCGACCAACATCACCCTATAAACCCTAAGGTTAAATGTGCTGCAATTTGAAACTAATTGGAACTCTGTACGTCCATTGGTTGCGGAAATGCAGTCAACTGAAAGTGGGCGATTCTTTCCAAAAAACGCTGCAAATTTTACACAAGGGTTTATTATTCTGTGATATAGGTTACTTGTACAGACATTTAATTCTGTCAATAAAAAAAATTTAAAAAAAATTTTTTTGGATTTTTATATTTCAAAAAACATTTTTTAGGGGGATTTTTTTTTTTTCAAAATGTGTTTTTTCAAAAATTCTTTAATTTTTACTCGAAAAATATTTAACTTCTTGGGATCCTTCAAAAATCCCATTTTTAGCCCCATGAAAGCCCTATAGAACGCCACAGTGAGATCGGATCGTTCCGGGACCCCCAAAAATGGATTCTACGTCCAAAAATACTTCGAAAACGACACCTAACTCGATCCCATAGCTAAAAGCCTTCAAAACACCCCTCCTGTAGCCCCATAGCGCCCCACGGGTTTGGGCGATCGGACTGAAAACCTTGCGGGCACAACTAAAATGCCAAAATTTCAGATTTTAAAAAAAATTCCTACTGCCCAAAACGGCCTGGACGGCGGACGGCCATTTCGGATTTTGAATGTAGACCTCTTGAAACGGATAATGTCAAATTTTGAGGCCGATCGGAGTCGTCGACCCGCGTCGCGAAAACATAGGTGTATTATTCCAAGAATAATAAACCAAAAAAGTCCCTCAATCTGACACCGCTCGGTAGGCGAAAAACCACGTTTGTCAGAACGTTTTCGGCTGTAGCTCGGAAACGATTTGCCCGATTCCAAATTTCCTTTTTTTTTCTCGTGAAAGCTGATTAAATTTACTATCGCATTCCGTGTGAAATTATGATTTGAGCTTCAATAAAAGAGGGACAGACAAGGCAAAAATTGCAAATTTTAACAAAACCGTATTTTTTCGCACATTTTTGCCCATAACTCGGGAACAGTTAGTCCGATCTTAATTTTCTTTACTTCTGGTGAAACCTGATTAAATTTTATGCCAGGGACGGTACATAGCATTTCTGTCGCCAGCAAAAATGCCATTAGTATTATTCGGAAAGGGTAGAAACCAGAAATTTGACCATTTCCGAGCTACAGCTGAAAACGTTCTGAAAATCGCGGTTTTCCGCTTACCGAGAGGTTTTGTTTTTTAAAGAATTGCCCATCTTCAGTTGACTGAATTTCCGCAACCAATGGACCTACAGAGCTCCAATTAATTTCAAATTGTAGCAAATTAAACCTACTTTAAGGGTTTACTTATTGGGGTTTTAGGAAAAAAAAGTCGAAAAATGTCGCGGTTTTTTGATCACAAAAAGTTAGCACAAGATTTTCAGGGTTGCAAACTTAGGTATGACCTAAGTTTGCACAACATAGAAAAATCCGCAGTTAGATGCAACTTTGCGAGGTTCAACATTAGATTGACTGGCCTTGATAAGGGATGAACAGTATTAAATGAGAATAAGGACACAGCGGAAACGCTAACAGTCACGAAGCTGACATGCTCTATCAATGTGAAGTGATGACTTGCATTACGATTAGCTTCGAACCAAGTAAAGGCACTGTACCATTGGAATGAGTGTACCAAAGAGATTAATTTCTACATAGCTCTCTGTAGCTCAGTAATGATCCCAAAAAGGTAACCAAAACGGGAACCAGCTGGTTAGTCATGACACTAGTGTAGACGAACAAAGTTCATTTCCCGTTGTATTCAAATAGGATACATTATTTAAATACGCTCCGTGATCCCAAAGAATTGGGCGGGGAGCCCGAAGTTCATATGTGATTCACTGATGACTCTCACCCTCAGCCCATTATGAACATCACCGTCCCACCTATTTGGAGAGCCTCGACCATGACAAGGTGCGGCCCAGTGTTACAAAACCTACTATGTGCGGAAGAAAAAAAGTGACTCATGTAGTGAGGGGAGGGGGTTGGTTAGTAATACCTGCGAAAATGATTGATTTGATGCTCTCGTAGTAAAATACAATCACGAGTAAGAGAAACACGAAAAAAATCATTGATTAATTTGATGGGAACCAAAAACAGGTGTATCACTAGTGCTTCAATTATCTAGTTATACCGAACCGGTTGACACAACATTATTTTACTCAACTATGTAAAAATATAAGTGGAGTACGTAGAATATGAAAATCAACTGAATTGAAACGTGACGATGACCTCTTATCATTACTCTTACAACCACTTGACCAAAATGATAAGATAAATGAATGGGTTGACCCAAACAGAAGAGTTCTTTGAGACAAAAGGTTTTTTAGTGGTTACCAATGCTGTTACATAAAAACGCTGCAAATTTTACACAAGGGCTTATTATTCTTGAGCTAAAACGTGATTTTAACAGAAAATCACATCAAAAACATTAGCCTCTATAGTATTAGGACAGAATTTGTCTTTATATTGTATAATTTATACAATAATATTTACAATAATACTTTATACAATAATATTGTATAAATTATACAGTATAAAGATATTATCTTATATTAAATGTCTTAAAAATGAGACTTTCAAACCCTTCGGACCGATTTCTGTCTCGCCTTCAAGTTGATGGCCTCCATGGAAGTGGATCAAGCGAGACGTTAGTTTCGCGTGCCAAGCTTAAAATTTAAGCTTAGTATTTAATACCTATAAGTAACAATCAAAAGGATCGGACCAACTTCCGCCCCATCCCTTAAAACGCATGTTTTGGCACTTTCTTCCTTTTTCTCGGCTTTATACATTCGTACAGGTCACACCGCTCAACTGAATGAAATTTTGTATGCAAGTCAGGTTTGGGGAGTGGAAGACTTCCACTTAGTGTCTTTTATCAATAAATATTAGGGATGGGAATCGATTTCCGATTTTTCGATTTCTTTGAATCGATCTTTAGGTTCCGATTTTTTAGGTGAATCGATTTTTTACTCCCGATTTTTGTAAAAATCGTAAATCGATTTTTTACTACTGATTTAAAAAAAATCTTGAATCGATTTTCGTCATTAAGACATTATTATAAAAATTAGTTTAGGATTTCAAGTGATTCAAGCAAATTTCGAGTCTTAGGTCGATTAAAAATGATGATAATAGTTAATAACAACAAAACTCACTAGTTACCAGCCACGTCCGCCATGGCTTTTTCAGACAGCGAATCTGATTACTCGTCTGATTAAATGCTTATTATCAAAATTTTTGAAAACTAATACAATTTTAATTTTAAATAAATTTTTTTAACGATTTTTTCTTGAATCTACTAACTTTGAATATATCTACCGTTATCACTCATTTAAAAAACTTTTTTTTTGTAAGACCAATTTTTGAATCGATTTTCCAAAAAATCGATACTTATATGGCGATTTTTTTGGGAAATCAATTTGGAGCATCCGATTCTGAATCGATTCAAAAAATCGATACTTCTTACCGATTTCCCATCCCTAATAAATATACAACAACTCAACTCTGACATTTTGAACACATACAGAACTGGGGCAATCATCAACGTAACTTTCCTCATTACGCTCAGTTGTACCGACTAATAATAAATCAATTTCATGGTCGGGTTTCACATAACAACTTGGCATGGAAAAGCGAATGAGGGTTGATTACGTTGGATCTCTTTTGTTGGCTGCACTGTTTCATCACGGTTGAAGTAAACACAGGTTTCCAAAATACTTTTTGTCGCCATTTTAGCTATTAATTTAATCCGGTTACTGTTACAAAAATTTTCTAACAGTTTTTAAAATATGAAATTAGAATATCATTAAAAGTTAACAATATGAAAATAATATGATGATACTCTTATTTTCATATTGCAAACTTTTAATGATATTCTAATTTCATATTTTAAACTTTAATTTCATCTGTCCAAAACAACGTGGTCGACGGACGGAAGTTTCATTATTGGAATCTAAACAAGATGAAACAAATTCTCAAGATGGGAATTAGGGAGATAGTCGATTCCTCCACTGGTGGTCTAAATAGTTTATTAATCTAAACCAAATCAAGAGTGGGGGCTGGTTTCAGGCTGCTAAGATCATCTACAGCCCTGACAAAAATGTTAGTATTTCATTAGCGTCAACATTTTTCAAACAAATAACAATTTGACTTGTGTACTTTGAAGTGAGTAAAAATAAACAAGTACCTATGTACATGATTAAATAAATAAAAATAGTAGTAGATAAGACTTATGGTAGTTTATTCATGTTTATCAACAAAGTAATTAGGTTATTTCCTTGAAAATTTAACGCTAATGAGATACTAAACGAATCATCAGCTCGAAACCGGCCCCCACTGTAGGTTTGATTATAACAAACCAAGACTTTTGTACGCAACTTAGTCCACCAGCAGAGGAGTCGTCTCCCTCCAAAACTCCTGTACTTATTGCACCTTTAAGGGGGACTTCAATGCGTTCGGAACAAATAAGATAAGGGCATATCGACATCAGCACGGGAAAAGGGCCTAACAGCTTTTGAACAACTATTTCAAAGCGCTCTAGCACGAAACAGAATCTATCTGATAGGAGCTCGATTTGATTTTCAAGACGCTCAAGAACAAATCGAGCTTAAGGGGTTATGTATGAGCTTCGTATTCCACATATTATTTTCAGTTGCTGAATAGCTATTTGAAATACTTTGTTGTGCTTTGTGGTCAATCATCCCTCTCGCTATTTGAAATATTTGTTCAAAAGTTTTCCAGGCAGAAAATTTCTGTATTCAGAAAATTAAATGTATTTAATACATTTAATTATACCACAATCAAGATTGTTGACCCAATAATACGGCCGAAGAACCAATTACGCAAGCACGTAGAGCGCACAGTACGTTGAGCTTATGGAAATTTTGGACAAAAATGCTCATGGAATTTTCATTCTTATAGGAGATTTGACGCTGATTGCGAAAATACCCCATAATATGTGTTTTACGTGAAGTTTTACAGAGTTATCGACAAAAAAACTACTAAAAAACGTGAATTTTGGTAGGTTTTGATTAAACAAAGAACCTAATTAAGGAATTGGCTGTTTTAGAGTTCTTGTGCATAGTTATATATTCGTGAAAGAAGACAGCCAAGCAATAAATAATCAGTTTTTATTGGCAAGTAGGTAGTTCTGTTTGAAAAAATTGAAAAAAATTTGAAAAAAAAAATCCTAAATTGTCTTCTTTTTAGCGCAACCTTTTTCCAAAAAATGGAAAGGTGCGCTCACCTCTTCGACATGTTTTTTTTTTTTTTCACAGCATCACGCCCGAGCGGCTCAACAGATTTTCATGAGGGTGGTCTCATTGTGATCAGCGAGTTCGGGGGGTGGTTATAGGCTACCTTGATTTTTCCTCCCTCATCCCCTTCATCGGTTTTCGGGAGGTCCTTCACGACGAAAGTTGTTTATCTCTGATGTGTAACTAAGGAGGCCTCAAAAGGGGGACGAAAGTTTTTGTTGGTACAAGGGTCTATGGAATGAGCTTTTCA